>CM062820.1:42278954-43543472 GCA_031772625.1 Pinus tabuliformis
AAAGAGTCGATGATCAAAGTTCAGTTTACGATAGTAGATTCTATAAAACAAAAATAGTCCACTCCTTGGGCTAGCAACGTTGTCCCTTTTTATAGTGGCGAGGTGGAGATATCAAAGATACAGATGAATTCGCCATATCATTATCCTTCAGTTATCTCTTCATCCTCTTGCGTTGATTTGGTATTTCTTCTTCCTTTTCCTGGCTTATGTGCTCTGATCTAGATTGCCTCGTATAGATACGGTTCCCTATCAAAGGGACAACAGTTGGTTTCACCTTGTCTTTTCCTTTGAAATGATGATCTTCCATTTTCTTCATTTTCTGCATAGAAAAAGTTAATAATTAGTTATTCCACTTTACTCACAAATCTCTTAAAATTTATCATAATCCTTCATCATATGCTCGTTTCATAATGTAAAGAAGTTATGAATTAAAGGAAAAGATAATGAAATAAGTGGCAATCACATACCTTTTCTAATGCAAGAAAACGAAAGAAGAAATTGATATCCTTAAGAAGGAAGTTGATGATTTGAACAAGAGCCTAAAGAGCTCTCAAAACCTAGATGACATCCTAAGTCTTCAAAGATATCCTATTGATAAATCAGGGCTTGGCTATGCAGGTGAATCCTCAAGTAAGAATGATGCAAACCATAATGATGAAAACAACAAGGATGTGAGGACGCATGTAAGAAATGTTTATTTTCTTAGTTCCAGCAAAGGCAAAGAGAAGAGTCAAGACAACTATGGAATAAATCCTTCTCCAAGGATACTTACAGATGGTGTTAAGAATACAAAAGGAAATGGATATCATCAAAGAATCCCACAAAAAAATACTTCATAAGTACATCAAGGAAATCGTCATCTCCCAGGTACCAACATATATTTATTGGTTATTGCTACTCTCATACAAACTTTAGGTACATACCAAAAGATTGTACGGCATATCACAAAGAAAAATATAATTGTCCCCGTCAATCTCCTAGAAGCAATTTTGCAAGAAGAAGTCATGATTACTCATTCATAAAAAAAACATGGAGTGAATCAATTTCCATAACCTTAGACATATGGCACATGATTGTAACTTGAATTGGGTCCCTACACAAGCTAGAACCATGACAACCAAGCCAAAAATGAAAGTTACACAAATATGGAGAAAGAAGTAAATTGGATCTAAAACTCTCTTGGAAGCTCTAGCCAACAACACATGTTGTTGATTTGATGAAGACATCCTTGACAGATGTGATATTCCAAGTGTTTGATGATGAGACTCTACCTAAAAGAATACCATGCATATAGTTAGGGGGAGCTTGTAGAAGCTATCGTTGAAAGGACCCTACAAAATCATTGATGAGTCACTCATGGAAAATCTTCCTTTGATATATCATCTCTTCAGAGAAACTCCATTGGAGAACATGATCCCTTACTCATCCGATGGACTATTATTGAAGATTTCTTCTATTTCATCAAAAAGAAAGAGATGCTTCTTGAGATAAAGGAATTTATAAAGGCAGGGGGAGTTGGTTCATCACATGAAGAAACGTAAACACATCTATCATGGGCTACGTTGCCGAAAGGAATAACACCATAATATGGGGAGAAACATATCTATGAAGAACTATTATTAATGAAGATAACCATAACTAGGGGAGAAACGTACCTATGAAGAACTATTATTGATGAAGAGAATATGATGAAGAGAAACAACTTAATAGGGGGATTACTTGGGCACCTTGTTTTCCTTTGATTTTAAAGGGGGATAAAGTGTTGGAAAAGAAAGAATATTTCCATCAATGACAAAGGGGGAGACAGTTGATGAAGGTTGTCGTTGATGTCAATATGACATTGTTGGAGATGGAAAATATTCTTGTGATACATGCCTTAAACCCTTTCATGATATTTCCCTAACTACATGACAATACCCTAAGTACATTTATGCCCTAGATTGGTGATGAATGATCTAAATGCCCATAATAGTCTAGAATATGCCTTAGCCCTAACACGTTGATGAAAGTCATAATAATTATTATGCCCTTCAGATACATGAATGGAAGCCTATATGTATGAATCCTTAATATTAATGAAGAAGCCCTTGCCCTAATGTCCATGAAAAGCCTTATATAATTGATGATGAAGCCTTAAATGAAGATGCCTATGAATACATATTGGAAAGAAACCTTAATCTTGTTTATTTCCATGATACCTTTAATGAATCCTTAATCCTAATCAGCTTGATGACCTAATTCTATAAAGAAGGAGCCCTAAACATTGGATGCCTAAAACTAAAATCCTAATGGCTACCATAAATAAAATAATAATGACATTATCAAAAAAATAAATATATTGGTGGTAATATGATCCTATTTAAGGATGGGATTGACGTAGGAGTGTACAAGATTTTTTCCTCCTTCTAATGAGCTACTAAATGCCCCCAAATTCCTTACCGTTGAAGAGAAATCAATTTTTGAAATCAATATATGTCAAAAATTGTCAAACTATCCAAGCCAACTTGAGTAGGTTGTTAAACCTTGGAAAAGAGACATCTCTCTTCAGAATATGGAAAAACCACTATAAATATAAACCTAAATTCGTCCATTCAACCTCATATTTTTTGGTGGAGACAAGACAAGAGGTAGAGAAGTAGTCGCAACCTATAAAGGGAAGGAAGACAAGTTTGTGGAATTGTTCTTGGGTTAAATAGTCTCCCACGGGTTCAAGCTAGAAGCAGAGAAGTTGTCCTAGTTGTTCTGGTCAAAGCTTCCATAGTGGCCATGCTCGAAGCTACCATAGTTTTCATGGTCAAAGATATCGTAGTTGTCGTGGTAAAAGTTGTCATAGTTTTCATGGTCCAAGTTGCCATAGTTGTTGCGGTCGAAGCTGTTGTAGTTGTCATCGTAAAATTTTCCATAGTTCTCATAGTTGAAGCTACCGTGGTCAAATTTTCCATAGTTTCCATGGCTGAAGTTATTGTAGTTTCCATGGTTGAAGCTACAATAGTTTCCATGGTCAAATATTCCATAGTTTCTGTAGCTGTGATGGTCTAAGCTATCATAGTTGTTGTGGTCAAAGTGGTGATTTATTTAGATTGGAAGAATAGAGCTTATTGAAGTCCTCTCTTGAGAATAGAAAGGGAAGAGTTGGAGAACTTTGTGAAGTAGCACATTGACTATTGGAGGAGATCATTGAATACCATGTTGCATTGAAGCCATCATGAGGTGACCCTGAAGAAGTTTTGTTTGGGTAACAAGAAGAGTTGTGCGGACATCTTCTAAGAAGGAAAAGTTGTCATTGATGATCTAAGTGCTCTGGAGATCAAGGGAATTGTTGAAGGTGAAGATTATTTACAGGGCTAGTTGCAAAAGATATTGGGAGCCTTGAAGAATTATTAAACTTATCTTGATGAATTGAAGTCATGGGTTGGAGCCTTAGAGGATAGGAGTCCTAAAGAAGACCAGGTTAGAGCTTGTACCAGAGATAGGATTAGATCCGTATAGGTTGGATCCTCATAGAGACAGTGTTGGTGCATTAGAAGATAGGGTTGGAGCCCTAGAGGATAGGAGTCCTCAAGAAACTAGGTCAGAACCTGTACAAAGAGATAGGGTTGGAGCCCTAGAGGTTGGTGCCTCAAATTGACAATATTGGACCCTTGGAAGTCCAAGTCGGTGCTTGGAAAATACAGGTTGGAGCCTGGGAGATTGAATATTGGTGTCTTCATAGAGGTTTGGAGACCTGCATTTATTATACTTGAACTATTGAAGAAATTAATAAAATCATTTATTCTTATTGTTCATTTTGTGTTCTAAATATAAGTGATCTAACTAATAAAAGGAACAATTGAAAACGAATATTGATTCACCCCGTCAATATTTCCAACATTACAGACATACTTCTGCAATAGGTAGAAATATTGTCAGTGATGCTCACCTCTAGTTTTATATATCTCACACCATATGCTAGGTCTAGCATTCAAAGGGTTTGGTTCTCGACTAGCCATGTAATTTCTGAAGAGAGGGCATTGCTCTTTAGAATGACCTTCTGCATTACACTTGGTACACGACACTTATTCTTTGACTTCCTTACTTTTCTTCATTTCTTATATCTCCAGTGTCGAATTTTCTAACTGACACTGGATCTATTGCATGCCTCCATTGGTATCCCATATGGGCGAAGCTTCTAGTTTCATCGCAAGTTCTAAAGCTTTGGCTTGCGTTTCCATATTTTGTTGTGACAAAGGAAATATTATATGTGGAAGAAACACAACTATAAGCGATTCTTTATGTTTTTGTGGAGCTATTTCAAGTCTCACTTGATCCAATAATATATTGAATCTTTGATCAAATTCCCAAATAGATTCAGTAGGCTTTTGTTTGATTTATTTTGACTCTATGATACACTGTGACTCAGACTTCAGATTCTTAAATTATTTTACCAGCATTGTTTTAATATTTGCAAATGATTTTATCTCATTGCTTGAATACTTCATGTACCACGTCAAATTGCTATCTCAGAATGTCATGACAAGGTGCACTTTCTTCATATTTTTTTCATGGACCTATTTCAATATCCATACCACTTTACATAAGAACCAGAACTGCTATGGACCCTCTGATCTAGTCTGTTTAAACATAGATAGCCTAATATCATCGACCATAGTTCTTCTCAGATGGGGAGGGGAAGGGAGTGGGGGATGAGGATTCATAAGGGGAGGGGGATGGGGCTTAAAATGAGTAGGTGGGTGGGGAAAAATAAAAGCACCCTAATTATTACTCAATTTTGGCTTTGGAAAACTTTCAGGCTGGAAGGGTGAATACTGCGAAGTTACTTCAGGGTTCTCGTGGTTGTTTTCTTCACTTTTAGACTCTCTTAAAAGAGGGTTATAGCTAGTTTCTATAAAATTGTTTGGATCTTGGCGACGAGATCTCTTTCTACTACCTATTCTATATCTTTTTCCACTTCACATTGTTCCAGTTTCTTCTTCAGATCTTCTCCCAAACATAAGTAACTAATAATCTAACTGCATTCGTAAAATTCCCTTTTCGCACAAAAGCATCTTAATCCAAAGTTTTAGAGATATTAAGAACTTACATCGCGGTCCTTTGAAAAAAATTCATTCTCCTTCGCTATAGGACACAATCGTGTCTACCATGAACTCAGTAATGAATCCTACCAAGATGCTATCAATCCAGAAGTGAACAACTCTTGAGATACTATTGTTAATGTTCTTGAGTCGTTGTATTAATTTCGGAGTCCACTCCTTAGGTTCTGTTAGTGTCAGTCTTTCCAGCCTTCCTCCATTGATCAAATATGCTCTTACAAAGTGGTCTCAGAGTGTCAAGGTCAAATTTTGTCATTTCAAAGATTCTTCAAGCAAAATTTGGTCACTAGGCATTAGGTCTAGGGTTTGCTTTCACTCCTTCTAAAGTTGTCCAAATATCGGTCTATGTCATCATTTCGTTGAGTCTATCATCATTCATAGGGTTGTCCTCATCATGTCAGGTTCCATTGGGTTATTTTACACCTTGTTCATGCTTCAGTTGCGCCTAGGCAAGGTTCATTTCCCTCTCCTAGGGTTTTGGAGGTAAATTATCTTGGAGGGTCAAATCATCGGAAAAATTTGTATCCTGATGTTCATACACTTTCCCCTATCATTAATGTACCTTATTAAACACTTCCCATCACTGAGATTCCCCAAATTCCTCATTTTTCCACAAACCCTAGTTTCTTGCTACAACCTGGCAATTTTCTAGGTTGGGCCTGTGTTTTGTCCTTTTGGAACCCTTCCCCTCAGTCGATCTCCATGATTCCACTTTCCCCTACTTCCTAACATCCCTCCCTACTTCCAAAAATTTCCCCAAGAATTTAGAAGCCTCTTATCCCCTTCATTTCGCTTCATTTCGACAAAATCCCTTGTTTCACACATCGGGATAGGTTTTACTCACATGATGTTTCTGAGCAATCAAAGATGAATTTTGGAAAAATGAGAGAGGTTTTTGTCCCCAACATGCCAAGGAAGAAAAACCTCCTTCACGTTTTACACAGGTGTCATGGTTTTAGAGAAATGTCAAAAATACAATCGCCAGATCCAAGGAGGTTGAGCAAAGCACTAAAACGGCGAAAGAGGCTAGATCCACTTCAATTTTTGGCCAAGGCTTCTCTTTCTGAGCATGGTACTTGATTGGGGACCGCCAGCCCAAATTTCAACAAGTTTGGAAAAAAATTTGTCAATTGTGAAATTTTTGGTTAAAAAACAGGTTTTTTGGCTCAACGCGTAGCGCGCTGCGCGCGACCCATAAAATTGGGAGGTCCAAATCACAAATGGTTTAAATTTTCTGATTTTCATGATGAAATACACCTTCTCAGCTATTTCCAAGGCATTTAATCAAGGTTTGGGTCCCCAAAAGGTCAAAAAACATGCAAAAAATGACCTCACTGCCCCTTTTTGGACACACAGGAAGCAGCGTTGGGAGAGTTCACTTTTTGAGGGGCAAATGGACATAAAATTGGAAAATTCCACTTGGGTTGGAAATTATACATCCAGGGCTTTCCAACAAGCCAACCTGAGCTCAATTTGGATGCCGGGAAGTGCCCCAAAAGCAGGTTGAAATTCGTGCTACGCATAGGGCTCAGGCGCGCTACACATCAGGATTTTTTGCAAAGTTTTCATCTTCAGCTCAGGAAACGAAGCCAGTTTGACCAGTTTTGACTTGTGATGGGATTTTTCACCCTCCTTGATGTAATTAATGGAAATTTATGTTGACTTGACATTTATTTACTTATTCTAGATGATTCATTAATAAAATAGCAAAAATTTAATGAATGAATTGGTTTCCTAGCTTATAGAGGCAAGTTGTTTTGATTGCCTAGATTGTAGTGCTTTGTTTAGAATTGGTTGAAATAGCTCCTAGGATGATGAGCTCGACCCCTAGAGGGAAGGGAATGTGTTAGCTTGCCTATATTATGTATTTTCTTAGTCATTTTCAGGGTTGGACTCTTGGGAATAGCTTGATACACTATTGTACATATTTTATCTGCAATTTTGGCAAAGGACAGACCAGGGTTTTGCAGCACTATTTGGGATTCATGTGGTATTATGTGTTGATGGTGTGTTTATCTTAGTACTTTTAAGTTGTGTATGTGTACCACTTTCCTTATTTAATCTTCTGCAATTAAACAAATGAAGTGTTAAGCTAGAATCCATAAATTTGCTATGCTCTGCCTTTAAGTTTGTTTAATTTTCCATGTTTTCTTCAGTTTAAGGAGAATACTTGAGACTTCCTTACTCTCCTTAGCTCCTAACCTGTCAGGTCTATTCATTCAATCACTTTAAAGGCATCAAAACAATCGCCTATCTTTCCCCAAATAGACCTCTGCAAAAGTTGTGCCTCATCCCTGCACCCAAAATTGCCTTTCCCTTGAATTCAACAAAAATTCAAAAAAATAAATTCGATAGTCCTTGTACTTCATACCTAGCCTAAAATTAGTCATCAATTCAGTCATCTCAAGCCTCTTTGATTACCTTTTGCCGAGATTGACCGGAGAGAGCCCTCTCCTGTCCTCGTAGGGCTAGCTACGAGGTTGAGCTTGGTTTGATGTTGCCTCGAGTTTTGCCTTCCTCAGCCTAAGGCAAATTCGAACAGTAACAGGTTCATCTCCTTTAAAAACATTTTTTCTCTCTGTCAACCATGATATCTACTCATACAACTCAACATGAAGATTTCATATGGATATTCAAAAATATACTTCTCCAACCAACTTTCAGTTGACAAACGTGGACTTCTATTTTCTTGTTCTGCAAATTCTCAATCCTTTTGTTCTACCCAATCTTGAATTTATTTCTTCGATGGATCCCACATAAGCATGTCCATCAAACACATCCCAGTCTTAGTAACATAATCATTTGTTGGCTTAGGTTGGACTAACCCAGGCTTGATTCTTCACTCCACACCAGAAAAACCCTCAATCACCGGATGTTTCAGCAACAGCCTGCAAGTAAGTTGCAGTCTCACCTGAAGTGACTATGGGAGGTTGCAGAACCACGTTTCTGCAACCTTGAGGGATACTACAATGTGGCAATTTTTTATTTTCTTATGCTTTAATACTTATAAACTACTTTTCATTCATTAATTACTTCATACTCATATATTACTTTGCAAAATTACATTCATCACTTAAACATATTATAGACATCCATAAACTTCATAGAACTAAAATACAGTGCATATAGTAAGCAAATCAACAGATGAAGACACAGATTTTACCATGGTTCATTCCAATGTGAGGCTACATCCACAAGAATTATTGCTTACAATAGAGAATTTGGTACAATAAATTGTTCTTCACCTGCTCACACAAGTGCAGGTTGTCTACGCACTAAGCTGCAAACAATTTGTGCATTGAGCTTGCAGACCCATGCCTCCACACACTCAACTATGGAGCCTTCCCCTTTCTCTGAAGTACAGATCACAAAAATACAACCATAAACATAGATATAGATTAAATTATGATGCCTTCCTTCTTTATTATTCATCCCTACATATACTATTACATACCCGAGTGACTGCGTAGTAGAGAAGGGAAGGCTCGAGATATATTTGTTTTTGTCTTTAGAATTGCCAAATGGAATCAGATGCACATTGGGAGTGTGCCCTAGAACAATGAACCAATAAATGTTCACTAAGAGAATAAGTGGCACATGATTATAATGCTGGACATTGGATGCAGATTTGACTTTGACAGTGGATTCTGGACTTCCATGGGCGGAGATGAATATTGGTATTAATTTTGAGGGTGGAGGTGTGAGCCAATGGATTCCCTTGCTGCAGATGCAAAAATCATATCATTTTATTTGTTGGTTAAGAAAATGTGCATATTTTTATATGTGTGTATTATTTTAAATACTGTATCGAGATGGATTTATAAATTTGCATAGACAATATTATTATTTTATGGGTGAAGGAAATGTGTATGTGGTTATATGTGGTTATTATTGTAAATACAACAACAAGCTATGTTATAAAGCTCCATGGGAAGTCTACTCTTTTTTCAGCAGAATTCTTGGTTATAGGTTTCATTGAACACTAAGGACGGTGTTCCCCCAAGGGGCAGGGTTCTATAATAGCCCTGGTTAAAAAATCCATTTAAAAATATATAAGGCCACGGTGATGGGACACGTATTTGAAGTTGAATGGTGGGTAAGACATCCTAGTATGGGTGTTGATTCAGTTTATTATGGCTAAGGAAATTGGAAAAGGAAATGGCTAAGGCTTTAGAAAGGAAAAATGCCATTTTGGTACATTTATTTATGAAAATAATGGAAATGATGAGAAAAGGAAGGTGAAATGTCACATGTTGCATGTGAGGAGGAAACTGAAAGAAAATAATGGAAAATGGAGAAAATAGAGGCCTCATTGATAAAAAGGTTTATGAGGATTGGTGGGAAGGTTTGGTCAGTGTAATATTGGTCAGTTCAATTTTGGATTTCTCTCTCTATTCTCTCTCTCTCTCTCTCATATTCTTGGATACTTGGAGTTTTCTTGGAGCACTCCTTGAGAGTGTGGCATACTTGGAGTTTTGGAGAAAGAAGGAAAAGGTAGAGCAAGAAACCAAAAGCGGAGATTGGGATCAACAACTACAGTGGGTTTTTCTTGCAGGTACCGAGTTGCATGTATGTTTTCCTCACCAGTTTTGGCATGCATGGAACATGCATGTGGTTACTTCATTGTGATCTATCATTGAAATGGAGGATTGTCTAGATTGACAGTGGATTGCTTAGCCTTTCCATTTCCTAGATAGCCATGGAGATTATGGGTTTATTTCCTTGTTTTGTTTTGGTTGGTTCTCATGTTTCCTTAACTTGGGTTGAGTTATTAGTTCCTTAAAGCCCTGGTTGGGAAAACACTATGGAATCCCTGTAACAACTTAGGTTGAATTACTAGTCCTCGAAGCCTTGGCTGGAAAAATGCTCCGGAAGCCCTTGGTGGGTTGAGTTACTAGTCCTAGAATCCCTAGCTAGACAAAATCTTTTGAAGCTCGACAACAGTTGTTGGTTGAGTTACTTGTCCTCGAAACCTTGGTTTTAACAAATGCTCTAGAAGCTCTAGAAGGCTTGGATAGCGACCATGCTCATGATGGTTTTATGATTTCCAACTATGAGGTGGAATTACCATTTGATGGGTTGAGGTGGATGGCCTTTGGAAGCCCTGGATGGTTTTGAATTGACGTGTTCTATGGTATCCCACATTCATGCTTAGAATATGGAACGATGGTGAATGGTTGAAGAGATATTTGACTTATCCATTCTACGATCGGGTGGAACATGGAATTCCCATCCCGAGTTTGGATTTTGAGTAATGAATATGAGGTTATTTATCCTTGTTATCTCATGAGTATTATACTGGTCTATATGTGGATTATATGGCCATTGTTTCCTTGGTATTTCTGTTTTTATTGTGATGGTTATGAATATTTATTATGACAGTGACTATGGGTGGATTCCATCATGATTTTACTTGTATATGAATGAAAAATGTATCTATGGCCTAATGGATGAAACTACAACTGAAGTGATAAGGAAAAAATGCTTCATAAAGATTTTGACCTAAGTATGACACCCCTATGCTCAGATCTATTATTTACAAATATAGATTACATATTCGTGATATGTTTGACAAAATGCATGCCATGGCTAGTAGTAGTCTAGTTAAGGTGTTATTCAAGTAATTGCATTAGTACTATTATTTCCATGTTATTCTACTATTCTGAAGGTTTCATTCAATTCTAGGCAGTGACCTAGGCTCTAGGCCTAAAAATGTGGCTTAAATCTTGGGGACTCTAGTACAAAAATGAGAAATATAGTCCATAAATGCAAGATTGTATGTGTGTGAGAGCGTCGAGAGGTCCCTCAACACTGGAATTCCCATAGCATGAGATCGTCCATAGGTCAAGTGGTCCAAAATATCAATGGGACCCAGGGGCTGATTGGCAGAAATGTTGGATTAGTTCCTGAGGGTCCTAGTGCTAATATTGAATGTTTGTATGGTCTTTTAGTTGGTTCCACTTTCTTAACGTGACTTAGTAGGTCGAATCATATCATAGTGGTCTCTCATCACATGTTTACCTCGACTGGTCAGTTTCTTTGGTAGATGTGGGAGGAGCGCATTACAAAACTTGAGATATCTATAAAATGGCTTGAATTGGTGAAGTATTTGAGTTTAGAAAACTCTGATATAATATTATATTGATGACACAGTGAAAATCAACAAAACCTCTATTACTGACATTAGAATTTGTCTACAAAATGGATAAGCAAAGAATGCATTTTTGCAACTAGAATCCCATTACCAATGAGATGAGTTTTAGCAGAAGAGTTGACATTCTGAACTAGATTTTGAGACAAACTCCCATCACCTACCAGAAATTTATCACACCAGTGAGATTGAGATTGATTTCTGTCAAGTGTCCATTTTAGTAGTAGGTTTTCATGTAGATGCAAAAATTCATGTTACACTTCACAAAATCATCATCAAACAATAGGAAGAGCTTGCTAGCAGTAAGAATAGAAGTGGTCTTGGATATGAAAATGATGTTTCCTTTCATATTCCGTAGTATTCTAATCCAATCAAGTTTTAGAGTGCTAGATTTCTTCAAAATGGTTCACATTCAACTATTCCAGATCCTTCTCCTCTTCCACAATAACCATAGATTTTCAAATGTCGAAATTGTAATCGAGTTGACCATGTGAAAGGCCATTGTTTTGATCTTTAACATGTGAGTATCAACATAAAAATAATCATAATTCAAATAGATGCTTCAAAAACAAGCCTCCTATAAGAACAAAGATTCACTTTGGATGGATTGCTTCTTGGAAATGGGATTCAACAACCAACAAGATATTTTGGTCATACCATACAATTTATTTTGGAGTATTGGAATGTCTTGCAATTTATATTCCTTCATCTTCTCGCCTTGTATCTAACTGGGGGGAAATGATGGTCATCTACAACCTTCAAAGATACATCAAGCGATCCTGAGCCATAGTTTGAATATGTTTCCTAAGCCTAGAGCTAGAGTAAACCATACCCATATTCAGAGTTATAGCTAGAGACAAATTCATGCCCCATGAACATGCATTTTGATTGGTAGCCTTCCTTAAACCACCACTAGTTGATACCCCAATGGTATTCCTTTTGCAAGAATTAGGGAGCACTTCGACCAAAAGAAGACTCCAACTTCTAGCCAAGTTTAGAGTTAGACCTCAATGGTATTCCTTTTCAGAACATTAGGGAGCACTTCAAATAGTAGAAGACTTCAGATTCTAGCTAGATATGGAACTGTTCCACAAACTACACCAAATGTTCTAGTGTTGGTGGTAATCCTTAAACCACCACTAGTTGATACCTTGAATTTTCCCACCTTTTACCATCATTTCAGAGAGCACAGTCAACCAATTTTTTCCATACATTTTTTCCATTTTTTAAATTTCATCTCTCTTCTTGGACTCATATATACCCCCTTAGGATTAGGGGGGGAATGTTGGACACGTAATCTTCTAAGGGTTATGGTGTGGAATGTGATCAATCATTGGAGTCCAAGAGACCAATTGGAATATCAAAACCAAGGGTCATAAGACAATGTAGTAATATGTAAATATTTGCTAATAGAAAGTATTTCACTTAATCTTGTTTATTATTTGTGAGTGTTTAAATTTTTTAATAGAAATGGAATTACAGGAGGGTATCCCACCAAAAATGAATATCGATGTAGGTGAGAAGGTATATAACCAACATTTGGACTTCTAGAAAATTCCTTTTTGTTGTTTGAAATGTCACAACACTAGCCATCTGCGAGCTTATTTTGGATCTCTGTCATGGCCCTCCCTTGCTAATGACAGGACTATTGGGTATCTTATTAGGGAAGATAACATTGATGTGGTTATTTAGGTGAGGGAGTTTCTAATTGTTGGTAGGGTTCTTTAACGTGATGACACCATTTCATCTCCTCTTCATTTGGATCTAAGGGTTTTCACTACCATCTTGGGTAAGTTGTTACCTCTTTATCTTGTTATTTTGGATTCCTTCTTGGAGAATGAAATCTCCCTTTTAAATTCTCTAGATTCATATTTTAATTCTTTCAAGCCTAGACATGATTTTTCTAGGTCTCAACTAGTGGGTCTTGTGAAGGATTCATGTTAGGTCTCTAGTCATGAAACCATTATTGAAGTTTACACAACCCTTTCCCTTGTGCATTCTAGAAATAAGTGTAGTAACCTTGTACTAAATCTTAATGGGAAACCAATATCTTTATTATTCCTTTCTCAATGTGTTAGGCTCGACGTTGAAACAATAAAAAACCTATCTAACACTATTGGGTCTCTCGAAAAAATTCTTACATTTGGAAGATTTCTAGTTTTGGCTAGCAATATCCCCCTTTTAAATTTATGGAAGAATTTGCGAGATTGATCCATTCTCTCCTCGCTAAATGAAATATCTACGAGTAGTCCTATGTTTATCACTTTAAAATATTTTTCATAGTAGGGGTTTAATGGTCCTGTTAAAGCCCCTCCTTCTAATGATCTTTAGAATGTAGCATTGAGGAAAAGGAGGAGAGAGAAGAATAAAAAAATTCATGTTGGTATGGTGGAAGGGGGTCTATTTGCTGATGAGAGGTCTTTGAAAGTTGTCTTCCAAGAGAGTGGTAATGTAAGGGTTAGTCCATTTAGTGTACTTAGATAAAATAATGGCCCTATTAAGGTTCCCAAATGATATTTATGTTTCTAAATGTGGGCCAAGTACCCCGCTCCTAATATAAATGAGTTGAAGAGGTTATTGGTCGTCAATAAATATTTTGTTGTGATGTTATAGAAGATGATGCTTGATGGGAGAAGGCTAGGGTCTTTTTCCTAAATCTATGTCCTCCTTGGCATATTTTTACTTTAGATGATAGTGGTTAGCCTAGAGGTTTGCTAGCTTATTGGGACCCAATTGTAGATTATTTCAAACCTTGACGTGTGTAGATATACTGTTGATGGGTTTTATTTGAGGTTTTATATACCCTCTTACCATTATCAATTGTTAGGGTCCATACAATTATTGGGAAGTTTTCTAGAGGAATATTATGAATTTGTGGTTTATTAGTGATCCTTTTTTGGTGTTGGCAGGGGATTTGAACTTAACCTTGTCGATTAGGAAGATATGGGGTGAAAAGGATAAAATAGAATCATTTATTTTTTCCAAAATTTTTTTAATTAGTCAAATCTAGTGGATGTTGCTCCACTTTGATTAGATCCAATTGGAGGAATGGAAGGGTGGGAAGGTCTTATATTGCTAAAAGTTTGGATGGATTTCTCATTGGAGAGAACATAGTGGAGAGATTGGGAGGTTATAGGTCCTGCATTAATGGTAGTGGTATTTTGGATCATATGCCATTCTTTTAGAGCTGGATATGGAGGGTTATATAACTTTTTATCCTTTAAATTTAATCATGTGTGTTTGACAGTAAATTATTTTCAATCATTGGTGAAGAATCTCGTGAAGGATTATGGAACTATGCAAGGTTTGGGTGCTATGGGTTATCTTATAAAAAAATTGAAGGACATGAAAAAGGTTGTTGAGTGGGAAGGTAGGAAGAAGGAAAGATTAAAGATTGAGTTGGTGCATATTGAGTTGAATTATGCAAATATAATGTTGGAAACAAAAAGTGGAATTTTTAATGAAGAGCATAAAAGTGTTGGAAAATCTGGAGGTTTAAAGATTAGATTATATTTTCCTTTATTTGATAACTACCTGTGAAATTTGTAGACTTATTATTTACTCAATTATGCTCTTTTCTAATCAAACAATTATAAAATTTGTAAAGGTGAAGATCACAAGAAAACAAAGAACACAAGAAATAGGCTCCAAGCCTGGGAAAAACCTTTCCAAGGAGAAAACCTAGAATTTTGTTTCTTATAGAATCAAATCAAATGATATATCCAAGACCCTTTCACCTTCTATAAGCCAATTCAAACCCTCTTTTTGCTCAAATTTAGGCCTTCCTCTTTCGCTATGAAATTCCATATAATTTTATGTTGGAAATAATACTGAGAGGGGGGGTGAATCAGTATTATCAAGCCAAATATTTCCTTTTTTAAATTCCAGATGGTATACGCTACTTCTCTGTTCATCAACCTGCGAGTATACGCTTCTTTATCACAACCAACCTGCGTATACGCGCCTTTCATTCAAAGAAAACGCGTATATACGCACCTTCAATTCACTGAACCTACGTACAGATCTATAAAGGATAATTTATTCTTCTAAGCATTTAGACATCGGTTAGCCCAGATTTATAGATCAAGATTGTGCCACACATAACAGATCAAAATCATACAGAGATACCAATGTTCAAGCCTTGAGATTTAGATCCATCAATAGTCCTTATCCTTCTTGCGCTCAGGTTCCACCTTCATTCAGATGTAGATCTGCACCATAACCCAATCACCCGTATTCCAGATCTATCACAATATCAGATATTCAATCATTCAGAGGATGCCTTTTCACATGATCTCCTTCCTCTTTTATAGTTATAGGCCTTGCACAATACCACGGGCCAAAACCATAATAATCCAATACCAAAGGCCAAAAACCTGGGTTCAACTCTTCTGCCGAGATACCATGGTCCACAACCAAAGGTTCAAATTCCAAGGACTAACAACCACAGACCAAAAATAAGTTTCCCATCATGTACACGCTTTTATGTGCATGAAAGTGCGTGTATACGCATACGCGACTTCGGAACGTATAAACTGCGTGTATACGCGACTTTGGCAAGGTGTACCTGCGTATACAAGATTTCCTTCATTCTGAGCACTTGAACTAAGATCTGTCACCAAAGTGAGTTGCCATCAAGGACAACACCTGTACCATAGCACCACATCTATGCCAAAATGCCAACAATCTCCCCCTTTGGACTTGATGGCAACCCCAAGATCGTCAAATTCATTCTCCCCCTTTGTCATCAAGGGCAAAGGGTTGTGCTCCCCGTGAGTACATGCTGATATCTCTGCTATGTTGTGTTGAACATGCTCCCCTTGACTGTAGGCAAGATCTGCAAAAAGATGTTCTTCAAGAAGAACCATGGCTTTTACATCATAAAAGACCTTCCTATCCAAAAAGACTCGATACCCAACCAAGTGGGGATACATCAGAAATTTACATATGACAACAGATCACAATCATCCCAGGCATAGTGGGGAAACCAAAATAGGCAGTTACATGACCTTGATAAGCAAATATACATGACATAGAGACGAAATATCAAGACTTATGACCAATAACTACTATTAGCAGCATCTGACAATCACTGTACATATCAGCAATCATGTTCACCTTCTGACCTTCTTTCTACAGCTGATCCGCCTGAGCCAAAAACAACTTGAGTACTAGGTCCAAGAGCTTCTAAGGTAATGCCAACAATGTATTATTAGAAGATTATCTGCTCCCCCTAAATCTGTGCCTGATGTTCTCTGACAGACCCATCTCAGACTCTCTCCAACTAGAGTCTACCCTTGCTGATTTTCTTCAGAACTCCACATACGCGACTGCACCTGAATAAATCGGTGTATGTACGTGGATACCCCTCATCCAACTAGCGTATACCAACTTTTCTTGGAGCATACAAGCTTCAACAGCAAGATGAAGCATCAATGACTCCCAGCTTCTGTCTCAGATATTCAAAAGTTTCCCTGGGCAGTGGTTTGGTGAGTATATCAGCAACTTGTTCCTTAGAAGGAACATACTCCAATTTGACCTTTTGTTCCAACACTTGTTCCCGGAGAAAGTGATACTTGATCGGTATGTGCTTGGTTTTTGAATGCATGACTGGGTTCTTTGAAATGCTTATTGCACTTGTATTATCACATAAGATAGAGACAGGTGGATTACAAGTGATTTGAAAGTCCTGCAAGGTTTGCATCATCCGAAGGAGTTGTGTGCAAAAGGATGCAACAGCCACATATTCCGCTTCAGCTGTAGATAAAGCAATCGAACTTTGTTTCTTGCTGAACCAAGATACTAATCTGGAACCCATAAAGAATGCACCGCCACTTGTGCTCTTCCTGTCATCCACGCTTCCGGCCCAATCTGCATTTGTGTAAGCATGAAGAGTGAGATCTGTATCTCTAGGATACCATAGGCCATAGTTTTGATTTCCTTGAAGGTATTTGAAGATTCTTTTGACTGCCTGAAGATGAGTTTCCTTTGGGTTGGCTTGAAACCTTCCAACTATTCCCACTGCATGCATAATATCTGGTCGTGTACCTGTCAAATAAAGCAAGCTCCCAATCATGGATCTATAGGTTGGTTGATGCACAACTGCTGATTCATCATTTGCACTAAGGCTGCATCCCGTAACCATGGGGGTACATACTGGTTTCGAATCTTCCATGCCATACTTCTTCAAGATCTACTTGAGGTACTTGGTTTGAGACAAGAAAATACCGCCTTCATTTTGTTGGATTTGCAGTCCAAGAAAATATGTCAATTCTCCAAGTAATGACATTTCGAATTCTTTCTGCATCACCAAGGCAAAACTTTGACTCATAGCTTCTTCATTGCTCCCAAAGATAATATCATCTACATACACAACAAGTATTAGCAATTTGTTATTTTCAATTTTTATATATAGATTTCTATCTGCTAATCCTTTTGAAAATCCTTGTTGATGAAGGTATTTGTCCAACCGATAGTACCAAGCCCTTAGAGCTTGTTTAAGCCCATAGAGAGCCTTTTTAAGTTTGCATTCAAGATTTGGATCATTTCCAAGGATAAAGCCATCTGGTTGCTCAATGTACACTTCTTCTTCTAAGTCTCCATTCAAAAAGGCTGACTTCACGTCCATTTGAAATACTTTGAATTTTTGAAAGCTAGAGAGGGCAAGGAACATTCTGATGGCCTCAAGTCTAGCAACAGGAGCAAAATTTTCTTCAAAGTCTCTTCCTTCCTGTTGAGCATATCGTTTGCAAACAAGCCTGGCCTTGTTTCTAATAACTTCCCCATTTTCATTCAACTTGTTCTTGAAGGTCCATTTTGTTCCTATGACATTCTTGTCTTTTGGTCTAGGAACCAACTCCCAAGTGTTGTTCTTTTCGATTTGCTCAAGCTCTTCACCCATTGCCTTGACCCAATACACATCCTTGCATGCTTCTTTTACATTTTGCGGTTCAGTGGAAGAGAGCAATGCCAAATAGCTTGAAGCTTCTGCAACTGTTCTTCTTGTTTGTACACCTCCTTCTTTCTGCCCCACAATCTGAGATTCTGGATGATTCTTTTGAACATATCTGGATGGAGTCTTCTCTTCTATTCTTGTTTGCTCCTCTGGTTCTTCTAGAGGTTCTTCTTCTTCATCATTATGTCTTTGAGGGTAGCCTTCATCTTCTTCGATGTCTTCATGATGTACTTGCCTAGGAATGTATCCCTTCTCATCAACCACTACATCAATTCTGTCAACAATTCTGCCAAGTCTTTTATTGTAGCATTTGTATGCTTTGCTATGTGGAGAATAACCAAGAAGAATGCCTTCATCTGCTCTAGGTTCAATTTTTCCAAGTTGCTCATCAGTATTCTTAATATAACATTTTCTCCCAAATATTTTTGAAGTGCTTTACCGAAGGAGTCTCACCACACCAGAGCTCATGAGGGGTTTGAGTGTTGTTCACCCAGACATTTGTTTTGTTGAGAATAACAACTGCAGCATGTGCAACTTCACCCCAGAAAGTTGCGGGAGTTCCCAACTCATCAAGCATATCACGAGCCATTTGTTGGACTGTTCTGTTCATTCTTTCCACAACTCCATTTTGTTGAGGAGTTCTAGCTATAGAGAATTCTCTTGTTATCCCATGTTCTTCACAGAAATCGAAAAATTCATTTGAGGTAAACTCCCCACCTCTTTCGGATATGAGGCACTTAATTTTGTATCCTGATTCATTTTCAACCAAGGCTTTGAAGGATTTGAATTTTTCGAATGCTTCATCTTTGTGCTTCATAAGTCCTAAGCAGACAAACCTGGAGAAATCGTCAATGAATAATTTCAAGTATTGTTCTCCTCGAGGTGTCCTTTTCCTGAACGGACCACATGTATCTGTATGAACTAGCTCAAGAGGCATGATAGCTGATCCTTCCTTCTCTGGAAAGTTAGTTCTGGTTTGCTTTCCAAACTGACATGATTTGCATATGGTGTTGTCTGGAATTTTGATAGCTGGAAGATCGCGAACTGCCTGATATCTGCATGCTTTCCTTATTTGTGAAAAGCTTAGATGCCCCAACCTCCGATGCCATAACCAGTGTTCATCATCCTTGCTTAGATAGCATTGTTGTTGTCCTTCTTCAAATATGTATAGATTATTTGGAGTTCTTTTACCTTTGATCACCATTTTACCTGTATCAAGATCACGAACAAGACATCCATTGTTCTAAATATCACCTCGGTTCCTTGATCACACATCTGGCTGACACTTAGAAGATTATGTTTCAATCCATCAACATACAAAACATTTCCAGCCTTGACCTTTTCTTTTAACTGAGCAATGCCTTTTCCTTTTATAGTTGCAGGAGTATCATTTCCAAAAGAAACATTCTTTCCCTTTTCTAGAGCAGAATATGACTCAAGTTTTTCTCTATCACCTGTCATATGCTTCGAACATCCACTGTCAATGTACCATAGATTTTCTTGTCCCTCTACATAAAATGCTATCCCACATCTTTCTGTTTGTGGTTCCTTTATTCTCCATGTTTTGGTGCTTGAGGCTTGTTCCTTTGTCTGCTGAAACCTGCTCCTGCATTCAGAATCGTCATGACCAAAGTTATTGCAAATAGAACATTCAACTTCAATTTCAAGAGCTGAAAAGTTGTTATAGGTCCTTTTTGTAATCCTGGTCATACTTCTTTGTTTTTGAGCTTCTCTAGTCATGATTGTTTTATATGCAACACATTGAGCTGCTTTGTGACCAAAGTTATGGCAAGAGAAACATTGTCCATTAAGAAACTTCTGCGGTTATCAAATCTACTGGCCAAATGATTGTAATTTCTATTGTCATCCATTCTTGAACCAAATTGAGAATATTTTACCTGTGGCTGGTTGTAGCTTTTGTTTACTCTTAAGACAGATTGCCCCTGATAGTCTCTATTTGCAATTCGTCCCTGCTTTACCTGATGGTCTCCATTGTACTTTTGCTCATTCCTTCTTGCTGCATCAAGATAACTTTTTGATGTGGATGCTTGAGAATTTTCTCCATTATAGCCCAGACCTGTCTTGTTTAGTGGAGAACGTTGTACATTGATAATCTCATCCAAAGTTTCAGATACTTTGACAAACTTAAGATTAATAGCTTTTGTTTTCTCAATCTCTTTTCTAAGACCAACAATTTCACCTTCTAATTTTTCAAGATGTTTTTCCTTTTCATCAATTTGAAATTGTAGAGTATCAATGATCATATTCTTTTCTTCTATACATCTCTTGAGTCTAGTAATTTCTTCATAAAGGCTATCCACATCTATAGCATCCATATAATCATCATCTTCAAATGCCATTAACAGTTTATAGTCATTACCTCGTTCATCTTCATCACTATTTGATAGACCATCACTATCTTCATGAGTGTAGTAGCTTTTCTTATTTGCACTCTGTTTCTTGTTCCATCTAGCAGGTTCCTTTCCTTTATCCTTATAAGGACATTTTGTAGCATAATGACCTACTCTTCCACAAGAAAAGCATTTAAAAGGTAACTTACCTCTGAACCTTCCAAAACCCCTTTGAAGATTTCTGACAAAATTTGATTCTTCTTCTTCTTCTTCTGGCACGTGACTTGCTTCATAATAATCTCCTTTGCCTGAAGCCTTGAAAGCAGCTTCTCTTCTGTCTGATGGACCTCCCTTTCTCATTTCATAAGCAGTTAGAATTCCGTGTAGCTGAGACATAGTAATAATTCGTAGATTTTCCTTTTCTTCTATTGCAGACACTTTAGATTCAAACTTGGGGAACAATGATCTTAGAACTTTTTCAACCACAATAGCCTCTTTTATTTCTTCACCCAAGTTTTTCATACAATTAACAATCTCATCTACCCGAAGGAAGCAGTTAGCCACACTTTCGTCATTATACATTCTAAGATTCTCATATTGAATTCTGAGGGTTTGAAGTTTAGTACGTTTTACCTGTTCATCTCCTTCGTAGCTCAAGACAATCTTGTCCCATATTTCTTTTGCAGATTTATATTGCATAACCTTCACAAATTCTATTTGAGATAAGCATCCTAGTAGAGTATTGACTGCTTTAGCATTTGTTTCATATTTCTTCTTCTCGGCCGCATCTGTAGGAGTAGCTGAAGGAAAAGTGTAGCCTGTATCTATGATATCCCAAACTTCTGTACCAAGAGATTGAAGATAGCCAGTAACACTTACATTCCAATAATTGAAGTTTGTCCCATCAAAAATTGGAGGCCTGATTGATGCTTCCCTCTCGTAGTTGCTCATGATGAATGATCTTCCTTCAAGCGATCAAGCTTCTCTAAAGGACCTGCTCTGATACCAATTGTTGGAAATAATACTGAGAGGGGGGGTGAATCAGTATTATCAAGCCAAATATTTCCTTTTTAAAATTCCAGATGGTATACGCTACTTCTCTGTTCATCAACCTGCGAGTATACGCTTCTGTATCACAACCAACCTGCGTATACGCGTCTTTCATTCACAGAAAACGCGTATATACGCACCTTCAATTCACTGAACCTGCGTACAGATCTATAAAGGATAATTTATTCTTTTAAGCATTCAGACATCAGTTAGCCCAGATTTATAGATCAAGAGTGCGCCACACATAACAGATCAAAATCATACAGAGATACCAATGTTCAAGCCTTGAGATTTAGATCCATCAATAGTCCTTATCCTTCTTGCGCTCAGGTTCCACCTTCATTCAGATCTAGATCTGCACCATAACCCAATCACCCGTATTCCAGATCTATCACAATATCAGATATTCAATCATTCAGAGGATGCCTTTTCACATGATCTCCTTCCTCTTTTATAGTTATAGGCCTTGCACAATACCACGGGCCAAAACCATAATAATCCAATACCAAAGGCCAAAAACCTGGGTTCAACTCTTCTGCCGAGGTACCATGGTCCACAACCAAAGGTTCAAATTCCAAGGACTAACAACCACGGACCAAAAATAAGTTTCCCATCATCTACGCGCTTTTATGTGCATGAAAGTGCGTGTATACGCATACGCGACTTCGGAACGTATAAACCGCGTGTATACACGACTTCGACAAGGTGTACCTGCATATACAAGATTTCCTTCATTCTGAGCACTTGAACTGAGATCTGTCTCCAAAGTGATTTGCCATCAAGGACAACACCTGTACCATAGCGCCACATCTGTGCCAAAATGCCAACATTTTCTTCAAATTATATGTTCAAAATGAGCTCCAACATTTTTCTATTTATACTTATCCAGAGGGGTGTGAACAATCATGTCCTTGGGGAGGAGCCTCCATGATAGATAGGTCCAACTTGACTTCTAGAAGGAATTTTTACCCAAAATACATATTTAAAAATTAATTTTCCTTTTTCTTTTCAAAGTACCAAATGGGACCTCACTCTTTGACTAATGCCAAATATTTTTTTGACTTTGACAAACCTTAGAAGCAGGAAGAACATGCTTGACCTAGATGGCCAATTTACTTGAGCATAAAACCCATGTTAGAAAAATAATTTTTATTTTTCTACTTTTTCATTTTACATCAAATATATAATGACATAAGTAATTGACAATTATGAAGCCAAGACTTAGTTACATCCAGTGGTATTCAAAATTCCATCACCTATACAAGGATACTTCTCTAATTGAAATATTCTCATAAGAAGAGTTTGATCAACATCATAACGAATATATACTATGTTAGAGATCTAGATACCATCTATGTTATTGCAAGGTACCAATATAGGACTTTTCAGGGATCTAGGTACCATCTAGGCTATTACCAAGTGCCAACACAAAATCTCACATGGATCTAAGTACCATCTAAGCTTATGCCAAGGTACCAAACCATAAACTTTTAGGAATCTAGGTACCATCTAGGTTGCTGCCAAGATACCAACCCATCTTACAAGGATCTCAGTATTGTCTAGGCTACTGCCAAGGTTCCAACCCATATTACAGGGATCTACCGTGTGGGCTATTGCAAAAATATCAACCTTAAGTGCCATCATACATGCTATTCAACCTAAATTACAAAAACTAACCACCATGATGAAATTAATGCCTCAACCTCATGGCATACAGACTAGCATGTGTTTGCCACCAAAGACTTTAATGCTTTCATCCAAAAACTTGAGTGTGAAATATTTTGAAATTGATATCTAATGCAACAATGTGCCACTATGAATTAGAGTCCACAGAAAATCAATACAAGCTTCTTAGATTGTAATGCAAGCCTTTAGTTTTTTGTCGAGATGATGTGTAATGTATCAAGAATCACAATGCTATTGATGTCATGTTCTATGAGCCACAGTGATGAGTGATGGTTATGTACATAGAAGTGCATGATGAAAATGTTTTGTTCATCATACAAACCATATATAGATAGGAGCCGTTAGAGTTACTGTAAGTCATAACAATCATGAGATCAAGATTATAAATAACATATGAGTCACAGTCATAAGCCAAAAAGTATAAGATCAATAAAGTGAGTTCCATAAGAATTGGGATATTTATTGTTGATGCGATAGAACAACAGATGCCTATGTATGCAACGTCACTGCCACACCAAATACCGAATGTGTGTTTTCATGCCACTGCAATATAAGCCGAAGATCCAAACCACAGAGCATACGTGTTGAGCCTTTGAGATGTCATCAAATGATGCAAGAAGGATTGAAATTATACACAAATTTATGCAATCAAAGCCACCCTGTAGCAAGTCATTTTAACAACCTTCATGTAAGATGAATTGTAGAGCGAGCCTCTGTTGAATCATAGAGAGTTAGATTCGAACCTAAGTCATTGTAATTAAGTCACAAAAAGTAAGATCTGAGTTGTGTATGAGCAACAAACCACAGGTGCAAGTCATTGGAACATATTCATTGAGCCTCTATTGACCAATGTGAGCTACAAAAAATTATATGTGAGATTTTTAAAGGTAGGAAAATTTGCTTAACATAGAGATATCAATTAAGCAGAATTTTGTCAAATGGAGCTTGAATTCCTCAAAAACTTGAAAAATGAACTTATTATAGAAGTGCCAAGAGACTGTGATTTCCAAAACTCCTTCTTCAAACCACCTTGGCTTTGATTCCATGTTGGAAAATTGAGAGGTTTAACTATTAGATTAGATTTTCCTTTCTTTGATAGTTGTTTGTGCAACTTGCAATTTTTATTTATTTAATTATGTTCTTCCTTCATCAAACAATTATAAAAAACCTAAACATGAAGATCACAAGAAAACACAAAAACATGATATAGGCTTCAAGCCAGGGTGTTGGGTGCTAAAAGGTGTATTTTAAAACTGCTATTTGCCTCACATTAATTATCAACCTGGGTAAGTCTTTTGTTTCAAGAGTGTACACAATATGTGCAAGCTATAAATCCAGAGAGTAATGCCCTTTAAGTTGAACTATAAAACTGGATATAAGAGTAAACAAATGCATTTATAAAGCTCACGCTACAACTGTTAATGGAAATATTACATCCAAGCATCAACACTTAATCTTCAACTGAAATCATAATCAAATATGAAGCCAGCAATTCAATTGAAAATAGCATCAACCAAGAGCATAGTAGCATTAACCAATCTCTTCTAGCTAATTCTATCTAAATCACAATCAATCTCAATTAAGCAATTCAAATGGAAATGATGTCAACCGAGAGTTTATTAGCATTAACCAATCTCTTTCAGCTGATTCTATAATAACCACACTCTCACATATGCCCTGTTCTGCAATGCTGTAAATGAAATAAAATGAAATCAACGCTCTAATCCACACCTTATCCACGCCTACCTGTGTAAAAATAACTCATGCTTATGCTAGAAATTAAACACTCTGTAATGAAATTAACACATGCTCTGCAATGAAATTAACACTCAACCTACAAAATTGACAGAATTGAAATGCAACTCGTAATGGAAATCTACAGTGCTAGTGCTAATCTAGCTAGATCTCCTAGTAGTGGTAGGCCCTTACCACTTATGGGAGGAAAGAACTTACATTAACCAGAGAATTAAAAATCACTCAAGCTTAATCAACACGTCTCATTCGATTCGATCTACACGCGTCAAGATAAATTAAGAGAGTCTTTCGTTGAATGAAAATAATATGAAATAGTTTGCGTGAAATTTGACAATGATTACATGTATATATCAAAATCTCTCCATTATCCCCTCTCCTCCTATCTGTTAGTTCTAGTATTCACAGCCTGTCACCAGGGATGAACATGAGCTCTTACTAGCCTTAGCTTGGTTAGATTGTTTACACATGATATTCAACACAAAACATGCCACAAATGTGTCCATCAGAAGAAGCTTGGAAAAATATTTCCAACGACATATAACACTCCAATAACCAGTTTCTGGATCATAAGATATGATTGAAATGAATAATTGATTCTTGGTTATGCATGTTTTGAGGTTAGTTGATGCACACAGGGACAAGTTTACTACAGTCAGTTTGGACAGGAATTTTACAAAAGTGAAAGAGTTTTTTGTCCATCACATACAAAATAACAAAAATTTCCTCCAGTTTATGCACAGGTGCTACTATGTGGGAGATATGCAATGATATTTGGAGCCTGCATTAAAACAAAGCAAATTTTTCATTTATTTTACTGTTTTAGTCATTTTAGTGCGGTGCCATTTTACAACATATGCAAAGTAATTTTGAGAAAACAAAGGAGGTTTTTTTAACCACAGATCATATAAAAAAACCTCTTTCCGTTTATTCACATGTGTAAATTGGATATGTGACTAGATCTTTATAGCTCATTTTCACAAATCTAAATTTTTAATGATTTTCTGTTTTAGAAATGATTTTGTGGCACTGATGGTGAGCAAGTGGAAATAGATTTCAAAAATTTGAGAGAGGTTTGTCTCCAAAATGACCTTATGTACAAAAACCTCTTTCATTTTTGTAACAGGTGCTACAGTTTAGGAGATACGAGTTCATCTTCAACACCTATTTTCAGAAATTCGGTCCAAGTTTAATGTAACTAATTCTATTTTGAAGAAGATGTTGGAGCTCAATTCCCTTAGTACAGGGATGAGAAAATGTATATATTTTATGAATTTCATAGTGTATAGGTTTGTTTTTGGTACATAAAGGTTGTTTTCCATTATGTAAAATTTTTCTAAATATCATTTTAATAAAAGCAATTTTCTGCCCTTTGGACCTGGGATTCATCACGTTGCTTAAATGATCAGTATGTTTTTTCTCATAATTTCATTTACAAATTATGTTTTTCTACTTTTTTTCAAGCATTATCTAAGTGATATGTTAGGAATTCATCCGTAATGTTGCTCCTTTCATGATGATTTTGTTGTTAGTTGTAATGGTTGTCTTTGCAGAATTCATCCTTTGCTAGATGCTCTATTGAGAAACCTTGTTATTCTCTTTCATCTAAAGTTGCTGCTGAAGATCCATCCTTTGTTTGATGCCTGGAAGGTAGCGGGTTTTCTCCCCTATGCTACTCACATTCACAAATCTTTATCTCGCTGAACATGGCACTTACTTTTCCCCAATTTTGCTGGCAAAAATTGGCATCGACTCCATAGCACAATCATCCTTTCTCTTGCTATTTCAACCCAAAAACTTTCAAATAAAATTCCTGCACTCCATAACTAGCCTAAGGCTTCATTTATTGCAGCCATGTTGTGTTGGCAAAGAGAGAGCCCGCTTTGGTCTAGCAGGGCTAGATGCCAGATTGAAGCTTGGTTTTTGGTTACCTCGGAATTGCCTTTCCTCAACCTTAAGGTTCATTTTGAGTGCTAACACTATCCTATCCTATCCTCTCTCTAATGATCCATCATGAATCCCCTTCTTTGATCTTTGTTTTCATTTAAATACACAGAGAGCAGGGAGAAGTTACAACAGAGATGATTACAAAATGATTCTCATAACAGAATTGGATTGTTCACAACAAATTGATTAGCAAGATCATGTCTAAAATATATTTCCATCGGCATTCAACAGGAACAGGTCAAATTTGGTATTGCAACTGAGATAATTTGGAAAACAACCACAATAGTGAATCTAAGAAAAATGTCTTCAGGGAACCCTATGTTTCTCTTAATAAGGACTGAATTTGGGAAAAATGCACATTACAAAACTAATTTGGTCCATTCTAAACAAAACCCATGTTTCAGATTTTCCAGACTCTTCTCCATTTTCCAGAAACATCTAATGCAAAATGGTCATTTCTTATTCCAACGAATTTATGAGTTGGCATATTTAATGATGAGGTGGAGTTCAAATCTGCAATCTAGAAAATATCTTGGAGGCTAAAAAGGTGAGAGATGCAACAACAAATTTATTAATAAACCATCATTGGTAAGATCATGCATAATAATCATTAATTTATTAAAAATAAAGGAGAAGAAATAATATTTATCCATAACAGCATAAATAATTATAAAATGAAATTATATGATAAACCATGATAAATGACGTGATAAAGAATGGTATAAATGTATGAAATAGGCGTTAAAGAGTGATAATAATAATGAAAAACTAGCGGCCCAACACAGGGTAAAACCCTTCCAAGGGGAAATCCCAAAAAATTATCTTCTTATAGAATTAAATCAAATGAAATATCCAAGACCCTTTCACCTTCTAAAAGCCAAGTCAATCCCTCTTTCTCAGATTTAAACCACCCTCTGTTATGAAACCAGCTCACAAAAAGATAGAAAAGAGAGATCCACGCCTTAGAATTCAGCCTCTTCGAGGGGGCAACCTCCTTTACATTACATAAATGAACAATTCTTGGATGATACAAATGAAAATACCTCCTTTCTATATATAGGAGTCTAAGTGGTCCCAATACAATCAAAGCCTACATAACAATAATATTGTAGGGCACAACAATAACAATAGTGGGCTTCTATGTGGCACAATAGTAACAATATGGGCACTGCATGGGTACATCAATATAAATAAGGGGTATAACTACAATAGTAATGGGGTAATCACTAGTATTATAGGGACCCAACATGCCCCTCTCCTTCAAAAAACTGTTGTCCTCAACGCTTGAGTAGTTCAGGATACTTCTGCATAAAATTCGCGTCCTCCCATGTGGAATCTTCAGCGGATAAGTTCTTCCACTTGATAAGGTATTCTGAAATTGATCGATTTCGTAGCTGTCGAGTTCTTGTTTCTATAACTGCTTCCGGTTCCAATATAATTTTTCCTTCTTCGTCAAGTTCTGGCAATATTGTTTGAACTGGGAGCTTGTTGCCTATAACCTTCTTTAAGCATGAAACATGGAAAACTGGGTGCAATCGAGAAGCTGCAGGAAGCTCCAATTTGTATGCCATAGTACCAATCTTTTGCAACACCTTGTACGAACCATAATACTTTGGTGATAATTTATTATCCTTCTTAGCTTGCTTGAGGGACATTTGCTTATATGGTTGTAGCCATAGGAATACCCAATCACCTACATCAAAACTTCTTTCACTGCGATGCTGATCTGCCTGTTGTTTCATTCTATTATGTGCCAACACAAGGTTATCCTTTAAGAGTTGGAGGACTTGTTGTTGATGTTTGATGTGATGTTCCACTGCCTGAACCTTAGAATTTTCTCTTAAATATGATGTGATGGATGGTGGTTGATACCCATAAAGTGCCATAAATGGGGTCATTTTTGTTGCTGTATGAAAGGAAGTGTTATACCACCATTCAGCCAGAGGCAACCATTTGACCCATTGTGTCTGTTTATCAGATACAAAGCAACGAAGGTATCCTTCCAAACATTTGTTTACTATCTCAGTTTGCCCATCAGATTGAGGATGATAAGATGAGCTATGAGCTAACTGAGTACCAAGACAAGAAAATAATTCTGTCCAAAAATTTCTAGTGAAAATGGGATCTCTGTCACTTACAATAATCTTTGGGTTTCCATGTAGCTTTTGAATTGTTTCCATAAATGCAGTAGAAACTGTACTGGCTTTAAATGGATGTGATAATGCACAAAAGTGTGCATACTTGGTAAGTCTGTCAACTACCACCATGATGACACTCTTTCCCTCAGACTTGGGTAAACCTGTGATAAAATCCATTGATACCTCCTCCCAACGTTGGCTTGGAATGGGTAAAGGTTGTAATAGACCCGGTGTCTTAATTGTTTCAACTTTATTTTGCTGGCAAACCAAACATTCTGCCACAAACTTATGAATATCTGATTTAAGGCCATCCCAAAAAAATTCCTTCTTCACCCTGTGGTAAGTTTTTAAAAATCCTGAGTGCCCTCCTAAGGGAGAAGTGTGCAATTCCATAAGAATCTTTTGTTTTAGCTGGGAATTCTTACAGAGGTATAAGCGATCTTTGTACCATAACGAATCATTTTTCCAGCTAAATGTATCAGACGTACTGGAATCTTGTTGTAGCTTTCGAATAAGTGCCCATACTTCTTCGCCATTCTTCCATTCCTCCCTTGCTTCATTTATCCAATCTGGTTGGATGATAGAAATAGCGCACAACAATGCTTCCACATCCTCATCCTTCCTTGAGAGTGCATCTGCCACCACATTTTGCTTCCCCTTTTTGTAGATGATTTCAAAGTCATAACCCAACATCTTTGTGACCCACTTTTGTTGCTCTTCAGAGGATAATCTTTGTTCTAAAAAGTATTTAAGGCTATCATGATCTGTTTTTACCTTGAAGTGTCTTCCCATTAGGTAGGGTCGCCATTTCTTAAGTGCATGGAGTATTGCCAACATTTCCTTCTCATAAATAGCTTTTCTTAGAAACTTTCCCTTGATTGGACGACTTTCAAAGGCAATGGGTCTTTCATCTTGCATTAGAACAGCACCAATTCCATTTCCTGAAGCATCACATTCCAAAGTAAAGGTTTTTGTGAAGTCCGGTGTAGCTAAGACCGGTGCTTGGCACATTGCCTCTTTAAGATGTTCAAAGGCCTTTGTTGCTTCCGGAGTCCATGAAAATGCATCTTTCTTCAATAATGTCGTTAGAGGTGCTGCTATTCTCCCATAATTCTTAACAAACTTGCGATAATACCCTGTCAACCCAAGAAATCCGCGCAAATGCTTTATGGATGTGGGGATTTTCCATTCCTTAATGGATTTAATTTTGGTAGGGTCTACCTTAACTCCTTCATGAGATACAATATGACCCAAATATTCCACCTCCTGGACTCCAAAGAAACATTTGGATCTTTTGGCATATAATTGTTTCTCTTCCAATAGTTGTAGCACCCTGTCGACATGTTCAACATGATCCTTCCAAGACCTGTTGTAGATAAGTATATCATCAAAAAATACTAACACAAATTTTCTAAGGAATGGTTTGAAAATTGAATTCATCAAACCTTGAAATGTTGAAGGTGCATTGGTAAGGCCAAAAGGCATGACCAAAAATTCATAATGACCCTCATGAGTTCTAAATGCCGTTTTCGGAATGTCTTCAATCTTCATTCTGATTTGATGATATCCTGAACGAAGATCCAACTTGGTGAAGTAAATTGATCCATGCAATTCATCGAGTAATTCATCAATGACAGGAATGGGGAACTTATCTTTAATAGTGAGCTTGTTGAGCTCCCTATAATCCAGACACATGCGCCATGATCCATCCTTCTTGTGCACCAATACTACTCGAGCAGAGAAAGAACTTTGACTCGGTTGAATTATACCAACCTCTAGCATTTCTGCAACCATACGTTCAATTTCACTTTTTTGGACATAGGGATATCTGTACGGCCTGATGTTTGGAGGAACACTTCCTGGAATCAGATGAATAGCATGATCATGATCACGCATAGGTGGGAGACCTTTGGGAGTCTCAAATACCTTGGAATGATTGTCCAGGACTTTTTGGAGATCTGGAGAAATAGATGATTCTAATGTGGAAACATCTAGCGAACATAATTGTGCAATTACACCCCTTTGCTCCTTTTTTAGAAGCTTTGTCATACCATTAGAGCTGATTATCTTTCTTGGTTTCCCTGCAATACCCCTTAATTCAACTTCCTTTCCTTCCACAGAAAATTTCATGAAAAGTTCTTGAAAATTAAAAGCTATTGTACCCAAGGATTGTAGCCATTGGACTCCTAGTACAACATCAGCACCTCCCATTGGAATGGAAAGCATTGGGCTAGTCAATACACATTCTCCCATGGATAGCTTGATATTATGGCACTTTCCAGAGCAATTTATTATTCCTCCATTTGCAATCATCACTTGACACTCTGGTGCTGGATATAGGAAGCAATTCAATTCTTTTGCTACCCTACAATGAATAAAATTGTGGGTGCTTCCTGAATCAATCAACACTATCACCTTTTTCTTCTTGATTTGTCCTTCTATCTTGATGGTTTGGGGAGTGGTAATTCCCGCCAATGCATTACAAGATATGGTCGGATTTATTTGTTCTTCATATAGGCTTTGTTCCTGGAATATATCCTCTTCTTTTGACATTTCTTGCTCCTTTTCTTCTTCCTCTTCACAATCTATGTAGAATAATTTCTTCTCAGCACACTTATCACCTTTTGTGTATTTGCTTTCACAATTGTAACAAAGCCCTTTTGCTCTTTTTTCTTCCAATTGTTGCGGTGTCAACCTTGTAGGTTGTGGAAGACTATGGGCAACAACACTTCCATCTTTATAGTTGTGAATGGTATGCTTCCTAGTTGCCATAATTTTGCTTTCCATTTTTCTTGCTAACCTGAATGCCTTCTCTAATGAATCAGGTTCCTAAAGGCGCACATCATGTTGGATATTATCCTTTAAAGACCCTATGAACACATCAATCCTATGCTCCTCTGGAATATCTTTTATCCTTATGTTCAATTTTTGGAACTCCTCAATGTGCTCCATTATTGAACCCTTTTGTTTGAGATTCATCAATTGGCTAAAAAAAGTGTTGCTTTTTGTATCCTCATAATGTGCTATCAATTCTTCTGTAAAAATTGCCCAAGTGATAAATTGTTTATGAGAACAAAGCCATTGATACCATACAAACTGATTTGGTTCCAAATATAAAGTTGCCATACGTACCTTTTGTGTGTTTTGCACATTATTGAGATCGAAGAATTGCTCCATCTGTAATATCCATGTGGCGGGATCCTTGCCATCAAACTTCCTCATATCGATTTTTGGAACATGATGAGTCTTCGATCCAAAATTAGCGTCTATGGTACCATGATTAACATTTCTTTTTTTCTCATCATGAGTTTCCTTTACTACCTTTTCACCATTAGTGACACTTTCTTGTAGCAACTTCTTCAATTCTTCCATATCTATCTTCAAATCTGCCATGTCTCTCTTCAAATCTGTCTTCAAATCTATCTTTAAATCTGCCATGTCTCTCTTCAAATCTGTCTTTGAATCATCCATCTTAGCTTCCATGCCCTTTATCTTAGATTCCACGCCACTTATCTTAGCTTCTGTTAGCTTTTGTGATCGTGACATTTTTTGCACTTGTTCTTGTAATTTTGATATATCACGTAGCATTTCTTCTTCTTCTTCATGAGTCATGCTAGAGCTTTCAGGTTCCTTACTAGGTGTTTGCATTTTCTTTCCTCGGGGCATCAGTTACCGATAATAATTCTTTACCATGCCCTTTGAATTCCTTTAAACCAAGCTTACACAAAAATTTAAAAAAAACTACACACCTTTTTTTCACTTTATAGAAGCCTGATATTGAATCTGATGTGTCTCTGTAATTTCGAATCATCCAGTTCTGAAATTGCTACCTGCAGTAGCCTTCTGCGTCCTCTTTCTAGTGCCACAAGTCTGAGCCAAATTGGATTCTCCAAGGAAGAGTTATGTGAAATCTCCCACAGTGACTTGCTTTTAGACTCGTTCAGTAGAGCGAACTTGTACGACGTGCCACGAGCCACTGTTTCAACCTTTGAATCTAAAACACACATACAAGAAACTAAAGTCCGTCTTCTTTCTGCACCTTTTTACGAAATTTCAATCTGATCCTCAGAGAGAGAGTTATGACGATTTTCCCCAGGTCACCTGTTTTGAATGTAATTCAGGAGTCTGCAAAAAGGCCAACTTCCTTAGATCATATCTCCGAACATATCACGCGAAAATCTCTGAAATTCGGACCCAAGGTTTGTAGAAATTTTGAATAATATGACACATATTCAACAGAGATTATCCTGATCATACAATTTAAGCGGAACATGTATAATACATAATCTCCTCTACGTTGATCATCAAATTACAGAAGCAGAAACATCCACAGGCACACATAGAAGCATCAATCAAACTCATAAACATAGTATGTATCCCTGGGAAAGGATCTCGCTAAAAACCCCACACTATCTGTATATTATATTGATTGAATCATGTAAAAATACAAAGCATAATACTTCTCACAAGTATCTCCACCTGTTACACACAATACAGCTCAGATTTGATCTCCAAATCTCTCCCGCTGCTTGCCTGCCTCCACTGCTCAAACCTGCTCGAGAACTGATGAGAATAGCTTCCCAAACTCGATTTTACACTGCAAAATAGTCACCCACACTATGTTGGACGTGAGCAACAGCTATAATATCATGAAGATACGTGAGCAAACTCATTGGCATACTCAATCCTTTGATTGTGCAAATCATCATGCACAGTTATAGTCACAACTGATAGCAATCTGATCCTCTAACACCTGTCCCTGCTAAACTGAACATGCACTGACATGCAACTGAGTTAACTGATGTATTCTATAGTTGCATTATGAGTTAATAACTTGTGAATTAATTAATAACTAATTCACCCAACTCATCTTTAGTCTATTGATCAGTTAGACTAAATACAACCAGTTTAACAAAGCTAAACTGAACACAACTCCATCAACTGTACCTCCAGTCCACTAAACTCAACTCACTTGAGTTCTAACTGAAGTCATGCATGCAACAACTCAACTGACTCATAAGAAAAACGAATTTCCTTCTGACAGCTGCATGTGCCACTTCCGTAGCTCAAACTGAAGTGCTCCAAGAGAATAAGATTAAGTTTATAGTCCAAATATTATTGTGAGATAATAATATTTGACTTTTCTATTTTTGACTTTGATCACTCACACTGTGATCACTCACACTGTAATCACTCACACTGTGATCACTCACGCTTTCATCAAAAATAGAAGTCCATCTATTTTTCCCAACTTGATCAATCATCCATAGACATGATCCATATGTCTAAAAATAGACTTGCGCCAAAAATAGCCTGCGGGCCCACTTAGTGAAGGCGACTCTTTTCACTAAGCTCCATCATCTTGTTGCACTCTCAACAAGCATTTCTTGTTGCACACTTTTCAACACTCCCTCTCAACAAGAAAGGCTTCCTCTCAAACCCGATCCTGTAACTCTGGAATGTTCTCCATGCAACACATTTGGCCGGTCCACTTGCTCTGTCATCAAAGTCTCTGACTGCTATTGCCTCTGTCAACTGAAACTCTGCATCTCTGTGCTCTTCAGTATCTGACTGCTCTAGCCTCTGTCACTTTGATCTCTGACTGCATCCGTGCTGCTGCTGGTTCTATCTCCCAGCATTGCATCCGCACTGCACCTCCCAACTGACCTCCCTGTTGGGATAGAAACATCCTCTGATGCTGAAGCTCTACCTGCTGCTGACAAGTGCTCCCTCTCTGACATCTGCGCTACTGCAACATCTCCATGCATCTCGCACCATTGCACACCTCTCTGTGCCACCTAACACTGTGCAAAACACTTGTGCCTCTCGCATTGCTACAGCCTGCTAGCTATGCGCTGTCCTGGGATTCCCTACACTGTCGCTCTCTCTGCCGCTCCATCCGCATCTGTCTCTACCCAATCAGTCAGTTCCTGCTACTACACATCGGGGCTCCCGTAGCAAGGTCTCATCCAAGAGGTTGGTTACCTCAAGGATCTTGCCCCTCCTTCTTGGGACAATCAATCCACATCACCCCACCTCCTACCTGGAGGTATGGATGCATGCGATCCCTCAGCCCACCTGGCTTGAAGTTTCCCCCTACTGGAGGTCTCTGGATGAGTAGATGTCTCTACTCGATCTCCTCTCAGCTTCCCTTGTTGTGGCTCCTCCACAATCTCCTGAAGCTGCTGCACCAATCGTGGCTCCTCCACAATCGTCTGAGACTTCTTCTGGCTCTGCATTTTGAAAGGTAATATACGCTCCCTCTCAACCACCAAGTCTTCGTCAGTTGCCTCGCTGCTCAAGGCTTCGCATGCATCTTGAACCTCAAGAGCATACAGGTTCCTGACCCATGAACCAATCTCATGACAATGAAAGCATCGCACCGTCGACTTGTCAACTTTCTTCCCATCACTGGAAGAACAAGATTCGAAAAGAGAAACCTTCTCCTTCCCCTTCTTCGCCTTACTCGCTAAGGCACAGTTCTCCTCATCCTGCATGGATGAAGAACTGTCTCTGGTGCTCCATCTAATCTCCTCCTGCATCAAATCCGACCATAGTCGTTCCCAATTTGGCAGTTTCTCCCTTCCATTCACCGAGTCCTGGTAGCTATTCCAACTCTTAGGAAGGTCAAGGAGTGCTAGACTCACCATCCTCATCCGACAGTCACCCCCACACTTCCCAACTCATCCGGGCATTGGATGAACTTTGTGAGTTACCTGGGCATACTGTCTCCATTCTCGAACTGAATGTTTCTGAGTTTTATCTCTTGCTTTGGAATTAAATTCGAATTCCACCAGCACAAAACTCAACTGCTTCCGATCTAGAATTCGTGAGAACAAATTATTTCTTGTACAGAGATCGACTGTATGGGCATTCACCAGATATCTCACCTTCCAAGAGAAGGATGAATCCAGAGGCTACCTGGCCCGATTACAGACTCTGCCTAAAGAAATAAAATGTAAACACTACCTAAATAACAGATCTGATGATCACTCCTCGCTTGATATCCTGTAAAAATATCTTCTACAAATCAAGCTGCTCCGATACCATGTAGGAATTTCTTGCAAATTCTCTACAAATCTAGCTCTGATACCATGTAGAAATTTTGAATAATATGACACATATTCAACAGAGATTATCCTGATCATACAATTTAAGCGGAACATGTATAATACATAATCTCCTCTACGTTGATCATCAAATTACAGAAGCAGAAACATCCACAGGAACACATAGAAGCATCAATCAAACTCATAAACACAGTATGTATCCCGGGGAAAGCATCTCGCTAAAACCCCACACTATCTGTATATTATATTGATTGAATCATGTAACAATACAAAGCATAATACTTCTCACAAGTATCTCCACCTGTTACACACAATACAACTCAGATTTGATCTCCAAATCTCTCCCGCTGCTTGCCTGCCTCCACTGCTCAAACCTGCTCGAGAACTGATGAGAATAGCTTCCCAAACTCGATTTTACACTGCAAAATAGTCACCCACACTATGTTGGACGTGAGAAACAGCTATAATATCATGAAGATACGTGAGCAAACTCATTGGCATACTCAATCCTTTGATTGTGCAAATCATCATGCACAGCTATAGTCACAACTGATAGCAATCTGATCCTCTAACACCTGTCCCTGCTGAACTGAACATGCACTGACATGAAACTGAGTTAACTGATGTATTCTATAGTTGCATTATGAGTTAATAACTTGTGAATTAATTAATAACTAATTCACCCAACTCATCTTTAGTCTATTGATCAGTTAGACTAAATACAACCAGTTTAACAAAGCTAAACTGAACACAACTCCATCAACTGTACCTCCAGTCCACTAAACTCAACTCACTTGAGTTCTAACTGAAGTCATGCATGCAACAACTCAACTGACTCATAAGAAAAACGAATTTCCTTCTGACAGCTGCATGTGCCACTTCCGTAGCTCAAACTGAAGTGCTCCAAGAGAATAAGATTAAGTTTATAGTCCAAATATTATTGTGAGATAATAATATTTGACTTTTCTATTTTTGACTTTGATCACTCACACTGTGATCACTCACACTGTAATCACTCACACTGTGATCACTCACACTTTCATCAAAAATAGAAGTCCATCTATTTTTCCCAACTTGATCAATCATCCATAGACATGATCCATATGTCTAAAAATAGACTTGCGCCAAAAATAGCCTGCGGGCCCACTTAGTGAAGGCGACTCTTTTCACTAAGCTCCATCATCTTGTTGCACTCTCAACAAGCATTTCTTGTTGCACACTTTTCAACAAGGTTCAGCGCCAATTCTTCTCAAATGGGTTTTTTTTTGCGACTTCTGAAACGTCACAGAAAAAAATTTATAACGAAAATTCCACGATGACCTGTTTGGAGCAGCGAAACCCTAGAATCCAAAGCTCTGATACCAAATGTTATGAAACCAGCTCACAAAAAGATAGAAAAGAGAGATCCACGCCTTAGAATTCAGCCTCTTCGAGGGGGCAACCTCCTTTACATTACATAAATGAACAATTCTTGGATGATACAAATGAAAATACCTCCTTTCTATATATAGGAGTCTAAGTGGTCCCAATACAATCAAAGCCTACATAACAATAATATTGTAGGGCACAACAATAACAATAGTGGGCTTCTATGTGGCACAATAGTAACAATATGGGCACTACATGGGTACATCAATATAAATAAGGGGTATAACTACAATAGTAATGGGGTAATCACTAGTATTATAGGGACCCAACACCCTCTTTCTTTGCAAAATTTCATATTAGTTTCTCAAATTATATGTTCAAAATGAGCTCCAACTTTCTTCTATTTAGAATTATTCAGAGGGGTGAGAACAATCATGCCCCTTAGGGCAGAGGCTACATGACACACATAGTGGACTTGACTTGTAGAAGGAATTTTTACCCAACATATTTAAAGATTACTTTTCTTTTTTATTTTCAAAGTCCAATTGGGACTTGACTCTTTGACTCATGACAAATATTATGTTGACTTTGACAAATCCTAGAAGCATGAAGAACATGCTTCACCTAGATGACCAATTCACTTCATTAAACCCATGCTAGAAAACTAATATTTTTTTTTCATTTTACATAAAATATGTAATGACAATTATGAAAACTAAACCTAGTTACATTTTTTAACAAAAAAGAGGTTATCCTAGTTCGAAGCTAGAAAGGAGCATATATTGAATATTGAAGAAGAATCATGGAGATTCACAAATTTTTCTTTATGACTCCGGATGAGTGATGAAAACACAAAATATTTCCATAAATTTTCTATTCACCGGAAAAATATTAATGTTATATGGGAATTAAAAGGGAAAGATGATATCTATATAATTAAGCATAATGGCCTAGAGAGTGCTATTATGGATCAATTTAGTAATTTGTTTAAGGGGCATGATTAGCATGATTAGTATTTCCTTATTGAAAAAATTTAAGTAATTAAACATTTTCCTAAGTATTTTAGCACTGAGGAATGTATTATGGTTGGAGGTAATGTCACTATTGAAGAGATCAAAGATACACTCTATATTTCTGCCTAATATAAGAGTATGAGACCTATAGAGCTATTCTTAGAATTTTTTGATTTGATGGGTCAGGATATCCTTATGACTAGCCAAGAAACAAGGTTTGAAGGGAGACCTCAGGAGCTTTGAATGTAACCTTTATAACATTAATGCCAAAGAAATCCAAGTGAGAGTCATTTGGTGATTTCAGACCCATATCATTGTGTAATTTCGTTTATAAAATCATAAGAACTATTATTTATAATATATTGAAATACAAACTTGTAGAGGTCATTTATGTGGAAAATTTTGGCTTTCTTAAAAATATACTTATCCATGATGCAATTGGGACAACACTGGAAGGCTTACACTATATTAAGGTAAAAAATGCTAGGAGTTTTAATACTCAAAAAGGACCTGGTCAAAGCACATGATAAGATTAGGTATTATTTTAGGATATTTCTTCTCCAAATTTGATTGAATACAAGTGGAACTAGTTGCAAATCGATTCCAAACACCAAAACTCCAAGGGATGAAGTTGGTGATGGAACTTTCTTTCTTATTTATTCTATCCTCCTATACTACGCATGTATGGGTGATGCTTCTAGAGTTTGGATTATGGGTAGTGTGACCATTGTAAATTTTTCTATTTTGGTCAATGTTTCCGTTACTGATTTTTTCAAGTGTTCTAGGGGCTTAAGACATGGCTTCTGCTATCACCATTGTTATTTTTCATTGTTATTTAAGGTATAAAAAAACTTATCAGTAAGGAGAAACATGATGGGAACATTAAGTATTTAGAAATCCTTTTTTGACCTATCTATTGTTTATATATGATGTACTCCTTTTTTGTAGAGGAGATCTACGTGAATGGAAAGATTATCATAGGGTCATTTCACTCTTTTTTAGTTCAACATGCATGGAAATTACTTGTCAAAAATCTAGTTTTATTTAGTATATAACTAAGATCTTGTTTCTGGAATAATTGCAATAGTTGCATGATTTTATGCTTTACATGGTAGAAAGCATGGACTCGAGCTTGAAATATTTGGGTTACTCTTTAAAACCTAACAATTATCAATAGGATGACTCGTTATGGTTAATGAAGAAAATTGAAGGAAAGATAGAAAATTGGGCCTCTACATGGCTCTCCATGGGAGGTAGATTGGTACTGGTGAATTCAATGTTGGATAAATGTGTCGGTTTATTGGCTCAATTTATTTAAAATTCCCTCTTACATTCTAAATTTTATTAGGAGAAGAATTTTTTAGTTTATATGAACTAGAAGAAAAATTAAGGAGGCTATACATTTGCCTAACTAGGAATCTCTCTCTTTATCTAAGAATTATTGATGGTAGAGGTTGAAGAACCTATTTCATTTAGGTGAATATTTTTCTTTAAATAACGTTTAGAGAAGTCACTTTGGGACAAATTTATGGTAAAAAATTATTGGAGGTAAGTACTTAAAGAAGATATTAGTTATTGATTGGATTAGATGTGGTGATAAAATTGTTCCTTCATCCTCTAAAGTTTGGAAAAGTATTAGTTCTACACAAAAGTGGTTAAATCTATGGTCAATATGGAAGATAGGTGATGGAACACAAGTACAAGTTGGGAGAGACCCATTTGCAGGTTATGTGGGGAAATTTAATTTGTCAAACATATTTATTGGATCTCCAAATCTTCTTTCGTTATGAGTGGATCTTCTTTGAACTTATAGCTTTTCTCTGCCTCTATACTATCGTTAACCTTCTTCTTGCATTCGTTGCATGCAGGTGTGTTTCCTTCTGTTGTTGCTGACATTGTTTCTCTTTGTGATACCGTTGCCATTCATCTTGATATCCTTGTCCATGAACAACTTGATGTCTTCGTGGATAAGCAAGTTCATGGACACTTTATTCACTACCTCCCGAGTTTCACTCTTAACCGTGTCTTTGACTCTACTCTCATGGAAGTCATTGTACCTATTTTGTTGGGAGGTGGATGACACCTATGATACCTAGAGACATAGCAACACTCATGGCAAGAAATCTGTCAGTTGGAAACCAAAACAAACTGCAAGAGTAGCATGCAACATACTTGTGTGACTATAAGTGAAGATTGCATAATTTTCACCGGGCGGTGGGAGACTGTTTGCCAAAACTACACAAGGCATAGTCTGGGTCGCTAGGAGGCTGACTGACTGTTGGAACTGCACAAAACATAGTCTAGCATGTCCTGTTGAGGACTGAAATTGCGAAATGCGAAATTTCAGTCAACAGTGATATGCAACCACCAAACTGCATTGTACGCTTTCTGGGGCCAGTAAGACACTGCCTCTAAGAATTATACAATGCAAGCCTAGAGGATAGTGTTGGGTTGGACTTGCATGATTTTTGAAGGGAATGTAGATCCTTCACTTCCCAAAATGTGCAGTGATAGTCGGGCAAGGCAATGTCCAGGCCAAGGCAGTCCAGATCGACCGACAAGTGACTAAAAACATGAGAAGTCTGAATGCATGACGAGATGAGTAAAAAAAAGTGTGAACGATTATGCATGAAAATAGTAAGTGCAGTATTCAAAAAATGGGATTCATGCATGGGTGTGAAGTCGGTCGCCGTGATGACGACTATTGGTGAAAAAATAGTGTCATGCATGCAACAACAGTGAGATGTGAAAGAAAACTGAAACGACACTTGTACAAGCTAACATGCATGCAAACGATAGCTAGAGTTCACAAAAATCAAGCAAACAATATTCACACAAGCAGAAACACAAAAAGTGACATAAATGCAGCGCAAGACCTGTTAAGTAGGCTTACCCAGAAACAAGTGAGCTCAATGTGCCGATGACTCCTAGATGTGATGTGGGATATCATAACTACAATATCGATGCAGGGAACGAGTTTTGCAGTGTCTAATTCATAAGTTTTGATAAAATCGAGGTTATGACGCGCATGCCACAAATCTAGGAAAAGTGACACTTGGCGGGAGGTTTTTGAAATGGTTCTTGGATGTAACCTCTAGCTGCTAAAAATAGATCCCTAAATATAGGGATGACTTTGCATGCTGCCTTAGAAAAATTAGTTCATGCATGCAAATCAGTTTTGCTTGGCCTCAGAGGGAACAAATCAACCTGAAGGCACATGCATCGGTTTGCAAGCCTAGGAGAGGGATTTTCCCAGTTTCTGGGCTGATAAGAGATGGTTTTCCCAAAGGGATTGTGCAATTTATGGGAGGAATAGGTGACTCTCTCCCAGGATTGTGTGATTTCTAGGCTGCTGAGCTTTCCTGGGTGAGACTGCACAATTTTCTCAAGAAAGCTTGCTAAGACTAGTAAGATGCCTCACTAATTTATGAAATTTCTGTTAGGAGCTCGGCTGGCTGTCCCAAAGGGATTACGTAATTTTTGGTAGGAGCACATGATTGCTACCCAAAATTTCCCAATTTCTAGGCTCAGCAGTTGTCCTAGGATTTTTCAATTTTTGAGAGGAAGACTGTCAAGAAGAATTGCGCAATTCTGGAGCTTACTTGGGATTGTGAAATTTCTCGAGGAAAGGGTGCTTCCACACCGAAATTGCACAATTCCTAGAGGGAGTTTATCAACGACCAACCGACATTAAGTCTAGAAATCAACCTACAAACATTAATTCTAGAAATCAACCTGTGAAGGAGGTGGAACAAACATGCATGCACGGGCCGACAAGACAAGACTCTATGAAATAGATGAAGCATATGTGCTTCATGATGAAAGACATGTTGCTGAGGATGGTTGGTAGGGAGGCTCCAAAATGAAGCTAAGGAAAAATTTTCGAGGGTTCTTGTAGTTGCTACAACACGAGGTTAATCTGTTGATGTTGATTAGATAACAAATATGAAATGATTTTTTGAATCTAGAAACATTATATATGTAGTCTACCTTTAGTCCAATTTACGAATAACAACGATATATACATTTATACCTTAATTTTGTTCATGACACCACCACCCAGCAATATCAATCTTAGTTCTTTGTACATTATCCTTCAACTTATCTTGTTAAACTATTTTAATTTTGGAGGAAAATAACAATATAAACAAATACATTGGCCTACAATTTACATAGAAACATATCATTTAAGAAATATTAAGAAATATATGCATGGAATATAATGCATACAAAAGTATAATATTCTAAATATGCATCAAAATACTTAAAAATAAAATTTGTAACATGAAAAAAAAAAATGGTAACATGAAAAAAAATAGAAAATGCAAAACAATTTTATAAAAATATATATAGTGATAGCAAAAAATCAACTTCAAATATTAGTACAACTATGATAGATATAAAATTACTCAAATACAAATTTCAACAAAGAGGTATTTGAGTACACAATGAATCATCCCCATTACACAACATATAAAGTTACAAAGCCAATATATTTTTTAAATGTATTTTTTATGAAAACAAAACATATTGCCCGAAAAGAACATATTGTGATCTCAACAAAAGTAAATTGTGTTTTAATTGCGCATAGAAACAACCTAATCCTTCAAATTTGCAATATATTCAAAACGAAAGTAAACAATCTACAACTACAAGTGAAAAACATTACATTTTTTGAACAAGGAAAACTATGCATATTATAATTTCCTTTTTTATACAATGTTGAGATATAAGTAGATCTTTAACCAAAGCAATATTTGTTAGCTCGCTAAAAAATTATTTCCAAATGTTTTTGGAATCAACATTGAAAGGAAAATAAATAAAAGTTTGATTAGTTCCCTCAAAATGTATACAACACCTTAAACAACTACTAGAACATTTAAGAGAAAAAATTAGTTTAATAAAAAATTATATGCCTAAAACTAAAAACCACAACAATTTAGGAAAAAGTTGGATTACAAAGTATCGACCATCAATTGAACAAATTAAATAGGGATAAATTGCAGCTTCTTAAAAATGAGACAAGTTACTATAGACAATGTATCACTAATGTTAGAAATACTAAAAAGGGGTGAATCAATATTTCATGCTCAATCAAATTTTACTTAGTTTATGCTTTCATTTACAAATTTACTTGATCTAAAATTTCATTAGCAACATAATGTGTTATAGATATGATCATGTTTAGTAACTATGAGCAACATTAAACATAAGAACATGTAAATCATGATAATTCAATACATCATAAATACATCAACACATAGGGACACTAGATTTTTAGGTGGAAACCCAATTGGGAGAAAGCCAACATTGTCATCATCTTTGTCTTATTTATTATATAAAGAGAATATTTCATTACACCTTGCACTTGTGCAAACTCTTACTAATTTGAAAGATCCTATTTGTTAGAGGTCACCCCCTCCTATTGTCTCTCTAACTCTATCTTGAATGAAGCTACTACTCCCCAATCAAGTTTAATGGCCACTCCTAGGAGGAAGCTCCTACTCCTTCACTAAGGCTCCAACACTCAATAACTCCATGGACAATGTTTTATAACCTTTCACACTAAATCCACCTGAATCAACCACACATAGAAAACTTACAAGCCACATTTGATCAAATTTTCAAACGGGACCTACATCAACCATTAATATGCTCAACCTGAATAACTAAATCAAAGATAACCTCTTGAAACAAATATTTATCAAAAAATATGCTTGATAGACCATCAAAACCAAGTTCATCAAACTTGTCAAATACCAAGCCAAACCCAGCCAAATTCTTTTCTCATCAACAATGTCAATATGAAACCAAATCCTTTTCTGAACAACACTTACAAATACCAAGCCAATACTCATCTATCATTATCATACTCATCAAGAATCCATTCAACTCTCAACAATATGAAAATCCTCTCTGAATATAAGACATAACAAGATCCCTCACAATTGTCCCTTAATCCCAATGCATGACAATATCTAACAATATTATCAAGCCTTTCTCTTTATAATATAAATGGAATTCATTCATCATACATTAGTATCTTCATTAAGGTAATTTTTTGTCACACCATAATGCAAGAACCAACAAAACACTCCTATCTAAAATTAGCACCAAACTCAAACAATACTAACAATTCTCAACCTTAGAAATCAATATTAGAGAAAAAGAAACAATATCAACTTCATTAGCTTCAATAGAAGACACACAACAACATTGTTCAAATCATATTTAATAACCTTTGTCCTCTACCCTACATACAACCTCTTTCATTCAAAACTCTGTTAAAATCACTAATCCCTGCACATATTTCCAATTGTCTATCATAGATATCTACATACACATTAAGGAACTCATTCAAGGTAATCTCATCACATCAATATCCACTCTCTTAGTGCATAGATATGAGAAAAAATAATTGTCATACCATTAGTATCTTAACGCAATAGACTATGTAGCACAAACCATCTCTGAATATAAACTATCATATTAATCTCTATTCAACCATCTAGATATCTTCCATGTAAAGTCATAAAATGATATTCATTATATACAAAATCAAAAGAATAAACTTTGCAAAAACATGTTATTGGAGGCTATAAAACATTCAATAATCAAAAAATCTATGCAAACACACATTCATACTCATTTACATAATACCTTTACATCAAATCTCTCATTTAGCAATCATATCTGGGCCACTTTCTTTAGACTTCTGGCAACAAAAACTAGATATACAAAGGATAACTTTTGGTATACCTACTGTAGATTGATCTATTCACCCTATGGTGCATTTATCTATTATAAAACACATAGATAATAAAGCTCATAAAAAAATGCACACACTAGTTGATTGATCTCCTTGTCATTGTATAGCCTCTTTTCCTTGTCAATACCACAAGAAATTCCAATGGATTTGTTGATGGAAAACTTTGACAAGATGAAATAGATGTCGTTCTACCATCTGAACATAAATACCTTATGCAAATCCATTATTTAGCGAGAGGCTTTCTGTATTTTTGTGCTCACATGTAGTAACACACCTCTCCCATTTAATAAGTGATTTAGTAAAGCTGGTCTTGAACTAGAAACTTGTGTTACCCTTAGAAATAATGCTCCTCCTACACAGGTAACTTGCATAACCAGCTAATTCTTAATCAAACTCAACTCAAACTTCTTCCAAATTTTAGCATGCCTTCTTCAACATCTATAGGTCCTGTCAAGCCTTAACAAGGATTCAATAATGGTTCAACAACCTCAATATTCGTCGTTCAATCAATCACCCTGCCCAAAAAAACCTTGTCCATCATCCTGCAACTCCTCCCTTTTACAAATCCTATGCAATCATCAAGACACATGCAATACTTTTCTAATAATTGAGAAGCATCATCTATCCATGACCTATCTAGGCACATCAATTCTCCATTCAATCATGATGACATATTGTGACATAAGTGTGATAGAACCATGATGAAATCATGTGATACGTTGACATCCAAGTAGACAATTCAACATCTAGGTTGACATCAAGGCCAACATATTAACCATAATTTGGACAACCAATCCAAAACTTAAAGAAATAAACCTAAACGGTATTTTCTAATGACAAAAAAACTTATAAGACATTTATAATTATGTTACAAACATTACATAAAAGAACCAAAATAATGATATATTTTTTCTCACCAAAATGAATGTTGTAACATCCAAATTTAATTTCAATCATAACAAAAGTTGCGAAGATTTTGATTGACATATGTCCATAAGGTGACATAGGAAATGAACAACAAAACATTCATGAGGCAAACTAGGTTATCAACTATTTAGAAATATATTTTAGTCCTATAAATTCATAAAGGTAAATGGAACAATATATCTTAACATCAAATAAGCAAAGCATATATAACAATAGAAACCTAGATTTTGATTAGAACACTCTATCCAAACAATGGTACATTTATGCCTTTGCACAATAACAAGATAGAAATAGTAGGCACACATAAATTTTAATAAATTCTATTAATAGATTGTCTTTCAATATGTCTTATTATACTATTTTCTTGTATCTTTGAAAAGATATATATGAAAATTTAGTCATAATGAAAATTACCAAGAGTGCCACTGAAATATGTGAAATGGGAGTAGATAAACCAACTTTACTAAGTCATTATAGTAAAAAAACAATAGAACATGAAAACTCAAACTTTAGTAAACAAAACAAAACCAAAACAACAAGTAGTGAAAACCCCACTCATAAGTAATAAAGACAACATTCAATAAACACTAAATCAAAGGCATTATATAAGCCATTACTCTTGACACAATAGATACCATCACTACAACATCTTGAGATGCAAACCTAACCTAGAACCTCCATCAACAATAAAAACAAAGCTCCAATCAACTAACTCATACAAACCCATATGCACCAATCTCTCAAAATTTTCAACATAGGCCTGAAGCAACAAAAATATAGAGCATTATATATAGTAAGGATAAACCCAAAACAACACAACACCAATCTATATATATCTATGTTGTAAGTACAAACCTAAAAAAATGAAACACTAGAAAGAACCACAATACCAAAGTCAAACACAAATAAAAAAAAACAAAACTATAATAATAAATAGTAAAATCTCCACTTCCAAATAATAAATACAACCTTGAATGAAGAAAACCAATAATTAATTGAAAACAATAAATATTATATTAAATCCATAAAATATAGACTATCACATTATTACCACACCTTAGAATGTAAATCCCCAACACAAAACCTTATTACATACCATAAAGTACACACTACCACCCTATTATCCCATCTTAAAATGCAAATCCAAACAAAAACCTTATTACATACCATAAAATATAGCCCACCACCCTATTACCACATCTTAAAATCACATTATTACCACACCTTAGAATGTAAATCCCAACACAAAACCTTATTACATACCATAAAATACACACTACCACCCTATTACCCCATCATAAAATGCAAATCCAAACACAAACCTTATTACATACCATAAAATATAGCCCACCACCCTATTACCACATCTTAAAATGTAAAACCAAACACAAACTTTGAAATTAATTTAATTATAAATTTCAAAAATATTTTAAAATCTATTAACATCTTAAAATGCAAATCACAACACAAACCTTATTTCATACCATAAAATATATCCCCACACCCTATTACCACATCTTAAAATATAAATTCAAACCCAAACCATTTTGAAATCTATTAACAATGTCAATTTTTAAACCTTACCATCTCCATTAAAAAAATATTTTTAATACGCAACCAATCAACAACACATTGACAAATCAAAAAAATACTTCAAACCCATGTATACAAACTTTAAAATATATTTCAACCCATATACACTTATTTTAAAAATTATTATTTAAATTATATACATAAATGTCAACATATCACTAACCAAACCTTTGTCCTATAAAAAAATTGAACACCCACAATCACCAAATTTAAATGGATAGCCTTTGATATAAATGCGAGCTAGTTTACATATATGTTACCTAGAAGTTGAGAAATTATTATTTAAATTATATACATAAATATCAACATATCACTAACCAAACCTTTGTCCCTAGAAAAAAAAAATTGAACACCCACAATCACCAAATTAAAATGGATAGCATTTGATATAAGTGCGAGCTAATTTACATATATGTGACATAGAAGTTGAGAAATAAAGTCGATATAAATAATAAAAATAATTTTAATTAGTACAGATATTGAACATATTATTTATAAATTAAATTTATTTCAGATGATTGATAATAATATTATTATATATTTTTTCGAAATTCTATTTTGCTTCCAACATGTTGTTGAATTTAAATAACTTTTCAACCAAATAACCAGTTAATATAAATCCAAAGACTAAATAAATTTCAAACATTCATTCACGTTTCACAAAAAGGTGGCGCCTCTCTGATCTCTTTCAAATGACGGTCAAACTAAACTTCGAATTCGTATATGAAACTCCTTCAAGGAGCGGGCCTATGTATAATTATTGGTCTCAGCGGCTCTGAGTGAAGGCTGCAAAATTTATTATAGAAAAATGCCCAAGCGTTCTAGCGATGCCAACCGAAGCCAAGACCCACATATCGTGGGCAGAAATCAGAAATATGAAGAAATACCAGACGAGTTTTTCTGTCCGATTTCAAAGAAATTCATGTCGGATCCCGTTAGAATCCCAACCACGACATCACATACGATCGAGAATCTGTGCAACATCTACACCTACCCGAAGATGTGCGGCCCGATCTGAGAATGAGAATTACAATGGCCGACTGGTTCTCACGCTACGACCTCAGCTCTGTCTTCCAATTCATCTCCAACCAGGACGAACTCGCCGTAGCGGTGGGTTCTGTACTGGAGCAACGCCGGAGGTCACTTTTGCGCAAATTAGCAAGGGTGATCCGACAGAGGCCGTGGCTGATGAAAAACGGCCAATGCATCTGGTGCGTGGCCACGCTCTTATCTCGCCCCTACCCCTCTGCCCAGTGGGTGAAAGCAACGTTATCTATTGTTGCTGATGTGTCCGACGACATTGAATTGGTAGTCCCCAGCACGGGCATAGACCCCGAGTATTCCCTTTTAGACCCAATTATAAATATACTGGACTCCAAATTGTGTGAGAAGGACGAATTCAAATTAGGGTTCGTAAAGCTAATGCACTGTCTTGTCGTGAACAGCCCTGGTATTATTCCCATGTCCAGAAAATTGCAAGAAATTATAAAAGCACTGGTGTCATATTTGTGGCCTGTGCCCAGTGATTTCATGGTTGGGTGGTATCAGAAACTGTTGATAACGCTAGAACGCCTCTCTGAAAACCAGGAGAATTGCCAACGTATGGTCGATTTGCGGGTGGTAGGGTTATCGCTCACAGCGTTTATTTTGGGAGTTTCTTCCATGGATGATATCAGAAATAATGGTGACTATGTATCGGCTTCTTTGACATTTGAGACGATTGTGAAATTATTTGACAAACTCTGTCAACATTCTCAGAAAGGACGCGAAGAGATAATTGACTTCTTTGTATCAGAAGTCAACGTGTTCTGCACAGTTCTTTTCAATCATGTGAAGAGTACTGAGGCCTCTGTAGCAGGCTCCCGCGTCCTTGCCCACATCACGAGTCTGTCTGGCAATGGCTTCAACATCGATATCAATGACTTCAACATCGATATGGATGTCAACCCTAGCTAAAATGTCATATATCATACTTTTCGTCCCAAAAAAGTTGCTATCTGATCAGTTCAATATACATTTCTCAATATATTATTCAAAAAATACTTATTTTCATGATATAATTAAAAAAAATTCTACCTTATGTTCCTCAAGTGAGTAGAAAAATAGAACTACAATGCCCATATTAAATATTTAGAGTAATTTAGGAAATACCAAAATAAGAACCATGAAAGTAATTGACCAAGGAAAATGCTTAAAAAATAGATTGAAGGTCATATAATCTTGAATGGTCATCCTCAACTTCTCATATATAATATTGTCTTATGCCTTTAAGAATCCATTTTCAAACTCATTTATTTCAATACAGATGTAATGAAAAGTAACATGAGCAAAAAAATTTGAAAAGAATTAAATTCTTCACATAAAGGTTTTAGTAGTAAAACTTATACATGATTCCGATCTCTCAACCAAATGATAACATTCATATAATCTTTGAATATTTATAGTTTTTGAATAACTTTTTCTCTTGCAAGCCTTGTTACTAACTTCAAGGCCATTAATTTAGCAAATTCATTTGGTCCTATACCAAGACCAACCTTAGATTTTAAACCATCTGCGTCCTTCGAGTAAAGAAGACCACCTGCATTAGAAATTTGAGGATCACATTGAGCCGCTCCATTTAAGTAAGCATATGCCCATCCATTATAACTTGTTGAGAGGGATTTGGAAATTTAGTTTCTCGAATCTTTGAAGAATATCCACAACTTTTGAGGCACTTGTATGGGATACTTTTGTCTTCAAATAGATTAGCATTCCTTGTTATCCAAATGCCTCAAGCAATGATAAGAGCTAATACCTTAAAGGCCTCTGAGTTTACATTTTCAGGCTAGTCATAAGTAATCTTCTATAGAGCACTCATGGGGTCTCTACTCTATGAACTAATGATAAAATATGTGCATCCATAAGATATTATATAATACATCTAAGAATACCAATTAAAATTTCCATGACTTTTTAAACCTAGCTAATGTAAGGGCATAAAAGAAGTAAATGATAGATATTCTCTCCAAATTCCTTGCATAAAGAACATTTGATGGGACCTAACCTATTTCCTTTTTTGTATATATCTATAGTTGATGCATGATGCAGGCCATTGATGATGTAAATCTTTAATGAGTGGAATACAATGGTTTGACATTATATATGATTGTATTCCTTATTGTCATTTTTGAGGTTTTTTATGCAAGTTGTTAACATCATGCTTGTGTTATATAGTTTGGTCAGTTGCTTTGGGTGTTGCTAGACAATATTTTCTAGTACCAATAATGTTTATTGGTACTAGTATCTGTTTTCAATTTATTTAAACCTTATAAGTAGAGACTTTATGAACATATAAAATGATTTCAAGCCAATATTATGGTATACAAAATACATTACACAATTAAAACTCTTTCTCTATATATATATATGGACTATGCATATTAAGCATCCTTTTATAATAATATTAGAAAGTTCCCATAGACACTTCTACTATTTCCAATAGAATTACTATTTAATAAATATTCCTCCCATATAAAACTAATATTCATATAAACAAATAAAAACACACCACAATTTAAAGATTATATTTTTTATTGAACTTTTTTTCTTATGCCGCAATACATACATTTTTAGAATATGTAGTAAGCCCATGATCTTAGCCAATCTATCTGTAACTCTCAAATTTCTCTTTCGTGTCACAATGGCCATTATTCTCCTCTTATTAAACTATGGAAGTCCATTTTTCATGACGTTCAATCACCTTACCTACTTGAGATCAATCCTTCCACCAGTTGTGGAATGCCTCAAATTATCGATTTTACCCACAATTTACCTTCTCCTCTTAACTCAACACTTCTTCATTTATCCCTTCCCAAGAATATATGGTTGTGTTGGGAGGTTGTAGGACAATGAATATTTCAATAGTTCCTTGTTTCTTATGTATCATCCTCCACTTGGTACTTTTCATTATACTCTGATAACAAATTGATGCAAGTTGTTAACACCATGCTTGTGTGTTGTAGTTTGTTTCATTGCTACTTAAGTTGATTGTGTGTTGTAGTTTGTTTCATTGTAGTTTGTTTCATTGCTACTTATGTTGATAAGAAATATTTTATAGCACTAATAATTTGCATTTAATTCCCAAAGGGGTTGGGCCCAATGATGAGGAATAATTATATTTTCATGGATGATTGAGATTCAATTCCCATGAGGGTATTTGACCCTTCACCTCTCTATTAAATTATTCATGAAAATAGAGTGTGATTCTGCATTATCACTAAAATGATGATCATATATATTCATATATCTTATGCATATATATGGTAGAAAACCAACATCTAGTATATGGTAGCAAATCCAGGGTCACTATTGTATAATTGTCGGATACTTAGAGGTATCATTTGAACAAGAGTTAAGGACTACTCCTATGCTATATTTTTGTGTGTTTGTATAATTTCCTTTCCTCCCTTACATTTCATTCTTTGTACAACCTAGATCAGTTAGAAGTCTCCCTATCAATCATTGATATTATTCCCCTAGTCACATACAATGTGAGAAAGGAAAAATATTTACACAATTCTCACAAGGATAAAGATAAAAAATATAATCGTGCATGTGGCCAAATGGATGAGGGTGGCCTCCCTATCAATCATTGATCTAATTCTGCCCATTCGGATACAAGGTGACAAGGTGAGAAAGGAAAAATCTTTACACAATGCTCATAAGGACAAAGATTAAAAAATATGATCGTGCATGTGGCCAACTCGATGAGGGTGTTGAATTTTATGAAAACTGCACCCATTTACATTTCAATTTAACTAGTAAGCTTCCAAATAAACTATTTGTAGGTTATCACTAGTCTATAAGAAAAAATATATTGAAGGGAGACAATTATTAGAATACATTGATAATGAGATCTCTATATTCCATGTTTTCTCATACATGATCTTAGCATCTTCTACTCCACATAAAAAAAATTCTCACATAAAGTAACATACAACATAACTCTTACACTCCATATACCAACCTTGTACAAGTACTTGTGGTGGAATTGATTGCACTCTAACTGGTTCCAACCAATTGATAAGTAATTTGGTGTAGGAATGTGTGACTTGAAGTGGAGAGAAGATATGAATCTTGAAACAAATATTAGTAGAAAACATAAAAGTTCAATGAAAGGAATTTTTGTAGCCATTCTAGAGCATCATGTGAGAATAAATCTCCAAATATTGTGCTATTGAAAAATATTTGTGTATTGACTATGATAACAAGAGGGAAATTATGGTGGGTGTGTTCCAACCCATGCAAGGAGGATCCAAGTGTATTATAACAAAGTGCATTCATGCCATCATAGCAATCATCATTCCATAGAGTAAATAAAATGATAAGATAAACCGATTTTCCACCAACAAAGAAATGTGATTTTTATCATTCATGCTTCTATAGGAATGGAACAATTCCCATGGGAGAAAGTGTAGAAGATAAAATTGAGAAATGATTTAACTTATTTCACAAAACGAAACCTCTCCCACTATTTCCTCTCTAATGGTCCATGTTGTCTTATCCTATTGACTTTTCCCCTTTCTCCTTGGGACTCAAATTCTAAACCAATATACCATTTCATTCACACAGACTTGTGTAATGCCATAGTGTTAAAAATAAGCGAGAATGATTTAAACCATGAAACCATAACTATTCTTCTCAAGTAAATGTTTGAGATGTTATACATCATGGAACTCTCCAACAATGCAAAGTGAGTTACTAAAAATTATAGAATAATGATAAATACGTAGACCATAAGGTAGTAAAACTATGAGAAACGAAAAAGGAGGTGCTCCCATTTATATGGGAAAGATGTAGGGTTTTTGAAAAAAATGTTCATAGAGGGAATAAGTTTATGAGGTGAAAATGGTCGATAATCTCTTAGAGTAGAAAAATCTTGGAAAATGGAAAAGTAATACTCAAAATGAGAAAGTGCACAAGTCTAAGCACCTAGGTCAAGGAGGATGATATCTATATTGAAGACATGTCTATGCTGTGAGCCACAATGCCTCCAATTTTATACCATTGTTAGAGTGGTCACCATAATAGAGGTAAGAATGAAATTTCATTATCATTAAAATGATAAATATATAAGTATTGAGGATTGGATTAGTCTTCCAATTTCTTTTGGACTCTTGATGATGCTTCATATTTTACACCATAAACTTAATGGATTAGTTGTCTAACACTCTCAATTGAGATAATGAAAGGTAGTGTCACTACAAGGATAACACCTTGTAGCTAAGGTTTTCATAGGCCATTTTCAAACTTTTATCACTTCTATGCTTATAACAGAGACTGTTAGGCAAGGTGGTTGAGCAAAGGTTCTTATGGTATCCCAAGGGTGCACCTCTCTCGACCTAATTCCATAGTGCCAAAGGTAATCCAATGTAGCAGTGTTGATATAATAAAGAGCATTGTTAGTTGTATTATTACTAGAAATTGCACCAGATGTTGCAAACTAAACGTTGTAACCCATAAATTTGACAAGAATCTTGACATGTAGAAGATCACTGAATATAGAAATTAGTAAACAAAATGTCATTCAAAGCTAGAAGATAAAGAGAAATCACTTAGATTATGCCAAAATTATAGATTACATAACCTTTCCAACAAATATTTCCTCTCAATCTTCAAGGAAGCTCTTTCAAGTTCCAGCTACAAATATTTATGTAAAAGATTATCTTTTTCCATATTAAACTTTCTCACTTGATCAAAAGCTTACAATCTTTCAGCACTTGCTCTTAAGGTGATTGGATTTAGCTTTTCTTATCCTTTCTCAACTTTTATTGGGCATTTGGACTTGTTTGTGACACTTCCATTCTCAATACTGTTAAAGATGAAAGATTTGAAATTGATCCATGTAACTCCTCTATATATTGTCAACTTGAAAAGTCTAATTCCCACAAACTATTTATCATATCACTTAGCTCTTGAGGCAATTTTTTGAATTGTGAAAACCTCAATCTCAATACTCATAAATTTTTCCTGCAAACTATTTACCATATCACCTAGCTCTTGAAGGAATTTTTTGAATTGTTCAAACTTCAATCTCAATACTCACAGATTTTTGGGTTGTGTCACTATGTTGTTGTAAATACACAAATACATTTATCTTTGGCCGTTTACCATTACTTCCTTAAACAAACTCTCCATCCCTTCCTTCAATGGGCTAATATATTCATTTCATTCAATAAATATGGGTGTGCTCCTCGCTACGAAATATTTACCACCACAAGAAAAATTGTAGTAAACATGTGTTCCATTCCCATACCCTCGAGAAAACCTCAAATATTTATGGTCGTGTCTAGCGGAAGAACATCTTTTTGTATATCAAAAAATAGAAGAGCATTTACAACAACAAATAGAAGTAAGAGCATTTAGAGGAAGTTTGAATAAAGAAACAATGATGCTTTATGATGTTCAATATTTGGAGCATCTTTAATACTTACAACGACATTAATTCCTTTAGAATGGAACTCCTTTTATTTGATGAAGGTATTTCACGCTGGTGAGTATAGTTGGCCACTGGCTAATAACCACATTAATTCCTTCAGAATGCAGCTCCTTTTATTTGATGAAGTTATTTGAAGCTGGCCAGTATAGCTGGCCACTGGCTAATAATCTTTATCAGCCGTCATCCTTGACGATTTATTTCCCCTATTTTTCTCCTGGAACAAAACCAAGGCAAGAATAGTTCTTTTAGCTATATTGACATAACAAAATGATAATGACATTGTAATTTAATAAACACATTGTAATAAAATGATACGAATGATTAGTTGTGTTTCATTGTGTAACAAAGAAAGAGAAAGGAAACTAGAAGGCCAAATTCAGGTACTCTACGTAAACCTAGCTGACTTCTAATCTTCGTACATATGTCATCCAAGAGATTCAGGTACTCTAGGTAAACCTCGATGACTTCTAATATTCCTACATATGTGATCCAAGAGATTGTAAGTGTTCGATGTATCTACAATGATAAAACCTCTACATTAAGCCATCAAGGAACCATTACACTGTGCTTATTAAATTATCGTGTCATTATTAATGTTATTCTTTTTAATTTTTGAATTTGCTCATTACCCACCCTAATTATTAATTTTCTCTTAATTATTAACTATCAATCCAACGACTTAAAAATCTTCAATCTTTGGGGAATTGTTCTCAAAGAGACAACTTGTACACAATGAATGGGGATGTTCTAAAAGGGACAACTCGTACGCAATGGGGACTTGTTCTCAAAGAGACACAACCGGGAATTGTTCGACTTGTTTCTCAAAGAGACACAATGGGGAATGGGGGACGGGGACCTGTTGTCAAAGAGGCACAATGGGGAATTGTTTGATTTGTTCTCAAAGAGAGACAATGGGGAATGGGAAGGGGAAATGTGTACAAAATGGGGACTTGTTCTCAAAAAGACACAATGGGGAATTGTTCTAAGAATGACACAATGGGGAATTGTTCTCAAAGGGGGAAGGGGAAATGCATACACAATGTACACAATGGGGACTTGTTCTCAAAGGGAAATTGGGGAATTGTTCTCAAAAAGACACAATGGGGAATTGTTCTCAAGGGAAATGCTTACATGGTAATTAATGATAAATAATAAAATCAATGAATAAAATAATATTATATAATAAATCAACTTCAAGTTTTTTTAATGAACATGAATTTTCAAATACAATTCTATAAAGTTAAATGAAATTTCCAAATATATTATTATTAAATATATGTCATGATTTCATGGGTTGATGGGTTAATATATATAAAGTATTGTTGAATTTCTTAAGTTAAATGGAATGTCCAAATATATTATTATTAAACATATGTCATGATTTGATGGGTTAATATATATAAAGTATTGTTGAATTTCTTTACAATTTGTTGAGTGGTCTATTTTTTCTATTTATATAATTACAATAAATGAAAATAGGAAAACAACATTTTTTAAGATATATCAAATTGATATGTTCATGCTTTTATCCCCAACATAAAACTTGAAAACAAATAACATTTTATAATTAAAAGACAAAATGTTAAGCTTAAAGGTAGATTCATTTCAAACATAAAATCTTATAATGAAACCCTCAAGAGAAATTGTTATTCTTAGAGGTAGATTCATATCAAACATAAAAACTTATAATGAAACCCTCAAGAGAAATTCCATGCAAAATTAAAAAAAATAAAATTATAATAATATTTTCCCTAATAATAAGTCATGAGAAACCATGGCTTTTTGCACCCATCCACAAAGAATAATTCTAGCTAAATATTTAAATAACTTTTATTCTAAAGTTTGTATCAATGATTATTTCTTATAAAAAGTACATACCAAAGTTTTTGTTAATTAAAAGAATAAAAGAAATATTTTTTATTTTTTTTCTAAATTATATTTGAACTTTTTCAATAATATAATTTAATATTATATTAAAATATAAAATATAATATGTTAATATTATTATTAAGGAAGAAGACTTGTTCAAGCTATAGCCATAGTACCAACTCTAGAGGAGGACACTGTGAGAGCGACAGAACTTCGCAGAAGAGGGCAGGTTCTGACCCTACAAATGAAAAATGTGGGGTCCAACATGACCCCATCTTATAAACAGGTAATGATGCACAAGGATAAAACTGCACTCGACAGGTGCAAATGTGAGGCTTTGAGAAGTCAGGAAAGGAGAATCCAACCAGCAAAGGAAAGCTAAACAGCGAGGGCAAAGATAGCAAGAAACAAAAAGAAATCATTGGTAGCAATAGTACCACTAACAAAGATAGGAAAAACCCTTCCCGAGAACAGGTTTCACAAGAAAACGAGCTTGAGGATGAACGATCAAGAGATAAGGAGGATCTAAACCAAGCCAAGGTAGGACAGGAAGGAACAAGGATGGGAGCCAAAAAGAAAGAAACCCATGGACTGTGCAAGCTCAAAACAACTGAAACCCTACGGGTAATAATATCTGGCCCAGAACTACAAGCATAGCGAGACCACATGGCAGAACATGTAGCGATCTGCAAGTTTATGGGTTTCTAACCAGAAAAACGAGTCGTGTGCCTGTTGATCAAGGAGCAATGGAAACCGAGTGGGGATGTAAGACTCCACCTAGGAGCCAAAGGATTCTTCACAGTGGTTTTCACCAATCTCGATGACAAGGATCAAATTTTTGATGGAGTCCTGTATTTCTTTACCTGAGGAGGTATTTACATGAGACCATGGAAGCCCAACTTCACACCATAAAAAGAAGCCTTCAAACAGGTACCAGTCTGGATTTTCTTTTTTTCTCTACCAATTAACTACTCGGGACATGCAGCACTTGAACAGATAGGAAACAAGTTAGGCACCTTCATCAGACCTTCAGAGGCAACATTACAGAAAAGATACACCTCCTATGCTAGGATCTGTGTCAAGATGGATGTTTCGGGAGCTCTACATGAGGGCCTATGGTTGGAATACAAAGATGAAGTGTATTTTCAAGCTATAGACTATGAGTAGATCCCATTTCGCTGCAGGAAATTCCATGAACATGGACATTTGATCATAGAGTGCCCAATGAACAGAACAACGGAGAAACCCAAGGAAAACAGAGGAGGTAAGAATAAGGAGGCTTTTCTTCGACGTCATGCTAGACAATGAGCAAACAAAAGACAACAAAATAAAGCAAGTACCTCCTTCAGAAGCACAAGCAATGCTTTTGAGGTGTTGGAATCAGAGACGGATTCAGAGGACAACAATCTAGAGTGCGAGACATTGCGAGAAAGCCACACCACAACCACACTAGCAACACAAGAATCCATTTCTAATCCACCAAACAAAATCCCAACTACTCAGGGACCAATAGAAGGATTAGAAGAAGACTCAGAAATGATGACTAGTGAAATAGGGCTAGAGGATATGGAACTAAGCGACATTCTTGAATAGGAAGGTATGGATCTACCAAACATGGTAGAAAAATGGAAAAAGAAAGTCATGGAACACATATCAGAAGAGGAGGTGAACAAAATCAACAGCATATTCATAGCAAGACAACAAGAAGAATTGGATATGTAGAGAAGGAGCTTGGGAACAACAAAAGCTCTAGGGGTGAGAGCTCAGGGGCTACATCAAACTACCACCAAATCAAAGCACCGGAAAAAACGAGGACAAAGGACAAACAATGAAGCATTACAAGAACTTGGTCAAATGCTCCTAAAATTAGGTAATATGAAAGCCCTTGAGGCATTTACACTCACCTCCTAAAAATTCCTTGATTATGAAAGTACTTTCATGGAATGCTAGAGGGCTAAATAGCCTAAAGAAGCAGCGATTATTAAGGAAAAAAGTAAAAAAAGGATCAACGAGATATAATTTTTTTACAAGAAACTAAATGCTCCAACAAAACAATGGATAAAATTAGTAAAAAATTGGGCAAACGAATGGAATACCTAGAAACAACAAGCAGTGGATGGGAAGGTGGCCTGGAAATTCTTTGGAATCCTCAGGTTCTCCAGCTTATATCTTCTGAAGCTGCTAGATCTCATATATCAATAGAAGTCCAAATGGTAGGGAATCCAGCCACCTATCTCTGCACAAATGTCTATGGCCCTTAGAAACTATAGGGAAAATTGTTATGGCTTAGAGCTCTATCCAACTTGCAATAGAGATATCCCCAAGTAGAAGATATTTTTGGAGGAGATTTTAATATGATCACTTCACTTACAAAAAAAAACGAGGCATCAGAATGCTCAACAGGGATATTGAAGCTTTCAAAGACTTTATCAAATCAGCCAAGTTGGTAGACATCTTCCCCAAGAGCATAGCTTTCACATGGAACGATAAAAGAGGGGGTGATACGCAAATCGCCTCTAGACTGGATATATTCTTAGTGACCGAAACCATCCTTCTAGAAGGGATTACTATGGATTTGGAAATACTACCAAGTCGAGGTTCGGACCACTGGTCCATAATAACGAATGCGATCATCCTAGGCAAACCAAGGAATAAGCCCTTTAGGTTTGAAAAGTTTTGGCTTAGTAATCCAGAGTTCACATCGAAAATAAAACAATGGTGGAGTGAACCGATAGGTATAAGAGGTACTAAAATGTACATTTTCCAAGCTAAACCTAAACATATTAAAACGAGGTTAAAATCCTCGAATCAAGAAGTCTTCAGCAATATATTTAAAGAAAAAAGAATCTGAAGGAGAAAATGCAACAAATTCACAAGGAATGGATCTAGGGAAATATTAATCAAGAAACAATGAACACAGAACAAAAACTCATGCAGGACTGGCAGATCAGATGCCAACAGGAGGAAACTATATGGAAGCAAAATTCTAGAATTCAATGGCTTAAGGAAGGTGAAAAGAACACTAAATTTTTTCATAGATCTGCCATTGATCACAGAAGTGATAGTAAAATATTAAGAATAAAGGATGATTAGGGAACCTCGGTGCAAACTCATCATGAAATCTCGGGTCTTCTCATAAATCATTTTAGCCAAATTGCTTTGGAACCCAACATTGACGGAGAGGAAGCTAATAGGGACCTATTGACTTCTATTGCCAAGCTCATCACAAAGGATCAAAACAAGGCTTTAAATCTAGCAATCACCTTGGAAGAAGTGGAAGAACCAGTGAAAGATATGCCAAATGGTAAGGCACCGGGACCAGATGGTTTCACCATCGAATTCTACAAAGCCTGTTGGGAAATAATCAAAACAGAGGTCTGGGAAGTGGTGGAGGATTCTCGGCGCTCCTCTTCCATCCTAAAATCTCTCAACTCTACGTTCATAACCCTTATTCCAAAGTTGGAGGAAGAAAACACTCCGTCGAAGTTTCAACCAATTACATTGTGCAATGTTCTGTACAAGATCATATCTAAAGTCATAGCTAACAGACTAAAACCAATTCTTCCAGGGATCATTTCAGAAGAAAAATCTAGTTATGTAGAAGGGAGACAGATTATGGACAACATATTACTAGCTCAAGAGATGATTCATACTCTCCAAACTCAGAAAAAAGCGGGCATGCTAATGCAGTTGGACCTATCGAAGGCTTATGATAAAATCAGCTGGAACTATTTGGAGACTATTCTAGATTCCTTTGGCTTTGTGAAGCAGTGGATAATATGGATCCCAACCTTGATTAAGTCTAGTATATTTTCCATTCTGGTTAACGGAGCCCCCACAGCCCAGTTTACACCCTCTTGAGGTATACAACAAGGGGATCCCTTGTCCCCCTTTTTGTTTGTTATACTAATGGAAGGTCTTAGCTGGCTTATCAGAAGAGAAAAAGAGGATGGCTTTATTCAGGGACTCCAACCCCTACCCTCAAGCCCTACAACCACACATCAGCAGCTTGTCAATGACACAATGGTACATGGCACACCTTCTGTCAAAGAAGCTCTTGGTTTCAAAAACATTCTCTATCGCTTCAGCCTTGCCTCAGGTATGGAACTTAATCTAGATAAATCTTCCATATTCTTTTTTAATACATACCTAGCAGTCCAGAAAAATCCATCTACTGTCCTCGGTTTCAAGAGGTGTAACCTCCCTTCAAGGTACCTAGGCATTCTGCTGACCGAAAAACCCTCGAAAAAATACATTAGGAAAAGATGATTGCCAATCTAGAGAAACAGTGTCAACATTGGACTCATAGGATCCTCAACTTTGCAGGCCGCCTAGTCCTCACCAAATCCATCCTCCAGGCTATTCCTCAATTCATGCTTTCTATTCTCCCTGCACCTAAAGGTGTGCTTCAAAAAATCCAACTCATTGAGAAATCTTTTCTTTGGTCGGGTAACTCATGGGACAAAATATGCAAACCCAAACACCTAGGTGGGTTAAATCTTCAGGACCATTACACCATCAACCGAGCATGTGGAGCCAAGTTATGGTGGAGATGGGTCAAAGAACTGAACATACCCTGGGCCAAACATTGGAATGAAAAGTATGCTATTCACTATAGCCCACAGAATCTAATTAGGATGCAAGAACCCTCAGACGGATCTCCAATCTAGAACCTTGCAATAACTAATCGAGGCATAATTCAGGAGCAGAGTTTTCGAGAAATGCGAGATGGACAAACTGCCCTATTCTAGGAGGATGCTTGGCAGCAATTACCTAAGCTCGAAAGCCTTGATTTCCTCACCATTCAAATAATATATCGGGAGCTAGGGAGGATAACCATGAATCATTACTAGAAACCTAATGATACTAATCAAGCATGGAAACAGTGGATCTTCAACAATACAGTGCAGCCAGAAGAGGAAGACAACATTATGAGAGCACTGCAAATAGAGCTGGCCAAAAGGAAAATAAGGAATGCTCATGATGCAGATCAACTGGGTTGGGGCAAGCTCAAGTGGGGTAATTTCTCCCTCAAAGAAGCAAGAGTCTATCTCGAAGAAAACGACCAAAGGGAAAAGGTCAATTTGTATAGTAAAGTTTGGGATGCTGAACTTTGGCCAAAGATTAAAAATTTCCTTTGGCTCTTGATGCACCAAAGAACTCTTACCTGGGAGAACCTTCAGAAAAGAGGTTCATAGGCCCCTCACGCTGACCCCTGTGTGAAAATGAGGAGAAATCCATGAATCACCTCCTCAATATTTGTAAATGGACAGAAAGCCTATGGAATTGGGTGGAAACCATATTTAAGAGAAAGAACAGGGACAAAAACTCAATACAGGAAAGCATAGTGAATTGGCAAAGTAATTTTTCCAAAACCCAAACAATCAATACAATATGGAAATTAATCCCTAGGTTTATAGTGTGGATGATATGGAAAGAACGAAACAGAAGAGTGTTTCAAAATGAAGCTAAAACCATAGAATTTATTAAAGCCACCATACTGCAAAACATGAGGGAAATGACTCTTACCAGATGGAAATCAGAACAGAACAAGGATTTCTAAGTGACTGAATTACAAATTCTGCAAGCATTTGGAATTGAGACATGATCCATCTTTGTCTCATATGAACCGTGACAACGACAAGACCCCTCCATGAATGTTTGGTCACCACCACCAACAGGCTTTCACAAACTCAACTTTGACGGGGCTTCTCGTGGAAATCCTGGGTTGGCAGGTATAGGAGGTGTCCTCCGAGATTATAAAGGGGAAATTCAACATATTTTCAGTCAATCGTTGGGTGAAGGCACCAATAATGAAATGGAATTCACGTCTTTAGAACAAGGGTTATGAATTCTAATTCGCTTGGGAACAGGAGCTACAGTGGTGGAAGGGGATTCTCTTTTGGCTATCAATGTTGCAAGGAGAATGCAGATGAGGTCAAAACCAAGTAAGGTAACGAAGCATTGGAGGTTGGCCAAGGTCACAGAGCTCATAGTAGAGCACTTCTCAAGCCTTGACGGAATCATCCTGCAAGTAGTAAGAAGAACGGCAAACACAGTGGCTGATTTTCTTGCCAACTACGGGATCGATCACCACTTCACCTACCTGGACACTTGCTGGCATGATGTCACATGCACAGAACTTCGAGATAAGTGTTTACATATTTCAATACAAGACATTTTTACAGGGAGGAGGGGTACAATAGTACGACAGGTCACGCCTTAATAGCGAATGAAGATAGCTAAACAAAGGAATAACGAGCGACAGACCGATGGAGTACATGAGGAAGGGTGGGAAATCATCCATAAGGACAAAGTTCATCGAACAAGTAGGAAAATCAACAAAAAATATGATCGGTGCCATCAGAAAAACGCAGGGGAGGACACATGGCTTTCAACCAATAGCCTCAAGCATGGCAAAGTTAGGGATCTGGATACGCATCATGAGTAGGAGTTGGGAAACTGTAATGGTAGTTATTATGGCAGGAACAACATCTCTCCGATGGAAAAGTTGGAGATCTCAAGCCAGACCTTCCCACCCTCAGCTATATCTAAGGCATCCAACTAGAAGATCAGAACACTGCTCTCTCCTGGCTCGCTTCTTAACAATCGCAGTGCTGCTAGGATTTTCAGTGTTTCCTCAACCTGCAATAACATTATGGTGTGTGAGGGTAGTCAGAATGTTTCCGCTAACCGGGACCTGCAGAAAGCCCGAGAAGCTTATGAAACTCGAATCACTGAGAAAGAAAAACGCAAAATCGAAGAGCTTGAAGCTGCGGTTACAGAGATGGACGAACGTTTGGACGGGCAAGCTCTGGATACGGAAATGGACTAGATATCTGATCCAGGCACAACGAGTAAAAAGGCAATTTGTTCGAACCTAAGGAGAAATGTGGAGAATGAAGACCATGCTGGCCAAAGCACTCAGCATGCAGGCTGAAGATATCAAAAGAGCTCACCAGGCCATTTCTCTCACTTCTACAGAGAATTTGGCTAAGCTAGATGCCATGGAGTTCACTTTTAGTGCCTTGACTTAGGAAGTCAGAATCCTTTCGCAAACACTGAGTGTCCTCATTAGTCTCCTCAGGCACTCCATTCGTCAGGGATCCATGGCTGCGATGGAAGTCTCGAAGGAGGTAACTGACACCAGCCAGGTGAAGAGCCCCACTCCTTAAAGGATTTCGAAGCCTCAGAAAATGACTGCAACGGTCGGCCCAAGTCCTCCTAGTATATACTATGTGATTTTAAAGTTGTAATGGCTTCTCTGTTCCTTGTTTCTCTTTTGGTTTTGTATCTCTCTATTGTAGCTGTAGAGGTCCTCTTGGCCCTCTTTCGTTTGGGAACTACTGTCGAGCAGCCCAGGGTGATAGTTTTTTTTTTTTTTAAACCCCTCTTTAGGCATCCCTACGTGGTTAGCCTCGGTTTCAGTAGATGAAGTTTCAGCTACTTATAGTCATTTTGAACATGCGTTGATGTTTTGGCTTTTTCTGTGCATGGAGGCCTTTTTGTATCCTATGTATTTTATGAATTAATATATAACTGCTAATTTACAAAAAAAAAAATATTATTAAATTAAGAAATATTCATAATCCAACTTTGATTTTATTCTTCAAAATTTATTTCTAATTTCTTTTTTAAATTTCAAATATGATTGTAACCCCATGATTGTAACCCCTTAGTTCAAAAAGAAATTTTCAATTTTTTGTTATTAAATTAAAAAAATATATATATGATTGTAACCCCTTAGTACAAGAAACAATTTTTAATTTTTCGTTACTAACATTAAAGTTATATAAACCTCAAAATATTTCTTATTTGTATTCAAAATTTTGTTTAAATCTTTCTAATTTTTTTTCTAAAATAAATTTAAAATTTTTCAATAATATAATATAATATTATATTATATTAAAATATTAAACATTAATATATTTTCTTAATAATAAAAATTTAGTTTCTCCTAGTTTAGTGCGTGGTTGATAGAATCTCTCAACCACACTATTGTACGTCTAAGATAGAATATATTGTTGTGTGCTATTTTATCTTGGTATTAGAACTTCAGACCAGTAATGGCCTCTGGCCCTTCCTGGGCATAGAGAAATAAACTATTGTGTTTGTCCATCGACTAGGGTTCTGAAAGTCAAGGGAGAGCTATGAGTGGTGCATTGATTTAGCCCATATTAATTGGATCTTGGAGCGGCGATGGTGACTAATCTTGGATTTGCCCACAGCTCTAGTGGTGCTTGTGTTTCCTTTTGGATCTGTTCTTGGGCTATGCTCTGGTAAAATCAGTTCGGAGTGGTCTACGGAGCGGCGTATTCATGCCTCTGCAAGTTCTAACGACCTGTTCGTGCCTGTGTTGATTCTTCAGCGCTGATGCATTCATTGATTTTTTATTTTTTTTTAAATTGGTGCAGTGAAGCCAGCGTGAGAGTCATGCCAGCTAGGGATGTTGAAAAAAAAAGGCTCGAAATCCGTGTTTCATAATTCCTTCAAGAAATCCATTCCATCAGAGGTCCATTCAGACTGTTGAGATCGAACAGTTGAACTGCTTGATCCGATATTACAAACATTGAAAGAGATGTGTTGCTTGAAGAGATACAAGATCTTCGATCACATTAATAGTAACCTGCTGATGCATGCTAAGACGCAGTCTCGGTTAATTGATCCCCCTCACCTTGCTCAGCAAATCAAGGTTGAGATATAATGGAGCACACAAAATCCAAGTCATTGTGGGGTGGGAAGCTGGAGCGGTGCAACAGATTCGAAGTTGTGACCGCTCATATTTGGAAAGCACGAATAGTGGCAATGTGAATCGAAGCTGAGGAGACGTCGTGGGTGCTATTTGCGGTGGACATGAGCCTTGGAATGGACCCCTCGATCCCCAAAGACTATGCGGGTAACGCACTTTGTTCCCATATGAAGACCCTCAGTTTTCAGTCCAAATTCCAAGAAGCTTGATACTGGATCGAATTATGAATCTCATGTAAGATTTCATTAACAGCCCAAAGATCGTCAATACCGAACATTTCACAACCATAACTTAATATGATAGATGACATACCTTGATTAACAGCGGAAGATGTAATGGCTGCCATCTCTCTGATCTGACTCCTGACTGTTCCTCTTCTTCAGAATTCGGTTTCTCTCCTCTTGCCCTCACTTCCTTCATGTGCTTCTTGATGGAGAAGAATGCTACTCTTGTGTGTGGGAGAGAGAGGACCCAATTCTTTATATATTATTTAACTTTAATCTGGTACGTCCATCATATACCAATTCAACGCTTAAGATCTAATGCTTTAGATTAGAAACTGCTTTAGTGCTTTAATGCTTTAATGCTTTCAATTATGGAATGACTTAATTAGTTGGGTCACATTAAGATTTAGAAACTTCCATTTAATTTCTAACATTCTCCCACTTGACCCGACTATTCATAATATTAAGCGTTGAACATCATACTATGATAAATTGCTGAGAGTTATGGCGGTTGTGCACTATTAATTCAATGCATTCCCTTCCATATACTACAATACCAGCAATCCATCAATTCATACTCATAATTTATATAAAACAACATAATGGTCCACATAATGTCTTATATCATAATGATTAAACATAATATCTTTATAAGACTCTTTCTTGTTTAAAATTACATAAAATACGTACTACTTCATTAAAACAAGAGACACATAATTGTATATCAGAAACACATAAAAGAGCTCAGAATGTCACACATCAATTATTATTAATACAACCAAGACCCATTCTTTGAACATGTTCCTTAAATTGTCTTGGTTGTAACCCTTTCGTCAAAGGGTCTGCAATCATAAGTTCTGTCGTGATGTGCATGATTGACACTCTTTGTTTCTGAACCTCATCTTTCACAACAAGATACTTCAGATCTATGTGTTTGGCACCTTTAGAGTACTTGTCGTTCTTTGAGAAAAATACTGCTGCAGAATTATCACAATAAATTTTCAGCGGCTTGCTAATGGTGTCGACAACCGCAAGTCCTGAAATAAAGTTCCGCAACCATAATGCATGAATTGTGGCTTCAAAACATGCCACAAATTCTGCCTCCATAGTGGATGAAGCAACGATAGTCTGTTTCGCACTTTTCCATGATATGGCACCTTGAGCAAACATAAATAGGTAACCAAAAGTCGATTTTCTAGTATCGATGCATCCAGCAAAATCTGAATCGCTATATCCAATCACTTCCGATTCATTGGATGAGCATGTAATCTTTCGTTGAGATAAATTCCTTAGTCTCATGCAATATACTTAAATTATTTGCAGCAAGCAAGACGTCATCAACATAAAGGACCAGATAAATAAACTTGCTCCCACTGATCTTTCGGTATATACAGTGATCAACCATATTTTCCTTAAAACCAAAAGATGTAATAATGGTATTGAACTTAATATACCACTGCCGGGATGCTTGTTTAAGCCCATATATTGACTTCTTAAGTTTACACACCAATTGTTCTTTACCTTCTACAGAAAAACCCTCAGGTTGATCCATATAAACATCCTCATCAAGATCTCCATTCAGAAAGGTTGTTTTCACATCCATTTGATGCAACTCCAAATCATAATGAGCTACTAATGCCATTATTATTCTTAGTGAGTCCTTTTTTGAAACAGGAGAAAATGTCTCCTTGTAATCAACACCATCTTTCTGAGTGTAACCCTTAGCAACAAGTCTAGCTTTATACCGTTCGATATTACCACTAGAGTCGTGTTTGGTTTTAAAAACCCATTTGCATCCGACTCTTTTACAGCCATGTGGTAACTCAACGAGATCCCAAACTTCATTATGTTGCATGGATTTCATTTCTTCTTTCATGGCATTAATCCATTCCTTTGACTCTTTACTTTCTACAGCACGTGAAAACGAAACTGGATCCTTATTGATTCCAATATCATAATCTGATTCTTGCATATAAACCATATAATCATCAGAAATAGCCTACGATTTCTTTGAGGTCTTCTTAATGCTACTTGTTGTGGTTCATGCATATCAGTATTATGTAAGTCATTTCCTTCAGGAAGTACTTCTTCATTTATATGTTGTTCATTATCATCATGCTGTTCTACAACAGCTGGAACAACATTTGGAGTAATAGTAGATGGAGGAACTATTCTGGGCAATGTAAAATTTACCCTTGTTTCCTTTATTTCTACTATTTCTCTTCTAGTACTCCCACTGACTTCACCATTATCAATGAATCTTGCATTACCAGTTTCTATAATTCTTGGACTATGATTAGGAGAGTAAAACACATACCCTTTAGATTTCTCAGGGTATCCTAAAAAATACCCACTGATCGTTCAAGAATCTAATTTCTTTTCATGTGGATTATAAATTCTCGCTTCCGCTGGACAACCCCAAACATGCAGGTGTCTTAAGCTAGGTTTCCTGTTAGTCCATAACTCAAAAGGACTCTTTTGAACAGCTTTACTAGGAACCCTATTCAACAAATAATTAGCGGTTTTGAGAGCATACGACCACAAATTCTTAGGTAGTGTAGAATCTGACATCATACTCCTAATCATATCCATTAACGTCCTATTGCACCTTTCTGCTACACTATTTTGCTGTGGTGTACCTGGCATTGTGTATTGCGCACATATGCCATGACTTTCGAGGAATTTTGCAAATGGACCTGGACACTGGCCTGACTCATTATATTTTCCATAATATTCACCACCTCTATCAGACCTTATGATTTTCACCTTTTTATCTAATTGCCTCTCAACTTCCTTTACAAACGTCTCAAGGACATTCACAGATTGAGATTTTTCATGAAGCAAATAGACATAACCATAACGGGAAAAATCATCAATAAAAGTGATGAGATACTTTTCTCCATTAAAGGTTGAAGTGTCCATAGGTCTGCAAATATCAGTGTGTATTATTTCAAGAAGCTGGCTGCTTCTAGTGGCTCCTTTCTTATTATGTTTGGTTTGTTTACCTTTAATACAATCCACACATAATTCTAGATCACTAAAGTCCAAATTTGACAAAATTTCATTACTTACTAATCTCATCATTCTTTCTTTGGATATATGACCTAGTCGTTTATGCCAGAAGAAAGCAGAATTTTCATTCAACCTGCTACGTTTACATCCAACATTATTTACTACATTCAACAAGGAATTCGCATAAGTGTCATTCAGTTTCAATTTATATAAGCCATCAATTAGAATACCAGAACCAACATTATCAGTATTCTTATATAAATCAAAACAGCCAGATCCAAACATACATCTAAAACCAGAATTATCCAACTTACTTACGGAAATAAGGTTTCTAGATAATGAAGGTACATAAAGGGTACTGTATAAGTCTAATACATATCCACTTTCTAGAATTAGACGATAAGTCCCAATGCCTTCAATTGAAGATTTCATTCCGTTTCCCATAAAGATGAAATAACTATAAGCTCATGACTAACGCGATTCAGATGTAGACATAATAGTATAATATAGCACTCCTTTGGGTAGATACTATCTTATACTTAACATAATTAAATACCAAAACATAAGTAGGTAATAAATATATTCAATTAAATAGAACTGACATCTTTGGATGATCAATATTTATTTAATCAAAATATTTATCAAACCTCATCATGTCAACTAGTTATAGAACAAGACTTTCCTTTGGGTAAGTTCTCAGGTTCTATCATTAGTGACGCCAGTTCTTAATTGGTATTATTATAACTGGCAATTTCTATCAATAATCATTATGTCACTTATGCACTAAATGATTATTCTGATTTTGACCACTTTGGTGATTAACAAAATCATAAATCTCATGTGCACAAATAACTTATAACACATACCTTATGCAAAACAACATTCTGATTTTGACCACTTTGGTGATTAACAAAATCATAAATCTCATGTGCATAAATAATCATTAATGTATGCAAAACAATCATTCATAGAGCAATTACTTTTATGCCCAAATTTCAAACAATTATTTTGTACCAATAAACTTTAACCGTGCAAAGCCAAAACAGTAAATGATGCACGAAACTTAACCCAATTGAAACCCCTTTATTTCATACTTCAAATATTCAGATCATGCATTCGTGCGGCATGAATGCTTCTGCCAGATTGCTGAATGGAAGAAGCTATTTCTACTTAAGGCTTCGATGCACTAATAACCAGGACAATAATGGTCTCCAGAAAAAATATTTCAGAGACCACAGGGTAAGGAAAATTATGTACAATCTAAATCACTCGCCAGTATGGGAGCTCTCACGGAGTCAAATGAGGAGTTGGATTCGTCCCCCGGATATTATTCCATCGTTACCACCAGGTTATACATGTCTGTGTAAACTGATATTTCTCTCATGGTTTATTAGTCCCTTAAAACTCAAAATAGCATCTTGGTTTTGTTATTTCATATCTTTCAATCAACTTGTATTTTTACATGTGGGTCTTTCAAGTTAATACGAATTTGAGCCCGAATTCGAGTTTAATGTCCTAATATTGGCCACTAAAGAAAAATTCAACACGCTACAGCCACTAAATAGCGGCCTAATATCTTCGATTAATGGAGGACAAAACCAGACGTTATGCAGAATTTGCTTGCGGTGGATTTGTTTTGCGGTCATTTCATGAAACCCCCACAATTTCCCGAAGGCTCAATCACATGAGTAAAGCACAGAACAGATCAATTGCAATTATAGGAAATATTCAGTTATTGATTGTGGCTCTGATACCAAATGTAAGATTTGCATTAACAGCCCAAAGATCGTCAATACCGAACATTTCACAACCATAACTTAATATGATAGATGACATACCTTGATTAACAACGGAAGATGTAATGGCTGCCATCTCTCTGATCTGACTCCTGACTGTTCCTCTTCTTCAGAATTCGGTTTCTCTCCTCTTGCCCTCACTTCCTTCATGTGCTTCTTGATGGAGAAGAATGCTACTCTTGTGTGTGGGAGAGAGAGGACCCAATTCTTTATATATTATTTAACTTTAATCTGGTACGTCCATCATATACCAATTCAACGCTTAAGATCTAATTCTTTAGATTAGAAACTGCTTTAGTGCTTTAATGCTTTAATGCTTTCAATTATGGAATGACTTAATTAGTTGGGTCACATTAAGATTTAGAAACTTCCATTTAATTTCTAACATCTCAAGGTCCAGTAGGGTTTACATTGGGTTGAATAATCAATAGATCGCCATGAGAAGGCCCTGCACAATATAACACAATTGATTTGATTATACTATGGTGAAAGTTTGAATGCAATACACGTGTTTGAATGACGGATATTATGCACATTGACATTTTAAGGGATCCGACTATGGGCTGGATCAGCAAAGACGGAATTTGGCAAATCACGCTTGGATCGAAACTTGGAACAGTGCAGGATATTTTCTCTACAGTCAAGATGTACGTGGCTCTGCCTCCGCAGTTATCTGATGCAACGCAGAGGAGCACAGACAAAAACGCGGCTACCAGCAAGATTTACTAGATTTGGTTAGGCAGCAATAAGTTTTTACTTGGTGGGAGTTGGATCTAAGTGTGAAATTGCATTGTAGCAGTAGCGACAGAGTGCTAAGAAATGTTGTGCTGGTGAGTTGAAACAGTGTGCTAAATATATTTAATCAGTGCGGGGGAGTGTTCTAAACATGCTAGAGTAAAGTGCGTGGTGCAGGGGGCTTCGAATGAGTGTTTTTTGTTATTTTTCCTTGCTCTAATGGCAGATGATGTTGCCAGGATTCGAAGATCTTCTCAGATCGGTGAAAGAGGGCTCAGCATTTATTAAATGAACGTTTCTTTTTGATTATTTTGCAACGGTGATGACATTGTCTGTCTGCTAATCCAAATTCGCGTGTTTTTTATGAACAAATTGAGCTCATTTTTTCACTGTATTTGTCCAGAGTTCAGCCGTGGAGGCAGAAAATTGAATGTTGATTTATTGAGAGTTCAGTCGTGGAGGCAGAAAATTGAATGTTGATTTACTTTGAGCTGGAACGTAAAGTCCAGACCTGGCAAACTGAGGCAACAACTTTGTCCGCATAGCTTAGTCTTTTGCAGAGAATTTGCTGGACTTCGACCCTGCGTGGAAGAAATTTGAAACTTCGCTAAAATCTGTGGAATGGGGTTTCGATTTGATTAAATTTGTTGCAGGAGATCCTATTGCGAGGATCAGAAAAATGGTGGAAGCTGTTCATGGACCAGAGTGTCTTCCACATTTTACAGAATTTGCAGGAATAGGGATCGGAGAGATCCGGGAATCCGGATTGACCTTGAATGCCATGGAGGATTGGACCATGGAGTCCTGGATTATTATTTTGAAGGGAAAATTGTGTTCTCTTTGTATGGTTGTGTGCCTATGTCTGGATCATCGGTGTTTGAATGCACTGCATTCAGTCCAGGTGAAAAGTCGTCAATCTGTTTCTTGAATTTATACTTTATTTAGTTTCTTGGAATCATGTTTAAAGTTATTGAGCCTTATTGACCGTAGCTAACTCAATGTAGGTAAAGTTATTTTGTTAGAATTCGCGACTCTAATGAATGATAAGTTAACCATGGAGTTTCAAGAATTTATTTGACAAAGATGCCCAAGATGTGAACTATGAAAAGATGAGATAAAAGAGTAGCAACAACGTTTGTGGTGGACAACAAAGTAGATATTTGTTTGAGTTAGTGTGGTTTGTGGAATAGACTCCCTAGCATGTTATAAGCAAGTCCAGTTGTTGTAATGGCCATTGTATGTACCCAGAAACTCCAAAATTTGGAATGAAATGTAAGTTTTAAAGGCATCTCAAAGTTCGTGGTGATCTTAAAACCACTTTGTAATGGTTTATGGTCAGCCTGAAACCATCTTTTGTCATTGTAAAGTGAGGGTTGGTGGTGAGCCAGAAACCATCTATAGAGTCTTTGTGGCTGGAGTGCTTTTGTGACCAGCTTGCCTTTGTGGCAGAATCACCTCTGTGGCTTGAGGTGGCTTTGTCGCTGGGTGTACACGAGAGCTTTGTGCTCAATTGAGCAGGTGGACTGTAGAACACCTGGCTCGGACTCAGATGATTTTTAGTTTTCTGAGTAGAAGGGGATTAGCGTGTTTACGCCAAAATACGAGACTGGTGCGGAATTTTACGAAAAGATCGCGCCAATTCACCTTCAAGGGGATCCGCGGGAATCCTCATCTTCGTTTGACGATTTGCGAGAGGACGTAGATTGGAGAAGTTGTGGATCTGTCTGAGGGAGGCAGATTGTGTTTTGGAGGTTCTGTACATGTAATTCGTGTGATGGTGGTGGATTTGACTATCATGACAAGTAGTCATTAAGGGGGGAGTTAGAAATAATTAATTCCTACTTGTCTATGGTTGTAATTCTCCATTTGAGGAATTTGTTCCTACATAATAGGAATTTAGTTTCTCCTAGTTTTGTGTGTGGTTAAGAGAATCTCTCAACCACACTACTGTATGTCTAAGATAGAATATATTGCTGTGTGCTATTTTATCTACATTATAATTATTGATTTTAAATATGTATATTTATTTCAATACACAATGACAATGTGCAGTCCTCTTCCTCACTAAAATTATTCTTTTAAAAGATTGTGATTTGAAATAGTTTTGTTGCAACTTCAAATTAAGAGAACGATCTGAGTCATCCATTAAATTTGCAACCATGATGTCCGATGAACATAATCTCATCCTTAAGTTATATATATATATATATATATATTTCCGGAAAATATGTAAAATTGTCTCTCTATTAGCTATTGTTGGCAGATGGGTAATCGTTTCCTAGAAAATATTAGCACCTAAGAGACAAGTACGAAACCCAACAGATCTGAGAATATGTAAATCGTGTCTCTATTCACTCGCGTTAGTAGTCAGCCTCAAAATATTAAACTTTTATAAACAAATAGAAATATTCATAAATGTTTTTCATTTAAATTAAGAAAACATAAGCAATTTAAAAAATTATTTCATATGATTATAAAATACTAGATCACAATTATTTACTCATAATTCATTGATATAAATATGATTTCATTCCCATATTGCCATGCATGCAGAGCTTCGTTGGATTGGGTTTATTCCCAATTTCCATGCATGCAGAGCTTAGTTGGATTGGGTTTATGCTCAGAGATATTCATGATGTTCTGAGAATATTGATGCCGACTGAGGGCGATATTGCGAATTCACTAGTATTTCCTCAAAAAAAAATGAGTAATCATATGGAGAACAACATAATCTACGTGTAAGCTTTGCACCCATGGCCATCGGTAAAGGGGCAAAAAAGGTTCTGGAGTGCTTCCTACACCACACTTAATTCTCTAATGCTCGTCAATTAGCAGGCTCTTGTTGGGATTTTCTCCCATGACTATCATATACATTTCACCAAACATGACATATTCCAAATAAAATCCTTGAAATTGCGATCAAATGGGAAAGATCTTGATCAAATGTGTTCACATAAGTTAGACAACGAGCTTCAAAATAGACACTATGAAAATTTCTCACATCTTTGTAACTGCTTACTACTTACTGGAGTGAAGAGGGCTTCCCATGCACGTGCTCGTGCAAAGTATTCTGGGTGGACCATAAACTCATAGACCAGCAACTGCTCGTCATTTTCCTCGCAGTACCTCATCACATTCATCAGGTGTGTGTTGTTTAGTCACGACAACAGGGCAACTTCATGGTGAAATCCCTTGGATTATTTCTGCACATACGTAGCCACGATCGCTTCACTGATAGCAGGTGTGCGTTGTTTAGACAGGGCAAATTCATGGTGAAATTCCTCGGATTATTTCTGCACATATGTAGCCACGATCGCTTCACTCATAGAACTAGGAAGACTCTCTAAGAGGGCTTCATCATTGCATTAACAAACATAGAAATTTATACACGAGATAGTCGTAGATTCTATAATAATGTCTTATTATTTTCAGCTACTCCACCGTTTGATGCCGACTAGCCGTCATGGCAATAGGCATTGGGTAGAGTGATTATTCTAACAAACCTCTCCTTAATCACGACGACATAAATTTTAAAGTGTTTCCTAGTCTGAGTCTCAACTAGGCTTTACAACAGTGCATAAAAGAAAACTTGATAAGGGTGCTTTTATTTTTGTTATAGATTTCACACAACACAACTTTCTTCAGTGGACATGGTGTTACAGACATTCCCATCTGCTAACACTCCATTGGATATTCTTTGCGAGCTACGCCACATAGGTGTCACAGTCTTCATCAGCAGACACTCGGTTGCCGACACTCTTACCTTCCAACACTCCATTGGATCTATGCCACGCAGGCATCACAATCTTCATCAGTGGACACTCGGTTGCATGCACTCTTATCTGCCAACACTCCACTAGATATATTTGTGCCACACAGGCATCACGGTTGACATAATCTTCATTGTCGGACACTCGGTTGCAGACGCTCCTATCTGCCAACACTCCACTGGATCTACGCCACACAGGCATCACATTCGACACAATCTTCATCAACACACACTCAATTGCAGACACTCCACTGGATCTACGCCAAACAAGTGTCACAGCCTTCATTAGCGGAAAATCGGTTGTAGACACTCTTATCTACCAACACTCCAGTAGTTCTATGCCACACACATATCACAATCTTCATTAGTGGACACTCTGTTGCAGAAAATCTTATCTGCCAACACTCCACTGGATATATTTTCACCACATAGGCGTCACGGTCGACACAATATTCATGAACAGACACTCAGTTGCAGACCCTTCTATCTACCAACACTCCACTGGATCTACGCCACACAAGCATCACAGTCAACACAATCTTCATCAGCGGACACTCAGTTGCAGACACTCTTATCTGTCAACACTCCACTGGATACTCTCTATGCCACACAGGCATCATGCGCATCACAACCCTCTTTAGCAAACACTCCATGGGAAACAATGCTCTCCAACAACGTCAATAATAGGGTAGACTCCACTTGCCCTTCACCACTATTGAGCCCTTCTCTAGCTCTTCACACCACAGAGCCCACAACTATGCATACCATCGAGCTTACATCTCTGGCTCTGATATCACACACTCCGAGGCTCACCCTTATGCCCTCTTCTGGACAACACTGGACCTCACACAGCTCCATAGGCTCTCGCAGTGAGTCTCAGCACACAATATGGCCTTTTAACAACACTCTTCTTAACCACGCTATGCCTAACAACCTTTTAACAATGCTCTTCTTAACTGTGCTTTGTTCCATGGTCTACACTGGCTTCTTCTCTAGACAACTCTTCTACGCCTCTTCCTAGCCTATCGTTGTCTAATAATTCCACACTAAACAAGCTACAAAATCATTTTTGGCCTTCATAAACTTGTTGAAGCTCGGCTTGCCCAACACTATTTATCTCCACAGTCACGTCTCACCAGCACGCTCCACATACAGTTCTACATGCCTTTTGTTGGACCTCAAATGGAGTAGCTCTCTAGGTGATCTTTACACATAAATTTTCTTCCACGCAGCAGCAGCGACATCTTCTTTAAAGCTAGGGTTTCCGTTAGCATTACCACTAACCCTTGTCGCGTCCAAATATTAGGCATTGTAGAAATTCCTCCATGAGGCATCAAAACAGGGTCCAAATCGAGCTATGATAACATTCTTAGGACTCAACCAAGATTCCACCATGCTAGATTGGCTGCTACTCTAGTTTTCCCTCGTGGTGGAAAAATTAATCTTAGCATTGGCGCCCCTCAGAGTCCTGGCTTCATTATCATAAGCCCTCATGGCTTCTTCTGCAGTATTGAAGGTAACAATCAAAACCCTAGTTTTGTTCTAGGTATCTCGGATCTCCACTGCAAATCAACCCCAAGGCTACCTCCTCAACTCCTGCACTACATACTTTGTCCCATTTCCTAGTCTCATTCATACTGGCTCCACACATCCTCGGCTTGCTTATGCTTACTGTCAGTAGCCACTAACAGCCAGTGGACATCACACACTTCACTTAGGCATTAGCCTTTAACATTTTCACCTAGGCATAGGTTTATGCCTCCTTCTACCTGGCAAGACTCCAACAACGCTTCACAACAGCCCAAAAACACAGGGCTCAATGCCTCCTCAACACACTGGACTCGTCATGGTCTTCAAACACGGTGATTCACACCCTGGTAGATGCACTCCATGACAGATTCCTTGAGGGCCTGAATCTCTTCTTCAAAATCATTGGCTGAGTATATTTGTTTCATAATTTCCACACCCTCGGTTTCTCCTTTCTCTCTCTAAAACCGACGAGGAGATTCTGAAATTATGAGCATCAGAATGAATTACAAAAGCATTGGCATCCCTGCAATGCCTAGCATCCAACGCCAGGTTCCCGATGCCTTGGTGAAAGTGATACTAAGTAGATCAAATAAGAACTAGCCATCGGTGATCAGGAACCCATTAGTACTAACTAACACTCCTGTCACTTTGGCGAGCAATGACTCTAAGATACATAGGGGTGAAATCATGGAGGCCATCCCCACACCTAATCTGAAAAACACAAAAACACTCTCAGTGAACGCTCTCTTCACAATTTTTCACCAGTCAGCTCCTTCTACCACTTCTCACACAACAAGGTAAAATGGAAGATCTCCTTCACCATGTGGATGGACTCCACACACAAAAATTGGTCAATCCTCACGTTGGTCTCAGCAAGTGGAAGAGAACACTCGCATAGCATTCAATACATCCACCTCTGGTCCAGGCAGCAACACAAACCTTGACTTCAACTGATGTCATGCTCCACGACACGCAATAGGTGTTGGCATTATGATGCATGTGTTGTACTTGATGGTAACACACTTGTAGCAAAACAACTCACTTGTATATGGTAACTAGATGAATCTACGTAACTAGATGAATCTATAGGAGAGATACATAGATGGGAAAAAATGCAGGGCAGTTCAAAGGAATCATTTCAGAATTAATATGGAAAATCACATTATAACAAGTCTATTCAGAGGGAACAAAGTAATGGTACAAAATAATCGGACGAAGAAACAAAGGACTACATATTAGAATCAAGAAATTGAAGTAAGAGAATGGTTTAATAAGTATGCATTGGTTCACCTTGTCCAAGTAGCATCTACACGCGTTCTCATGGAAAAGACAAAGAGGATATGTATGCACACACTTTCACAGAAGGAAAAGCACATATGGGATGGAAAATCAAGGTTTTGGTTCAAGGTATTGGTCTAAGGTTTCGGTCCAAGGTATTAAGTCCGAGGTAGTTGCTCCGAGGTATTTGGTCCAAGGTTTTGGTCTGAGGTATTTGGTCCAAGATATTTGGTCTGAGGTATTGGTCCTATGTGGTTTTGGTCCAAGGTATTGAGAACGGCCTAAGAATATATAAGGTGGAGAATATGAACAGGATAAGTACACAAGTAATGAATATCTTATGAAGCGTGAGATAAAAAATAAATATGCATGTTATGGGTTTATGATGCTTTGCTTGATCTAGATTAAATATGCACCTGAGCATTTGATGATGGATGAGATCTAATGATGGATCAGGATCATAATGAATTATCATTATGTGATATGATAATGGATAGGCTAGATCTGATTTCTAACACATGTTTTATCCTTTATATGTAATGATTTGGGTATGTCTGAAGTCGTGAATTGCAGGGAAGTTATAGGTAAGTATTTGCAGATCTATACACTGGTTCGCTTTGGTGAAGGTGCGTATACACGCTGGTTTGGCTCTTCCATGTAGCGTAGGCAAAGTCAAACCTTGATGTTAAAGGATGACAGATCTATGAGATCAGTGCTACTGTTTTACTGCTGTTTGTCAATGATGTCTTCTTAGATCTGAAATTAGAACTTAATGAATAAGGAAGTTGAATTGATTGATTGATTGAGAAAGAAGGGTGATCCTTGTTGCTATCTATTTAGAACTCTATAATATGACAGTAGATCTTTAGAATGTCATTGATTGGTAAATTTTGTGGTTCATAGGTTTTATGATTCAATATCTTTAGAACTGTATGCAGGTTGAGCAAACGGAAGCAGCGTATACACGTAGGTTTGCTTCATTAAAGGAGCGTACACATTTTGACACATTCCTTTGACATTACCGTTAGTTCTGGTTGTTGATGCAGTGTTCTGGGTTCATATTTGTGTACTGCTTACAATGATCTACTTGTTCCAGTTGATTGGTTGAATTTAATTAGTTTTGAATGAATGGTTGATTTAGTTGTATTAGAGGTTCAGTGATTGCTTGATTTAGTTGTGCCAAAGGTTCACAGGTTTCAGTGATTTATTGTTTCAGTTATATCAAAGATTGATGATTGGTTTCAGTGATTGCTTGATGCATATGTATTTGGTGATTGTATTATAGTGGTGATTAATTTTGAGCTTCAATGTTACTAATGGGTCCAGTGTGAAAATTTGATGAAATGTGGCCCTCATATTGTAGTGTTGTGTACTAGGATTATCCAGTGTGAAAAATTATGAAACGTGGTCCCTGGAGGATACTGAGGGTTGGAGCCTTCAATGAGGGAGTCGAAGCTTCTTGCTAGTAGTGGCTAGTGATTTGATCTGGGGGTTGGAGCTCCCTTCCAATAGTAGTTGGATAACGAGTGAAGGTTGTAGTATTCTGTAGGTCAGAACCTACGTACTAGTAAACATATCAGCTAGTAGAAGAATGACGGGGTTGTAGCTCCCATCCAATAGAAGCTGGAGAACGAGAGAAGGTTGTAGCCTTCTGCAGGTGGATGCTTGTCTACTGATATGAGTCTGCATTAGTACAAGATTGTAAACATATTTTATTATTATTAAAAGAAGACAAAGACGACATCAATAGGTGGTTTTCACCCACATTAGGTTTCCACCTTAAATCTTGGTGTTCATGTGTGTTGGTTATGTGTGATGGTTTATTCTGTTATTACTACACATGGTTATTGTTTAATATTTAATAAAGTACTGATGCACTGATTAAAGATAAATGTATGATGAATTAACTGAATCATAAGTTCACTGGATATACACTGGAGAATAGTTGTGTGCACACGTGAGTTCCCTTCTCTGAAGTAGCGTATATAAATATGATTATGGAAATGAAAAATTTATTGATTTGTAAATATTGATTCACCCCCCCCCCCCCCCCCCCAGTATTATTTCCAACAATTGGAATCAGAGAAGGTCCTTTAGCAAAAGCTTGATCGCTTGAAGGAGATCCACGGTAACAATGGGAAAGAAGCTAAGAAGAAAGAACCTCAAAAGAAGAAGACATCTCAAAGGAACTGTGACAGTGGTAGAGACGATTGGCCTTTATGTGGAAGAAACTCTTCAAATTCAGAATCACATCAGAATGAAGATGAACACATAAAAGAACTATTAGGTATGAATTTGTTGTCCTCTTGTGATACATTTCTTTGTTCATTTGAAGATAATGAAAGTGACAACGAAACAACTGAATTTTCTCTTATGGGTGAAAGAGAAAGAAATCGAATAGAGGTAGAATTTAAAAATATCACAGACACAATTAGAGATCGACAAGATCTATTGGACAGAAGGGAGTGTACCTACAAATAACAGATTACACGATTAAAAGCTCAGTTAGAAGAAGGAAACAAAGTAAGGAAACAATACAAGGAAAAGGAAGATCAAAGTAAATGTCTGCAGGATGAAGTGACATCATTGAGAAATAACGTGAATGAAAAGGACAAAACAACCAAGGAACTTATACAAAGAACTAGCTACTGTGAAGGTCTTGAAGCTATGGTCATTTCTCTAAAAGAATATCTCAAAAATTCAAATAAGCATAATGAAAAACTACTCCAAGCATTTGAAGAACAAGAAAATGAAGTTCTTGAATAACACAACAAGTGGAAGAAGGAAGAAAAGCTAAAGACATCATGAAGAAGAAGTATCCTGAAAAGGAACAAAAATATTAGGTTGAGGTAAATATCCTAAAAGGTAAGTTAGAAGAAAATGATAAACTTTTATGATTTCAAGATAGTACTAAGATTTTGGATGATATGTTTAGTAGTCAAAGGTCTCCTGACATCAAATCGGGTCTTGGCTTTCATGAAACTGTTAAAGGTGAATCTAGCTCACAAACTGAAGCAAAGAACTCTAGTGCAAGATCTGAAATGCTCAACAAGGAGATAAGAGGTCAACCCCATCAACAACCAAGGAAAGAAACACTTCAAAGAAAACCATTTACTCCTAACTATGGAAGTGATGAATAATGTTGAATGTTTTGTATGTCATAATTTTGGACATGTTGCAGCAAGATGCAGAAGTAGAATGGTTCAAGCTAATAACTGTCACATAGAAAGATCATCAGCTTCCAAGTAGTTTAAGGGATATTGTTTTTCATGCAATATGTTTGGTCACAAAGCCATTGACTGCTTTAGAAGGAATATGAAACATAAAAGATGTTATGCTTGTAAGAAGTTTGGGCATATAGAAAAATAATGCAGGAGAAAAATTCAGCCAACATACTAAAAGGAACAAACATCATCACACTGCAAGGTATGGAAGAAGAAGGAATTACAAACAGAAAGATGTGGCATAGCTCAGTATATAGATAGAACAGACTCAAAAGGAACTAAAAGTATGAAATTTTAGTGTCCTAATTCTCATACGCAATTATCATGAAGACAAGTTGTGTATATACATGAGTTAGAAGTTGCACAGTTGCGTGTATGTTGGTTTGATGGAGAAGCAGTGGGACAGACTCAAAAAAATGATTCGATATGGTTCTGACAATTATCAATTATTGTTTTTGTCTTGATGATTGATGAGTAAAATATGTGGATGTTAGTTAGAAGTGATATTGATCCTCATAAGTTGTTGATGACTTGATGTATATCTTATTCATGATGATGCCTTGATATTTCTTACTGATATATGCAATGATCATATCTGACAGTGAACAGGTCGCACAGGTTGAGGGGGAGAATATGCTATGCTTCTACTAATGCATTGCTAGTATTATGTTTAGAAGTCTTTGATACTTAATGATTCTTATCAATGGTGATGATGCTTATGTCTCTAAAGATTTTAAATGATACATCATGATATGTTACGGTTATGAGTTGCCCGTGATGAAATCTCAGATGATACTTGTATTGCTTGGGGTTACATAGTTGTTACTCAGATCAAATTCATGGATGATTGTGGATGGATTTTTGATGACTCATACAGTACATATATGTTGCTTACAACTTCATTATTTGATGATGAGCCACTCATTTCTTTTATGTTGGTGTCATCATGCCTTCAAAGATGCATAAGGTTCTTATGATGTAGGATTCCTATAATTCTTGGCTCTCACATGGTTGAGGATTGTTGTCGTTGATGGTATCAAGAAAGCTTGACAAATGACTATGAGCTAATTTTTTTCTAGATACATATTGTTGGATACACATTATGTTGGATACATGGATGATTAATTAAGTTGCATATTCATAAATATTGTTGGTTGGCCAAGAGAATGGTGTTATTGTAGGTCTCATGGAGACATAGCTATTTGAAGACATGGATTCTTACTTTATGATGATAGAGTGGATACTCACAAACGTTTATTATCATGGTTGATGCTTATTAGATATGGGATGTTTCCTAGTAATGATACATGGTTGATATATTAAGGGTTCTTGTGGAAAAATCATGCAGTTCTTGATAATGATGTTATGATCATAGATGATGACTATGGTGTTTTCACATACATATCAACATGATGTGAATGATTTTTTGTTACTTCTTCGAGTTATGACATATGCTTAGTTGATTCATGGAAGGTTATGATAAGGTTGTTTCTGCTAAGGAAAGGAAGCAAGTTGATCTTGATGAGATCAAGAGGATGAGTTGATCTCTATATGTGACATACTTTGTCACAGGATGATGATATTTACATTGTCATATCTTGGGAACTGATGATGGACATATAAAAGTTGCTGGTCTAGATGCTGCTGACAGATGCTTATGGTGCAGATCATATATGGTGTATGATAGTTTCTATGACTATCATGGTCTCATTTAGATATTTGATCTTTGTTATAAATGTCATGTATATCATTTGTTGTAAGGGTCATGTAAAGACCCATGATGTAATCATATGTCTCTATCTGTCGTAGTATTTTAATGAGTCCTTTTTGGTGATATGATGTAAATTTTATCCCCAATATGCATGGGAAGGATGGTGTAATAATTGCTATATTTTAGTCATGTATAAACAATTGGTATATCCCCACTTGGTTGGGAGATTGATGTATGTATGAGTCATTGGTGATAGGAAGTTCAAACTCACATAGTTGAGTTATATAGTCATGTTATTCTTTTGGAAAATATTTTTGTAGACTTTGCATGTGGTGAGGGGGAGCATGGACGGTTTAGTGCATCACATCATGTACAAAGGAGGAGTTTAATCAGAGAATTCAACATGTGCCTAGGGGGAGCATGATTAATGTTTATATTTAGTTGTTCATATATGAAAGTCTTCATTTTGGTTAGCCCTTTTCCCTTGATATCGAAGGGGGAGAATATCTTGGCCCTTCCTTTGCCATTGATGTCAAAGGGGGAGATTATTTTGGTGTTGCTAGTTATCTCTAATAGTTTCTACAACTTGCAGTAATCAACACCAACATAGTCGCCATCAAGTCCAAAGGGGGAGATTTTTGGCATCGTGATGCATGTGTTGTACTTGATGGTAACCCACTTGTAGCAGAACAACTCACTTGTATATGGTAACTAGATGAATCTACGTAACTAGATGAATCTACAAGAGAGATACATAGGTGTGACAAAATGCAGGGCAGTTCAAAGGAATCATTTCAGAAGTAATATGGAAAATCACATTATAACAAGTCTATTCAGAGGGAACAAAGTAATGGTACAAAACAATAGGAGGAAGGTGTTAGGTTCCTATACCAATAGGAGTCATAATTTTTGAATGGCTGAGATTAAACCTGCAATATGTACATACCTTTGCTTTGTGCAGATGTTTTCCATATTAAAAAAATTACAAAATATAAAGAGGGTATGTCCTAAAAGAAAAACCAAAGGACAAAGAATAAAATAGGTTAAAAAAAGATGAAAAAATGAACCCCAAGAAAAGAAATGACCATGAAATTGTGCAAGTCAAAATGCCACTCCTAGTTACTTTTGATGCTAAATAAATGATTGTGTGCAGCTTGTTACTTTTGCCACAATTGATGATACTCTAAATGTTTAAAATTGACTATTTCATGCTTTCAATTTTATGCTTATAGATAGAGAATAAAATCTGACCAAACAGTGTAATCTTGGAAGATAATTAGATTAGGTAGAGTGAATAAAAAGAGATCAACTGCTTAATCTGAGCACTTGGATGTAATAAGGTTAGACTTAGTTAGATTACTATAGTAAAAGAGAAGAAAATGTTTTGATAAGGGTTTACCAGCTTAAGTGCACCCCTAATAAAGAGAAGTAAAAATGGTAGGATGAGTCGGTGTGTAAGTAGAAAAAAGGTTGCAGAATTGTGATGATTGTTAGATAAAAGCAGATTGATCACCTTCATCATGAAATTTCGAAGAATGGATGAAAATTTGGACATGCATCAAGTCCATAAAGTCAAATTGATTAACTCCCCTCACTCATTACACCTTTCACTTAACTAATTTCCAATAAAAAGTCTTAAGTACCCAAAATCTTAAGTCAAAGGGGCTGAGAGCATTTCTCTGACTTTTGGAGGGACCGAACCCTTGGCCCAATGACTTATAGGTCTTAAGTACTAAAAGTCCCCTCATGAACATTCACCCCCTTCAATTCACTCATAGTCCTAAACAAATCCCTTTTCCTAAGGAAAAACATCATTTTCTTAAGGAAAAGTCATTTTCCCCTAATAAACCCCCTTTTCTAAGGATAAAAACTTGCTATCCTAGGAGAAGTGATCACCCCCATGAAAAATACCACTTTTCTCAAAAAACCCAAAAAATACTTTTTAGCCTAAGCTATAATGAGTTTATGATAAGCAAATTAATTATATTCATTACACTTAGTGCTAACCTGTTCTCCCCCATTTTCATATTAATTTTTCACGCTATATATATATATATATATATATATATATATATATATATATATAAATCCTGAAAAGAAGCAATAAACCCTTCCCGTATAGTTATAAAACAAAACTCTTATATTAATACCCCACCCCAAAGAAGTTTGAAATATAAACTTGATAATATACCCTAACCTAACAAACAAATTAATTAAACGATCTACTGTTAATTAATAATTAACCTCCACTGATGAAATTACCCCTGACCCCCTTAACACGTCGTAATCCATCAATTAAACTAACTTGCCACTCTTAAACCTTCGTCGGTCCCCTCCATTAAATTCATGCCAAAATCCCACCCAAATCACAGTACAATCATTCCCCTGTTAATCCAACAGTGGATGATCATATCGAGCAACCTTCGAAGCTCGACCTTTACCTGCCCAATATGGGTTGTTTCCCTTTCGGCCTCGATGCTACATGGCGCCTGATGAGTGGCATCGGACGGCGTCCCCCCGTAACCACTCTAGCCCCAAAAGCGGTGCGATCAAACTTGCTTACTGCCTCCCGCTAGACGACAAAACATCCCATCTCCTACTCAAAGCCAAATGTACCATTTTGCCCATGTGCCTGCCAATAGTTGAATTTTCAAATATAGCCAAAAAAGCTCATTATTTTTTGGCCTTATCGTGAAAAAGATACTCAGACCTCCATGCAAGTGATAGATTATGTGCAACTGCCAATGCACGTCCAACTGCCGACCTGCAAAAACCACTGAACTCCAGTCGACCCTCCAATTCAAATAAACCACCTGCAACCATGCACAGTTACTCGTTGACCCGTCAAAGACAAAAATTTCAAGTATTTATCCAATTACACCATAAACCCTGTCTCATTTCTGAAACAATTACCCAATTGCTTAGAGTTATTAAGTAATTAATTAAAAGAACTCCATAGAAACCCTAAACAACTCTGTAATTGAACCAAATTCCACCAATTTGACTGAAAACCATTTTCCCCATTCTTAAATCCACAAGAACTAACTGTTGGCATTATGATTCTGGTATGGCTTTATAATACATATGTTGTACTTGATGGCAACCCACTCATCTCAGATGATAAATTATAGTGCATAAAAGGTCACGCACTTATATGCAGATAAAAGCTTATTCTATGTAGAGAAAAGTTCACGCACTTATATGCAGAGAAAAGTTTATTTCATGTAGAGAAAAGTTCACGCACATTTATGCAGAGAAAATTTTATTTCATGTAGAGAAAAGTTTATTTCATGTAGAGAGAAAGTTCATGCACTTTCATGTTGGAGAACTTACCTTTGGTCCATGGTAGTTAGTCCTTGGTATTTGAACCTATGGTTTTGGACCATGGTACCTCGTCAAAAGTGTGTTTATGTTGGAGAACTTACCTTTGGTCCATGGTGGTTAGTCCTTGGTATTATTGAGCCCCATGTTTTTGGGCCCCTTGTATTGGTTATCTATGGTATTGATCCATGATTTTAGGAAGAAGCTTGCCTATATAAAGCAAAGGAAATCACTTGGCTAATTCATTCTTGCAAATCGAATATCTTAAGATCTGAAATATTGGGTTATTGTTTTAAAAGTTTGATCTATGAAAGGGAAGTTGAAAGCGAATCTGTGAAGGGTGATCTCTCGAGCACTGCAGCTGCGGAAGTGCGGAGGCGCCATAGAAGGCGCAGTGCGAAGGCGCCACAGAAGGCGCAGTGCGGAGACGCCACAGAGGCGCCACTGAAGGCGCAGTGCAGAGACGCCCCAGAGGCGCCACAAAAGGCGCGGTGCGGAGACGCCACAGAGGTGCCACAGAAGGCGCAGTGCGGAAACGCCACAGAGGCGCCACAGAAGGCGCAGTGCGGAGGTGCCACAGAAGGCGCAGTGCGGAGACACCACAGAGGCGCCACAGAAGGTGCAGTGCGGAGGTGCCACATAAGGCGTAGTGCGGAGGCGCCACAGAAGGCGCAGTGCAGAGGCGCCACAGAAGGTGTAGTGCGGAGGTGCCACAGAAGGTGCAGTGCGAAGACGCCAGAGAGGCGCCACAGAAGGCGCAGTGCGGAGGCGCCACAGAAGGCACAGTGCAGAGACGCCACAAAGGCGCCACAGAAGGTGCAATGCGGAGGCGCCACAGAAGGCGCAGTGCGGAGGCGCCACAGAAGGCGCAGTGCGGAGGCGCCACAGAAGGCGCAGTGCGGAGGCGCCACAGAAGGCGCAGTGCGGAGGTGCCACAGAAGACGCAGTGCGGAGACGCCACAGAGGCGCCATAGAAGGCGCAGTGCGGAGGCGCCACAGAAGGCATAGTGCGGAGGCGCCACAGAAGGCGCAGTGCGGAGGCGCCACAGAAGGCGCAGTGTGGAGGCGCCACAGAAGGCACAGGTGTGGTGGTCGCGGCGCCACAGAAGGCACAGGTGCAGAGGGTTTTGGGTGCATAACTGATGTTTGGTTACTGGTATTGAGTTCAGATAACAACATGATTAATGACTTATCTTTATGTACTAGATCTGGTTGATAACTCTCATAATATCATTGTATATGTATGGATCTGGTGATTGGGTGATTCAGAAGGTTGTTTGATTATGAGCTTCAATGTTGTTGTTGGATCCAGTTTGAAAATTTATGAAAAGTGGTCCTTGAAAGAAAAGAAGTAGGGGGTTGTAGCTCCCTTCCAGGAGAGACTGGAAAATGAGAGAGAGTTGTAGCTCTCTGTAGGTTGCAGCCTGCGTACTGGTAAAGGACTGCACCAGTACAAAATCATTGTAACAGGAGTTTCTAATTTGAAAGAAGATAGAGAGATATTGCAGCAGGTGGTTTTCACCCACATTGGGTTTCCACCTTATATCTGGTGTTCTTTGGTGTGACTATCTGTTTTTCTTATTCATGCTAATTATTTTATGGTATTGATATGCAAAAATAATTCAAAGTGTAAATAAGGAAGATTTGTTAAAAGAACTTGATAATACTGATTCACCCCCCCCTCTCAGTATTATTTTCAACAATTGGTATCAGAGCAGGTCCTTCAGAGAAGCTTGATCGCTTGAAGGTAGATCATTCATCATGAGCAACTATGAGAGAGAAGCATCAATCAGGCCACCAATTTTTGATGGGACGAACTTCAATTATTGGAAGATAAGAGTTACTGCCTATCTTCAATCTCTTGGTACAGAAGTTTGGGATATCATAGAGACAGGCTACACTTTTCCTTCTGCTACTCCTACAGATTCGGCCGAGAAGAAGAAATATGAAACAAATGCGAAAGCAGTCAATACTCTATTGGGATGCTTATCCCAATCGGAATTCGTGAAGGTAATGCACTATAAATCCGCAAAAGAATATGGGACAAAATTGTCACGAGCTATGAAGGAGACGAACAGGTAAAGCATGCTAAACTTCAAACTTTCAGGATTCAGTATGAGAATCTCAGAATGTATAATGATGAAAGTGTGGCTAACTATTTCCTTAGGGTAGATGAAATTGTTAACTGCATGAAAAACTTGGGTGAAGAAATAAAAGAGGCTATTGTGGTTGAAAAAGTCTTAAGATCCTTGTCCCCCAAGTTTGAATCTAAAATGTCCGCTATAGAGGAAAAATAAAATCTACAAACTCTCACCATGTCTCAACTACATGGAATTCTAACGGCTTATGAAATGAGAAAGGGAGGTCTATTAGACAGAAGAGAAGCGGCTTTCAAGGCTTCAGGAAAAGGAGATTACTATGAAGCAAGTCACGTGCCAGAAGAAGAAGAAGAAGAATTAAATTTTGTCAGAAATCTTCAAAGGGGTTCTGGAAGGTTCAGAGGTAAGTTAACTTTTAAATGTTTTGCTTGTGGAAGAGTAGGTCATTATGCTGCAAAATGTCCTTATAAGGATAAAGGAAAGGAACCTGCTAGATGGAACAAGAAACAGAGTGCAAACAAGAAAAGTTACTACACTCATGAAGATAGTGATGGTCTATCGATTAGTGATGAAGATGAACAAGGTAATGACTATAAACTGTTAATGGAATTTGAAGATGATGATTATATGGATGCTATAGATGTGGATAGCCTTTTTGAAGAAATTACTAGACTCAACAGATGTATAGAAGAAAAGAATATGATCATTGATACTCTACAATTTCAAATTGATGAAAAGGAAAAACATCTTGAAAAATTAGAAGGTGAAATTGTTGGTCTTAGAAAAGAGATTGAGAAAACAAAAGCTATTAATCTTAAGTTTGTCAAAGGATCTGAAACTTTGGATGAGATTATCAATGTACAGCGTTCTCCACTAAACAAGACAGGTCTGGGCTATAATGGAGAAACTTCTCAAGCAACCACTTCAAAAAGTTATCTTGATGCAGCAAGAAGGAATGAGCAAAAGCACAATGAATACCATCAGGCAAGGTAGGGACGAATTGCAAGCAGAGACTATCAAGGGCAATCCGTTTTAAGGGTGAACAAAAGCTACAACCAGCCACAGGTAAAATCTTCTCAATTTAGTTCAAGAATGGATGAAAATAGAAATTACAATCATTTGGCTGGTAGATTTGATAACCACAGAAATTTCTTCAATGGACAATGTTTCTCTTGCCATAACTTTGGTCACAAAGCAGCTCAATGTGTTGCATATAAATCAATCATGACTAGAGAAGCTCAAAAACAAAGAAGTATGACCGGGATTACAAAAAGGACCTATAACAACTTTTCAGCTCTTGAAAATGAAGTTGAATGTTCTATTTGCAATAACTTTGGTCATGAAGATTCTGAATGCAGGAGCAGGTTTCAGCAGACAAAGGAACAAGCCTCAAACACCAAAACATGGAGAATAAAGGAACCACAAACAGAAAGATGTGGGATAGCATTCTATGCAGAGGGACAGGAAAATCTATGGTACATTGACAGTGGATGTTCGAAGCATATGACAGGTGATAAAGAAAAACTTGAGTCATATTCTACTCTAGAAAAGGGAAAGAAAGTTTCTTTTGGAAATGATACTCCTGCAACTATAAAAGGAAAAGGCACTGCTCAGTTAAAAGAAAAGGTCAAGGTAGAAATGTTTTGTATGTTGATGGATTGAAACATAATCTTCTAAGTGTCAGCCAGATGTGTGATCAAGGAACCGAGGTGATATTTAGAACAAATGGATGTCTTGTTCGTGATCTTGATACAGGTAAAACGGTGATCAAAGGTCAAAGGTAAAAGAACTCCAAATAATCTATACGTATTTGAAGAAGGACAACAACAATGCTATCTAAGCAAGGATGATGAACACTGGCTATGGCATCGGAGGTTGGGGCATCTAAGCTTTTCAAAAATAAGGAAAGCATGCAAATATCAAGCAGTTCGCGATCTTCCAAATATCAAAATTCCAGACAACACCATATGCAAATCATGTCAGTTTGGAAAGAAAACCAGAACTAATTTTCCAGAGAAGGAAGGATCAGCTAGCATGCCTCTTGAGCTAGTACATACAGATACATGTGGTCCATTCAGAAAAAGAACACCTCGAGGAGAAGAATACTTGATATTATTCATTGACGATTTCTCCAGGTTTGTCTGGTTAGGACTAATGAAGCACAAAGATGAAGCATTTGAAAAATTCAAATCCTTCAAAGCCTTGGTTGAAAATGAATCAGGATACAAAATTAAGTTCCTCAGATCTGACAGAGGTGGGGAGTTTACCTCGAATGAATTTTTCGATTTCTGTGAAGAACATGGGATAAGAAGAGAATTCTCTACAGCTAGAACTCCTCAGCAAAATGGAGTTGTGGAAAGATTGAACAGAACAGTCCAATAAATGGCTCGTGCTATGCTTTATGAGTCTGGTACTCCCGCAACTTTCTGCGGTGAAGCTGCACATGCTGCGGTTGTTATTCTCAACAAAACAAATGTTCGTGTTAACAGCAGTCAAACCCCTCATGAGCTCTGGTGTGGTGAGACTCCTTCAGTGAATCACTTCAAAATCTTTGGGAGCAAATGTTATATTAAGAATACTGATGAGAAACTTGGAAAACTTGAACCTAGAGCAGATGAAGGCATTCTTCTTGGTTATTCTCCACATAGCAAAGCATACAAGTGCTACAATAAAAGACTTGGCAGAATTGTCGACAGCATTGATGTAGTGGTTGATGAGAAGGGATACATTCCTAGGCAAGTACATCATGAAGACATCGAAGAAGATGAAGGCTAACCTCAAAGACAGAATGATGAAGAAGAAGAACCTCAAGAAGAACCAGAGGAGCAGACAAGAATAGAAGAGAAGACTCCATCCAGATATGTTCAAAAGAATCATCCAGAATCTCAGATTGTGGGGCAGAAAGAAGCAGGTGTACAAACAAGAAGAACAATTGCAGAAGCTTCAAGCTATTTGGCATTACTCTCTTCCACTGAACCACAAAATGTGAAAGAGGCATGCAAAGATGAATGTTGGGTCAAAGCAATGGATGAAGAACTTGAGCAGATCGAAAAGAACAACACTTGGGAGTTGGTTCCTAGACCAAAAGATAAGAATGTTATAGGAACAAAATGGGTCTTCAAAAATAAATTGAATGAAAATGGAGAAGTAATTAGAAACAAGGCCAGACTTGTTTGTAAAGGGTATGCGCAGCAAGAAGGAATAGATTTTGAAGAAACCTTTGCTCATGTTGCAAGACTTGAGGCCATTCGAATGTTCCTTGCTCTCTCAAGCTTTCAAAACTTCAAAGTATTTCAAATGGACGTGAAATCAGCCTTTCTGAATGGAGACTTAGAAGAAGAAGTATATATTGAGCAGCCAGATGGTTTCAATCTTGGAAATGATCTAAATCTTGTATGCAGATTGAAAAAGGCTCTCTATGGTCTCAAACAAGCTCCAAGGGCTTGGTACTATCGTTTGGACAAATATCTTCATCAAAAAGGTTTTTCAAAAGGATCAGCAGATAGCAATCTTTATATAAAAGTTGAAAATGACAAATTGCTAATACTTGTTGTGTATGTAGATGACATTATCTTTGGCAGCAATGAAGAAGCTATGAGTCAAAGCTTTGCCTTGGTCATGCAGAAAGAATTTGAAATTTCCTTGCTCGGGGAACTGACATATTTCTTTGGTTTGCAAATCCAACAAAAGGAAGGAGGAACCTTCTTGTCTCAAACCAAGTATCTCAAACAGATTTTGAAGAAATATGGCATGCAAGATGCAAAACCAGTATTTACACCCATGGTCACAGGATGTAGCCTCAGTGCAAATGATGAATCTGCAGCAGTACATCAACCAACCTACAGATCTATGATTGGAAGTCTACTTTATCTGACAGGTACCCGACCGGACCTCATGCATGCAGTTGGAATAGTTGGAATATTTCAGGCAAATCCAAAGGAGACTCATCTTCGGGCAGTGAAGAGAATTTTCAAATATCTTCAAGGGACTCAAAATTATGGTTTATGGTATCCTAGAGATACAAATCTCACACTTCATGCTTATACAGATGCCGATTGGGCCGGAAGAATGGATGACAGGAAGAGCACAAGTGGTGGTGCATTCTTTATGGGTTCCAGACTAGTATCTTGGTTCAGCAAGAAACAAAATTCGATTGCCTTATCTACAACTGAAGGAGAATATGTTGTTGCTGCATCTTGCTGCACTCAACTCCTTTGGATGATGCAGACCTTGCAGGATTTTCAAATCACTTGTACACCACCTATCTCCATCTTATGTGATAACACAAGTGCAATCAACATCTCAAAGAACCCAGTCATGCATTCAAAAGCCAAGCACATACCAATCAAGTATCATTTTCTTCGGGAACAAGTGCTTGAACAGAAGGTCAAGTTGGAGTATGTTCCTTCTAAGGAACAAGTTGCTGATATACTCACCAAACCATTGCCCAGGGAGACTTTTGAATACCTCAGGCAAAAGCTGGGGGTTGTTGATGCATCATCTTGTTGTTGAATCTCTTCTGATTGTTGGTTGTACGGGAATATGCGTACATGTGCTGGGTTGCGGATTGGTTGAAGATCAAATAACACTGGTTCAGGGGGAGCTTATAATGCATTGTTGGCATTATGGAGGATGTACAGAAGGTGATCATGGATGCTGATCTGAATATTACTGTAATATGTCTCTATCTCTTTCATGGTCATTTATGGTGTTTGGTGGATTATGTTTCTTCTTTACAGATCTGGTTCATATTCAGGGGGAGAATGCTCTTAGGGGGAGCATAACCCTTTGCCCTTGATGTCAAAGGGGGAGAATGAGCTGAAGATTTTGAGGTTGCCATCAAGTCCAAAGGGGGAGATTGTTGGCATTATGATTCTGGTATGGCTTTATGATACATATGTTGTACTTGATGGCAACCCACTCATCTCAGATGATAAATTATAGTGCAGAAAAGGTCACGCACTTATATGCAGAGAAAAGCTTATTCTATGTAGAGAACAGTTCACGCACTTATATGCAGAGAAACGTTTATTTCATGTAGAGAAAAGTTCATGCACTTTTATGCAGAGAAAAGTTTATTTCATGTAGAGAAAAGTTTATTTCATGTAGAGAAAAATTTCACGCACTTTCATGTTGGAGAACTTACCTTTGGTCCATGGTAGTTAGTCCTTGGTATTTGAACCTATGGTTTTGGACCATGGTACCTTGTCAAAAGTGTGTATATGTTGGAGAACTTACCTTTGGTCCATGGTGGTTAGTCCTTGGTATTATTGAGCCCCATGTTTTTGGGCCCCTTGTATTGGTTATCTATGGTATTGATCCATGATTTTAGGAAGAAGCTTGCCTATATAAAGCAAAGGAGATCACTTGGCTAATTCATTCTTGCAAATCGAATATCTTAAGATCTGAAATATTGGGTTATTGTTTTAAAAGTTTGATCTATGAAAGGGAAGTTGAAAGCGAATCTGTGAAGGGTGATCTCTCGAGCACTGTAGCTGCGGAAGTGCGTAGGCGCCACAGAAGGCGCATTGCGGAGGCGCCACAGAAGGTGCAGTGCGGAGACGCCACAGAGGCACCACAGAAGGCACAGTGCGGAGATGCCACAGAGGCACCACAGAAGGCGCAGTGTGGAGACACCACAGAGGCGCCATAGAAGGCGCAGTGCGGAGGTGCCACAGACGGTGCAGTGCGGAGATGCCACAAAGGCGCCACAGAAGGCACAGTGCGGAGGCGCCATAGAAGGCGTAGTGCGGAGGAGCCACAGAGGGCGCAGTGCGAAGACACCACAGAGGCACCACAAAAGGCGCAGTGCGGAGGTGCCACAAAAGGCGCAGTGTGGAGATGCCACAGAGGCGCCACAGAAGGCGCAGTGCGGAGACGCCACAGAGGCACCACAGAAGGCACAGTGCGGAGGCGCCAGAGAAGGCATAGTGCGGAGGTGCCACAGAAGACGCAGTGCGGAGATGCCACAGAGGCGCCACAGAAGGCGCAGTGCGGAGGCGCCACAGAAGGCGCAGTGTGGAGGCGCCACAGAAGGTGCAGTGTGGAGGCGCCATAGAAGGCGCAGGTGTGGTGGTCGCGGCGCCACAGAAGGCACAGGTGCGGAGGGTTTTGGGTGCATAACTGATGTTTGGTTACTGGTATTGAGTTCAGATAACAACATGATTAATGACTTATCTTTATGTACTAGATCTGGTTGATAACTCTCATAATATCATTGTATATGTATGGATTTGGTGATTGGGTGATTCAGAAGGTTGTTTGATTATGAGCTTCAATGTTGTTGTTGGATCCAGTTTGAAAATTTATGAAAAGTGGTCCTTGAAAGAAAAGAAGTAGGGGGTTGTAGCTCCCTTCCAGGAGAGACTGGAAAACGAGAGAGAGTTGTAGCTCTCTGCAGGTTGTAGCTTGCGTACTGGTAAAGGACTGCACCAGTACAAAATCATTGTAACAGGAGTTTCTAATTTGAAAGAAGATAGAGACATATTGTAGCAGGTGGTTTTCACACACATTGGGTTTCCACCTTATATCTGGTGTTCTTTGGTGTGACTATCTGTTTTTCTTGTTCATGCTCATTATTTTATGGTACTGATATGCAAAAATAATTCAAAGTGTAAATAAGGAAGATTTGTTAAAAGAACTTGATAATACTGATTCACCCCCCCCCCCTCTCAGTATTATTTTCAACACTAACAATGGCCACTCCAATTTCAATGGATGTCCAACCAATTACCACTCCCCATCTGGATTAAGGCCATCTCCTTTTGGCAGACAAATATTTCCAAATCAAGGACAGTGCTGTCCGTGAATCCCCTATTAAACTACACTGTCGAGACAGAGACCAATACCTAAACCAAGCTGACCAAATTGAGCTTTGGGAATCCAATTTACCCAAGTACCAGTTCCCAGAGGTGCATATCCTCCATGAAATAATTCATTATTTCCATACCAATTATAGCCCAGTCTAAGAGCAGTGATGTCTCCAAACCAGGATGTACTCTTTACCATCACTGCTGAATCCATCAATGAAATGCTTCAATTGCAACCAAGATAAAATCTGACCACTATTTCCATTAGAGACCTACTGGACAAATTCCCCAAGATTGCCCCGGCCAGAGTTGTTGAAATATTCCAGACCTTTATTGTGGAAGAGAAACACACTCCAAAGGATCCTCCCCCATACATTTGGACCATATTTTCTAAACTTGGCCAGGACATTGTGTCAATTATATCTAGTGTCTTAGGTCATACTACAAGTGAGTATGTTGATGAAATCACATGTCAATTACAATGTTTTCATGAGGGCATGAAAAAGGGTAAGTAGGGGGGTGTGTTGACCACTAGAGAAGGTATGTAATTACCACTTATTTTGTCATCCTTTCCTTAAATTTATAACTTCTTTACATTATGAAACAGGTATATGGTGAAAGAATATGATAAAATTTAGAAGATTTGTGTGCAACGTAAAATGACTAATAATTACCCTTTTCCTATGCAGAAAAAGAGGAAAACAGAAAGTCACCATTCTAAAGGAACGACAAGATGACTTGACAGGGAACCACATCCAAACGAGGAAATCCAGATTGGAGCATACAAGCTAGGAAAAGGAAGAGGAGATACCAAATCGGTGCAAGAGAATGAGAAGATAACTCAAAGTTAATAATATCTCTTATCCCTCAAGATCCTTTGATCCTGAGGGATCGCTACCTTAACAATTCTCTGTATCGTTGATATCCCTGCTTGGATACTATAAGAAGGGATAGCATTGCTAGCCCGAGGGGATGGACTATTGTTGTTTTTATGAAATTCATTATTGTAACTAAAAATTTGATCATCGAATCTCTTTAAAAGAGAGATTACTATAACTCTATTTTGATGCTTAATATATAAACTATGTTCTTGTTCCATATTTGATTCTGGAGTAATCATAAGCGGTCCGTCGCTAGAGGTTAAGGGCCTAGTCCTGGTGGATCACTTGCTTCCTGTATCATTAATTCTCGATTCCAATTTGTGTGTGGTTTGATTTATTTTATCTGCCTTGATTCAGTAATATGTTGTTCCTTATTATTTCCTGTATTAGCTCTGTTATATTTCATTCCTATTTGAATAGTAAGGTTATTCTATGGACAATAATGTTATGCTACTCATTCTAAAGTTATATCGTATTGTTGTTCCTTTAACAAACTGATATTATTGTATAACATTGTTGTTCCTTACATATTAACCTTACTGTTTGATTACTGAGTAACAATGTTGTGTATTTATAAAATGGTATTACTGTCTATTTGTCTACGGTTTACTCCCAAGTGTGATTGTTGTTCATTGGGACTATTGTTCCACCATGATCACGATTGTTGTTTCTTCACAACCATGATTAACAATTGTTATGCCAAAACTCATATTACTGTTCCTTCAACAGAAAAGTGTTGCGTGTAATATTTGATATGGTTTTCTATGCATTTACATTTGATTTAGGTTGTTTTTCAATATTTCATAGCTTCCTTTAGTTTGTTGTCCCATTTCCATTCGCTGGTCAAATCATTTCTGAGTGAAGATTGCAATTAATGCTTCATTTTCATAAGTTAAAGCTTTGATGTTCAATCGAGTTAAATAGACCAGTCGTTGTTCCATTTCCTGTTATTTGAATTATCATTTCTTTGATGTGCACATAACGATATGAAACTATAGTGAACATTGACAGTTGTTGTCCAATTCCCAGGTTGATGATCTTTTCCCTTAAATTGCTTCTCAATTACATCAGTTTATAGAGGGAGGAGTTATTACTACTACACCCTTGACTGATAAGTTGTTGTAGTGAATGATTTTTGTCTCAGAGTGTTAAGTTTATTTTTGAAAAGTAGATTTTATTCCAAGCATCCGTTTACCCTTGTATTCAAAGAACTATACTACTAGCATTACTCTGACAAATGACCACCTCAGATTGAGTAAACTCTTTGAGATAACAAACCATACCTGGATTGACAATTAATGTGTTAGAAAATTATATATTATGGAGCAATGGAACACATAAAATATTGCAGAAATATAAACACAAAAAACGCATAAAACAAGAGAGACACATATATACGTGGTTCAGCCAGTTTGGGCTATGTCCACGGAGAAACAGCCAGTCCTTCCTTTTATATTATCCAGCAAACTTAAGAGATACAACCTATAAGAGATCCACTGCAACACCCTCTTTTCTCTCAATCTCCTCTCTCTTCCTCACTCAAAATACAGATATGCATAGATGCAATACAATTCCCTCATATATAGTGAGGGGTTTTCTTATAGGGAAAAAAACCCTAAATTAAACATAAATTCTACCATCAGATCATTTGCCTAATGAACGTCCCAGATTGATTAGAAATTACTAGACTTTTACAAGGAAATTTTACATCTATTTTTAGATTCGGGGGCACTGCCCCCGAACCCCCGCCAGGGGACCGCTAGCCCCTGAACCCCCCAACCGGGGGGGATTAGCCCCCCCACAACCCCCCGCATGGAGGGGTGTATAGTCTTCTTAGAGTATACATCTAGCTGAAACCTTTGAATACAGAAGATAATCAGGCTCCACACCCAACAATCTCCCACTTGGAGACTGATTATAGCAACTCCACCACTGCTTCATCTGCTAGACAATAACTCCATTTTGGACCTAGCTACTTCTCATCTTCTTCATCATACTTGAAGACCAATTGAAACTGAGCAGATTCTCAGTTTCTCCCTAGTTAAAACTTTTGTTAACATATCTGCAGGATTATGGCTAGTGTGTATATTTTCTAGCTTCAAGTGTCCATCTTCCAATGCTGACCGTATGAAATGGTACTTGAGCTGTATATGTTTAGTCTTGGAATGAAATGTAGAGTTCTTTGCAAGATGTATGGCACTCTGGCTGTCACTGTATAACCTGCCCAACTCCTTCTTCTTGGCCAATTCATCTAGAAACCTTTGTAACCAAATCATTTCTTTACTAGCCTATGTAACAGCAACATACTCTACTTTTTTTGTTGAAAGTGCAACAAACCTTTGGATTTTTGAAACCCAACTGACAGCTATTCCACCTACACTATATACATACCCTATTGGGCTCCTCCTGTTATCTCTATCACCTGCCATATCTACATCAACATATCCCTGTAGAGCAATGTTTGAACCACCAAAGCATGATGCTTGATTTGTGGTACCTCTCAAATACCTGAGAATCCACTCCACTGCTATCCAATGTTCTTTTCCTCGATTGTTCATGTACCTTCTTACAACTCCCACTGCATGTAAAATATCAGGCCTTGTGCAAACCATTGCATACATTAAGCTTCCAACTGCTGATGCATATAGAACTTTAGACATATGAGCCATTTCTTCCTAAGTCTTGGGACACGCCTCCTTACTTAATTTGAAACGGCTAGCCAAAGATATACTAACTGGTTTTTCATTCTCCATATTAAACCTTTTCAACAACTTTTTATGTACTCACTTGGAGACATTGTTAATTTATGATTCTTCCTGTCTCGAGTTGTTCTCATACCAAGGATTTGTTTTGCAGCACCCAAATCCTTCATTGCAAATGTGTTTGCCAATTTCCTTTTGAGCACATTTATTTCCTCCATGTTAGAACCTGCAACAAGCATGTCATCTACATACAATAACAATATAATATAGCTGCCATCATTTTGCCTTTCGAAATAAACACAATGATCAGAGTGACATCTAGTGTAACCTTGTTCAAACATAAACCTGTCAAATTTTAGATACCACTGCCTTGGAGCCTGTTTTAAGCCATACAAGCTCTTCTTCAACCTACACACTAGTTTCTCCTTCCCTTTTACCTCATATCCTTGTGGCTGCTACATATATATCTCTTCCTCCAGATCCCCATGGAGAAAGGCTGTATTTGCATCTAACTTCTCAAGATGCAAATCTTCAGCTGCTACTAGACTTAAAATAGTTATGATTGAAGTCATTTTAACAACAGGATAAAATATTTCATCAAAATCAATACCTTTCTTCTATGCAAACCCCTTCACCACAAGTTTAGCTTTGTACCACTGTTTTCCTCCATCTTCTTCCTTCACCCTGTAAACCCATTTATTCTGCAATGTTGTTTTACCTGCAGGCAACTTGACTAAGTCCCAAGTCTAGTTATGTGCTAAGGAGTCCATCTCTTCTTTCATGGCTTGCTCCCACTTCTTCTTGGTTTCTACCTACACTGCTTCTTCATAACATTTTGGTTCACCAGAATCAATCAAAAATACATAATATAATGAAGGAGAGTATCATTTAGGGGATCTACTTATCCTGGTAGATCTTCTAACACCATTTTCAGGTCTTTTAAGTGCTTGTTTATGTTGTGGTTATTGTTCTAGATGTTAATCATTATGATTTTCAGGCACCATCACTTTTCCTGTGATATCGTCAAGCACTGTGTATTCTCTGTTTTCTTTTTCTTGTTTCTTTTCCTGCAGCTGATTCTTATACAAGATCTTTTCATTGAATATTACATCTCTGCTCCTAATGATTTTGTGATTTTCATAATCATATAAGCGATAACCAAAATCATTAACACCATATCCAATAAAGGTACATTTCTTTGATTTTGCCTCAAGCTTTGTTCTATTTTCTTTATTAATGTAGACAAAGGCTTCACAACCAAAAGTCTTTAAAAATGAGTAGTTTACCTTTTTACCTGTCCATGCCTCCTCTGGAATACCACCATCCAAGGAACTTGAAGGCCCTCTGTTTATTATATAAATAGCAGTATCTACAGCATCTGCCCAAAATTGTAAAGGCAATCATGCATGCAATCTCATGCACCTTACACGCTCCATGATTGTCATGTTCATCCCACATCATTTTCTTGTGGTGTTCCTATAACTATCTTCTCTCTATGAATTCCATTCTCTGAACAGTGCCTATCAAACTCTTTGCTGCAATATTCACCTCCATTATCTGATCTGAGACACTTCAACCTTTTCCCTGTCTCATTTTCAACCAAAGCTTTCCATTTCTTGAAAGTATCAAATACATCAGATTTACTTCGAATACAACAAATCTAGGTTTTTTTGGTTGCATCATCAATAAAAGTAAAATAATAATGAGAGCCACCAAGAGATGATACCTGAGCAGGTCCCCATACATCAGTATGCACAAGCTTTAATTTTTCACTCTTCTTTTCTTTCCCAACTCTAAGGAATCTGACTCTCTTCTATTTTCCATAAACACAATTCTCACAGAATTTTAAATCAACATGCTTCAAACCTGGCAACAAATTTCTTGAGTGAAGAATTTGCATACCCTTCTCACTCATGTGCCCAAGCCTATGATGCCACAATGTCATATCTTCTCCTGTAGAGGTTAAAGCATTAATACAATTAGAAATACCATTGCATAAATACAATGTACCAACCTTTTCTCCTTTCACTATTACCAAGGATCATTTAGTGACCTTCCAAGTTTTATCTATGAAGGTAGTTATGCAACCTTCACCTCCCAATTGCCATGTTGAAATAAGATTTTTCTTAAGATCTGGAACATGCCTTACCTTCTGTTGATGCCTCAAAAATCGCTGCAACAACATCGGGGATAACCATCCGGTCCGGACCTTAGTACAACTCCTTTTCCGTTTGGAATAGTGGCTCCAACTAGGGATAATGGGACCAGTTTCCCAAAAGTAGATAAACGAGATGAATGGATGATTTATAAACTAAGCTAGCGGTAAGCGAATAACTAAACTATTAACAAAAATACAAGAACTATAATCTATCCCGTGAATCTATTGAACTTTAAAGTGCAGCGTTTAATGGTCTGTGTCTAAAGACAGGCATATAGATGACTCCATCGATCAGACATAGATATTAATTCATTCAAGATTACTGCACCTAAATAGTTAAGTCCTGTGATTACAACGATATTACCGCACTCATCATTTATATTATCGACATATACATGATTAAAAGGAAAGCATATCATAAAACATCCAATAGTGGTATGAATATAGATCTGCTGTTACAACGCATGCATATAATCAACAATAGCAAGGATAATCAAATAACAATTCACATGATAGGAATGAATTCAGACATAGATAGAAATACCATATGAGTTGCTTTGACACTCCCGATATCAATTGCTACTTGTAATTCTTTATTCAATGCAGAAACATTCACAACAACGACAATAGTGCACAAATGCATAAAAAGCCTCCTTGTTGAATTAAGAAAAACTGGTCCAGTTTCATAGAAGAATATTGACTGAAGCACAATAGTGCAAACTTCAGTCTTTAAGTCTGGTACAAAACTTTACGACCCTTTCCAAAACAATGAAAGGGTCTATAAATAATAAATTAATCTAAATATCTATTAAACTGAAATGCAACTAAATCGGTATCAATAAATTTTGATCCTATTTCCCTCAGCGATCTGGCAATCGGCAACATGATTCATCAGGTAGGCTGCTTGCCTTTAAATTTGAGCTGACTTATCGCAAGCGTTGGCTCTACTTCAGGAGGTTTGTTGAGGCGTGAACTGAGCTGGGCGGCATAGGTGGCATCCTGAATATCAGGAATTATATACCCGATCGCATCCGTTAGGCACTTAAGGGCAGCTCTCTGTGTATGTGGCTTTACCAGAAGAGCCAGTATGCTTCCATAGTTAAACTATTAATCCCAATGATTAATCTCCCCTTTTCCTCTAAATCAGGATAGCATGATTGTTCCAATGTGTTTTTTGTTGTCATCTTTCCTGTTGTACATTGGGAAATCATATTTGATAAGTAGAGAGTGTTGTTGACTAGTTCGACCAAATTGCTAGAAGTTGATTTACATCTTGAAGCTACGCTTTCTGCTTTCATCACTTGAGTGTGCCATTCTGTGAAAAGTATGTCTTTATATGTTTATGAAATCTTGGGCGAATTTGCTTCTCTCCCTTGATCAGAATCTTGCCAGTCAAGATATGCGGTTATGATCTCTTCGGCTTGGTCTAACTCATTCCTGGCTTTCTCTACCTGCTGATTTATGGATGTCGTTAGCTCACACAATGGCTCTGCCTGAGCGATTTGTTGACACAGGAGCCTAATTTGGGATATTAATGCAGTGTTTATTTGCACTTCTTCTGCTCTGAATTCACCCACCTGTTGAGTGCCCTTTATCTTTTCGAGCTGCGATGACAATTGAGCGATTTGCTCATCTTTGGTTTTCATCATTTGCTCGTTTGCTGCCCTTAACTGTGCCAATGCCTCCGATATTTCCTTCTGTTTCTGGATCGCGCTTTGGTCGACCCTTTGCTTTTCTGCCTGCAATTGTTATGTTAGTTGATTGTTCATTTGCTGTTGTGTCAACAATTGCTGCTCTGCCTGCTCTACCTTCTGCTTTGTCTTAGCCAATTCTGCCTGTAGCATGGAAATTTCTTGATCCTTAGTCTTTAGTAGAAGACTTACCTCCGATGCCTTGTCGATTGTTGCTGCCGAATAGGCTCCCGCATACTATGACAGTTTTGTTAGGTCATCGGAGGGATCGAATTCCTCCTTCCAAACCACGCTGCCCGTTACAGTTTGTTATGGAAAAAGGGGAGGTTGATCAATCTTCCTCCGTTTCCTTTGTCTTTTTACCACTGCCTTATGCCTCGGGCTGTAGAAAACATCCAGGGGAGGAATATCTTCTACCTGGAGAATAATTTGGTCGGAGGGGTCTTTTGGTATTATCTCAACATCCTTGGAAATGGGTAGGCCACTGGTTCCACTTAGAACCTGAGGTGAAGTGATGTCCTGTATATCGTTTGTCTTGGAAGTGTCTTTATCCTTGGAACATTCCAACCCACTGACGATAGAGTCAAATTGCCTCCACTCTTGAAGAAAATTAGGGTCAATATTAGTATCTATATTGACCTCAGTGGTGGTTTGTTTTTCCTTTTCATCTTGGGACTCCTTCCGCACTTTTTCCTGCTCGCTTTTCTGCTGTTCCTCTTGTTCTTTCTTTTGCCTTTCCTCTTGCTCTTTCTTTTGTTGCTCTTCCTGTGATCTCTTCTGCCTTTCTTCCTTTTCTTTTCTCTGCCTTTCCTCCTGTTCCTTCTTATGATCCTTTGTTACAACCGGAGGTTCCTTTGACTGTTGCCGAACAGGCTCGCTTGATGATGTCGCCGGGGTTGTTGCTAGTAAATCTAGAGGCAGAGTTTGCAACCTATGTTCTCTAAGCTTATTAAACTCAGTCAGCCCTTCATCATTATATTTCATTCGAGCGAGTTCTTTAGCCTGACCTATTGTTTCTACTGAAACGAATAGGTCGTCAAACATATCTTCTTTGTGCTCAAATTTTGTCAATTTGGCCTGTTCTAGTGCATTGTAGGCAACTTTCTTTGGATCATATGGCCTATTTGGGATAGTCACCAGAGTTAAGGATTGAATCTTTGTGGTTTCCTTTTCTGCATGTTTGAGATCATGCAGAGTATAGACACCACACCTCAAGGGAAAAGAGGGCCAGCCCCTCTTCTTTTCTTTCTTGAGAGTCTCTGTAACACTCTCAGCCGTAATCTGATAAGCAATTTCTCTTGCTAGTAGTTTATCTGGTATATACAAAGGGAGAACATGTGGGTTGGGTTGGCTGCCGAAAACTCTAATGTAGGTAAATCTCTCCTCTCCAAACCAACTCGCTACCGCTGTTATATCAAACGAAGCTTGATAGGAAATCTTGGGAATGGGTTTATCAAAAATAGAATAATGAATAGGCACCATAAAGCCATTGCAGATTTGGTACAGATGGTGCTTGTAAGAGGACTTCCATAATTTCTGATGGTATATGTGGATAGCCGTGGGATCTTGTGGCGTCCACCTCCATCCGAGCATGGGAAATTCAGAATTGAAACATAATGTATCTAAGATATATGCACTGTAATAGAATGGGGGAATTTTCCTTTCAGAGACGACAATCTGATTTCTAAAATCACGCACAGCTTGTGCTAATTTGTCAGAAAGGATGGTGGCCCAATCCATGATTATACTGTTTACAGCTGTCTCCATTAGACGAACCATTTCTATGGTAAAATTAGCAGAGTCATGCAATCCCCATAATCTACACATCATTATTCCCGCATAGCAATAAGGAGAAGTCGGAGAATCAACCGAGTACTTACCGGAAGATTCGTGTTTGTGTTTGGCTGGATTTTGTCTCCAATCCCGGATGGGTTCGGATTCAACTTCATTTTCCCTTGCAAACTTCTCCAGGAACGCTTTATTATATATCTTCTCCGGCTCGGGCAAATGATACATTTGCCTTAGATCATCCGCCCTGAACGATCCGAAGATTCTTCCATCTCTAGTGCTGAAAGTTCTATCCAAGATTGGGATTTCTTGAATCGCCCACCGCACTACGTCTGTGTATGGGAGAATTTGCTCCCTGGCCGCTATTCTGTGAAGGAAAGAGTTGGCTAAATCCTTGATAGTACATTCAGACTTCCGAGTAGGATCCGCAGTAGCTTCTGTTACTATCTTTACTGGTTCTTCGGCTTCAATTAGGTTGTAAGTGCCTTGCCAAGTAATCTGGTGAGACCCATGCATGTAGTATCAGATATTAAGCCCTTCTTCTTGTCCACGAGAGCTTGTCCTACAACTGGTGTAGTGGAAGCGCCTGCGGTCTTCTTAGATTTCCTCCCCATCTTGTTTGAGCTTCCTTCTATGGATGAATTCTGCACAGCGGCGAAAATAAACGTAACACAGAGATATGCTAATGAAAATCCAATACGGGAAAGGTATATCAATCAAAGCGTGCTGAGAGATTAACTCTTAAAATTGGCTGCGGATCCAATCCATGGGAAGATCTTACAGATACATTAAATGGCCGTTTAAGGCCTGCCACCCCTTAAATGCTCATTACACCATTATTCGACTGAATGACTCGCTTAAGCGTGCTATGGATATTTTGGCAGTTGAGTGCAGGTGATGGATTATTTAAGAGATCAAACTTTAAATACGAATGGATCATAATATCCCTCCATTTAACAGTTTTTTCAAAATCCGCGCTATATCGCAATCGGGCATCGGGAACACTTTAAATCTTTATGTTGACAATTTTTGAAATGGCGATCACCGATAGCGATATCGCATCGCATCGGGAGAATAGGTGTTATATAAACATACGGATAGCATACCCCCGACCGCCGATAGCGTAATCGCATCGCATCGGGGGTAGAATCTGGGCGCCTTATTATTATACATGGAGTATTTTCGATTGCCGATTGCGAAATCGCATCGGACCGGGGTGAATGACTTAAGGTGCTTAGCCTGCATATAAAGTATCGCCGATAACTTATCCCCGATTGCGCATTGCGTTGGGGTTAATGGCATGGGGTGCTTTATGATGTGCATGGAGTTTTGCCGATAGCCGATAGCGATATTGCATCAGCGGGATCCCATATGTCACTTATTTGCGTCTTCTATGTCATTGCGATATGCGATCTTGCGATCGCTTTATCGCAATGATAAAAGATTGTTATATTTGATTCAATATGGGTTTTTCAAAAGGTTTTATATAATGCCTTCATTTGGTTTGCGGACCTTTTACAAATAATGTAATATTGATACCAATTGACTTCTAAAGGGACCCATTTCATATAATAATTTTGTAAATAAAATGTTATGAAATGGGGGGTTGTTGTGGAGCACAACAATTGGCGATTCGCTGGAAGAAACAGTTATCTCTGAAAAGTATAGAAATACTTAAACTTTTTCAAAAATAGAATTCTAATCAAAGGGGAAAATTCTAATATAACTAGGTATATATGCATTCCAAGTGAAATGAATCTATTTTTGCTAATTTCCTCTCTTTTTTAAGAAAATAGATACATTCTAAGTTTTAAATGAACCTCTATGGGTTTATAATGATAAAACAGAAAACTTCTCCAAATCAGCTTTTAAAGTGAACTCCTCTGTCATAGGTAGAGCCTCTGCTGCCAGCAAACGTTTATAGTTTCGACAGGGATACCTTTTAACCATGTTATTGTCCATTGTTCCATTCAATTAAGAGTGTGATTAACAGAATGAATTCAAAACATGTTTTCATATTTTGTATTTCATTTCCTTTTATGTTGTTGATAAGATAAAAAGTCATCGTCCTGGTTTGGTGGCCAACTGTTGACAATGCCATTCACTGGTAGTAGTCTAACTGAACAAGCTGGCTCGTGATGAGACCCCTGGTCTTGTAATTTCAAGCCATTACCCTGTTTTGATATGCAAAATTGGTAATGTCAGTTAAACTATTTCCCTATGAACATGGTAAGCATGCTTGCAATAAGACCTCTTATCTTTAATATCATATATTTTAGAATTACACTCTGAGTAATCATAAACTTTAGTGAATGGGATGGACAATTTTCTCCTTAAGAGTAAATGGATGACAGGTTAAGAGTTGAAGATGCTAAAATTGGACTAGCTTCTATCTTGATATTGATAACCTTTTGAGACCAATTTTAAAAACAAAGAATGATTTACAATACTTTTAAACTTTGAAAGGAGTTCACAAAACTTGAACTGTAGTTTCAAAATACAATTATACCTAATTTCCTAGAAATTATCCCTTTTGGTTAAGAGTTCTATTATTTAAAAAAAACAAATATCCATGCTACTTCTGTGGGACAACTTTTCAAACACAGCAAAGGTCAATAGTGGATACCTCACAACATTATTTTGTGCAAATCCTACAAACTACAAAAATCTATCAAACTAGAAAGAGAAGGGGTTACCTCCTCAATTAAAGAATTTCTTCAAGATAAGGCCATTAACAGGGAGAGAATCTCTCAACCCTGATAAGTCTTGCAATATAAAGGTCGAATGGCCTATCTTTTCACAGATCTGAAATGGTCCAAGCCACATCTTTTGGAACTTGGTATGTTTACCCTTATCCTCATGGGCTTTGTCCCATTTCAGAACTAAATCACCGACTTGGAATTGTTTTGACCGGATGAGACTGAATCAAAAGCTGCCTTGATGACTTGCTGATGTTTGGCATGAGTAACCCTGGCTTTTTCTCTTTCCTCTTCTAATTTTAGAATTTGGTCATGTCTTAGCTGAATAGAAGAGGAAGGACTTTCCTCAATGAATTGCACTAGGGCTAAAGAAGGAAGAACAAGATTTGTGGGTAGTACTGCTTCTTTTCCATACACAAGATTGAACGGAGAAGATCCTATAGAAGCTTTCTGTGTTATCCTATCAGCCCATAATGCAAACACTAAAGATTTGTGCCAGTTTTTATGATTTTTCTCTATAGTTCGCTTAATAATTTTGATCAGATTCTTATTAGTAGATTCTGCTAAGCCATTACCCTGGGGATAGTAATTAGCAGAATATTTTAATTTAAATCCTCTTTTAATAGCGAAATCAAACATAGCATTGCCTGAAAAGTAAGATGCATTATCAGAAACAAGCGAATTTGGGATACCAAACCTGGTAATGATGAATTGGTCTATGAACTCAATGATTGCTTCAGAATTCGCTGTCTTTAAAGGGATTGCTTCCACCCACTTAGTAAAATAATCGGTAGCGGTAAGGATATATTTATGCTGTTTGGAAGATGGTGGAGCAATCTCCCCAATGATGTCCAATCCCCATTGCTCAAATGTTTGTTCAATGTTGACTGGTTGCAGAGGGAAAGTTAATTTACGTTGTCTTCCACTAGAAGTTTGACAATTGAGGCATTTCCTTACATACTCATGGGCATCTTTAAACAGAGTAGGCCAATAGTAACCAGCGTGAATAATTTTGTGAGCTGTTGTATCAGCTCCAAAATGTCCTCCCGCTGGTCCATCATGTAACTCCTGCAAAACCTTTTGTGCTTCAGTTTTCTCAAGACATCTCAATAAGATGGAATCATAATTCTGCTTAAAAAGGACGTCATCAATAATTGTAAAATTCTTTGCTTTCAACCTAATGGCCCTTTTGTTTTTGTAAGATAAATTTGGAGGTGCATAACCATTCTTTAAATAAAAGATTAAATCTCCATATTGAGATTCAGAATCAGTAACACTTATCTGATTGATTTATTCAGTTTTCTCTGTATTGCTTGATTCTGGAATGTTGGATGCTCCTGCCAATATCCTGCAAAAACCTTGGCCCCTAACAATCTTTGCTGGCCTAATTTCTAAGTCATACTCTTGAAGTGCTGTGACCCAATTTGCCCTTTTTTCACCTAGTTCTTTTTGGATTAATAATTGCCTAACTGCTGGGAAAGGAACTATAACTTTTGTGTGAGTTTTCAAAAGGAAGGGTCTATAATGCTTGACTGATTTAAATACAGCAAAGGCTTGTTTTTCTACATCGGAGTAATTCAATTCAACACCCTGAAGATTTGAGCTAAAAAACGAAATGGGTGCTTCCAAATTGTGATCATTTAGTTGCGTGAGTACTGCAGCATAAGACAAGTCGGATGCAATGGTATACAATGTAAAATGATTAGAAAAATTTGGAGTATTCAAGGCTGGGGCATTGATTATTGATTGCTTGATTAGATCAAAAGCTTCCTTTTCTTTTGATCCCCACTTAAAGACTGAATTCTTATTAATCATTGTCTGAAGTGGCAAAATAATTTGAGAAAAATCTGGAACAAATCTTTTAACAAAATTGATCTGGCCTAAAAATGACTGCATCGACTTTTTATTGTGTGGGAAAGGGATTTCAGATATTTCTTTGATCCGATCAGGATCAATATAAATGCCATCTTTGGATACAATAAAACCTAAGAGTTTTCCTTGATCAAGAGCAAAGAAAGACTTTTTAGGGTTAAGAGAAATACCATATCTTTTGCAACGCTGAAAGATTTGATTTAGATCATGCAAATGATTATACCTCTCCTTAGAGAAAACAGTAATATCGTCTAGATAGACGGCTACTGTTCTATTAATCAACCCTCTAAAAGCTATATCCATAGCTCTTTGGAATGTCGCTCCTGCATTTATAAGTCCGAAAGGCATTTTCTGATACGCATATGTTCCCCATTTCGTCCTGAATGTGGTTTTAAGCTGGTCATCGGGATGAACCAGAACTTGGTTATATCCTGAGAAACCATCAAGAAAGGACATCAATTCAGAGCCTGCTACTGATTGGAGTATTTGCTCCATAGTAGGTAATGGGAAATTGTCTTTCAAGCTTGATTTGTTCAAATTTCTGAAATCAATACAAATTCGAATGTCACCATTTTTCTTTCTGACTGGCACCATATTAGAGACCCAGTTTGAGTGTCGGATAGGAAAAATAATCTTGGCTTTCAAGAGTTTGTTAAGTTCCAATTTTATCTGGCTCTCCAAATTTGGATGTATTTTTCTTAACTTCTGCTGAATCGGTTTCTGATCGGGAAGCATGGGAATGGTATGCTGCATAATGGATGTATCATATGTCTTCAAATCATCATACTTCCAAGCAAAGACCTGTTTGTTTTTCCTTAACAGTCTAATGAATGCCTCTTTCTCTTCAAAAGAAAGTCCTAATCCTAAATTAATATGTTGAGGAGCTTGTTCAGTACCTAGATTTATCAATTCAAACCTAAGGGTAGAACTTTGGAGCTTTGCATTAATTACAGGTTTAAACCTGTCTTTGATATCATAAAGATCTTCGAGCTTTACCACTGGCTTAGGAATTGAATTTTCCTGAGGTGTTTCTTTCATTTGTAAATCATGGTCATTTTCCTCAATAATTTGATCGTCATAGGACTTTTCAGAAGTTAGAATTTGTAAAATATCCTCATCGTGATTGAATACCCTCCAATTAGTGACATTGTCAGGAATTGAAGGCCTAAAAAGTAATTCTACAGAAAATCTATCTAGGTTGTAGTCTTCAGAAGGTAGAAGCTTGGAAGCCACATTAGCTAGGAGATCGGCTGCTGAGTTTTAAGACCTGGGGATGGAGGAAATGTTGAATGTGGAAAAGTGCGAAGTAAGTTCTTGTACTAGTGATTGATAGTGCTTGAGGTGATTTGAAATACAATGGATTACATTCCTCACCTGTTTAACAATAATTTCAGAATCGCCGAATACTTTCAAATATTGCACTTTAAGATTGATCGCTTTATACAGTCCTTGGACTAAGGCTTCATATTCGGCTGTATTGTTAGTACATTCGAATTCTAGCCTACAGGACAGCATTGTCTTTTCTCCTTGTGGGCTAACTAAAATGCAACCTGCTCCTGAGCCCTCGTTGGACTTAGATCCACCAAAATATAAAGACCAAAATAAAGAGGTATTAACAGACGTATTTACAGTTTTCTCAGCATCATTGAAACATCTAGACTTATCAGTTTGTGAAAAATTTTCAATCTGAGATGTAAAATGATTGACTGAAAAAGGAGATGGTTGGGCAACAAAGTTGCCAAAGAATGACTCTGATGAATAATTCCCCAAAATGTTGTTGTTGAATGCCACAGGTTGGTTTTCTTGCTCAAATTCAGTCACTGTATGGGTCATATGTTTCTCTCGATCGATCCTTATTTGGTTTGGCTTGCCCTTGTAGGGAAGCCACATATGTGACCAATCAGTGGAAATATACCCATGCAATTTTTCGGACCAATCCCTACTCAGAATTAAACGGTAAAATTAAGGTATATCGGCTATTAGGATGTCAATCCTTTGTACTACTCTGGGATCAGCAGACAACCTGATAGTTACGGAATTAATTTCTCCCACAACTTGCACTTTTGTCCTGTCCAACTGTACAATATGAATAGTATACTTCTGGGGTTCAATGTTCAGTTTAGAGCAAACTGAAGCTGGCATTATGTTAGATGATGCCCCTGAGTCAATTAAACAGTTGTGCAGGTTTCTGTTATAAATCTCATATGTTAGCAGGAAGGGTGGAGTATGAGAATTTGATCTATCTCCAATTAGAACTGAATCGGTAGCTTCAACCATACCTGGAGGAGGTTGGCCTGAGTCATTAGCGGCTTTTGCACTGGGAAGTGGTGTAGAGGGAACAACATTCAATTCTTTAAGAAGTAATTTCTGCTAATGCTTTAATTTACTAAGCTCAAACATAGTAATGTTTGCTTTAGATTTCTTCATGTCATCGACAATGTTATACTCCATTGAATCGGATATGACTAATGTTTTGGATGTTGAAGGAATATTAGAAGTTGAAGGCTGGTTTTGGGGAACTGCTGCAGGTGATTTCTTTGCAGGTGTTTTTTCTTTGGTTGTAGTGGCACCTGCACTCCTCTTCTTTGATGATACCTGAACAGGTTCAGAAGTACTTTTGCTCCTAGTAGTAACTGGGAACGCCTCTTCTTCATTATCAGTATCAGAGTTGGGGAGTATAAAATCCCACATTCCATGACATTCTACTTCTTCTTCTTCATCATCAGTCGGTGCGATTGTTTCCTCTTCCTCTTCTTCTTCTTCCTCCGAGTCTGCGTTAGATATGACATTTGGGGGCTTTGACTCATTTCTCTTAAAAGTTCTAAAGGGTCTTTTGGTTGAGGTTTCGGCCACTTGTTTCTTTATTTCGACCATTTCATTTGATAACGTTTTTAAGACCTTTTGCAAACCTTCCATGTCGTATGGGTCTTTTGGGGTCTTCTTCTTTGAGTCATCTTTGAAAGAGACTTTTTTGGCTTTTCTGTCTTCTAGAGCAGCTTTCTTCTCCAGGGCATTGATGCGTTTCTCCACAGCGAGAGCTTCTTTCATGTTTTCGGCTAAGGTAGGTTTCCCGGCTCTATCTACAAAGATGGCTATATTGGCAGGTAGAGCTGTTATATACCATTCGCTCCGGATTTGTTCGCTTGGTTTGGAGGTTGTAGGGATTTTATTTAGGAGTTTATTGAAGCGTGCGTTAAATTCCTTAATTGGTTCCCTATGTTCTATTCTCAGATTGGAGAGATCATTTATTAAAGTAGCCAAAGACCTATCATCTCCATATTTGGTAAGAAACTGCTCTTGGCAAGTGTTCCAACTGGTAATGGAACCAGAGGGTAAAGAAAAATACCAGGATCCTGCTGATCCTTGCAAGGTGTAAGGGAAGAGTCTAACAACATCTTGTTCTGTTACTCCTTTCAAGTTGACTGCTAACATGAAATTATTGATGTTTTCTTCAGCTTGGGTTCCATCATCTAAATTAAACTTGGGTAGCCATTTTTCAGGATAATCTGGTAATGGATGCAATGGCGCAGGCATGTTGACTGCACCAGGTCTGGTCCATGGATCTGCCATTGTAATAGCAACAGTGGTTGATACTACTGTTGGAATTCCAGATGTATGGGAAGGAAATAATACTGAGGAGTGGGCAGGTTGGGATGTTGAAGCTTATCATCCCTGGTGAACAACAATGTGTAATGGGGGAGTGGATGGTTGACTTTGCAGAGGGGAAGATGTAATGGAGGATGTGGATGAAAGCTCTTCACTATCAGATCCTTCAGTCTTTTTCTTCGCCTTTTTCCTTTTGGATAAAGGGAACTCAGTGGGTTCAATACCGAGCTTTTCGCTCTGAAGTCTGGTGAGAGGATGAGGTAAATTGAACTGCGAAGTCGTACTGCTTTGTGATACTTCAGATTTTTGTGGTGAAATCGAGAAGCTCTGAAGTTTGTGGATAAGAGACTGGACTTCAGGTGATTCAAGACTTAATTGTTCTGGAGTATTATGGGTTTGAGCAGTGGTAGTTGATTCCTCTTCTTCTTGTTTGGATACCGGCGAACCAGTATGCAAATAGGAAGATTGAGGGGATTCGGAGGGAGGATTACTCTTAGAATGGATTATGGGTTTTGGCTTATGTGCCATTCACATTTGGTGCCCTCCTTCTAGCGCCAAAAATGTTGATGCCTCGAAAATTGCTGCAACAACATCGGGGATAACCACCCGGTCTGGACCTTAGTACAACTCCTTTTCCGTTTGGAATAGTGGCTCCAACTAGGGATAATGGGACCAGTTTCCCAAAAGTAGATAAACGGGATGAATGGATGATTTATAAACTAAGCTAGCGGTAAGCGAATAACTAAACTATTAACAAAAATACAAGAACTATAACCTATCCTGGGAATCTATTGAACTTAAAAGTGCAGCGTTTAATGGTCTGTGTCGAAAGACAGGCATATAGATGACTCCATCGATTAGACATAGATATTAATTCATTCAAGATTACTGTACCTAAATAGTTAAGTCCAGCGATTACAGTGATATTACCGCACTCATCATTTATATTATCGACATATACATGATTAAAAGGAAAGCATATCATAAAACATCTAATAGTGGTATGAATATAGATCTGCTGTTACAGCGCATGCATAAAATCAACAATAGCAAGGATAATCAAATAACAATTCACATGACAGGAATGAATTCAGACATAGATAGAAATACCATATGAGCTGCTTTGACACTCCCGATATCAATTGCTACCTGTAATTCTTTCTTCAACGCAAAAACATTCACAACAACGACAACAGTGCACAATTGCATAAAAAGCCTCCTTGTTGAATTAAGAAAAATTGGTCCAGTTTCATAAAATAATATTGACTGAAGCACAATAGTGCAAACTTCAGTCTTTAAGTCTGGTACAAAACTTTACGACCCTTTCCAAAACAATGAAAGGGTCTATAAATACTAAATTAATCTAAATATCTATTAAAATGAAACGCAACTAAATTGGTATCAATAAATTTTGATCCTATTTCCCTCAGCGATCTGGCAATCAGCGGCATGATTCATTAGGTAGGCTGCTTGCCTTTAAATCTGAGCTGACTTATCGCAAGCATTGGCTCTACTTCAGGAGGTTTGTTGAGGCGCGAATTGAGCTGGGCGGCATAGGTGGCATCCTGAATATCGGGAATTAGATACCCAATCGCATCCGTTAGGCACTTAAGGGCGGCTCTCTGTGTATGCGGCTTTACCAGGAAGAGCCAGTATGCTTCCATAGTTAAACTATTAATCCAAGCGATTAATCTCCCCTTTTCCTCTAAATCATGATAGCATGATTGTTCCAATGTGTTTGTTGTTGTCATCTTTCCTGCTGTACATTGGGAAATCATATTTGATAAGTAGAGAGTGTTGTTGACTAGTTCGACCAAATTGCTGGAAGTTGATTTACATCTTGAATCTGCCCTTTCTGCTTTCATCACCTGAGTGTGCCATTCTGTGAAAAGTATGTCTTTATATGTTTCTAAAATCTTGGGAAAATTTTCTTCTCTCCCTTGATCAGAATCTTGCCAGTCAAGATATGCGGTTATGATCTCTTCGGCTTCGTCTAACTCATTCCTGGCTTTCTCTACCTGTTGATTTATGGATGTCGTTAGCTCACACAATGGCTCTGCCTGAGCGATTTGTTGACACAGGAGACTAATTTGGGATATTAATGCAGTGTTTATTTGCACTGCTTCTGCTCTCAATTCACCCACCTGTTGAGCGCCCTTTATCTTTTCGAGCTGCGATGACAATTGAGCGATTTGCTCATCTTTGGTTTTCATCATTTGCTCGTTTGCTGCCCTTAATTGTGCCAATGCCTCCGATAATTCCTTCTGTTTCTAGATCGCGCTTTGGTCGACCCTTTGCTTTTCTGCCTGCAATTGTTGGGTTAGTTGACTTTTCATTTGCTGTTGTGTCAACAATTGTTGCTCTGCCTGCTCTACCTTCTGCTTTGTCTCAGCCAATTCTGCCTGTAGCACGGAAATTTCTTGACCCTTAGTCTTTAGTAGAAGACTTACCTCCGATGCCTTGTCGATTGTTGCTGCCGAATAGGCTCCCGCATACTATGACAGTTTTGTTAGGTCATCGGAGGGATCGAATTCCTCCTTCCAAACCACGCTGCCTGTTACAGTTTGTTCTGGAAAAAGGGGAGGTTGATCAATCTTCCTCCTTTTCCTTTGTCTTTTTACCACTGCCTTATGCCTCGGGCTGTAGAAAACATCCAGGAGAGGAATATCTTCTACCTGGAGAATGATTTGGTCGGAGGGGTCTTTTGTTATTATCTCAACATCCTTGGAAATGGGTAGGCCACTGGTTCCACTTAGAACCTGAGGTGAAGTGATGTCCTGTATATCGTTTGCCTTGGAAGTGTCTTTATCCTTGGAACATTCCAACCCACTAATGATAGAGTCAAATTGCCTCCACTTTTGAAGCAAATTAGGGTCAATATTAGTATCTATATTGACCTCAGTGGTGGTTTGTTTTTCCTTTTCAGCTTGGGACTCCTTCCGCACTTTTTCCTGCTCGCTTTTCTGCTGTTCCTCTTGTTCTTTCTTTTGCCTTTCCTCTTGTTCTTTCTTTTGTTGCTCTTGCTGTGCTCTCTTCTGCCTTTCTTCCTTTTTTTTTCTCTGTCTTTCCTCCTGTTCCTTCTTATGATCCTTTGTTACAACCGGAGGTTCCTTTGACTGTTGCCGAACAGGCTCACTTGATGATGTCGCCGAGGTTGTTGCTAGTAAATCTAGAGGCAGAGTTTGAAACCTCTGTTCTCTAAGCTTATTAAACTCAGTCAGCCCTTCATCATTATATTTAATTCGAGCGAGTTCTTTAGCCTGACCTATTGTTTTGACTGAGACGAATAGGTCGTCAAACATATCTTCTTTGTGCTCAAATTTTTTCAATTTGGCCTGTTCTGGTGCATTGTAGGCAACTTTCTTTAGATCATATGGCCTATTTGGGATAGTCGCCAGAGTTAAGGATTAAATCTTTGTGGCTTCCTTTTCTACATGTTTGAGATCATGCAGAGTATAGACACCACACCTCAAGGGAAAAGAGGGCCAACCCCTCTTCTTTTCTTTCTTGAGAGTCTGTGTAACACTCTCAATCGTAATCTGATAAGCAATTTCTCTTGCTAGCATTTTATCTGGTATATACAAAGGGAGAACATGTGGGTTGGCTTGGCTGCCGAAAACTCTAATGTAGGTAAATCTCTCCTCTCCAAACCAACTCGCAACCGCTGTTATATCAAACGAAGCTTGATAGGAAATCTTGGGAATGGGTTTATCAAAAATAGAATAATGAATAGGCACCATAAACCATTGCAGATTTGGTACAGATGGTGCTTGTAAGAGGACTTCCATAATTTCTGATGGTATATGTGGATAGTCGTGGGATCTTGTGGTGTCCACCTCCAGCCGAGCATGGGAAATTCAGAATTGAAACATAATGTATCTAAGATATATGCACTGTAATAGAATGGGGGAATTTTCCTCTCAGAGACGACAGTCTGATTTCTAAAATCACGCACAGCTTGTGCTAATTTGTCAAAAAGGATGGTGACCCAATCCATGATTATACTGTTTACTTCTGTCTCCATTAGGGGAACCATTTCTATGGTAAAATTAGCAGAGTCATGCAATCCCCATAATCTACACATCATTATTCCCGCATAGCAATAAGGAGAAGCCAGAGAATCAACCGAGTACTTACTGGAAGATTCGTGTTTGTGTTTGGCTGGATTTTGTCTCCAATCCCGGATGGGTTCAGATTCAACTTGATTTTCACTTGCAAACTTCTCCAGGAACACTTTATTATATATCTTCTCCGGCTCGGGAAAATGATACATTTGCCTTAGATCATCCGCCCTGAACGATCCGAAGATTCTTCCATCTCTAGTGCTGAAAGTTCTATCAAAGATTGGGATTTCTTGAATCGCCCACCGCACTACGTCTGTGTATGGTAGAATTTGCTCCCTGGCCACTATTCTATGAAGGAAAGATTCGGCTAAATCCTTGAGAGTACATTCAGACTTCCGAGTAGGATCCGCAGTAGCTTCTGTTACTATCTTTACTAGTTCTTCGGCTTCAATTAGGTTGTAAGTGCCTTGCCAAGTAACTCTGGTGAGACCCGTACATGTAGTATCAGATATTAAGCCCTTCTTCTTGTCCACGAGAGCTTGTCCTGCAGCTGGTGTAGTGGAAGTGCCTGCGGTCTTCTTAGATTTCTTCCCCATCTTGTTTGAGCTTCCTTCTATGGATGAATTCTGCACAGCGGCGAAAATAAACGTAACACAGAGATATGCTAATGAAAATCCAACACAGGAAAGGTATATCAATCAAAGCGTGCTGAGAGATTAACTCTTAAAAATCGCTGCAGATCCAATCCATGGGAAGATCTTACAGATACATTAAATGGCCGTTTAAGGCCTGCCACCCCTTAAATGCTCATTACACCATTATTCGGCTGAATGACTCGCTTAAGCGTGCTATGGATATTTTGGCAGTTGAGTGCAGGTGATGGATTATTTAAGAGATCAAACTTTAAATACGAATGGATCATAATATCCCTCCATTTAACGGCTTTTTCGAAATCTGCGCTATATCGCAATCGGGCATCGGGAACACTTTAAATCTTTATGTTGACAATTTTTGAAATGACGATCACCGATAGCGATATCGCATCGCATCGGGAGAATAGGTGTTATATAAACATACGGATAGCATACCCCCGACCGCCGATAGCGTAATCGCATCGCATCGGGGGTAGAATCTGGGCGCCTTATTATTATACATGGAGTATTGCCGATTTCCGATTGCGAAATCGAATCGGACTAGGGTGAATGACTTAAGGTGCTTAGCCTGCATATAAAGTATCGCCGATAACTTATCCCCGATTGCGCATCGCGTCGGGGCTAATGGCATGGGGTGCTTTATGATGTGCATGGAGTTTTGCCGATAGCCGATAGCGATACCGCATCGGCGGGATCCCATATGTCACTTATTTGCGTCTTCTATGTCATTGCGATATGCGATCTTGCGATCGCTTTATCGCAATGATAAAAGATTGTTATATTTGATTCAATATGGGTTTTTCAAAAGGTTTTATATAATGCCTTCATTTGGTTTGCGGACCTTTTACAAATAATGTAATATTAATACCAATTGACTTCTAAAGGGACCCATTTCATATAATAATTTTGTAAATAAAATGTTATGAAATGGGGGGTTGTTGTGGAGCACAACACCTTCTTCAAATAGACACTGCTTTCCATTTTGCTGTTTTATGAAAATTGTACCCATTCCAACGATTTTACAGGTTTTATCATCACCCAATCGAACCTGTTTAAAATCTTCTTGAACATAATCATGAAAACATTTCTTATCAGGTGTGGCACGGAATGAGGCCCCTGAATCTACCACCCAGGCATGAATAATATTTTCTAATGAAAGAATCAAATCATCTTGCAACACATCACCTGTCACATTCACTTCATGATTAGTTTCTTGCTGTGTGTCTACTTCTTTTCCCTTCTGAGACTTGTAGTCTTTCTTCAAGTGTCCTTTCTTCCCGCATTTCCAGCACATTATCCCTGATCTAGACTTGGATCTGCCTTTCTTGACTTACTATAATATCATGGGTGTTTTCCTCTTTCCATTTTTCTTCCCCTAGTCTGTGCAGTCAAAGCATTACCTGATGTCTCACCAAAGCTTTTCCGTCATATTTCCTCGCTAAGGATTGCATGGACAACATCATCAAACTCTAAAGTACTAGATCCATAGACAGAGTTACTAATGGCCATAACTAAACCATTCTAACCTTCTGGCAATGAGCACAGAAAAAACATATCCCTAACTTCATCATCAAAATTTACCCCTAGAGAACTTAACTGACTTGTAACTATATTAAAATCATTTAAATGATCTGCAATAGATCCACCTTCTGACATCTTCATATTAAATAAATGCTTCATAAGAAATACCTTATTTGAGGCTGAGGGTTTTTCGTACGGTTTGGCCAATGCCGACATTAAACCATGTGTTGTCATTTCCTTTGAAATATTAGATGCTACCGACGCTACTAGGCACAGTCGTATTGTTCCAAGTGCCTTTTTGTCCAGAATATCCCATTCTGTGTATGTCATACTCGTCGGATTCTTTGTCTTTCCGCTCAATGGTAGGTACAAATCTCTCTGATACAGATAATCTTCCATCTGCATCTTCCACAGCGAGTAGTTTTGGCCGTTGTATTTTTCAAACCTAAACCTACCATCTTCCGCCATTGCTCCCACTCGAACCAGGAACCCTTCTCTTCTGCGAGTTTATCAGCCAAATAGACCTTCGGCTCTAACACCAGTTGTTAGAAAATTATATATTACGGAGCAATGGAGCACATAAAATATTGTAGAAATATAAACACAGAAAATGCATAAAAAAAGAGAGACATAGATATACGTAGTTCACCCAGTTATGGCTATGTCCACGGAGAAACAACCAGTCGTTCCTTTTATATTATCCAGCAAATTGAAGAGATACAACCTACAGCAAATCCGCTGTAACACCCTATTTGCTCTCAATATCCTCTCCCTTCCTCACTCAGAATACAGATATGCATAGACGCAATAAAATTCCCTCATATATAGTGAGGGGTTTCCTTCTAGGGAAAAAAAACCCTAAATTAAACATAACTTCTACCGTCAGATCATCCGCCTAATGAACAACCCAGATTGACTAGAAATTACTAGACTTTTACAAGGCAATTTTACATATATTTTTAGCTTCGAGGGTGCTACCCCTAAACCCCGACCAGGGGACTGCTGGGCCCCGAACCCCCCAACCGGGGGAGATTAGCCCCCTCGAACCCCCACGGGGGGGGGGACAAGTCCCCCCCCGCATGGAAGGGTGTATAGTCTTCTTGGGATATACATCCAGCTGAAACCTTTGAATACAAAAGATAATCAGGCTAAACACCCAACATTAATGTAGGGTAAATAGAGATGAAAAAGACCCTTTTTACTACTCGACACTTGGCACCTCCCAGGAGCTACCATCCCCATTAGAGCCAATGTTAGTGTTAGTATCTTCACACTTCCATCAGTGATCAAATTCCTCTTTTGCACACATATTAGGTGTCTCATCCGATCACTTGCATTCCATTAGGTCATGGATCAACTGATGGTAGTGCTTTCAAGTCAATTTCCCTCATGAAATTCACCTGCTCACCTGTTCACACATTTTTTTTAGTCGCTTATTGTCATCATGTTTCATTCCATTTATAAAAATTACTTTTAGGGTTTTGGTCTCATTAGGTCTAGGGTTTTTCATCATGGTCATCCAAAATTGAATAAAAAGTCAGCAGGCACATGAGGAGGATAAATAAACTTATAAAATCATAAATTTTACTTCTGTTATGCTCAATAAATTTGTTTTACCTCAAAACTCTATTTTGAGGTGAAAATAGGGTTTTTTCCATTATTGTAAAACTTTCATGTAATTTCAATGTTTCTATATGTAATATGTATTCCAGTATCTATTCCTAGTGACTTGGAAATAAATCCAACTCCTTCCATGCAAGAAATCAATGTAAAAGTCCACCTACAAAAAGGCTAAAGTCGAAAATAAAGTGAAACAGGGAATTTGTGAAAAAACTAGCAAAACATTAGAAAAGTGGGTTTGGTTAATGAAAAATTAAAGGCAAGGGGATATAAAAGCCAATCCATGTGTTTGAGTCTTCATTGTTGCAAGTGAATGAGCTAAAGGCATCAAAATCGTGTTTTTGAAGAAAGAGGCAAAAACAAAGGAAAAATCCCAAAATTCTGTCGGTGTTGCGCACTTGGGCTTTGGTGCTACACACCTGGCATAGATTTTCCACTGTAAATTAGTTTGGTGTTGCGCATATAAAGTGTGCTAAACACCTAAGAGGCAACATTGTGCACCTATCCATTGAGCATCAAAACGACTCCAATCACCTTACTTTGCTCCAAATTTCTTAATGAACCTCTCATCAAGTAAGTAAAGCTTCTCATCTTGTTTAGCAAGGGGTTTTTCATCAGTTGTGGTGATTTTCATGTTTCAAAAACTAAACCCTAGATATCCTCCAAATTGTCTCATAGAGTTGCAAAGGGTATTGTTTTCTGTTGTTTCTATTCCCTTAGATAATTTTCCTACACCCTATTCCCTTAATTTATTTTCCCTAAATCCCTTTCCCTTTCCCAAAATCATCAACACCCACTCCCCAAACCCCACTCACATTTACCAAATCCTAAACCTATACCCTATTCCCAATCCCTAATTCTGTTATGAAACCAGCTCAAGAAAAGATAGAAAAGAAAGATCAATGCCTTAGAATTCAGCCTCTTCGAGGGGGCAACCTCCTTTACATTACATAAATGAACAATTCTTGGATGATACAAATGACAAAACCTCCTTTCTATATATAGGAGTCTAAGGAGTCACAATATAATCCAGCCGACCTAACAATAATAATATAAAGCCACAAAAATAATAATAGCGGGATTCTATGGGGCACAGAAATAACAATATGTGGGTAATAGGGGCACAACAATATAAATAAGGGGTATAACTACAATAGTAATGGGGTAATCACTAGTATTATAGGGACCCAACATGCCCCTTTCCTTCAAAAAAGTGTTGTCCTCAACGCTTGAGCAGTTCTGGATACTTCTGCATAAAATTCTCATCCTCCCATGTGGAATCCTCAGCGGATAAGTTCTTCCACTTGATAAGATACTCTGAAATTGATCGATTTCGTAGCTGTTGAGTTCTTGTTTCTGTGACTGCTTCCGGTTCGAATATAATTTTTCCTTCCTCATCAAGTTCTGTCAATATTGTTTGAACTGGGAGCTTGTCGCCTATAACCTTCTTTAAACATGAAACATGGAAAACTGGGTGCAATCGAGAAGCTGCAGGAAGCTCCAATTTGTATGCCATAGTACCAATCTTTTCCAACACCTTGTACGGACCATAATACTTTGGTGATAATTTATTATCCTTCTTAGCTTGCTTTAGGGACATTTTCTTATATGGTTGTAGCCGTAGGAATACCCAATCACCTACATCAAAACTTCTTTCACTACGATGTTGATCTGCCTGTTGTTTCATTCTATTTTGTGCCAACACGAGGTTATCCTTTAAGAGTTGGAGGACTTGTTTTTGATGTTTGATGTGATGTTCCACTGCCTGAACCTTAGAATTTTCTCTTAAATATGATGTGATTGATGGTGGTTGGTACCCATAAAGTGCCATAAATGGGGTCATTTTTGTTGCTGTATGGAAGGAAGTGTTATACCACCATTCAGCCAGAGGCAACCATTTGACCCATTGTGTCTGTTTATCAGATACAAAGCAACGAAGATATCCTTCCAAACATTTGTTTACTATCTCAGTTTGCCCATCAGATTGAGGATGATAAGATGAGCTATGAGCTAACTGAGTACCAAGACAAGAAAATAATTCTGTCCAAAAAATTCCAGTGAAAATGGGATCTCTGTCACTTACAATAATCTTTGGGTTTCCATGTAGCTTTTGAACTGTTTCCATAAATGCAGTAGAAATTGTACTGGATTTAAATGGATGTGATAATGCACAAAAGTGTGCATACTTGGTAAGTCTGTCAACTACCACCATGATGACACTCTTTCCCTCAGACTTGGGTAAACCTGTGATAAAATCCATTGAAACCTCCTCCCAACGTTGGCTTGGAATGGATAAAGGTTGTAATAGACCCGGTGTCTTAATTGTTTCAACTTTATTTTGTTGGCAAACCAAACATTCTTCCACAAACTTTTGAATATCTGATTTAAGGCCATCCCAAAAAAATTCCTTCTTAACCCTGTGGTAAATTTTTAAAAATCCTGAGTGCCCTCCTAAGGGAGAAGTGTGCAATTCCATAAGAATCTTTTGTTTTAGCTGGGAATTCTTACAGAGGTATAAGCGATCTTTGTACCATAACGAATCATTTTGCCAGCTAAATGTATCAGAAGTACTTGAATCTTGTTGTAGCTTTCGAATAAGTGCCCACACTTCTTCATCATTCTTCCATTCCTCCTTTGCTTCATTTATCCAATCTGGTTGGATAATAGAAATGGCACACAACAATGCTTCCATATCCTCATCCTTTCTTGAGAGTGCATCTGCCACCACATTTTGCTTCCCTTTTTTGTAGATGATTTCAAAGTCATAACCCAACATCTTTGTGACCCACTTTTGTTGCTCTTCAGAGGATAATCTTTGTTCTAAAAAGTATTTAAGGCTATCATGATCCGTTTTTACCTTGAAGTGTCTTCCCATTAGGTAGGGTCGCCATTTCTTAAGTGCATGGAGTATTGCCAACATTTCCTTCTCATAAATAGCTTTTCTTAAAAACTTTCCCTTGATTGGACGACTTTCAAAAGCAATGGGTCTTTCATCTTGCATTAGAACAACACCAATTCCATTTCCTGAAGCATCACATTCCACAATAAAGGTTTTTGTGAAGTCCGGTGTAGCTAAGACTGGTGCTTGGCACATTGCCTCTTTAAGATGTTTAAAGGCCTTTGTTGCTTCCGGAGTCCATGAAAATAAATCTTTCTTCAATAATGTTGTTAGAGGTGCTGCTATTCTCCCATAATTCTTAACAAACTTGCGATAATACCCTGTCAACCCAAGAAATCCTCGCAGATGCTTTATGGATGTGGGGATTTTCCATTCCTTAATGGCTTTAATTTTGCTAGGGTCTACCTTAACTCCTTCATGAGATACAATATGACCCAAATATTCCACCTCCTGGACTCCAAAGAAACATTTGGATCTTTTTGCATATAATTGTTTCTCCTCCAATAGTTGTAGCACCTTGTCAACATGTTCAACATGATCCTTCCAAGACTTGTTGTAGATTAGTATATCATCAAAAAATACTAACACAAATTTTCTAAGGAATGGTTTGAAAATTGAATTCATCAAACCTTGAAATGTTGAAGGTGCATTGGTAAGGCCAAAAGGCATGACCAAAAATTCATAATGACCCTCATGAGTTCTAAATGTCGTTTTCGGAATGTCTTCAATCTTCATTCTGATTTGATGATATCCCGAACGAAGATCCAACTTGGTGAAGTAAATTGATCCATGCAATTCATCCAGTAATTCATCAATGACAGGAATGGGGAACTTATCTTTAATAGTGAGCTTGTTGAGCTCCCTATAATCTGGACACATGCGCCATGATCCATCCTTCTTGTGCACCAATACTACTGGAGCTGAGAAAGAACTTTGACTCGGTTGAATTATACCAGCCTCTAGCATTTCTGCAACCATACGTTCAATTTCACTTTTTTGGACATATGGATATCTGTACGGCCTGATGTTTGGAGGAACACTTCCTGGAATCAGATGAATAGCATGATCATGATCACGCATAGGTGGGAGACCTTTGGGAGTCTCAAATACCTTGGAATGATTGTCCAAGACTTTTTGGAGATCTGGAGAAATAGATGATTCTAATGTGGAAACATCTAGCGAACATAATTGTGCAATTACACCTCTTTGCTCCTTTTTTAGAAGCTTTGTCATGCCATTAGAGCTGATTATCTTTCCTGGTTTCCCTGCAATACCCCTTAATTCAACTTCCTTTCCTTCCACAGAAAATTTCATGAAAAGTTCTTGAAAATTAAAAGCTATTGTACCCAAGGATTGTAGCCATTGGACTCCTAGTACAACATCAGCACCTCCCATTGGAATGGAAAGCATTGGGCTAGTCAATACATATTCTCCCATGGATAGCTTGATATTATGGCACTTTCCAGAAGAATTTATTGTTCCTCCATTTGCAATCATCACTTGACACTCTGGTGCTGGATATAGGAAGCAATTCAATTCTTTTGCTACCCTACAATGAATAAAATTGTGGGTGCTTCCTGAATCAATCAACACTATTACCTTTTTCTTCTTGATTTGTCCTTCTATCTTGATGGTTTGAGGAGTGGTAATTCCCGCCAATGCATTACAAGATATGGTCGGATTTATTTTTTCTTCATCTAGGCTTTGTTCCTGGAATATATCCTCTTCTTTGGACCTTTCTTGCTCCTTTTCTTCTTCCTCTTCACAATCTATGTAGAATAATTTCTTCTCAGCACACTTATGACCTTTTGTGTATTTTCTATCACAATTGTAACAAAGCCCTTTTGCTCTTTTTTCTTCCAATTGTTGTGGTGTCAACCTTGTAGGTTGTGGAAGACTATGGGAAACAACACTTCCGTCTTTATAGTTGTGAATGGTATGCTTCCTAGTTGCCATAATTTTGCTTTCCATTTTTCTTGCTAACCTGAATGCCTTTTCTAATGAATCAGGTTCCCAAAGGCACACATCATGTTGGATATTATCCTTTAAAGACCCTATGAACACATCAATCCTATGCTCCTCTGGAATATCTTTTACCCTTATGTTGAATTTTTAGAACTCCTCAATGTGCTCCATTATTGAACCCTTTTGTTTGAGACTTATCAATTGGCTAAAAAAAACATTGCTTTTTGTATCCTCATAATGTGCTATCAATTCTTCCGTAAAAATTGCCCAAGTGATAAACTGTTTACGAGAAAAAAGCCATTGATACCATACAAACTGATTTGGTTCCAAATATAAAGTTGCCATACGTACCTTTTGTGTGTTTTGCACATTATTGAGATCGAAGAATTGCTCCATCTGTAATATCCATGTGGCGGGATCCTTGCCATCAAACTTCCTCATATCGATTTTTGGAACATGGTGAGGCTTCGATCCAACATTAGAGTCTATGGAATCATGATTAACATTTCTTTTGTTCTCATCATGAGTTTCCTTTAGTACTCTTTCACCCTTAGTGACTATTTCTTGTAGCAACTTATCCATCTTATCATCCATGCCATCAATTTTAGCGTCCATGCCATTCACCTTAGCTTCCATGCCATCCATCTTAGCATCTACACCTTTCTTTAAACCACCCATCTTAGCTTCTACATCTTTCCTTAAACCATCCATTTTAGATTCTGTTGCTTTTTGTGCAAGTGACACTCGTTGCACTTGTTCTTGTAATTTTGATATATCATATAGCATTTCTTCTTCTTCTTCATGAGTCATGCTAGAGCTTTCAGGCTCCTTACTAGATGTTTGCATTTTCTTTCCTCGGGGCATCAGTTACCGATAATAATTCTCTAATATGCCCTTTGAATTCCTTAAAAATAAATTTTCAAACCAAGCTTAAGCAAAAATTAAAGAAAATCTACACACCTTTTTTCACTTTGTAGGAGCTCGATATTGCCTCTGATGTATCTCTGTACTTTCTAATTATCTAGTTCTAAATTTGTGACCTGTAGTAGCCCTCTGTGTCCTCTTTCCAATGCCACAAGTCTGACCCAAATTGGATTCTCCAAGGAAGAGTTATGTGAAATCTCCCACAGTGACTTGATTATAGACTAGTTCAGTAGAGTGAACTTGTACGACGTGCCACGTGTCACTGTTTCAACCTTTGACTCTGAAATATATAAAAGAAAACTACAGTCCGTCCTCTTTCTGTACCTTCTTACAAAATTTCAATCCGATGCTCAGAAAGAAAGTTATGACGATTTTCCCCAGGTCACCTGTTTGAGTGTAATTCAGGAGTCTGCAAAAAGACCAACTTCCTTAGATCATATCTCCGAAACGATCGCGCGAAAAACTCTGAAATTCAGACCCATGGTTCAGCGCGATTTCTTCTCAAATGGGTTTTTTTTTTGACTTCGGAAACATCACAGAAAAAAAGTTATAGAGAAAATACCACGATGACCTGTTTGGAGCAGCGAAACCCTAGAATCCAAAGCTCTGATACCAAATGTTATGAAACCAGCTCAAGAAAAGATAGAAAAGAAAGATCAACGCCTTAGAATTCAGCCTATTCGAGGGGGCAACCTCCTTTACATTACATAAATGAACAATTCTTGGATGATACAAATGAAAAAACCTCCTTTCTATATATAGGAGTCTAAGGAGTCACAATATAATCCAGCCGACCTAACAATAATAATATAAAGCCACAAAAATAATAATAGAGGTATTCTATGGGGCACAGAAATAAAAATATGTGGGTAATAGGGGCACAACAATATAAATAAGGGGTATAACTACAATAGTAATGGGGTAATCACTAGTATTATAGGGACCCAACAAATTCTCACTTCCTATTCCTTCATTACATCCATTTCATTATCAAAACTCTCATCTACATTCATAGTACTAGTCATTTCGCTTATTCCCCAAAAGAAACCAGCATTCACTTCCTATACACATTAGTCACCTTCATATTTTAAAATCTCTTCATACTCATTAGCTTTCACTTCAAATTCATAAGCATGGAGACAGAATTAGACGATGAAAGGGAAGAGGAAACTCTAAGTGATTATTCCCAAGAAGCTCATGTACCAAGAAAGCCACATAAAGGAGGAAAGATCATCTGAGAGGAGCCCACCACTCTCACAGAATTACTTGCTTTCCCTCTTGCTATAACTTGCTTTAAACACCAGTCTTGTTATGAGTTTTATGAAATGGTAGAGAGGGTGAAATATCATCATGAGCTTGCTATGTTGTTTGTTCTTCATCTTCACAATGGCCAGGTGAAGCTTGTTGGTGTCTCTTTCACCTTGACACCTGAAACCATTGCAATAGCAACAGGCATTCCTAATGTAGGTGAGCAGTGGAATAAGAGGCAGCATGCGGGCAGAGAACATTATGAGCCTTACATTAAGGCTGGATATCACAGGCAGATTAGCAAGGTTTTTCCTTTCAAATACTTGCAGAACATCTATGCTCCTCTCATAAAACTCATAATCAACTATTTCACCTGTGAAGGGAGGCTTTCCCACCTATATACATATCATGTCAGATTGTTGATGCATTTCACAAGAGTGAGGATGATGAACCTCCCATACTTTATATGCAGGAATATTGAGAAGATGGCTCTCTATGTGCAAAGGAAAACTTTTCCTCAGCAGTTCAACAACATTTACCCCTTCTCACTGATTAAAATTGTTGTCTTCTATCAGCTAAACTTGCTGAACATACCATGAGATACCTTCATGGCACATGAGATTTTCAAAGGCCCTTAGGTGATTCCATCAGTGCCTCAAGAGGAAGGAGGGCCTTCAAGACAACCAGATGTTCATGAGACTGAAACTACATGTGTTACAGTGTTTGCACCTATGAGAGAGGCATCGGGAGGCTTTTTGCTGCTGCCAGGCAAGTACTATATCCGCTAGAGGTGGAAGGGGTCTCGTTTTCTTCACCGGACCACAGGAAAATGCTATCTTCATCGGGGGTGAAATGGGCCTTTCCTTCTTCTCCAACTGAATAGGTACAGGGCAGAGACAAAGGAAAGCAATAGATGCATGAGGAGGGCCCTATTGAAGGGAAAAACAGGGATTTTGTCTTGGTTGAGGAGGATGACACTGATTTGGGTTCTTAAAGCCCAAAAATCAAAGACATTATTATCAAAGAGAAGGAGGTCGAAATACAAGCCTTATCTCTTGATCTTGAGAAGGCCAAATGGATTATCAATTTTCTTGAGCAAGAAAACAAGCAACTGGAAGACAAGCAAGCTAGTATGCAGCTGCAAACAATTAGAGAAAATAGGCAAGTGGCAAAGAGAAGAGAAATCAAAATGACATCCCTTGAGCAAGAAATTGAGGTTGACCAGGAATCATGGTTAGAGAGGGAAAACATTCACGTGGAGAAATTTCTTGACAAAGCCAACAAAGAGAAGAAAATGTTGCGCCATATGGCCTATCACTATCTAACCCGGAACAAAATTTTGCAAAACAAGGGTGAAGATGTTAAAGGCTAAGCTAAAAAGAGCTTTGAGGAGAAAAAAAGAGCAAGATAAGCTCAAGATCTTGGTTGAAGCAACAATTGATGCAACAAAGTGTTGGCATTATGTTTCAAGTGTTGTCCTTGATGGTCACTCACTCAGAGGTTGGTACAGGTGCTCAAAGGTTGGTACAGGTAATGGCAACTTAATCAGAGGACAGATCTTAGTACAGCATGGCAAGAAAGTTCATACACGCAGGTTCGTTAAGCCCAAGTCACGTGTACACGCAGGTTGGCTTCAGCAAAAGCGCGTGTATGTGGAAAAGTACCCTTGGTCCATGGCGGTTAGTCCTTGGAAGTTGTGCCTATGGTTTCGGACCATTGTGTCTCGACGGGCGTGTCGATCCCTAGTTTTGAAGTTGATGGTATTGTGTTACTATGGTTTTGGCTCTTGGTATTGAACAAGGCCTAAGGCTATATAAGGAGAAGATCAATAGGCAAAGTGATGTATTGGGTGTCTGACGCAGTGAGAGGATCTGGTATTGCTGGTTATCTGTTCGGGACGTTTTGGCAAGGGTCAGATCTGACAGCGAAGGCATAAGAATCTATTTCTAGATCTGCACGCGGGTTGCCTTTGGTGAAAGCGCGTATACACGCGGTTTTGGTACAGTGAAGTAGCGTATGCATAATAAGATTTGATATTTCAGGTTGCTGCTGATTCTGGTGGTTGTTGCAGAGTTCTGGGCTCTGGTTTGGGTTCTGTGTTCTTGATGACAGGGTTTCAGTGATTCAGTATTGGGTTGTTTAATGAATTATGATGCAAGTATAAGTTGATGATTGTATTGCAGTAATGTTTGTTTTGTACTCTTGGATCCAGTCTGAAAATTGATGAAACGTGGTCCCTGAAGGTTGTAGGGTCAGCACCTACGTACTAGTAAATGGATCAGCTAGTACAAGAGCTGAGGGGGTTGTAGCTCCCTTCCAGAAGTAGTTGGAAAACGAGAGAGGGTTGTAGCCCTCTGCAGGTTGTAGCCTGCGTACTGGTAAAGGACTGCACCAGTACATTGTAAAAGAAGTTTCTCATTAAAGAAGAAAGAGACGAATTGCAGCAGGTGGTTTTCACCCACATTGGGTTTCCACCTTATATCATGGTGTTCATGTGTGTGGCTCTTGTGTGATGTTCTGTTCTGTTATACTGCACCTGTTTACTGTTAATATACTTAATAATGTTCTGATGCATTTACAGAAGATTAAAGCTAACTGAATTATAAGATCTCTGGGTATACGCTTGTTGCATTAGATACAGTCGCGTGTACACGCGGGTTCACTTAACGAAAGTAGCGTGTATGTTTCTGAGCATTGAAAAAGTTTTATTGATCTGATAATACTGATTCACCCCCCCCTCTCAGTATTATTTCCAACAATTGGTATCAGAGCAGGTCCTTCAGAGGAAGCTTGATCGCTTGAAGGAAAAGATCCATCAGAATGGCTAATCCAGAAAGAGAGGCACACATCAGGCCACCAGTCTTTGACGGGAACAATTTTACTCACTGGAAGATAAGAACCACTGCATATCTACAGTCTCTTGGAGCAGAAGTTTGGGGAATCGTAGAAGGAGGATACAAATTCCCATCAGCAACTCCTACAGATCCAACAGAGAAAAAGCAATATGAGCTCAATGCCAAAGCAATTACTGTCCTATTGAGTACTTTGACTCAATCAGAATTTATGAAGATCATGCATTTCAAATCAGCTAAGGAAATATGGGACAAAATCGTTACAAGCTACGAAGGAGATGATCAGGTAAAAAGAGCAAAGCTTCAAACTCTCAGAATCCGGTATGAAACTCTTAAGATGCGAAGTAATGAAAGCATAGCTAATTATTTCCTGCGTATGGATGAGATTGTGAATTGTATGAGGGATCTGGGTGAAGAATTTGAGGAAGTTGTCTTAGTTGAAAAGGTTTTGAGATCTCTATCTACTAAATTTGATTCTAAAGTATCTGCCATAGAAGAAAAGGAGAATGTGCAGAAAATTACCATGTCACAGCTTCACGGGATCTTAACTGCTTTTGAAATGCGACAAGAGGTACCACCAGAGGCCGCATTCGAAGTGTCAGAGGAAGAAGATGAGATAAATTTTGTCAAGAATCTTGAACGGGGAACTGGACGGTTCAAAGGTAAGCTACCTTTCAAATTTTTTCTATGTGGAAGAGTTGGTCACTATGCTGCTAGATGTCCTCATAACAAAGGAAAGATATCTGAAGAAGATGGTAGAAGCTATTATACCCATATTAAAAGTTCATTCAATGATAGTGAAGATATTAGAAGTCTCATGGCACGTGAAAAGAAGAATGCTTCATCCAATAATAGCGAAGATATTAAAAGTTTCATGGCACATGAAAAGAAGAATGCAGAAACTGAAGAAGTTGCCAAATTAAAAGAACAATTGGAGACAGAAACCAGGGTAAGGGAGAAATTGCAGGATATAGCAAAAGATCAGAGCACAACTATTCAGAGACTTGAATCAAAGGTCCTCTCTCTAAAAGAAGATCTTGAAGATCAAGAACATGAAGTGATCAAACTAAAGCGACAAGTGGAAGAAGGGAGAAAAGTTGAAGAAGACCTAAGGAAGCAGTATCTGAAAAAGGAAGAACAACATCAAGTTGAGGTAAATATCTTGAAAGGTAAACTAGAGGAAAAGGATAAGCTTTTACGTTTTCAAGATAGTTCTAAAGTCTTGGATGATATTCTTAATAGTCAAAGATCTCCTGCTATCAAGACTGGTCTTGGTTTTCATGAATATGTTGAAGGTGAATCTAGTTCACAAGGTGAGGCAAGAAACTCTAATGAGAAATCTGAAATGCTCAAGGAACAACCAAGGAAAGAAATTCCTCAAGGAAGATCCTTTACTCCTAACTATGGATGTGATAGACGATTATTTCCTCCGCTGAAGAATGTTGAATGTTATGTATGTCATAATCTTGGACATGTTGCAGCCAAATGTAGAAGTAGAATGGTTCAAGAAAGATCATCGCATCCCAGGTATTTCAGAGGGTATTGCTTTGCCTGCAATGCATATGGACACAAAGCAATTGATTGTGATAGAAGGAACATGAAAAATATAAGGTGTTATACATGCAACAACTATGGGCATAAAGCAAGGGAATGCAGGAGCAGATTTCAAAATTCAAGACAAGAGGACCATACATCATCACAGTTGCAGGAATTGAAGAAGACAGAGACAGAAAGGTGTGGCATAACTCAGTCAGCTGACATAACAGACACAGGGGAATCTGAAAGTGATGAAATTCAGTATTCCATCCTGCATACGCTGATATAATGAAGACAAGTCGCGTATATACGTGAGTTACAGGCTGCAAAGTCGTGTATATGGAGAAAGGGCAGCAGAACAAACCCAGGTTCAGTCATGGTTGGCTCAGGCTCAGGAGGCAGCAGAACAGACTCAGGAAATGGTTCAGTCATGGTTGGCTCACACTCAGGGGGAGCATATCTTCAAATAATTCATTGTTGGCATTATGGATTGCTGATGAAACTAAATGATACATCTTGTTGTTTGATCAAAGGAATAGTATTACAGATTGATGCTTATGGTACAGATATGAATGGCTGGTCTTAGATCCTACATCTGCTCAGGGGGAGCATGGATAGATTGGTACACTTTGGCATATACAAAGGGGGAGCCAAATCAGAATCTTCAGCATGTACTTAGGGGGAGTATGGACAGCAGTATGGACAGTAGAAGGTATACCAAAGAAGAGAATATCTTGGTACGCCCTTTGCCCTTGATGTCAAAGGGGGAGAGTGACTTGGTGTGGTGGTTGCCATCAAGTCCAAAGGGGGAGATTGTTGGAATTATGTTTCAAGTGTTGTCCTTGATGGCAACTCACTCAGAGGTTGGTACAGGTGCTCAAAGGTTGGTACAGGTAATGGCAACTTAATCAGAGGACAGATCTTAGTACAGCATGGCAAGAAAGTTCATACACGCAGGTTCGTTAAGCCCAAGTCGCGTGTACACGCAGGTTGGCTTCAGCAAAAGCGCGTGTATGTGGAAAAGTACCCTTGGTCCATGGCGGTTAGTCCTTGGAAGTTGTGCCTATGGTTTCGGACCATTGTGTCTCGACGGGCGTGTCGATCCCTAGTTTTGAAGTTGATGGTATTGTGTTACTATGGTTTTGGCTCTTGGTATTGAACAAGGCCTAAGGCTATATAAGGAGAAGATCATTAGGCAAAGTGATGTATTGGGTGTCTGACGCAGTGAGAGGATCCGATATTGCTGGTTATCTGTTCGGGACATTTTGGCAAGGGTCGGATCTGACAGCGAAGGCATAAGAATCTATTTCTAGATCTGCACGCAGGTTGCCTTTGGTGAAAGCGCGTATACACGCGGTTTTGGTACAGTGAAGTAGCGTATGCATAATAAGATTTGATATTTCAGGTTGCTGTTGATTCTGGTGGTTGTTGCAGAGTTCTGGGCTCTGGTTTGGGTTCTGTGTTCTTGATGACAGGGTTTCAGTGATTCAGTATTGGGTTGTTTAATGAATTATGATGCAAGTATAAGTTGATGATTGTATTGCAGTAATGTTTGTTTTGTACTCTTGGATCCAGTCTGAAAATTGATGAAACGTGGTCCCTGAAGGTTGTAGGGTCAGCACCTACGTACTAGTAAATGGATCAGCTAGTACAAGAGCTGAGGGGGTTGTAGCTCCCTTCCAGAAGTAGTTGGAAAACGAGAGAGGGTTGTAGCCCTCTGCAGGTTGTAGCCTGCGTACTAGTAAAGGACTGCACCAGTACATTGTAAAAGAAGTTTCTCATTAAAGAAGAAAGAGACGAATTGCAGCAGGTGGTTTTCACCCACATTGGGTTTCCACCTTATATCATGGTGTTCATGTGTGTGGCTCTTGTGTGATGTTATGTTCTGTTATACTGCACCTGTTTACTGTTAATATACTTAATAATGTTCTGATGCATTTACAGAAGATTAAAGCTAACTGAATTATAAGATCTCTGGGTATACGCTTGTTGCATTAGATACAGTCGCGTGTACACGCGGGTTCACTTAACGAAAGTAGCGTGTATGTTTCTGAGCATTGAAAAAGTTTTATTGATCTGATAATACTGATTCACCCCCCCCTCTCAGTATTATTTCCAACAATTGGTATCAGAGCAGGTCCTTCAGAGGAAGCTTGATCGCTTGAAGGAAATGATCCATCAGAATGGCTAATCCAGAAAGAGAGGCACACATCAGGCCACCAGTCTTTGACGGGAACAATTTTACTCACTAGAAGATAAGAACCACTGCATATCTACAGTCTCTTGGAGCAGAAGTTTGGGGAATCGTAGAAGGAGGATACAAATTCCCATCAGCAACTCCTACAGATCCAGCAGAGAAAAAGCAATAATAGCTCAATGCCAAAGCAGTTACTGTCCTATTGAGTACTTTGACTCAATCAGAATTTATGAAGATCATGCATTTCAAATTAGCTAAGGAAATATGGGACAAAATTGTTACAAGCTACGAAGGAGATGATCAGGTAAAAAGAGCAAAGCTTCAAACTCTCAAAATCCGGTATGAAACTCTTAAGATGCGAAGTAATGAAAGCGTAGCTAATTATTTCCTGCGTATGGATGAGATTGTGAATTGTATGAGGGATCTGGGTGAAGAATTTGAGGAAGTTGTCTTAGTTGAAAATGTTTTGAGATCTCTGTCTACTAAATTTGATTCTAAAGTATCTGCCATAGAAGAAAAGGAGAATGTGCAGAAAATTACCATGTCACAGCTTCACGGGATCTTAACTGCTTTTGAAATGCGACAAGAGGTACCACCAGAGGCCGCATTCGAAGTGTCAGAGGAAGAAGATGAGATAAATTTTGTCAAGAATCTTGAACGGGGAACTGGACGGTTCAAAGGTAAGATACCTTTCAAATGTTTTGTATGTGGAAGAGTTGGTCACTATGCTGCTAGATGTCCTCATAACAAAGGAAAGATATCTGAAGAAGATGGTAGAAGCTATTATACCCATATTAAAAGTTCATTCAATGATAGTGAAGATATTAGAAGTCTCATGGCACATGAAAAGAAGAATGCTTCATCCAATAATAGCGAAGATATTAAAAGTTTCATGGCACATGAAAAGAAGAATGCAGAAACTGAAGAAGTTGCCAAATTAAAAGAACAATTGGAGACAGAAACCAGGGTAAGGGAGAAATTGCAGGATATAGCAAAAGATCAGAGCACAACTATTCAGAGACTTGAATCAAAGGTCCTCTCTCTAAAAGAAGATATTGAAGATCAAGAACATGAAGTGATCAAACTAAAGCGACAAGTGGAAGAAGGGAGAAAAGTTGAAGAAGACCTAAGGAAGCAGTATCTGAAAAAGGAAGAACAACATCAAGTTGAGGTAAATATCTTGAAAGGTAAACTAGAGGAAAAGGATAAGCTTTTACGTTTTCAAGATAGTTCTAAAGTCTTGGATGATATTCTTCATAGTCAAAGATCTCCTGCTATCAAGACTGGTCTTGGTTTTCATGAATATGTTGAAGGTGAATCTAGTTCACAAGGTGAGGCAAGAAACTCTAATGAGAAATCTGAAATGCTCAAGGAACAACCAAGGAAAGAAATTCCTCAAGGAAGATCCTTTACTCCTAACTATGGACGTGATAGACGATTATTTCCTCCACTGAAGAATGTTGAATGTTATGTATGTCATAATCTTGGACATGTTGCAGCCAAATGTAGAAGTAGAATGGTTCAAGAAAGATCATCGCATCCCAGGTATTTCAGAGGGTATTGCTTTGCCTGCAATGCATATGGACACAAAGCAATTGATTGTGATAGAAGGAACATGAAAAATATAAGGTGTTATACATGCAACAACTATGGGCATAAAGCAAGGGAATGCAGGAGCAGATTTCAAAATTCAAGACAAGAGGACCATACATCATCACAGTTGCAGGAATTGAAGAAGACAGAGACAGAAAGGTGTGGCATAACTCAGTCAGCTGACATAACAGACACAGGGGAATCTGAAAGTGATGAAATTCAGTATTCCATCCTGCATACGCTGATATAATGAAGACAAGTCGCGTATATACGCGAGTTACAGGCTGCAAAGTCGCGTATATGGAGAAAGGGCAGCAGAACAAACCCAGGTTCAGTCATGGTTGGCTCAGGCTCAGGGGGCAGCAGAACAAACTCAGGAAATGGTTCAGTCATGGTTGGCTCACACTCAGGGGGAGCATATCTTCAAATAATTCATTGTTGGCATTATGGATTGCTGATGAAACTAAATGATACATCTTGTTGTTTGATCAAAGGAATAGTATTGCAAATTGATGCTTATGGTATAGATATGAATGGCTAGTCTTAGATCCTGCATCTGCTCAGGGGGAGCATGGATAGATTGGTACACTTTGACATATACAAAGGGGGAGCCAAATCAGAATCTTCAGCATGTACTTAGGGGGAGTATGGACAGCAGTATGGATAGTAGAAGGTATACCAAAGAAGAGAATATCTTGGTACGCCCTTTGCCCTTGATGTCAAAGGGGGAGAGTGACTTGGTGTGGTGGTTGCCATCAAGTCCAAAGGGGGAGATTGTTGGAATTATGTTTCAAGTGTTGTCCTTGATGGAAACTCACTCAGAGGTTGGTACAGGTGCTCAAAGGTTGGTACAGGTAATGGCAACTTAATCAGAGGACAGATCTTAGTACAGCATGGCAAGAAAGTTCATACACGTAGGTTCGTTAAGCCCAAGTCGCGTGTACACGCAGGTTGGCTTCAGCAAAAGCGCGTGTATGTGGAAAAGTACCCTTGGTCCATGGCGGTTAGTCCTTGGAAGTTGTGCCTATGGTTTCGGACCATTGTGTCTCGACGGGCGTGTCGATCCCTAGTTTTGAAGTTGATGGTATTGTGTTACTATGGTTTTGGCTCTTGGTATTGAACAAGGCCTAAGGCTATATAAGGAGAAGATCATTAGGCAAAGTGATGTATTGGGTGTCTGACGCAGTGAGAGGATCCGGTATTGCTGGTTATCTGTTCAGGACGTTTTGGCAAGGGTCGGATCTGACAGCGAAGGCATAAGAATCTATTTCTAGATCTGCACGCGGGTTGCCTTTGGTGAAAGCGCGTATACACGCGGTTTTGGTACAGTGAAGTAGCGTATGCATAATAAGATTTGATATTTCAGGTTGCTGCTGATTCTGGTGGTTGTTGCAGAGTTCTGGGCTCTGGTTTGGGTTCTGTGTTCTTGATGACAGGGTTTCAGTGATTCAGTATTGGGTTGTTTAATGAATTATGATGCAAGTATAAGTTCATGATTGTATTGCAGTAATGTTTGTTTTGTACCCTTGGATCCAGTCTGAAAATTGATGAAACGTGGTCCCTGAAGGTTGTAGGGTCAGCACCTACGTACTAGTAAATGGATCAGCTAGTACAAGAGCTGAGGGGGTTGTAGCTCCCTTCCAGAAGTAGTTGGAAAACGAGAGAGGGTTGTAGCCCTCTGCAGGTTGTAGCCTGCGTACTGGTAAAGGACTGCACTAGTACATTGTAAAAGAAGTTTCTCATTAAAGAAGAAAGAGACGAATTGCAGCAGGTGGTTTTCACCCACATTGGGTTTCCACCTTATATCATGGTGTTCATGTGTGTGGCTCTTGTGTGATGTTTTGTTCTGTTATACTGCACCTGTTTACTGTTAATATACTTAATAATGTTCTGATGCATTTACAGAAGATTAAAGCTAACTGAATTATAAGATCTCTGGGTATATGCTTGTTGCATTAGATACAGTCGCGTGTACACGCAGGTTCACTTAACGAAAGTAGCGTGTATGTTTTTGAGCATTGAAAAAGTTTTATTGATCTGATAATACTGATTCACCCCCCCCTCTCAGTATTATTTCCAACACAAAGAACTTAAAAAGGATCACTCATGCCAAATTTCAAGAAATTTGGAGCACTTTTTGTCATTTTTAAAATTTTTGAATTAAAAAATTGGTATTTTCAGCAGTTGTTGGGGGCATCCATTTGCAAAATAGATTTCATTTTTGGAATAAAAATGAAAAAATATGCATGCCCAAAAATGGTTGATAATTTTGGACAAGTTATGGGTCTCCAAAAGGGCAAAAAAAACTCAAAAAATGCCCTCTCTAACAATTTTTTGCCACACAGGAAGCAATCTTGGGAGATTCCATTTTTGGAGGGGAAAATTGACTTCAAATAAAAAAATTCAAGTTGTTCCGGAAGCTAGACTCACCAAGCTTTCCAATGAGTTATTTTTCACCTGATTTGGAATTCAGGAATCCTTCCAAAAGTTTCCTATAAAAAGGGTTGCGCATAGGATCAGTGGCACTGCGCATAGGAGGAATTTTGCCAGTTTTGCATGATTTTCCATAATTTCGCCTAGTTTGACTATCAGTTGAATTTTTCTCTTCTCCTTGGTAAATTTGTAATGTTAAATCATGTAAGATGATGTAAATTTGATGAAAAATGACTTAGGGGGTAGATACATCAGTTAGAGGTAGTTTGAGGTTGAATGAATCAATTTCCATAATTTTAGAGGTAAGCTGTTCCACTGCCTATTTTCTAGTTCCTAGTTTAGATGTTGTTGAAGCAACTCCTTGACTCATGGATTCAACCCCTGATGGTAAGCATAGGTGGTTTGATGGCTATATCATGTACTTTCTTAGTCATTTGTAAAGGTTGGACTCCTGTGGATGCATTGAGCTTCATTGTAAATCACTTCTGTAGTTTGGCAAGGAAATGAACCAGGGTTTTGCAACATTTTGTGGGATTCTTGTGGTAATGTGTCTTGGCATTGTTTCTTCCTCTGTTATTTAGTTTCTCTTATGTGTATATGTGTCAGCACCTACTTCTTTCCTCATAACTAAATGAATCAAGATATATAGGTGGAATCCATTGATATTCAATGCTCTACTTTGAGGATACATTTAGTTTTTAATGTTTTCTGTTGTTTGAAGAGGACTCATGAACCTTGCATGCCCTCTCCAACTCCTCACTGGTCTTAGAATTACCATCATATCCAATTCAAAGTGCCGAAACACTTTCCTACCTTGCCCCACATAAACTCCTGCAAATCTGAGTTGATTTCCCAGACCCAAAGTTGCCTTCTCCATTTGATCCAGCAACCAAACATCAAAATCAAACAAAATCCTTTAATATAATATACCTTGCCTAAAATCAACATTTCTTTTCAGTCATCTCAAGCCCTATTTTCCATATTGTAATTGAGATTGACAAGGAGAGAACTCTCTCCTGACCTGGTAGGGCTAGCTACCAAGTTAAGCATGGTTTGATGTTACCCTAAACCTGCCTTTCTTTAGCCTAAGGTAGATTTTGGCACTAACACCAATGATAACACATAAGAAAAATTAAACCACATGAATATACCATGCATCCATAAATCAACAAGGAAATTACACCTGCAACCCATTACCTACAAAGAAATCCAACTGTAGTTGTTGATCCATCTGTTCCCTTACACTTTCCTGCTTTCCTTTTCCTTCTGTCTCCAAATCCAGGTGAATGCTAAAGTGCTCCAACTATTCTCTAAAAATTCTCTAAGTGTGCAATAGTATGAGAGATTGAGAGAATATAAGATAGCTCCAACACAAGACTAAAAAAAGGCTAGCAATTGATTCTCATAAGCCTTTTTATCATTGAGGCCTCTATTTTCCTCACATGCAAATATGTGATCGTTGAACTCCCTTTTCTCTTATTTTCCTTTATTTTCATAAGTAAAATTGAAGTTAATGCCTCTTTTCCTTTTCCAATTTCTATAGTCGTAAATTAATCACCAGTAACACCCATCACTACATTTTTCCCAACATTAAGTTCGGAATACATGTCCCATGACTTTGGTATTATTTTATTTACATAGAACATCAACCAGGGGTTATTACAAACCACTCCCCCTTGGGGGAACACCATCCTTGGTGTTCAATGACACTTATAAACTAGGAAAACACATGTTTCCCATTGATCTTTCTAACATAGCCCGATGCAACATTTACATCATAGCATACTCCTAAGACCATGACCATCATAACATGAGCACCATATTTCTTATTGGAGCTTTATAACACACACTAGTAGAAAATTGCTAATTAGTTACCAAAAAGTGACTAAAATTTGCATACAAATGACCATTTTTCAGTCGGTGACCAAAAGTAGCAAATTTGCAGTATCTTATAACACTACCAACTTTTAGTCATTAATTGGTTGTCTCAATTTTATCATTTAGTAATATATTTAGTCATAAATTTAGTCATTGATTTAATCATTAACTGTCACAATTAATGACCAAATATACAACAAAATATATTACTATATGATCACCTGAGAAAATCAATTAATGACCAAAGAAATATGACTAAATATCAGTCGCGTTATAAGATACTGTAAATTAGCTACTAATAGTCATATATATGCAAACTTTAGTCATCATAAATTTATTTTTCGTAGTAGTCATTTATCTTTTTTATGTAGATTCATATTCATTATATAAATAATTGATTTAGTAGTTTATATTCATTTCATTTACTTTCATTAATAATCATTATAAGCAACTAATTTAGTCATGTATTAATTTTATTTGTGTTCATAATTAATCAATATGAACTACTAATTTAGTAGTTTCAGGTTGGTTTTATGTATTCATTATTAGTCAACATAAATTAATTATCACGATTTTTGTGACTAAATTAAAAAAAGAATGTCATACAATGTGAATGTTCATCTAATATGAAAACACAAAGTTACATATGTTAATTATAATACTGAATAATTTCAACCACAAATTATATTATATAAAATGTCAAGTATTACAATATGAGTTTCCAACTAAATATTGGTTGGACTACAATATACACATGAAATATTGTTTCATCACTTCAAAACATTACCACTGTGTTTCCAAGGCATTGCAAGTGAATTCACCAACTCTAAATACTTGACCATCAGTCTCTATGCATGTGCCTTGTGCAGGATATTGGCTCTAAGGGTATGACTAGACCAGTTTTTTTCTCTCTTTCTTTTTTCATGTCACTCTAGTGTTATTGTTTCCTCTTTCTTCAATTCCTACTTCTTACCATCAATATTGAATTCCTCTCCTAAAAAAATACAATGTAGAGTATAAGACATGCAAGACGATGAATACTGGAATATAAACAAAAAAAATCCTATAAAATATTTATGCGACATATACCTCAACATCAACAATGTCAATGCCATTTTACCCCATAAAAGTAAGAAACTCGAACAAGTTTTCTTCATTTGGGCGATAGTGGCCACTATTTGGCCAGATGACCTATATAAACAAATCAAATAAAACGTCGCCATATAAAATAACACATTAGTAACTTAGTATTCAACTTTTAGAGAAAGCTTAAGCACAATCATGCCAACTAAGTTACATGCTAAAAAGCTCATTTTGTAGATAAATTGTGAAGACAAATAATCTGAAGTATGATGTCTAATCCTTGCCCTTTCATTCACAACAACATTTCATTCTCGAATGCATTAACTTTGCTAGGTATATAGATAAACTATGCTCAAATAACAACATGAAACTAAACTTTTCTAATAGCCATGAAAATATTTTAGCACAATAGCTAAAAGGATTTCAATTAATATCGTGTAATATTAATCTCATCTTCAATCTTTGGATGTTGTTTAAATTGACGTGATACCAAGTATTTTCAATTTCATAGTCAAAAGACAAAATAGAATCAAAGGAAACATTTAAAATACAATCAAATAATAAAGAGAGGATATCGTGGAATGGACATTGAACTTATAAAAAAATTGTTTACCTATCCCCCGGTGTTTTTTCTAGCATTCCTAAAACATTTTCTTGCCCAAAATAACCATGTGGTGAAAGAAACAAAAAATTTAAAACCATAGGAATCCCTACTGGAAACATTTCCAAAGTTTATGACTCAAGTGTGTCATCTCCTCTTGTATTGGAAAACCATATGATGTAAAAAATGAACTGCAATAGTCTATTTTGTCTAGAAAATCATTCATAGTCTAATTTGGAGGTAGTTCTTGCACAATCATCTATTTAACAACAATAATAAATCCTTTATTCATGAAATTGATATGGTGGTAAAAAATTCAAAAAACATTGCAAATAAACTACATCATAATATGTTGTTTTATGAATACCATACTCACTTTATCATCTTCCAACATAATTACAAGAGACTATCATTTGTGCCACATGGTGGGCTATATAATTTATCCATATGTGGGTAACAATTTTTATTGGAAGGGGAAGAGCAAGGTGGTCTCATGTTTGCATCATGGGGAAATAAATATATTTTAGTGTCCATAACCTCATTGTTCCATGTTAGCACCAATATTTCCCACTCGACCATCTAAAAAATGAAGTGCATGTGTATTTTATCGCCTCCCTTGTACCTCCAATGTGAAACACCTCCAAATTCAACTTGTTGATACATTTCTTTAGTATGTATTTGTATTTTTGGTGGAATATCATCATCCCCAAAAACAACAGTAAGAAAAGGTTGATACCTAAAGTGTTTGGACCACAACAAGTGTTAGAAGAGTAACCTAAAAAATCCCATTGGTTTGTCCCTAACCTAATATATAAATGATGTAACTTTAATAGAGTAGAATGATGTATATCCCAAATCAGGGAAAGCATAAAATATATATCATTTGCATACGCTAATGTAGTTCTAAATTAAATTCCTATATTTGGGAGTGGTAACAATGAAAAAGATTTTCAAAGGGGGTGTTGATGAATTGTGTAAGTAGAAGCATATTTTATCCAACATATCTAATGAAATTTTAAAAACTTTTAACAAAATTGTATCAAGAAATAGTGCAAATTACGACACCACCACCATACAAAACTTGTTGATAGGATTGGTGATATACCGTTTAAGTTGTACATTCTATAATCCCTTATAAATTCCATCCACAAATTTGCAGCAATTTATTTGTTTTCCCTCTCATGAGAGATTTCAGCATCTAATTTTATACTTCAAGTTCTATGATGATCATCAAGAAGGCGTTTTTTAAAAGAATATTCCTCACCTATACTGCCACAACATGATATCCCTTTTCATAATTTATCATCCTCCTCAAAGATTGGGCCTTTCATCTCAAGAACGAAAGCAAGGACAAAAAGGAATGCAACCCCAACAATAGTGGTGAATAATATAATTATTTTGGATGTGCTCAACACATCAATCAAAGATAGGATAATAGGTCATCCAAATGGAATTCAACCATCTAGGATTAATTACAATAGTGCAGACAAGTAAAAGATCAGAAAGCTAAGACGTGACCTTGGGCTTACAATAGTGGTGATAAATGTTACAAAAAAATGTGTGCCCTTGTTGACCTACAGATTGACAATTCCAACCTCATTGGACTTCATATGCAGAAAGTCAAATTTTAGATCCCATTAAATATCTGATAGACTGAACAATTTTTAGGATTGCAACATTGGGGAGATTGCAATGTTTCCATGGATTTTGTCATGTAGGAGAGTAAAAATTACTATTTAAGCAAGATTGCTAACCTCTCTCTATACATTGATGTTAGTGGAATTTATTTTTGAACTCCTATATCATGACCCTTGTAAAAATGTACCCATCACTCAAACAAAATCTTGATTTGACTTGTTAAGTTTTTCTATATTATTTTAATGCTTAGAGGGTGAAATTGATGATCATGATCTCAATATAAGAAATGATGATTTATTACATGTAAGTATTTGTTGTAGCGTGATTTTCCTTTTTGACAATAAAGATTATCTAGAGCTTCTTTGTCGATGTAATTTTGGTTCAGATATGTACTGCACTAAGTGCTATTTTCATTACATGCACTCTTACATGCTATATAAATGAGAAGTTTTGCATACTTTTGTATACATGGTTTGGATACTTTTGTATACATGGTCAACCAATTTATTTTTCGATTCCTAGCTCAAGGGGGGCAACCAGTTCAATGATCAGTTCAATTCTGATAACATTGTTTTCTAAAGGTCATGAGCATGACATCATTTATATTAGAAACTCAATAATTGGAATTTATATAAAGCATTCATTTAATTGCAATCATATTATAACCCATGGGACACCATTTATAACATTTTTCACATCAATGCAGTAGAGCCAACATAAGAGGAAAATACACCCACGATAAGAATATAACCATCAACATCATTTGGCACACTATCAACAATAGTTTGGTCCATTCACCTTAGACAAGTAATATGGAGTTTATAAATAAATTGTAATACTTTATCATTATTACTCTACATCAAAGCAAATAGGTAGGTCTTTGAAAGTAGGGTAGTCTTATAAGTAATTGTAGTCACATACACCAATATATTGTAGTTTATTTATTAATAAACACTAAAATATATTACAAGATTATAACAAGAGTCACAATCTACTTTCTAAGTGGGTAGTACCATATTCCATAATTAGGGTTTAGAATAAAATTGCAGAAATGCAAACCTAAAGTAGTTGGTGAAAAAGGAATCACAGAAGACCTACTGTACATTGTCAACAAAATTCAACACACTAAACAAGCCAGAAAATTAGGTTACTATCTTGTATAGGCATTCTAGTATATCTTATGAAGGAGGGAGGTATGATTTAAAGAGAAAGAAGTCTAAGGTAGAAAGGGGATTTAAAGGCTGCAGAACATACTCAAAACACTTTTTGCTTAAATTAGAGATGGGAATACAAAATATGCTATTGCTTAGTTCTAGATGGATCAGAAAATTCTATACAAATGGTAAAAGTGGTAAGTCTTAACTTACTAATTTTACAATGTATAACATATCCTAATAGATTATATGGATTCTAACAAGATAATATGTATTAATTTTTAAAAGGATAAACAGACACAGAAGCCGACATCCCATAAACAATTAGCGCAAATGGAGATTCTACCTACAAATGCAATTCTGTTGTATGATCTCTGAGCAAATCCCATAGCTTTTTCTTCAGAGTAATGGAAATTTTTTCCTTGTCATTGATTCCAACCAAGCTACAACCATCTTTCAAGAAACATTTGGTACTAAGGCTTATATCATTCTTCAAATAGTGGGATTCTTACACTCGTCATTGATATTCCTATTCGAGAATAATTATAAAACAAGTAAAATAACATCAAGAAAAATCTTATGTAATGTAATATACTGCAAACTCTGTGCATCTTGATTATCATTTTGATGCACCACAAGAGTTACAAGAGATGATTCAATTCCAACAAAATCTTCATGATTTAATGGGCTTGATGTCCCAACTATCAAAGCTTCACACAAAGAGTAGAGAATAAACTTTATCATAGAGGTGTGCCACCCAAAAGCTGAAGATGATGGGTAGATCATGTATGAATATTTATCTCTTAAAAGCAAGAAAGTTGCAAAGTCCTTCCACTACACAAGCAACCTTGCAATGGTGCAAGATGCTAAAATATGGTAAGGAAGAGGAGGAGAATTCTTCTCAAGGAACTTCAAATATGAACTTACCTACACAATATAATACAAGTTAAAGAAAATACAGCAAGAAACTTAACTTACTAACATGAATGTTAACCCCACATATAAAATTTAAATAATATACAAACAGTAATGACACTGGAACATGAACAAGAAGGAAAGTATTTGATCGTTTTATTGTATTGAAAAATAAATGAAACCACTAAAACTACCCCCATAACACTATCTCTAAGTATCCAAATATATGTAAATGTTATGAAACCAACTCACAAAAAGATAGAAAAGATAGATCAACACCTTATTTTAGCCTCTTCGAGCGGGCAACCTCCTTTACATTACACAAATGAACAATTTTTCGATGATTCAAATGACAAAACCTCCTTTCTATATATGGGAGTCTAAGGGGTCACAATATAACCAAGCTGACCTAGCAATAATAATATAAATGCACAAAAATAACAATAGAGGGATTCTATGGGGCACAATAATAACAATATGGGGACAATAGGGGCACACCAATATTAATAAGGGATACAACGACAATAGTAATGGGGGAATCACTAGTATTATAGGGACCTAACATGCCCCTGTCCTTCAAAAAAGTGTTGTCCTTAATGCTGGAGTAGTTCTGGATGCTTCTGTATAAAATTCTCATCCTCCCATGTGGAATCTTCAGCAGATAAGTTCTTCCACTTGATGAGACACTTTGAAATTGATCGATTTCATAGCTGTCGAGTTCTTGTTTCTGTGACTACTTCTGGTTCCAATACAATTTTTCCTTCCTCGTCAAGTTTTGGCAATATTGTTTGAACTGGGAGCTTGTCACCTATAATCTTCTTTAAACATGAAACATGGAAAACTAGGCGAACTCAAGAAGCTGGAAGAAGCTCCAATTTGTATGCCATAGTACCAATCTTTTGCAACACCATGTATGGACCATAATAATTTGGTGATAATTTATTATCCTTCTTATATTCCTTGAGGGACATTTTTTATATAGTTGTAACCTAGTCACCTACATCAAAACTTCTTTCGCTACAGTGTTGATATGTCTGTTGTTTCATTCTATTCTGTGCCAACGTGAGGTTATCCTTTAAGAGTTAGAGAACTTGTTGTTGATGCTCGATGTGATGTTCCACTACTTGAACCTTATAATTTTCTCTTAAATATGATGTGATGGATGGTGGCTTATATCCATAAAGTGCCATAAACAGGGTCATTTTTGCTGCAGTATGGAAGGAAGTGTTATACCACCATTCAACCGAAGGCAACCATTTGACCCATTGTGTATGTTTATCATATACAAAGCAATGAAGATATCCTTCCAAACATTTGATTACTATCTCAATTTGCCCATCAGATTGAGGATGATAAGATGGGCTATGAGCTAACTTAGTACCAAGACAAGAAAATAATTTTGTCCAAAAATTTCCAGTGAAAATGGGATTTTTGTCACTTACAATAATCTTTGGGTTTCCATGTAGCTTTTGAATTGTTTCCACAAATGCGCTAGAAACTGCATTAGCTTTAAATGGTTTTGATAATGCACAAAAGTGTGCATACTTGGTAAGTATGTCAACTACCACCATGATGACACTCTTTCCTTTAGACTTGGGTAAACCTGTGATGAAATCCATTGAAACCTCCTCCCAACATTGGCTTGGAATGGATAAAGGTTGTAATAGATCTGGGGTATTAATTGTTTCAAATTTATTTTGTTGGAAAACTAAACATTCTGTCACAAACTTTTGAATATCTGATTTAAGGCCATCCCAAAATAATTTCTTCTTAAGCCTTCGGTAAGTTTTTAAAATTCCTGAGTGCCCTCCTAAGGGAGAAGTTTACAATTCCATAAGGATCTTTTGTTTGAGTTGGGAATTATTACAGAGGTATAAGTTATCTTTGTACCATAACGAATCATTTTTCCAGCTAAATGTATCAGATGTACTGGAATCTTGTTCTAACTTTCGAATAAGTGCCCACACTTCTTTTTCATTCTTCCATTCCTCCCTTGCTTCGTTTATCCAATCTGGTTGGATAATAGAAATGGCGCACAATATTGCTTCCACATCCTCATCCTTTCTTGAGAGTGCATTTGCCACAACTTTTTGCTTCCCTACTTTGTAGATGATTTCAAATTCATAACCCAACATCTTTGTGACCCATTTTAGTTGCTCTTTAGAGAAAAATCTTTGTTCTAAAAAGTATTTAAGACTATCATGATCCGTCTTTACCTTGAAGTACCTTCCCATTAGGTAGGGTCGCCATTTCTTAAGTGCATGTAGTATTTCCAACATTTTTTTTCTCATAAATAGCTTTGTGTAAATACTTTCCCTTGATTGGACAACTTTAGAAAGCAATGGGTCTTTCATCTTGCATTAAAACAACACCAATTCCATTTCCTAAAGCATCACATTCCACAATAAAGGTTTTTGTGAAGTCTGGTGTAGGTAAGACGAGTGCTTGGTACATTGCCTCTTTAAGATGTTTGAAGGCCTTTGTTGCTTCTGGAGTCCATGAAAATGCGTCTTTCTTCAATAATGTTGTTAGAGGTGCTGCTATTCTCCCATAATTCTTAACAAACTTGCGATAATACCCTGTCAACTCAAGAAATCCTCGCAGATGCTTTATGGATGTGGGCATTTTCCATTCCTTAATGGCTTTAATTTTTTTAGGGTCTACCTTAACACCTTCATGAGATACAATATGAACCAGATATTCCACCTCTTATACTCCAAAGTAGCATTTGGAGCTTTTTTCATATAATTGTTTCTCCTTCAATAGTTTAAGCACCTTATCAACATGTTCAACATGATCCTTCCAAGACTTGTTGTAGATTAATGTATCATCAAAAAATACTAACACAAACTTTCTAAGGAATGGTTTGAAAATGGAATTCATCAAACCTTGAAATGTAGAAGGTGCACTAGTAAGGCCAAAAGGCATGACCAAAAATTTATAATGACCCTCAGGAGTTCTAAATGTTGTTTTCAGAATGTCTTGAATTTTCATTTTGATTTGATGATATCTTGAATGAAGATCCAACTTGGTGAAGTAAATTGATCCATGCAATTCATCTAATAATTCTTCAATGACAGGAATGGGAAATTTATCTTTAATAGTGAGCTTGTTGAGCTGCCTATAATCTGGACACATGCGCCAAGATCCATCCTTCTTGTGCACCAATACTACTGGAGCAGAGAAAGAACTTTGACTAGGTTGTGTCATGTGGAAAGAGTCAATTTTGTGGACAAAACCGACCTCCCAAGAACCTAAGGCTTTCTAGTGACAAACAAGACAATTAAGCACTATCTTCCCTAAATATGCATTTAGAATACAAGCAACCAGGTGTTTAAAACATACCTTTAGTCCAACGCTGTTTGTAGCAGTCCAGTCTCTCCGATCCGGATGAGCTCCTCCTTCTCTTCAAAACCTTCATTCACTAACAAGCAAACCATTACATAGCACCTGAATAACTCGTAAAATAAAACATATTCATCATAAAGACCAAGGAGTATATGAAACAAATTATATATAACAACTTGTTGAGAAAAATGAACTTAATTGTATTAAGTGGAAACAAAAGAAACCATTACAACCAGTGCCTTGGTGTTGTGCAGGTCCCTCCCAGGGTCCAGCAAGAGTTCTCCTTTACTTTGATCAGCTCACCCACTTCCAAATGAAGCTAAGAAGGGATGGGAATCTCTCCTCTCAAGCCCTATAAGGAGTCCTAATTTCAGCAGCATCTACCCTTAGGAATGTTTAGCTTTCAACCTCCCCTCCCTCTGGCCCAATGCCTGTATTTATAATTCTTTGGAGAAAGTTAATTAGGTCCACCATCAATGGGATAAGCCCCTCTTTCAATGGGATAGCTCCCCTCTTGATGGGATAAGTTCTTCTTTCATAGGGATGCATGAACCATCTAGAGGCGCTCAATACACGTCAAACCATCTTCTAGAGTGCTCTAGAATTGACCACAAGTAACTTTTTTGAAGTAAAACTCGCGCCTTTTGACCTTTACAGGAGTAGGCACCCACCCCTTTATAGACAGAGCGTACAAGTACGTAGGTATTGTGAACTTGAGGTGCGTACACGCAGGTAAGGGTAAGAGAAACTGCGTAACCAGAGTTAATTGACTTTTTAAGGACTTTCTCTCTTTCTTGGAGTTTGACATGAGGAGCAGAGGTATAAGACTTGCCAAGGAGGACAGTATGACAATTGATGGAGCCATACTAAACACAAATAGTCATGGTGACAAATTTTAGTGTAACAGATTGCCCCCTAAAGTGCGAAGCCTGTAGTAGATTAGGGATTCATATCATCTAGGAAGGGTGAAGTACTTTATCATTTCAAGGATTATCTTGTGGAAAGCCCGGTCGGAACCTGCAAATATTCAACACAAAATACATATATAAGATCATATCATCGCTGAGGTAGGCATTCCCATACTCAGATTGAAAACTTTAACTAACAACTAACTACTGCTCTGATATAGGAATGATTTCGCAGTACATCATAATCATAGACTCATGTAGACACAGTATGGATGCAGCCATCTATTTATGATTAGTCTACTATATAATGAATACAAAACTCCTCGCAGCCTGGATAGTGGAAACTAGATCTGGGGTCTTCATTTCTACTTCCCGAAATGGTACGATTCTATCCATGCGAATAAATGAGTTGATGTCGAACATGGTAGAAACCACTTGATTACCAGTTGATGATGTAAACTATTAACAAGTGTGAGAGAGACCACCAATGATGTCAATGGTTCTCAAAGTACCCAGTATAATCCATGAGATGTGAATGAATGTGTTGATGTCGAACATGTCACAGAATCCTTCGATCGAAAGTCAATGATGTAAACCATCGTCAAAGGTGAGAAACCTGCCATTGATGCATGCAGATTTCAAGGTACTGACAATTTCTAGGTCATCTTTCTAGATAATGTGCTGATGTCGATAGAAAGCGACCCGTTGTAGGCAAGCCCACAACACGAAATCATAAATCAAGTTCAAGAAATGTAGCTGTAAGGACTGACTCAGGGATGGTCGAGATGGAAGACAGGTATTTTGCAGATGAATGGTTTATTTGCAGTGACCTCTTGAACACATAACGACACGACAGATGGCTTGGTGACAATTGACCCAAAGTTAATACCCGGAATTGGCTGAATATTTTCAATGTGTTTTGATCAACTGTTAGGTAAAGGATTTCCCAACCCAGGTGAATGAAAAGTGTCGTGTTCAAGAGTGGTGATAAGGTTTCTTCTGAGACAAAGGATAACAAATAGGCCCATTTTTCTCTCTTTTCCCCCACCATTTCTAGCAAGTACCTCTTTACTTTTTACAAGCTTGAGGAGGATAACATATGCTTGATTATAAGCTCATCCTTCAGATGAGTCCAACTTAGTTTAGATTCGAACCCTAAGAAGGAGTGGTCCGTTCCTGTTTGTAATCGAACAGGTCCTTTACTGTGAAATTTTAACGAGTCCAGTATAGGAGAAACTCAGCGTTTTTCAATTTTAGAGAGTCCGAAAAAACTTAAGAAGACTCCAGGGTTAAACTTTTTCGTAAATTTGTGTCTCCCAAGCCCGAAAAAGTATAAAATAATACTTGAGAGAATCACTTGATCTTTATGACCAAGGAGTACTTTCATGATTAGTGTCTCTGATCTGAAAAGTAGAAAGCGATCAAGGACACGTTGTTTTATTTCCAATATTGAATTTGAAACGACAAAAATCCGGCAATCTTTTCATGTTTTTACGGTTAGAAAAGGGCTGTAATAGGACCGTCTTTTTAATTTCGTTTTAACGAGCTAAAAAGAAACGCTCGGCAATCTTTCTGTATTTTAGGAGTCAGAAAAGAGCTTAAAGGTGACTCTAATGTTTCACTTTTTCATAAGTTTTAACAAGTTCGAAAAAAATGATAAAACTGTACTCATGGTTTTCACTTTTTCGTAAGTTTTAATGAGTTCGAAAAAATGATAAAAATGTACTCATATGGCCGACTTTCAATTTAATTTACGAGCAGGAAAAGACGGAAAGAACTCGGCATTTTTATTTGTTTTATGAGAATAAAAGATAGCAAAATAATCTCGGGATTTTCATGAGTTTAACGAGTCTTGAAAATAACTGAAATTGACTCGAGATAGGTTTCATTTTTACAAAAGCTTGAAACAGAGAAAAATTATGCTTCAAAGTAGTTTCATTTTTACACAAGCTTGAAACAGAGAGAAAACTGTGCTTGAAAGTAGTTTCATTTTTACACAAGCTTGAAACAGAGAGAAAACTGTGCTTGATGCCCCCTAAGCGTAACTGCTAGAGCGCATGCCCCCCATCTTCATTTCATTCAACTAAGTACAATATGGATGGAATGAAGGTTCATGAACGAGATCGTTTGAAAGACTCAACCTAAAACTGTAAGAAAATTATGCAAAACACCAAAATAACTAACCTAAATATACAACTTAACATTTATGAGATCTAGTCAAACTCTCGACTCAATTAGAGGAGGATTTGTTTCATTTTTTAACGAGCTTGACACATGAAAAGAACTATGCTCAGATTCGGTTTCATGTTTTCACAAGCTTGAAACGAAAAACTATGCTTGTTATAATTTCGCATGCCCCCAGCATAATGACGCAAAACGAGGTACATGCCCCCCAAGCTTCATTGCATTCAATGAGGTGGATGGAATGAAGCTTTAATTTCAAGATCTTAGAAAGACTTGTGGGAGATGTTTCATTGTTTGATGAGGTTGACACAGGAAAAGAACTATCCTCAAAACCCTTGTTTCATTTTTTAAACGAGCTTGACACAAGATAAGGAACTATGCTCATAACTACTCTCTACAATCTACCTAACAAGGAACTATACCTAAAAAACCTTGATTCATTTTTTAACGAGCTTGACACAAGACAAGGAACTGTGCTCTAAAATCCTTGATTCATTTTTTAATGAGCTTGACACAAGACAAGGAACTATGCTCATGACTACTCTCTACAATCTACCTACTTAACCTACCCTTGTTTCATTTTTTAACGAGCTTGACACAAGACAAGGAACTATGCTCAAGACTCCTTGTTTCATTTTTTAACAAGCTTGACACAAGACAAGGAACTATGCTCATAACTACTCTTTAAAATCTACCTACTTAACCTACCCTTGTTTCATTTTTTAACGAGCTTGACACAAGACAAGGAACTATGCTCAAGACTCCTTGTTTCATTTTTTAACGAGATTGACACAAGACAAGGAACTATGCTCAAGACCCTAATTCATTTTCTAACGAGGTTGACTCAGTAAAAGGAACTTTCCTCAAAACATCCAATTTCATTTTTTAATGAGGTTGAGAGAGGAACAAACTATCCTCGCACTCACTGATTTATTTTTTAACGAGGTCGACACAGTAAAAGGAACTTTCCTCGTACAACTGATTCATTTTTTAACGAGGTTGACACAAGAAAAGAACTATCCTCATACTCACTGATTCATTTTTTAACAAGGTCGACACAGTAAAAGGAACTTTCCTCGTTGTAGCCTGTTTCATTTTTTAACGAGGTTGGTATAGGAAAAAACTATCCTCGCTCACTGATCATGGCTTCCAACTGGAAGAAAGACATGTCAATGGACACACCTTGATCATGGCTTCCAAGAGGTCTTCATCAGAAGGAAGAATAGTTCTTTGGAAGGAACACATGTCAAGGGACTCAAAAGGGATAAGAACATCGTGTTCAAGAAATCCCATAGAGTTTCCATGTCAATTACCGGATCTAAATCAAAGGAAGATAAGCAAACAGTGAGAGGCTCACTTACATCGGTAACTGAAAACATGGCACTAGTTGCCACATAATTAACCCGTGGTAGGGTAGATACCACTTTAGAATCAGGAACATTTAGGGGTGTCATATTATTGGTAGTTGAAACAAGACTAGGGAACGAAAGCTGGTCTACAGTCACAATACTGCCATTGCGAGGGAAAGACATCACGCGAAAGAGTGTCGATACGACAGCTTTCATTGCATAAACATAGTCTCGCCCAAGGAGTAAATTGAAATCCAAGGAACCTCGAACTACCATAAGATCAATACAGACAGTTTTACCTTCCAAGGTAATAGAAAACTTAGGAAGGATCCCTAAAGGTTCACTAATGGTTCTATTAAAAGCTTTCAGATTCTGCGTAATAGGCACAAGCTGAGGGGAACCCAAAGCTTTCCAAACAGTTGAGGATAAAATACTAACAAAAGCACCTTCATCTACCTGTGTACGATGTATGTCCCTACTACCAGCCTTGACAATGATTTGGAAAGGGATGGAGGAAGGAAGACGAGGTTCTGTCAGCCTATTCCAATCAAAGGAAAAGACCTCAGTGCTTGGAGGGGGTTCTATAGAAACAGGTGAAATGCCCCCCGGCATAGAAGAATCTGATGTAACAAAAAGAACCTCAGCAGTATGAAGTTCACTCTCTAAAGGGAAAGTGGGATCGACTCTTTGTGAAATTGAATCGACCACTTGATCAAGTAATGGATCATCAACCTGAGTGACATGAGTTTCACTCTCCAATGGAAGAGTGTGATCGACTATATGTGAAATTGAATCGACCACTCCGTCAGTTGACGGTAGGTTGGGAGACAGTTTACGGTAACCAGTTGGAAATTCTTGCTGTGGAATAGTAAGGTTTTCCAACAATGTTGAGGCTTCATCCATGTGAGGGCAAATGTGAGTTTGATGACTCCCCTTGCATAACTTACAAGGAAACCTAACTTTACCCTTTTTCCCAGGGACCTGACTATCATTGGTTGATGGATCAATGGAAAGTTGATGAGATTTTTCTGACCATACTTCCAGGACCTTTGGAATACTAGGACAACTGATAAGGAAGTGGTCACCCTTACAAATCCTACAAGGGTATTTGGGTTTACGATGCATGTCGGAGTTTTCCTCAACACAACTAACACTTACAGACGTGGTTTGTTGGTTGACCTCTTTCTTATCTTGCTTCTTCTTCTTCTTCTTCTTCCCTTTCTTCTTCGTCTTAGCCACCTGGTTACTGGCATCAAGGTTTTTACCAAGTGTTGGGCCTCAGTTTTGATCTCATTTTGCTTTGAGAAACTTACCTAACTATCCATTTATCCTTCATTTTCACTTCATCCATTTCATTTTAATGAATATTTGATGTCTAATCAGGTATTTAGCTTTAATTTATCAATTTCTAAAGTTTTTATAAAAGTTTGATTTTAAGTGCAATTTTGGCAATTTCAGAAATTCCCGTAATCACTTCATGGTTGATATGGATGCAGACCACTTCAGCACGAATGGGATACATGAATGGAAAGATTTGGAACTAGGACCAAGCCACCTATGCTTGGTTCCAACAGATCGAGTTTTATTATGCCTTTTTGGAGCTAGTCAATCATGACTAGTCATCCAGAAATCCCATCTAAATAGGGTTGTTTTGGGATTCCAAGATATTAGTCATATTTCTTGGGATGAGGGAGGATGATTCGACTTGGATAGGTGGATTAGAGTAGATATGTTTGTTAGAGTGATTTTAGATCAGTTGGTTTCATGAACGCCTTATTTAAGAGCCACACTTTGATGGCTCAACACAATGGACATATGATACTTTTATGCTGTAATATTTTTGGTTTGAAGACTTAAGTTGGAGACTTGTGTTACTCTCATTTTGCTGATCAATACATGTATGTTTGGCTGATATAAAGCTTCTGATATCATCTTCATAAGTGTGCAAGGCAAGGGTGGAGGGCCCCCACTCCAAGCTAAGTACACTTCCAAGTTAAACTAGTTTTATTTCATTGCAAATCTGGTTGATGGTAGCTTTAGTTTTTCAAAGTCTTATTTCAGATTGCCTTATGGTTATTCATAGTGATTGATTTCATTTGTTAATGGTTTATTCATCATCTAATTGAGTTGGAAAACAAGTGTTCAAGTTGGGCATTCCCTCTATGAAATGGTGAATCAGAACTAGTCTCTTTTGTTTACATGCAAATAGTTTGTTTCCATTTAGATTTATATCTTAAGATGAATGAGTTATGATGGAAAACTTTAAGTGTCTCTTAAGTTAAGATCCTCTTTCATGTATGATTTATGCATCTTGAGTTTTTGGTTATAATCTCTAATTCATTAAGTAATAACTGAGGTGAAAGTGGACTTCTTGAGTTCAAGAACCCTTTCAATGTTTCCTCTTTTAAGCTGATTGAATCGGAGTTTTAAGATATATTTTCTCTTAGTTTTTAATCATTTATCTTTCAAAGTTTGATTATATTTGATCTTCACAAATAGTGAATTTGCCTCCAAGAATAAACAACCCGGATTGATAGTAAATAATTGTGTTAATTTAGTCAATAAATTAGCTCAACATTTTGGCGCCGTTGTCGGGGAGGCAAATATCGGCATAGTCAATAGAGAGATAAAATCCAAAATAAACAAAAACATTAGTTACATTTCATTTCTTTAATTATGTTTCTTTATGCCTAGAAATAGAGATCCTAGAATTAGGTTTCCAAAACAAAACCCCCCAACAAAAACATAAAATCAAAAAAATAACTACAAAATCCATTTTCAACGACAAGATGATGTTAAAGAATAGGTTACAACACTACTCCATTCTTCAACCTTCTTTCTCATCAAATCTTTATGATCAAATAAATTTTCATGTCCAAACATTCATTAAAGTATACTTTTCAAATTTGGATATGAGTTTACTTATGATCTTGTTACGAAAATGGATGCACTGGAAATTATCTTATACTTGAGAGAATGAATTAGTTTTCTAAAATAGAATAGGATAGAATAGAATAAATAAACAAGTGGAATAAATTCGCAATAAGACTTCCATAATAAATTTGTTTCAAACAATTTCTTCAAATCATTGTTCAATATTCATTTGAAAGGACTACATGGAAAAATGCAGTAAGACCAAGCCTATTTTGGGTAACCATATAGGATCATTTTGAAATCATGGTTTATTTTACATATATCTTGAAATCTAGTTTTGAAATCCATTTTGACATTCTCAATTCATATCACAAATAAAAATGTGATCAAAATCAAAACTAGGTCTCAAGTGAAATGTTGAAAACAGAGTTAGTACAACCTATCTTTGAAGTCTCTAATGGAAACTTTTTTATCTAGAATTCATAGGGAAGATAGCCCTTTGAATCTAGTTTCAAAATCAATTTTAATCACTTCAATCAGGCATCATATGAAAAAGTTATTCTTGAAATACTAACTGTTTGTCGGAAACTCTGCATGGTGACAATTCTAGGTCTTGACTGTTCATTGGCATATTTGACCTACCAAATCATTTTCTTTTCAAAACCTGTTTATATGGGAGATATATCTTCAAGTCTAGTTTAAGACACAATTTGAATCATCCCATTTGGAGGTGAAATGAAAAAGTTATGCCACATTTAGTGACTGCATGTCTTCAAACCAGCATAGTAAAAATCTGCCTCCTAGGCTGTTCATCACCAATTTTGTGATATCAAGCCTAAGAATTTTGAAAACCTGTTTCTACTAGAAATAAAAAAGTGAATCTACTTTAATATCCAAGTGGAATCACATTGATCTGATCTTTATCAAAGAAGTTACGCTTCAAATAGTGACTGTTGGTCTAGTTACAAATTCACAAGCAGCCCTATCAAACATGGCACTCCTTATAATTTTTACCATATCATTTTAAACCATTTTGAAAACCTGTTTATACAGGAGGTATCCATATGAATTCACTTCATCTTGGCTTTGGAATCACTCTAATAGGATATCAAACGAATAATTTGTAAATAAAATACCACTAGGAGGTCTAGGCTGGCCACCATTCCTCAAAGGGGTAAATAAATGCATTATGTTTGTCTATCATATTTGGACTTGTTTTCTAAGAAATGCTTGTAATGACTTACATGTTTATTGGAAGAAGAGAGACTCTACACCTCTCTTCCTCCATCATCTAATGTTGAATTGCAGGCAAGAGCTATGTTTTTGCAGGTCATAGGAAGAATGAAGGAGTGAACTCCATGGATGAAGTAATTTTCCAAATCAAATTCATATTTCAGAATATGAATACAAATGTTCAAGTCAAAGAAAAGTGAAGATACACCTGATATTGAGTTCATTCAATGAAACTCAAACTCTTGAAGCTTGCTCTTCAATGTTGACCAACAACATCAACAAACCCTACAACATGATCGAGATCAAGGCAAAAAGACATGAAGACAATCATTAGAAGAAGCAGTACCATGTCAAGTCACATCAATCTCCAAAGAAGCCTTTCATATTGAATTCATATTGTTCATGATTTGATCATCATCATTTGTCCATGATTTCATCCATCATCCATACTGTATGTTAAGCTCCATGACCAAGCATGTTGAAGTCGAGACTTATGACTTCAATATAACCTATTTCCATAAGCTTTTCATACTTCCCAATTCCATTACACCCCACCTCATTTGTTGTAAATGATCATAGGCTGAAAGTTTATCATCAGCCTATTAGTAAAGAGACATTCATGAAACAACTGGTAGAAGAATTAGGACTGGAAATTATGGCTCTGCCATCTTCCAGTTCGGAAAAAAAAAAAAAACATAAAAAAAAAAGAAGAGAAAAGATATATAAAAAAAAAAAAAAAACAAAACATAAAAAAATTGGTTTGCTGGTGAAAACCAGGAAACTGGCACCATGCAAACTCGAATTCATAGGGGAAACCAGGGAAACCCGGACTCTATGAATTCTATATTCTTGTTTTACTATTCTCACACAATTTCAATGCAGGACCTTTCCACAATTGACTTGAGGACAAGTCAAACTTTCATCAAGGGAGAGTCTTGTAGCAAGCTTTTAGCTGCCACAACTAAGGTATTGTGTTGTCCACTTTGAACCTGAAGGGACCTGAGTTGAAACATCATTACAGAAGGGACTTGAAGCAAACATTAGTTGCAGCAGATCAAATCATTCTAGAAGCATTGCAGAGGGACCTGAGATGAAATAGTATTGCAGAGGGACCTGAAGCAAACTTAGTTGCAGCAGAACCAGATCAGAACCAACACAATATACCAGAAGCATTGCAGAGGGACCTGAAAGGAAAACATTATTCAAAGGGACCTGAACAATTCAAGAAATGGAGCATAGTGAACAAGGAGCAGTAATAAAAGTCTACTTTTTATCTATCCACAGCATTCAACATTCCACCTGTACAAACAACATTCAACATTCCGCCTGTACAAACAACAGCAAGGGAGTATATTCATAGCCATTTTGTGCTTGAAATTCAATTTTTTTTAGAAACTTCTAGTTTTGATCTAATTGAAGTTAGTATCTGCAAATATTCATTGATATTCATTCCCAATATATACCCCACATTCCCTATTCATATTCCATTTCATTCACATAAATTTCCCTAGGTATTTTCCTTAAACGCAAAAGGATCAAACTGGGACCACTCTTTTCACCTGCACATAAACTCAGAGCATTAGCAATGGTCATAATTTTAAAAATGACCCCAATGGTCATTTTAAAATTTTAAAATTATGTTATAAAGATTATGCGCTATATGGAATTCAAAAATCATTAAGTTTATGATATATGTTAATGATATATATCATAAGTTTATAAATGCGCTAACATATATGTTACAAAGGGAATATATGTTACAAAGGGAATATAACATACGCATATATCATTAACATATATGTTACAAAAGGGAATATAAAATGCGCATATCAAAAAGGAAAATATATAAATCAAATGCGTATATAAAAAGGGATATAACATAGTTATAAAGGGCCAAATGCGCATATCAAAAGGAATATCATATAGTTGCAAGGGGCTGAGGGTTCCCAAATGTGCATAAACTACAGAAATCAAATGCGCATATAATATTACAAAGGGCCGAGAGTTATTATAACAAAGAATATGGGTTGCAAAGAAATAATACAAGTGGAGGCCGTAAGCATTCATTTGATGGTGAGAGAAAGGTATATGGCATATATATTTCAAACGCACCAAACTATGGTATAACGTTTCAAATGCAAAGGTTATGAATTCAAAACCATAAGCTTTGAACGTAAAATCGTATGGAATAGTTTTGGCACATTATTACACCAGCCATATGATAATAACCACACAGCAGTGCTACGGCCAGGTAAGGAAATGATAATAATCAAATATCATTGCAATGAAGGGCACGACGGAAGCCATAATTAACAGACGTTGCCGCAAAGAACAAATGAGAAACCATAAACTCCACGCATACCAACAAATGAAACGCAGGTACAATAAGGAAACGGTCATAAGTAAACCTTCCCTGCGCTGTTCAAACCACAATTCTTCATTGCCAGAGCTCAGTAAGTTGAGTTTGAAGCCGCATCACAGTAAAAGGAGAAAGGAGTGTGTTGAGGGAGATTTTAAAGGCAAAATCTGAGTCATATGAGTAGAAGAAGCCGAGTTTTGCAAGCAAACAAGGTAAGACTCGAGTTTATTCCGCTCGGCGACTGTAGATAGGTATGAGTTTCGCCATTAACTCACAGATTTTGTTGCTCTGCCACCAGTTCGATTGACCAAAGAAGGAGGGATTTGAAGAGTTGTTTGCATCCCACGCGGCCAATGACAGTCAGGTAACACTAAAACCGGGATAACTCCAAGTCTGCAGCACGTATGGATAGATTGAATAGATATTTATGCGTAGATTATGGTGTAGAATTAATGGTCAATCGCCCGGCATTTAAAATTACATGTTGCATGCATAACACGATAGCGGAGTTCGAGTTAAATGTGGAGTCAATGCATCAAAAACGGAGTGTTAGTTGGATGCCGAAGCACTAAGGGTTGTTATATATGAGCGCTGCTTGTTTGTTTGCACATAACCTTCATTTGTTTGCTGCACGCCACCGTATCCATAGCCATTAAGTCTGTCATATGAATGTGAATACGATTTGGCTGTGCGCAATTGTCATTAGCTCAGAACAGAGGACGCATTCAAATACAGAGTGTTATCATATGTGGTGGTTGAACGCATTGAAACATATTTTTGAGTGTTGTGTGTGCAAACCAAGAAGCGCATTGGTATATGCCGAGAAGGATTGTCAAATAAAAACAGAGGAATGTTGTAATGTGTATATGCAAAACAAGTCAAATGTATTCATGCCATAATGCGCCCTGTGTATCGAAATTTTAATGCATCTGTGCCATATCCAGAAGATTGAAATGCATGGGATCGCCTGCATATATGCTATGGTGACTGCAAATCTTAGTTGAATGCGGAAATTTGCATTGTTTGTGCCTTGAGGCCGAGAGCTGCATAGTCTGCGTTTTTAAAAAAAAATTGTTTAACATTTAAGCAGTAAGGAATATGAGGCCGAGCGCATGTGATTAGTCCTCTAGGCTTGTAACTCTGTCAATTGAATCCATGTGCAGTATTTGCTATACAAAATGCAGTCATATTTTTGTGAAAAAAATAATGAAATGGATAGGCCGAGAATGTTCTGGAGTATTTGTTGAAGCCGAGAGTGATTTTCCACATTATACAGTCATTTCTTTTGCAAATTTGTTGAGAGGCCGAGAGCAATTTGCTGTATTACAGTCATGTTTTTCTTTGAAAATGATAAAATGGGATTATCAGAGAATGTTTTAAGGATCTGTTGAGAGGCCGAGAACAAAATTTTTCAAGTTTTTTGTTTGTTTAAATACACAGTAAAGCATGTTATTTTGAGCTAAGAAAACATGGTTATTGCTGCATGTGTATTTAATTTTCAAAAAGAAACAGAGAACAGTGTATTGATAGAAGCTTATTCTCCTAGAAAACCAGAAGAACAGGATATAGCACAAGAACCCCTTGAAAGGGATTCCACATATGATAATGATGTAGGAGAATCATTAATGAAAACCACCCAGGATTTTGAAAAGGAAATTAATTTGGCCAAAATCCAAGACTTAACTGATCAGATAGAAATAAGCAAAATTGTGGAAAAGCAATTAAAATCAGAGAATAAGGCACAGAAAAGGACAATGCAAAACTATTGAAAACAAATGAAAAATTACAAGAAGAAATAAGCAGGTTGAAAAGGAGAAATGAATTGCTTTCCAAACAGGCATTCCAATGGTTAAAGGATAAAAACATGTGGAAAGCTAAATATGAAAAACAAAAGGTTAAGGCAGCAATGTTAAAGGCAGGGCAGGAATCAGAATTTGATTGTGTGAACAGGGAAACAGCTACAGGTACAGCATCCACTTCAGAGGGCAGAAGGTCCAAGAGGAGCAAGCAAGCATGGGGACATGCTTGATCATAAGCATGGGAGAGATGTTGGGCCTCAGTTTTGATCTCATTTTGCTTTGAGAAACTTACCTAACTATACATTTATCCTTCATTTTCACTTCATCCATTTCATTTTAATGAATATTTGATGTCTAATCAGGTATTTAGCTTTAATTTGTCAATTTCTAAAGTTTTTATAAAAGTTTGATTTTAAGTGCAATTTTGGCAATTTCAGAAATTCCCGTAATCACTTCATGGTTGATATGGATGCAGGCCACTTCAGCACGAATGGGATACATGAATGGAAAGCTTGGGAACTAGGACCAAGCCACCTATGCTTGGTTCCAACAGATCGAGCTTTATTATGCCTTTTTGGAGCTAGTCAATCATGACTAGTCATCCAGAAATCCCATCTAAATAGGGCTGTTTTGGGATTCCAAGATATTAGTCATATTTCTTGGGATGAGGGAGGATGATTCGACTTGGATAGGTGGATTAGATTAGATATGTTTGTTAGAGTGATTTTATATCAGTTGGTTTCATGAACTCCTTATTTAAGAGCCACACTTTGATGGCTCAACACAATGGACAAATGATACTTTTATGTTGTAATATTTTTGGTTTGAAGACTTAAGTTGGAGACTTGTGTTACTCTCATTTTGCTGATCAATACATGGATGTTTGGCTGATATAAAGCTTCTAATATCATCTTCATAAGTGTGCAAGGCAAGGGTGGAGGGCCCCCACTCCAAGCTAAGTACACTTCCAAGTTAAACTAGTTTTATTTCATTGCAAATCTGGTTGATGGTAGCTTTATTTTTTCAAAGTCTTATTTCAGATTGCCTTATGGTTATTCATAGTGATTGATTTCATTTGTTAATGGTTTATTCATCATCTAATTGAGTTGGAAAACAAATGTTCAAGTTGGGCATTCCCTCTATGAAATGGTGAATCAGAACTAGTCTCTTTTGTTTACATGCAAATAGTTTGTTTCCATTTAGATTTATATCTTAAGATGAATGAGTTATGATGGAAAACTTTAAGTGTCCCTTAAGTTAAGAGCCTCTTTCATGGATGATTTATGCATCTTGAGTTTTTGGTTATAATCTCTAATTCATTAAGTAATAACTGAGGTGAAAGTGGACTTCTTGAGTTCAAGAACCCTTTCAATGTTTCCTCTTTTAAGCTGATTGAATCGGAGTTTTAAGATATATTTTCTCTTAGTTTTAATCATTTATCTTTCAAAGTTTGATGATATTTGATCTTCACAAACAGTGAATTTGCCTCCAAGAATAAACAACCCGGATTGATAGTAAATAATTGTGTTAATTTAGTCAATAAATTAGCTCAACACCAAGCGAAGAGGAAGAAATGGAGGAAGAAAAATTAGGCGAAGAAGGTAAAGGGTCAAGAGAAGGTTGGTGATGTTGAGATGGTGAACTCTGTTGAGGTGAAGCATTTGGTTGAGGTGGAACAATTGGAGCATTTGTGGCCAACGAAGTTGAAAATAACCATATCGGTAAACCTATTGTGAATCCAGGTAATGACAAAGTAGCCATATAAGGAGGACCAACATTTCCAAAGTAAGGAAAAGTACTAGGATTCTCGTTAGGAAGGGTTCCTAGGTTGGTAAATTCCGGAACATTTGCCATTATATTCAACTTCAGTGAATTTTATTAACAATTTATAACTAAAATTAACAATTCACAATTCACACCTAACAATTAAAATTCAAAATTCACACCTATGGTCTCTAAAAGTAAAAACAAACAAATTAACACGCGCTATCAAATCTAGGAGTCAAACCACACACAAACAGTAACTTTCCGGACCAAAAACACTAGTTGGTGATGAAATCCAACATCGCAGAATTCAGTACAGAAATGGCGGGTGGAACAGTTACCCCGGCAACTTGCTTAATGAAAAGACTGGACCAAGTTCCTCCACTTTAACCGTCTCGAGTGAAGTGAACCCCCCAGAAAATCCAAGTGAGTCTAGCCGATGTCTACTCCAGGTACAGTGGGATCTTCCCTCCACCGTCACCTTGGGTAGAACCCTAAAGATAATAGTCAATAAGGTCACCAACAGCAACAAATATACCTGGGGTAACAGTCTACGATCCGATAGCACGCAAGGGCAGAGTAACAAGCTCAATCCCCTTGCCGGCTCCTTGACAATAATCCAAGGTTTACCGACAAGTGACCCCAGGCTCCTCAACAATGGTCAATCCGAGGTTTACCGTTTGTAGTACGTCCGTATCTGGCATCGTTCCCAATGAAGGAGGATTGATCCCCTCACTAGTTCGGACACGATCTCGTGCTTCTCCTTTAAGAGGAGCTTTCCCAGAGTATAAATGTAACAGTTGGATTTATCCTACCGCAAGGTAAGCTACTTGTTTGGTTTTACTGTCTTGGAGAATTAATTACTCTCCTACTCCAAGACACTAGCCTAAGCTATGTTGGTGTATCAGAGCCCTAGAAATGCAAAAATTACTAGATGAATTTTAATTAAGCGCTGTGTTATTTAGGTTGTTATTACTCAAAGGGGTAAATGGATACGAAACCAATGGTGTTATGACCCGACTCAACTGAATGCAATCGAATATGATAATGTAATCTTTTCAATTTGATGAATCCTAACTAAAGTAGGGAGAGAGTTTCCATTCACTTCCAACAATGCAAAAAATTGATCACTAAGAGAAAATATAACAAATTCTCTAATGCACTAATTTCATCAAGAAAAACTAATGCAAATCAATTCCAAAATAGTTTTTTTTTATTTTTATTTTTGTGTAAATTCAAATCAAAGAAAACTGATCTAAATCTACGATCGATTTTTCAGAATGTAAACTATGCAATTGTAATCTATGCACAATTCGCTTGAAAAGTATGCAAATGTAATCTATGCACATTTTTCATTAATATTCTGAAAATGAGAATTCTAATTATGCAAATGTGATCTATGCAAGAGAATTCTCAAACACAAGACGATTCTAATGTAATCTAAGAACCAATCAAGTGCAAGTCGAGAAAATTGGGTGAGAGTTCCAAATATCAGAAAATAAAAACACTCAAAGGCGATTAACACTCTGTTGATGCCTCGAAAATCGCTGCAACAACATCGGGGATAACCACCCGGTCCGGACCTTAGTACAACTCCTTTTCTGTTTGGAATAGTGGCTCCAACTGGGGATAATGGGACCAGTTTCCCAAAAGTAGATAAACGGGATGAATGGATGATTTATAAACTAAGCTAGCGGTAAGCGAATAACTAAACTATTAACAAAAATACAAGAACTATAACCTATCCCGGGAATCTATTGAACTTTAAAGTGCAGCGTTTAATGGTCTATGTCTAAAGACAGGCATATAGATGACTCCATCGATCAGACATAGATATTAATACATTCAAGATCACTGTACCTAAATAGTTAAGTCCAGCGATTACAGCGATATTACCACACTCATCATTTATATTATCGACATATACATGTTTAAAAGGAAAGCATATCATAGAACATCCAATAGTGGTATGAATATAGATCTGCTGTTACAGCGCATGCATATAATCAACAATAGCAAGGATAATCAAATAACAATTCACATGACAGGAATGAATTCAGACATAGATAGAAATACCATATGAGCTGCTTTGACACTCCCGATATCAATTGCTACTTGTAATTCTTTCTTCAACGCAAAAACATTCACAACAACGACAATAGTGCACAATTGCATAAAAAGCCTCCTTGTTGAATTAAGAAAAACTGGTCCAGTTTCATAAAAGAATATTGACTGAAGCACAATAGTGCAAAATTCAGTCTTTAAGTCTGGTACAAAACTTTACGACCCTTTCCAAAACAATGAAAGGGTCTATAAATACTAAATTAATCTAAATATCTATTAAAATGAAATGCAACTAAATCGGTATCAATAAATTTTGATCCTATTTCCCTCAGCGATCTGGCAATCGGCGGCATGATTCATCAGGTAGGCTGCTTGCCTTTAAATCTGAGCTGACTTATCGTAAGCATTGGCTCTACTTCAGGAGGTTTGTTGAGGCGCAAACTGAGCTGGGCGGCATAGGTGGCATCCTGAATATCGGGAATTATATACCCGATCGCATCCGTTAGGCACTTAAGGGTGGCTCTCTGTGTACGCGGCTTTACCAGGAAGAGCCAGTATGCTTCCATAGTTAAACTATTAATCCCAGGGATTAATCTCCCCTTTTCCTCTAAATCAGGATAGCATGATTGTTCCAATGTGTTTGTTGTTGTCATATTTCCTGGTGTACATTGGGAAATCATATTTGATAAGTAGAGAGTGTTGTTGACTAGTTCGACCAAATTGCTGGAAGTTGATTTACATCTTGAAGCTGCCCTTTCTGCTTTCATCACCTGAGTGTGCCATTCTGTGAAAAGTATGTCTTTATATTTTTTTGAAATCTTGGGCAAATTTGCTTCTCTCCCTTGATCAGAATCTTGCCAGTCATGATATGCGGTTATGATCTCTTCGACTTGGTCTAACTCATTCCTGGCTTTCTCTACCTGCTGATTTATGGATGTCGTTAGCTCACATAATGGCTCTGCCTGAACGATTTGTTGACACAGGAGCCTAATTTGGGATATTAATGCAGTGTTTATTTGCATTGCTTCTGCTCTGAATTCACCCACCTGTTGAGCGACCTTTATCTTTTCGAGCTACGATGACAATTGAGCGATTTGCTCATCTTTGGTTTTCATCATTTGCTCGTTTTCTGCCCTTAATTGTGCCAATGCCTCTGATAATTCCTTCTGTTTCTGGATCGTGCTTTGGTCGACCCTTTGCTTTTATGCCTGCAATTGTTGGGTTAGTTGACTGTTCATTTGCTGTTGTGTCAACAATTGCTGCTCTGCCTGCTCTACCTTCTGCTTTGTCTCAGCCAATTCTGCCTGTAGCGCGGAAATTTCTTGATCCTTAATCTTTAGTAGAAGACTTACCTCTGATGCCTTGTTGATTGTTGTTGCCGAATAGGCTCTCGCATACTGTGACAATTTTGTTAGGTCATCGGAGGGATCGAATTCCTCCTTCCAAACCACGCTGCCTGTTACAGTTTGTTCTGGAAAAAGGGGAGGTTGATCAATCTTCCTCCTTTTCCTTTGCCTTTTTACCACTACCTTATGCCTCGGGCTGTAGAAAACATCCAGGGGAGGAATATCTTCTACCTGGAGAATGATTTGGTCGGAGGGGTCTTTTGGTATTATCTCAACATCCTTGGAGATGGGTAGGCCGCTGGTTCCACTTAGAACCTGAGGTGAAGTGATGTCCTGTATATCGTTTGTCTTGGAAGTGTCTGTATCCTTGGAACATTCCAACCCACTGATGATAGAGTCAAATTGCCTCCACTCTTGAAGCAAATTAGGGTCAATATTAGTATCTATATTGACCTCAGTGGTGGTTTGTTTTTCCTTTTCAGCTTGGGACTCCTTCCGCACTTTTTCCTGCTCGCTTTTCTGATGTTCCTCTTGTTCTTGCTTTTGCCTTTCCTCTTGCTCTTTCTTTTGTTTCTCTTCCTGTGCTCTCTTCTGCCTTTCTTCCTTTTCTTTTCTCTGCCTTTCCTCCTGTTCCTTCTTATGATCCTTTGTTACAACCAGAGGTTCCTTTGACTGTTGCCGAACAGGCTCGCTTGATGATGTCGCCGGGGTTGTTGCTAGTAAATCTAGAGGCGGAGTTTGCAACCTCTGTTCTCTAAGCTTATTAAACTCAGTCAGCCCTTCATGATTATATTTCATTCAAGCGACTTCTTTAGCTTGACCTATTGTTTCGACTGAAACGAATAGGTCGTCAAACATATCTTCTTTGTGCCCAAATTTTGTCAATTTGGCCTGTTCTAGTGCATTGTAGGCAACTTTCTTTGGATCATATGGCCTATTTGGGATAGTCGCCAGAGTTAAGGATTGAATCTTTGTGGCCTCCTTTTCTGCATGTTTGAGATCATGCAGAGTATAGACACCACACCTCAAGGGAAAAGAGTGCCAGCCCCTCTTCTTTTCATTCTTGAGAGTCTGTGTAACACTCTCAGCCGTAATCTGATAAGCAATTTCTCTTGCTAGCAGTTTATCTGGTATATACAAAGGGAGAACATTTGGGTTGGCTTGGCTGCCGAAAACTCTAATGTAGGTAAATCTCTCCTCTCCAAACGAACTCGCTACCACTATTATATCAAACGAAGCTTGATAGGAAATCTTGGGAATGGGTTTATCAAAAATAGAATAATGAATAGGCACAATAAAGCCATTGCAGATTTGGTACAGATGGTGCTTGTAAGAGGACTTCCATAATTTCTGATGGTATATATGGATAGCTGTGGGATCTTGTGGCGTCCACCTCCAGCCGAGCACGGGAAATTCAGAATTGAAACATAATGATCAGGTGCTCAAGTCCTAGGTGTTGTAAAAATGCTCAAAATTCAAAGTGCTCAGAACTAGTTCACAGCTGAACGACTGGAAAGTGCTCGTCCTCCCGATTCCGGCGCCGCAAACGGTTCGGAAAACGGTCGCCGTATGAGGGAGATATGGCCAAAACAATATCTTGCCCAAAACATTAGAAAATTGATTTTTTTTTTTTTAAATTAAAAAAAGAATATTCCGAAGAATATCCCTTGGAATATTCCAGGGAATATTCTTTCTGAAGCAGCCAATGACAGGCCGCCACGTGGCAGGCCCGGAGGAGGCCACGTGGCCCCATGATGACGTCAGCCAAATTGGATGGGCGGTGTGGTGTATTTAAAAGATTTTGGCATTGGTCGGGTTTGAACCCGAGACCTCCCACACGCTACTGAACATGCTTACCGTTGCACCACCGCAGCTACGTTTGAAATATTGGCGGCACAAATTAAAGTTAAGGTTTAAAATTTCATGGGCGGGAAAACAAAGGGGGCCAGCCCCTAAGGGCCAGCCCGCCCTCCATATGACCTTGACCCGGAACCAGGAGCTTAAGCTAACCGCCAGCCCAACGGTCAGCACGCAACCCGAGGAAGACATTTATTGTAACTGCAGATATGGCGGAGTTTTTGGCGGAGGCGCTCCAAAATTGGCGGAATTGCCATATTTGTCGGGGTTAACTGCAGTTAGCTAAAGTTAGCTGGAGTGCTTTTAGGGGAAACTGGCAGTCTGGAGTAAATGGCCATAACTTTGGCCCAGAAAATCGGTTTTGGACGAATTTTTTTTTGATTTTGGATAATTTCGACCTTCTGAAGCCATTGGTGGAGGTCTTACAGCCATCAGAGGTCATTTGCATACGTTTTGGAGCCGTGAAAGTTCTAGGAGCCACCAGGGGCCAGTATTGGGAAGACTGTACAGGGTTGCAGGTATCCATTGGAGGTGATCCAATAGTCAATCCTGAAGGATTCATGTGTTCTGAATCCATTTCTACCATCTATTTCTCCTGTAGATGCTTCTATTCAGCTGTATTTTCAATTTGAGCATTTAATAAAAACAAGGACAAGCCCATTTGGAGGCTTTGGACCCAGCAGACGTAGCCCTGGAGGGGGTGAACTGCTTTATCAACTTCTTGTGCATATGTGGTTGGTTTATTTTGCAGAACAAATTCGTTTTTATGTGTTAAACAGTAAAAAGAAATAATTCTGCTATGCTTAAATGGGTTGTAATCAGCTGAAAAGTTCATGTGTTTCATTTCTGCAAGACATGGGAAGCTTTTAAATATGTTTATTTCTGAATTGAATACCTTGCAAACGAATTTCAAGTAGTTTCATATTCAGATCAAGTTGGTATCAGAGCTCAGGGTTTTTGTGCAAAGATCTTCTAACTGTCTTGCAAGTATTGATGCTTACCAGGTTGAAACTTAAAAGAGGGGAAGGACAGTTGACTAGAGAAAGAGAGAATCCTCAGTCAAGGAAGGCCAGAGAGCCATCACCTACACCTTCAATTTCACCCTCAAGAGTCTCAGCAGAAGCTTCAAGGATGTCTGAGCATGGAGGAGAAATTCCTCTAGAGACAGATTCAAGAGAAGAAGAAAGAGTCTTCAGAAAGGCTTTCTTAGATCTCACTGAAATGGTGAGGATATTGTACCAAGAAAGAAATGAGAAATTGTCTGGAGAAGGGTCCAAACATCCACCTGAAGGAGAAGGCTCTTCAGGAGGTAAGAAGGATGATGATCATTCCAAGAAAGGACATGGAGGAAATGGTGATCCACCACCCCCATCTTCACCTTCTTCCTCTTCATCTTCGTCTTCTTCTGTTCATAAGCATAGATCCTCTGGAAAAAGTCCTTTTTTAAAGCTTGATGTAAAATTCGAATTACCTATGTTTAATGGTGAAGTGAATGCAGAAAAGCTTGACAACTGGATTAGGCAGTTGGAAGTTTACTTGAGGATCCAAAATATGCATGATGATGCCACAAAGATTCAGTTGGCTTCTTTGAGAATGGATGGAGCAGCCTTAGTCTGGTGGGAAGCCAAGACTAAAGAGGAGATCAAGAAATTTGGTAAGGTTACCTTAACATGGCCTGAATTTCTGTTAGCCATTAAAAAGCAATTTTATCCTCTTGCTCACATGCAGAAAGCCATTATGAACTGGCAAAATTTCAGACAACTTAAGGGTCAGAGTGTCCAAGACTACACCCAAGAATTCAGGAGAAGAGCTCTCTTGTTAGGGGTAGATTTACAGTCCCAAGACACCTTGCTGAAATACATTGGTGGTTTGCATAGCTACCTTAGACACACCATCTTGATGTTTAACCCTACTAGCCTGGACGAGGTTTGTGTCCAAGCTACCCATTTAGAGGCAAGGGGAAAAAACACATTTGAAGAGGGTAGAAACAAGCCCCCCAAGGGGAAAAGCAAAGAGAAAACCTCCAAGGGAAAAGGAAAAAAGAATGCATCTGTCAAACAGGAGAGTGAGAAAGTGATATGTAAACACTGTTCTAAACCAGGCCATGAGGAGAAAAACTGTTGGAAATTATATCCTGAAAAAAGACCTCAATTTAACAAATCCAAAGGGAAACAGAAAACTGCTGCTACTACATCTACACCACAAGATTTAGGGGAAGATTCAGGTGATGAAACCAAAATTACAGCCATGGGTTTGAAAAACTTGAAGGGAAAAGAAGTTGAAACTCAAGCCAGCACTAGTACCTCAAACTGCCATGTACAAGCTCCTAATGAGGAAGAAAGAATTGAACTGTTTCATGTGAGGGTGATTTCAAAACATACTAAAATTGACACACTTTTTGATAGTGGGTCACAATCAAACCTTATATCAGAGGACTTGGTCAAGCAGCTTAAACTTGAGACCGTTCCACATCCGAAGCCATATCCACTTGGATGGATTTGCAAGGATGCAAATTTACAAGTTTCAAGAAAGTGCACATTGCGCTTTGCAATTACCGCACATTTTATTGATACAGTTGAACTTGATGTGGTACCTTTTGATATAGCAGGAATTGTTTTGGGAAGTCCTTACTTGTTTGATAGGAAAGCTATCTTTCATCGCCATGAAAACAAGTATCATCTGTTCAAAGATGGCAAGGAGTTCATTGTTAGAGCTCATCGCAAGAAGACAAATATAGCGATGGTGAATGCAGGACAGGTAAAAAGGCTGGTCAATTCAAGTAAGAATTTTGTTCTTCTTATGATTAAGCCCAAGGTTGATGTGAATCATGAGTCATTTGACAATTGTGATCCAAAACTTAAATCAGATCTGTATGATGTAGTTGATGTATATCATGAGATGTTTCAGGAGCCTACAGGTTTGCCTCCTAAGAGGGATATTCAGCATGAAATCCATTTGCATCCAGATTGTCCTCTTCCAAACATAGGCATGTACCGCATGTCTATTATGGAGAATGCTGAAATAAAGAAGCAAATCAAGGACTTGTTGGACAAGGGTTTCATAAGGCCAAGTACTTCGCCATGTGGGTCACCGATTGTATTGATTCCAAAGAAAGATGGCACTTGGCGTATGTGTGTTGATTTCAGGACCTTGAACAAGATAACGGTAAAGAATCGTTACCCACTCCCAAGGATAGATGATTTGCTAGACCAGCTGAAAGATGCTCGATATTTCACTAAGTTAGACTTGCGTAGTGGATATCATCAAGTAAGAATTGAAGAAAGTGACATATGGAAGACAGCCTTTAAAACCAAACAAGGACTCTTTGAGTGGCTTGTGATGCCGTTTGGTTTGTGCAATGCACCTGCAACTTTCATGCGGGTAATGGATGATGTCTTGCGTCCTTTTCTTGATGATTTCGTTATTGTCTACTTAGATGACATCTTAATTTTCAGCAAGTCTAGAGAAGATCATGTCATGCATGTTAGGAAAGTACTTGATGTTTTGAAGAAGAATCAGTTATTTCTTAAAATGTCAAAGTGTGAATTTGGAAAGACTTCTTTGGTTTATTTGGGACACATAGTAGGAGGAGGTGCTTTGAGAATTGATCCTGCTAAGATTGAGGCTATTGTGAAGTGGCCTACTCCCAAATCCATAACAGAGGTAAGAAGTTTTTTGGGTGCAGCTCAATATTGGAGGAAGTTCATCTCTAACTTCTCTTCTATAGCAGCTCCTATGCATGCAGTGACAAGTGTGAAGCATGCTTTCCAATGGGGAGGCAAGCAACAAAAAGCTTTCGAATCTTTGAAAGAGAAGATTAGTTCAGCTCCAGTCCTTACATTACCGGATTTGAGACAACCATTTGAGATACAAACAGATGCTAGTGATTATGCTATGGGTGCAGTTCTTCTACAGCATGGTAAGCCTATTGCATTTCATTCTGAAACTTTTAATGGTGCTGTTGTAAATTATCCTACATATGATAAGGAGTTGTATGCGTTGGTACAAAGCGTCAAAAAGTGGAAACACTATTTGATGGGCAAAGAAACTGTTATACATACCGACCATCAGCCCTTACAGTACTTGCAATCACAAAGCAAGTTACAACAGTCACGACACTTCAGATGGATGGGCTTCTTGCAACAGTTCCATTTGGTAATAAGGTACAAGAAAGGTACTTTGAATAAGGTTGCTGATATGCTTTCAAGGCCTATTATTGGTGCTGTTACTTTACTTAAGAATGATTCCATTGTACATGATAGTTACATAGAACAATATGCATCTGATGATGACTTTAAAGATGTATATGTTAACTTGAGTAAAGGGAATCATGTAGAGGAAAATGATTATCACATGCATAACAATTTGCTGTTTCATTTGGGCAAGTTGTGTATACCACAGGGGGAGAGAATAAATGTCATGAGAGAAGCTCATTCTTCTCTTATTGCTGGCCATTTTGGTGTGAGCAAAACAGTTGCACATCTACAGAGGTATTGCTATTGGCCTCGCATGGTAGATTCGGTTTCAAGGTTCATAAGAGGTTGTTCATTATGTGCTACAAGCAAGCCTAGCAATAGGAAGCTTGGTTTATATACTCCTTTGCCGGTACCTTCTAGACCATGGGAGAGCATCTCTATGGATTTTGTAGGAGGTTTGCCAACATCTAGAAAGCAGCATGATTATTTATATGTAGTAGTTGATCGTTTCAGCAAAATGTGTATACTTATGCCTTGTAAGAAAACTATCACTGCTGAACAAACTGCTGAATTATTTTTTCATCATGTATGGATTCACTTTGGTTTGCCTACTTCCATTATTAGTGACAGGGATTCCAGATTTGTGGGGAATTTTTGGTCCAACCTATGGGAGATGATGGACACAAAGTTGAAGAAAAGCACTGCTTTCCATCCACAAACAGATGGACAAACCGAAGTTGTGAACAGAACCATTGTGCACCTCTTGAGAGGTTATTGCAGCAAGCATCCCAAGCTTTGGGATGAACATTTGCACTACATACAACATGCTTACAACCGTGCCAAGCACTCTTCCACAAACACCTCACCGTTTGAAGCTTGTTTTGGTTACTTGCCAAAATCACCTCTTGATTTCATTCTTGAGAAAGATGTCGCCATTGAGGGACATAGTGACATTGACAAAGCTCGTTCATTCATTGAAAGAATTCAGCAAATACATCAGCAAATTCAAGAACAGCTTGAAAAGAGTCAAAGCAAGTACAAGGAAAGACACGACAAGCATAGAGTCGATCACAAGTTTCAAGAAGGGGATGAGGTATGGCTGTACATTAGTAAGGAAAGAATGCAAGGAGAAGGTAAAAAGCTGAAGCCTATTCGTTATGGTCCATTCAAAATCCTCAAGAAGGTTGGAAATAATGCTTTTCAATTAGATTTGCCTTCCTACATGCAAATGTATTCTGTTGTCAATGTGGAGAACTTACGTTTGTATGAACCTCCTTTGATTGCTGATCATGAAAGTGCTGTTCAGCTGCCATCTATAGAAGATTTCTCACCAGAATTCTTAGATGAGCTGAAAGAAGATACAATCCTTGACAGAAGGACACGTACTTCAAGGAGGGGCAGTGTAGATTATGTTCGGGTTGGTTTGAAAGGCAACAAACCGAACAAGGCAAAGTGGATGGAGGTGGACAGAGTGAGGGAGCTGTACCCTCACCTCTTTAACAGGTAGTTGAAGGCTTTTGGGGTCCAAAAGCTTCCCAATGGGGAGGCGTGATCAGGTGCTCAAGTCCTAGGTGTTGTAAAAATGCTCAAAATTCAAAGTGCTCAGAACTGGTTCACAGCTGAACGACTGGAAAGTGCTCGTCCTCCCGATTCCGGCGCCGCAAACGGTTCGGAAAACGGTCGCCGTATGAGGGAGATATGGCCAAAACAATATCTTGCCCAAAACATTAGAAAATTGATTTTTTTTTAAAAAAATTAAAAAAAGAATATTCCGAAGAATATCCCTTGGAATATTCCAGGGAATATTCTTTCTGAAGCAGCCAATGACAGGCCGCCACGTGGCAGGCCCGGAGGAGGCCACGTGGCCCCATGATGACGTCAGCCAAATTGGATGGGCGGTGTGGTGTATTTAAAAGATTTTGGCATTGGTCGGGTTTGAACCCGAGACCTCCCACACGCTACTGAACATGCTTACCGTTGCACCACCGCAGCTACGTTTGAAATATTGGCGGCACAAACTAAAGTTAAGGTTTAAAATTTCATGGGCGGGAAAACAAAGGGGGCCAGCCCCTAAGGGCCAGCCCGCCCTCCATATGACCTTGACCCGGAACCAGGAGCTTAAGCTAACCGCCAGCCCAACGGTCAGCACGCAACCCGAGGAAGACATTTATTGTAACTGCAGATATGGCGGAGTTTTTGGCGGAGGCGCTCCAAAATTGGCGGAATTGCCATATTTGTCGGGGTTAACTGCAGTTAGCTAAAGTTAGCTGGAGTGCTTTTAGGGGAAACTGGCAGTCTGGAGTAAATGGCCATAACTTTGGCCCAGAAAATCGGTTTTGGACGAATTTTTTTTTGATTTTGGATAATTTCGACCTTCTGAAGCCATTGGTGGAGGTCTTACAGCCATCAGAGGTCATTTTCATACGTTTTGGAGCCGTGAAAGTTCTAGGAGCCACCAGGGGCCAGTATTGGGAAGACTGTACAGGGTTGCAGGTATCCATTGGAGGTGATCCAATAGTCAATCCTGAAGGATTCATGTGTTCTGAATCCATTTCTACCATCTATTTCTCCTGTAGATGCTTCTATTCAGCTGTATTTTCAATTTGAGCATTTAATAAAAACAAGGACAAGCCCATTTGGAGGCTTTGGACCCAGCAGACGTAGCCCTGGAGGGGGTGAACTGCTTTATCAACTTCTTGTGCATATGTGGTTGGTTTATTTTTCAGAACAAATTCGTTTTTATGTGTTAAACAATAAAAAGAAATAATTCTGCTATGCTTAAATGGGTTGTAATCAGCTGAAAAGTTCATGTGTTTCATTTCTGCAAGACATGGGAAGCTTTTAAATATGTTTATTTCTAAATTGAATACCTTGCAAACGAATTTCAAGTAGTTTCATATTCAGATCACATAATGTATCTAAGATATATGCATTGTAATAGAATGGGGGAATTTTCCTTTCAGAGACGACAGTCTGATTTCTAAAATCACACACAGCTTGTGCTAATTTGTCAGAAAGGATGGTGGCCCAATCCATGATTATACTATTTACTGCTGTCTCCATTAGAGGAACCATTTCTATGGTACAATTAGCAGAGTCATGCAATCCCCATAATATACACATCATTATTCCCGCATAGCAATAAGGAGAAGCCAGAGAATCAACTAAGTATTTACCGGAAGATTCATGTTTGTGTTTGGCTGGATTTTGTCTCCAATCCCGGATGGGTTCAGATTCAACTTCATTTTCGCTTGCAAACTTCTCCAGGAACGCTTTATTATATATACACTTTATTATATGTCTTCTCCGGCTCGGGCAAATGATACATTTTCCTTAGATCATCCGCCCTGAACGATCCGAAGATTCTTCCATCTCTAGTGCTGAAAGTTCTATCCAAGATTGGGATTTCTTGAATCGCCCACCGCACTACATCTGTGTATGGGAGAATTTGCTCCCTGGCCGCTATTCTGTGAAGGAAAGAGTCGGCTAAATCCTTGATAGTACATTCAGACTTCCGAGTAGGATCCGCAGTAGCTTTTGTTACTATCTTTACTGGTTCTTCGGCTTCAATTAGGTTGTAAGTGCCTTGCCAAGTAACTCTGGTGAGACCCGTGCATGTAGTATCAGATATTAAGCCCTTCTTCTTGTCCACAAGAGCTTGTCCTACAGCTGGTGTAGTGGAAGCGCCTGCAGTCTTCATAGATTTCTTCCCCATCTTGTTTGAGCTTCCTTCTATGGATGAATTCTGCACAGCGGCGAAAATAAACGTAACACAGAGATATGCTAATGAAAATCCAATACGGGAAAGGTATATCAATCAAAGCGTGCTGAGAGATTAACTCTTAAAAATGGCTGCGGATCCAATCCATGGGAAGATCTTACAGATACATTAAATGGTCGTTTAAGGCCTGCCACCCCTTAAATGCTCATTACACCATTATTCGGCTGAATGACTCGCTTAAGCGTGCTATGGATATTTTGGCAGTTGAGTGCAGGTGATGGATTATTTAAGAGATCAAACTTTAAATACGAATGGATCATAATATCCCTCCATTTAACAGCTTTTTCGAAATCTGCGCTATATCGCAATCGGGCATTGGGAACACTTTAAATCTTTATGTTAACAATTTTTGAAATGCCGATCACCGATAGCAATATCGCATCGCATCGGGAGAATAGGTGTTATATAAACATATGGATAGCATACCCCCGACCACCGATAGCGTAATCGCATTGCATCGGGGGTAGAATCTGGGCGCCTTATTATTATACATGGAGTATTGCCGATTGCCGATTGCGAAATCGCATCGGACCGGGGTGAATGACTTAAGGTGCTTAGCCTGCATATAAACTATCGCCGATAACTTATCCCCGATTGCGCATCGCGTCGGGGCTAATGGCATGGGGTGCTTTATGATGTGCATGGAGTTTTGCCGATAGCGATATCGCATCGGTGGGATCCCATATGTCACTTATTTGCGTCTTCTATGTCATTGCGATATGCGATCTTGCGATCGCTTTATCACAATGATAAAAGATTGTTATATTTGATTCAATATGGGTTTTTCAAAAGGTTTTATATAATGCCTTCATTTGGTTTGCGCACCTTTTACAAATAATGTAATATTGATACCAATTGACTTCTAAAGGGACCCATTTCATATAATAATTTTGTAAATAAAATGTTATGAAATGGGGGGTTGTTGTGGAGCACAACACACTCATACACAATTTAGCCCCCCCCCCGGCGAATGAGGGGGAATTTATTTTTGCAAAAACAAAAGCAAAAAGATGCAAAATTGTGAAAGGACTGAGAGAAACCTCCAAGTAATGACCAAAGGAAATCAAATTAAGAATTTCTCAAAAAGAGACTCAAAACACATAATTGATAAAAGCTTAAAACAGGAATGACAATGAAATTAAAAAAGGAAAGTTTTTGACAGGGAACAAGCAGGTCTGGGCAGTGGCTAAAACTTACAAACAAATCCTAAACTGATAAAAAAGAGAAAAATTTAAAATTTCTCAAACTTTTGACAGGGTACGCAGGCAGCCCGTTTACACAAGTGCGTCCACGCTCTGTGCACAAAGAAAAAGTGCGTACAAGTACGCACTGTGCTTAACTCAGAGGGTGCGTACCTCTCTCAAAATTTTGAAAAATAAAAACTAATTCAAAATCAAGTAAAGCTACCCAATCGCACCATCATCAAGTCAAAACAGAAACGAAATCAACGTTTCTCAAATCAAAGTATCAATCAAAAGAGAAATCAATCAAATCCATGGATTCCCCAGTATGGTCGCCATTTTGTCATGCAGAAAGAGTCAATTTTGCGGACAAAACCGACCTCCCAAGAACCTAAGGATTTCTAGTGACAAACAAGACAATTAACCACTATCTTTCCCTAAATATGCATTTAGAATACAAGCAACCAGGTGTTTAAAACATACCTTTAGTCCAACGCTGTTTGTAGCAGTCCAGTCTCTCCGATCCGGATGAGCTCCTCCTTCTCTTCGAAACCTGCATTCACTAACAAGCAAACCATTACATAGCACCTGAATAACTCGTAAAATAAAACATTATGGAGATCGGAAAATTTCTCCATCTGTAGCATCCATGTTCCGGGAACCTTTCCATCAAACTTCTTCATATCAATATTTGGAACATGATGGTTCTTCAATCCAATGTTAGAGTCTATGGAATCATGGTTAATTTTTTTTTTGTTTTCATCATGAGTTACCTTTACTACCATTTTGTCATTAGTAAGCATTTCTTGTAGAAACTTTGTCAAATCTGTCTTCAAATTTATCTTCAACTCTTCCATGCCTGTCTTCACATCTGTCTTCAAATCTATCTTCAAATCATCCATGTTAGCTTCCACGTCATTCATCTTAGCTTCTACACCTTTATTTAAACCATCCATCTTATATTCCATGCCTTTCTGTAAACCATTCATCTTAGCTTCCACACCATACATTTTAGCTTCTACATCTTTCTTTAAACCATCCATCTTAGATTATGTTATTTTTTGTGTGAGTGACATTTGTTGCACTTGGTCTCATAATTTTGATATATCATGTTTCATTTCTTCCTCTTATTCATGAGTCATGCTAAAGATTCCAGGTTGCTTACTAGGTGTTTCCATTTTCTTTCTTCGGGGCATCAATTACTGATAATAATGCTTCACTATGCCTTTTAAATTCCTTCAAACTAATTTTTCAAACCAAGCTTATGCAAAAATTTTAAAAAATCTACACACCTTTTTTCACTTTGTAGGAGCTCGATATTTCATCTGATCTATCTTTGTAATTTCAGATCTTCCAGTTCTAAAATTGTGAGTTGTAGTATCCCTCTGTGTCCTCTTTTCAATGTCACCAGTCTGATCGAATTTAGATTCTCCAAGAAATAGTTATGCACAATCTCTGAAGATGACCTAATTATATACCTTTTCAAAAGAGCGAACTTGTATGAAGTGCCACGTGTCACTGTTTTGACCTTAGGATCTGACAAATATAGAAAAGAAACTATATTTCATCCTCTTTTTGTAATTTCTTATGAAATTTCAATATGATGCTCAAAACCAAATTTATGACTATTTTCTCGAGGTCACCTATTTGGAATGTAATTCGGGAGTCTGCAAAAAGGCCAACTTCCTCAGATCATATATCCCCAAATATAGTGCGAACAACTCTGAAATTCGGACCCGAGGTTCAGAATGATTTCAACCAAATGGGTTTTTGTTTTAGTGTCTGAAACGTCACAGAACGAAAGTTATAGCTCAAATTCCACGATGACCTATTTGGAACAGAAAAGCCCTAGAATCCAAAGCTTTGATACCAAATGTTATGAAACCAACTCACAAAAAGATATAAAAGTTAGATCAACACCTTACAATTTAGCCTCTTCGAGGGGGCAACCTCCTTGACATTACACAAATGAACAATTCTTCGATGATTCAAATGGAAAAAACCTCCTTTCTATATATAGCAGTCTAAGGGGTCACAATATAACCAAGTTGGCCTAATAATAATAATATAAAGGCACAAAAATAACAATAGAGGGATTCTTGTTGGAAATAATACTGAGAGGGGGGGGGGTGAATCAGTATTATCACATTAATAAAACTTTTTCATTTTCATAATCAGATTCATATATGCTACTTCCACAACTCCTTATGATTAAGTTAATTAATCTTCAATGAGTGCATTAGAACTTTATCAACCATATTATCAGTTAACAAATGCAGTAACATAGAATAGATCATCACACATAAGGCACACACATGAACACCATGATATAAGGTGGAAACCCAATGCGGGAGAAAACCACCTGCTGCAAGTCATCTCAATCTTCTTCTTAATAAGAAAATCCTTTTACAATATTTGTACAGGTGCATTCTTATACCAGTACGGGAGCTACAACCCCCTTTGTTCTTGTACTAGCCGATCCATTTACTAGTACGCAGGCTGCTACCTGCTACAATGCTCCAAAGATCTCCCTTAGCTTTTGTACTAGCTTAGATACTAGTACGTAGGCGCTGGCCTACAATCTTCTCTCCTCCAGGTACCAAGTTTCATCAATTTTCAGACTGGATACACTGAAGCACAACACATAATCTGAAAGGACACATTTCATCCAATTTTCATACTGAGCCCAACAAAAACTTTGAAGCTCATAATCAAACAACCTTCTGAATCACCCAATCATCAGATCCATACATATACAATGATATTATGAGAGTTATCAACCAGATCTAGTACATCAGGTCACATGAAGATAAGTCATTTTAAACCGATCCATTCATCCAACAAAACTGAAGTTAATCATAATCATTCACTCAATTACTGCTGTTATCTGAACATAATATCAGAACCAAACATCACTTCAACAACCCAGATCATAAGAATGATAAGAAGAGATTTTAAGAGAAGTAAGCAGCTTCACCCATGTACTGCCTGCTTACAGTAAGCACCCTGCTCAACTGCTCGCCTGCTTACGTACGCAACCTGCTCAACTGCTCGCCTACTTACGTATGCACCCTGCTCAACTGCTCGCCTGCTTACATACGCACTGTATCCATTGAACTGCCTGCGGACCTCCGCACCTGCAACCCTTCTGTGCCTGTGTACCGGCGCACCTGAAACGCTTCGTTCCTGCGTATGTACGCACTTTTCTTTCACTGTACCTGCATACCTCCGAGCATAGATGATTTCAAGACTTCAAGAATAATCCAGAAAGTCAGATCTACAGATCTGTTCATGCGCCGAAGAGATCTCAATCCATCAGTAGATTCGCCTTATTTAGATCTAGACATTGCTCCCAAGAGATCATAATATTTCAGATCTAGCTCTCATAAGATGTTCAACACAAAACATGCTCAAGCCAAATGATCTCCTTTGCTTTATATAGGAAATATCTTCCTTAAATCATGGATCAATACCACGGGCCGACACCATAATAACACAAAATCGTCGGCTAAATACCAAAGGTTAAACATAAGAAACCCCACGTGTGCTTTTCTCTGCCTTGAAATGTGTGCACTGGGGGTACGCACCTCCTGAACGAGATAGCAGCGGGTATGTACGCACTTTATGTAACACCGACCTACGTGTACGCACCTTATGTAAGGTGTACCTGCGTACCCCTTATTTTCTTCAATATTTGATAGCTGATCATCAATCTCTGCTGCTGACTTGAAGTACTGTGATCTATCACCTGAATGGGTTGCCATCAAGGACAAGACTTTAGCCATAATGCCAACAATTCTATGGGGCACAATAATAACAATATGGGGACAATAGGGGCACAATAATATTAATAAGGGATACAACAACAATAGTGATGGGGAAATCACTAGTATTATAAGGACCTAACAATAAATATTGAGATCCTAAAAGTATCTTATTCACATTGTACAATTAAACATTAGGCTTACCACTTCAATTGATGCTTCAACTTGAACAGAAGTTTGAATAACAGGTAGAAGACTGCTAAGGATCAAATTTGTAAGGGCCTTTTTTTCCATCTAACCATCCAAGTTCACAAGCATATGTAGCTGAAAAGGTTCTTTAATGTGTTTATCCCTTCTTACTGAGTTACAACTATTGAAGAAAGTGTTTGATTCAATAGAGAGAATTTGACCACCTTCTATGTTCATTGATACCTCTTTCGAGGAGGAAAGCAAGGTATTGAATATACATGGTAAGAAATAACAATCCTGGGAATGAATAAGGCTACAATTGTCTCCAAGATTACATGAAAGTTATTGTATAACAACCTTAGCTTATTTTTCACAACCCTTCCCACTAACCACATTGCAAAGTATGAAATAAAGTTGTCTTGTGTCTACAAAATGTTCCCCTACACAAGATGTTAACCCCTCCTGCATCCATAAAATCTCACACTGCAACATCCAAGTACAGTGCATCACATAATGAATCAGTTGGATTAGTGACAATTAGTACTGTCACAAGAGAAGCACTAATGGATCAAATGAATATTCACAATTTGTAAGCAGTGACATATGAAAAAAAGAATAGATTGCATACCTGCCGCAACATAGGTAAGAAACACACAAGTTCAGGCTTTTGAGGCAGAATCCTCTGGAGCCATGGTCAGACCCTCTATAATGTTTGTAACAAATCATGAAGACAAATTAAAATGATGTAAAAACTAGAAAATTAAAATGTTTCACCTTTAAGCTCGAAAGAAAAAAGGTAAAATAAGTTATTGTAACTTTGGATAACATATCAAACTATGATATATTCCACCAGTATAACAACATAGGCCCTAGGACAACAACTTTATACATAATAATATCTACGATGTGTACAAGGATATATATTATAACCTGCAAACCAGTAATCTCAGTAAAAAAAATATGGAGACTTGCATTTGTGTAGCCCATGACCAAGTTCATATATTTCATTAGCTTGTTTTAACTCTTAAATTATTAATTGTCGCAGCCTCTAAAGTATTCCTAACTCATTGATAAGTGTTACATTCCCTTTCCACATAGTAGTGTTTAGTAAAATATCCATAGCATCAGTCCTACTATAATTCCTATTATGTAATAGGTTTGTTGTAGTATGAGTTTATGTTTTTGACAATAGAGACTATCTAGAGCTTCTTCGTCGATGTACTTTTGGTTCAAAAATGTATTGCATTAAGTGTTATTTTCATTACATGGACTTTTACATGCTATATAAATGAGAACTTTTGCATACTTGTGTATAATTGGTTTGGATTCATATGGGCACATGAATATATATATATATATATATATATATATATATATATATATATATATATATATATATATATATATATATATATTGGTCAACCAATTTATTTTCCAATCCCTAGCTCAAGAGGGTCAACCGGTTCAATGACTAGTTTGGTTATGATAACATTGTTTTATACATGTCATGAATATGAAATAATTTATATTAGAATATCAATCATTGGCATTTATATCAAGCATTCAATTAATTGTAGTCATATTATCGACCTATGGGACACCATTTATAACAGTTTTCACATCAATATAGAAGTAGAACCAACATAAGAGGCAAATACACCCAAGATAAGAATATAAGAATTGACATCGTTTTGCACACTATCTACAATATTTTCATCCATACATCTTAGAGAAGTAATAGGGAGCTCATAAATAAATTCCAGTACTCTATCATTATTACTCTACATCCAAGAAAATTGGTAGGCCTTTGCAAGTAGGGTATTCTTATAAATAACCATAGTCACACACATACTCTAGTGTATTGTCATTTATTTATTCATAAACACTAAAATGTATTACAATATTATAACAAAAATCAAAATCTACTTTCTAAGTGGGTAGTACGAGACTCCACAATTATGGTTTAGCCTAAAATTGGAGACACGCAAACCTAAATTAGTTGGTGAAAAATGAATCACATGAGACCTGGTGTACATGGTCAACAAAAAGCTAGCAAATTAAGTTACTAGAATGTATCAAAATTCTAGTATATCTTATGAAGGCATGGAGGTACGATTTAGAGAGAAAGAATTCTAAGGCAAAAAGGCGATTTAAAGGTTGCAGAACATACTCAAAACACTTGTTGCTTTAGAGATGGGAAGAAAAAGTATGTTATTGCTTAGTTGAATATGGACGAGCGAATTCTGTATAGATGTCCAAATGGTCGCGTTGTGGCCTTGGTAAATCCATTTCTTAACTAAGAATTTTTCTTAAGGTTATGATAGAAAACCCTACAAGCCAATCTTATCTTCTATGTTATGTGAACCGTTTTTTTCCCTAAGATGGCCATGATAACACCATATAAATCTGTGCACTTCTATGTTTTGACTCTACAACTACATGCAATGGATGCCTTATTCCACCCAAATTCTATATATAAATGACACTTTTCATATATAATAAAACTCAACTAAGAATGTAAAAACTTAGCTTGTAGCATTAAAACTCCAACAACATAAGAAATATTTTTGAACTGTATGACTAGCAAAACAATAACTACACCAAAATAAATCCTATATATTTAGAGTAGACAATGGCATACTATTTTGAGGTGGTGCGTTATCAAACTTTTTCATATGATATTTCTTTAAATAGACACACGTTGATACATTTACAATGATAAGCACTAAATTTAGCCTTGTGATCAAAGTGTGATAATTTCACATAACTGGGAGGAACTAGAAGATGGGGAATTAAAGCTGTAAAATAATTTCATATTATCTTATTCAATATATAGTCTAAGGTATCACTCTAAGCATGGCTAGTTAACTCAATATTCTAAGGAATGAAATCACTAGTAGGAAGCAGTCAATTCAAAGTTCAAGTTGTTCACATAAGAGCAACTGAACAAATAGGCTACCAAGTCTCCAAAACAAATAATAAAACTAATATAATAAATCATTATATGATAGTCTACAAGGACAATGTTATGAAACCAGCTTCAAGAAAAGATAGAAAAGAAAGATCAACGCCTTAGAATTCAGCCTCTTCGAGGGGGCAACCTCCTTTACATTACATAAATGAACAATTCTTGGATGATACAAATGACAAAACCTCCTTTCTATATATAGGAGTCTAAGGAGTCACAATATAATCCAGCTGACCTAACAATAATAATGTAAAGCCACAAAAATAACAATAGAGGGATTCTATGGGGCACAGAAATAACAATATGGGGGTAATAGGGGCACAACAATATAAATAAGGGGTATAACTACAATAGTAATGAGGTAATCACTAGTATTATAGGGACCCAACATGCCCCTCTCCTTCAAAAAAGTGTTGTCCTCAACGCTTGAGCAGTTCTGGATACTTCTGCATAAAATTCTCATCCTCCCATGTGGAATCTTCAGAGTTCTTCCACTTCATAAGATACTCTGAAATTGATCGATTTCGTAGCTGTCGAGTTCTTGTTTCTGTCACTGCTTCCGGTTCCAATATAATTTTTCCTTCCTCGTTAAGTTCTGGAAATATTGTTTGAACTGGGAGCTTGTCGCCTATAACCTTCTTTAAACATGAAACATGGAAAACTGGGTGCAATCGAGAAGCTGCAGGAAGCTCCAATTTGTATGCCATAGTATCAATCTTTTCCAACACCTTGTACAGAACATAATACTTTGGTGATAATTTATTATCCTTCTTAGCTTGCTTTAGGGACATTTACTTATATGGTTGTAGCCGTAGGAATACCCAATCACCTACATCAAAACTTCTTTCACTGCGATGTTGATCTGCCTGTTGTTTCATTCTATTTTGTGCCAACACGAGGTTATCCTTTAAGAGTTGGAGGACTTGTTGTTGATGTTCGATGTGATGTTCCACTGCATGAACCTTAGAATTTTCTCTTAAATATGATGTGATTGATGGTGGTTGGTACCCATAAAGTGCCATAAATGGGGTCATTTTTGTTGCTGTATGGAAGGAAGTGTTATACCACCATTCATCCAGAGGCAACCATTTGACCCATTGTGTCTGTTTATCAGATACAAAGCAACGAAGATATCCTTCCAAACATTTGTTTACTATCTCAGTTTGCCCATCAGATTGAGGATGATAAGATGAGCTATGAGCTAACTGAGTACCAAGACAAGAAAATAATTCTTCCAAAAATTTCCAGTGAAAATGGGATCTCTGTCACTTACAATAATCTTTGGGTTTCCATGTAGCTTTTGAACTGTTTCCATAAATGCAGTAGAAACTGTACTGGCTTTAAATGGATGTGATAATGCACAAAAGTGTGCATACTTGGTAAGTCTGTCAACTACCACCATGATGACACTCTTTCCCTCAGACATGGGTAAACCTGTGATAAAATCCATTGAAACCTCCTCCCAACGTTGGCTTGGAATGGATAAAGGTTGTAATAGACCCGGTGTCTTAATTGTTTCAACTTTATTTTGTTGGCAAACCAAACATTCCGCCACAAACTTTTGAATATCTGATTTAAGGCCATCCCAAAAAAATTCCTTCTTAACCCTGTGGTAAGTTTTTAAAAATCCCGAGTGCCCTCCTAAGGGAGAAGTGTGCAATTCCATAAGAATCTTTTGTTTTAGCTGGGAATTCTTACAGAGGTATAAGCGATCTTTGTACCATAACGAATCATTTTTCCAGCTAAATGTATCAGAAGTACTGGAATCTTGTTGTAGCTTTCGAATAAGTGCCCACACTTCTTCGTCATTCTTCCATTCCTCCTTTGCTTTGTTTATCCAATCTGGTTGGATAATAGAAATGGCACACAACAATGCTTCCATATCCTCATCCTTTCTTGAGAGTGCATCTGCCACCACATTTTGCTTCCCTTTTTTGTAGATGATTTCAAAGTCATAACCCAACATCTTTGTGACCCACTTTTGTTGCTCTTCAGAGGATAATCTTTGTTCTAAAAAGTATTTAAGGCTATCATGATCCGTTTTTACCTTGAAGTGTCTTCCCATTAGGTAGGGTCGCCATTTCTTAAGTGCATGGAGTATTGCCAACATTTCCTTCTCATAAATAGCTTTGCTTAAAAACTTTCCCTTGATTGGACGACTTTCAAAAGCAATGGGTCTTTCATCTTGCATTAGAACAGCACCAATTCCATTTCCTGAAGCATCACATTCCACAATAAAGGTTTTTGTGAAGTCTGGTGTAGCTAAGACTGGTGCTTGGCACATTGCCTCTTTAAGATGTTTAAAGGCCTTTGTTGCTTCCGGAGTCCATGAAAATGAATCTTTCTTCAATAATGTTGTTAGAGGTGCTGCTATTCTCCCATAATTCTTAACGAACTTGCGATAATACCCTGTCAACCCAAGAAATCCTCGCAGATGCTTTATGGATGTGGGGATTTTTCATTCCTTAATGGCTTTAATTTTGCTAGGGTCTACCTTAACTCCTTCATGAGATACAATATGACCCAAATATTCCACCTCCTGGACTCCAAAGAAACATTTGGATCTTTTTGCATATAATTGTTTCTCCTCCAATAGTTGTAGCACCTTGTCAACATGTTCAACATGATCCTTCCAAGACTTGCTGTAGATTAGTATATCATCAAAAAATACCAACACAAATTTTCTAAGGAATGGTTTGAAAATTGAATTCATCAAACCTTGAAATGTTGAAGGTGCATTGGTAAGGCCAAAAGGCATGACCAAAAATTCATAATGACCCTCATGAGTTCTAAATGCCATTTTCGGAATGTCTTCAATCTTCATTCTGATTTGATGATATCCCGAACGAAGATCCAACTTGGTGAAGTAAATTGATCCATGCAATTCATCCAGTAATTCATCAATGACAGGAATGGGGAACTTATCTTTAATAGTGAGCTTGTTGAGCTCCATATAATTTGGACACATGCGCCATGATCCATCCTTCTTGTGCACCAATACTACTAGAGCTGAGAAAGAACTTTGACTCGGTTGAATTATACCAGCCTCTAGCATTTCTGCAACCATACGTTCAATTTCACTTTTTTGGACATATGGATATCTGTACGGCCTGATTTTTGGAGGAACACTTCCTGGAATCAGATGAATAGCATGATCATGATCACGCATAGGTGGGAGACCTTTGGGAGTCTCAAATACCTTGGAATGATTGTCCAGGACTTTTTGGAGATCTGGAGAAATAGATGATTCCAATGTGGAAACATCTAGCGAACATAATTGTGCAATTACACCTCTTTGCTCCTTTTTTAGAAGCTTTGTCATGCCATTAGAGCTGATTATCTTTCCTGGTTTCCCTGCAATACCCCTTAATTCAACTTCCTTTCCTTCCACAGAAAATTTCATGAAAAGTTCTTGAAAATTAAAAGCTATTGTACCCAAGGATTGTAGCCATTGGACTCCTAGTACAACATCAGCACCTCCCATTGGAATGGAAAGCATTGGGCTAGTCAATACATATTCTCCCATGGATAGCTTGATATTATGGCACTTTCTAGAACAATTTATTGTTCCTCCATTTGCAATCATCACTTGACACTCTGGTGCTGGATATAGGAAGCAATTCAATTCTTTTGCTACCCTACAATGAATAAAATTGTGGGTGCTTCCTGAATCAATCAACACTATTACCTTTTTCTTCTTGATTTGTCCTTCTATATTGATGGTTTGAGGAGTGGTAATTCCCACCAATGCATTACAAGATATGGTCGGATTTATTTGTTCTTCATCAAGGCTTTGTTCCTGGAATATATCCTCTTCTTTTGACCTTTCTTGCTCCTTTTCTTCTTCCTCTTCACAATCTATGTAGAATAATTTCTTCTCAGCACACTTATGACCTTTTGTGTATTTGCTATCACAATTGTAACAAAGCCCTTTTGCTCTTTTTTCTTCCAATTGTTGTGGTGTCAACCTTGTAGGTTGTGGAAGACTATGGGCAACAACACTTCCGTCTTTATAGTTGTGAATGGTATGCTTCCTAGTTGCCATAATTTTGCTTTCCATTTTTCTTGCTAACCTGAATGCCTTCTCTAATGAATCAGGTTCCCAAAGGCGCACATCATGTTGGATATTATCCTTTAAAGACCCTATGAACACATCAATCCTATGCTCCTCTGGAATATCTTTTACCCTTATGTTCAATTTTTGGAACTCCTCAATGTGCTCCATTATTGAACCCTTTTGTTTGAGACTTATCAATTGGCTAAAAAAAGTGTTGCTTTTTGTATCCTCATAATGTGCTATCAATTCTTCTGTAAAAATTGCCCAAGTGATAAATTGTTTATGAGAAAAAAGCCATTGATACCATACAAACTGATTTTGTTCCAAATACAAAGTTTCCATACGTACCTTTTGTGTGTTTTGCACATTATTGAGATCGAAGAATTGCTCCATCTATAATATCCATGTGGCGGGATCCTTGCCATCAAACTTCCTCATATCGATTTTTGGAACATGGTGAGTATTCGATCCAACATTAGAGTCTATGGAATCATGATTAACATTTCTTTTGTTCTCATCATGAGTTTCCTTTAGTACTCTTTCACCCTTAGTGACCATTTCTTGTAGCAACTTATTCATATTTATCTTCAATTCTTCCATCTTATCATCCATGCCATCAATTTTAGCGTCCATGCCATTCACCTTAGCTTCCATGCCATCCATATTAGCTTCTACACCTTTCTTTAAACAGTCCATCTTAGCTTCTACACCTTTCTTTAAACCATCCATCTTAGCTTCTACATCTTTCTTTAAACCATCCATCTTAGCTTATGTTCCTTTTTGTGCAAGGGACAGTTGTTGCACTTGGTCTTGTAATTTTGATAAATCATGTTGCATTTCTTCCTCTTCTTCATGAGTCATGCTAGAGCTTTCAGGTTCCTTACTAGGTGTTTGCATTTTCTTTCCTCGGGGCATCAGTTACCGATAATAATGCTCTACTATGCCCTTTGAATTCCTTCAAAATAAATTTTCAAACCAAGCTTATGCAAAAATTTAAAAAAATCTACACACCTTTTTTCACTTTGTAGGAGCTTGATATTGCCTCTGATGTATCTCTGTACTTTCCAATCATCTAGTTCTGAAATTGTGACCTATAGTAGCTCTCTGTGTCCTCTTTCCAATGCCACCAGTATGATCCAAATTGGATTCTCCAAAAAAGAGTTATGCACAATCTCCCAAGATGACCTGATTATAGAACTTTCCCGAAGAGTGAACTTGTATGAAGTGCCACGTGTACAATTTTCCACCTTTGGTTCTGATAAATATATACAAAAAACTATAGTCCGTCCTCTTTCTGTACCTTCTTACGAAATTTCCATCCAATCCCCAAAGAGAAAGTTATGACGATTTTCCCTAGGTCACCTGTTTTGAATGTAATTCAGGAGTCTGCAAAAAGACCAACTTCCTCAGAGCATATCTCCGCAAATATCGCGCGAAAAGATCTGAAATTAGGACCCAAGGTTCAGCGTGATTTCGTCTCAAATGGGTTTGTTTTGTGACTTCTAAAATGTCACAGAAAAAAAGTTATAGCGAAAATGCCACGATGACCTGTTTGGAGCAGCGAAACCCTAGAATCCAAAGCTCTGATACCAAATGTTATGAAACCAGCTTCAAGAAAAGATAGAAAAGAAAAATCAAAGCCTTAGAATTCAGCCTCTTCGAGGGGGCAACCTCCTTTACATTACATAAATGAACAATTCTTGGATGATACAAATGACAAAACCTCCTTTCTATATATAGGAGTCTAAGGAGTCACAATATAATCCAGCCGACCTAACAATAATAATGTAAAGCCACAAAAATAACAATAGAGGGATTCTATGGGGCACAGAAATAACAATATGGGGGTAATAGGGGCACAACAATATAAATAAGGGGTATAACTACAATAGTAATTGGGTAATCACTAGTATTATAGGGACCCAACACACAATAGTCGGTAATAATATCCTTTATACAATGAAGATTATTAGTAATATTTGAACAATAAGATCAGAAATTCTCTTAACTAAGTTGGTTGATGAAATTCAAATGAGACCTAAGGAATCAAATTAGACTTACTTCTTGGGTATGGTTGTCCAATAACATAAACCTCTCATTTGCTTCACTGTGGTTGTGAGCCATCAGCCTGCATTTCTTCTACTGACTGTTCAAGATTTTGATTTGCTAACTCTAGTTGAGAAAACTGTCTTGTCACACCATCTAAGACTTTTAACAGATTCTTGCATACTTTTTCATAGTTCATTCAACGATTGAAACCACCTCACTATAAATGTTATCATCTTCCTGTGTCTGCGCATTTGCAAATTGCTTCATACTTTTATGCTCCCAAAAATGCCATTCAAAGAAACAAAATTGATAGGAGATACTTCAGAAATAAGAGGATGTGTGCCAAATTATCCAACTAACAAGGAGGTCCAATTTTTCATATTGAGGAAAAAAGAAAATTAAAATACAAGTGGGTCCAAAAATAGTCTTAAATAATATTAAGACATAGAAATATTGTTTTTCAAATACAATTGTGATTATTTTCCTATAGAAAAGGGAAAGACATATCCTAATATATTATATGGCTTCTTACATGATAACATGTATAGATTTTTAAAAGATACGCAAACAAGTTACAAAAACCTGCATCCCATAAACAATTAGCACAAATGGAGATTCTACTTACAAATGCAATTTTGTTGTCTGAGCTCTGAGAAAATACCATAGCTTGTTCTTCAGAAAGTAATGGTAATTACGACCCTGGCATTGATTCCAACCAAGGTACAACCATCTTTCTAGAAAAACTTGGTACTGAGATTTCTATCATTCCTTCAACACTTGGATTATTACTATTATCATTTATCTACCCATTCAAACACGAGAATAAAACAAGTAAAGTAGCATCAAGAATAATCTTGTGTAGTTTAATACACCACAAATTTGCCTACAAGCCAGAAAAATAATTACAACTAGAAGGAACATCAATCCTCATTATCCCTATACCATGAGCTCTAATTATGATTTATTGAAACTTTAATGTGCAAGACAAAAAATCAATATCATAGTTCATATGTCAAGACAAGAAGAGCCCTGCAAGCTTGTGTCAAGCATGAGCATCATTATTCCTATATACAAAAAGGTGTGACCATCAAATACTAGAGAAGAATGTTTTTAATATGTTTGTTACCTCCATAATGGAAAATGTAGATGGAATTGACCTATTGAATGGGTTTTTATATTGTCATTTCTAAATATTCTACAACTCTTCCTGCTAGGTAGTGTATGGAAGTAAGTATGTCAGGTCCCTGACCTACCTTCTATAGGATTGGTGGCGGGCCTCAAGAAAGTATATTCATAGGGAAATGGCCACGTTTTATTTTAATGGATGGAAGATAAATCATAAGAAATAAGGAAACTCATCAAGATCCACTCCTACAACTTAAAAATGATAAACCAATTGATCTTACAAGAGGAGACTTAGTGCTTGGTACATAGAGCTATTAGAAATAGTAAACTTACAAAAAAATCAAACTTCTTAGCTATAGATAGATTGTGAAAGGACTCAGTGTTACATTCAACCATGAAGAAATATCTCGTATGGGATTTTTATGACAAAATATTATGCCTTATTGGAAAGCATTTCAAAAGGGGCGAAGAAAATGTAACATAGGAATATTACCACATTCACATAAGTAATTAGTTCCTATTTATAGTGAAATATAAATCCAACATGAGGGAGGTTTCCCTTGTAGCCTGAAGTAATCCTTAGGCAAGACAAAATCAAGTCTAGGGCCTTTTACACCTAACTACTTATTATTACCACTTAAACATAACATTCAAGGTAAGAAATAAAATGGTTTGTGAGGGAATTTTGCATATTTTAGCATATAAACATTCTAAGATCATTTTGGGATTTTTATCAAGTTAGCGTAAGTCAATGAGTGAACCACAAACACTACAAACGAAGAAGAAATTATGGTTGTTGCAAAAATTACAATTAATATAGTATGGTTCAGACCACAAGTTATTATAGCAACAAATCAATTGGCCCTTGAACTTCAATGCCAATGAAAACCAGGGACGAAAATAAAAATTACACTATATTTTAATTAACATAAAAATTATGAAATTAAAAGGGCATATAAAAGCCCTAAAATCAAAACTACCCAGCCCTACGAAGGTTGTAAAAGAAATCAACAATATAAGATATGATGAATGAGTCTATTTTAAACCATATAGATACTCAATTATGATACTAGTACTAAACATTTCAGTTAATATTATGGGTCAATTATTGGATATGCTTTAAGTTCTTCTCAACTCAATGAGAGTTAGCAAAAATTATGTGCATGAAGAGATAGATCTCTGACTTGGGTTTGGATATTGTGGTATGCCTTGTACAGGATGAACTGTTCTAGGTAGCAGAATGGCTTCATAAAGAGACAAAAGACCAATATTACTTGAACTATATGATTGATAATGCAGGTCCACTTAGTGGGAAAATTTAGGCCATGAATGAATCTATTTTGGATAATAAATATGCAAGGGTCCAGGTGCTTGCATCTAAATTCATAGTGCAATATCAATAAATAAACCATTTTTCTAATGGTTTTTTTATCTAGTTATAAGCAGTATTTTCCATCAGCTTACATTGCAGGCTTCATACCAAGGGCCAAATTAGGTTTCTCATCAACTCAATCAGTTTGGATCCGAATTGAATGGATAATTGGTAGTTTCTCTCATCTTTTTCATCATCTTCATCATGGGAGAAAACAACAACTTCATCATGGGCTTCCAGAATTTAAGAAACGGACTTGTTGAGAAACAATTAGAGGATTTTTAGGGAAGTTTTGGAAATATTTGTTTAGCAACAATGATGACCTAAATTGGGAGAAATTTCCATCAATTAATGAAGATTAATGAAGCATAAAAATTGAATATCATTCCACCTTTGCATAAATAGCAGAATAGAAAGTAATATTGGTACTTCTTCATGGAACGAAGAAATTCATGGAAGTTTTGAGATATTTCAATTACTTAATAGTGAAGAGAAAAGGAATATCCATGTTCTAAAATCCCAACCAATGAAAAAATCTTCATTTTTTAGAGTTGTTAATGGTCGACAATGTGGGTTTACTTTCAAACCTATGACTTTGTCATGGCCCACTAAAAATTGGTTGAGATAGGAGGCCTAAGATGATAGTTCACATCAGAAGGTTGAATATATTATCAAATACTTCACATTATTTAATGAGAATGGGTAGAATGTTTTTTCATTTTTATTATTTATAATCTAGATAAAAATGGTAATACTCATTTCATTTATTTTATTTCTGAAGAAAAAATAAAAAATATATGCTTAGAAATGGAATTTCTAAAGCCCTTTTCAAGGGAAACATAAGAGCTTGAGGCATGGAATGAATGCCTATAGTATTTCACAATGTGCTCGACATGAAAAAAGTTGAGATGGGCCCTCAAACATGGATTTTGGTAAACCTTGGGAATGTTACATGCTAAGGAGATTTCATGGGGATGGTGAGACATACTGAGCACACATACAATGTGAGAAGTCGAGGCTAGGGCTTGGGTGCACACACAATGTAACAAACTGAAAAAAGGGTTGTGTATGCATATATCATGTGGTGTATGAATATTATTTTTAGGCCCATTGTTGTAGGGAAAAGTATCCGACTCGGATGACCCTATCCCACTCTAAGGGTGACAGTTCCTTAGCAACAACTGTAAAACAAACTACTTAAGGTTTACTTCTTTATGAAAGCAAAAGAGGATGGAGAAAGCACTAACCGTTGCCTTGCGCTCAATGTCGAATCCAAACTCTTCTCTTTGGCCGCTTGCTCCTAGCTCTTTGTTCTTCTGCTCGCCCAGCTACAATGAGATCCTGCAAAATAACAAAGAAGGAGACTACAAGAGGCATGCAATCATAACTGGTTCATGGATTAGTGTAAACCAAACATGCAATCATCACAATATATAATTGAAACAAGAGCACATAGAAGAACCTCAATAGCTTTTATTAATGAAGAAATAAAGGTTCTGAGAGTATTACAACCATTGAAGGCTCCAACCCAGCAACACCTCCCAGCAGAAAGAATTGCTCTTCTTCACCTCTCTCAAACAATCACCCAATAACTCAATAATGAAACCAACAGCATATCATTACTTTGCACAAAATTCCAGCCTCCTGAGCTCATAGGAGAGAGCTCAATATATAGATGAATTGAGAAAGGATGAGTCAGCTTGCAACTGATGTGTAGCTGCCTTGTGTCCTCTCTCTCTTCAGTTAATCTTTAGTTGATCTTCAGTTCTTGAGTCCACTTGGTGAACCTTGCTTCCACTTGGAGAAACAAAGCCTCTGACTCATCACAAGGCGAAATACCTGATCCAAGTGTCATTTTTGGAAGATTCCAAAGCAATGACTCACTGTGCCACTTGTCCTTTCTCGCTCAGCGCAGGTGGCCTTTGTCCCACTTGCTTTGCAACGCAGGTACACCATGGAGCAACTGAGTTTCAGCGCAGAACCCTAGTGGAGCACCTGCTTTGATTTCAGGATTGCTTGTTTTTGAGTGTTTTCATGTGGAGAACTGATCTGAGAGCTGTTGGTTTGCTGACCTTGTTCCTCTAGGGGTAGGAACATCATGTTTAGGGAACTTTGGATCCCTTGGATTATTGACAATTCATGCTTGTTGCTGTAAGGCACAAAATTGTCTATAACAGATGCCCCCTAAAGTATGAGGTCGTTTATCGGGTGAAATGCTTTATTGAGAGGATCCGAAGTTCATTCAATCTGCTGAGAAGTGTCCTGTAATAAGATACAATACAATACATTATTTTTCATACATTTTTCATGATCTAGCTGAGGCGGGCATTCCCATGCTCAGCTTTATAAATACATTTTGGTACATAGAACAGACGATCGTCTGATTGTAGACTGATAATTCTCTGCCGAAATTATCATCCTTTGAGAAGGATGATCATCTGCTGTAATGATGTACATATCAAATGTCTTTATGTCCTGAATATATATCGCAGCCCGGATGGATGAAACTAGATCCGGGGTCTTCAATCTCTTCCGATCTTCACTCGATGTACAAGTCGATCCATGTGAGAATTTCTTGAAGTCGAACATGGAAAGATATCGCTTGATTACCGGTCAATGATGTAAGCCGTTAACAAGCGCGAGAGGAGTCACCGATAAGGATGATCACCCTCAAGGTACGGCAGTACAATCCACATGGTGGGAATAAAGGACTTGGCGTCGACCACCATGCAAAATCTTCTGGTCGAAGGTCATTGATGTATACCTGTCGCCGGAAGTGAGAAACTTGCCATTGAGGCATGCAAGCTTCAAAGTACTGAGGGGGTTGTTCCTAGATCAACTCCTTGGATAATGAGCTAATGTCGACAAGGAGCGATCCGTCAAAGGAGGGCCTTAATGAATCCCACATCAGTGACACGGAACGGAGCTAGTGATTGTGATGAGGTGAAAACAAACTGTGATGTATGATTCAGGGTGGCGGTCATGAAGTGGATGAAGGATAATGTATGGCAGTGGGTGGAACACGGTTGACTCTTTACAGAACCACATCTCTTGAACATATAACGACACTGATGTGATGGATTGGTAGCATTACCCCAATTGTGGATGGTGTGGCGAGGACCATGGTTATGAGACCGGTGAATGAAACAACCCAACCCGATGTGATACGGAGGACAAAGTGTCATGTTCAAGAGCGACTTGCTACCATTAATGCTGTGAGGTTCTCCCAATTTTTCCCCAGTCATTGCTGACCAGTACCTCTTTATTTTTGTCAAGCTTGAGGAGGATAACATATGCTTGTTCTATAACCTGCCCTTCGGGCAAGCCCATCGCTATGTTTTAACGAGCCTAGCGATAGGGAAACTCGTTCTCGTCTAAAGACAAGTTTGTCGCTATTTAATCATTTTAACGAGTCTAACGACAAAGAAAACTCGGTCCTTTTCATTTTTAGAGAGTCTGAAAAGGTACGAAAAGTTAACTCCAAAATTCCTTTTTCGTCTTCTAATCCCTTAAGTCCGAAAAAGTATAAAACAATACAGAAGGGATGAATTTTCGATTTCTTTAACGAGCCGAACAAAACAAGCGCTCGATCTTTTTGTGTAATAATCCCTCAGGTCCAAAAAGATTAAAATCTAGAGGAGGGATAGCTCTTCTTGTCCTTTAACGAGCTGGAAGGCCAAAACTCGGCAAACTTTTCATATTTTACGAGTCAGTGAAAAGAGCTCAAAGAAGACTCGTCTTTTGAGGAACGAGTGATGAACAGGGATAGCAGCAGATTCCAGGTACAGGTTGGAATTCTCCAATCACGGCAGTGTCACAAGGATGGCTAAGTGAAATCACTCTTCGCAGCTGTTCCTCAAAATGGGTAAACAAACACATGGAGGTGAACGATTGGCCAAATGAACGGATGGAGGTGACGGCATATAAACACGACCAAGGGATTTTAATATGGCTTTCAAAGGTTACATTTCTCGAGGTTGTTTACCGGTTCATTTTTTCTGGATGAGCTTGAACTGCTAGGGAAAGATTGCTCACAACTTGTGTTTATTTTTTAACGAGCATGAACTCTGTACAAAACTGCTTGATTCTTGCGTTTATTTTTTAACGAGCAAGAACATTGCTAAAACTGCTCGATTATATGGTTTACTCTTGATTTTTACCATAATTAGCTTCTCTTTTTCATTGATAGCACTGCATTTTCAATTTGCTGCAACAAACTAGTTAGAAATGGGTAATATTTACTTGATAATGAGATTAACACATCAATATTTACCTTGAATTACGTAAGAAAACAAATAAAAAGGGTTTTACCTCTCATTTTACCATTTCATGTGCATTTTGCTTGTTGGAGCTTTGGAGGAGCCTCTTTCCCCTCGATTTTCATCAGCTGATTCCGGGAGATTCTGCGGACGATTTTCGGCGCCGTTTGGACCAGGTAGGATCTAAACCTTAGCTCTTCATTTTCATGGTTTCATTTTCCTGTTTTATGCCTGTTTTGCTGCTCTATTGAGCCTCTGGGGTTTTGCCAGGGCGCCCTCTGATCAACGCAGGTTCCCCATTCGAAAACTGCGTTGGGATCCAAGCTGCTTGAAGGCAGCTTGTCCCCCAACGCAGGTAGTACACTAGGCACCTGCTTTGGGGCATAAAAGCAACAATTTTTCACAGATTTTGATGAAATTTTCGCCAGTTTTTCATCAATTTCAGGAGCTGACTCATCCTCTTGTTTGTTTTGCAGGGATTCTTGAACAAGATGGCCCTAACATGGTGAGAACGAGAACATGAAGAAGAAGATATGATTGCCCTTCATGATCCTGTTACGGTGGGCGCATTGCGAGACTGTGGTTTACTGAAGTTTTTCCGTATCTCTAGCATGAGAGCACAGATTTCACTACTGCAGTATTTGCTTGATGCTTGGGATCCTGTTAACCAAGTATTCCAGATCAGGAACAAACCTATTCCATTGACTATGACAGATATTTACTTCTTGACTGGCCTGTCAAGGCGGGGTGCCCCCATTTCTTTATCAGGTACAGTTCGGGGGAATGATTCCGTGAGAGATTATGTTCGCCAGTATTGCAGGGAGGGGTCCCAGCCGAGCAGAGACGGCAAGGTGGTTATCCGTGATGTTACTAGCAGGCCTCTCAGGTCCATTCTGTATACTCTTGGTAGGATGGCCGGTAGCGCATCTTTACATGTTGCCAACAGGTCTCACATGCAGCACGCCTTGGAATGTCTCCAACCGAAAATCTTCAACTGGAGTGATGCAGTGCTTAGTCAGATGAAAAATCAATTGAACAAGGTGAAGGACGGGAAGCTGAAGAACTTTGGTTTTGGTTCGATTCTGACCGCCTTCGCCTTGGAGAAGATCCCTCTGATGCAACCTCAGTACATTGATCTCGGAGTGCCTTCTCCTACCGAGCCACGTATGCAGCGATGGGTCGATCACATGTCCAGGCATGCCGGTCAATCCCAGATTTCTTTCAATGCTGCTTTCTTTAGGTGGTTCGATCGCCAGGAGATGGCTTTTTCCGAGTACCCATATGTTGGTATGGATTTCCGGGGCGATCCGGATATGGTACTGCCAGACGGTGCTCAGTGGGATGCTACTGGTAAGAACTTCAACCATATTACCGTTCATTGTTTTCATTCATAATGTTCTTGTGCTTTGTTCTTTCAAGACTTTGATTGAACTCATGTGCGCTTGCAGATGTCGGTCCTGTTCGTCCGGCATTTCGTCCGAGACCACCTGTTACTGTTCCGGCAGAGGAACCTGCTCGGAGAGTTATTATCCGTGATCTTAGCGACACAGAGACCCTTACAGCTGTGCAGGGGCAGGTCGAGAACCTTACCCGTGGTCTTCCGGATGTACAGATTGACGAGTTACCTTTACCGATGCAGCAACATACTATCGGTGTACCTAGACGATGGACCCGTCTTCTGCGTATGATCGTACATACTGTGGCTTACTATCAGGAGCATCACTAGGCTAGGGTGCCCCCTAGCATTTTGAGTTTTTAGGTCATATGACCAATTTTGTCTTGGTTACAGAACATCATGTATGAACTTTATGAACAACTTATATATATATTTTTATTTTCGAGTCTTATTCTGGTTGCTTTGGATGATTCATATGTACACTTTTTATGATGTGTCCTTTATAAATGTTGCAAATGTCTGTCTAACACATAGTTTGCCAATGAGTCAGTTAATGTGTTTAGATTTCTTGAAATATGTTGATATTGAATTGAATCAAATCGTCTTTCCAAGATCTTTACTCTTAGGAACATGCGATAAATAGCTGGATTACGAACAGAATATATACCATTGAGTTGTAGTACTACGAGCTGTGAGTCTAGCCTGACAATTAGTCGGCGTATGCCTCGTGTGATGGCATCAGAGAGTAGTTCTATCAACGCGCTATATTCAGCGATGTTATTCGTTGATTGCCCAATACATACACCTCTGAAACTTACTAACTCGCCATTTGGATTAAAAATGGCCCATGCTGCGGAGGATAGGTTCCGCGAACTACGACTTGCTCCGTCGGCATATCCAACACATGTCTCCATAGGGTTTGACATCTGCAACGAATGAAAAAGGGGAATCACTCAACCAGAGCAAGAACTTTGGCGAAAACAAAATACAACAAAAGCACGCAGGTTACTATTTAAGCATAGTAACGCTTGAGGTACAGCCCGTTTCGGGGCTGTGCCAGTGGAATTCCGTCGTAATCTATTAACTCGTAGGCTCCTTTTGCTAATACTCTTTTAACAATATAGGGGCCCATCCATAAGGAATTGAATTTACCTGCTCCTAATTTATCGGATTCTTGGTCATAAAGCAAGACCAAATCACCTTCTGAGAAGACACGGGGTTTGACATTTTTGTCGAACTGAGCCTTGACTCGTTTCTTATGGGCTTCGTTAGCCAAAGTGGCATCACGACGGGTTTCATCCAATTGGATTAATTCCATGAAACGAGCCTCTTCTTCCGAAGTTCTGTGGAGGAGATCAATTGCGAGTTTAAGCGATGAAATTTCACACTGGATCGGTAAGACTGCTTCTAGACCGTACACCAATTGAAAAGGTGTGAAACCGGTCGCGTTTCTTACCGAGGTTCGGTAGGCCCACAAGGCTGCATACAGGATTAGGTGCCATCTTCTTTTATGAACTCCGATCATCCTCTGCAACATACGCTTCAGGACCTTGTTGATTGCTTCAACTTGTCCGTTGGCTTGTGGATAATACGGAGTAGAGCTGTCGTGAGATAGCCCTAGTTTGGCAGCTAATTCGACCATCATGTGATTGCGGAAGTGCGATCCATGATCTGTAACTATAGCCTGGGGTACACCGAACCTGGCGACTACATGATTGAAAAAGAATAGGGCAGCTGTTTCACCAGTATTGTCCAATGTAGGCATCGCCTCGGCCCATTTGGTAAAATAGTCAACTGCGACTATAATATACCCATGCCCCCCAGTCGAGGTGGGGTTACATTGCATGAAATCGATGCCCCATTTGGCGAAAGGCCCAACCGCAACTATTGGTTGCAGCGGTGCGGGTGGTCTTCTGGTTTTGCTATCAAAGATTTTGGCAGGAATGACAACTTCGAACTGCGATTATGCAATCTTTGAACATTGTTGGCCAAAAATATCCTGCTCTTAATATCTTTTGGGCTGTAGCGAAACCTGATTGATGCCCCCCACACGCGCCTGAATGACACTCATTCAGGGCTTTTTCGGCTTCTTCATGGGTGAGACACCTCCTCAGAATGGTATCGATACCACGACGGTAAAGAGTATCACCGACGATCATGTAGTCTTTTGCTTGGTATCATATACGTTTCTGTTCGGAGTGAGAGGTGTCAGGCCGAAACTTTTGGGTTTGGAGATAGATAATTATATCTCCATACCATTCATCGCTTGCAGATATCAGAAATAAAGTCTCGTCCACTATTGACTCCTTGGAAGTTTCGTCGTTGGACGATGATGGGAGATCGCATAATAATTCTGCGAATACTAGAGCTTTCTTTGACTTGGATTTCACAAATTTCAGATCAAACTCTTGAAGGATCGCTATCCATTTGGAATATTTGCCCCCCAGCAACTGTCGCGACAGTATATAAGTCATGGGGTTGCAATCTGACAGAATGGTAGTTTTCCTAAAGAGGATATAATGTCGAAATCTCTGTACCGCTTGAACAGCAGCGAGCGCTAGCTTTTCAACGTAAGAATATTTAATTTCTGTATCATTTAAGTTTTTACTTAAATAATATACAGGATGTTCAACTCCATCGACTTCTTGCACTAAAACCATCGCAATGGTCGTATCTGCCGCAGCTAGATACAGGTTAAAATCCCTAAGATAATCTGGGGCGTACATTAATGATGCTTTTACTAGGGACTCTTTCAAAGCGTCAAAGGAAGCTTGCGCAACCTGGTCCCAATCGAAGGGTACATCTTTTTTCAAAAGACGTGTATAACCTTTAGCAAGTTCTGCGTAATTTGGAATGAACCTCCTCAGAAAGTTTGCTTTCCCTTGGAGTTTCTGAATCTGAAGCAAATTCGAAGGTGGAGGCAAATTAATGATTAGAGACGAATCCCATCTTTAGAGACTACAAAGCCAAGTAAACGACCAGAACCGACGCAAAACACACATTTGTGAGGGTTGAGTCTTATCTTGTAGTGTCGACAACGTAGAAATATCGCTCTTAAATGCTGCGGATGATCAGTCCGCTTTCGCGAATGAGCCGGAAGATCGTCGAGATATGGTTGAACAATGCTCTTGATGTCATGGAAGGCGTAATTCATAGCCCTCTGAAAAGTTGCCCCTGCGTTCTTCAAGCCAAAGGGTAATTTTTTATAAGCGAACGTGCCCCACGGACATATAAATGCAGTCTTTGACTGGTCCTGTGGGCGGATATTTATTTGATTATACCCGGAAAATCCATCCATAAAGGAAAAGATTTCACATCCGGCGCATTCATCAATTATCTGGTCGATGAAGGGTGTAGGGTAGTTGTCCTTCGGACAAGCTTGGTTTACATCCCTATAATCGACGCACACTCTTATCGTCCCTTGTTTTTTCATAACAGGGACAATATTCGATACCCAATCGGTTAGAGGAACCGGGTAGATGAATCCAGCATGGAGAAGTTTCTCAACTTCTGCTTTAATGGCAGCGGCTTTCTTAGGGTGCACCTGTCGAAGCCGTTGTCTTACTGGTTTGACATCAGGATACATTTTAATTTCATGTTCAACGATACTCGAGTCGATGCCTGGCATTTCATCATATGACCAAGCAAAGACATCTCTAAATTCGCGAAAGAGAGCGTTATATATTTTCAGTTCTGAAGGGGAACAACCTTTGCCAACATGAATATTCTCTACAACATCAGGTTTTGTCGAGATATTTATGGCTATAGTCTCTTCGATATTTGATAAGTTTCGCTCGGAATCCACCGTGTTTACAGTTTTTGTTAGGAATTCAAAGACTGAAGGGTGGTAAAGATCTTTCTGAGTATCTTCTTCGTATTCTGGAAGAAGGGAACGATGGTGGTGATCATTCCATGGTGCCCCCTCAATCATCATTGATTGTAAGATTCCTTCGTCAGTCCCATGTATTTTCGACCAAGGATCTAATGGGGTACCATATTCTCTAGATCTATCTACCCAAACGCTCGATGAGCGTTGATTTGGGTTTGCCTCCCATGCATGAAACATTGATTGCTACAATATTTCAATGGGGCTTGGTGGCAAAACCATTGCATGATCCATAGCAACTCTGCCTTCTGTTACTTTCAAGGTGGATACCATATTGCATGTTGCTACAAATGGTACATTTCCTATACAAATAGGAGGTGGTAGCGCGAAAGTTCCCATCATAGTGGGGTCTTTCAACAGACCTACTCCAATGTCTTGAATCGACCGGTCGCTGCCATGGATCATGGGAACGCTTCCTGTAACTTGTGAACCATTAGGGAGGAAGTTTTGTTGATCGACGACCGTAATCCCTCCTTCAAAGGGGAATGCGATCTTCCTAAAATAAGTCGACACAACAGCTTGCATGGCATAAATCCATGGCCTTCCTAGTAGGATGTTATAGTCAAGATTGCCATCGATGACTTCAACATCTATTTCTACTGTTTTGCCCCCTAGTTCAACCTTCAGGTTACTAAGGATACCGTAAGGGGTATATATCCTTCCGTCGAATGCTTTTAATGTTGTCGATGATCGCGACAAGGTTGGAGATCCTAAAGTTTTCCAGCAACTCATCGACATAATACACGTCGATGCTCCCTCATCAATAATCGTCCTATGAACTGTTTTGTTGAGGGATTTCACTTGGACGAGGAAAGCTAATTGAGCCGGCAACTGAGGATCATACCCTTTGTGATCAAAGGATACCAGATTGGAATCTTTAGGATCCACCCCACCAATTGCTGATAACAATGCCTGCCTTTGGGATGGGCAATGCTGTAATACCTCAAGAGTCGACATAGCAGATGGCGATTGCGCCAAATCTTCTACTATGTTGTAATGCTGTGCCGCTCTAGCACGAGGATTAAATGTCGACTTGTGTACTACTCCCTTTGGCGGTTTTATTGTTAATTCATGTGTGATGGGGGGTACAACTTCTGCCGAAGTTGTCGTCGAACTGCTAGGTTGATCTGTCCCTTTATCGCTCGACACCTGTGGATTCCCATAATCTTTGCTCCTTGTCGAAATCAAAGCATCATTTTGCTATTTCGAAATCGACAACATAAGTACTTGGGACGGGGAAGCGTTTCCACTATCAACCAGATTTTGACCTGGGTTAGGAAATTGATCACTTGACATAGTTGAGGTATGAGGACTTTTAAAGAACCTCTTTAGCTCAGATTTGAATGGGCAATCCTTAGTGTTGTGATCTTTGTCATCGCATATTTGACACGGAAACTGTTTCCTATTCCCAGGAGGGTTTGAAGAATTTTTCTTAGGGGATGACCCACCTTGTTTATTCTTCCTCCCTTTGTTTTGATTCTTCTTGCTTCCTCGTTGATTGGTTTCTTTTCCCTTATCTGTCGATACGACATTTACTTCCGAAGCAAGAACTTCTTCATGCGCATTTTGATTCGAATCCTTACGGGCCTTCTTTTGATTGGTCCTTTTCGGATTCGTGTTTGCTGTGCCAATCACGCCATCACCGGCATGAGAGTCACTGTTTGATTTAGGAGGAGGAGGGATTGAAAACTCTGGTCTAGGGGCGTCTGGTATTTTGTCATAGAGCGTGCCGGACTGAGTATATACTAAATCCAAGTATTGTGCACGAGCGATAACTTGCTCTTCTGTTACGACTCCTCCCTTTGCTACATCTTCCGTTATAGCCGGAAGTAATGACTTTATAAACCACTCAGCTAAAAGCTGATCAGGAACGTATGTTTTAACCATTCTTCGTCGACGTCGCCACTCATGTATATGATCTGATATATGAGTTGCGGTTGTCTGTTTGAAGTTAGTCAATATCTCTGTTCTCTGTTTCATACCTTATTGGTAATTGAAAGTGGGTCAAGAATGTCGTGGCAAGGGAGCCAAAATTGTCGAACGAAGCTCTAGGTAATTCTATATACCATTTTGCCGCTGGACCTGTCAATGTCCTCTGAAAGAGGCGAAGCCTTATCGAATCGTCATTCAAAGTGTTCGACGAACACCATAGATGAAATGTCATCACATGATTCGACGGGTCTTCACCTGGATTTCCATTGAATTTAGGAATGTCGGACGGAAGTTTGTGCGGAATCACTGGCCACCAAGGGGCGTAAGCAATTGGATCGTTTGTTAACCGATGTAAATTAGGCAACTCTAAAGTCGCCACGAATGGTAACTGTTGGTTCAAGTTAGGTGAAGCGTAACCAGGATACGATGGAATCGCCTGAACAGTCGGTCTTTGCATACCAGCATAATGGAGTTGATGTTGGTATGATGAATACGGTTGATGGACTTGACCACTATAAAGTGGTTGATTTTGACCATTTTGAATATATGGTTGTCCAGTATTTGCAAATATTTGCTGTTCAGAACCTTGGTACACTTGTTGGAATTGCGGCTGTTGGTATTGCATTATCCACGGTTGCGACACCATGGGTTGTTGCGCTACACTAACCATTGGACCAAGATGTGGGGTAGTTGTACCCAACTGTACTTGTGTTGCCCCACCAGTAGGCGATTGTGGTTGGGTCGCCGGGTCAAGGGGCTGTTGCATGAGAACCTGAGGTTGACATACAACAGGCATTGTTTGAACTTGCGACACGGTCACAATAGCAGGTGTAGTTGGGATGTTCGTCACAGGTACACACTGTTGCATAGAATATACAATTCTCGGTGGCTGGGATATCATAGGTACCCAACTACTCGTTGCAATTCCGCCATAACTTGAATAAGGTTGAGAACTCCCGTATGGGTACCCTCCCGGAGGGGGTAATGAAAAGGCATACTGCCCCCCATACGGTAGCAATCCAGAACTCAAGGCAATTGATTGTCCTGGAGGACTGGATGGCCTAATTAGATTCCCAAAAGGGTCAATTTGATGAGCCTCACCATGAGAGTTACCAGACATTACTCCAGAACAAACAGGAACAGACCATACTATCGAGATAGTCTCTTGGTGGACTCCTTCTAGCGACTGAGAGCTAGTTGGGACAGATGGTATGCCGGCGAACATTGTTGGATTTGCAGCAGGTAATTCTGCCGTCGCCGTGTCATTCGACACATTCCTAGATGTCGACGGTTGTTCAGTCATTTTTAGTCTATCCAATTGATCACCTAGTGATTCTACAGGAACTTCCACTGGTGATGGACAAACTTCTGTTGTAGCAGGAAATAGAGTGACCCCTACTCCAAATTGAATTGGAGTGGATACTTGCGGTTCTTCTATAATTTCCTCTATCGCAATCAGACCAGGTGGAAGAGGAAGACCGTCAGGTCTGTAAAAGATTTCTGGTGCCGAAGAAGGGGTTGTATCGACCGCGACGGATGTTTGAGGAACAAAACTCTCTGGACCGGTTACAGATGGAACTGGTTCAGTCATACAAGCATTTGCCCCCAAACTAGGATCAGTATTACTGTCCCTCTGTGGCGATTGAACTTCTTCTATAGAGGCAGGGTTTCCGGAAATGTTTGGAGTGACCAGAATCTCAGATGTTGTTGGAACACTTGTTCTAACTTTTAAAGGAGATTTTGAATTGGTTCGACGAGCTCGCTTTGTCCGGATTGTTTTCGATTCCGGAGACAAAGACGGTTGACTCGCAAGCCTCCGAGAACGACGGATATTCAATTGACTTTCTTCCACGATTGCGGATTACTCGATCAACTAAAATATAAAGGGGAAAATTTGTGTTTCCGATTTGAATGAATTTTATTAGACGCTTTTAAACATAACTTTGCTTTTTCATGTTTTAAGAGTCGAGAAAAAGCTAAAGATGACTCTAGTCTCCTTCGATGTATTAACGAGCCCGAAGTGACAAATGCTCGGTTGGACCTTTTCAGTTATAGAGTTTGAAAAGGGCCAAAAGAAACTGCTCTGGAGATCTAGGCAGAGGGTGTGCCAAACCTTTCGCGAAACCACAGAATACGTTTTATGGTACGGGTGGTCGATCTTCGTGAATGCTGTGTTCACTGCATCGCGATCAGTAGGGCGGCCGACACGGCTTCCTATGGATAAAGGATAATTGCCTATAGGGGTCTCCCAATATATACTCGACAGTACGTGGGAGCACAAGTCCGTATTAGTGCCACCGACTCTCAGGAGGAATCACCCACCTTCGTAGAGATCGACAGTCACTATGTTTAACGACGCCGGAACACGTCTCTACCTAGACCTCTAGATGTTTGCGTTATGTTTCAAATGCGTTGTTAGGTTCATTCAGTATATTTTAAGTTGATCTTTTTAAAGTTTGCCTTTCAAGGTTCACCACGAGATGTATATGACAAATTCCTAAATGCAGCCTAAGATGAGAAGCAAGCTTTTTCAAATCTTTTTGACTGATGAAAATCTTAACTACTGAGGGAGAAGAAAGGCAAATTCTTTTCACACAGTTCATACAGCACAAACTAATGCACTTTCTCCTAAATCATCATGCAAACTTTTTCAAATGCAAAATGCACAATGCATGTATTTTCTTTTCCCTTTCTTAATGTGGATGGATTACAAAAAGAAAGTGGTCATATAACTTTGATTTCAATTTAAAGCGAAAGTAAACAAGTTTGTCCAAAATCAAAAGACACCTTAAGATTCACTTGCTTAATCACTGGAAATACATGAAATCAAACCATACTGACGAAAGTAAAATGACTAATCAGCTATGGACAGCAAACAAGCTAACTCTTTAGACCAGCAAAATGCCTAACACAGGTTTAGATCTAAGAGGCCAAAAGCATGACTAGTTTACTTTCGTTATGGGAAATTGTAAATGAGTAAGAAATACAAAGAACAAGTACAATTTCGTTATATAACAGAGGCAAAATGATGGCAAGTAATATTGGTTTCAAAACAGGCACAAGACTGACACCTAGCAGCAAAACTAAGTGAAAACAGGCAAGAGAAAGGAGGAAACCCCAAATGCACTAAGCAAATTTGGGCCAACGCAGGCTCTGCACAGCCAAACTGGATCTCAGTGCAGGTAGCCCCTTCGGGACCTGCGTTGCAAAGCAGGTAGCCTGTGTACTACCTGCTTTGGAAAACGAGAATTGCGTTTTCACAGTTTCCGGGTCATAATTTTCTAAAAAATGCACGGTTTTTGCTCAAATCAGAAGCAATCAGTCAAGCACACTCAAAGGGATGATTTAGAAGGTGCAAAGCTATCACTAAGAGCTTACAAGGATCCTTGTAGATCAGCTCTTCAAATCATGAATTTTCTCAGAAAATGGGCAAGAGTAGCTGCCCTCTACTTCGCTTTTGATATAGTCAAAAGCTTTTCGATTTGGTACTCTTTTGTTCAGGAAATGAATAGCAAAATACTACAAACACAATCAAACGGATACAGTCCCCAGTGGAGTCGCCAGTTTGTTGTAGGGAAAAGTATCCGACTCGGATGACCCTATCCCACTCTAAGGGTGACAGTTCCTTAGCAACAACTGTAAAACAAACTACTTAAGGTTTACTTCTTTATGAAAGCAAAAGAGGATGGAGAAAGCACTAACCGTTGCCTTGCGCTCAATGTCGAATCCAAACTCTTCTCTTTGGCCGCTTGCTCCTAGCTCTTTGTTCTTCTGCTCGCCCAGCTACAATGAGATCCTGCAAAATAACAAAGAAGGAGACTACAAGAGGCATGCAATCATAACTGGTTCATGGATTAGTGTAAACCAAACATGCAATCATCACAATATATAATTGAAACAAGAGCACATAGAAGAACCTCAATAGCTTTTATTAATGAAGAAATAAAGGTTCTGAGAGTATTACAACCATTGAAGGCTCCAACCCAGCAACACCTCCCAGCAGAAAGAATTTCTCTTCTTCACGTCTCTCAAACAATCACCCAATAACTCAATAATGAAACCAACAGCATATCATTACTTTGCACAAAATTCCAGCCTCCTGAGCTCATAGGAGAGAGCTCAATATATAGATGAATTGAGAAAGGATGAGTCAGCTTGCAACTGATGTGTAGCTGCCTTGTGTCCTCTCTCTCTTCAGTTAATCTTTAGTTGATCTTCAGTTCTTGAGTCCACTTGGTGAACCTTGCTTCCACTTGGAGAAACAAAGCCTCTGACTCATCACAAGGCGAAATACCTGATCCAAGTGTCATTTTTGGAAGATTCCAAAGCAATGACTCACTGTGCCACTTGTCCTTTCTCGCTCAGCGCAGGTGGCCTTTGTCCCACTTGCTTTGCAACGCAGGTACACCATGGAGCAACTGAGTTTCAGCGCAGAACCCTAGTGGAGCACCTGCTTTGATTTCAGGATTGCTTGTTTTTGAGTGTTTTCATGTGGAGAACTGATCTGAGAGCTGTTGGTTTGCTGACCTTGTTCCTCTAGGGGTAGGAACATCATGTTTAGGGAACTTTGGATCCCTTGGATTATTGACAATTCATGCTTGTTGTTGTAAGGCACAAAATTGTCTATAACACCCATACATTATGTGACAGACCTATATAAGTCTCATTATCCAAAATTGTGTGGTAGGAAAAGAAATGACCATAATCGAGTAACCAACATGTTCTTAGATAAATGGTAAGAAAAATTATGGACTACGTGGATGAGTGCACTTGGTACATGATGAAGAAATCGATATATGTAATGATAAGAAAGGAGAATATTAGGTGTGTGAAGTTCCAAGGGGGTCATATGCAAGTTGATTAGACACGTTATTCCTACTGTGTGGTTTTTGTGCAGATCATATGATGTTGGTGGATGGTAGAATGACTTATATGACAAACTAAGTGGTATTGGAATGAAGCAAGTGACACATAGGTTTACATCAATTTGAAATGATATCCATGTGTCGAAAATATGTGTGTGGGAGGCTGCACAAGACAAATCACTAATTTTTGGACCACACAAAAGTTGGGTCGAATTGACTTCACATGTGGATGAGTATTACAATGTGACATGGTTGGCCTATGCCATATGGAACACTGCAACATTCAATCTTATGGAACAATCTCATATATGTGTGTCAGATTTTGTGATATGTGAGACAAGTAATGGAAATAATATAAGAGACGTGACCCTAGCAGGAATGGGGCATCATCTTGATGACATGGAATGACAAGTAGATAGAGAAGTAGTGGAAGAAAGACTAAATAGGATGGTTGATATCATCGGGTGATAGATGTCATGGGAGAGTTAGATAAAATATTTTATTGTTGGCATTGAAGATTACCTACAAGTGTTGGTCTTGGACATAATCGAGATAGGATATGGCCAAGATAATCTCCTTTCCATCTTGGAATGACCTTGTCTAGTTGAGAAAGTTGGTGAATCCATTAAATGTTGTCTATGCTAAGGAGAACACCTTGTAGAATAATATGCAAACAAGGTGGCTTGATTGAATGAGTTGGTGAATCCTACCAAGGTTTGGTTGAATGTTTTACAAAGTAAGTTGCAAGACCCACATTCACCACAGGCTTTGCAGATAGTTGGATAATGCCAACAATTTTTTATGAGTGAAGCCAAGGAGGGATATGCAAAACACATTGTGAATAACACATAAAATTACCAACAATAGGTTGTGACAATAATGGAGTGATCCAACATGCTTACAAGGAGAGGTAAATTGATTGAGTGCTTCTACTACTCACAAAATAATTATGTGAATCACTATTGATATTCAAGAAAGATGGCATTATTTATGGAATCAATGGAGGAACAAGAAACATCAAGCAATGAAGCTAGGGTCCTGGATGAGACAGTTTAATATTGTTGATTAGAGGATAGTGTGATTAGGATAGAGGGTGCTCAACTCTGCTCAAATGGAACTATTGCAAAAATAACATAGCCAAAGAAAAGAAACAAGGATGTTGTGTGTTTCATTTGAAATCAAAACCGCTTTCCAAAAAGCTACTCATGGGAAGACAAGTTAACGTGATAGGTTGAAAAAAATGATATATGACCCATATTAAGTGAGAAGGAACCTGAAGCTTCAAGGGAGATAGTTCTCGTCCATCGATTCTCATAGGAAGTGTTCAAAGCATTGAAAACATTGGAGGTATTTTTCATAAGGATGAGGCTGAATAACCTTCGAAAAACTGAGGATGTGCCATGGGTTTTCGTTATATATGAAACAACTTGAAATTGATTGTTAAAAATTTAGAACAATGGATTAGTCTTTGGTGCCACAATTGGCTCTATCATAGAGGTATGTTGGTTTTGGTAAAATTCATTCTAGAAACTATCTTTATTTTTCAACACTCTTTCCTCAATCCCAAAGAGTGTGGTAGAAAAAATATTAGAAATTGTTGTAACAATTTCCTCTAGAAAGGGTGATTAAACTTTCAGATGTCTCATTGGGATGGATAGGAAAAGATAACAAAATCTAAGTTTAGGGGATATTGGGAATTTCAGGATATTTTACCTTTGGGTGTTCATTAATGGATAAATATATTCATTTCCTCTCTAATACTTTGGAAAACATTCTTGTGCAAAATTATATTGCTCTTGCTTCAATTATTGATTGGATCCACTAGGATCTAAAATGATTTTAGGGAGGTCATAATCTTTGAACATCTTTTTCATTAGTGTTCCCTCTTGCAAAGAAATTTCTAGCCTAGAGAGTAGGAAATGGTTCAAAATTAGCTTGGGAAAAGATACTATTATATGTTACAGTCAATACATAGTTTTGTTACAGAACTTGATTTGTCACCTACATGAATCCAATTATTTCATGTTAAATCAAAATTAAAATAAACAAACTAAAGTATACAATTTTAGAGTCACAAGGGTGTCTCTTTGCTAAATATCAAGCCTGATTGGGGATTTTTTTCATACTTTGCATACATTTATATGTGATTTAGACATGGATCAGTTTAGATTAACACAAGACTACATTTCTTTAATCTATAGTTTGAATGAAGTTGGAGGGGTTTTCACAATAGAGTTAGGATATAAAAATAAAAAAATAAAATTAAAAATAGAAGTAAATTCTAAGTGGTGTTGGTCCAATTTTTAGAAGACAATTGCACCAGCGAAAACATAAATATTGATGTAGCATAGTCTTATGGCTAAAATCCTTACTTGTAGTTAATTTATTAAAGTGGAAATAAGGCCTGGAATGTCTCCTTTGTAGATCCAGAGAGGAAACTAGTAAGAACTTATTTCTCCATTAATTTTACTCCATTCAAGTTCGGGTTGAGCTAGAAGATTTTATTGGAAAACTCTCATTATGGTGGGTAAGTCTATAAAGATTAAGCTCCAAAATTTGTATACAGTTGGAGGTATGAAGAGATGGAGAAATCTTCCTTTTCTTATTCTTTGGGAAATATGGATTACTAGAAGCTCCAATATGTTTGAACATAGATCACACCCTTTCTAACAATCTCACAAAGTTGGTACTTCTTATAAGCCTATTTATTTGAGGATACTACTAAAGCTCTACATGTGTTGAAAACAATGATACTGGATAAAGTTATGTCGCGAGCCTATGTTTATGATGCTTGCAAGAGAAGACACATTATAGTTGGTGTGGATTTTTCACTCTACTCAAGTGAGTCTCATGTGTTATGTTTCAAATCTAGTGGGATTTTCACTCTACTCGAGTGAGTCTCATGTGTTACGTTTCAAGGCCAATGGTGGTTGATGAACCAAAAATTATAGTGAATTATTGATTTAAATTTCCTAGCTTAGGTCTTGATCTAAATTAGATCTTTAAGCATTTCTGATGATTGTTTCAAAATTATGTCAAATAAAATCTTATGAATAACAAGTATCAGAAATGACCTCTGGACAATGGCAATTGTGGCCTGCATAGAACAACGAGGACCCTCAGTCAAAGCACGCTGACCGTTGGCCCATGGAGACTGCGCATGGATGAAAATTGGCAATCGGAAGCCCAAATCCAGAAACAGAGGCAACTTCTGGCGTATCGCGGGAAAAACCCTCAGAGAAGGAAAGCCCCGAGCACTCGATCACGAGGGAAAATAGGAAACTGTGCAGAAAACGTCAGAACGCAAGTCCCGTGCCTAATACCAGCAAGATATCATGCGCACTTAGAGCGGTAAGTAGGTTTAGCCGAGTTCAGTGTGATGCCATACACCAGGTGATGCGTGTCTAGTGGATGAGAGATAAAACCACTTACATTGTGTGAGTAAGGGTTGAGCAACTTACCTGCATGATATAGATGAAGACCATAGGATCTGGAGCCTCCAGATAAATGGTGGAGAATTCACCTGATGGATGACTGGATTCGACATGAAAATAGACCGAGGCACATAAGGATTTGAGGTCCGACATGGCCGATCAGCTGGCAAAAGGATCAGTTTCATGGGAAAATCCTGGAGTAACAGAAATAATGACAGTTCAAAAGAAAACTGGCACTCACTCCGTAAGGCGACAAGTGGCCACCTCTCTATGCAGCATTACACAATGATGATGACGCAGAGCAGGGAATTCCAGTGGACAAAGGCAGGCAATCCACGGAGCTGGCAAGAGGAAATGAAAAGTCAGGGAGCAGATTAGCTTTAAGCCATGAACAGACAAAGAGTAGTGGAACACAAGTAGAGAAAGAAGTGAATTGCAGAGAACAGAGAAGCTGAGCTGACCTACAGAGCAAAGGCAATATCGAGAGGGTAGAGACAGAGAGATTCCGAGTGTCTGTGAACTCCAGAGAGGGCTTGAGAGGTTCAGGCAACTCTTCTATGTATACCTCTCCGATATTGAGTACCAAATTGGGCTGATACCATTGAGACTAGTTGAGGTCGAGATCTGGTAAGGGGGAGCCTATATACTCTAAAGGCTTGGGGAATCCAAGTACCACCCTACTAATCTTCATCTGTTAAGTGAGACTCAAATTGAGCTCCTTATTGTAAAATCTCTGCTTTAAGACACAAGAGACATAGCCCAGAAGGATTGGGTGAACTCCTTATTAAATTCGTTGTGTTTTGTGCTTACTTATTGTGTTTCTCTAAATGTTTCAAGTGTCTGTGTATTTCAAAATCTTATCAATCCATTGCCTAAAATAACATAGACACACCCTAGCACATGAGTCTATAATGCCTTCATTAATTAACTGAGATCATTCACGAGTGATTTTCAGATCAAGTGGTAACAGAGCTCCTGGGTTGTGTAAGGTTAGACAAGCTTGTGCTGGATTTTACTGTTGAATGCTAAATAGATCAAAACTTAAATTAGGAGGAGAGTAGGTCAAAGATAACCCAAAGATTGGAAGAATCTATCCTCAGAAGAAAATGTTAGAGGAAAGTCCTTTGGGGCCAGACCCTCAATTAATAGATAGTTTATTGGCCATGAGGTCCATGGCAGAGGAAATGTATAGGGAATTTAGGAAACATAAAGATGAGGATTCATCATGCTCCAAACAAGATAAAGGAGAAGAATAATCTCTCCGCCATGACCACTCAAAAGGAAAAGGGAAAGAGGAAATTTTTCTCATACCTCCAAATAGCCCTAAACATAAAACGAAGGCATCTTTGATTAAATTAGATGTTAAGCTTGATTTACCAATATATGATGGAGAGTTGAATGCAAAGAAGCTGGATAATTGGATTAGACAAATTGAGGTTTATTGCAGAGTGCAGAGTATCGACTCAGATAAGAGTAAGATTCAGCTGGCCAGCCTATGCCTCGGAGGCACTGCATTGGTATGGTAGGAAGGCAGGACACAAGATGACATGAAGAAACATGGTAATATTATTTTTTGTCTGGAGTGAATTTGTGGTATAACATTGCAGCCATAGGTATAAGAGGTAAAAATTCTGAAGCATCTACTAGTAATTATTCACAATCTATTAATGATGAAGAAAATGAGAGAAAAAGACATGAGCTTTTCCATATTCGAGTTGTTTCCAAACATCAAAAGATTGATACTTTGTTTGATAGTGGCTCACAAGTAAATTTAATTTCTGAAGCAATTGTAAAGAAGTTGGGATTACTGACTACACCTCACAAGAAACCATACCCATTAGGTTGGTTAAGTGATAAAGAACAACTACAAGTGACTAGATAATGTAAACTTAAGTTTTCTTTTGGGTCAGCATTTGTAGATGAGGTTGAGTTAGATATAATTCCTCTAGATATATGTGGAATTATTTTAGGAAGTCCTTACTTGTATGATAGAAAAGCTATTTTCTATAGAGATGAGAACAGGTATCTACTCATTAAATATGGAATCAAATATTTTGTAAGAGCTCATAAGCTCAAGAATAATTATACTCTCATAAACTCAGGGCAGATGAAATGAATTGTAAATTCATGCAAACAATTTTTACTGATGGTTGTAAAGGAAAAGAAACCTGATAAAACCAATGTATTTGAGGGTTGTGATGCTAAACAACAAGCTTATTTAGAAAAAATTGTTTCAGAGTATGATATCTTGTTTCAAGAACCTAAAGGTCTGCCCCCCAAAAAGGAAATAGTGTAGCAAGATGCTCCATTGCCTAACATTGGGATGTACAGGTTGTCTGCTTTAGAGAATTCATAAATCAAGAAGCAGGTGTAGGAGTTGCCCGAGAAGGGGTTCATCAGACCTAGCACAACACCATGTGGGTCACCAATCGTTTTGGTGAGAAAGAAAGATGGCTCGTGGAGAATGTGCATTGATTACCGAGCACTAAATAAGATAACGATCAAAAATCGTTATCCCCTTCCTCGCATAGATGATCTATTAGATCAGTTAAAGGAAGATGTTTATTTTTCCAAGCTAGACTTGCATAGTGGATATCATCAGGTCAAGGTTGCAGAACAAGATGCATGGAAGACTACTTTCAAAACAAAGTAAGGATTGTGTGAGTGGCTGGTTATGCCTTTTGGCTTAACTAATTCTCCTGCTACTTTCATGAGAAAGATGAATGATGTACTTAGACCTTTTCTTGATGATTTCGTTATTGTATATCTGGATGACATTCTTATATTTAGAAAAACATCGGAAGAACATTTAAAGCATGTTAAGCAGACACTAGATGTTTTGAAAAGAGAAAAACTTTATGTTAAACTCTCAAAATGTGAACTTGGAAAAACATCTTTGAATTATTTGGGACATATAGTAGGGGGTGGTGAATTGAAGATAGATCCCTTTAAAGTTGTAGTCATTATAAACTGGGCTAAACCCAAATCTGCTACAGAAGTGAGAAGCTTCTTAGGAGCAACACAATATTGGAGAAAGTTCATTTCTAACTTTTCCTTAATTTCAGCTCCCTTACATGCTTTGACAAGATTGAACAAGGTGTTTCAGTGGGGAGGAAAATAGTAGAAAGCCTTCGACACCTTGAAGGAAAAGATTAGTAAAACATCAGTACTAGCACTGCCAGATCTTCAAAGACCATTTGAGATCCAAATAGATGCCAGTGACTATGCCATGGGAGCAATGTTGATGCATCACGGTAAAGCCATATGTTTTCATTCTGAGACATTTAATTCTGCAGTAGTTAACTATCCAACATATGATAAAGAACTGTATGCATTAGTATAGAGTGTGAAAATGTGGAAACATTACTTAGTGGGTAAAAAGACAACTATACATACTGATCATCAACCACTTCAATATCTACACTCCCAAACTAAGTTGCAGCAATCAAGACACTATAGGTGGATGGGTTTTCTACAACAGTTTCATTTAGTCAACAGATATAAAAAGGGCATACATAATAAAGTTGCAGATATGTTGTCTAGACCTATTATAAATGCATCCACTATACTTAAGCATAATTGAGTACTGCATGAGAGCTACATTGAACAATATGCTCAAGATATAGATTTCAAAGATGTATATGCAACTTTAAGTCAAGGCAAACGAGTAGGAGAATTGGATTATCACATTAAGGACGAACTCTTGTGTCATTGTGGGAAGCTATGCATTTCGCAAACTGAAACACTAAAGATAATTCGAGAAGCACACACTTTTCTAATATCAGGTCACTTTGGTGTAAGTAAAATGGTTACAAGACTACAAAGATTTTTTTATTGGCCAAAAATGAATGAGATAATTTCTAGATATGCAACAGGGTGTACCATGTGTTCTAAAAGCAAGCCCAACAATAGAAAACTAGGCTTGTACACTCCACTGCTAGTTCCTTCTCATCCTTGGGAAAGTGTTTCCATGGAATTTGTTGGAGGACTGCCTAAATCTAGGAAAGGTCATGACTATTTATATGTTGATGTGGATAGGTTCAGCAAAATGTGTATTTTGATACCTTTTAATAAATAGATTACAGCTGAACAAACTGCAAAGTTGTTCTTTCAGCATGTATGGGTTCATTTTGGATTACCCACTTCCATTGTATCTGATTGAGACACCCAATTTGTTGGGAAGTTTTGGTCAAGTCTATGGGAATTGATGGACACCAAACTGAAGAAAAGCACCACCTTTCATCCAGAGACAGATGGCCAGACAGAAGTAGTCAATAGGATAATAATCCAGTTGCTTAGAGGCTATTGCAGCAAGCATCCCAAACTTTGGGATGAACATTTGTGTTATGTTTAGCATGCTTACAACCAAGTAAAACATTCTTCTACACAGAGATCTCCTTTTGAGACCTGTTTTGGTTTCACACCAAGGTCTCCCTTGGATTTTGCCTTTGGTAAAGACATAGCAGTTGATGGACACAGTGATGTGGACAACGCAACCAAGTCATTGAAAAAATCCAAGAGATTCACCAGGCAGTACAGGAACAGCTGGAAAGGAGCCAAACCAAATACAAGGCAAGGCATGATAAGCATCAGATGGAGCATAGTTTCCAAGTTGGTTATCAAGTCTGGCTGTATATCAGCAAAGACCAAATGTGAGGTGAAGGTAAAAAGCTAAAGCTAATAAGGTATGGACCTTTCAAGATACTTCAGAAAATTGGTGAGAATTCTTTTCACCTTGATTTACTAGCTTACATGCACATCTACTCAGTCGTTAATGCAGACAGCTTGAAACTGTTTGAACCTTCATTAATTAAAGATCCCGAAGAGCAGAAGTCAATTGCCTTCTATTGATGATTTGTTACCTGAATATCTCACTGAATTGCAGGAAGACATAGTTCTAGATAGGAAGGTGAGGACGACGCATAGGGGAGATGTTGAGTACCTCAGGATTGGACTCAAGGGTTCAAAGCCAAGCAGTGTAAAATGGATTGAGATTGGACAAGTGAGATAGTTATATCCTCACTTAGTCAATGCTTGAAAACTGACTTTTGGTGGTACAAAATCCTTTTCAGTGGGAAGGTTGTGATCCGAATTGGATCCTTAAACATTTCTCATGACTATTTCAAAATTATGTCAGATCAAATCTTATGAATAACAAGTATCAGAAATGACCTCTGGACAATGGCAATTGTGGCCTGCACGAAACAACGACGACCCTTAGTCAAAGCGTGCTAACCGTTGGCCCATGGAGACCACAAATGGACGCAAATTGGCAATCGGAAGCCCAGATCTAGAAATAGAGGCAGTTTCTGATACGCGATTAGCGTATATCGCATGACAAAACCCTCAGATAAGGAAAGCCCAAGTGCTCGGTCACAAGGGAAAATAGGAAACTGTGTAGAAAATGTCAGAAGGCGGGTCTTGCGCCCAAAATCGATAGGATATCGCATGCACCTAGAGTGGTAAACCGGTTTGACCGAGTTCAGCGCGATGCCATACACCAGGAAACACGTGTCCAGTGGATGAGAGAGAAAACCGCTTACATCGCGTGAGTAACAGTCGAGCAACTTACCTGCACGATATAGACGAAGATCGTAGGATCTGGAGGCTCTAGATCAACGACGGATAATTCACCTGATGGATGACTAGATTCGATGGGAAAATAGACTAAGGCACATAAAAATTTGAGGTCCGACATGACCGATCAGCTGGCAGAAGGATCAGTTTCGCGGGCAAATCCTGGAGTAACAGAAATAACGACCATTCAAAAGAAAACTGACACTGTTATGAAACCAGCTCAAGAAAAGATAAAAAAGATAGATCAACGCCTTATAATTCAGCCTCTTCGAGGGGGCAACCTCCTTTACATTACATAAATGAACAATTCTTGGATGATACAAATGAAAATACCTCCTTTCTATATATAGGAGTCTAAGTGGTCCCAATACAATCAAAGCCTACATAACAATAATATTGTAGGGCACAACAGTAACAATGGTGGGCTTCTATGTGGCATAATAGTAACAATATGGGCACTACATGGGTACATCAATATAATAAGTGGGTTATACTAATAACAATAAGGGGTTACACTAGTAGTATAGGGGCCTAACATGCCCCTCTCCTTCAAAAAGCGTTGTCCTCAACGCTTGAGTAGTTCTTGATGCCTCTATATAAAATTCTTGTCCTCCCATGTGGAATATTCAGCTGGTAAGTTCTTCCACTTGATGAGATACTCTGAAATTGATCGATTTCGTAGCTGTCGGGTTCTTGTTTCTGTGACTGCTCCAGGTTCCAATATGAATTTTCCTTCCTCTTCAATTTCTGGCAATATTGCTTGAATTGGGATCTTTTGCAACTTTTGAATAAGTGGCCATACTTCTTCATTCTTCTTCCATTCATCCGTTGCTTCGTTTATCCAATTTGGTTGGATAATATAAATAGCACAAAACAATGCTTCCACATCCTCATCCTTGAAGCGTCTTCCCATTCGGTAAGGTCGCCATTTTTGAAGTGCATGTAGTATTGCCAACATTTCCTTCTCATAAATAGCTTGCTTGAGATGTAGCAGTAAAAATACCCAATCACTCACATCAAAACATTTTTCACTACGATGTTGATCTACCTGTTGTTTCATTTGATTTTTCACCGAAGTGGCGTTATCCTTTAAAAGTTGGAGAACTTGTTGTTGATGCTCGATATGATCTTTCTCTACTTGAACCTTTTTCTTCTTGATATGTCCTTCTATCTTTTGAGGAGTGGTAATTTCTTCCAGTCCTTTACAAGATATGGTCAGATTCATTTCTTGATGCTTGATGTGATCTTTCACTTCTTGAACATTTTTCTTCTTGATGTGTCCTTCTATCTTGATAGTTTGAGGAGTGGTAATTTCATCCATTGAATTACAAGATATGGTTGGATTCATTTCTTCTTTCTCGATGTGATCTTTCACTTCTTGCACCTTTTTCTTCTTGATATGTCCTTCTATCTTGAGAGTTTGAGGAATGGTAATTCTTGCCAATGCTTTACAAGATATGGTCTGATTCATTTCTTCTTTCTCTGGGGTGGTGTCCTGACGTATATCCTCTTCTTTTGATGTTTCTTGATCCTTTTCTTCCTCCTCTTCATATTCTATGTAAAATAATTTCTTCTCAACACACCTATGACCTTTAGTGCATTTGCTATCACAATTGTAACAAAGCCCTTTTTCTCTTTTTTCTTCCAATTGTTGTGGTGTAACCCTTGTAGGTTGTGGAAGGCTGGGAGAAATAACACTTCCATCTTTATAGTTGTGAGGGGTATGCTTCCTGGTTTCCATAATTTTGCTTTCCATTATGGCACAAAGCCCTTTTACTCTTTCCAATTGTTGTGGTGTTGCTCTAAAGAAGGTGTTGCTCTTTATATCCTCATAATGTGCTATCATTTCCTCCGTGAAAATTGACCACGTAACAAGTTTTTTACGAGAACAAAGTCCTTTGTACCATAAAAATTGATCTAGTTCTAAATATGAAGATGCAATACATACCTTTTGTAACAGTTTTACACCATGTATATCAAAATATTGCTCCATTTGAAGTATCCAATTTACCGGATCCTTGCCATCAAACTTCCTCATCTTGCTTTTTCTTGATTTTAGGAGCTCTACCTTGAAACGGCTATAACTTTGTACTTTCGGATCTTTAAGTTCTGAACTTGTGACCTGTCATAGCCCTCTATGTCCTCTTTCCAATGCCACAAGTCTGATCCAAATTGGATTCTCCAAGAAAAAGTTATGCACAATCTCCCGCATTGACCTGATTATAGACTAGTTCAGTAGAGTGAACTTGTATGAAGAGCCACGTGTCGCTGTTTCAACCTCTGACTCTGAAAAATATATAAACAGAAACTACAGTCCGTCCTCTTTCTGTACCTTGTTACGAAATTTCAATCCGATGCTCAGAAAAAAAGTTATGACGATTTTCCCCAGGTCGCCTGTTTTGAGTGTAATTCAGGAGTCTGCAAAAAGACCAACTTCCGCAGATCATATCTCTGAATATATCGCGCAAAACGATCTGCAATTAGGACCCAAGGTTCAGCGCCCATTCTTCTCAAATGGGTTTGTTTTGCAGCTTCTGAAACGTCACAGAAACAAAGTTATAGCGAAAAGTCCACGATGACCTGTTTGGAGCAGCGAAACCCTAGAATCCAAAGCTCTGATACCAAATGTTATGAAACCAGCTCAAGAAAAGATAAAAAAGATAGATCAACGCCTTAGAATTCAGCCTCTTCAACGGGGAAACCTCCTTTACATTACATAAATGAACAATTCTTCGATGATACAAATGAAAATACCTCCTTTCTGTATATAGGAGTCTAAGTGGTCCCAATACAATCAAAGCCTACATAACAATAATATTGTAGGGCACAACAGTAACAATGGTGGGCTTCTATGTGGCATAATAGTAAAAATATGGGCACTACATGGGTACACCAATATAATAAGTGGGTTATACTAATAACAATAAGGGGTTACACTAGTAGTATAGGGGCCTAACAGACACTCAATCCGTAAGGCGGCAAGTGGCCACCTCTCTATGCAGCATTACACAACAATGATGACGCAAAGCAGGAAATTCTGGTGGACAAAGGCAGGTAATCAAAAGAGCTGGGAAGAGGAAATGAACAGTCAGGGAGTAGATTAGCTTTAAGCCACGAACAGACATATAGCAGCGGAATAGAAGTAGAGAAAGAAGCAAATTGCAGAGAACAGAGAAGCTGAGCTGACCTACAGAGTAAAGGTAGCATTGAGTAGAAAGAGACAGAGAGGGTCTGAGAGTCTATGAACTCCAAAGAGGGCTTGAGAGATTCAGGCAACTCCTCTATGTATACCTCTCTGATATTGAGTACCAAATTGGGCTCATACCATTGAGACCAGTTGAGGTCGAGATCTAGTAAGGCGTAGTCTGTGTACTCTAGAGGCTTGGGGAATCCAAGTACCACCTTACTGATCATCAAGTGAGACTCAAATTGAGCTCCTTATTGTAAAATATCTGCTTTAAGAGACAATAAAAAGGCCACCACTGAAGGCGGGACTAGGAGACGTAGCCTAGGAGGATTGGATGAACTTATTAAATTTGTTGTGTTCTGTGTTTGCTTATTGTGTTTCTCTTACTGTTTCAAGTGTCTGTGTATTTTGCAATCTTATCGAACCATTGCCTAAAATAACATAGACACACCCTAGCACATGAGTCTATAATACCTTCTTTAATTAACTGAGATCATTCACGAGTGATTTTCAGATCAGGTATGGAGTTAAGATGGGTCTAGGAAGGTTTATTTTAATATTGGAATGTTAGGATGGATATAGGAAGGTTTGATTTCTTAAATATTTCAAACAATAAAATATTGCAAACCAAAACATAAAACAACAGTTACAAATTTTGATTTTGCACCCTATGTTACTAAAACACATTTACTTGGACTCTTGTTAAAGGAAAAAATGGTGGAACCTTGCACTAACCTTAATCACATAAATTGTTCAATTAGTAATAATTTATAAAAGTATCACTCCCAATTTAGCAAATAATTCACTAGATGCGTAGGAATAGATACATCTTTCTTGTTAAAAAGAATTGGAAACACACTACAACTAAAAATGGAGACTAGGTGACTATTACAATCCTCATTTCATTCAAAACAATTCAAACAAGAAATTTATTAACTACCAACTCATATTTTATATTCTTAAAATTCACTAATGATAGAAACAATGATAGAATGTAGGTATTACATAAAAATTGGTTGTATGTTTTGACTATAGTAGAGACTACATTTCCAATCTAGTTCCCACTTGTATCAACAATGAACAAAGGAAAATCCCAAGTATTTTCATCCATATGCATAAATGTTGGATGCCTACAAATAAACTAAACAATGACTAGGGTGTCACACAGAGATGTGAGAGAAACAATAAAGGCCATACACCTTCAAAAACTAGTGTTAAAATTAGACCCCAAATAAAATCATCACAACCCATAATCAGAGTTTTCTGGTTTTCTTCATCAAAATGAAAATTTATCAGACTTTTCAAATGATTGCATACTTTTCTGGCAGTGGCCTTGAAGGAATGCCTTCAACTTCCTTCAAATGAAAAACAATGTTGACCAAACTGGATAACTTTGTCAATTGCAATTTCTTGAAATCCAAGCTCAAGAAGACCATCAAAATTGACCACTAAGAATGTTAGACTTGGCTCACATGTTGTCTTAGTAAAAACTTATGCCACAAAAATGAAAATATAACTTTCAAAATACTCTGGTGACAACAAAAATCTTAAACTTGCTGGATACTTTTTAAATAAAATTTTTTAACCTGGTCTTTCACAACAAAGTACCCTATTGTGACATCATCTTGAGATAGATATTGTGTCAGACTAGGAGATAACTCCTCAAATGAATTGTGTTGATTCATTAAGATTACTCATGGTTATATACATGAGGGAGTGACTCACCTCCCATGGATCTTTATTTTCCATTATTTACTATTTACATTATTTACAAGTCTTCACCCAATCCCAATGATTAGGTGTCAACATTTCCCCCCCTTAATCTGAAGGGATGTTGGTGAGTCCAAGAGTCATTCTAAATCCTTCAAAATTTTCACTTCCAAGTGCTTTGGTTAAGATGTCTTCAATCTACTAATTAGTGGAACAATGTTGTAGATGGACTATATTGGCCTCAAAATGATGTCGAATCAGATGGTATTTTGTATTGATGTGCTTCATTCAACATGGAAATTTGGGTTCTTGTCCAAATTTATTGCAGAGGTGTTGTCAATCATGAGTGGACTTGAATGTACTTGTTTTACCTGCAAATCTTCTAGAATGTTCGTGAGCCACACAGTTTCTTTTGTTGGCCCAGCTGCTGCCACATATTCTGCCTCTGTTGTGGAATCTATTGGAACTAATTATTTGCGTGATCTCTAGGAGAAAAATCCTAATCCAAGACTCATAACATAACCTGAAGTAGATAACCTAGCTCATTGATCTCCATCGAAGTCTAAATCTGAGTATCCAATCAAGCTAAAGTTGCCCACCTGTGTATACTTGAGTCCAAATTCTTGGGTTCCCTTCAAGTACTTTAGAACTCTTTTTCTAGTAGACCAATGTCCCTCACAAGGCTTTTCATGAACATGGAGAGGGTTCCAACAACAAATGAAATGTTTGTTCTAGTAGTAGTCAAGTAGTTGAGACTTCCTACAAGATGTCTATACTTTGTTGCATCCTCAAATTATTTTCCTTCAATGGATGTGAGCTTTAAGTTTTATTCCATTGGAGTAGTTAGAGGATTGCACTCAGCTATGCCAAACTTTTTCAATATATCTCCAATGTACTTCTTTTTAGAGAGGAATATAGACTTCGAATGTTGATTTACTTCAATACCAAGATAGTAGTGAACATACCCCAAGTCATTCATTTCAAAATCTTTCCTCAATTCCTTCTTTATGGATGCAATGTAGCTCTCATTTTTCCTTGTCATCAAAAGATCATCTACATATACCACAAGATATACAATTATTTTTCCAACTTTCTTGATAAACAAAGTTGCATCATCAAGATCATAATGTTTGAAGTTGAGTTTCAGAAGATGCTCATTTAACTTTTCATACCAGGTTCATGCTGCTTGCTTGAGGCCATACAAGGATTTCACAAGTTTGCATACTTTATGCTCATGTCCCTTCACACTAAATACTTCAAGTTGGGACATAAAAACATTCTCTTTCAAATTTCCATTCAAGAAAGCAGATTTTACATCCATTTGGTGGAGTTCCCAATTGTTCTGATCTTATAGGGAAAAGAGTGACCAGCCAGTAGCCGATTTTGCTGTGGGGGGGGGGGGGGGGATTTTTTTGATAATCGACCCCTTCCTTTTGTGAAAAACCTTTTTCCACAATCTTGGCTTTGTGCTCTTCAAGTGAGCCATCAGCTTTATACATGTTCTTCTAGACCCACATGTAGCTAATTGGTTTGGTTCCCAATGTAGGATCAAACAACTTCCAAGTGTCATTATTTATCAAGGCATCATACTCCTTTTGCATCACTTCTTTCCATTTACCATGAGAAGAGGCTTTTCTAAAGGAAGTTGGCTCAAAATATGTAGACAAATTTAGTTCACAATCATAAGAAACATCCATATCAACAGGTGAATCAGAATCATCTACATCACCTCCATTTTGCCTGATTAAATTTCTTGTTCTTGTCTTTCCAACCTCATCAGGATGAACACTTTCAAGAGTCTTTGTTAGCCACTTTGACCTTTCTGATATGGTCCAGGTTGCTTAGTTGATTGAGTTGGGACTAAATCAAGATTGAGTCTCCCAGTTTTGTCAATTGCACCACACAAATTATCATCAGTGGTTGGAGTTTCATGTGGGGGAGAGAGTACTTCATAACAATATTCCACATATTGATCCAGTATAGGAATCCCCCCTTCAAGATGTGGAATCTGATTATCAAATTCTTGAAATGATTTTTCATGTCCAAATCTATCCAAGAGATCAAGTTTTTTCTCAATAACATTGTCAGCTTTGGAAGATTCAAGAAAGGTTACATCGCTAGATACAATAAAATTTTTATTAACTTCACCATAGAGATGGTATGCGTTGGAGGTATTTGAATATCCCAAGAAGATACACTTATGACTCCTTGCACCAAGTTGTTTTCTATATACCTTTGGTATTAAGGCACAACAAGTGGAACCAAAGGCCCTAAGATGTTTTACTGAAGGAATGTCACCATACCACATTTCACAAGGAGTCTTGTTTCTAATAGAATTATATGGACATGTATTCTTTACTTATACAACACATATAACTGCATCAGCCCAAAACATCAATTTTACATTCTTGAAAAGCATCATGGAACGTACCATATTTAAGATTGTCCTATTCATTCTTTCAGCTACTTCGTTCTGTTGGGGATTATAAGGCATAGTTGTTTGATGTTTGATCCCATGCAGATGAAGATAGTTTTCAAATTCATTTGAAGTGTATTCTTTTCCATTATCAGTGCGAATAGAGCCAATATGAGATTGTGCATCATTTTCAATCCATGTATGAAAGTTATTGAATGTTTCAAAAGCATCACATTTTTTCTTGAATAAATAAACCCAACACATTCTGGTGTAGTCATCAATAAATGTCATCATATATTTATTTGCATTTGAAGAAGGAAAAGGCATTGGACCACATAAATATGAATGAATGAGTTCAATTTTTCTATGTGCCCTGGAATATGAATCATGAAAAGACTGTTTGCTATGCTATCGTAGAATGCAAGCATCACATTGCTTATGTTTCCTGGAATTGTAGGCAAACGATTAACACCATTTTTCTTCAACAAGTGAAGGTTGTGATAGTTCAAGTGTCCAAATCTAGCATGCCATAATAGACTTGATGGAAATTTACCTTCGTCATATTGAGAACTGTATGAGAAATTTTGTGCATGAGAAGAGGTACATTGCAGCTTGAGAATCCTTTCTTCTTCTATCCCCATCAAGATGAGTGATCTGATGCTTTACTCACCTCAACCTTTCCATCAAACATATGAATGGAGTTTCCTTGTTCGTGGATGTGGACCAAGGATAGCAAGTTTCTCCTCAACTGTGGGAGATATAAAACATTGTGTAGAAGAAAGTCTGGAAGACCAGGCAATTTGAGCCTGATTGTGTCAAGCCTTGATGGCTTGAGTTTTGATTTGTTTGCAAAGTATACTGCTCCATCAACATTGTCAATAAATTCTTCAAAACAATATCTTCTAAAATTCATGTGGCAAGTTGCTTTTGAATAAGGAAACCAATCATTTTTCCCAGAAGTAAGTAAAGCATTAAACAAGTCTTCAGTTACTATAATATTACGATGTGCAACAACATAGTGAGAGTATTCAGGTGCTTTACCTTTATCTTCATCATTGGTTTTACCTTTGGGTTTATTTCTTTCCTGCTCAATTTTATCCCAAGGCAACTTGCATGTGGATGCATCATGTGATCCATCTCTATTGCAACATATGCAATGAAGATTAGACTTTCTCCTTGAGAGTGTCTACCCCCCTGCCTCTAAAATTTCTTCTTCCTCTTCCTCTAGAATAATCTTGAGCATGATTCTTCTCTCTATGTGCAAGACACACAATTTCTTCAGAAGACTAAGGAGATGTCTTCTTCCAAAAATATTTCTCTCTTTGAGTAAATTTATTTACAAGGGAGTCAAAAGTAATTTCTTTGAGGTTTCCATTTGCTTGCAATGGCTGAAGATAATTTGAATAATTGTGATAAAGTGCCTTGAAAAAAGCTATTAGAGGAATGTCTAGTTCAACATTAGTGACTTTGATATCATGCATAATATATTTTACTTCTTATGTAAGAGCAAGAGGATTATGATTTTGTGATTCAAGACTAAAAAATCTGATCATCAATTGGACAACTTGCAGTGCAAAGTGTGAGTCATAGAGTTCCTTCAACTTCTATAAGACTTCAAAATTATTTGAAAATGGTGAAATATGGTGACCCACATCTTCATTTCCAGATGTTGCAATCAAGGCATAGGCCTTGTTGTTCTTGTTTTGACAAATAGCGAATTTCTTATCTGAGGTAGGCTTTGCCAGTTAATTATCTCCTTCTCCTACGCAAACTCTTTCCCATATCTCATTGAAAATGAGAGTGTGTTTGATCTTCCAATACCACTCAGGATAGTTCTCCTTCCTGGTGAGAACCACTCCCATTAGAAATTAGTGAATTCATCATAAAAACTGATTTGACCAAAAAATTTTAGTAGTTGAAAGTAATAAAATTTAGTGGTTATATCTCCAAAGAATCATCACCTATATTATCCATATACAATATGATCCTTTTTTAATCAAAACTCAACACATGCGGTGTTATGAAACCAGCTCACAAAAAGATAGAAAAGATAGATCAACGACTTAGAAACCAGCCTCTTCGAGGGGGAAACATCCTTTACATTACAAAAATGAACAATTCTTGGATGATACAAATGACAAGACCTCCTTTCTATATATAGAAGTCTACGCAGTAATAATATAATCAAAGCTTACATAACATGAATATTGTAAGGGCACAATAATAACAATAGTGGGCTTATGTGTGGCACAATAATAAAAATATGGGGACTACATGTGCACAACAATATAATAAGGGGGTTGTAATAATAACAATAAGGGGTTACACTAGTAGTATAAGGACCTAGCATGACCCTCTCCTTCAAAAAGTGTTGTCGTCAACGCTTGAGTAGTTCTTGATGCTTCTGTATAAAATTCTTCTCCTCCCATGTGGAACCTTCAACGAGTAAGTTCTTCCACTTTATTTGATACTCTGAAATTGATCGATTTCATAGTTGTTGGGTTCTTATTTCCGTGACTGCTCCATTTTCCAATATGATTTTTCCTTCCTCGCCAAGATTTGGCAATATTGTTTGAACTGAGATCTTTTGCAACTTTTGATTGAGTGGCCACACTTCTTCGTCCTTCTTCCATTCATCGCTGACTTCGTTTATCCAAACTATTTGGATAATATAAATAGCACAAAATAATGAATCCACATCCTCATCCTTTCTTGAGAGTGAATCTGCAACAACATTTTTCTTCCCTTTTTTGTAGATTATTTCAAAGTCATAACCCAACATATTTGTGACGCATTTTTTCTATTCTTATAAATATAATCATTTTTCTAAAAAGTATTTAAGACTATCATGATCTATTTTTACCTTGAAGTGTCTTCCCATTAGGTAAGGTCACCATTTCTTAAGTGCATGTAGTATTTCCAACATTTCCTTCTCATAAATAGTTTGCTTGAGATGTAGCCGTAAAAATACCCAATTGCCTACATCAAAACTTCTTTCATTGTGATGTTGATATGCTTGTTGTTTCATTCAATTATGCACCAAAGTGCCATTATCCTTTAAATGTTGGAGAGCTTTTGTTGATGCTCAATGTGATATTTCATTGCTTGAATCTTTTTCTTCTTGATATGTCCTTCTATCATGAGAGTTTGAGGAGTGGTAATTTCTTCCAATGCATTACAAGATATGGTCAGATTCATGTCTTGATGCTCGATGTGATCTTTCACTTCTTGAACATTTTTCTTCTTGATATTTCCTTCTATTTTAATAGTTTGAGGAGTGGTAATTCTGGCCAATGCATTACAAGATATGGCCAAATTTATTTCTTCTTTTTCGATGTGATCTTTTAGTTCTTGAACCTTTTTCTTCTTGATATGTCCTTCTACCTTGACAGTTTGAGGAGTGGTAATGATTTCCAATGCATTACAAGATATGATTGGATTCATTTATTCTTTCTTTAGGGTTGGTTCCTGGTGTATATCCTCTTATTTTGATGTTTCTTGATATTTTTCTTCCTCCTCTTCACAATCTATGTAAAATAATTTCTTCTCATCACACTTATGACCTTTAATGTATTTTTTATCACAATTGTAACAAATCCCTTTTTGCTCTTTTTTCTTCCAATTGTTGTGGTGTCAACCTTGTAGGTTGTGGAAGGCTAGGAGAAACGACACTTCCATCATTATAGTTTGAGGGGTAGACTTCCTTGTTTCCATAATTTTGCTTTCCACTTTTCTTCCCAACCCAAATGCCTTCTCCAATAATCAGGTTCCCAAAGATGAACCTCATGTTGAATGTTATCCTTTAAAGCCTCTGTGGAGACATCAATCCTCTACTTCTCTGGAATATCATTTTCCCTTATATTCAATTTTGGAAAGTCCTCAATGTTCTCTTCCATTGAACAATTTTGTTTGAGATTTATCAATTGGCTAAAGAAGGTGTTGCTCTTTGTATCCTTATAATGTGATATCATTTCCTCCATGAAAATTGACCACGTAACAAGTGGTTTACAGGAAAAAATCCCTTTATACCATAAAAATTGATCTAGATCTAAATATGAAGATGCAATACTTACCTTTTGTAATAGTTTCACGTCATGTAAATCAAGATATTGCTCCATCTGCAGTATCTAATTTACCGAATCCTTTCCATCAAACTTCCTCATAACATATTGTCTTGATTTTAGGAGCTTGATATTGAAATGACTATAACTCTATAATTTCAAATCTCCAAGTTATGGAATTGCATCCTGCAATATCCTTGTGAGTGCTCTTTCCAACCACGCAAGTCTGATCAAGATTGGATTCTTCAAGGAAGCATTATGTCAAATCTCCCATGATGGCCTCATTATAGACTAATCCAGTATAGCACACTTGTACGAAGTTCCACGCGTCACTCTTTCAACCTTAGGACTTGAAACGAATACACGAAGAACTATTGTCTATCCTCTTTCTACAACTTCTTACGCAATTTCAATCTGATGCATAGAGAGAAAGTTATGATGATTTTCCCAAGATCACCTATTTAGGATGTAATTCGAGAGCCTACAAAAACCCTAAATTTCTTGGACAGTATCTCCAAAAATATAGCGAAACAAGATCTGAAATTTGGACCTGATCTTCACCGAAATTGCGGCTCGAATGGGTTTTAACTTTAGAGTGTAAACCTTCGTAGAACAAATTTATAGTGAAAATTCCATGATGACCTATTTGAGATGAAATTATGGAGCTTCCAGAAACCCTAACTTCCTCAGATCATATCTCCTAAAATATAGCGAGACAAGATAGGAAATTCGGACCCGAGGTGCAGACTGATTGCATCACAAATGGGTTTTTGTTTTAGCTTCTGAAACTTTGTATCAAAATAGTTATTGCAAAAATTCTACGATGGCCTGTTTGGAGCAGTGAGACCCTAGAATCCAACGCTCTGATACGAAATGTTATGAAACCAACTCACAAAAAGATAGGAAAGTTACGTCAACGACTTAGAAACCAACCCCTTTGAGGGGGAAACTTCCTTTACGTTACACAAATGAACAATTCTTAGATGATACAAATGACAAGGCCTCCTTTCTATATATAGGAGTCTAAGGGTTCATAATATAATCAAAGCCAACATAACAATAATAATGTAAGGGCACAATAATAACATTAGTAGGCTTCTATGTGGCACAATAATAAGAATATGGGGACTACATGGGCACAACACTATAATAAGGGGGTTGTAATAATAACAATAAGGGGTTACACTGGTAGTATAGGGACCCAACATGTGGTCTTCAACACATTTTGTCTTCAAAGGTCACGTATTATATATATCCATCATCCAATATAACAAGGCACATTGAAACTATACATTCACCATATAACAATTCACATCTTTAACTTGTGTCTGCGGAACTTGGAAAATCCAAGCAGTAAAAGAACTTCATTTAAAACCTATACAAGTAAGAAAATTGAATAGTTCCAACACGATGGCCATGAGGTATACCGATAGTAGTTCACATACAAAGGCTTTGAGGATAACTGATCCTGCACCGAAGGGAACTACTAACAGAATGACGGAAGAAAAATCCCAATACAATAATTAAAAACCTTTGTTTTCAAATTTCAAGGCAATCATCAATCTCTGGTTGGCTCAAATAGTAGATGGCAAGTTTATATGGTACTTCTCCTTGAATTTATCATAAAAATGCCTAAAAAGAACCTCATTGAAATATTTTGGAGTCGATGGCAAAGGAAGATTATGGAGGGTCAACTAGAGTATACATCGTTTGCTGGCAGAGGTGGAGCATGGAGGGTGAAGTGAAGTATGCAATGTTTGCTGGTAGAAGCAGAGAATGAATGTAGGTGGATAGGTGTTGGTATTGTGATCAAACCAACATGTAGTGGTATGACTATTGAGAGAGGCCTCAGAGGCTGAGATCGGGGGACCGAGGTTGAGTGATGCAGTGAGGGGTGTGAGGGGTGTCAACTATGAAAGGGGCTACATAGGTGTGAGGGACTGTGTATGCAGAGGGGAGTCGACGCCAAAAGGTGGAAGGGGCAAGGGGTTATATTCCCATGAATTTTGATGAGAGAGGGGAGCAATGTATGGAGGGGAATTTAAAATCGGTTGTTATTAAAAATTGACTATGGAGAGAGGAGAAGAGATATTTGAATGGAAGAACAGAGGTGTGATTCTCCAGAATATGGGTAGGGCAGAGGAAGAGAGTTACAAGCGCAGGAAGAGAGCAAAAATAGAGGCTAGTACCTATGCTTTGATATAATGTCATTCTAGAAGGTAGCTCCTCAAATGAATTATGTTGAGTCATTAAGATTACTCATGGTTATATACATGAGGGAGTGACTCTTGGGCTTCACCCCCCATGGCTCTCTATTTTCCATTATTTATTATTTACATTATTTACAAGTATTCACCCATTCCGAATTATTAGGTGTCAACATATTGAAATATTGCACCCCTTCCATACTAAATATCACAATATTTTTCTTCACGACCAATAACAAAACTCATATCAATTACAAATAAATTTTTAAAATTTTCCTTATTTAGTTGCTAGAGTAACCAAAAGGATATATATAAAAGTGATGAAGAAGAGCTACAAAATTTTTATATTATTTAATATTTGTAATTATAGTTGATACTCACATATCCTTGCCATAATATGGGTCATGGTACAAAACATAATACTGACCCATATGAGAAAAACACAAATTGATACTAGGAGAGCTTTACATAAAACAAATTTCAAGAACAAGGTAGAGGACAAATACCTGATTTGAAATGAATATCTCACCAAGAAAAGCATTTGAGGAAAATTACACCAGATTTTCTAAGAACAGAAACGCCAGAAAAGTATCTATAAACCATGGTGCTCAAAATTCCAGTTCAAAGAGGAGAGAGATTCTAATATGGAAAATCAAAATAATGGCTACATGTGTGAAGGAGATTTGAAACAATAACCGTTTGTACTAGAACCAAACTCCTTCCAACAAAACTTTTTCATGGAAGAATATCAATGTCCCTTGAAGGAGGTATCCTTCATGATAACCCTACAAAGGGAAATAAAAAATTGGTTAAATCATAAGCAATATTTAGTTTGAGAAAATAAAACAATTAGTAGAAATAGTTATAAAGACTTGACCCTATACATTATTTCTTACTAGAAGCGCAACATGGAAACTGAGATTAAACTCCATTGGAGCAAGGAAAGATGTCAGGAAAGGATAAATAATTACAACTGGTAAACGCATGAATCATAACCCTAGAGAAGAGTGGAACATAACTCTGTCGTCAGAAAAGAAAAAATGACAAACGAAAACAGGGTAGAGTTGAACAAAACTTTGTCGCCAGACAAGAAAAAATTACAAATGAAAAGGCGGTAATTCCATTTCACCTAAATGCAAGAAAACAAAAAAATAGAGATTACCATTGTTGATCCACCTAGAGAAAGTTGATACCATCCGATTTCCAATGCCATGGGAGACAATTGCATTGAATGAGTTGGCCTTTGGATGGAAGGAAATCCATGTGGTAAAAATCACATGGGAATGGGGCCCAGGGCTCATAATATTTTGTACCCATGTGAAATAGTAATGAGATAAGGATTGCCTATGCATATTGTTAAAAAAATTCACCACGTTAATTAAAAAAAAGTTAGAGACGTACTCACTCTAAACCCTTTCTCCTAGGGGATGGGACAAGACATAATGCAAGGAAGAAATACAATTATATGTAACAAATGGTTTGCATAACATATATGGAAAACAAAACCAATATTTTTGTTTAGTAAACCATCAATTAATTTAATTAAAAGAATGATCAGTGATGATGTATTAGTAAGAAAAATAAAAGTGAATATAAGTAAAGTGACCTAAAAGAAAGAGTAAATATTATTTGTTATATAAAAAATTTATGTGTGCGTTTAGGTACATTACAAAAGTATAACTTTTTAGCCAATCTATAATATCCTTTGAATCCCCTATCACTTGTAATTTTAGATTGTTGAAGTGATATAATTAAAATTACTAACATAAATGATTGATTCCTATTATTGTAGTACTTGTTGGGTAGTCATATTTTTGTTCATAGACTAAATTAGTCATTCACGTTAGTCATTTTTAGTTGTATTACTTATTATTTAGTCATTTATTTTAACTCCGAACTAAATTAGTCATTTATGTTAGTTATTTTTAGTTGGGCACTTAATATTAGTCAATTTTGGTAGTATTTAACTTAGAAAATTTGTGGTGACTAACATTTTTAGTCACATAGTCACTAATATACCCATTTTATACTAGTGATATCTCGATGTGGTATTTGCATACATATGCATATATAGACATAACCAAAACACAACATCAAAATATATACCAGAATACATCCACTCAACCAGTGAATAGAGAAGGACACATAGCCTACATCTAATCAACCATCTCCCATGTAACTTCATCAGGCCCAAAGTGCTTCCACTACACTTCAAGTTGCTTGATTGCTCAATTCCGGAGAATGAGCATATTTTACTGCAAAATACACAGAGGCTCTAGCTAGAATTTTCCTTCTATCTCCACCTGCAATACACACCAGTCAATCACATGCTCAACATATTTCACATACTTCTTAAGAAATGAAAAATGGAAAACATGATGGAATTTCACTATCAGAGGCAGTGCAAGTCAATAGGCCATTGGTCCAATCCTCTCAAGGATCTCAAAAGGCCTGTAATATAGAGGTTTCAGTTTGGCACATCACCAAATCCTCAAGGAGCTGCTCTTAAGCTTTATGCCCAAGTACACATGTTCCTCAACCTGGAATGCCTTGAATACCCTCTTTTGATATGCATCACTCCTTTTCCTATCTTGTGTTGCCTTCAAATTCCTCTTAATAACCTACACTTCCTATTCCATTTCAACCAACATATATGGTATAATTAATACATTTCTCATTGGATCACTCCAACTGATCGGAGTATTACAAATCTTCCCATAAAGTTCCTAAAACAAACTCATCTTAAAGGATTCCCAGTACCCATTATTGTAGGAAAACTCAACAAGTGGAATATATTCTTCCCACTTTTGTTGTTGATGCATGACATCCATCCTCAACATATCCTCAAGAATCCTATTGACCCTCTATGCCTGTTTATTTGTCTGCAAATGATAAGTTGTATTAAAGGTTAAATCTTTCCCAAAACCTAAAAGACACTCCTTCCAAAGCCTAGAAGTGACATTGACATCTCTGTTGAAGACAATCTTCTCAGAAACACCATGTAATCTCACTATCTCCCTAATGAAAATCTAAGCTACCTCACTAGCTAAATTCCTAGACTTAACTACAATGAAGTGAGCTATCATACATAACCTCTCAACCACAATCACGATGGAATCATTTTGTCTTAATGTCCTCAGTAAACCTATAATGAAGTCGATGGAAATTACCTCCCATTTCCACTTTGGAATCATAATTGCTTGCAATAAACCACCTGGATGCTTGAACTCTTATTTTACCTATTGACAATACAAACATCTAGCCACAAACTTAGCCACTTCCTTTTTCATGTTTGGCCAGTAATAAAAATTCTTCACAGTTGTCAAATTCTTTTGATATCCCAGGTGACCTGAATATGGCTTGACATGAAACTCCTCAAGATAATCTTAATGAGCTCAATATTGCCTGACACATAAATCATGTTCCTAAATCTCACCAATCTATACGTTGCAAGATGATACTCCTCACCCCTATTACATGTACCCTATTGTTGTAACTTGTGCTTAAGTTATTAGTACATGTCATCCTGTTGTCCTACCTACAAGATCCTCTCATGTAACTTTATACAATATGAACTCATAGAAACAATGTGATTTACCTTCAGTCTTCTGCTAATATCATCTGTAATCCTACTCTCTTTACCCTTAATGCACTTGATCTTGAAGTCAAACTCATTGAGCATGGACAACTACCTAGCTTGTTTGATATTCATAATAGGTTGGTCAAACAAGTATTTCAACCCACTCTGATCCCTCATCAAAGTGAACCTCCTGCCAAGAACATAGTATTTCCACATCTTCAATGCATGAATGATCACTACCAACTCAATATCATGAGTCACATAATTCTTCTCATGCGCATTTACTTTCCTTAAATCGTAGCAGACCAACTATAGCTTCTACATCAAGACTCCACTAAGTCCTCCCTTGCAAGTGTATGTACATACCACAAACTCTTTATCTATATTTTTAATATTTAGAATTGGAGCATTTGTAAGCAACAACTTCAACTTATCAAAACTAGTTGCACATTCCTCTATCCATTCAAAATTATTTTGTTTTCTCTAAAACGATGTAATAGGATAGGAAATCGGTGAGAAGTTCCTAATGAACCTCTTATAATAACTTGATAGTCCCATGAATGATTTGACATCATCCACATTCCTAGGAGTTTCCCTATGCTAGTTGTGATATTTTTCGATTCCACTGTTATACCATCCTTGGAAACCACATGCCCCAAGTAAAGAAGTTGTGTCTAAAATAAATTGCATTACTCACCTTGGCATACAATTGATGCTCTCTTAGAAATCTCAACATTGTTGCTATGTGTTCTACATGCTCTTCCTCATTCTTAGAATATGTAAATATGTCATCAATGAATACTACCACAAACTTGTCTAGATAAGAATATAACACACTATTCATCAAACACATGAAAGTAGTTTGAGCATTAGTCAAACCAAAAGGAACCACAACAAAATCATAATTCCCATAACTAGTATGGAATGCAGTTTTTTAGATGTCCTCTACTTTGATGCGCACTTGATGATATCCCGATCTCAAATCAATCTTCCATAACATTGTTTCTCCCTTAAACTGATTAAACAAGTCATCAATATGTAACAAAGGGTAGATGTTCTAATTTTCACCTTGTTCAACTTCCTATAATCAATACACAACCTAAGAGTACCATCCTTCTTCTCCACAAACAATACTAGTGCACCCCAAGGTGATACACTTGGCCTATAGTATCCCTTGTCAAGAATTTACTTATGCTACAACTTTAATTCCAACAAATTTAGAGTGCTCATCGTGTAAGATTCCTTCGATGTTCATGTTTCTCCCATAATCAACTCAATATAAAAGTCTACTTCCCAATGAGATGGTAAAGCTAATATCTTTGATTGAGACGCATCCTGAAACTTTTGTAAAACCAAATACCTCTTCAAGACTTCTACATCCTCAACATCATTCCCTTTGTCACTAGAAATATGAACTACAAACAATACACATCATTTTATGGTACTGTGTTTTTCCTGCAGAGTTGTAACCATTCTCACCGATGTAGGATTATTCTTACCCTGTAAGATTCTCTTCTCTTAATCATCATCCAAGCACTCAATAGCCTTATCATAGAAATCTACCTTAGTCATGTGAATGTATAACCAATCCATACCCAACAACATATTGTATGATCCCAACAGAAGCACTTTTACATGCGTTGATGTAGACATGTCATTCAAATCAAAAGCATAAGATATTACCCAATGATGAACTCTTTTCTTGGTGCCTGTAGACAACTACACCAACCAAGACTCTGCATGTACTTATTTATTCAATAAATAATTATCCACTAGGTCAAGACTAATATAACTATAGTTGTATCTAGGTTCAATCAAAATATAAACAACTTGATCACAAATCTTACTTTCCATCTCGATAATAAATGTCTGATGATCAACCTGTCTTTTATCCAATGTTGCATGAATCTGAGGAGTACATTATTCAACATCCCTGACTATTTGTGCCTCTTGATCATTGTAATTTGTGGTCTACTACCTTGATATTATGGACAATCTCTCCTACGATGATCCTTTCCATAGGCAAAGAACTGCAAAGACTTTCTTCCATCACCCTTTTTATTCTCCTCATACTAAAATCCTTGTCCTCTATCAACTGCATTGAATTTCTTGTATAGTGTTATATTCTTCTTTCCATCTATATCCTGAGGCTTTTCTCTCTTCTTAGCCCACTTTCATTTATTCTTCTCACTATCTTCCAATCTTGCTTAGACTCAATATTGTGCTTTGATTTCTCATAACAATTCTTCAAATTTTTTATGGCTTCCTCTAGCGATTTAGGCTCATCAAAATTAATATTTTCTTTGAATGATACTGGAAACCTACTAATGAATCTCTGAATCTTTTCTCTCTCCTCCTTAATATAAGGTACATATCTCAACAACTCGAAGAATTTGCTAGTATACTCCTCATCAATCATAGATCACATCTTCAACTCATAGAATTCCTTTTCCTTGTCATCGTAGTATATTTCAAATAGATACTTCTTCCTGAAAATTTTCTCGAACTCACTCCAAGTCAGCTCCTCTTCTCAAATTCCTCTAACATTATTCACATCTTCCCACCAAATGTTTTCTTTTCTTTTCATACTAAAAGTAGATATCCTTCTTTTCACATTTTATGAATAAACATTCAATCTGAAAAAATTATTCATCATAAGAAACCAAGCTTCTACATCTTGTGAATTCTTCCTTTATCCATCTACTATAGGATGCTTTACTTGCTCGAACTCCTTTGGAATTATTTCTTCACACTCCTTCTATATGAATGGTGGCGGTTATGATAGTGATATATCTCTAAACCTGAACTAGAATAGAACTCACGGTCATTACCCCGCATATCATGTGTATCCAAGAACCTGCCATCTCTAACTGTGTCATCCCTATCAAACCTATATCTTGATTGAGACCTGCTCCCATATGCCCCATTGGTCCTTTCCTCCTGTCCACAACTGATCCTAAGTTGTCCTTATCTCTACAAATATGATAAAATTTGAAGAATCACTGCATTGACCTCTACTTGCTTCTCCTATGCTCTAGAAAGTCTTTCATGTGGCTCAATGATATTGTTGTTATCTTCTTTACAAATTCTAATATATACTTTCAAACCTCTCAATGTATCTGCTATGTCAGAGGAGTACTCATCACCGTGTTGTTCATCTAATCTATAGGGAGAATCGCATGAACTGTAGTCCACCATTTTTATAGTCATATTGATCTTCTTTAAGCATACCATGTCAAATAAACCAAATATAAACATGATAAAACATACCTCAGTGAAGTTCAGGGGAGGCTATGTCAATACGGATTAGCACAAAATATGTATATAATGAAATCAACATATCTATCATCTCAAAATCAATATCATCAAACTCTACATGAAGACACTACTCCAACAATGACTATCACACTGCATGCATAACAAACACATGGACAACAGATATACATGCATGACAAACACATCTCTCCAATCTAGTCCAAGTATTTGAACCTCAAAGCTCTTATACCAATATGTAACCACCCCTCCCACATTTATCCAATTTCACTAGTCTATTAGGGCACACATGAGACGAAGAGTTACTATGACATGAACTAATCTCCTATCTCTAGTTAAAGAAGTGGGGCGTACAACTGACCATCGAATAACAACTCACAACATCCCTTAGGGATACACACACTCGGGGGAAAAAGTACCATCCCATGTGACCAAACCTTGAGATGAGTTTGATTTCCACACAACTTAAACCCTAATCGCATGCATGACAAGGCCTCCATGTGGTTATAGGAATCCAACTGCATGCACAACACTACTTGAGTGTCGTTGTGACCCAAAATGCTAATTTTAGAGGGCGAAGTCCGAAGATTTGAGCCAAAATTCTAGGTAAACCTCCAAATTACTGCCCATAACTGCCTGAGACTTCTCAAAATCATTATCGACATGAAAATAAAGCTAAACTTCCAAACTTGATGGCAAAACTTGACCTAGACTACTTAGAACATAACAAGCATTATGTCAAACACATACGAAACATGTAAGCTATATGTCATGAATGCACATCGTGTCATAAAAGTCTAACATTCATTTGTGAATCACCAAGAAGGCCATATGACCTCTCCACATAGCTTCAACAACACTTATTATTCATACATTCATCAACTGATAAATATCTAAACAATTCATGACAAGAGCCATAGAAGATACACATCATATGAACAACATATAACTAGAAAATAACTACCATGTAAACCATGGAAACTCAACCATAATATCACCAACATAATCAATATATATGCTCATAGATCACAATAAGGAAATGTCTCATATTAACATATGAAAATACCAACCAATTTAGGGACTTCCACATACCACCCCGCCATAGTTTGGGCTGAACCAAATCTTTATTTCATCCAATCACCCATGTGCCATATTCCAAGCATGAATCTAGGATCTCATGGAATATACCAAGAAAATACAAACTACGGATTCTAGAGGCCAAACCACCTCAACCCTCAACCAGTGATTCCACCTCACGGTTGTACATCACTAACACTAACTAGATCGGTCTCTACCCAAGTTGCCTAGTGCTCTAGGAACTAGTAATTCAATTCACAGCCTTCCAGTGCTCCAAATCATTTTTCCAACCCAACTTGAAGGACTACTAACTCAACCCACCAAGGGCTCCAAATTGTTTGTCCCATCTTATGCTCTAGGAAAAATAACTCAACCCAAGTTGTTCCAGGGCTTCGAGAGTGTTTGTTCCAACCCAAAACCATAAGGAGTTATGAGCACCAATAAACAAAAAGCAAGTGGAAAAACCCACAACACCTCAGCTATCTAGGCTAAAACCAATGTCAATATAGGAAATACTCCATGCCAATGACAAAATATAACCAGGAAACCACATGCATATACCGTGCATCCACAAATAAGTAAGGAAATCACACATGCAACCTACTACCTGCAAAACAATCGAACTGTAGTTGTTGATCCACATGTTTCCTTGCATTTTACTACTTTCCTTTTCCTTATTTCTCCAAATCCAAGTGAATTCTAAAGTGCTCCAAGCATGCTCCAATAATTCTCTAAGTGTGAAGAAGTATGAGAGAATGAGAAAATAGAAGAGAGATCCAACAAAAGTCTGACAAAAAGCTAGCAACTGATCCTAAGATGCCTTTTTATCATTGAGGTCTCTATTTTCTTCATTTTTCCTTCAATTTCCTTCAATTTCCTTCAATTTTCCTCACACGAAATATATGATCTTTCATCTCCCTTTTCTTCTATTTTCCTTTATTTTCATAAATAAAATGACAGTAATGCCTCTTTTCCTTTACCAATTTCCACAGCTATAAATTAATCAATAGTTATACCCAATACTATATTTTTTCCAACATTTAGCTTGGAATACATGTCCCAAGACCTTTGTCGTATTTAATTTACATACAAAATTAACCGGGGTTTGTTACACACTTTCTCTCCTTTAATATTTCTTTTGTTTTCTTATTGTTGTCTTGCATGTTTCTTTTAGTTCAATTCTCCTTTTGCTTTGTTCTTTATGTCTTGTTTTCTAGTTTTTTCATGTCCTTTCTTTCATGTTTTTTTTTAATAACAATTTGCATGAGGGATACCCCTCTTGGCACAAAATACAATTTGGAAAATCTTGAAAAGGGAAATTATGATGACAAGCAACTCTTGGTTAATTCATTACCATGTTCTCTTTTTGGGTTTATATATCTTTGAAGGCAATGATGTATGAACGGAAAATACGATTTGTTCTATATGGAAAGCCTTTTGTAGAACCACGAAGCCCATGTATTTATAGAGCCTTCAATCCTAACTGAGCACTACATCGAATTATGGTGTGTTTACCCATCAACTCAAACAAGTAGAGAAGGGAAAGGATAAAACTTAAAATGAGCATATTAACTTCAGTTATCTTTCAAATCCCTCAAGCAAGGAACAACCTCTCTTACTCTCAATAATTCAAGATTCCTCTTCCACCCATGTTATAAATGTTCAATAAATTCATCAAGCATATATTTTGAATAAAATAAAGGGTGAAGAAGATAAAGGCTTCCTATACCAGGAGGTGAAGAAAGCAACTTCATCAGTGTACTAAACAAGCTTACTAGCAACGAAGAAATGTTTGTCTTTCCTTGAGGTGACTCTATTAGTGGAGAAACACTAGGAATTTTCTTAACTCTGATTATCAAAATCTTAGTATACTTACTATTCTTCTCCTTTATCGAAACTGTTTAGGTTTTACTAGTCTTCTAAATGTGTTTGAAGCTAAGAAGAAAAAGAACAGATTATATTTTTAACTGGTACAAGTGGAAAATTTGAGGTAATCTATATGGTGAATCAATATTTCCTAAAGTGTTGAGACCTTACACTTAAAGGTGAAACTTAAATAGAGAAGTTGGAGTTCTACTAGTGTGTCACCAAGTGTTGTTCCATGTGAATCATAATCATTTAATTGTCAATTATTATTTTTTAAGTGCTTAAGTCGCCTTCTCAGATTATATTTCAAATTCTCTTTTTCATACATGTTTAGTCATTGATGAATTCGTAAATGCAGTTCTTTCTGTTATCTCAAAATCAGACCCTGATAGGCTGCTGGTGAGGTTGACTCTAAGTAACTATTTCAAACCTACTTTAGGCTGAGGCTTAGCCTCCTCAACCTGAGAGGGCTCTCTCTGGGTGTAATAATGATTTTGATTAAAACTAAGATGGCTAACTCTTGTAGAACAACTGTGACAAATATGAATGTTGGAAATACATCAAACAAGTATCCATTGGGCCTATGGAGTCAACAACACTTCAATACAACAAAGATCTTGACCTTACATGGAAGTCAGGGCATTCAGCATTTGAATATTCAGAATATACACTCATAAGGAACCACACAGTTTATAGATGCATACAGGAAATCAGAGCACATTCAGTGAATTCTGAGTGATTATACATCCATACAACTGTAAACAAAACTAAGAAGAAGACAACATCACACATTCTGAATATGAAAAATCCTTCATGAATCCTAAGAAGTAAAATCAAAATTATATTACTGAAAGTGAGTCTTTTACATAAGCCAAATACTATGCTCTGTTATAAAGTTTTCCAACCTTGATTACATTGCTGTTTCAGCTATATATAGAGTTCTTATTCTAACTGATCGAGATTCCTCCTCCAGCATGAGGGGAATTCGAAAACTACTTCTAATGACACCTATCAACCATTTAACCAACTAATAAATACAACAAAGTGCTAATTGGAGTTTTTTTAAGAGATCTAAATCAACTATGACTCTAACTCCATATTACATGCATGATGGCTTTAATTACAATGATCCTCGTTCTTGGACATCTGCTCCCCTTTAGTTTGACTGTAATGGATGTTCAAAGCTCCATGTTTGATCTTTAATGACACATCCTTTCCAATACCCTGAAACATATGAAACTGTCCCTGTGTATCGGTCTTTAGTCTGCCTTAACATGTCCGGATCCAACGAAGTATATCCTTTATCTTTTAATTAACCCAAAATGGAGCAAACTGCCACATCTTTGATGTGCTGTTCACCGTTTGCATATGTGAAAGCCAAAATTTTTGCAAACTGTAACTGTTTCACATATCCTAAAGTGTGATAACTATGAAATATGCTTCCTTTATGACAAAAATCTAAAGTTGGATTCGAATGCATATTATCTCCACGTGTCTTGACCTGGTTAACTGTTGTATAGCTTCATATGATGCTTTGCATACCCTTTGGACGTTTTCCTTTCAAAATTCCCGCTTATAATTCAAACTGTTTGAATTGCGTAAAAATCATCACCTTCAGCAGTTTCGTAGCGCGCTACGAAACTGCTGAGTTTTTTTTAAAACAGCTTGCTTTTGACCCGAGACCTTTATTAGCCGAGTATTTGATTGCCAAAAACTTCGCTAAACTTTCCACATGCAGAACAGGGATTTATATTTCCTCATAAAGATAAGATTAAGAAAATTTGTCAAAATTTTGGAAACAAAACCTTACTTGAAATGAAAACTTATTTAGCAGGTAGCTGGCTTAGCTGTGCCTTCAGGTCTTCAATTTGTTTCCTCATAGCTTTATTCCCAGCTCTCAATTGCATATTGATCCTTCTTATGTATTTGGCTTCTTTGATTGCTGGTACTGTCCATGTGTGAAATTTTGAATGGCCATCAACCACTGAATTCAGCTGAGCTTCTACAACTTCATTCCCTTCCCATAGGGTTTTACAATATTTTGCATGTATGGCTGCATGTTTTCTAGCGGCTTTCCTCAATTTAGCAATTTCATACTTAGCTGATTCCAATTGTCTCTGTATGGCTGCTATATTATCTTCTTGAGATGCAATGACTGTTTTGCCCGTGTATTTTTGTATCTCTTCCCTGTTCCTCTGTTCTTGGCAGTGCTTCCTGTACTTGCTGGAATCTTCTTGTCATAGGTCTTCTTGGTTTAAAAACGAACTCTTCAGCTGGCACATCAAATCTAAGCCTTTTTTAGGCCTTGGATTTCTTGGTGCTTTCTTGTTCTGACTGCATCAATTCGACTTGAACTGGTATAGATTGCTCAAATTCAATAGCCTGCAATAAATCATTTAAACTTGCCTTGGACACTGGACTTTCTTCAACTGCTATAACTTTACCTTTTTCCTTCATTATTTGACTTCTTGTTCTTACCCTTGAGACTGCTTCAGATGTGCTTGTTTCAGGTACAGTCTTTTTACCCTGAGCCTTTTCCTTAGTTGATTGTTGAGCTTGATCTTGGATAATGAGTGGTTTCAGTGGCTTCACTGGTTTTCTTACTTGTGATCTTACTTGTGACTTTGTAACTCTTTTAGCTCTTGCTTCTGTTTGGAGCTCAGCTATTGTAAAATCCCTGGCAGGTTGGGGAGTGAGGCCAGTCTGGCTTTTGAAGCCAGCCATAAAAATAAATGAATTCCAATCTATGTCTACCTTTTGGAGCCGATCTAAAACCAGTAATTTGATCAAACCATGATGAAACAAAGAGGTTTCAGAATCCTCTTTCCTCAGCTGTACCTTATCACACATCTTACTCAAACTACGGAAAAGATAAAACGGTAAGTCTATGGAGACCTTCCCGGTGAAATGCAAAAGTAGTTTGAAATGGTAAGAATAAACCTTGTTATACCTTCCTTCACAAGTCAAATATTTCTGTATGCAGGTGAGTAAGAGAGCATAATGTTCTTTGACATAATTCCTGGGCACTCCCCTACTTAAATCTTCGTTTACATAATCATCCTTCAAAAACTCCTTGCAAGGATTCATGTCAAATTTGAAATTTTTGAACCATTCCTCTTGTCCTCTTGGGATCTCTGTCACAGCAGATATCACTTCTGGAGAAACCTGCACTTCTTACATAGCTACCTTTGAATTCAGACCCGTGAATTTAAGTGCAAATTCCTTAGTTAACTGTGCACATCCTCCTTGTAACTTTTTGCAAAAGTTCCAGCACCCAGCCTTTTTAAACGCTTTCTTCACCTCTTCATTTCTCAGCGTTATATCCAGGCCTTCAGGCTCAGTCCTTAGAGGTTTTCTGGATTTGTGCTCCTTTTTCTCCATTGATTCTTCCAAATCCTCGCAAGCAATAACTACCAGCTCCAGTTGGAATTGTATTTCAGCTTCTCTCTGAATTCAGCCTCGCTTGATTATCAGCCTCGCTTGAATTATCAGCCTCGCTTGAATTTTAAACTCTTCCATTTAAAACCTTTCAAGATATAATCTTGCAGATTTTGTCATTCATGCAAGACTTACGGCCATCATTATGGTTTATGCACGGTAAAATTTCTTGGGAATAATAACTTGTGCATATCAACAGATCTAGTGGTGGTGATAGTGGCAATGAGTGGTAAAGAGAGGTACATGAGCTGACATGAGAGGACATGGCCTATGACTCACCTAACGGATTTGATATTTCGGGAAAGATTCGCTGTGAAAAGTACGAATCCATGATTTCGCAGCGCGGTCAGTTTAAATTTTGATGATGTGCTGCGAAACTGCCTAATCATGAAGCGCTGCGAAACTGCCTAGTTATGATTGCGCTACGAAATTGGCGAATTGGAATAGCGCTTCGAAATCACGAAAAGGAACGGTGACTCACATAAGACAAGAGGTGGCTGTAGAACAATGATGGGTAGAGGGGAACCAATGGGAGTTGAGAACAACTTGAGTTAAAAACTCTTTTAAAATCTCCAAATCCTACGGGAAGAAAATTAAAAATGAAAATTTGAAATTAAACTAACACAGACCTTTGTCATCGGGCTAGGATAGAAAATTACATGTATCAATTTTTAGTTCTAAGTGATAAAACTTTCTATGCAAGTGTAGAAAGGCATTACGCAACTCCTAAAAGCAAGACTTGCACAATCTCTAGTAATAGTGATTTTGCAATTTTCAATACAATAAGTTGTGCAACCTATGTTGACAGTCACTTCACACTCTCTATTGATAATTTTCCTCTCACTTTGGTTGCAGTTCTACTTCTATTCCAGTGATTTTTCCCAAGTGTCACTTTTGTGTACCTTTATTTTCAGAAGTGTCATTTTCACTTTTGAAACAGTAGTTCTTTCTTGCTTTCACTTTATCAAGTGTCCTTTTTCACTTTATCTCTTCCTAGAAAGTGTTTCTTTCACTTTATTTAGCTTTTTCAAGTGTCATTTTCGTGTTTTATTATAGTCACAAGTGTCACTTTTAACCTTCTCCACTTCTGCAGGTATTGCACCTTCGCACATCACCAAAGTAAGATATATTAGACTCTTGTGTATTATATGGTCCTATATATCTTAATAATATAAGCTAGAAACACTCTTATATCTTAGCGCACTTTCTCGTCACAATCAACACTTCTGTCGCAACTTGTAAAGTGAAATTTCAATTGTTTCACTTAGAAATAAGTGTCTTTTTATTGTTGTTTTAAGGTGTGATTTTTGATTGTCAGTCCTGTAAATTCCCCTGACTTGTATTGATGGAATTCATGTGTGTGATCCATTTTTTAGTCTCGCTCGGATGCTTTTTTTCTCTCTTACTCTATTAATCCCACACTTAGCCTTTTTAGATATCTTCTTGGTCCTCTTGTTCATTGTAAGTTATCTAGGAATTTTCCCTCCTTCCAGGTGATGGTCACTTCCTATCCATAAGCCTCATTGATTTAATCTCTTCCTCCTAGGCTTGTGCACTAAGGCTTTCTCAATGTTAGCTCTTATGATTGCACATTGACCACTTTCAAAGTAGGGTCACTAACCCTTGTTTCTAGTACTACCCTACTACACTAAGCCTTGATCATTAATACCTTGTATAGTTGATGGAGAAATTCTATTTGATATTAATTACCTCCTCCATCCCCTTGAAAAATAAAACTACGCAATGTGAAGGTCCTCCACATTGCAGTGAGAACCCTCCTGGAAAAGTGACTTGATATTTTATTTCTTGCCTCAACCAATTGTGAAATATTATTCTCTAGCGAGCCTATCTCTATTCATTACACATTAATAATTGAAAATCACTCCATGTCTTAGCGACTGCAACCCTCAATTTCACCAGAATAAGCATTTTCCCCTCAACCACCACACATTGCACAGTTGTAGTGCCTACTCTTGCTCCTCTGCTAGCTGGAATCCCTCACTGTTATAGCTCCAAATCTCACTCTTATGGTTTTTGATGCTGTACTCATGGCCTAGGATAACCCCTCCTTCCAGACCTAGTCCTAAAATTTAAAAAAATAGTGTTTTATCCCTTATACGCGACATTGCCCTGAGTTAAACACATGTATACGCGGGTATGTGTATAGCCAACCTGCGTGTATGTATTAAAACACTTAAAAAAAATATAAAAATCCTTATTTTTGGGCGAGGATCGCGGATTTTACCTGCTGATCACCTGTTAGTGCCCATGGCCCAACTGTTCCCAACCAACTCCTAACTAAAAAACTACTTTGGAGATGGTATAAAAAGACCTCAGAGGGAAGGCCTAAAGAGGAAAGAAGAGAGAGAAAGGTTATTATGCTGAGATTTTCCCTTGACCAGGTCTGAAGTCCCTTTTTCCTTCTGCACTCGCCCCATTTTGTACAGGAAACCTTTGTTTCCTTATGTGTTGATGTTCATCCACCATTTATGAGATCATGGAGAGAGTCATGGAAGGAGTTTTGTTAGAGGCTTGAGGCTGGAACGGATCCAGAAGGAAGCTTTGCTTGGAGCCTGCTGAAGGTGACTCAGGTGAAAATATTCCTTTTTATGTACTTTATTTGTCTATAATAAAAGAAACACATGTCTTGGTTCCCGAAATGAATCTTCTTTATGTTAATGATATTCATGTTTAGAATTCATATGTAAATGGTTGTTTGGATTTCATAACTAACTACCTTTCCTTATAACATGAAGATGGTTTCTTTATAAGTTTTTGTCCATGTACTGTTGTATTCTTTGAATTGGTTGTTTTGTAGGACAAAAGAGAAGAAGGGAACTCCGTGAAGGGTTTGGACTGTAAAGGCCTTCTCAAACGTAGGACCAAAGGTACGTACCCTTATCATAGAATTTTCTTATAATAGCATAATGGTTGTATGAATGCATGTTTCTTTGAATAGATAACTTTCAGTCTGCTAGGGTTTCAACCCAAAAAGCCCTAGGGGAACATTTCCCTCTACACAGAATTGGCGACTCCACCGGGGACAACACTCCTTGTTGAAAATAATACTGAGAGGGGGGGTGAATCAGTATTATCAAATTCTTTTCAATATATCTTCCTTATTTATACTTTTGATAATTCTTCAAATATTGATCATTACTTTGTATGTCAGTATCATAAAATAATGAGCAGGAACAAGAAAAGCAAATAGTCACACAAAAGAACACCAGATATAAGGTGGAAACCCAATGTGGGTTAAAACCACCTACTACAATATGTCTCTATCTTCTTTTAATAAGAAACTCCTTTTACAATGATTTTGTACTGGTGCAGTCCTTTAACAGTACGTAAGCTACAACCTGCAGAGAGCTACAACTCTCTCTCTCATCTTCCAGTCTCTCCTGGAAGGGAGCTACAACCCCCTACTTCTTTTCTTTCAAGGACCACTTTTCATTAATTTTCAGACTGGATCCAAGAACATCAAAAACCCATCAACTACACTTGCATCATCAATCTCTGATTTATCCAATACTGAATCAATGCTTTCACCAAAGCCAACCCACATATAGATCTGCAAATATTTCCTTATAACTTTGCAGTATACCCAGATCATAACATGTGTACAATAAAACATGCATCAATAATTCAGATCTATAAATTCATTCTTTCAAAATATTAGCTAACCCAGATTATTAGATTTATAGATCAAGCGTGTGCCACATATCACAGATCAAAATCATATAGAGATACCACTATTCCAGCCTTCAGATTTTTACCCATCAATAGAACTTATCCTTCTCCTTACCCTCAGGTTCCTTCTTCATTCAGATCCAGATCTGCACCATAACCCAATCACCATATTCCAGATCTAGCAATTTATCAGATATTCAATAATTCAGAAGATGCTTTGCCAAATGATCTCCTTCCCCTTTTATAGCCTTAGTCCTTTCTCAATACCACGGTCCAAAACCATAGGATCAAAAACCGTTGGACTAATACCATGAACCAACCATGAAAGTGCGTGAGATCAACACTTTTGGATGCAATACCACAGACCAAAACCATAGGATCAAAAACTGTCGGACTAATACCATGAACCAACCATGAAAGTGCATGAGATCAACACTTTTGGATGCAATACCACGGACCAAAACCATAGGATCAAAAACTGTCAGACTAATACCATGAACCAACCATGAAAGTGTGTGAACTTTTCTCCTGCATGAAGGGAACTTTTCTCTGCATGAAAGTGCGTAAACTTTTCTCTACATGAAATAAACGTTTCTCTGCATAAAAGTGCGTGAACATTTCTCTACATGAAATAAACTCTTCTCTGCATAAAAGTGCGTGAACGTTTCTCTACATGAAATAAACTTTTCTCTGCATAAAAGTGCGTGAAATTTTCTCTACATGGAATAAAATTTTCTCTGCATAAAAGTGCATGAACTTTTCTCTACATGGAATAAACGTTTCTCTGCATAAAAGTGTGTGAACTTTTCTCTACATGAAGGAAACTTTATTGCACTATAATTTATCAAATAAATTTTCTGCACTATAATTTATCATTTGTGTGATTTGCCATCAAGGACAACACTTGTCTCATAATGCCAACAATCTCCCCCTTTGGACTTGTCATACTGAGAATTGTCATCTGATATCTCTTCCATAGATTCATCTAGATATATATAATTGAGTTGATCTTCTATGAGTTGTTTGCCATCAAGTACAACACATGCATCATAATGCCAACAATCTCCCCCTTTGGACTTGATGGCAACAATACCAAATCACTCTCCCCCTTTGACATCAAGGGCAAAGGGTGAACCAAGATATTCTCTTTCCTAGAAAGGCATTCCGCTGTTCATACTCCCCCTGAGTACCTGTTGAAATCTCTGAATGAGCTCCCCCTTTGTATATGCCAAGGTGTACCAATCTGTTCATGCTACATGCTGAAAGCTCTGCTCTTTCTGAATTGTGTTGTTCATGCTCCCCCTGACTGTAGGAAAGATCTGCAAAAGATGTTCTCCAAGAAAGAGATAGAGACGTATTGCAACAATATTCAGACCAGCATCCATGATCTCCTTCTGTACTTCCTCCATAATGCCAACAATGCATGATATGCTCCCCCTGAACCTGTGCCATTCGATCTTCGACCAATGTACGCATATACTTCAGATGAACCTTGCGTACAACCAACAATCAGAAGAGATTCAACAACAAGATGATACATCAACAACACCCAGCTTTTGCCTGAGGTATTGAAAGGTCTCCCTAGGCAATGGTTTGGTGAGTATATCAGCAACCTGTTCCTTAGAAGGAACATACTCCAACTTGACCTTTTGTTCAAGCACTTGTTCCCGGAGAAAGTGATACTTGATTGGTATGTGCTTGGTTTTTGAATGCATGACTGGGTTCTTTGAAATGCTGATTGCACTTGTATTATCACATAAGATGGATATGGGTGGTGTACAAGTGATTTGAAAATCCTGCAAGGTATGCATCATCCAAAGGAGTTGAGTGCAGCAAGATGCAGCAGCAACATATTCTGCTTCAGCTGTAGACAAGGCAATCAAACTCTGTTTCTTGCTGAACCAAGATACTAATCTGGAACCCATAAAGAATGAACCACCACTTGTGCTCTTCCTGTCATCCACGCTTCCGGCGCAAGCTGCATCAGTATAAGCATGAAGTGTGAGATCTATATCTCTAGGATACCATAAGCCATAATTTTGAGTCCCTTGAAGATATTTGAAGATTCTCTTTACTGCCTGAAGATGAGTTTCCTTTGGATTTGCCTGAAATCTTCCAACTATTCCCACTGCATGCATGATGTCTGGTCGGGTACCTGTCAAATAAAGTAGACTTCCAATCATAGATCTGTAGGTTGGTTGATGTACTGCTGCTGATTCATCATTTGCACTGAGGCTACATCCTGTGACCATGGGTGTACATACTGGTTTTGCATCTTCCATGCCATATTTCTTCAAAATCTGCTTGAGATACTTGGTTTGAGACAAGAAGATCCCTCCTTCCTTTTGTTGGATTTGCAGGTCAAGAAAATATGTCAATTCTCCAAGCAAGGACATTACGAATTCTTTCTGCATCACCAAGGCAAAGCTTTGACTCATAGATTCTTCATTGCTGCCAAAGATAATGTCATCTACATAAACTTGGCAAGTATTAGCAATTTTTCATTTTCAATTTTTATATAAAGATTGCTATCTGCTGATCCTTTTGAAAAACCTTGTTGATGAAGATATTTGTCCAAATGATAGTAGCAAGCCCTTGGAGCTTGTTTAAGACCATAGAGAGCCTTTTTCAGTCTGCATACAAGATTTGGATCATTTCCAAGAATGAACCCATCTGGCTGCTCAATGTATGTTTCTTCTTCTAAGTCTCCATTCAAAAAGGCTGATTTCACATCCATTTGAAATACTTTGAACTTTTGAAAGCTTGAGAGAGCAAGGAACATTCGGATGGCCTCAAGTCTTGCAACAGGAGCAAAAGTTTCCTCAAAATCTATTCCTTCTTGCTACGCATACCCTTTACAAACAAGTCTTTCCTTGTTTCTAATTACTTTCCCATTTTCATTCAACTTATTTTTGAAGACCCATTTTGTCCCTATAACATTCTTATCCTTTGGTCTAGGAACCAACTCCCAAGTGTTGTTCTTTTCGATCTGCTCAAGTTCTTCATCCATTGCTTTGATGCAACATTCATCTTTGCATGCCTCTTTTACATTTTGTGGTTCAGTGGAGGAGAGTAATGCCAAATAGCTTGAAGCTTCTGCAATTTTTCTTCTTTTTTGTACACCTGCTTCTTTCTGCCCCAAAATCTGAGATTCTGGATGATTCTTCTGAACGTACCGGGATGGAGTCTTCTCTTCTATCCTTATCTATTCCTCTGGTGCTTCTTGAGGTTCTTCTTCTTCATCATTCTGTCTTTGAGGGTAGTCTTCATCTTCTTCGATATTTTCATGATTTACTTGCCTAGGAATGTATCCCTTTTCATCAACCACTACATCAATGCTGTCAACAATTCTTCCAAGTCTTTTATTGTAGCACTTATATGCTTTGATGTGTGGAGAATAACCAAGAAGAATGCCTTCATCTGCTCTAGGTTCAAGTTTGCCAAGTTGCTCATCAGTATTCTTAATATAGCATTTGCTCCCAAAGATTTTGAAGTGCTTTACCGAAGGAGTCTCACCATACCAGAGCTCATGATGAGTTTGAGTGTTGTTCACTCGAACATTTGTTTTGTTGAGAATAACAACCACAGTATATGCGGCTTCACCCCAGAAAGTTGCGAGAGTTCCAGACTCATCCAGCATAGCATGAGCCATTTGTTGGATTGTTGTGTTCATCCTTTCCACCACTCCATTTTGCTGAGGAGTTCTAGCTGTAGAGAATTCTCTTCTTATCCCATGTTCTTCACAGAAATCGAAAAATTCATTTGAGGTAAACTCCCCACCTCTGTCAGACCTGAGGCACTTAATTTTGTAACCTGATTCATTTTCAACCAAGGCTTTGAAGGATTTGAATTTCTCGAATGCTTCGTCTTTGTGCTTCATAAGTCCTAACCAAACAAACCTGGAGAAATCGTCAATGAATAATATCAAGTATTCTTCTCCTCGAGGTGTGCTTTTCCTAAATGGACCACATACATCTGTCTGGACTAGCTCAAGAGACATGCTAGCTGATCCTTCCTTCTCTGGAAAGTTAGTTCTCGTTTTCTTTCCAAACTGACATGATTTGCATATGGTGTTGTCTGGAATTTTGATATCTGGAAGACCACGAACTGCCTGATATTTGCATGCTTTCCTTATTTGTGAAAAACTTAGATGCCCCAACCTCCGGTGCCATAACCAGTGTTCATCATCCTTGCTCAAATAGCATTGTTGTTGTCCTTCTTCAAATATGTATAGATTATTTGGAGTTCTTCTACCTTTGATCACTGTTTCACCTGTATCAAGATCACAAACACGACATCCGTTTGATCTAAATATCACCTCGATTCCTTGATCACACATCTGGCTGACACTTAGAAGATTATGCTTCAATCCATCAACATACAGAACATTTCCAGCTTTGACCTTTTCTTTTAACTGAGCAGTCCCTTTTCCTTTTATAGCTGCAGGAGTATCATTTCCAAAAGAGACTTTCTTCCCCTTTTCTAAAGCAGAATATGATTCAAGTTTTTCTTTATCACCTGTCATATGTTTCGAACATCCATTGTCAATGTACCATAGATTTTCTTGTCCTTCTGCATAAAATGCTATCCCACATCTTTCTATTGTGGTTCCTTTATTCTCCATGCTCTGGTGCTTGAGGCTTGTTCCTTTGTCTACTGAAACCTGCTCCTGCATTCAGAATCTTCATGACCAAAGTTATTGCAAATAGAACATTCAACTTCATTTTCAAGAGCCGAAAAGTTGTTATAGGTCCTTTTTGTAATCCCGATCATACTTCTTTGTTTTTGAGCTTCTCTAGTCATGATTGTTTTATATGCAACACATTGAGCTGCTTTGTGACCAAAGTTATGGCAAGAGAAACATTGCCCATTGAAGAAACTTCTGCGATTATCAAATCTACCGGCCAAATGATTGTAATTTCTATTGTCATCCATTCTTGAAGCAAATTGAGAAGATTTTACCTATGGCTGGTTGTAGCTTTTGTTCATCCTTAAGACAGATTGCCCCTGGTTTACCTGATAGTCTTTGTTCGTTCTTGATGTAATTCGTCCCTGCTTTACCTGGTGATCTCCATTGTGCTTTTGCTCATTCCTTCTTGCTGCATCAAGATAACTCTTTGAAGTGGATGCTTGAGATGTTTCTCCATTATACCCCAGACCTATCTTGTTTAGCGGAGAACGTTGTACATTGATGATCTCATCCAGAGTTTCAGATCCTTTGACAAACTTAAGATTAATAGCCTTTGTTTTCTCAATTTCTTTTCTAAGGTCAACAATTTCACCTTCTAACTTTTCAAGATATTTTTCTCTTTCATCAATTTGAAACTGTAGAGTATCAATGATCATATTCTTTTCTTCTATACATGTCTTAAGTCTAGAAATCTCTTCATAAAAACTATCCACATCTATAGCATCCATGTAATCATCATCTTCAAATGCCATTAAAAGTTTATAGTCATTACCTCGTTCATCTTCATCACTATTTGATAGACCATCACTGTCTTCATGAGTGTAGTATCTTTTCTTATTTGCATTCTATTTCTTGTTCCATCTAGCAGGTTCATTTCCTTTGTCAATCTTATCCTTATGAGGACATTTGGCAGCATAATGACCTACTCTTCCACAAGCAAAACATTTAAAAGGTAGCTTACCTCTGAACCTTTCAGTACCCCGTTGAATATTTCTGACAAAATTTGATTCTTCTTCTTCTTCTAGCACGTGACTTGATTCATAGTAGTCTCCTTTGCCTGAAGCCTTAAAAGCAGCTTCTCTCCTGTCTGATGGACCTCCTTTTCTCATTTCATAAGCAGTTAGAATTCCGTGTAGCTGAGACATAGTAAGAGTTCGTAGATTTTCTTTTTCTTCTATTGCAGATACTTTAGATTCAAACTTGGGGGACAATCATCTTAGGACTTTTCAACCACAACAGCCTCTTTTATTTCTTCACCCAAGTTTTTCATACAATTAACAATCTCATTTACCCGAAGGAAATAGTTAGCCACACTTTCATCATTATACATTCTGAGATTCTCATACTGAATCCCGAGGGTTTGAAGTTTTTCACGTTTTACCTGTTCATCTCCTTCGTAGCTCAAAACAATCTTGTCCCATATTTCTTTTGCGGATTTATATTGCATAACCTTCACGAATTCAGATTGAGATAGACATCCTAGGAGAGTATTAACCGCCTTTGCATTTGTTTCATATTTCTTCTTCTCAGCTGAATCTGTAGGAGTAGCTGATGGAAAAGTATACCTTGTTTCTATAATGTCCCATACTTCTGTACCCAAAGATTGAAGATAGGCAGTAACTCTTACCTTCCAATATATGAAGCTTGTCCCATCAAAAATTGGTGGCCTGATTGATGCTTCCCTCTCGTAGTTGCTCATGATGTTAGATCTTCCTTCAACTGATCAAGCTTCTTCAGAAGGACCTGCTCTGATACCAATTGTTGAAAATAATACTGAGAGGGGGGGTGAATCAGTATTATCAAATTCTTTTCAATATATCTTCCTTATTTATACTTTGAATAATTCTTCAAATATTGATCATTACTTTGTATGTCAGTATCATAAAATAATGAGCAGGAACAAGAAAAGAAAATAGTCACACAAAAGAACACCAGATATAAGGTGGAAACCCAATGTGGGTGAAAACCACCTGCTGCAATATGTCTCTATCTTATTTTAATAAGAAACTCCTTTTACAATGATTTTGTACTGGTGCAGTCCTTTACCAGTACACAGGCTACAACCTGCAGAGAGCTACAACTCTCTCTCTCGTTTTCCAGTCTCTCCTGGAAGGGAGCTACAACTCCCTACTTCTTTTCTTTCAAGGACCACTTTTCATTAATTTTCAGGCTGGATCCAAGAACATCAAAAACCCATCAACTACACTTGCATCATCAATCTCTGATTTATCCAATACTAAATCAATGCTTTCACCAAAGCCAACCCGCATACAGATCTGCAAATATTTCCTTATAACTTTGCAGTATACCCAGATCATAACATGTGTACAATAAAACATGCATCAATAATTCAGATCTATAAATTCATTATTTCAAATATTTAGATATTAGTTAACCCAGATTATTAGATTTATAGATCAAGTGTGTGCCACATATCATAGATCAAAATCATATAGAGATACCACTGTTCCAGCCTTAAGATTTGACCCATCAATAGAACTTATCCTTCTCCTTACGCTCAGGTTCCTCCTTCATTCAGATCCAGATCTGCACCATAACCCAATCACCATATTCTAGATCTAGCACTTTATCAGATATTCAATAATTCAGAAGATGCTTTGCCAAATGATCTCCTTCCTCTTTTATAGCCTTAGTCCTTTCTCAATACCACGGTCCAAAACCATAGGATCAAAAAACTGTTGGACTAATAACATGAACCAACCATGAAAGTGCGTGAGATCAACACTTTTGGATGAAATACCACAGACCAAAACCATAGGATCAAAAACTGTCGGACTAATACCATGAACCAACCATGAAAGTCCGTGAGATCAACACTTTTGGATGCAATACCACAGACCAAAACCATAGGATCAAAAACTGTCGGACTAATACCATGAACCAACCATGAAAGTGTGTGAACTTTTCTCTTGCATGAAGGGAACTTTTCTCCGCATGAAAGTGCATAAACTTTTCTCTACATGAAATAAACTTTTCTCTGCATAAAAGTGCGTGAACATTTCTCTACATGAAATAAACTCTTCTCTGCATAAAAGTGCGTGAACTTTTCTCTACATGAAATAAACTTTTCTCTGCATAAAATTGCGTGAACTTTTCTCTACATGGAATAAAATTTTCTCTGCATAAAAGTGCGTGAACTTTTCTCTACATGGAATAAACTTTTCTCTGCATAAAAGTGCGTGAACTTTTCTCTACATGGAATAAACGTTTCTCTGCATAAAAGTGCGTGAACGTTTCTCTACATGAAGGAAACTTTGTTGCACTATAATTTATCAAATAAATTTGCTGCACTATAATTTATCATTTGTGTGATTTGCCACCAAGGACAACACTTGTCTCATAATGCCAACACTCTTGTTGTTCCTAGTTTGGGTGTTTTTCAAGGCAATAAGGGCTCAGCTGCCTTGTCTGCTTGCTGTTACTATCTGGTCTGTTTTTGAACTTTAAGCTTTGCCAGTTTCTTCAGTTTGTTTTTTTTATTTTTCTTGAAGCTTTTCATATACGTTGTTTTCCTTAGATATAGAAGTGTATATACACTTGTTTCTTTGAGTGAACCTGCGTATACGCAGGTTTCCTCAAACACAGTCGTGTATACACGCAATCTGTACATAAGTACATTCGCGTATATATTGCAATTTTCAAGATCTATAAATATTTTAGTCTCTGAAGGTTTGTCTGGTGGTTTGAGTCAGTATGAAACAGTCATTTTCCAGTATCAGTTATTTGTTTTACAGCGAGCATCTTTTCCGAATTCTCTCTGATTGTAAGGAGTATTGGTCTTGTTTTTTTTGTTGATTGCAAGCGTCATCGTTTTTTGCTAAAACACGCAAGATTTCTTGCTAGGAATCTTGGCTGCTCTGTTTCATCAGGGTAGGAAGATTGAATTCAATCTTTGTGTTAATCTTGCTTTTGTGTGACTTTTTGTTTGCTTGACAAAACCACTTTGTGACCATCCACTTCTTTGTTTCATGAAAGTTGTTGATTGACACTTTCTTGGAATTTGTCTTTTTGATCTTTTGGTTTTCATTGCCAAAGATTTCATTGCTGCTTTTGATTGTTAAGAGTGATTTCAAACACATTTATTTTTGTTCAGTATTCATCCATTGTGTGGTGTCAATTCACAAAAGTGTTTAATTGCCTATTCTTAAATCACAAGTTTCAGTGTTGTTGAGAGCATTTTTTTAAAAGACTTTTTTGTTTGTTGCTTTGAAGAAAATCTTTTGAAAATCTTAGTTTTTCTTTCTTGAACTTGCTTTTCATTTGGTTTCCTTTTAGTAAGTGATCAGATTATCGACGAGTGTGCGGGTAATGAAATTTTTTCCTTCATGGATGCTTTTTTGGGTTATAATCAAATTTCTATCCGTCCTAAAGATCAACATAAGACAGCTTTTATATGTCCCTGGGGTACCTTTGCATATAGAAAGATGCCTTTTGGTCTTAAAAATGCTGGAGCCACTTTTCAGCGAGCCATGCCATGTGATTTCCACGACATCAAACATGTCATCGAGGCATACTTGGATGATCTCACTGCTCGTTCTCGAAAGAGAACTGATCACCCTAGTCATCTTCGATTGGTTTTCGAACGATGTCGTTTTTATAAAATCTGGTTGAATCCCAACAAGTGCATTTTCGCAGTTACGTCCGGTCAGTTGTTAGGTTTCATCATGTCCAATGAAGGGATTCGGGTTGATCCCTTCAAGGTTAAGGCAATAATTCAGTTGCCTCCCCCGTCCTCTATTCGACAACTTCAAAGTCTTCAAGGGAAGGGTAATTTCTTAAGGCGGTTTATAACAAACTATCCCGAGATCACTAAAGGGTTTATGCGTTTGCTACAGAAAGGAGTTCCATTTGTGTGGGATGACTTTGAGCAGCGGTTGTTTGATGCTTTGAAAAAGGCATTAGTCTCTGCCCCACTTTTGAGTCCACTGGATTATGGTAGAGACTTCCTTTTATATCTCGCCGCAGAAGAATCAACCATTGGTATGGTTCTAGTTCAGGAGGACGATGCTCTCGCCGAGCACGTGATTTATTATTTGAGCCAAGGGTTAATAGGTCTTGAACTCCGCTATTCTCCTGTTGAGAAGTTGGTCTTGGCAGTTGTCCACGTTGTCCAGAAGCTCCGTCATTATATCTTGCTACGCAAAACTTTTGTCTTAGTGGCGGTCAATCCATTTCAATTTGTCCTCAGTAGGCGAGTGATTGGGGGAAAATATAATAGATGGATAGTCATTTTGCAAGAATTCGATCTCGAGTTCTTGTCTGCCAAGTCTAAAAAATCCATGGTTTTCGCGGAGCTAATTTATGAGCTTCATTGTGGAGAGGATACTGTTTATGAGGAAAGTTTTCCCGATGAAAATTTATTCCTCATCTCTTCACTCGACCCTTGGTATGGAGATATCATTGTCTATCTCCAGACTTCGAAGTTTCCCTCTACTTTCTCCAAGGATGAACGTCGAAAATTACGTCACCTGGCTAAAAACTATGTTATCATTGGTCACACATTATACCGTCGAGGGGTTGATTCCATCCTTCGACGATGTTTAACCTTAGAGGAAGCAGAGTCTGTGCTCAATGACTGCCACAGTGGAGCTTGTGGCGGCCATTTATCAGGGCTTGCTACATCCCAGCACATCTTACATGCCGGCTATTTTTGGCCTTCACTCTTTAAGGACTATGTGGAAGCGGTCAAACGCTGTCACCCGTGTCAAATTTTTACTCGTAAGATGTGCACGCATCCAGCTCCCCTTTTTCACGTTGTCACCGTCGGTCCTTTTACTAAGTGGGGTATTGATTTTACAACTTGTAATCTGCCTTCAACAGCGAATCAAAAGTACATTATCGTGGCCGTAGACTACTTTACGAAGTGGGCTGAGGCCATGCCTACTTATAAGAATGATAGTGACACGACAGCTTTGTTTCTTTTCAATCAGGTTATCTCAAGATTCGGTATCCCCAGAGAGATTGTTACTGACCATGGCAGTCATTTCCAGAATCAACTGATGTCCGAATTGGATCTTAAATTAGGTTTCCGCCAGGAGCATTCGTCCCCTTATTATCCTCAGGCCAATGGACAGGTCGAGGTAGTTAATAAAACTCTTAAGACGATACTCCAACGGACAATCGATAAAAATCGGTCGAATTGGCACATTATGTTGTATTCAGCTCTTTGGGCATACCGAACCTCCGTCAAAATGGCTACTGGTTTTACTCCTTTTCAGTTGGTTTATGGGATGGAATCTATCTTTCCGGTTGAATGTGAAATTCCATCTCTTAAGTTGGTTGTTGAGCTTCTTCCTGAGACTTCGAGTCTCGAAGGGCGCCTAGTTCACTTGGAGCATCTCGATGAGCAGCGTCAAGATGCCGCCACGATGAATGAGGCCCGTAAGAAAAGGGTTAAAACCCAGTATGATAAGTCTATCCATCCTCGAGTCTTTTCTGAAGGTGACCTTTTCTTGTTCTATGACCAAGATAAAGACGTCTTGGGGGCAGGCAAATTTAAGCCTATGTGGTACGGTCCTTTCATTATTAAACGAGTTTTAGAAAAATGGTCATATGAGTTAATCGACTTTGAGGGAAACAAGCTGGCAGAGCCCCGAAACAGGCTCTACCTAAAGAAGTACTTTGCTTAGTTTTGGTCAGGCAATGGCTTCTTTGTACTTTATGTATATTTGTACATATTTCATCGAGAGCTTTTCTGATATCAGCACTTTTTGGTCTGCTGTGGCAGGTGTTGATGGATGATTTGGTCTATTTTGGGTTCGCTGATGGTGCTAGTTGGCACACTTGGAATATTGCTTCCGCAGCTTCGGTACTCTATTATCCAACTGGTCAATTGATGGCATCAAGAGGCATCTGCATCAGTCCTGCTTCAAACAATATGGCTGAGTATACTGCTGTTATTAATTTATTATCTGAGGCAATCTCTCATGGGATCGACTCGTTGGTAGTATATCTTGATTTTCAATTGATAGTGTCTCAATTAAATAACATTTATCGGGTATAGGAACCATCTTTATATCGCCAGTTTTTAAGGGTGAGGTTGTTGCAAATATCATTTATTTATATTAATTATTTGCACATTCCAAGATCTCATAATTGGTTAGCTGATTCTATCGCTAATCAGGTATTAGACTGGCACATCAATCATTCATCATAATAAAATCAAGCATCAAAAAGTTAAACTGTATATATATATATATATATATCGTAAATCGTCTTGAGTGTATATATGTGTGTCCAAAAAATATACAAAATTGGGACTCAAATGCCCATAATCATGTCCGGCATATCTAATGCCTCAGCTCAAGATGAGCGTCTAAGTATGTCACTATAGCATTGGCCACACGCCGAAAAATGCGAACCCAGTCACGTGGCATGCCAACCACATGACGCTGCATATCCTCAGGAAGGTCCTCTATGACGACCATCGCTACTCGGCAGCTCAATCTCGCCAAGTGTCGCTGAACGTTATTTAGAGTCCGTTCTGTATCAGCAGCCGCCTCTTCGGCTCCTCGGTCGTGCCGTCCATGCCGTGGGAATCCATCTGGTCGTACAGGCCCGATGTTTGGAACATGATCACCATATCAGTCATTTGAATCTCATCAAAAATATTTTTCAAAATTCATTATTATATTTGAAAAATCCAAAAAATCATAAAATCAAAAATCTTACCGATTTCGCCCCGTGCTGCATTTGGTGGTAACACTAGATCAGGATCTCCTCGGAAATCCAGACCAGCATAGGGATATTCATCCATGGTGATGATCTGCTGATCCCACCAGGTGAAGAAGTCATCGTCAAAGGTAGTCCTTGGGACCTCCCCACCCCCAGACGTTTCATCAGATTAGCCCACCAGCCCATGCGTGGATCGCGTGGGGTGCTGATGGAAACTGCTACCCTGGGGCCGAGTGCGGGAACCTTCTCGAAAAAGAAAGTACACAAGATGCTCCCATATCCAAAGTTTTTAGTCTGACCACTCCTGATAGAAGTGAGCTGGCTCTTCATGATGGCTAGAAGAGGAGTACACCAATCGAACACAGTGGTGAGACAGTCAACTGCCATGCTCATGTTTTGTCGTGACGCCTGATGCTGAGAGGATGATCTGTTCACTTGAGCCATGGTAAACAGGATTATCCTAAGTGATAAACTCGCCACATGTGTGATGGAAATTTTGCTCCCAACCTTCTTGGGATGTCCCAGGCAGTATATCTATACATAGTCCTCTATCGAGAGGACACTCCGTGTCCTGCCCTAGGACTGTACTACCTCTCCCCTACGGGAAAGGCCCGTGATAAAATAGATATCCTTCACTTCTACCCTGAGCGGCATCTGATTGATCATAAAAGCTTCCTCATCGACATCCCAATAACTAATGAGCATCTCAAGCAAACGCGTGTTCGCTTTCATATTTGGCAATTTGAAAAATTTAAGCAAACCACATCCCCGTAGGGCATCTAATGCTTCTGGACTGTTCATAACTTCATTGTCTACCACTGCGTGCTCTCTTTCATGCCACGTGACAGGCATCCTGAGAAAAATCGATTTAAGACCGTTAGTTTTTTGTTTAAAAATGTTGCGCGGCGTATACGTGGGTCCCTGTGCACACAGTCGCGTATAGGGCCCACGTGTACACGGGTTCAATATGATCAACCCGCGTATACACCGCGAGCAAATTTTGGACAAAAGTTCAACGGTGAAACATCAATCAAAAATCTTAAAACCAGTCACAATCAATTGCAAGCTAAGTATAAGAGTTACCTGGAGGTTTTCGACGAGTTTGAACGGTTGAATCTGGCTTTGGGAAGTTTGCTCCTTTTGCTCCAAATCTTTTGCTCTCAAACTCAAATGGTAAAAATGGTGAGTCCAAAAATGCCTTTTATAAGTTTTGAAAATGCAAAAAATTTTCAAAATTTTATTTTGTTTGGCCTCATGTGACTTTTAAATTGGGAGCTTGGAATGTTGAGATTGGTCTATTTTTTAGGACATTTTGGATGATTTTTAGTTTCCAAGTGGTTCCATGACTGCTGACCCATCATGGCAGGTATCATGTTCTTACTGGCATATAGGTTAGGGACACCATTTTTCCGTTGCATTATGCATACTAGCCTCCATTTGACCGATACATCTACCATAGGGTCGATCCCATCGTGTTATGGTTCGTAAGCCATCTTCACTTGCTGATTCTTTAAATCATGACACGATGGTAGAGCCATCCTTTACATGGGCATCCTAGTTAGCACCTCACTGACATTTGTTGCTCATGTTGCTCTGATTTGAGTAGGCTCGCGAGTCCTTTGTAGTCCCGCCATGACTTATGCGTTGAAGACTCATTCCTCTTAGCTTCTCCACTTTGTTCTGGCCTTATACCCTAGAGGCTTCTTTGTGTTGAGTTGTACTACTGCATTGCATGTTGACCACTTGCACCTTTTGGCCTAGAGCCGGCTTCACTTGGACTCGTGTTTAAGCCAACTTTTGACCATGACGTCTGCAAAATCAACCTTGCATACCTTTGACTTCTACAGCTTGACACACCTTGACTCGTGGAAGGAACATACCTTTGAGTGTCACTGACCAGTTTTCACCTCCCTGCATTGAGCATAGGAACATTCCTTTCCCAGGAACTAGATCATTTGTTTCACCGAAACTCGTTCTTTCCACTATACCATAGCATTCTTTTATTCTTTTTTCGGCTTAACAAAAAAAGACAAAAAATTAAATATTCCAAAAAGAGCGGGAACGAGACATTATTTCCATTTATTGTTGGCAGCTAGAGTCAGTCGTGTCACCCTTGAACAAAGCACTTAAAACAAAGTCTCCTCCATATGGGTGGGATTTAGTTTGACTTAGGTACACCATAACCTTGTTATTGAGTCAGTTCTCCACCGATTGGTTATCTCTTCCAATCATATGGGGGGTTCGTTCGTGCCTCCTGCATGGCGAACTTATACAGAGTCATCATATGCTGCCACATAGTCACATTCAGTCGTGCTTTTGTTCAAGGGAAGTTAGCCCGAGTCGGCCTCTCTGCGGTGTCTCTTGACTCATTTTTCAGTCGGCCATCCCTGGTTGTCAGTGTCATGTCTATCATCACATTAGTTATATTGGTCCTTTACTCGTGCCGGTTTGAGAAGGTACCCGTTGACTTCTTGCTGGCGGGTCTTGTCCTTATCGACGATGACATATTGCTCTGAGGACAGGCCTAAAGCTGCACCCTGGCCCTATTTCCATTATTGATAGGCTACCTTGTGCTCAACATCGATCAGTATCATGGGTCTTTGACTGAGTGGTTTCCCTTGTGTTCGAAATCAGCTTACATTATCACACATTGGGATTCATGCAGTACCTTGGTTTCCATTTGACCCTATTGGTGGATACCTCACCTCTGTGTCAAGTTTCATTATTGGTTGGTTCAGAGGGTTTCTGCCGTGCGCTAGCCACATCTTTTGTACGCCGGAAACATACTTCAGTTGGGTTACTATATCTTTTTCGTCCGATTCCTTCCACATTATTGGCCTACGGGTTACACTCGCGCTAGATTGATGAAGGATGCCTTAATGCCTTCCTTCTAGCGGATCTTTCCCAATCAACTCTGACTCATTGCTCTGGGGCAAAGATATAGAGTCCATTTGGCAGTACCTTGGGGTTTGCAGTCATTAGTGGCAGATCCTTCGCTATCGACAATGGGAAACCATCATTGTCTCCTGATCGATAGATTCTTACAGGTGTTCGACTCCAGCTCAGCTATTCACACTTTTTAGATTGTACTAGGTACCTTGATGCTCATTATCATTATCAGTGAGTAGTCTCGCGTTTGTTAACGGTATACATCAATGACTGGTAATCTAACGATTTCTCATATGGTCGACTTCAGATCATTTATTCCCATGTTGTAGAAATGTACTACGGCGGTCGGTGAAGACCTCAGGTTGTATCAGCATTCATTGGTTCACTTGACAGTTGCTCCTGTTGCTGCTAGTTCATACCACTCCACTTTATATGTTGCAGTCAGTCATGGCGACATTCTATATGCTGGCACCTGAGTTTGCAGTGTAGTACCATCCTATTCCATCATGTTCAGTTGGTACCTTTTGGGGATCAATCTTTGATATCAGTGATCCGTTGCATCTTTCAGCATCATTAACAGTCTTATATGTGATATTTAGACATGTACTTGTTCATTATGATCAGATGATCCATTATGTATATTTCAGTCATTTATACTTGTATACTTAGTGGATCCGCTTGTACTTGATATGCGGACATGCTTTACTTTTTTTGAGCATGGGTATGCCTGCCTCAGGCAGTGTTTCTTTCTGATCTCCTTTGGTGGCTTGGCAGACTGAATTCTAGTGAATTCCTCCTCGGTTTTTGACAGACTTCCTTTCCATGTACTTGCATAATATATTTCGGCCATCATGTACCCCTTCTGACCTCATATATTAGGGTGCATATGTTATAGCTCCAAATCTCACTCTTATGGTTTGTGATGTTGTACTCATGGCCTAGGGCAACCCCTCATTCCAGACCTGGTCCTAAAATTTAAAAAAATTGTGTTTTATCCCTTATACGCGACATTTCCCTGAGTTAAATTCGTGTATACGCGGGTATGTGTATAGCCAACCCGCGTGTATGTATTAAAACACTTAAAAAAAATATAAAACTCCTTATTTTCGGGTGGGGATCGCGAGTTTTACCTTCTGATCACCTGTTAGTTCCCGTGGCCCAACTGTTCCCAACCAACTCCTAACTAAAAAAATAGTTTGGAGATGGTATAAAAATACCTCAAAGGGAAGGCCTAAAGAGGAGAGAAGAGAGAGAAAGGTTATTATGCTGAGATTTTTCCCTTGACCAGGTCTGAAGTCCCTTGTGCCTTCTGCACTCCCCCCATTTTGTACAGGAAACCTTTGTTTCCTTGTGTGTTGATGTTCATCCACCATTTATGACATCATGGAGAGAGTCATGGAAGGAGTTTTGTTAGAGGCTTGAGGCTGGAACGGATCCGGAAGGAAGCTTTTCTTGGAGCCTGCTGAAGGTGACTCAGGTGAAAATATTCCTTTTTATGTACTTTATTTGTCTATAATAAAAGAAACACATGTCTTGGTTCCCGAAATGAATCTTCTTTATGTTAATGATATTCATATTTAGAATTCATATGTAAATGGTTGTTTGGATTTCATAACTAACTACCTTTCCTTATAACATGAAGATGGTTTCTTTATAAGTTTTTGTACATGTACTGTTGTATTCTTTGAATTGGTTGTTTTGCAGGACAAAAGAGAAGAAGGGAACTCCAAGAAGGGTTTGGACCCTAAAGGCCTTCTCAAACGTAGGACCAAAGGTACGTACCCTTATCATAGAATTTTCTTATAATAGCATAATGGCTATATGAATGCATGTTTCTTTGAATAGATAACTTTCAGTCTGCTAGGGTTTCAACCCAAAAAACCCTAGGGGAACATTTCCCTCTACACACTCTCTATGAAATCATCTTATCCTTCTTGTCCTCCTCTCTTCATTGCATAGTTCTAGTCCATAGTGATACCTTCCTTTAGTCATTATGAATCTCAACTGCACAATCACTACCTCTCTCCCTTGATCACTGGGTATAACACAATTTTAGTCACTAGGTTCATCAACCATGCCTCTTACACTTTCTCATTTTGTTTGTCCTTGAAGAGCCTCTCCTCATAGTGCATTGCACATTTCTAATTACAATTGGTGCATTCCTCAACCTCTATTGAGATCAACTGCGCTATCCCAAATAAGACTTCCTCGCTCAGCTCTCACACGGGCCCATCACTGTGAGATTCTTCCATGAGAAAAGTAGGAATTTCTAGACTAATCTTGCCTTTCCATGAGTCAAATTATTTATTAGGTGTACCACCTCAATAGGGCAAGGTGATTCTCAAGGATGAATTCAATGATAAGAAACAAACATCCACTTGTGAAGAAGGAGCATAGGAAGGACCATCATAAAGGAACAAAAAGGAACCATGGATTAAGACAATGAAGTTGGATTGGAGGGTTTCAACATTGACCTAGACCATTTGAAGGGTGAAAATGAAGAACAAGCAAATATCTATCATGAATATCGAAGACAAAGTAGCAAAGGGAGGGGCCTACCAGTGTTACACTTCAATGAAGTCCTATGTTATAGTTTCCAACTCATGGCCTCTCAAAGTGTCATCACATAGTCATATGATGTCCATGTACTTTTCCACATGATGTTGACTGTAATTATGTATTTTTGAAAGATAAAAAAATGTAAATATGTGGAATTCAAAATGTCACATATATAATATTAAAGATCACATGTTGACCAAATAGTCAATAGAAGTTTAAAGGTCACTTTGGAAGTCAAAGAGTCATGAGGGAAGCTTAAGGGTCATGGGGATATGAAATTTCATTCCTCTTGTTATAAATGCACCCTCATAACTAAAGAAAATGGAGTTTGGAGGCTAAGACTTTGGAGAGTTGGCCTTTGTTTCTCTATCTTGGAATAGGAGAGAATACCATTCTTTCGAGAAGAAATAAGTTACTTAATGTCCCACTATTGGATCTATTGTCTCATCATTGTAACTTTGTACTTGGATCTTTCACTTAATCATCAGAAGATCATTGATCCAGCACAATTTCATACACGTATCATGAATATTATAAGGGTATTCTTTATATTTTTGTAGTATACATTACGTTCATATGTTCTAAAGAAATTGAACTACTTCATTAGATTTAGTGTTTATCTTGTTGAATGTGTGTTGCATTTTCTTTAATGATTGTTGTGTCTACGTGAACAAATTTTCTATAGAAATAATGAATATTTCATCACTCACATGTGCATCTCTTAGTATAGTACTATACTTTCCTTCCATAGACTCACTTTTTATTCTCCCCTCGTGAAAGCCTCCTTTTACACATTTCAATTGGTGTTTCACAGTGTCAACCTACTTGCTAATTTCATAGATTATTTTCATACTCTATTATCTTATTCAATGTAACTAAGGAAAACCTTTGTGTTATGGTGGTTGATCTGATAATCTAGATGAGGCTCCTACTCCAAATGGTGTGAGGTATAATTAGGACTTCACATCGAGGAGACCCCCTTGGTTGACAATTTTTCAACATTGTCAATAGGTACTAAATATCCTTTAATTTATTTTCCTTTCAATGCTAGTTCAAAGAACATTTTGACGTATCGTTTTTAGTGATGTAACAACTATTCAACTATTCCTTTGGTTAAATATGGACTTATATATCAACATTGTTAAAAAAATTCCAATGTGCATACTTTTTCTTGTTTAAAAAATGGTATGTTTTTCTATTATAGTTGTAGAATGCCTGCCTTGATTTTTAATATATTGCAAATTTGAATGATTTGGTTGCTTTTATGTGCAATTAAAGCACAATTGGTTTTTGTTGAGATCCCACTAAGTTTTTTTCTTTTTTCGCAATATGTTTTCTTTCATAAAAATTGTGTTTTTTTAAGATACTCACTTTGTAACATTATATTATGTGTAATGGTGATGATTCATTACGTACTCAATGACCTATTTTTCAAAATTTGTATTTGAGTGATTTTATATCTATCACAATCGTAACAATCTTTGATATTTATCTTTTCAACACTATATATATTTTTATAAGATATTTTTGCATTTTCTATTTATTTTGTGTTACAAATTTTACTTTCAAGTACTTTTGATGCATATTTAGAATAGTATACTTTCTGTGCATTATAGTCCATGGATATTTTTCTTAAAGTATATGTTGATATGTAGATTGTAGGTCATTGTATTTCTTTATATTTTTATTTGCCTAAAAAACTAAAATAGTTTAATAAGATACATTGAAGGATAATATACAAATAACTAAGTTCACTATTTCTTGGTGGTGGTAACAAGATAAGTTGAAAGATAATGTACAAAGAACTAAGTATGTTATTTTTTGGTGGTGGTTTCTGAACAAAATTAACGTATAGAAAATTGATTTCTTTTATTGTTATTAATATCTTCTTTTTTTAATAAAAGAAAGAAAACAAATAGGGAGAAAAAATACATCTCCTTGTTATTTATAGAGTGAACCAAAGGCATATTACATACAAAATGTTTCTAGATTCAAAAAAATAACCTCATACATGATATCTAATCAAAATCAACATATTAACTTCAATAGGTATATCGAAAAAAAAAAATCAAAGTCATCCACATAGACTATGGCTAAATATTATCGAAAATAATAAATTTATCTATGATAGCTAATAGCATAAAAGTATGAAATATTCCCCTATCCATAGTTGTCAAATCCAATACTTCTCCAAAGTAAAGTTGGCCTTCCCTTGAACCCACAATGTGTTTTACAATATATCAGCTTACCATTCAATTCTTTGAACACATGCTTGAATGATAGGTCTTGTAAAATTTCTCTAACTTTCTATATCGTTTATTTCTAGTGTTCAAAATTGATGACCTAAAAATTTAATAGTCCCAAGATCTAGTCGATGATAAATTTTGAGTCCTCGCAAACATGTAGTTGTTAAATTCCCTTACTAGAAAGAAAAGTTAATAAAATCCATAAAAAAAGATAATTTTCTTTTGATTTAATTCCAAAGCCACATACCATCCATAAATTAAAACATTGTATATCAAAAAATCTAAGAAAATCTCCTCCTCTACAAATATTTTCTCCAACTATCTCGTTAAAGGAACCCAAAGGAATATTCACAAACCATGTTGGAGAAACTAAAATTCTAGGTCTCTTTTGGGTTATTTTCTTAAAATAATCCAAGTAGAAACCAATAATATTGCAACAAAAAAAATTTATTGGTTGCTTCTTATCCTCAAATATCCTTAGATATTTACCTCTACAAACTCCCCACAATATAAAAAATGGAAATTCTTTGTGCTTACTTTCCAATCTAATCCATTTAAGAAGATTTTCCTCGAAAGTAATTCCTTCCCAAGAAGTGCAAATATTAAGTTTCTTATACATGATAGACCAAAATCCTTAGGTGCATGAACATTCAATAAACGAATTTTCCATTCTTTCTATTGAAGTCCCAAATACATGGTAGAAATTTGGGATTGAAAAAACTCTCTTGACCAATTTTTCCAAGTTAGAACCTCTTCTTCGAGAAATAACCAATAGAAACATCTAAGTTTCCATCGTAAACCCCACTTCTAATATTTTGCAACACCGTTTTATGTCACTAGTAGAGACCTTCCACATAATGACATTATATGCAACCTTTACATGTATAATTCCATTAACTATAATGTAACAACTTGAAATTAAAATATACAAATTAATTACATCAAACAAACCCAAAATTAAAACATGCAACTAATTACATCAATTTATGTGATCAATAATCAGCACACAAAACTATTCACTAATTAGAAAGAATTTTAAAAACGTGAGAAAAGAAGACTTAACAGTAACAAAAATATATCTTATTGGTGATTTCGGAGTTGTAATGCTACCTAGATCATGCTAATCTTATCATATGCTTTGACTAGGTCCATTTTCAGTATTAAAGCTTATAGTTTTTTTTTATCTTAATAGAATGTAATTCTTCCTATGTTGTCCCAATTGCATCATGGATAAGTCTATTTTTAAGAAATCCAAATTGTTCCATAGAATCGACCTCTACAAGTTTGTATTTCAATATATTATAAATAATATTCATGATGATTTTATAAACCAAATTACACAATGATATGGGTCTAAAATCATCAAATGAATATGGCTTAAATTTATTTTGGAATTAATGCTATAAAGGTAGCATTCAAAGCTCCTAAGACTCTCCCTTCACACCTTGATTCTTCAATGGCCATAATGAGATCCTAACCTATCAAATAAGAAAAAAACTAAGAAGAGCTCTACAATCCACCCATAAGGTCCCGATCTATCTTTGGAAAAAAGAAGTAGTACATATTTGACCTCCTCAATAGTGATAGAACCTCCAACCATAACAGATTCATCAATGGTAAAAAATCGAGGAAAATTTTTAATTACTTGAATCTGTTCAATAGGAAAACTCTTATCAATCTCCTTAAATAAATTACTAAAATGCCCGATAGAAACACTCTCTAGCTCATTCTGCTTAGTTACAAAGATATCATTTTTCTCTTTCAATTCCCATAAAGCATTCATATTTTTTCAATGACTCGAAGTTTTATAGAAATCTTTCGCATTTTCATCACCTACCTAGAGCCATAAAGCATAACGTTTAAGTCTCTGCAATTATTCTTCAATCTTCAATATATACTCCTTTATAACCTCCAACTAAGATAACCTCCTTTTATTCTCTTCAGTAAAGACTCCACTTTGTGTTTTCAACATTATATTTTCAATTTTCAACTCAATATCCACCAGTTCACTGTTTAAATTTTCCTTCTTATTAACTTCACACTCTTCATGAGAGAAATTTTGAGGTCTAAAATGGGCCTCAAAACAAAAATATACAACTAAAATAAACTTTATAAGAACCAATAGGATTCAAGATATTGATGTCAACCATCGGGGATGATTCACCACTTTTGGAGTAAAACAGTAAAAAATATTAAAAAATAAATAAAATAAAACTATTTTTTCAACTCGTATTTTCAGCTTATCTCCCTACACTTATACACAAATTTGAAGCGGGAGTACCCATTGGACGCGGAATTTAATTCATCATCGAAGGAGTACCGATGTTGCATACTTTCAATGGACCTTGCTACATGAAAAATAAGAAATATATGAAAAACGTGATAGCAATCATGTTTTTGCATGCATTTCTCAATCACGTTTTTTCATGTATTTCTTATTGTTTGTGTAGAAGGGTCCATAAAAAATGTGAAACGTGGGTACTTCTTGGATGAGGAATTGAATTCCTCATATAATGAGTGCTCCCACTCGAAATTAGAGGAAAATCATAGAGAGATAAGTTGAAAATACGAGTTGAAAAAAATAGTTTTTTCTTTTCTCCCTATAAAATTTGATGATGTAATCTAATCTTATTTTATTATTTCTACTATTACTTTATAATATTCCTTAAGAGGCTAATTTTAGACCTCAAATTTTTTTTTTTTTTCGTAAGTAAAGACTAATTCTATTAAAAGGAAATTAAAATAAGGTTACAAAGAGGCAGAGGCCTCAGATTAGAGCAATTGAATGCATCCAGGAGAACAGAGCTATCCCATACTTTGGAAAAAATAGCTACAATGATACACAAACCATCCATAGAAGCTTGACAACTACCAGAAAGCCCTGTTGCAGAGATAGAGTAATTCCTTTGAAGCAGTGAAAACCAAACAGCTATAGATAGAAAAACTGTACATGTTAACCGGGAACGATGTTCTGCTAAGCCAAAGAGACATAAAACCGGACTACCAAACCCTATTAGCAGAACTATAATATTGAAATTCCGAGCCACAAAGACATAGAACCAGATTGTCAGACCACTAATACAAAGCCAGAGCATCAAAAAACAGAAGAGACCGAACCTAACCCGTGACCAAAGGAAAACTCAGAGAAACCAAGAAGGAAACCAGGTGGCATCACATGGGGACATCCTGATCTAGCGACTCCTCAATGACAGGGCATGCATTTCCATACCAGAAAACACCATCACGTTCCACATCATCCACACCGCTGCCATCTGGAGGAAACAACTCAGGACGGATATCACTAGAGCTGCCAGCAAAGGCCACCGATACTTTGACTTCATTTGGCAAGCCACCAGGTGGCTAAGAAGCACTTGGAATACCTCCCTCAACATGCATTTTTCCATGCCTTTCCACCTTATCTTCATCTATAGAACTCTGCCCAGAACAAAGGCTATCCACAACTCTGAGACCACCCTGAGGATGCTCTGCCACTGTACTTGCTGGAGGTTGAATCTAATTTTCTTCCTCAGAGAAAGTTATGGTGATATTAGCCGTAATGATGGGCTTATTCAAGCTACTTTGAAATTTAAAGTGAGTAAATTGAAAAGCATTATGCGGGAAGGGCTTTCTAGCAGGGCTGGAAGGGGGTGAATTTGCTTGGGAAGAAGGCAGAGAGACAGGGGGTAGAGGCTGATCCACATAATGAGCACCTTGATGCTTCGCACGACCACCACGGCTTCCGCCATGATAGCTTCTCATACAATGCTTGACCATGGTTAAACGACAAGGGGAGAGCATAGAAGCACAAAGAACTTTTGGAGAATGCCTGGTCTACGCAACAGGAATCTGAGGAAGACTCAATGAGCAAGATAGAGAGTGGGAGATAAACGTCCCAAGCCCAGAATTAGGAGCAACCAGGAGCTGGCATTGAACTCCTGAGACCGAACTACTACAAAGGAAATATGCATAAGGTAGGAAAAGAATATGAGATGGGGCGCATGCAATGGGATTAAAGACCGAGAACTCCATGTTAAAACCAACTCCTTCAATGTCTCGACAGATGTGAGCATTAATATCAACCTGCAGATGGACCTGCTCGCACCTAATGTAGGCCATCATGTGCCAGGTAAGGATGTGTAAAATAACGTTGGCCAGCACCTGGCATGGCCGAGTGCCGTCACTCATAAATATCCTCATTAATGTATTCTGAAATCACCCACATCCGGGTGCTCTTCTTCTCCCTGATTCGTTTCATTCTTCACCAGATTTTGATAGTCCTTGAGTTGAGATTCAGAGGCTAATCTGGATATTGAGCCTATGTGAAGTTCTAAGTCACTTTCAACTCCAATGTTGGCTAGTAAATCAGCCACCTTGTTTCCTTTCCTTCGGATGTGCTTAAGAGTAATCACCCTGTGAGAAGAGAGCCAGATTTCAATGAGCTCGAGCTGCTTTGCCATTCTCCAGCTACTGCTAACTTTACCTGAGGGGGTGCCTTGCATAATTTTGGTGATCATATTTATGATGATTTGAGAGTCACCTTCTATGATAAGCGGAAAGAATCCATTATTTTGAGCTAGAATAAAACCCTGCCAAAGACCTTCCAGTTCCGCCGAATTGTTGTTGTCCTAGCCTCTTGAGCCTAGAAAGGTAAGAAGAGGAAAGCCCTTATAGTTTCTGAAAATTCCTCTGAATCCTGAGTCACCTGGGTTGCCTTTCGAGGGCCCATCAAAGTTCAGCTGGAACATATGCATGGGAGGAGGGATCCACTTATCAGGAGAATGACTCGATGAAGGAATTAGTCCTTTGGAAATAGGTTCTTGATTCCATTGAAGGTTCCAATTGGCCCATATATATTTCTCTTGGGAAGTAGAGGGAAAGTCCTCCTGAGACCAAGTATGAAGAAGTAATGTTTCCTTAATATTTTGGTATATAATTTTCCGAAGATTCTCCAGGGGCGCAGATAGATCCTTGAAGATTCTCTGATTTCTCTCCTTCCAAATGGTCCACATGAGGAAGCGCAAAATGAGTTTACATAATGAGTTTAAGATCTTGCTTTCATAAGGATTCCGATCCCAGTTGCGAACAGTGGCTATGATGTCTCCCTGTATTCTGCCTTCCTTCTGACACCGAAAACTGACTTTTTCCCAGAGCTTGTGCGTAATAGGATAGTAGTGCATAAGGTGCTTTATGGATTCTTCTTCTTGTCCACAGATCGGGCACATTGAGGGCCTGTAATAGTTCCTCTTCCTGAGATTGTCCCATGTCAGGATCTTGTTTTGACATAAGAGCCATAGAAAGGTAGAAATTTTTGGCCAGTTGTTGGTGTCCTAGACTTTGCTCCAGAGTGGGTCTTTGACCATGTGCTCCTTAATTATTAGATTGTAAGCTTCTCTGGTGGAAAAGGTGCCTTTTTATCCATAACCCATCTGAGTATGTCCTTGTCGTCTAAGTACTGTATTTTCCTTTTCAGTAACTCTATAGAAAGAGTTTATTGAGCTTGTTCTGATCCATGTCTTAAGATTTGATCCACCTTAATCCATTGCCTGTGACCTTGTATTGGAGAGGGATTCCAGAACATTTTGATTTTTTCATAGGCCTGTATATCCTGCTCTGGGATTTGCATATGAGAGATTAGGTCCTTTATCTTGGGCTGCTGTTGCTTAAAATCCTTCCAAAACCTTGCTATGTTGCCATCCTTGACCTCCCAAAAACTATGCTGCTGAATTAGGCTTCTATGTTGCTTGGTAGAATTCCAAATAAGGGATCCCATGCTGACCTCTGACATTCAGATTAGATCTTCTGCTGGGTGATTGCTGGCATATTTAGTTGTCCATAGAGTGGCCCATGGGGTGAGTGGTACAGTAAGCCATTTCCACCATATTCGTGCCCCCATGACCACGTTGCTGTGATAGGGATCCCTTAGGCTAGTTCCCCTTGCACATTTTGGAATGCAAACTATATCCCATTTGACAAGGGCCCATTTGTGGCCTTGACCTGAATTGCCTCATAAGGAAGATCGCTGAAGATGCCTGATTTCTTTAAGAACCCATTTGGGAGCCACTAGGATCAAGAAAAGATAAAGCGGCATGGACTGAAGAACAACTTTTATAAGAACTAGCCTACTTGCCATATTGAGGCTCCTGTGTGTCCAAGAGAAGAGGCGGGCTTCCAGTTTTTCTAGAAGGATTTTCCAAGAAGAGTGCTTCAAGGCTAAGACAATCATGGGTGCTCCTAAATATTTGGAAGGGAGGACAGCAATGGAGAAACCAAGAATGCGGGCAATGGCTGCTTTGGTTATTACAGGAGTATGAAAAAAGAAGATTTTGGATTTGACTTTGTTCATATTGGGCTCCTGAGGCGTCCGAGAAATCCGTCAATAGCATTTTGATCTGACAATATTCTTGGACAGAGGGATGACCAAAAATCATGTTGTCATCAACAAATTTCTGGTGGGTGAAAGCAGGGGAATTATGGAGAGACAAACCTCTTATAAGCTGTGAATGTTGAGCTTGTTTGATACCGCGGCCCAAACCTTCTGCCATAATAAAAAAAAGGAAGGGAGAGAGAGGGTCTCCCTGTCTAATTCCCTCAGAAGGATGAAAGGGGGAGGAGGGAATGCCATTAATCAGAATCAAAAAGAAGGAGGAAGAGATGAGGCTCATGACCCACCTAACCCAGGGAGGTGCAAAACCAAAAGCAGTGAGAATTTTTTTAATGTACAGTCAGCTCAAGCTATCAAATGCCTTAGAAAGATCTAATTTAAGGAGCATACCTGACTTTTTGGAATGCTTCAAAGAGTGAATGATTTCATAAATCAAGATGATTATGTCCGTGGTCTGCCTACCTTCAACATACCCATATTGCTCCGGTGAGATAATTATAGGGAGTAGTAATTTGAGTCTGGTGGCAATAATTTTGGAGACGATCTTGTAAATTATGTTGCACAGGGAAATAGGCCTGAACTTATCAGGGGTGCTGGGTTGAGCTTCCTTGGGAATACGAGCTATGAAGGTAGCGTTCATTCCTGGGAGCATCCATCTCATGGTTCTCGATTCCTCAACTATCTGCCAAACTTCCATTTTGATCAACTCCCGGAAGGTGTGGAAAAAATTAGAGGTAAACCCGTTCGGCCTAGGCGCTTTACCATCTTTCAATTGACGAGCTACCACTTCCACCTCCTATAAGTCTATAGGCCTACGAAGGATTTGGTTATGCTCCTCTGTAATAACTTTAGGAATTTTTCTCGTGATTTTTTCTATGGACTGCAATCTATCTATGTGGGGCTCCTCATGCACTTGCTTGAAATAATTTAGAAGTTCGCTTTCAATTTCTTCATGCTTTTCCACCTTTACGCCCTGCACAGTCTGAAGATGAGAAATTTTGTTATTCATTCTTCGTTGGATTGTGGTTCTGTGAAAAAAATTTGTATTTTTTTCTCCATCCTTGAGCCATCTTATTCTTGATTTTTGCCTCCATAACGTTTCTTCCTATTTTTCTCTCTCTGAGATTTGTGATTCCAGAATTTTTTCCTGTTTTGACATGTCCTCTGATCGGCCTTCGAGTATAATTCGTTACTGTAGCTGTTTTATATCCTTATCGAGATCATTCTGAGCCTTGAATATATTGCCAAAAGAGGTATGACTCCATTATTTGATTTTTCCCTTCAGGTGCTTGAGCTTTTGCTGAAATTGAATCATTTTTGTATCATTTGGAGGAGAAAACTTATTCCATTCTGTGTTTATCAGGTTGATGAAATCTGGATGAGACATCCAGAAAGCCTCAAAGCGAAATGGTCTGCGTGTTGTTTTGCTAGGATGAGACCAATGAAGGGAGATTGGCCCGTGATCGGATCCTGAGATCGGCAAGATGGAAGTGGGAAAGTCTCCGCCAATATGAATAACATTGTCTGATAGTAAGAATCTGTCCAGACGAGAGGCTATCTGATGCATCCTTGCTCTTTTGTTATTCCAGGTAAAAATTCCATTGTCGAAGGGTATGTCTATAAGCAATTGTTTTGAATGAACTCTTTTAGGTTGCTCCCTTCCTTATTTCCACTAATTCTGCCTCCCCTTTTTTCATCCAACCTGGTGATCATATTGAGGTCACCCCTAGTGATCCATAGAGGGTGCATCCTGTCAGCGTTGATTGCTGAGAGGGTGTTCAAGGTTTCTATTTTGTGCAGGGCATCCTAGGGAAAATACACATTGGTTAGATGCCTGTGTATATTGGTCCTTGAGATGTGAAAAATTTCTTGTATGAAATTCTTAGCAGCGTGGAAGTTATTGAGATTAATGGTACGAGCGTCCCATATGATTGCTAAGCCTCTAGATGCTCCATCAGCATCCACTACAATAGAGAGACTTCATGGCCATGCTTTTTAAGCAATTCTTTCCAGAGTTGTTGAATTGCATTTAGCTTCTTGCAAGAATGTGATTTGTGGTTTTTCTTGCATTATCAAGTTTTTGAGTAATATTCCTTTCCCTGGGCCACTAAGCCCCCTAATATTCCATGATATTAACATCATTGGGAAATATTGTGGAGGGCATTGTAGTACTTTGTTAGCTTAGAGTACCTTCCTGACTCTACTAACATTTCTCCTATTCGGATTGTTCGTTGGAGGTCTGTTTTCCTTCCATGTTTTTTGTTATCTTTAGTAATGTGTCTCCCATCCCAAAGACTTCCTATCTGAATACCTAGAGATTTTTGCCTTTGTGCCCTTGAGAGGATCACCTCCAAATTCTCTAGTTGTCTAACTGGAATTTTGTCTTAGTTTTTTGTTTTACATGCCTTCTCTAGACCTAAAATGCCGAGATCCCCAATATCTATACTCTCCAGTTCCTCTTCCATTTCCTGAGATTCATTAAATTCTTTAGTGGATTCTGTAGCTATTCTGGAATCAGTTTCTAGATTGTCCACTTCCATTCCTTGATTATTCCATGCTAGGAGATTGCGCTTAGTTGGGGATAAAGGATCTGTGGGCAGAGTATCTTCTTGGAGTGACTTGGCACTAGAATGAGCAGAAATTTTGTCCTTCTGCACCTCCTTCTCTATGGACACGGGATTCTCGGAGTTGGTATCCTTTTGACGGGCTATAGCATCAAAGCTGTTGCTAGTGGAAGGCTTGGAGGGGCTGGCTTGAGGCATCTTATGATTAGGAGCTGATTTCTTGTGGTTTTTCCTACGGTTGGTCACTTTAGTGAAGCCACCAGACTCGGGCTTCTCTGGAGCAGAATGGGGGGGGGATGGTTTTTGAGTCAAAGGACAATCCCTATATAGGTGGCCGAGGGCGTGACTTCTGCATCTAAACAGCACATGTTCATAGTCAATCAACTGAACCCATTCAACATCATCATGGAGTATACTTACCACATCCAGAAGAGCCTTATTAAGGTGCATGTATACACATATTCATGCATAAGAGGTGTATCTTTGGAGCTCTTTTTCCTCTGCAACTTTGATAAACTCGCCCAGAACATTTCCTATTTCTTGTAAGGAGGTTTCTTCCCAATATTCCATGGGCAAAGAGTACAATCTTATCCAGACTGGAGCCCAGCTGAGGTCCTCTTTATCAGGGTTGAAGCGCTCTACCCAACTTCTAAGAAACAGTCCGGCTGCATTGAAGAAATACGGCCCTCCATATAAAACCTTGTTTCGGTCCTCCAGACAGTTAAAAATGGTCGTAAAGAACCCTTTAGGCCCTAACTATAGAGTGATGTGTCCCTTTGGGTGCCATTTAGCTACTATCCCGCCACGCAGTGCTTTTTCAGTTGGCCAGAGTCCTATGAATTTTCCTATCAAAGCATGATCTCTCATATATTGAATTTGCACATTGATTCGATGAGCTGGAAGTTCTACCTTTGGTCATTCTATTGCAACTGGCTTGCAAGTGCTTGAGGTGACCTTGGGCTGTTCTTTGTCCTATGTTTTCGCCTGAGAGTTCAGATCTGTGTTGTTCGCTTGTTGATCCTCTGGTTTGTCGTTTTCCTTACTCTCCTACCGCTGTACATTTTCATTTGGGGGGCACCACATCCTCCCCCTGAGGGGGAATCATGAAAATCGCGACTGCTCTTTTGGACTCGAATAGACGTGTTGCTGATAGTGCTTGGAGGTGTGTAGAGGTCCGAAGCGATCTGCCATTGCAGGAGTGACAGAAACCCTAGTTCACTGGACCGTGCATCCCCTCCCTCCTGTAGTCTGAGGATAATAGTAGGTAGATATTATTCGACCTCAAAATTTCTTCAATGTAACAACTATTTTCAATTCCTTCAATATTTTTACAAGATAATCCATAGAACCCAAACCTTGCACAATTCCATAATACTTCCAAAACTTCTTCAACAAATATTCAAAAGAATCTTTTGTCAACCACAGATGATTAAATTTAAAAGGATACAAAGTTCTAGAACCTTCAATATCTAGCTCTAAAAAGAATGGCAAATAATATGAAATACAATTACCACTAATCCAGAACCTGTAGCCTCTAATTTTATCCATTAAACCATGTGCAATGAGAAATATATATAACCTTTTATCAATATAATAACTTGCCACCCTTTCATTCCTCCAAGTGGGTGCTAATGGAACTGGGGCAACAACCACCAAATTCGGCTAATTAAAAGTTTTCTCGAAAACCTCTAAATATGAGTCTATTTTATCTCTTTCACACCAAATCTCCCTAATTTAAAAGGTTAAGTTAAAATTCCCTGCTAACCCCAAAAAAGGATCACTAAGAACCCCTGAATACACAATCTTCCTCTAGAATACTTCTCGATCATTTTATGGACAATGACAATCGGTAATGTTGACGGGGTATATAAAACCTCGATTAGAACCCATCGGCAGTATACCTACACATGTCAAGTAAGGTCTAAAATAAGCTACACTAAATTCCCAAGCAACTAGAAAACCTCCAACTGACCACTAGTATCCAAACTGCAAAATATTTTGAAGTAGGGCACAGATTCAGGAAATAATGTTTGGCCTTTCCCCATCAACCATCATCACTTGTAACAATGCTACAAAAGATTTATTGACAACCAATAACCTCTTCAATGCATTCATTTTAGGACTACTCCCTACTCTCCTCACATCTAGAGGCATAGATCATTTGGTGACCTTAACAAGACCATGCTTTTCTCTAAGTACCTCAGATGGACTAACCTTGACATTGCCACTCTCTTGGCCAATAACTTCCAAAGACCCGTCATCAACAAACTAAACCTCTTCGAAAATACCTATAGGAACATTTTTATTCTTCTCTCCCCTTATTTTCCTCAAAGTTACATATTGGCGATCATTAAAAGGAGGGGTTTTAATGGACCGAGTAACCCCCTCTTTTGTAAAGTATTATAAAGGGGTAAACATAGGACTACTGAAAAATTTTCATTCGGTGAGGAGAAAATAGATTAATCCCCAAAATTATTTACTAACTATAAAATCGGTAAATCTCCAGCCATAATTGGAAATTTTCGAAGTATAAGAGTGTTTTCCAAAGTCTCAACATTGTTTGACAATTTTCCTATTGTCTCAACATATACCTTAGTAGACCCAGAAAGGAATAACGAAGAAAATGATTGTTCATTAAGCTTTAGTACAGGGTTAATACACATCTTTCCCAAATGCAAAGGAGACGGGTTTGTGTAAACTTCAATAATGGTTTCAGGTCTAGAGACCTCACACGACTCATTCACAAAACCAAATAGTTAAGACCCAAAAAGATCTTTCCTAAATTCTGTATAATTAAATCTAAATCTAGATATTCTAAAAGAGAGATTTCATTCTTAGAAAAGGAACCCAAAATAGCAAGATAAATAAGTAACAACTTACCCAAGGTAGTGGTGAAAACCCTTGGATCCAAATGAAAGAGATGACACATCATCATCAGGTTGAGAACCCTACCAATAATTCGATACTTTCTCACCTAAGAACCACATCAACCTTATTTTCCCAATAGGATACCCAATAGTCTTGTCATCAATAAGGGAGGGTCGTGACAAATATCCACAATTAGCTCACACATGGCCAATATTGTGACATTTCAAATGGCAAAAAAGAATTTTCCAGAAGTCCAAACATTGGTTATATATCTTCTCACCCTACAGTGATATTAATTTTTTATGGTAGACCCTCATGTAAGTCCATTTCCACTAAAATACACTACACGCTCTTACCCACTACAGAAATTATTTTCTCATCAAAACATATAAGTCTTCTCAAGTTATTTCAAGTTCAATAAGCACTTTCTTAATCTAGAACTTGATGAAAAAACCCAAAAATTTAACCCATAGAACTTTCTAATACGGTTTAACCCTAGCCTATGATCTATGGAGAACTACAAATATTGAATTTCTTCTCCATTAATACCTTTATAATTCCATTGCATTGAAAATATTTTTTAATAACTTAAAGTTTTCTACATTAATATTTTGTTGCCTATTTTCCCCACTTTTTGCAATATTTTAATATAAAAAAATGAATTTGTATTATGATTAATTTTTTCAATATTTACTTTGTAAATAGACAAGAAAATAAATTAAAAGACATATTAATATACTAATATAAAGTTTTAGTCCAAGATTCTATGCTTCTGTGGTTCATGATATAATGCTCACCTTTTTTGGAGAAATCACGTAGAAAATGGACCTTTTGTTCTCTATGTGATTTCTCCATAAAAAATGATGGAGAGGAGAGGTGAGCGCACGACCTGAGGAACAAGGATTTCAACGATTTGCAGGAGGTGTTTCACATGGAGGTTCATAGAGGAGGGAGTGCCACTCCCTCCTACAAGGAGGCAGTTGCTAGGAGAGGGAAGAAACCTCTAGAAAATGCTAAAGAAACTTTGGAGGAAGAGAAACGAAATAGGGAAGAGGAGACAGCTGAAGCCAAAATACAAGAAAACAATGGCATAGAAAACAAGGAGGAAGAAGACAAACAATAGGGGACTAAAGACAAAAAGCAAAAGGGACCCTGCAAACCCAAAGCTGAGATCACACCCAGAGTTATTTTAAATGATCCTACCTTGCAAGCACACAGGGATCACATGCGGACATATGCTATTAGCTGTAAGTTCATGGGACTATGGCCCACTGAAAAAGCATTACAGACTTGGATCAAATATCACTGGAAACCCAAAGGATGCACTGACCTACATCTTGGGTCAAAGAGATTTTTCACTGTGGTGATCACGAGCATTGAAGAAAAGGATAGAGTTTTTGAAGGACCCTACTTCTATGCAACAGTTGGGCTCCACATGAGACCATGGATGATTAATTTTGTCTTGGAATGGGAGACTTTCACTTCGATACCGGTTTGGGTAAGACTCTATTCTTTACCTCTGGACTACTGGCAAAATGAATCATTAACAACCATAGGAAATAAATTAGGTCATTTTGTCAAAGCTTCTAAAGCCACCAGAAGAGGGAAATGCACTTCCTTTCCTAGGATATGTGTAGAAATGGATCTATCAAGAGCTCTCCCAGATGAAGTGGTCTTAGAAGTTTTTGATGAGGAATGGGTGCAAATAGTAGACTATGAGCATATTCCATTCAGATTCCGTAGATGTCATGAACATGGACATCCATTTAGAGATTGTCCACTTGGGAAAGTGGTAAATAACGGCAAAATAAATACAATGAAGGAAATGGACAGCTTCCAAAAGGTGGGAAAGCAAGGAAAAGGCGGTAAAGTAGGATCAAAGCATTATCAAGATGAAGGGCTACAAGTCAACCAAAATAGATTCTAAGTTATAAAGGAAAACAATGAGACTCCTAAAGAAGATCAAGCCATGGCAGAAAATTCTGAGGAAAAAAGAAAAGAAAAAGACAGTGAACAAACACAGAAAACTGATTATCAGAAAGAAGTTAATATGAGTGACACAAAGCTTGAAATGGATCAGGAAATGACCCAAAGTGAAATGGACCTTGAGGAAAATGAGCTGTAGGAGATTCTGGACAAAGAAAACCTAGATCTGGAAGGGTTCTTGATTCAGGGAAATACAGAAGGAGTAGATTCTGTGCCTCAAGAAGAGCTCAATAGAATACAGCAACTGTTCTTATGGAAAACACAGGAAAATAAGTTGGAGAAAGGAAAAAACATAAATAAGCAGGACATCAAAGGGGTGAAGACAATGAAAACAACTCCGGGACTAGCCACAAGAAACCCAGGCAAGAAAAGAGGTAGGAAAAAGCAGAATGAACTCTTGATGGAGTGTGGAAAGCTAATGATAGATTCAGGTAAGATGAAAGATCTAGCCAGCTACTCCTTCACAAATCTTTAATTATGAAGTTCACATCTTGGAATATCATAGGTCTAGGGAGTAGGAGAAAGCAGAGAATGCTCAGTAATAGGATGAAACAAGAAACGCCAGATATAATATTTATTCAAGAAACGAAATGTTCCATTCAAAAATTAAGACAAATTCATAACAAATGGCTCAGTAGATTTGAATTTCTAGAAGTCAAAGCAAAGAATGCAGAAAAGGGAATTCTTACTCTTTGGAAACCTCAAATAATTATCATAATAGATGCTAAGGCAACTAGGAACTATTTATCAGTAGTGGTCTAACCTATAGGAGACAGGTTCACCTATCTAGTCACAAATGTATATGGCCCTCAAAGAATAGATGACAAACATAGATTTCTAGATTCCCTAGTGGAGCTTAGAAACATACAAGCAGGAATACCTTGGATCTTGGGTGGGGACTTTAACATGATTAAATCCCTTTCGGAGAAAAAAGGAGGAATCAAAAGTCTTAGTAAAGACTCTTTAGAATTTCAATCTTTCATAGATGATATGAACCTTATAGATACTGAAACGAATTATGGTCTCTTTAATTGGAATAACAAAAGAGGAGGCGAGTTTCAAGTAGCCTTAAAGCTAGATAGATTCATTATCTCAGAGGATCTTATGCTAACAAATAAGGAAGTAACAGTGAGAGTGCTCCCCTTTGGTGGCTCAGATCAATGGTCGGTTCAATTGGAGATCAAAGGAATAGGTACTTTCAGATTTGAAAATATCTAGCTTTCCCACCCAAATTTTGTCAACAATATTAAGAAATGGTGGTCAGAAGATCTGTAGATGCACGGAACAAGAATGTTTCTTCTCCACAAAAGATTAAAGAACATCATACTCAGGCTAAAGGATTGGAACAGAAATGAGTTTGGCAATATTTTTGTGGAAAAAAAATCTGTTGAAAATAGAATGAAGATTCTTAACCAAGCTCTAATCGTGGATGGATTTGATAGAGAGAAAAGTAATCAAGTGGATAAATATCATCAAGAATGGGATAATCTGTGGAAACAAGAGGAAGTTTTTTGGAGACAAAAGTCTCAAGTTCAATGGCTAAAAGAGGGAGAGAGAAACATGAAATGTTTTCACAGATCCACCATGGCAAACAGAACTCACAATAGAATTTCTTCAATAAAAAACAAAGATAGGATTCTTCTCACAACCCATGAGAATATTGAAGCTGAGTTTGTTCATCATTTCCGAAGAATCACTCAGGAAAATATTGCAGATAGGGAGCAGTCTATTAGTGAGGTAATTAGAAACATACCAAAGTTAGTAACCAAAGAGGACAATTTTAATCTAAACAGGCCAGTTTCTGAATAGGAGGTAGGAAATGTCCTCAAAGAAAAGCAGAATGGAAAAGCACCAGGCCCAGATGGTTTCAATGTGAACTTTTTTAAATCATGCTGGAATATTGTCAAACAAGATGTTTTGAATGTAGTGGAGGATTCCAGGCTGAACGGAACCATTTTGAAAGTGTTGAATACCTCCTTCATCTCCCTTATCCCTAAGCAGGACATTGCGCAAACTCTGGATAAATTCAGACCCATATCTCTCTGCAATGTGGTCTACAAGATAATATCCAAGTTAGTGGCTAATAGACTTAAACCTCTGCTTCCTACCCTAGTCTCAGGGGAACAATCAAGTTATGTGGAAGGAAGACAAATTTTAGACAACATCATTCAAGCCCAAGAGTTGGTGCACTCGTTAAGTAGCAAAAGGCAGGCTGGAATGATCATGCAATTAGATATAGCCAAAGCTTATGATAAGGTCAATTGGACCTATATAAAGAGGGTCCTTATTGCTTTTGGATTTGATCATAATTGGGTCAGGTAGGTTATGGCCTTAGTGACCTCGTCCAGCTTTTCAATTTTGGTGAATGGATCTCCCTTAGAGATCTTTTGTCCTTCCAGAGGTCTCAGACAGGGAGACCCACTATCTCCTTTCCTTTTCATTCTCATGATGGAAGGACTTGGTAGATCTATCAAGCATGCTAAAGTTACAGGTAAGATTAAAGGTCTTCAACTAACTGAGAATGGGCAGGCTTTGACTCATCAACAATTTGTAGATGATATCATGCTATAGGGAATCACTACAGTAAAAGAAGCTACAGCCTATAAACAGTTACTGAACGTCTTTGCCAAGGCCACACGTATGGAAGTCAATCTATCTAAATCAAAAATCTTTTTCTTTAATACCAATTTTGTGATTCAGAGAAATGTTTCCAAAATCCTAGGCTTTCAAAGGGACTCACTCCCCTCAAAATATTTAGGAATCCCTCTTACTGCTAAACCATTGCTCAAAAGCATCTAGGAACCATTAATCAATAAGCTACAAGATAAAGTTAAAAAATGGACCATCAGATCTCTGAACCTAGCTGGTAGGCTAGTTCTCACTACGGCAGTTCAGTTCTGCAAGATATTATGGTTTTCATGCGTTCAACCCTCCCAGCTCCCAAAGGGGTCCTATAGTAGTTTAGAAACATTCAAAGAGATTTCCTGTGCGGTAAGGAGGAAACAAGGAAAAAGTGCACCTTAGTTTCTTGGGATAAAATCTGTAGGCCCAGAAACTATGGTGGCCTAGGCTTGGATGACCAAGAAATTCTTAACAATGTTCTAGGGGCCAAATTCTGGTGGCACTCGATACAAAACCCAAAGGCCCAATGGGAAAATATCTGGAAGGAAAAATATGCCAGCTCATGGCACACTAGTGATCTCATAAGAATGTCTGGAAACATAAAAGGCTCACACATTTGGAACAATGCCTCGGAGAACAAAAGCCTCATACAAGAAAATAGTTTCTGGGAGATCAGAGAGGGAAACTTAGCTCTTTTCTAAGAGGACAAGTGAGAGCAAGAACCAATACTACTTAATGAGGACTTTTCAGACCTTAAGCACGAGACAAATATACAAGGAATAATTAAGGTAAAGGACTTCTGGGAGCACACACAGCACACAGAAAAGTGGAGAATCTAGAAGAACTTAGTTGGCAGAGAGGGGAGCCCCTTGAATAGAAAAGGAGAGATACTAAGGAAAATGTTGGAGCAAAGGAAAATCTTAGTAACAGGAGGGCAAGATCAACTAAGATGGGGCAATAATAATGAGGGCACCTTCAATCTCAAGGAAGCTAAAGGAATTCTACTTAAGCTGAATTCTCTTATACTAGACAAGACTTGGCCAAACCTATGGAGGCACCAGGGGTGGATGAAGATCAAACTCTTCATGTGGTTAGCTCATCACAAAAAATGTTGACATGGGATAATATGAGGAGGAGGGGTGTTCTGGGGCATTCTAGATGCCAACTATGTGAGGCTCAAGAGGAATCAATGGAACATTTATTAAATAGCTGCAGCTTTACCTCCTGGCTATGGGATTATTTTGCCATCATTTTTTGGCAATCAAATAGAGACAAAGGGTGTATAATCAACACCCTCAATAATTGGAGAAGGAACTTTTCTGATAATGTTTGGCTTAACTCGGTCTGGGACCTTACACCAAGTTTTATTATATGGAATGTTTGGAAAGAAAGGAACAAGAGAATATTGAAAGAAGAAAAGAAACCCTCTCATCTCCTGCTTGAGATGATTTTAAAACAGCTAAAGGAAACAATAGGATCCACAGTGAAGAATTATCCCAATAATCCTCCTTCAGAGGTAGATTTGTAAATTCTCAGGCAATTGGGTATTTAGGGAATCATTCCTCTAAACCTAGAAAGGCAAGTGATTTCCTCAAATACGGAGAAAAATGACTCGTATACCCCCCGGTAGGGTATTTGAAATACAACATTGATGGAGCTTCTAAAGGCAACCTAGGAACAACTCGCTATGGTGGGGTTTTAAGGGATGAAAGAGGTTGTATTATCTCCATTTTTCATGGTCATTTAGGTAAAGCTACCAATAATATGGCGGAACTAATGGCTACGGAGCATTTCTTAGAGTGTCTGAAGCAGGACAACTTCTCAAATGTGATCATAGAAGTGGACTTAGAGTTAATTATTAACTCGATAAATAGAATTAGCTATGGAACAAAGTGAGAGAAAGTCTCAAATCACTCGAATCTTATCAAGGTTTTCCAGAGAATTCAGGGTCATCTCCAAGGTCTTCGTACTATTAGTTTCAACCATGTTCGCAGAACGGCCAACAAGCTGGCATATCTACTCACCAACCAAGGGGTAAATTGTCCTAATAGCAGTGTTACAATGAATTGGCAGGGGTGGCCTCAATTCAGAATGAAAACTCGGTGTTGTGAACAAGCGGAAGAGGACAGGGACTTAGCAGCTAAGTCCAAACCACAGTTTTTTGCATGAGCAACCTTTTTCTGTATGGCTCGTCTCGGTATGGGTGGCAGACCTTTTTCGACCCTTGCAGACAAGTAAAGAATTGGTTCAGAGAGCCCAGGGGGAAACAAAAGGGGAGTGTTAGTTTATCAACAGTAAGGTTGAACGGTGGGGACAGTTTCAAATTCAGGTTCAGGTACAGACAAGGAGGGAAATTTAAAATGCTTCCGTCTTAGGTTCCAATTTTCGGTGGTAATACCCCCTATTTTATGCCGAAGATCGTCTTACCACCTTGGAGGAGGTTTTCTAGCGATTACATGAGGTGTAAGCTGGAAGCAGTTTTGCTTTTGGAAGCGATCCCATTCAACAGATAACACGTGGTAGTGGGGCCCAAGGCATTACCACCCTTCTCGCATAGTAATTTTCGGTAGGGTTGCACCGCACGAAATGATCCATAGCCATCGAATCAGGGATATTGGATCAATGGTCAGCATGGAGCAAGCAAGTCAGTGGGACCTACAGGCTAACAGTCGGGCTTCTTCTCATTGCGATATCCTCTTCGATCGTTGGATTAACCAGGGGGATCCAACCGTGGAAATTAAGGAAGTTAGTAATGCGACGCAAGGCAATGAACCATTCACAGCTTTCTGGGTCTCGGAGTCTTTGAGGCTTCTGATGCTCTTTTCTTGGAAGGATTCCTTGATGCTTTGAAAGATAGTGGTTTTTGATTTAGTAGTTTGGAGACTTAGTATTCTTTTTAAGAGGTTGCAGTGTGATATGTAAGGGGTGGGACTTTAGCCTTCGGCCGAGTATTTGGAAGTCCTGCGTTTTTTCCACTTTTTTCTTAAGTTCCTAGTGAAGAAATGTACATTATGTAATGGATTGTACACTTTAATGAAATAGAAGGTTGGACTCTTAAGCAAAAAAAGGATTTCTCCATAAAAACTGAGCATTATAACTTTTTAGTGTTTATAGTAGTGCATTATTCATATATTGTTATTGTGAAGGTAGTTTTAAACACTAAGTCTCCTAGCTAGGAGCGAGCACCTCCATATAAAAATAAAAATTTAATATATATATATATATATATATATATATATATATATATATATATTAAACACATTCCTTGTAATATTCCTTGTAATTTTTAATACTTTTTCCATCATATTAAAGATTGCTTAGGTTAATTTCTTTTGGTTCTAGAATGACTATACAATGTCTTCTTCTTTTTTCTTTTTTTGTAGATTAGGTTTTCATATAGGTAGTTGGGTTGTTGTCTTCCTACCTAGACAGTGAGTGAGCATGACCCCTTAGACGGTCATTAAAATCTATAGATGTGTTAGCATGCCCCCTTAGATGGTCACTAAAATCTATAGATTAGCACTGTTGAGTATATGGGACAGATTTGACTACTCGGTCATACTCTACCTCTTCTTGTTTTGAACATATAACCTCTTAGAAAAAAACACATGGTCTTGATCACTAGACCCAATTAAACTATATATATAAATAAATTATTTTGAATAGATAAATTTATAATCTTCATTACTGAAAAGAGAAACTATATATAAACTAATATTATGATAACATCTGCCTTGATCTGCACACATTTTTTTAACATCTTAGACTTTAAAATATTGTTTAACATCCTAGACTTCAAAACATATGACTTCAAAACATATTTTAGCATATTTAATAAATGTTCAAAATTTTGCCCGTGGAATTTACATTGAGCGGTGGTTTTTTCCTCTTTGAAACATTAGTATGACAGACATTTACATTGAACAGTGGTTTTTCTCCACTTTTAAATAATATTATGATAGACACCATCAAAGTTTAATTATTAGTAAATTTAGAATTGCGCTGTTTGATTGTTGAACTTTTCAGATTTTATTTCTATTTGGGAAAATAAGACATTTTAGCTAGAGTTTAGACTGCACCAATTTCTAAAACTGCATATTGATGTTGAAGCCATTTGCAGACTGCGCTGTTTAGCGAAGCAACAGGATTGAGAAGTTCTGGCCGGAATTATTTTTTCAATAAATCATAATTGTAACCGTGTTTAAATCATTTTTACTGCATATTGATGTTGAAGCCATTTGCAGACTGCGCTGTTTAGCGAAGCAACAGGATTGAGAAGTTCTGGCCGGAATTATTTTTTCAATAAATCATAATTGTAACCGTGTTTAAATCATTTTTTTCCCATTGTAGCAGTGTTTAAATCATTTTTTTTTCCAAAAATGATAACATATATTTATATTATTTGGACACAACATTGTGGAGTGTTTAGACTAGACATTTCTCGGCCTCGAGAATGATGTAGGCAAGAACGCGAGCGCCTGCAACAAAACCCTCATCACTCTTGACATGATTGAAAAGAACAGTGCTAAACATTTTGAGCTCTGCTACAAAGTACGTGCTGATTATTTCGCGTGATTTTTCGCAAAGTTCAGAAACTCTATCAAATAATTTCATGATCGCTTCAATTGTCACAGAAGCCGATTCATTGCGACGATTATTTCTGATTTCTTCCACGGAAGTAACTCCCAATACAAACGTTGACATCAACATCCCTACGATCCCTACATCAACCATACGTTGGCAGTTCTCCTGGTTTTCAGAGAGGCGTTCTAGGGTTATCACTATTTTCTGATACCACCCACCTACGAAATTCTTGGGCAGAGGCCACACAGGCCACAGATATGACACCAGTACTTCTATAATTTCTTCCCATTTTCTGGACATGGGAACGATACCAGGGCTGTTAACCACCAGACCGTGCATCAGCTTTACCAACCCTATTTTGCATTCCTTCTTAATATCCGACAAATCGCACTTCAGTGCTTTTATAATTGGGTCCAGAAAAGAATACTCAGGATCTATGCCCGTGTTGGGGACTAGCAATTCAATGTCGTCGGGCAGACTAGCAACGATAGATAACGTTGTTTTCACCCAGTGGGAAGAGGGGTAGGGGCGAGATAAGAGCGCGGCCACGCACCTCATGCATTGTCCGTTTTTCATCAGCCATGGCCTGTCTCGGATCACCGCTGCTAATTTGCGCAAAAGGGAACTCCGGCGTTGCTCCACTACAGAACCCACCGCTACCGCGAGGTCTTCTTGGTTGGCGATGAAGAGGAAGGTTGGGTCGACGTCGTAGTGGGAGAACCAGTTTTGTATTTTCATTCTCATTCTCAGATCGGGGCGCACATTTTCTGGTGGGTGCAGATGTTGCACAGATTTTCGATCGTAGGTGATGTCATGGTTCGGTATTCTAACGGGATCCGACATGAATTCGTTTGAAATCGGACAGAAAAACTCCTCTGGTATTTCTTCATATTTATCTCTGCCGCCGATATTTGAGTCTGGGCTTCGGTGGCGTTCCCTAGAACGCTTGGGCATTTTTTTGATAAATTTTGCCACCAGACCACTGAATCTTTGAAGTAATTTCGTATACCCATTTGAAGCTCAGCCTGGGTGTGATTTCATAGAGATCTGAAAAGTGCCACCTCTTTGCGAAACGTCATGAATATTTGGAATTTATTTAATCGATTGAAAAATTATTTAAATTCAAAAACATGTCCCAGGAAAATTCAATCACATAAAATGAACTCAACTGATCTGCTCATGAATATTATTTCTCTGCTTCCGGCTCACGTATGTATAGCAAATGCTATGCATTTCAATTTGTTTATTCTAGCGGTTCGAATTGTCGAGAGAAGGCCGTTTGTGTAGGATTTTTTTTTTTTGGAGATTTTAATTGAGTTTAAATTTTGAGTTGCATTATTTAAAATGGTTTTTTAATTGTATGTTTGGATTCAGCATCCTGAAAAAATTTCAGAACTTTTGATTGTGCAAAAATTAGCTATGAAATTTGAGATTTCAATAAATTGCTGTCAGATTTTGATCCAAAAAACCACCTGAAAATCTTCCAAAAATTATCTTTAAAGACCACTCCTTTTGTTTAGGCAGGGTTGAAATTCATGCATATGATTCAAATAATTTATTGATTTTTCGGTGAAGATATATGGGTTAAAATATAAACTTTTAATTTGGCGTATGGGTTTAAATGTATTTTCAGATTTACTCATTTTTCTTTTGTGTGGTTGATTAAGTATGTATGGGAACTATTTTGACATGCGATAAATATGAGCTATGTTATTCAATTGAGTTCACTTTTCATTCTAGTTTTAAAATATTCTTGAAATGTCCAATCTAGTTAAATTAAGTTATCGAGTATGATGATTTAGTAAAGTTGGTTTATCTTCTCGAATTTTCGATCACTTTTGCACATATTTCGATGACATTTTTATCAATTTTTATTATGATTGAATTTTTCATGAAAACAGTGTAACAAGACATGGAAGGAAAAGCTACTCATACAATTTATTAGAATTTATAGTTGCCTAGTATTTTTGTTTTTTGTTATTGTTTAAAGGTTTAGATGTGTTATTGTTGGGCACCCTTATTCTAATCAATATCTATTAGAATTTAATTAGAATTTATGGTTGTCTAGTATTTTTGTTTTTTTTTAATTGTTTAAAGCTTTAGATGTGTTATTGTGGGGCACCCTTATTCCAATCAATATCTAATATCTGGGGTTTGAAAATTTTCTTAATTGCTGTAAAAGAAATTTGATTATGTGATGTTTGGATATATATATATATTAATTATTTGTGAGACTTTATGAGACTAAAATACATTTCAAACTAATGGATAAACCAGGGATCCAAATATTTCTTAATTGTTGTAAAAAAAAATTGGTTTATTTGATGTTTGGATATATTTTTTCACTTGTAAAATTTTATAAGACTAAAATACATTTCAAACTAATTGATAAAGCAGATTCCCACATGAACGTTTTATTGTTGATTTCCTTCCATTTTGTATCACCTTGTGGACGTCAATCATAGCAATTTTTATTATGACTGAAATGAAACTTATATAATTATATTCTTATTGTGGTGCTTTTAAGTCGAGCTTATAAGATAATTTTAAATGTGTTCGGAAGTTTTATCATTAGAAAATAACATTTAGGTTTATTGCTTTTAGTTTGGAATTGATGATACAACCTCTACGATAATTTATTGCAATTTTTTTAGATTGATGATAAATATTTTGTAGTCTATTTTTTTCTAAATAATTTAGTATCTCAATGTAGGTTTATAATTTCTATTAAATTGAATTTTATTCTTGGATAATTTAACAATTTTTTGAAGTATTGTATGTATTTCTACAGTTTATTAGACATTGTTCTATTTATTTTAATTTCAAAGATGATTAAATGTTCCATTTGTTTTAGTTTCAAACATGATTCAAACAAATAACATGTGGACATTTTTAATGAACTAACCACTATTCTTTTGGTTAAATACATTAGGTTTATATATATATATATATATATATATATATATATATATATTTTTATTGATTCTATAATAAAAAATTTAATTATATACTTTGTGATTTCATACAGACAATATATTTTGAAAATTTCAAGGATATTGATTTTACGTGTTAAATGGTGTGTTATGACGATGACTCATTGTCTTTATAATGACTTCTAAATTGGAATTTGTATGTGAGTAGTTTTGTAAATTTTATCAAAATTATAACTAATTTTTATATTGATTTTTTTTCATTATGGCATATATTTTTTATGTTGATTTGTTTCATTATGTATATATTTTTATTCAATTTATTATTTTATCTTGCAATTTTTTTATTACTTTGGTGAATGTTTAAAATTTTACTTTTTTTTATATTATAGTCCATGCATATATTTTATAAACTATATATTGTATTCGTAGATTGTAAGCCATTGTATTTCTTTGTATTGTTACTTAACTCTAAAACTCAAATAGGTTAGCAAGATATGATGAAGGATAATGCACAAAAACTAAGTGTTGGGGTTGGTGTTATGAATAAAATTTAGGTAGAGGAAATTTCTTTTTTTTTTTTTTTTATTACGCTGTAATGCGTTCCTCTCTGAAATCAACTCCCCTCTTGTATTACGTGTCTTATTAAGCCATAAGGCGTTCCCCTCTGAAATCAACTCCCTCTTATGTTACGTGTCTTATTATGATCGCTCAGATTTCATGTTAGATGATTAAAATGTTTGCCATCGTTGGATCAATTCTTTGTAAGTTTCTTATTGTTTTTGTAGGACTATGGGGAAGATGATATTCAATAGGCGAAACGATGGAAAACACTGGGAAGAACCGCCAACAACAGAGTATGTGATTTCCACGGGACGAAACAGAGGTGTTTCCGAAAAAAACCTTGGGGTCTTCCATTTCGTTCGAATATTGTTGTTACTGTTTCACTGCCCACTTTTGTTATCTGTGGTGGACGACTGATACTGGTTTGGTTTTGTTAGAATTTTCGAGGGATTTCAGTGGATTTTATTTTTGTTTATTTGCTTCTTTGGATTTCTTCAAATACAATGTAATAATCCTATTGATGGTAGAGCTATCCGGGGCTTGGTATTTGATGTTCTGTAAACTTGTCTATTTTTTAATCTGGATCTCTCTCGATCCTTGTAATTGCAATCTGAATATGCACTCTATGGTTTTACTATCTCATCGTTACGGTTTCTTACAAGGGACTTGATTTTTCATAGGATCTTTGTTTTTTTTGAAATGTTTATTTCTTAATTTGATTTTGTTAAACCAGGTATAGGTGGTTTCAGATCACATCCCTAATGGGATTAATATTGAATCTAAATTAAGTTAAAGAAGAGTTGGGGTATTTATTTCCGTTGTTCACTTTTGTGATGCGGGGTGATAAGATAGCTGATGTGTTCTATGTGACTGATATAGCTGGAAACCTGTTCATGCCAAGACAATAGAAGTTGTTCGCCAAGAAATTGGACTAACCATCATGCAAGTAAAAGATGACTGTATGCATACAAAATCTCCTCCAAGGGAACCTGCCATCCGATTCTCCTTTGGTGATCTCTTCAAAACAAAGTCAGAGCGTTTTCTCTACAGTCTTGGATTGATAAAATCCTTTTCTTAGATGTTGTATTTTGGGCTTCTTGCAATGGAATTAAGTAATTTCATTTGAAGGTTGTATGTATGGACGATGGTTCTCTAAAAACCATAGTCGTTCATCTGTTTTCCACTTTGACAATTACCTTGGTAAGACAGAAATTGGGTACAGCAATGCTAGGATCTGGAAAGCACAATACCACTGGGATTTGCCAAATATGATTTTTTGATCATTAAACAGAAGACCAGCAATGGAGAACTATTCACCACACTGGCCGAACATGGCCGTGTCATTTGATGACCTAGGAATTGCGAAATTGACCTCATCATAGAGAAGTGTGCAAAATTGGTAGAACTGAACAGCTCTAATTACAGTGGTGGTAGGAGAAAGGAACTAAATCCACCTAATCTAGAATTTCTTATACAAGTTGTACAAATTACAAGCTGATAAATAGAAGAACAAAATGACAAATCTTCAAACTGCACAGGTAAAGATTCATAGTGTTAACATAGATTCTAGTGGTTGACATAGATTCTTAGCACTTCTTGGCCTTGTAGGAAGTAAAATACTCCTTTTAGCCACTGGAGGTTTCCTTTGAAAAGTAGAAGGCACGATCCCAAGTCTATCTGCAAGAATTGTGCAGACTGGTGGAGAAGGCGTTGGATACCTGAACATCTGAATTTGAAAAGAGTGTGATTTGGTAGGAGATTGGTACAACACGAGGTGACAATTTGGGGGAAATTGCTGGTATTTTTTTCTTTCCTTCATCGAATAGGGACTGCAACCCACCTTTCTGTTTAGAGATTCCTCGTCAGTGGTATCTTTTCACTGGATCACCTAATACAGTGCTTCCCCCTTCTTTCTTAAATCATTTGAATCCACTGGCACTTCTGATCACTTGCACTTCTTATACTGTTGTATTGATGATGTAAAATATGTAAATAGTTGTATAGCAAATTCAATGGAGTTGGCCTCTCGATGATCATAGTTCATTGTTTGTGATCGACGTGACTGGGGTTGGCCTCTGTATAGCTCTGTATCCTCTGTTTCTTTATCATCCCATAATAATAAAATTTTATTACAAATGTGTGTGGTGCTTGTTTGTGCTATTGTTCTTTGTATTATGTTTGGCACTTTTTATGAAGTAACCGCGATGATGATACTTCAGGTATTTCGTGGCAATGTTGATTTGCTCTGTATGATTTATAAGATTTCTGGTGTTATTTCACTGGAGGTTGCTATGCGTTGTATCATCTCCAAGTGTAGCCCAGAATAGTTAACAACAAATCGTGAACTCCTATGGAAAATGAGCTTTCAAAGGATCTAAAGAAAGTGAATTCTCAAGGAATTTATGTCTTATTTTTAAAACTAGGGTTTTAAGTATATGCCGATGTTCTTTAAATGTCCTCAAGTCAATGGTAATGGTTGTTAGAGAGTCGTGGACTTACAGGAGCGAAGAATAATGAATTTCAAGAAAATGTTGTGTTCAAAGATATCTTTACAATGTTGAAGTACAAGTAAGCATTGCCTGACATAAAATGGATAACTAAATAATTTTAATGATAAGATAATCCGTATGATTTATATATGGCTTGAAATTAAAAGTAACTCATCTAAAATAGGAAAAACAATCAACGTTAATCATCTTAATTGCAATTGGATCTTCATCTCAGATACTTTGATTTGCAAAGCTTGGGGACCTATCTTAGATACTTTGACTTGCAAAGCTTGGGGACCTATCTTAGATACTTCGACTTGCATAACTTGGGGACCTTGGACAAATCTAACCAATTAGTAATTTGACCTTCCATTGTGAATCAACAATATCCATAAAAGGTCAATTTGTATGATGAAATTGATGTTTCAATGCTCATTTGTCAACACAACTATCTAAAACTTTTTAGAGGTGAAATTGTCTTATGTACACTCTACCATGATTGCAATTTTTTAAATCCAAAACATAGTTCAAATTTTCGTAAACTTGTCTTTTGTTAATGAATCTGCAAAAATATTAATGATGTGATCACTTATCTTGCAATAAATAAGATTCACAATATGTTTATTTTGTCAAATAATGGGCATGAAGCCTCCACATACACTATTTTACTATGAACAAGAAGATTCACATTATCTTTATTTTGTCAAATAATTGGCATGAAGACCCTATGTCTCAAGGCTGCCTCTGATGGTTTATTTTTGGTGGCTCGGTCTGACTTTACTTTATTTGTCGTCAATCCTGTCACTGCCAAGTTCAAACGTTTGCCAAGGATACGTCCACATGCTAGAGGCTGTGATAAATTTGTCAAGTGTCTCATTTTTCATGGAACAGTTGAGCTGCAAGTTAATAGAGATTCAGGGGATTATAGAGTTTATTTGTTTGGTAATTGGCATGACAGAAGGTATTTGATGTTCTGTAAACTTGTCTTTTTTTTAATCTGGATCTCTGTTGCTCTCAATGAGCTCTCTGTTGATCTCTGTAATTGCAATCTGAATATGCACCATACGGTTTTACTATCTCATCGTTATGGTTTCTTACAAGGGACTTAATTTTTCATAGGATCTTTGTTTTTTTCCAAATGTTTATTTCATAATTTGATTTTGTTAAACCAGGTATAGGTGGTTTCAGATCACATCCCTAATGGGATTAATACTGAATCTAAATTAGGTTAAAGAAGAGTTGGGGTATTTATTTCCATTCTTTCTTTTGTGATACAGGAGTACTACATCAGGCATACTGATGGTTGCCCCGTGTATTCAGATTGAGAGAAGCAGCGTGTGATTCAGTGTTTGGAGGCTGCCATTAGACGAATAACATCAGAGGTATGAGTCCAAGGATCGAATCCATGGTGGAAATTTATTCAAAACCCTAGGACTTGGGATTCCTCGCGCATTCAAATTTGATCCTTTTTAAATTTGAGCCAGCTTAGTGTGAGTTTTGTTGATGATATTTTATGAATTCAGGGTATGCGACTGGAACTGTGCACCAATGACCGTGTTGGGCTTCTGTCGGAGGTGACTCGCATATTTAAAGAAAATGGGATGTCAGTTACAAAAGCAGAGGTGTCAACGCGGGGTGATAAGGTAGCTAATGTGTTCTATGTGACTGATAGAGCTGGAAACCCCATTGATGCCAAGACAGTAGAAGCTGTTCGCCAAGAAATTGGACTAACAATCTTGTAAGTAAAAGATGACTGTATGCATACAAGATCTCCTCCAAGGGAACCTGCCATCCGATTCTCCCTTGGTGATCTCTTCAAATCAAAGTCAAAGCGTTTTCTCTACAGTCTTGGATTGATAAAACCCTATTCTTAGATGTTGTATTTTGGGCCTTTTGCAATGGAATTAAGTAATTTCCTTTGAAGGTTGTATGTATGGACGATGGTTCTCTAAAAATCATCGTCGTTCATCTGTTTTCCAATGTGACAATTACCTTGCTAAAGACAGAAATTGGGTACAACAATTCTAGGATCTAGAAAGCACAATACCACTGGTATTTGCCAAATATGATTTGTTGATGATCGAACAGAAGACCAGCAATGGAGAACTATTCACCACATTGGGCGAACATGGCCCTGTCATTTGATGACCCAGGAATTGCGAATTGACCTCATCATAGAGAAGTGTGCAAAATTGGTAGAACTGAAAGAAGACAGTGCTAATTATAGTGGTGGTTGGAGAAAGGAACTAAATCCACCTAATCTAGAATTGCTTATACAAGTTGTACAAATTACAAGCTGATAAATAGTCTTTGTTCTACAGAATGACAACTCTTCAAACTACACAGGTAAAGATTCATAGTGTTAACATAGATTCTAGTGCTTGAAATAGATTCTTAGCACTTCTTGGCCTTGTAGGAAGTAAAATACTCCTTTTAGCCACTGGAGGTTTCCTTTGAAAAGTAGAAGGCACGATCCCAAGTCTATCTGCAAGAATTGGGCAGACTGATGGAGAAGACGTTGGATACTACTGGACTTCTGGCTGAACATCTGAATTTGAAAAGAGTGTGATTTGGTAGGAGATTGGTACAACACAAGGTGACAATTTGGGGGCAATTGGTAGTATTTTTTGCTTTCCTTCATCGAATAGGAACTACACCCCACCTTTCTATTTAGAGATTCCTAGTCAGTGGTATGCTTTCACTGGATCAGCTAATACAGTGCTTCCCCCTTCTTTCTTAAATCATTTGAATTCACTGGCACTTCTGATCACTTGCACTTCTTATATCGTTGTATTGATGATGTAAAATATGTAAATAATTGTATAGAAAATTCAATGGAGTTGGCCTCTAGATGATCATAGTTCATTGTTTGTGATCAACTTCACTGGGGGTTGGCCTTTGTATAGCTCTGTATCCTCTGTTTCTTTATCAGCCCATAATAATAAAAGTTTATTACAAATGTGTGTGGTGCTTGTTTGTGCTATTGTTCTTTGTATTATGTTTGGCACTTTTTATGAAGTAACCGCGATGATGATACTTCAGGTATTTCGTGGGAATGTTGATTTGCTCTGTATGATTTATAAGATTTCTGTTGTTATTTCACGGGAGGTTGCTATGCGTTGTATCATCTCCAAGTGCAGTCGAGGATAGTTAACAACAAATCGTGAACTCCTATGGAAAATGAGCTTTCAAAGGATCTAAAGAAAGTGAATTCTCAAGGAATTTATGTCTTATTTTTAAAACTAGGGTTTTAAGTATATCACAATGTTCTTTAAATGTCCTCAAGTCAATGGTAATCGTTGTTAGAGAACCGTGGATTTACAGGAACAAAGAATAATGAATTTCAAGAAAATGTTGTGTTCAAATATATCTTTACAGTGTTAAGTACAAGTAAGCATTGCCTGACATAAAATGGATAACTAAATAATTTTAATGATAAGACAATCAGTATGATTTATATATGGCTTGAAATTAAAAGTAACTCATATAAAATAGGAAAAACAATCAACGTTAATCATCTTAAATGCATTTGGATCTTTATCTTGATACTTTGATTTGCAAAGCTTGGGGACCTATCTTAGATACTTTGACTTGCAAAGCTTGGGGACCTATCTTAGATACTTCGACTTGCATAACTAGGGGACCTTGGACGAATCTAACCAATTAGTAATTTGACCTTCGATTGTGAATCAACAATATCCATGAAAGGTCAAATTGTATGATGAAATTGATGTTTCAAAGCTCATTTGTCAACACAACTATCTGAAATTTTTTAGAGGTGAAATTGTCTTATGTACACTCTACAATGGTTGCAGTTTTTTAAATCCAAAACATAGTTTAAAGTTACGTAAACTTGTCTTTTGTTAATGACTCTGCAAAAATATTAATGATGTGATCACTTATCTTGCAATAAATAAGATTCAGAATATCTTTATTTTTTCAAATAATGGGCATGAAGCCTCCACATACACTATTTTACTATGAACAAGAAGATTCACAATATCTTTATTTTGTCAAATAATGGGCATGAAGACTCCACATACACTATTTTACTATGAACAAGAAGATTTTGTATTGCATAATACATTGGAATCTATTGCTCAAACGAGGAGCCAACCTCATCCGTTATGTGGATTCACATTGATTTTGTCAACATTAAATGCACCCTTATATTCAATTTTAGTGGTCAATAGTTCTACCTGCTTCTTACAAGACCAAAGTAACTGACTAGTTTCGTATTCTTAATGCAGTACTTCATACTGTGCTAATATGTATCTTTCATAAACAATCCTTTTTGTGGCCTCTAAGTAGCTCTCTTTCATATCCTACATGAATTTGTAGACCACACTAACATCAAATAATATATCAAATCTGCTATGAATCAAGTAAATGAGGCTCTAGTAGTCTTCTTGTAGAGAGTACCATTAATTTTCAAAGGCACACTCAGTCAATTTCTCTCTTGATTGATATGGTGCCAAAAATGGTTTATAATGTTCCATCCTAAACATGTATAATGAATGGCGATTTATATTGAATGGCGATTTATATTTAGGTAAATAAATATATTGTTATCCATTTGCAAAACTTCGCTTCCATAAGGAAAAATACAACACACTCAGGTTTGTAATTCTAAATATCTCTATTTATTGTTTTTTCAAACCCAAAATTAGGTTGACACTACTTCAATTTATGATTAAGTCACCAACATGTAAGTATTATCACTTGCACATTTATGATTAAGTCACCAACATGTAAGTATCATCATTTGCAAAATATAAACACTACAATCAAATTCATGATGCTTGAAACCAAAACTAATAATCAATCATTCTTATACCACACTATCGAGGCTTGCTTCAAAGTGTAAAAGGATTTCTTTAGTAGACAAATAATATTGTGGCCCTTCTCAAAGCCTTGGGTTCCTCCATATAAATCTCCTCATTGAGAACACCATGTAAAAAAATTGCTCCATATAAATCTCCTCAGTGAGAACACCATGTAAAAAAACACTATTGACATCCAATTGATGTATGTTATAACTCTTATACAGAATGAATAATGTGTGAAAGAATAGGTAGATAAGAGTTCATATTTGCAATAGGTGCAAAGATTTCAATGTAGTCAATATGAATATGATCTTGTTGAGAGAAGATTTTTTTTACGAGTAAATTTATGTTTCTCAATAACACTTGCAGATGGTAAATTTAGTCTTGTAGACCATTAGACATTTCATCACATTCTTTCTTTATGCCTCGGGAACTAAGTCTCAACTTTTATTTTTCATAAAAGGAATTGCACTCTTTAGTCATATCATTCTCCCATTTAGATTAAACTTGTGCATCTGAATGTCTACTGAGATCAATTCCTTTAGGATACATGCCATGAAAGCAACACTAACACACTATTTCTATCAAGTATTTCTTGAGTCATTTATCGTACCTACATTAACATCGACAACTTCAATTGTCTTAGTCAACCATTGGAGAAGACAAATGTCCCTTATAGATGGAATTTTTGTATCAGATTCACCATGAGAATTCATAGTCAAGTGATTAGATAAGCCATTGCTTGTAGTCAATTATATTGGAAAAGATGCACTCGAAGTGAAATCCGTTACACTAGTTGACTGCCTAGTGGAAAAGCTATTCAATGCATTAGTTAAGGTTGTATAATAATATGCTGATATAGAATTTGTCCTAATCTCAAATGCATCATTGCTTAATAATCCATATGGGGACTTTAGTTTGGCAACCCTTGGAAGTCTACTTGTTAAAAGACAACATCCCACCTGCAAATAACTTTTCATTTTATTAGAATGAACAATTTGTAGGCATTTGCCAATTTGTAGAAATTTGTAACCTTCATGGCCAACCTTCAAGCAACAAAATTTGTTACAATTAGATGATTTATAAAATAAAGAATAGAGCTTCATACATGTATGATTTTTCTTTTTTCAATCATGACCTGCCAAATTTCGGCATTCCTCCAATTCATTTCCTTGGTTTGATTCAAGAGAGCAATATGTGCACTTTTCATCGCAACAATGGTTACCCATACAAGAGTGATCAGAGGAATGACCCTTCTCTAGAACACATCGCCAAAAACATACAGAGCATTTACAAACACATACAGAGAGTCCATGTTTCAGTTCTGCAAGTGATAAAATTGCCTCTAGTTGCAACTTTTGTACATCAGCATTCCCAGAAAATTCTGCAGTGTTGCAGTGAAGCCACTTTCCACAAGATTGCGCCGTCTATCAGACAATGCCACTAAGAAATCGAGAAATTTAGAGTGCCAAAAATGACCATTTTTGCCTCTCCTTTCCAAGACACATTCTAGTTTCGATCTGAGACAATACAAAATTTTTCCATTTGACGTAGATTCATCCAGAGCTGCAAGCTCCAAGCTAGTGTCCTGCAAATCTAGAAGGAGATCCCCAATTACCATTGGAGCGTCACTTACCTCTTCCTCTGAGTCAAATTGGCAGCCTCCAAACTCTGAATCATGATTAGATAAGCCATTTCTTGTAGTCAATCATGCATGGATTCATTTGACTATGAATTGGCTCTGGATAATACAAATGTATTGCATGCATTCCAAATTGTTGTCAAGGAGATTTACACTAATGTGAGCAAGAAAATGCTGAATTAAGATTCCTATAAGTCTTAATTGTCTCTCAATAGAGTTAATATTATGGATGTATATGGAGATGGGGATGGAGTGGAACCACCCAAGACAAAGAATTCTTGTTGCTGAGGATTCAGAGAAAAAGCTCCTTTGTTTCTGGGCCTTCTTCAAACAATTGTCTGTGTGTCCTTAATTGGAAGAACAAATATGCAGCATAAGCTATCAGCATGATGATGTTTCTGACTCTAGACAATCGTAATGTTGATACAGCTGCATCACTATATGCCATAGATTGTTGAAGGGCCAAGGGTAGCATGAGACACAGTGAAGCCATCATGAGAAGACTGGAGTCGATTCCATAAATAACCTACGTCATATAGCAATACAACACCCATGGTTAGGCCCTAATGAATGAATATCATGAGCAGGTCGGACTTGTTTTGGTGGCCTAGGTTGTTAAAGAAAAACTAAAAATATATCACATGCCTTGTCAAACCGTTGTTCTTTTTTCATGTTGGCAATTCCTCCACAAAAGAGAGATGTGCCAAGCACAAAAAGTAAGCTGGAAAGCACAGAGCCTAGTAGAGAATACTTGACCACATTGGTCTTACCATGGTAAAGTGCAAACACTGCAATGAGCATCTCTGTTACATTTCCACATGTGGCGTTGAGCAGCCCACCAACTATAGGAGAATTAATTAACAATATATTTGCATCAGTTACTTCGAAATGTCAAACACTTTCTCATATATATCAATTAGCTCATATATTGTATCCACAAATATGAGTACATAGTCCATATACATATAATAATCTCACTTGTTGGTCCAGTGTAGAATGCAATTTGTCTGCAACAATTTACAACAAAACATTAGATTGTAGAACCAACAAACATAATATTTTGTGAAGTCACTGCACTGCAGTGACCATTCCAAGTGTATAAACAATTGCAGTACAAGGTATAGATTACACGTAACCTATGTACATATACCATGCAATTTTTCACTTACTCGGTGACAAAGCCTATATGTTCAGCAAGAGGTGCAAGGCCAAGCAAACTTATGATGAACACCCAAACCTGCAAACAAAAGAACGTGGAAAATGATGTCAGAAAAACTTACAGAAAATGTCAGAAATGATAAACTTTCAAGTAGCATGAACCTCCATCCTTTCTATTGATAAACTTATAGAAATGATGCTACTTTCAATAAAGAGCTTGAAAGACAACTTGTTATTGTTAGATTTCTTACAATAGATGGGTTGGAGCTTCCATTTCTGGTTGCTCTGTTTCTTCCACTCAAATAGGATGAGTTCATTTCCATCACGTATTCCTCCAACATGGCTATCTACAGCTTTCGCATCCATATTCAAATTAATGTTGTTCACAAGCCTCAGACATTGATACCTATTTCCAACATCTGCACTTAAGATCCACAGAATAGACTGCTCTGCCTTGTCATGATTATAATCTGCCAAGTATATCTGTTCAACAACATTCAAAAAAAACTATGGATTAGGGGACCACCGTTGTAAACAGCTTTGTTGCAGCCCATAATGCCCAAGACCCTAGCATTCTGAAACCCTGAGTTAAGGTGGTTTATAGCATTGCAGTGAATAAGACTTCTCTACATATCCAGAGGAGAGGCTATATTAAACAATGAAACTAAAAGGAAAAGGGAAATAGAAAGTTTTACCTGGTCCCATTCTTTATCCCCCTGTTTCAGAGCATGTCTGGTTGCCTTGTTCACAAAGGCAAATGCTGGGAAGCTAGCTTCATCCTTGACTCGAAGGCCCCCATGAATCTACTTTGATCCATTGCTGCAAAAGGTTCCATCAAACAGGGGAATAAGGATAGTGATCAATCATCAATTATTAGATGAACAAATGCTTTCAGCGAGCTTCAAATAAAGTAGCTCAAACTGATGAACATACCTGATGAGGATCATGTGGGTTTTCCAGCGCAAGCGCTGCAACATCACCAAGAGCAGCCAAGAAATACTCTGGTTTGGCTTCACAATGGATCTTAACCGTATATCCATATGGCTCGACATTAGCCTGTGGTGGATAGAATGAACTCTGCTCACCTCGTGGTGGATGGAGTCCTTGTGAAGCACCCACTATTCAATTTACCAAAAAATATTAAAAATCGGCACTCCCCAATTACGCCTGAACCTGAAGGTGACGTCCCCTAGGTGGTGAGCTGCAGAGTAGAGGAATCGCCTGGGCCGGAGCATTGTGGTGAGCTACAAGCACCGAGTCGAGGAGGAAGGTGAGTGAGCTGCAGGGGCCGAGTCGTGTTGGTTGGGAGAGCAGCCCGCAGTTTAGCAATTCCTCCATTTCGAATTGGAAATGACATCAACTCTCCGCTGCGGCAATTCCAGCGCCGATCTGATCTATCAGAGAATGTCAAGATTTCCAGCTCCGATCCGATCTGTCAGGAAATGTCAAGAAATGAATGCGGAGCGGTGGACAGAGGGTGGCGGAGGACGGAGGGATTGTCGACGTCCGGAGCTGGACGATTTTCTGGGCGGCGACAGATACTGGGCAATTCCTTCGCCTAGGTAGACTACTCCAAAAAAATCAATTGTGTAAATACAAATAACACACCCTACAAAGTGATGTCTTCTTGAATATTGATCAATATGAATGATTTTCCTTTCACAGTTCTTTTGTTTTGATTCTTTATGATTAGGAATTGATTCATTCAACTAAAATTGGTATTGTTGATTTTGATGGCACTTTTGTTGTCCAACTTGATGATTGGGTGCTATGCCAAATTTACAAGAAAAATGGTCATTCTCAGAGAGTACAAGGGGTAGAACGAGATGAATCACCAAGTGCAGATGAAGTGATGGCTTCTTTGCCTGATATTGATCAGCAAAACAAACTGCAACTGCCCAAAATTGCCTCTTCCAGTGGGTTATTAGAGAGTGACGATCCTTTGATAGATGGTTTTTTAAACGATGAATCCATGGATGGCAATGGAAACAGTAGTAGACTACCTCAAGTCCAGTCCTCCAACCTCTCTCAAAACAATTTCAGCAATAACAATGACAACAATGGTGATTGCCGATATGAAGTTGTCCCAAAACAAGAAGAATTAGTAGTGGAGAATGACAACAAATTCAAATCTCTCAAGAGGACCCTCTCCTTAGCATATGGGGATGATGAAACCAACCCTACAAAGAGATTCAACAACATGCAGAACAACTATAGCTACAACGTCAACAATAATGTTTCAGCCTTGCTTAATTCAATGCAGCCCAATCAAACTTTCCAACAGCAAAACTTCCTAAGCGCATTGAATGACAGTCAACAGAATTTCAGAGTTCCCTACATTCAGAACATGCATTGGCCCACCTAAGCAAACAGAAAAAAATACTTCAATTCCAGACGCACAGGTATGCGAATGAGTTCGGCCTTGATGGCAGTGGTATATCAGAAACAACTTCGGTTGTCCAGTCTAGGAAAAAGAAGACATGCCACTGGTGAGATTGTAAACTAAATAGATGTAGATGCATATCGTTTTGGAGAGTTTCCGTGCTGGCTGCATTGGGGTTGGACTGTCCCTTTGCAAATTTTTGTAGCAATTGGCATCCTTTTTGCCACAATTGGATGGGCAGCTATTCCAGGTTTTCTCATCATCATTCTTACTCTCATTCTAAAAAAACCTCTGGCAAAAACCCTCCAGAAGTGCCAAAACTCTGGCCAAAACTCTGTTGGCTCTAATTCTTTAGGGCATTCAGACTTCTGGATACTCTGCAGAAAAACAACTCAATGCCTATGAAAAAAATTTCAGTGTAGCATGAAAATCAGATTATGCTTGTTTAAACTGATATAATATGCAGCTTTCATCATAAAAATAAAAATGCTAGCACATACTACTTGACACAACATTACCATTTAGAATAACCATAATTGTCCAAAATACATAGCTAGCACAAATGTCGCTTGAATGAAAATAACGCTGAAGCACAATTCCCATTCTAAAATCTAATTTCTGCATCCCTATAATAAAAGTGGCATCATATAGAATGTTTCAAGATAGGTCTGCAATTAGGTAAGTAATTGGACTATTGAGAGGCCATGATGGATGAAAGTTGTATATATTATTATTCTCCAAGGACCACGGAGCTAACTGAAATCCATTTTTATATGATTTGTGACACAGGCAGAGTTAGTCAATATTACCATACTAGGAGTAATGAGCAAGAGATGTCTCTGTGTACAATGTTGCCATGGAATATAATAGGCATAGGAACAGTGTGGGTTGGAGGACAATACAAAGCTCCTTCATGAGCCCAAGCATTTGTTTTCACCTCCTTATCAACCACCTGTGGCTTCTCTGCGTCATAAGGAATATATCCTGGCAGGGATTCAGTTCATCACAATGTGATATGGTTTAAGGTCTTCATATTTCTAGGCAAATACATTAGAATGTTGTTTGAAAAGATTAACATACCTCTCCTTAAAATTTTGTATATCAATATGGATACCTAGTTGTTGTTCGCGTGAATTCATTTGTCTAACTTCACCTTCAAATAAGCAATCTTTAAGGTATCTAAACAAGTTCAATGGATATTTATGACTACTTTTCTTCTATTTCATAGCCACTTTAACCCCCGAATAGGGTTTTCGGAATGAATTCCTCAATTAAAACTCATTATCATCGACCCTTGCTTTCAAAAAATCCCATTTACATTTCAATATTCTTCCACACACTATGCCTTACAGCGTTTCGTTTGCAACATTAAGTGAAAATGCTAGTTAATAGTAATTACGCTGTAAGGCATTCCCTCTGAGAAAGACATCCCTAAAATGTGACGTGTGTGATCCTGACCCATTGATTATGTGTGTTAGATGATTGGAGTGTTTTCTGTCGTTTGTTTAATCTGTTTTTTTCATAGAAAAATGGTTTTTTTCCCATGGTAATGGGCCATGAAAAGCCAGGACTGGCCTGCTGGCGATGAGACTCTTCTGCTGGCGATGAGACTCTTCGCAGAGACTGCCTACTGGCGATAAGACTCTTCTGCTGGCGATGAGACTCTTCGCAGAGACTCTTCATGTCTTTCTTCCCTGCATGCTTATCCTTGTGCTGTTATATCAATAGCAACCCTGTGCACATGGAAAAAAAATGACCTGTCTTGAGTTTGACAGAATCTTGGAAGAAAGCCGTTTCGGGGATTTTGTATCGTGAGAGAACAACGTTGTTTTGTGTGGAGTCAGGTGGAAGAAAAGGATGATGAACACAGATAGCCGATATGAAGCAATGGAGAAGGAAGAGAAAGGGTTTAATTGAATCTGTACCATTTTCAGAGAAATGAATTTTCAGTAGTGGTCGTTGTTACTGTCACAGTGAGTTCCTCGTACTCATAATTTCTTTCATTTGTTGTTATTGTTTTCTAAATACTTTTTTATACCTTAAACAATTAAGATTCATTGCCATACTATTCGGATCTCTTATGGTTCTTTATATAATGAATGAGATTTCGTATTGTCCATCTAATGGGTTAATGGTTGTTTGTACCTTCAGTCTGGTTATGATGTTAATGGGCTTTTTGTATCCTCTCTGTCTTTTGTATTCATCCTATTATGATGATAACTGTTATCGGTTTGAAATAACCCACTATCATTTTCAGATTGAAAATGCGAAAATCCATTCTCATCTTTCTCCTTTTTTGGTTGAGGTACCATTGATTTACAAATGTATGCCCTAAAAAGTATGTATGGTTAATGTTATTCATGAGGAGCAGTTATAATTAATTAGGTTTGGTTTTTGTTTACTTCTGATCAGATCACAGGGTATGTTGGAGTGATTTTGCTTTCCTTAGTTTTGTGTTGGGGAATATTTCTTTCACTGTTGGAGTGAGTTTGCCTGCCCTAGGTGTTGGGGAATATTTCTGAACGAAAGCTGGGTAAACTTCTTGAAACATTTGGGCGAACACTTCATCCATCATCAGGGGTAGACAGCTGAAGTGAGATAGAAGAGAGGAAGACCATGTGTGTACTTCTTGAAACATAACATTTGGGCGAACACTTCATCCATCGTCAGGGCGAGACAGCTGAAGTGAGATAGAAGAGAGGAAGACCATGTGTGTACTTCTTGAAACATTTAGGTGAATACTTTACCCATTATCAGGGCCAGACAACTGATGAGCTTATGGGAAATGGAAGAGAGCCAGGCCATGATTATATCGCATTGAATCCAAGATAAATCTGTAGGAGAGAATTTGAACGTTGGAAAAATTAGAAGAGGGCAAGAGAACCAGGTTGTGGTTTCTTAAACCTAAATTAATTAGTTTTAAGAAAGATGTTAAATTAGAGAAGGGGGAGGATAAAATTAAGTTTTCCCTAAACTTTGGATGGTTTAAGAAGTCCACAGTTTTCTTTCCGAAGTACTCTCCCCATGAATTTTGACTGTGAATATCTGCATACCTTGGTTTTTTTTTTTCCATACTATAACCTGAATAGTGGAACTTTTGACTTTGAAATTTGTCCTTTATTTGCTTTCTCCGATTGATGAATTTTGTGATATATATCTATTCTGAATGGTGGAAAATGTTTTTTAACTTGCTCTGGTTGATGTATATATTGATGGTCTCACCATTTTGATGACAGAAGTGTTGGGAAATGGAACTTCATAATGATTAATGACATAGAATCTGTTATGGAAGAACAAATAAGAATTTGTTGTGTAATCAGTTATCTTTTCCATTAATGTGCTCAACATGAATGTAGTATCAACTTGGATGCTTTTATTGAAATTTTGGATTATGTAGAATGTATTGAGTTAGAGAAATACACTACAAGAAAGGCAATGGTGTAAGGATGACATTGGAATTCAAATGAATTACATGTAAAATAAACAGAGAGAACAGATTTAATGAAGGTAGATGATTGTTTGGATCCAAGTGAGCTATATCTTAGAAAACCAGAGCTGGGAAGTATATGAGGACACTAACTCTTTTAGAAACCCAGATCTGGGAAGTATACGAGGACTAACTCTTTCAGTCACTGATCTGTCAAACTTGCATCATTCAGAAAGGATAACCTGTCTGACTCTTTTTAATAGCAACAGATTTGCCAAACTTACATCATCTGGAAAGAATTGTTTGACTGTTTTTAGTAAAATGGTAATTAGTTTGGGAGGGGAGCGTTTTTCTATTTCCATTTTTAATTAGGGTTGTAATTTATGAAATAGAACTGGCAATTTACTGAAAGCATGTGGTTTCTTTTGAAAAATAGATATTTCAACAGTGGCACTGCGTTGAAATCTTGTTTAACGTTCACATAATTTTTTAATAGAATGGCATTTATATGATGGATTAGCTATAATTGATGTGTGTGGTTGCATATATTATTTATTTCAATTAAATTTTTGTAGAAAGAGTGATTATTATTTTGTTTCACATATATTATTAATTGTTTATTTATTAATAATTATGCCGTAAGGCGTTCCTTTGAGAAAGACATCCCTATAATGTGATGTGTGCGATCCTGAGTCATTGATTATGTGTGTTAGATGATTGGATTGTTTTCTGCCGTTCGTTTAATCTGTTTTTTTCATAGAAAAATGGTTTTTTTCCCATGGTAATGGGCCATGAAAATCCAGGACTGGCCTACTGGCAATGAGACTCTTCGCAGGGACTGCCTGCTGGCGATGAGACTCTTCTGCTCACGATGAGACTCTTCGCAGAGAGTCTTCATGTCTTTCTTCCCTGCATGCGTAGCCTTTTGCTGTTATATCAATAGCAACCCTGTGCGCATGGAAAAAAATGACCTGTCTTGAGTTTAACATAAACTTGGCCCGCCATTTTCTAGGCTCGTCTAGATCATTCAAATTATATAATTCGGACAATTACGTTGCAAATCGTCTTTAAAAAGTTTTATATTCAAGCATTGTTATTTGCTAAGCGAAACAATTTTGTTTTCTTTTCATACGATTTTAAGGCAATTTCAATTCTTGTTCTTGGCAACTGTTTCCATTCCTAGAGTTGGGCAGCCCGAGGGTATTACAGAGTTATTTATGGTCTAAACTTGTCAATTTACGAATTAGAATTTTTTTTTCTGTAAATGTAACTTGGTTAATTATACGCTGTCTGAATTAATCTGGGTTTCTTAAGATATTGGGTTAATTACCACTCTATTTTGTTATTCATCAACTAATATGCTCAAGATTCTTTAGTGAAGAGATTCGTTTTGGTTTGTACTTTTATCTTCAAATTTAAATTCATTAACCTTTGACTCACAGCGTGTCACCGTAGATTAGAATTGTAATCACAATGTATGCCGAATGTACATTAATATTTTAAATGGAGTTTCCTTGACAATATGAAACCCCATCCAATCTGATACGGCGCTCACAAGCATAAGCATCTTGAGATTTTGCTTTTGTTTAGACATATTCTAGATTTTTTTTAATTACTGTAATTTGGGTATAATTTTTATGCTATTTATTTTATAGCTTCTTTAATTCCTGTAATTTGGGTGTATTCTTCATTCTAGGTAATTAATTACTGCACTTTATATATTCTTTAATTACTGTAACTGGTTATAATTTCTATCTTGTCCTTGTTCTGTTTTTTTTCTTTTATAATCTTGGATGTATAATCATTTCTTAATTTTCCTATGTATCAATTTTCTTCGACCTTGTATTTTATTTGGTTGATTTTCATTTGTCTTATGTTTCAATTTTCTTTGATTTTTTTAATTTTCGTTGTTTCAATTTTCTTTGATCTTGTGTTTCATTTGGTTGATTTTCATTTTATCCTTTGCGTTTTCTATTTTTATATCAATTGTTTGTAGTTGTATGATTGAAATTTGATTGTAATATATGCTGGTGAAGGTTTCTTTTGATCGTGCTTTTTCTTTCACATGAATGGATGAGAAGTAATTTTCACAATGTATATACAAATTGTGCATTGCTGTGCTGGAATGCTATATTTAAAATCTACTGATCCGTACTCTTGGACCTTGGCTGTAGGGTGGAAAAATAATAATCGCAGATGTTTGCTGAGAGGAGATATGTTGAAAAATGAAAGGCAATTTGGTAAAGCTTTTCATCTGGCAAGTTACTATGTTATGTTATTTTTTAATCTGTTTTTTCATAGAAAAATGGTTTTTTTCCCATGGTAATGGGCCATGAAAAGCCAGGACTGGCCTACTGGCGATGAGACTCTTCTGCTGGCGATGAGACTCTTCGCAGAGACTGCCTGCTGGCGATGAGACTCTTCTGCTGGTGATGAGACCCTTCACAGAGACTCTTCATGTCTTTCTTCCCTGCATGCGTAGCCTTGTGCTGTTATATCAATAGCAACCCTGTGCGCATGGAAAAAAAATGACCTGTCTTGAGTTTGACAGAAACTTGGCCCGCCGTTTTCCAGGCTCGTCCAGATCATTCAAATTATATAATTCGGACAATTACGTTGCAAATCGTCTTTAAAAAGTTTTATATTCAAGCACTGTTATTTGCTAAGCGAAACAATTTTGTTCTGTTTTCATACGATTTTAAGGCGATTTCAATTCTTGTTCTTGGCAACTGTTTCCATTCCTAGAGTTGGGTAGCCCGAGGGTATTACAGAGGTATTTATGGTCTAAACTTGTCAATTTACGAATCAGAATTTATTTGTCTTCTGTAAATGTAACTTGGTTAACTATACGTTGTCTGAATTAATCTGGGTTTCTTAAGACATTGGGTTAATCACCACTCTATTTTGTTAATCATCAACTAATATGCTCAAGATTCTTTAATGAAGAGATTCGTTTTGGTTTGTACTTTTATCTTCAAATTTAAATTCATTAACCTTTGACTCACAGCGTGTCACCATAGATTAGAATTGTAATCACAATGTATGCCGAATGCACATTAATATCGGAAATGGAGTTTCCTTGACAATATGAAACCCCATCCAATAAAAGAGGAGTTTCCTTCACCAAATAAAGAGGAGGCTCCTAATATGTAGCCAAACACAACAATCAATTGAAATTCAAGATGTTTAACATTTATGAATATCAAGCTGTCATCCTAAGATATAGCTGAGGAAGTTTTCACAAATAAAGATGACAACATAAGATGTGGCCAACAACATCAATCACTTCAAAAAATTGTTAGAGATGCTAGCACCTGTTGAGGCACCAATTCAAAATGTACATGCAATCATTGCCTTGCTTGCATTACTAGCCTAATCTTATGACAGTCTGGTAACTTCATTTGACATAGAACCCAAATCGCTATAATAATGCAAGATAAGACATGAAAGAAATATTCAAGGTTGATAACAAAAAACACAGTTTTCTTTCAGCAAGTAGGAACAAGAAGTTCGAGAAAAAGGTTGTTGATCTGACACAAAAATGAGATTCACTTGCAATTATATTTTTTGTTGCTAAAATAGCAAGGTATAATTCATTTATTGCAGAAAGCAATGGCACCACACGAAAGGAGCATTGGAAAATGTTTTCAGTTGAAAAGGAGGATAAAGAAAATGTGGCAACATACTTCAGGTAGTCTGAGCCTACTTCTTACATCAATGCTCCACTGGTTGGCGCCCTTACATTTTTCCGTGGTCATCCTTCCTAGCAAGCATGTGAAAATTAATGTGCACCAAATTCTTCTCACAGAATTGAATATATTTGTACTCAAAATGTCACCCCAATGAAAAGCCCAAATAAACCATGCACCTGGTAAAGTGCACAGGCAGGTACAGTGGATGCAGGAAGCTTGCAATGGCGGTGGTTTAGGATTATCTGATTTTCATGGCTTCCATGGCTAAGTGGGTAGTACACAATAAAGCACACTGGATGCAGGAGCTTGAGTTTGCAATTGTAATGGCGGTGGTTTATTGTATTTTTTTTCAACTAAAAAAATTGTGTTTGGAGCAGTTTTCAGATATATATAATTTTGCTTGAGATTGGACCGTGTTTGGAGAAATTTTCAGATATATATAATTTTGTTTGAGATTAGACCTCCCTACTTAACTATTAACCATTAAACCACGTCCTAAAAACTATTGAAGATGTCTGAATGGCTAAGTGGTTCGTTATAAATCTCGTAACTGATTACGATGCAATGGGAAAACACCTTCAGTGTCGCTTGAACCTGCGCCCAAATGGAGACCTTGAATGTATATGTTTCGCAAGACGCTGGGAGCTGCCAATGTAGACAATTTATAGCAGCACGGGGTGGGATTCGTATGCATGGGCCTTCCAGGCACCTGACAAAATGGTGGACGTCATTGTTCACAGAGTATAATTTACCTTACGCCTAAGGCACAGCCTGCCGGGATTCAACACCGCGAGCGAACCTGCGAGGTGAGCAAGCACCGTGAGCAGGAGAAACGAATGCTCGAGAGGACCTATTCCGGTTGTGCGAATGGAGCAAATGAATGTTTGGTGTGAGGGATTGTTTGAAATTGCGTGGGTGTTGGTTGCCAAAATGGTGGATGCCATTGTTCACAGAGTATAATTTACCTTACGCCTGGGGCACAGCCTGCCCGGATTCAACACCGCGAGCGGACCTGCGAGGTGAGCAAGCACCATGAGCGGGAGAAACGAATGCTCGAGAGGACCTGTTCCGGTTGTGTGAATGGAGCAAATGAGCAAGCACCGTGAGCGGGAGAAACGAATGCTTGAGAGGACCTGTTCCGGTTGTGCAAATGGAGCAAATGAATGTTTGGCACGAGGGCTCATTTGAAATTGCGCAGGTGCTAGTTGCCAGCGCAGCGGGTGCCATCTCAGAGGTGGTGGGTCAAAAAGGCGTTAATTAGTGTCATACGTTATTGATGGCTTTACATAGTGTTATATGTTATCCATTGCCTTACGACGTTTTCTTTGCAACGTCTGGTGCAAATGCTAGTATAATTCTATATGGTTGAAAATGGTTTCTAATAAGTTAATAACAAGTTTTATATATAAATTTGTGTTGTTCATTTTGTTTAGTTTTATGTGACTTTTTCAATATTTCAATAGAAATTTTTAGCAATTTTCATTATGATTAAATTTTTCTATATTTTGTTTGCAAAAAGATAAGAAAGCATTTTAACAAGAAACATATAGATTTTAATATAAATTGTTAACTTTTATAGTCATGTATTGACTTTTTTATCAAAGGGGTTTTTTCGTGTAGGGGGAGGGGGGAGTTACTTTTTATGGCCTAGGGTTTTGGATTTTATGTTTTTCTCTATTTTTATTCCCACAACTATCTTGAGTCAATGTTGGTGATGTGATATGGCTTCCCTCGATTCTATTTCTGGTGTATCTTCTCACAACTCAAACTGTGTGAATTGTGACATTTTGTCTTTCTTCATCCTAGCCTCTATACCTACGCCTATATGCAATGCCGTGACATGGTCTATCTTCTTGAGATTTTATTTTTTTCAGGTTATGTGAAGATAGGTGTCATCCCTTGTTCAATTTCTTTCAGAAACTTGAGTGTTTATAAATTTCTATCAATGATGTATCTAAGGATAGATTTGGTTTATTACGATTTGAAATCTCATGTTTTGTCAACATCTTCCTCATTAACATAGATTTAAGGCATGCAACCTATGAATTGTTGAATCAGTGTGCGACCATCTCTCGTGAATCTGTTTCCTCCTCGCGCGATAAGTGGAATGCTAAAATAGACGTTTCATCTTCATATCCAAGTTCCTTTGAGAAGAAAAAAGGTGGAAGTCTTGCTCTTAATGTTCTCCTTAGACATAATTTTTTTACCATTAAGCCTTTTAAATCTCCCAAAGTCATAGCCCTAACTATGAGTGATGACATTAGACTCTAGGAAGTTTCTCCCTTATTGAAAAGGGTGATAGTATGTACATTTGTAATTGTTGATGGCATTGGAAATCTATCAACCAAGGGGTCTCCCCGATGTGAAGTCCCAATTAGATCTAACATTATTTGGAGTAGGATCCCCATCCAAAATATCATCCTAGTTGTTATAGACATATTTGGGCACTACAACCCCAATCACATATGTCCATAAAACAAGGGCTTCTAAACCCCTAAAAGTGTTGTTTCATACCCTAAAGTAACAAGGTCAATTGATTACATCATCTCCTAGAAGTTCTCCATGAAAAACTACTCAAAACTGGTCAAAACTGGACAATACAGACTGATCCATGCATAGGATGTGATGTATCTCACCTATTACACATGGCGGGTGCGATGCATACTGGAAAGCCCTTTTGTAGGGTGTGTTGAGTGAGAGAAAACAAATGGCAGAAGCAGTTTTCTAGGTGGAAACTCAAAGAATCTTCTAAAAACTGCTCATATGACACTTGCCTCTCTGAATTTGCCCAGGGATGAGTAAGAGATCATGAAATCTCCAAGTGGAACCAAGAAATATCAGTGAAATGACACTAATCAAAATCCGAGAAGCTAACTCACTCTCCTACAAACATCTATATATTGATCCCTCATCCTAGAGATCCACGGGCTAGAATTTTGTAATTTGCAAGGAAGTGTTGTTCGTTTCTCTTTGAAGACATTGTTGGGTGATCTTGCTTTGTATGAGGTGAAGAGGGCTTTCATGCTGAGAGGATGATGCTGGATCAGACATCTTGGTTGTAAATCCTCTTTTCTACTACTTCTATCAATAAAGCTATTTGAGTTTTCCTCCATATGCTTGTATATCTTTGAATCTTGTATTTATATATGCATTTATATGGTTAATGTACATCTGATCCTACATTGTTTATGGTTATAGATCTCTATTCTTTGATGGTATTTTGCTGCCTTGACTCTACAGGTGTTCTTTGAAGCAGGACAAGTGAGAAAGGAGTGGCAAAAGATCTATCAAAGGAGAGAGGAAACAAGCAAGGAGACTAGCGAAAGACTGAGGTTGGTACTCTCTACTTCTCTCTCATCTATCTCTCATAAAGGAAAACACATGTAACTTTAGTTTTTTTATTTCTAAGATAGCTACTCGTCTTGGTGGGACTGGCAGCTTTGAATGGACACTAGTTTTCTCAATAACAAAATGGTGACTCCACTAGGGAGCAAATAGTTTGTTTGTTTTGTTACTATTATCTGCTTTATAAACCACAGACGGAGCCTGAAGTTAAGCCAGCTAGCCTTCGAACTACTTTTGTTATGCACTATAAAGTAGATCAATGTTGCTTCATTCAATCTCTAGGTTGGTTTATGAACTGAACATCTAGCTTGCAAACATCCTGAGTGCCCTAGTGGTAGATGAAATAACCTCATTAGGTTATCTCCTATACTTTGTGTTTACTGACTATCATTAGCTCAGCCTAAATCCCTAAACTTAGCTGCAAACTGTGAGTGAAAACCAAGCTCAGTATTGTCCCTGGACCATCGCACTGTCTCTTCTTGGAAATCTGGATGCATTGCACCTCCCGTGTGTTGCAGGTGAGATGCATCCCTATTTCAGTATGTTACAGGTGCGATGATTGAATGAGACTGTTTCTGCCTCTATATTTTGGTTTTTTCTTCATTGTCTTTAGCTTTATTCAGTAGTTTTGCTCTCTATGATTAGTATATCTCTGTTGAAACCAACTTCCTTTGCATTATTAAACCTCCATTAGAAGGAATTGTGAATGTCTTTTAATGTATTTTTCATCATGTACAATTCTCCTTTTCAAATAGTAGTTGAATTGAATTGTCGTCTTTTGATTTTAAAGTGTCGCAAGTGTCGTTTTCAATCAAGAAAAAGAGTGTCACAAAGAATTCCTCTTTTAGATAGTCGATTACACTTTTTCCATTATATTTTATTTGAATTAATAGTATTTCAAGTGTTGAAAGCAATTTTAAATTCGAAATCACAAAGTGTCGTCTTGTCTTTACTTTCTTATTTTGAAAAGAAAATTGTTAGTACTGTCACTTTGGAAGAAGATAGTTCAGATCTATACTTAGTTTTCTTTTCTTCATTCTCACATTAAGGAAATTGAAAAACAATACATGCATGTGAATTTCCATTTAGACTGCATGCTGAAATTGATTTAGGAAAAGTGCATCTAGTGTGTGCTCTTTGCTCTATGTTGAAAGAATTTCATTTCTCTTTCCTTAGTAGCTAGGATTTTCATTGCAAAAAGAAAGTAAATGATTTTTTATCATCTTAGATTGCATATTTAGGAATTGTATATCTATATCATGCGGTGAACAAGGAAAACTTCTTAAGAAATATCAACTATAAAATAAACCTTAATGAACATAACAATGCTTTGAAACCTAACACACAACATTTACAAGTCTAGGCTAGAGACATATTCCGGCGTCGTAAAGCCTGGTAACTATCACTTTCATCGTAGGTTGGGTGATTCCTCCTCTTTGAGATGACAAGTGCCAGTACAGACTTGTTCTCCCATGTACCATCAAGTATATATTGGAAGACCATGATAGGCTACATCATTTATCCTTAGGAAGTCATGTTTGCCACCCTATTGATTGCAATGCACTGAACATAACATTCAAGAAGATTGACTGTCGTACCATAAAAAGTACTCTGTAGTTTTGCAATTGGTTTGGTAATCCCTCTGTCTATATTTCTAGAGTATTCACTTATTTTCCTTCTTAGACTCCTTAAAAGAAAAGGTCCATCTGAACACTTGTCACTTCAGGCTCATTAAAAATCGAAGGCAACTAGAGTCATCTTTAGCTTCTTCTCGACTCTTAAAAACTGAAAAAGCAAGTTGTGTCAAAGTGTCATAAAACTTATTTTAATCGAAATAACGTCACTATTCCCTCGTTGGTCTTTGGTTTGAGAAAAATGGACTCTACCAATCAAGGATTTCCCCTTGGAGGAAATCCTAGTCCCTTCTCCTCTTGGGGGGATGTCAGTGCTCCACACATGGCCACATTGTCCCTTCCAGGACTCACAATTGGCCTGTCAGTATGGCCTTTCTCTACCTCTGCCATTCAAAACACCATAATTCCTCAGCAATCAAATCAGCAACCAGATGATACTGAAGTTGCTCCCCTACCTTCCACTTCATTTGTTTCTCCCTCTCCTTCTTCCTCTTCGCTTGGTGAAGCTAGTAACACTAAAAACCAAGTAATTGAGAAGAACAAGAAAGGGAAGGAGAAGAAGAAGAAGAATCCAATGGCAAAAGGGGGCAACCGTGCATCATCTGGTGAAAATCCACACACTGTACCTTCTAAACCTAAATCTGCATGTGTCATTTGCAAGGGAGACCACTATCATTGAGATTGTCCCTGCATCCCACGGATCTTGAGGGACTGGTCTCCCTGCTTGCACAATCCGGTGTCTTCAACCTCTAATGATCACGTTGAGAGCACACCATCAACTAGTGAAAATGAAGCCAATGGAAAGAAAGGAAGATCTAAATTTCATTGTATACTGTGTGAAGGTGATCATGTCCTCCACCGTTGTCCTTTCCTAGATGAAGCTAAAAGAGTCTTGGATAACTGTCCTACGTCACCGCAGTGACTTCCTCCTAGATACAAGAAACTCTTGCCAAGTCCATCGCTAGTTGAAAACCTAACTGACACACTATTGTTGTCAGTCGAAGCACATATCATTGAAGATAAACCCTTTGAGTCCACACTGGACCAAAGTCAACAGGTGGAGATGGAAGTCGACCCAGTCCTATCTTCAGAGGGTCCACCTTCAGATGATACTTTCACCAAAGAGAATGAGAATGACACCATTCAAATTCTTTTCATAAACACAGAATCTAATGAACATGGGGGTAATCTAATCATTCCTTTACTGCAGGAAGGAATTTCATCAGAGATTTATTCGGTCATTTATTCGATCCCTCCTCCAAGTAATCTAGTCATTTCCTTCGATTGGAATCTACTAGGGAGACCCCACCTACCATCTAATGTACCATTTTGAATCATAGTACAATCTTACAGAATGATCATGGTTGGTACTATCATAGATGAAGGGGCTTCTATGAGTATCCTTTCCTCAAATTCTTGGAAAGTGCTTGGTTTGCCATCGCTTCTGCCCAAGATTCGAAATCTAACAGGCTTCAACAAAGTAACCAGTCGACCGTTGGGAATCCTTCCAAATTTTACTATTACTTTGAGAAGGAAAACCATTCATCTAAATGTGATGGTAGTCTAAGGGCCTTTAGATTACAATCTACTCCTTGGACATGACTACATTTATAGCTTGGGAGCTATTGTTTCCTCACTCTTTCAAGTGATGTGTTTTCCACATGAAGGCAGAGTGGTCTAGCTCGTAGACCAATTTTCATTCACTGCTTCAAACACAACTATTTGTCAAATTCCATCCCTAACTAGTCTTTTTATGCAAGGAATGTCTCATCAATCTCCAGTCCACCACCTAATGATCGCGAGCGATTCAGTGATTGTGACTGAAACCCACGGGGCAGGCGCCATGGTCTGCTTTGGCAGAAAAAACCCCAGATATAAGGTAGGTTTCTGTGTAGGAATATGACTAGTTTGATACCCCTGTCCGTTTAGGAAAATGTATTTGGACTGGAAAAGGATTCCCCATCAAAGGTTATCTGATTGGGACTAACAACAATCACCTTTGTCCATTTCAATGGACATTGCCAAGGAAGTGTTTTGTCTGCTACGTGGATGGAACAACCTTGCTAATGTAAGAACTTTTGTATGGTAACCTGGAAACTCTACTTATACCTAGGGGCATGCAAACGTTTTTGCATGCAAGTGAAAAGAGACCTTTTATTTTCTTCATTTGTTGGATCTTAACCATTTAAACTCGTAGGTTGGTCGTTCCTAGCTTGCATAACAAAAGGCTATGGAGCAAATTTTTTAATGGGGCAAGCTCCCAAAAAAATGAACCTATCAATGAGACATCCTTATTATACAACTGGCACGAGCAATTTTATGCAAAGTTCAAGCTCATTAAAAAATAAACCTAGCCATGACCATTTTTTTTGCGAAGTTTAGGCTCGTTAAAAAATAAACCTAGCAATGAGCAAATGTTCCCCCAGAGTTTAAGCTCATTAAAAAATGAACCCACCCTCGGTAAATAACCATTGTGATCACATGGCTATCAGCTTTTGAACCTTGGTTGTGTCCTTGCCATCACCTCCACTCTTTTTTAGCTGATCATATGCCTCCATTTGATTGTTTACCCTTTTGAGGAACAATTGTGATGAGAAATTCTATTAGCCACCTTCTTTACACTGCCATGATTGAAAAGTTCCAATCCTTACCTGGAACCATTTTCTATCCAAAAACATCACTCGTTCCTCAAAAAACAAGTCTCCTTTAAGCTCTTTTCATCTAACTCATAAAATATGAAAATATTGCCGAGCAATTGGCCTCTCCAGCTCATTAAAACGATCAGAAGTGCCATCCCTCCTCTGGATTTTAATCTTTTCGGACCTAAGGGATCATTACACAAAACGATCAAGCACTTGTCTTATTTGGCTCATTAAAACTATCAAAAATTCATCCCTTTCGTATTATTTTACACTTTTTCAGACTCAAGGGATTACATTACGAAAAAGGACCACTGGAGTCTCATTTACATCTCCTTTTAGACTCTCTAAAATTGAAAAGGATTGAGTTATCTTTTTCGTTAAACTCGTTGAAGCAATAGCGACAAACTTGTCCATGTAGACAAGAGCGAGTTTCGTTGTCGCTAGGCTCATTAAAACATAGTGACAGGTTTGCCCAAAGGGCAAATTATAGAGCAATCATATGTTATCCTCCTCAAGCTTGAAAAAATAAAGAGGTACTGGTCAGCAATGATTGGGGAAAAAGGGAAGAAAACATGAATAACTTCATTGGTAGCAGGTCGCTCTTGAACATGACACTTTCACTCCATCACCATGATTGAGTCGGGTTGGGTTATTCTGTTCATCCGTCATATCACCATTGGTCCACTGTACCATCCATTTTGGGGTTAGCACTACCAATCCATTTCAGTGTCTCCGATATGTTCAAGAGAAGTCGCTTAGAGAATTCACCGACCTAGCTAACACCTCATCCACTGCAATACCTTCACTGCCCAATTTTCATGGCCGCCATGCTAAACCTTATATCATCAGATTGTTTAAATTCACCTCCACAAAATCATTTGCTCCATTCTGTGTGACAGATGTGCGATTCATTAAGGCCCTCCTACGATGGGTCACTTCTTGTTTACATCAGCTCATTATCCAAGAAGTTGACTTAGGAACAACCCTTTTAATACTTTGAAGCTTGCATGCCTCAATGGCAAGTTTCTCACTTCTGGCGACAAGTTTACATCAATGGCTGTCAACCGAAAGATTTTGCGTGGTGTTCAACATCAACTCATGTATTCAAACCACATGAATTTTACTGCAGTACCTTGATGGCCATTATCATTATCAGTGATTCCTCTCACGCCTGTTAACAGCTTACATCATTGGCTGGTAATCGGGCGATGTCTTTCCATGTTCGACATCAAGAACATCTTCTCACATGGATCGACTTGTACTTTGGGTGAAGATTGAAAGAGTTTGAAGACCCTGGATCTAGTTTCATCCATCCGAGTTGTGATATATTCAGGATAATAAAGACATCAAATGTACATCATTGCTACATAGATAATCATCCAAGCTAAGGGATGTTGGCTCTACCAAAATCATCAGTCTACCACACAGACGATTGTCTGTCTTATGTACATGAAAATGAATTTATAAAGATGAGCATGGGAATGCCCACCTCAGCTAGATCATGAAAATATTATGAAGATAATGTATTGTATTGTATCTTATTACAGGTCACCTTCCAGTTCGAAAAACCTCAGATCCTCATTATAAAGCATTTCACCCGACATCAAAAGATTTACAACCTCATGCTTTAGGGGGCAACTGTTATAGACATATTTGGGCACTGCAACCCCAATCACATATTTCCATAAACCAAGCGCTTCCAAACCCCTAAAAGTGTTGTCTCATACCCTAAAGGAACAAGGTCAACTGATTACATCATCTCCCAGAAGTTCTCCCTGAAAAACTACTCAGAACTGGTCAAAACTAGACCATACAGACTGCTCCATGCATAGGGTGTGATGCATCTCACCTATTACACATGGGGGGTGCCATGCATACTGGAAATCACTTTTGTAGGGTGTGATGAGTAAGAGAAAACAAATGGAAGAAGTAGTTTGCTAGGTGGAAACTCAAAGAATCTTCTAGAAACTGCTCACATGACACTTGCATCTCTGAATTTGACTAGGGATGAGTAAGAGATCATGAAATCTCCAAGTGGAACCAAGAAATATTAGTGGAATGACACTAATAAAAATCCCAAAAGATGACTCACTCTCCTGCAAACATCTATATATTGATCCCTCATCCTAGAGATCCACAGGGTGGAATTTTGTAATTTGCAAAGAAGTGTTGTTGGTTTCTCTTTGAAGACATTGTTGGGTGATCTTGCTTTGTATGAGGTGAAGAGGGCTTTCATGCTAGGATGATGATGCTAGATTAGACATCTTGGTTGTAAATCGTCTCATCTACTACTTTTATCAATAAAGCTATTTGAGTTTTCCTCCATATGTTTGTATATCTCTAAATCTTGTATTTATATATGCATTTATATGGTTAATGTACATCTGATCCTACATTTGTTATGGTTATAGATCTCTATTCTTTGATGGTATTTTTCTTCCTTAACTCTACAGGTGTTCTTTGAAGTAGGACAAGTGAGAAAGGAGTGGTGAAATCTCTTTCAATGGAGAGAGGAAACAAGCAAGGAGACTAGCGAAAGACTGAGGTTGGTACTCTCTGCTTCTCTCTCATCTATCTCTCATAAAGGAAAACACAAGTAACTTTAGTTTTTTTGTTTCTAATATAGCTACCCGTCTTAGTGGGACTAGCAGCTCTGAATGGACACTAGTTTTCCCGATAACACTGGTTGCCTTGTATTCTTATATATTTTCCTTATCTCTAATTGTTAACAAGAGATCAGAACTCATGGTGCCTTCGAAAAGCAAGGCGAGGGTGCCTAGTGAGTGTTCGATCATATGTGTGTCAAATTTATTTCACGACAGAGGGGAGGGAAAGGTAGTAGTACCACCCTAGTAGATACCCACATGAACAAGAAGCGTCCATACAACATCAAGTGGAATAGTCCACAAAGATTCGACAGTTAATGATACTAATGTAATGGGGAAGACCTATCTCGACAGTGATAATGGAAATTACATCACATTCTTAATATCATAAGTACTAAAATAACTGAAATAGGTCAGCTACTTTAGCACAGATGAAAGAAAACACGAATTACAAAAATTCACAGAATAGTCTTACAAATATCCATAATCCATGCATGAAGAACGTGTTGGCCCATATGAATTCTCATATTATGTAAAAGTTCCAAGACAGATGTATACAATGAATACCACTAGCTCCAATAGCAGAGCATTGGAGCCATTCCTTGCTCCTCCAAAGAACTAGCTTATCTCTCTTATGCCTTACAAGGGGAAAAAAGGTGAAAATTCCTTTTCTCATACAATGAGGGAGTATATATAGATAAGGGGTGATGGTTCCCCTTCCTTTTGGCTCTTTGGCTACCCTCATGATTGTTTGACTTCCTATGCGTTTTCAATTTACATGACTCTTTGTATTCCATGTGTGTCTTTTGGACTTCCACTTTACAATACATTTTGAATACCATTTACATGATCCACAATGATGATGTGGCATATGGCAACTCATGACATGACATGACATGACATGGTACTACTGACATGGATTGCTTGATGATGTAGCAGTGTCAAGCCATTGTTGATGTTGTGTGTTGGGTGTCTGCTTGAGAATGCTCTTATTTTCACCTCTATATGACTTAGTGAAAAGGAATCTTCAATGATCTTAAGTCTTGATTTGCGATCACAAACTGATGTCCCTTTGCTTTCTTGTGATTAATCAACTTTCATGTTCAGGTACAAGAGTGTCTTTCAACATTTTTCCCTCGTTTGTCTCTTTCCTTATCATCTCCCCATATCATGGTAAGGTATATGTATCTTCAATTCACTCATGACAAGATGACAAAATTCTGAAAACCCCCTAGTCTAAGTTGGTGCATTCTAACCATTAACTAAGTTGGAACTAGGTGACAGGTCTAGATAGAGGGCTTGGTGACTACGCAGTTACACATTTCAAGTAGCTAGGGGTGCAGCTTGAACCTTGAGACTTCATAATGCACAGTTTAGGTTGGGTTGAGGAAGAAAATTGCGTAATATAGGAGTTCTGGATGATACACTGAGGGGACAGGAACTAGATTAGCCTATTACACAATTCTCGAGGATATATGAGCTTAGGTGACTGTGAAATTATGTAGTTCAAGAGCTCAGGGATGAGGCTTGAGCCTTGATACTGTAGAGTGTGCAGTCCAACCTTGACTGAGGGGGAAAACTACACAATTCCAGGAGCCAATGAGGTGAGATAAAGGAATGGACGCTAAGTGAACACACTACGATGTTCCAGGAGATAAGGGAGGTTGGGATATTGCATAACCTTACAAATCAGAAGCTCGGGCATTGAGCTTGTCGCTTTTGATTACGCAGTGTGTAATTAAGGTTAGGATGGGAGGTGGAATTGTGTAATTATGGGAGGAAAGTTTTGGCTTGAGCACTGAAGTTTCGAAATGTTCAGTTTTAGGCTTGAGCACTGAAGCTACGAAATGCGTAGTTCTAGGCTTAAACACTGAGGGTGCGAAATGTGAAGTTCTAGGATTGAGCACTCAGGTTGTGAAATGTGCAATTCTGGAGGGTTGGATGAGGCTAGGTTGCTGGGAATTTTTTGAAATTTGGCTAAGTGTGGGACCGAAGAGACTATTGTCAATAGTGATATGACTTGAATTTGATCACACACTTGAATCACTTTGACGACACAAAAACATAGATCATTTGGAACATGTTAACAACATATTTCCCTCGATGTAACAACTTTATGACAAGTGTGACATTAAAGGTACACTTTGGGATGACCATGATGACACTTGTGTGGCAATGCTTAAAACTTTGGGAATGAGTGCAACAGATGTTTACATAGTTAAAAAAAATCATATACACAAAGATAGCCCCTTGAAACCATCATAATAGAATTCTACACATTGTGTGATAGTCAATCATCTAAAAATATGACAGTTTACCCAAATTGCAAACGGAAGCAAAATAATTCAAGAAAGTACATAAAATGAGTTTTTTTGCTTGCAAAAACAATGTGTAAGACTAAGGAAGGCTCTAAAATTGAGTGTAAGCGAAAATTTTAGAGGGTGTTGTAGCAGCTACAACAGTCCGCAATGCACTAGTAGAATTCCTTCTTCTCTACCTCATTTAACTTCATATGCACAATGCCTTGGTTCTTTAGGGAGTATTGATTCATCATGCAGATTAATTTGGTCTCCGAACTTACCCCATGAATAGAAATGGTCCCCTTTATGCCTTCTTATTTGAAGGCAACATAATATTTAGCAACACAATGTTTCAAGTTGGGAAGGGTAGTGTAGCTCACAAGCTTAATATTTTCAAAGTATAATTTTTCATCTCTAGTGTTGCTCCTTTTCTAGCTAACCTAGACAGTACCCTAATAGAGTCACCTAGGAACATAAACATTTCTTCACTGCCAGCGATTTTGGACAATACCCTGACGAAGTTGCTTTCTTCACCTCTCTATGCATGAAGCCTTTCTCTTCTTTCGCCTTTATTTATTTATTTTAAAGAGGACAGTGTATCAACACTTATTCATTTTTGGATGGAAAATGGGTCCCAACTTATTGAGAGAAGAAGAGGTTTTTCCTTCGGAGAATCATATAGAGACCTTTGATTAGGTTTTCTCGTTTATATTTTTCCCCTTCCCCTCTTCTACACATTGGATAAGCATGAAAACACTAAAACACAAAACCGACTGTAACATATGGTTTCCTAGATAGACATAGGTTAATAGTTGGACCAAAACTCCCTTAGAGATGGATCATATTTCGTCAGAGCTTCATCAACCAAAAGAGATAACTGACACAAGGAAGATGGACTGGAGGCTCGACAAATGTTGAAGTGTCATAAGTATCTCTAGACTTCAGCCGCACACATAATAAGAAGCCAAAACATGTCTAGACACAACACTTATTCATATGATGAAAATAGAAGGAGGCAAACAATAATAAAGAAAAACAAATGAAACAAAATAAAAGGAAATACAACACACAACAAGGAAACAAAGCTAGAATACAAGCAATAGAAGATCAACCAAAGCATAATGCAAGGGAAAAGTAAGAAAATACAAGAGAGACTAAAGAGAACAACATAGTATGGGTGCAAGAGAAGGATAAATAAGGTGTATCTAATCCTACTCCTAACCTAATAACTAGCCACTCAGGGCCATGTGTAATGGAATTTCCAATGTAGCCATTGTAATTGTTCCCAACCTGCAATCACAAAGATACGATTGATCAAAACAGATATAAAGAAATGTGCAAGAGAAAATATGAGAGTTTCAATAATTTTCAAAAAAGAAGGAAGGTATTTCTTGTGAGCATAAAGGTGTGTCACAACCACTACTTTCATCTAATTCACATTCTTACCTTTTCAATGAACACAATATTTCAAAAAACCTTGGAAGCTTCTCATGGATATGTCTCCATATACACCGAACTCCTTAGCAAGTGAAATGTAATATCAAAACTTGTTATTTATGAAGTAGATTTCCACGTAAGATTGTTCCAACCATTGAATGATTGGATCGTAGAATTCATAATGATCCTCTTGAAAACCTTGAAATCTTTGAAAAGATGATTTTTCAATTAAAGGAAATGGATTGTGATGGGAATATTGTGAGAGAAAAAATACATGATCATATTCAATAGTCATGTTGAGACAGTGAGGACCTGACATAACCATCAGCGAAGGCTGAAGTGCCTCAATTTCTTGACAAAAATCTGAATAGTGAGATATTGAACGATGAGCATAGAAGGATGTAAAATGACTATCATTGGAAAAAAAGATAAGCTGAATGAAAATCATCATAGACAAAATAATGACCAAATGGGTTGATTAAATCATCATATTCCCAGTTTGTAATTAACCAAGATAAATCAATTTGGTTAGCTTTTTGAATGTTCTGAACAATCAAAACATGTTCCTGGCAAGCCAAATGTGACAAACCATTTTCCTATAATTGGTGACAAACTATACAAGCATCATAATCAACAAGATAATTTAAAAGGGATGCCATTACAGTAAACACATGGGACCAATCAAGGAATGGTGAATGGCGAAGAACTTGATTTGAACAATAACTCGTGCATTCATTATCACTCAAGAGAATTTCAGGTGCGATGAAGAGAAATATTTGCAATATAACGTTCACAAGAAGAACCAGGAGCTAACTATTAAGGAATGAATTTGATAAGCATGATTCCTTTAGCCAAAGATAGTCCTTGGAATGATCAAATTTTCCATTCTATGACTCTATGGGAGATACACATTCCAAACCTGAGTTTGATGTGAGGTATTGACATGAATATGAATGAAATGAAACAAATTCTTGAATCTTGTCAAAAGTAAAATCTTCAAAATTTGAAAAATCATACCTGAAATACCAAAAAAAATCAAAAAGAAATTTTCATCAAATGAAACCATGCAAAGAGAAGGATTGTATGGGAAAAACCATATTTGACTTAGTGTGGGGGTCTTACCAGAGTCGTGAGATCCTGACATAGCCATCAACAGAAGTTGAAGTGCCTCGACTCCTTGGAAGGTCCCGAAACTTTCTAGGATTGTAAAATCGCATTTTGAAGATTGAATCAACTCATGCATTGTTTGAGGATAGCTTCTACAACTAGTTTCAATAAATCCATTTCTCACTGGATGGTGGCCATCTCTATCACTGATTTGACCAGATTCTTCAACTTCAACAACCATATTACTCAAATCGAAATATTTTTCTAATCGCAAATTCAAAGGTGAATGAATCAGGGAAATTTCATGAGAAAGATGATTTGAAGTGATGTCTTCCTGCAAGAGAAGGGATGACGAGGGATGAGAAGAGTACTCAATGATTTGATTGTTTTCATCATGGATAATCTCACCACCTTGTGCCAATTGTGAAGTTAACTTATTGATCGAAGAACTTGAAGAGTATGGAGTATATTTTTTTGCAAGTAGGTGCATTGCAATTGGTAGAGCACAGGGGATGGCGAGATGAAGAGGAAGTTTCAATGAGCACATCTTCTTTGACTGAATGATATTTTAGATTAAAATCCTCATGAGAAACTGAAATATCATTTGATCCACATGGGCATTTGTGATCACATACATCAATAGAGTCATCATCATTATAACATTTTTTTCCCAAGGCTATGGATTGATTGAAAGAATTAATTATATTTTATTCACTACCAAGATTAGAAGATTGAAAATCATCCAAGAATGGAAGTGCATCATCTTCACATGGAGGATTTTGGAAAATAGAATAAGCATTGAAAGCATATTAACCTTCCTTCTCCTCTACTTGTGTAATGTGACTTCCTTGTCTCTAATTGTAATTTGAACTAGTGACACAAAAATAAAGAGAGTGTGGAAAACTAGTTGGTGGAATAGATTCCTCAAGCAGATCATGGTACAAAAAGTCATTGCATGTAGATGATAGAGTGTAACAGAAATCCAAATCTGATTCGACACTAAAATTATGAACAGTAACATCATCTTGCATAATGTACATTTTAGTCTTCATCGTAGGCTTCATGAGCCAATCTTGAATTTCCTCCATTGAATCTAAATCATGAAAAGTGGAAGAAGAATGAGAATATGGGTTAGGAGTTTGATTTACATATTTCCCAACTTCATAACCACCGTAAGAAGTCATCAACATCGGGACTGGAAAAGGAGGAGGACAAGGAACTAAAGGAATAATAGGTTCCTCCTTTGAAATTAGGGGTATCACATGGTTTACAAGAGTTGGGGAAGAAAAAGCATCAGGTATTTTGGAGTCACCGTGAAAAGAGATATAAACCAAACACTTGAATTTTTGTTTAAATAAATCCCAATCCATATTTTCTTCAGGATATTCATAGCAAATGTGAAGGAAACAATGAAATTAATCCACCACAATTGATTCATTAGGTTTCATTCTTAGTTGATAAATTATTTTAAGAACATCCTGGTAATCATACCTATTAAATAATTTGTGAAGCTACTTCGTAAGTTGGTCGAATGAATGGATCGAATTAGCCGGTAATGTATGATACCACATCTTAACACGACCTTCAAATGTGAGGGTGAGAAATATAGCAGAAACATACTTGCAATGTATTCCATTAGAAAGGTAAAAATAGACAAATTGAAATAGATGTTTACAAAGAGTCAATTCACCCTTTCCATCAAACTTAAGTTGGCGTAGGTTATCAAAACACTCTGCAAGGATGGTAATCTTAAGATATTTAGAAAAACAGGCCATTATTTTGATTTGGGGAAGAACCATTTTGGATAGGATAATCAAAGTAGAATCAACAGGCAAAACCTGTCGTTTGGCCCTCCTTCTAGTGCAATTGTTAACTGTACTAGAAATTGGTCAACCAAGGGGTCTCCCTGATGTGAAGTCCCAATTAGGCCTCACACAAATTAGAGTAGGAGCCCCATTAGTAATATCATCCTAGTTTTCATGTATTCTTATAGATTTTCCTTGGCTCTAACTGTCAGCAAGAGAGCAGAATGTTTGGTGCCTTCGAAATGTAAGGGGTGTGTTCCTACTAAGTGTTCAATCGTATGTGTTTCAAATTTCTTTCATTGAAAATGGGAGGAAAAGTGATCCTATAAGAGAGAGGTAGTAGTAGCACCCTAGTAGAGCCACACATGAACAAGAAGGTTCCATACAACATCAAGAGGAATAGTCCACAGTGATGCAATGATCATTGAAACTAATATAATGAGGAGTAACTATCTAATATCCTGCAGAATAGTCCACAAGGATGTGATAGTGATAATAGAAATTACAACACATTCCGAATAAGATAAGTACCAAAATAACCGAAATAGTTAAGCTACTTTAGCACAGATGAAAGAAAACACGAATTACAAACATTCACAAAATAGTCATACAAATATCGATAGTCCATGCATGAATAATGTGTTGGCCCAACGGCTTCTCATATAAATTAAAATTTCTAAGATGCATGTATACAATGAATGTCATTATCTCCAATAGTGGAGCGTTGAAGCCACTCCTTGCTCCACTAAAGAACTAGCTTCTCTTTGATGCCTTGTGGGAGGATCTAAGGTGAAAAGTCATTTTCTCATACAATGAGGGAGTATATATAACCAAGGGGTGATGATTCCCATACCTTGTGAGTCTTTGACTACCTTCCTGATTTTTTGAATTCCTATGACTTTTCAACTTACATGACTCTTTATATTCCATGTGTATCGTTTGGATTTCCACTTTACAATACATTTAGAATGCCATTTACATGATCCATAATGACGATGTGGCATATGACAACTCATGACATGACATGACTTGAAACTACTGAAATGGATTTCTTGATGGCATGGAAGTGTCAAGCCATTATTACTACTGTCTATTGGGTGTCTGCTTGAGAATGCTCTTCTTTTCACCTCTATATAACTTGGTGATAAGGAATATTCAATGATCTTAAGTCCTGAGTTTCCATTGAGAATAGATGTCCCTTTGTTTTCTTGTGATTGTTCATCTTGTATGTTCAACTACAAGAGTGTCTTTTAGCATGTTTACCTCCTCATATATTTCTTCATCATCTCACCATAGCATGGTAATGTACCTGTATCTACAACTCACTCATGACGAGATAACATCAGCCTGAAACCCCCTAGTCTAATATGGTGCATTTTGAGCCATTGAATACGCTGGAACAAGGTGACAAGTCGGGAGAGAGAGATCAATTACTACGTAGCTGCATATTTCAAGCAACCAGGGGAGGAAATTGAACCCTGAGACTGTGCAATGCTTAGTTCAGGCTGGGATGAGGAAGAAAACTGCACAGTCTGGGAGCTCACTATGACAGGCTGAGTGGACGGGAATTGGATCAACCTATTGTGCAGTTATGGAGGACATATGATCCCAGGTGATTACACAATTACATAGTTCAAGAGCTTAGGAATGAGGCTTGAGCCTTAAGGTTGTGCAATGCGCAGTCCAGGCTAGACTAAGGGAGAAAACTGCACAGTTCTGGGAGCCAATGAGTTAGGCTAAGGGTATGGACACTAAGTGAATGCACCACACAGTTTCGAGAGATAAGGGAGGTTGGGATATTACATAACTACATAGTTCAGAAGCTTAGGGAATGAGCTTATGGATTGTTATTGTACAATGTGCAATTAAGGACAGGATGGGAGGATGAATTATGCAATTCTGGGAGGCAAGGTCGGCCCTGAGCATTGAATTTGTGAAATGCGCAGTTCTGGGCTCGAGCACTGAAGTTACAAAATGCACAATTCTAGGCTTGAAAAATGAGGTTGTAAAATTCATAGTTTTTGGATTGAGTACCGAGGTCATGAAATGCGTAATTCTGGAGGGTTGGATGAGGGTAGGTTGCCAAGAAGTTTTTGAAATTTCGCTAAGTGTCGGAAAGAAGAGACTATTGTGAATAGTGATATGACTTGACTACAATCACACACTTGAAAAAAATTGAGGACACAACAATATAGATCATCTCGAGCATGTTAACAACATATTTCCCTCAATCTGACAACTTTGTGACAACTTTACAACAATCGTGAAACTAAAGGTACAATTTGCGATGACCGTGGTGATACTTATGTGGGATGCTTAAAACTTTGGGAATGAGTGCGACAAATGATTACATAATTAGGAAAACTCATATACACAAAGATAGACCCTTGAAACCATCATAACAGGCTTCTGCACATTGTGCAACAACCAATCATGCGAAAAGATGACATTTTACCGAACTTGTAAAAGGGGGGGGCAAAATACTTCAAGAAAGTACATGAAATGAGCTTCGGTGTTTGTGACAACAATGTTCAAGACAGAGGAAGGATATAAAATTGAGTGTAAGCCAAAATTTTGGAGTGTGTTGTAGTAGCTAAAACAGTAAGGAAGGTGATTAATCCGTAGTCTATTTCAAGCTGGGTTGAATCTTATTGGGAACTAATGTTAGGCTACATTCTAGTCATCCATGTTATTTCCAGAATATCGTTATCTGCCATCTTGCACTATCATAGTGGGGTTCGAGATATTATGAGCAGATCTTAGCACTAGGGTAAATCGGGCCTATTTTTATATTGGTGAAATTTTGATTTTGATCCCACCAAAGAATCAATGGTTCACTAGAAATATTTCATTATCCTCCTATGCCTACCACTGAATTGGTTGCAGTACATTTTGGAAGCCATAGGTAACCAACTGGGTCAGTTTATTTGTATAGAATTTGGGTTTCTATTGAATCTTTACCATCGTTGCGCTTGGCTTCAAATTCAAGTGGATTTTCATGAAGAACTAGTCAAGGAGATTGAACTACTTTCCAAAGGAAAATCCTAGAATCAACTGGTGCATTATTGGAGGGTTACCTTTAGTTTTCCTATCTACACACAGCTTGGACACCTTGTGGACTAGTATGAGACAAATCAACACAATTTTATACCAACTATATGGTTCAAGATTTGGAGACCTTGATTCCAGCTTAGGCAACAATTCCTAGTGAACTCAATGAGGATCTGGTTCTTATACTTACAGTTCCAAGTCCTTTTATGGATTAGAATGATATTCCTATATATTTGTTTTATTTGGCCCCGTGTATTCCCCCTCCTCGCTCAATGCCTTCCCCTCAAGGACTTTATCATCTGAAGAATCCTATGTATTGGAAACTCAAACGTAATGCCTAAACTTTCTCTAAGTACCAGCCTTAAATTCTAGGCAAATTTTTGAGACTCCATCCATCATTACAACTAATCATATTAACAGTTGGACTTCATATTTTGATGGATCCAATTCTAATGAAAGATCTTGTATTGGGTGTATCTTAGTTGATCCCTAAGGGAATAAATTCCTTCTTTCTTACAAATTAAATTTCTCTTGTACCAATAATGTAGTTGAATATGAGGCTTTAATCTAAAGTCTTCATAAATCAATTCAAATGGATATCAAAAACATTAATGTTTTAGGTTATTCATAAATTACTGTAAAACAATGTAATAAAACCATTCATTATGTATCCAATCTTTTGAAAAAATATAGGCAAGAAGTATGGGACTTAGTATTGGCATTATGATACAAGTGTTGTTCTTGATGGAAACTCACTCAAAAGTCAACTCAATGATGGTAAAAGGAAACTCACAGTACACCAGGTATATTCAGAGGTAAGAGGGTAGTGGTACAGAAGAACACGAAGATGGAACTAAGGTCTACTTGTCAGAATAAATAAGGTAAAGGAAAAGGCTGATGAAAAGTAGTTTAAGAAGTATACGCAGGTCCACTCAGTCAACACAGTGTATACAAAATGGTCCACAGAAAAAAAAAAAAAAAAGAGTGTATACGTATACATGCACTTCCACGAGAGGAAAAGAGCATACATGCTGGAAAACCAAGGTTTTTCTCCAAGGTATTTGGCCCAAGGTATTTTTGGTCCAAGGTATTTGGTCCGAGGTATTGACCCTAGGTATTCGGTCCAAGATATTGGTCCTAAGTGGTTGTGATCCAAGGTATTGACAAAGGACCTAAACCTATATAAGGAGGAGAAGATCATAAGGCCAAGTGTGCAAGTGTATGGTTTTATAAGGAATACTTCTATCTGAAGTATATTTTATGTTGCAGGGGCTATGTTTGTGATTTGATCTGAAATAATTTATGCACCTTGAATTCAATGTTGGATGAGGATCATGAGACCTGAAATGACTTATTATTGAATGATTTGATATTGGTTGGGCTAGATCTGATTATGTACACCTATTTTATTCATTAAATGTCATGATCTGGGTTTGTCTGAAGTCTAGAAGTGTAGTGAAGTTATGAGTTAATATTTGCATATCTGTATGTTGGCTCGTCTCTACAAAAGCATGTGTACACAAAGGTTCTACTCTTCAAAATTGTGTATACAAAAGAAAAGCCTCTTCTTTATATATGACTAATCTATTTGATCAATTCTGTTGTTTTACTGTTATCTATCAATGAAGTCTTCTTAGATCTGAATGTAAAACTGAATGTATGAGGAGTTTGGTATCTGATTTTTTGATTGAATAAGTGAGAAGGGTGATCTCTGCTACTAACTATGTAAATCTCTATAAATTGACAATATATGGTCAGCATACTACTACATGGTACAGACTTGATTCAGAAATTTTATGTTTTGGTGGTGTTGAAGGTACACACAGGTTTGATTACAGGAAGTAGAGTATACACACAGGTGTGCTTCAGTAAAGTAGCATATAAATTATGATGCATGATTTTTGAGGTTGCAGCTGGTTCTGAATGATGATGTAGGTTTATGGGTTCAGCACAGTGTTCTAGTGACAGTGATTTGAGTTTTTAGATTAACTGATTTTTGGTTGATGTAGTTTGAGTTTCAAAGTTCCTGATGGGTCTTGTTAACACTCCAGGAAGCTCTCCTAAGTTGTAGCTCGGAGATGCCTGGTAACATATAATATTCAATATTGTTCTCTAAACTATTGGAATGAATGATGGTTTGGATCAAGTCAGATGACTGTTTCAACTCTATTTCCACTAAAGACATGCATGAATGCCTCAGATTTACAAGGCTTTAGGTCACTAATGCTCAATAATTTATAGATTCAATGGATAAATGGAGAATATTGACTGTACCAGTAGATGCATACATAAACCCATATGAGTGGCTAGCTAATGAAAGAAAATGAAGCTTACAAATCTAATTTATCAATGCAGAGATAAGATGACAGTTATCTAGCATTAGACACAGAAGAAAACGTGAATAACCTATTCAAGTGCAAGCATAAAACAGAAGAGAAAATGGGAATTAAACATGTAACAGCAAAAGAAGCTTATATTGTTGGAATGAAGAGGAGAAGCTAGACGAGTAGAGTCTCCATAGTCTCCAAAAGTTGAACCTTTGTTACTTTGAATTTTCAAATATTTATATCCCTTTTACAATGCTCTCGAGCCTTCCGATAGGTCTTAATCTATCCTCTCTGTCCTTCTTTTAACGACTTCATGCCGTGACTAGACACACATGAACTTGGAGGTGTCTTTTTCTAACAACAATAACCAAATTATAGTAAATGTGCTATGCTACCAGGTGGCTCGCTCGTGCCAGCGATGCTCCATGATCATTTTTTGGTTAGATGTGTTGCACTGTTACCTTTCCCCTTCTGACCTTCTGTCTCCTGGTCTCTGTCTAATGGCCTCTGTTCTGTGATGGGGGTCTTCAGGCCTTTGAAATCCTCTCAAATAATAACAATGACTGTTTTTTTTAAATAGAAAAACGCTGCAACATTGTGAAATCCCACCAAGCTCTGTTTATTTCGAACTTCAAAATTCCTTAAACACTATCTATTCTTCTATCGGGTCCATACTTATCACTATCGCAAGTCGCAAATGGCTGTTCCCTTTGTTTTTTTTAGAAATACATCAAAACATTGGAAATATATTAAAAATAGCTCATGATAGACTTCAAATAATATACATTAGCCTTAAGGAACCCTTTTGGGTCCGACTTATCACATCGGCACTTCATCCCTTTGTATTTCATTTAATAAACTAAATACACAAATATAAAGGAAAATGCCCTTTTGCGGATCTCAAAATCTATGCAATGAGGTTTATATAGCCATTGGATCAAGTTCATCGAATCAGACAAATGTATAATATCCCTGCTCCTTTGCAATGTTCTGATGTGATACTAAAATGCGACTTGTTACAATCGCATATTGCCCAAGCTTGAGGTCTTTCCATATAACATGGCCTATGCCCCTACCGATTGTGATCTGCCGATATCGGAGAGATTGGAATATCGCATTGGCCCAGTCTTACCACACGCCCGTCTCCAATATCCTCTGACTTCCTTAGCCGATTTCGATTTTATGATCAGATCTAGACTGTTGATCAGCCCGATCCAACAGATCCTGTTCATTCATTATTGCCACCGTCGATAGCTCTATTTTTTCACTGTTTTCTTGGGTTTTTTTCCTCCCCATAGTGTTTTACCACCCTTCTAAGGGTTCTTCTCATGCGGCTGTTTTGATCTTTTGAATGATTTTTAAGAAGGTTTCAAGGACTTAGAGAGTTTTTTGGATCCATTTTGGATCCCATGCCAACAGGGCTAACACTGGCTCCTTCTAGGGATGAAAGCCTCCCTGTGAAATTTCAAGAACTACAGACCACTGTCTTTCCTTTAACAACCAAAAAACCTATCTCCTAGTGTTCCATTTGGCATGGAGTTTATTTGCATAAAACAAAAACTAAAAATAAAGCCTATTTACAATACTAAGGCCTTAAAGCCTTATACGAAGTAAATCTTCAAAAACTGCCCATTGACTGGGCCATTAAAAACACCTCCCCCCTCCAGATTGTGCAAAATGAAAGTATTGTTCATTTGAACTTGAGCAATGACAAACGGTCTTGTCCATAAGGCATCAAATTTACCATGGTTGCCTTTCTTTTCCTTAAATTCATCCCATTTGAGAACCCAGTCACCAACCTGAAAATTGTCAATTTTTGCCTTTTTGTCAAAGGTTTCTTTGATCTTCTTCTGACAGATTCTTGACTTCTCAACCAGTTGTTCTCTAATCCATTGTAATTCAACCAAGTTACTCATTCTCCTCGCTATGTCATTTTCTTCATCTTGTTCTTCTTGCCAAAATTTGGCCACATGGAGAATCAGCTGGATAGGAAAAACAACATCGGCGCCATAAACCAGCTTAAATGGAGATTTTTCTATGGACTTCTTGTTGGTAACTCTGTCAGCCCACAGTGCAAACTTCAACTTGGAATCCCAGCTCGTTTTGTTGTCCTCTAATAGTTTTTTTATCATCCTTACAAGACTCTTGTTAGATGATTCTGCCAGGCCATTGCCTTGAGGATAATATGAGGTAGAATGCACCAATTCAATGCCCATGGATTCACACATGTCCACCAATTCTTCTGCCTTGAACTCTATTTCATTATCAATGACTAGTTTGATTGGGAAACCAAATCTAGTCAAGATATTCTCATTCAAAAACTTTATGATAACCTCATGATTAGCATTTTTAGTGGGTATGGCCTCAATCCATTTGGTGAAATAATCAGTGGCTACCAAAATCCATTTGTGATGGCCACTGAAATGTGGATTGATCTCACCTATGAAGTCCAAGCTCCACTACTTGAAGGGACCGTTGATGTGTACTGGATTTAAGGGCAGAGATTTTAGCTGTTGTCTTCTTGTAAACCTCTGACATTTGTCACAAGACGTCACAAAAGAAAACACATCAGAGAACATAGAAGGCCAATAATACCCAGCTCTCGGGATCTTGTGGGCTACAGTTTTCCAATAATGATGTCCTCCACAGATGCTAGAATGGAACTGGTGTGTGACTTCCACAAATTGTCCTTTGTCTAGACATCTCAAGAGGATCCTTAATGGGTCTTTCCAATAGAGCATGTTTTCATTAATGTAGAATTTGGCTGATCTATGCTTAATGGCCTAGGCTTGACTCAAGCTTAGCCCTGGAGGGACTTCTAGCTTCTGCAAAAGATAAAGTACATTGAAATACCAATCACAGGTGGCTAAATTTTCAGCAAAGGACTTATTTCACTCTCGCTCTTCTGCTCCTTCCTCTCTACGCTCACCACCTGAATTTGCACCCACACAATTTATGTCTAACAAGCTACCAATTTCCTCAGCCATAAACTTAGCCAAGCCCTGGCCTTTGACAAGCTTGGTGGGCTTTGTTAGATACCTATAGCAATAGGTTTCATATTTCATGATTGACAAAGAAAGGTCCAAATATGCTCTGCTTTGATGATGCAAAGATCCCATATTTCCAAGAGAAGACAAGCTGTGCATATAGCTTGATATAGACTCAATTTTGATGGATGGTCCAACTGCCTAATCTGGATCATGCCATGTTTTAAATTTTCAGTTGTAGAATAGAGAAAGAAGTTTGTCCAAACTGTTTAATCTTGGCAGACAAGTAGCTTAGGTAGAGAAGTAAGGCTCCCAACTGCTTCATCTGGGACCTTGGAAGAAATAAGGGTAGCAGTAGATAGAAAATCAAAAGGAAAAAAGCTAGAGAAAAGAAAAGGCAAATAAGGGTCTGCAAGTCCAAGTGCACCCTCCAAGAAGAAACAAAAAATGCTAGGCAAATAGATGGGTAGGCAGATGAGGTTGCAGAAGTGTCATTCCTTAAAATTGAAGGTGTGCTAACCTATTTCACAAAAGCAGAATCAATGGATTGAGAAGTCCTCCTTCTCTATCAGGTTGCAACAAAACAAAGAAGCATGTCTAACTTCCCACTTTTCCCCTTTCCCATTCATTACTATTGTCCCCTCATCAGTTGAGATTCATGGAAGAATTGGTGGTTTTATGGTGGTTCTTAGTCCCATTAGAAGCCACATTTCTTGTCTAAATTCTTTTCATTTTGATCTACTCCCTAAACTAAGTTATTTTCAAATAAACTTAGTAATATCACCCATCATCCACTTTTTCATCCACATTAATTTCTAACATCTATTGTATAATTCCCCTCTGTTACCCTTTCCCTATTATTATAACACCATGGCGTATAAACCCCAAACATGGTATAAATATCCCTTCCCTTGGCGTTATAGCCATATGTTCTCTGTCAGGGATCAGTTGACATCTGGTCAGTTTGAGAAACCTAAACCTAACCCCCTTCCCCCCTTCTGAATCCATTTTGGCCCATTACACCTCCATTTGCTAAGAAAAACATATGAAAAACCCTTTTTTACCCATAACCTACTTCATTTGCAAAAAGCGCCCAAAAACCCACTTTTCCATTTTATCCAAAGTATCGGCGCGGTGATATTAATATTTCCATTTTACATTGAAAAACCAAATAAACCCGCCGAAACCTAAAGTCCCGCTGGGCACGCCGCTCAAAAAGAAATAATATTTTATTACCTCCCCGCTGTCGTATCGTCCGCACTGCTCAGCGACCCATCAACCCTCTAATCGGGTGCCTTTGATCGGACGGCCATTATGCATATTGGATTGGGCCCGACGTCCGAAGATTAGCGCCTGAGAAACTGTCAGAGGCTGACGTCAGGCCTTTGCCATGCGTTGCCCTCACAATTTCTCGGGTCGCCCTTTGACAAAAACCCGACCGTATCTAAGGCGGTCCGAGAAAAACCATTACCGCTTATCATTTACCGCCGGTTCTGTTATGTCTGCGTCATCACCACGTCAGACCCACGTCAGTGCAACCCTGTCGTCGCGTCAGCCACCTTGTCCGCCCCCGCGCTGATATGTCTGCCACCTCATTATCCCCGTGGACCAATCACCGCTTGCCACATCACCCGGTGACGTCATGCTGACATCATCCGACCTTGACCCCACCTAATCACGTCATGCTGACGTCATCTCAAAAACGGGCCAATATGCCAAAAATCCATATTTTAGCCAAAAATGCGTGTTTTTTCTCACTTTTGCCAAAACTACTATTGGTTTTTCTGCATGCATTTTACAACCAATTTAGCGCCAACCTGCACAATTCAACTCTGAAACCATGGGCGCCTCCGTCGTACCTGCATTCGCAACTTTTATCGACAATTCGCAAGGTATTTCTCAAAATTGTTCCCTGCACCTGGTTTTATCCATGTTTCTGTAAGCAAACTGTTTAAGAGAGTATAAAACACCAAAATCACCATCAAGCCTCCAGTGACCTGCACTCAATTCCAGCTAGTGAGGCTATAAAACCTTCTGCCAAGCCTGCATTTGACAAAATTCACCTGAATTCACAGGTAGTTCGCGCAGTCGTGAACTAGAAACCTCCATTACATAAATTCACCATAGAAATACTCTAGTCAGTCCTGCTACTATTCTAATCAATCCTATAAATGGCATTTCAATTGTTGTTTGCTCAATTCACCCTCTGTTCCATACAATTCAAATTTACAGTGTAAAGAAACTCCTCTGCTTTGTTCTGCTCACTCAAAACAGTTTACATACTATTCAGAAGCCTTGCTAGCCATGGAAACACCAATAGCCCTGAATATCCAGCCTCTGAATGCCCCTCAAAGGGAGTTAGAATGGAAAGCCCTGGGAGATGTAGATTATCAGATGTTAGACTGGTTCCCAATGGGTTCCAAGTTTAATATTCACATGCTAAATGAATTGAAAGCACAACACCTTGGTGGAGCTGACATATTAGGGATTTGGGACTCAAATTTGCCCATCTACAACCTCCCTCAAGTCAATGCCCTTCCAGATTTGATCCACAAGTGCCAGGTGTTACACTAAAAAATGTCACCATGACTATTTACAGTTAGGATGACTCTATCAACAGTCATGCTACCCTCTTAGGCAAGTCTTATGCCTCTACTCTCCATGTCAAACTCCAAAAAAGAGAGAAAGTCTTTCTAAATGTATTTATCTCTGGGGACGCAGGTTCTCTCAAACTTACCTGCAGGGACGCACCCAATGTTCACAAAAGCTGCGTCTTTGGACGCTCTGTATGTAAAGGTGCAGGTGCGTCCCCCTGAAAAGGTTAAAATGCGCAAGTTTCATCTTTAAAAAGTCACTTGTGGTCATTTCTAGAGCATTCTAGAAGGTTGTTCGACGTGTATTGAGCGCCTCCAGATGGTTCATGCACTCCTACCAAAGAGGAACTTATCCCATCAATAAGGGAGCTATCCCATCCAAAGAGGGGATTATCCCATTGATGGTGGACCTGATTAACTTCCTCTTGAGCACTATAAATACAGGCATTGGGCCAGAAGGAGAGGAGGTTGAAAGCTATACATTTCTAAGGGTAAATGCTGCAGGAATTAGGACTCCCATTTAGAAGCTTGTGAGGAGAGATTGCCATCTTTGCTTGTTCTATTTGGAAGTGGGTGAGCTTTGTCAAAGTAAAGGAGAACTCTTGATGGACCCTGGGAGGGACTTGCACAACACCAAGGCTCAGGTTGTATTTGTTCCTTTTGTTACCTATTAATGCAAATGAGTCCATTCTTCTCAATAACTTGTTATTTATGAGTTATTTCATGTACTCCTTGGTCTATGTGTTAAATATGTTTTATTCTATGAGATTATCAAGTGCTATTTAATCGTTTGATTGTTAGTGTATGCAGGTTTCAAAGTGAAGGAGGAGCTCATCCGGATCAGCGGAGCTGGACTGCTACAACAACGTTGGATTACAGGTAGGATCTAAACACTTGATTTCCCGTATAGTAAATGCATGTTTAGAGAAGGATTGCTCTTGTTTGTCTTGTTTGTCACTAGAGAGTCTTAGGCTCCTAGTGAGGTTAGTTGTGTCCGCACAATCGACTCTTTCCGCCTGACAAATTGGCGACTCCACTGGGGATCCCATTGATGTGAAAGTATTTTCCTTTGTATGAACTTTGCTCTGAGAAAATTGGTTTATTTTTCTGATTTTTGGCGCTGTGACTTTGTCTTTGGGTGGGTTAGCTTAGGGTTAGATTCATTTTGGTTTTTCTTGAATTTTCCAGTACGACGCACCCTCTGAGTATTGCACAGTGCGTCCCTGGACGCACTGTCGCTGTGTGCACAGAGCGGGCCCACACCTATTCTAACAGGTTGCCTGCGTCCCCTGCTAAAATTTGAAAAAATTCCATTTTTTGCATTTTTTCTCTTAGTTTTTGCTTTTTCTTAGTTTTTACTGCCCGGATCCATTAGTCTCCTGTCAAAGATCTTCACCTAAGCTTGTTTCATTGGCATTCCTGCTTTAAGCTTTCATCAATTGGGTGTTTTGAGTCTCTTTTTTGAGAAATTCTTGATTTGATTTCCTTTGGTCATTACTTGGAGGTTTCTCTCAGTCCTTTCACAATTTTGCATCTTTTTGCTTTCGTTTTTGCAAAAAAAATTCCCCCTCATTCGCTGGGGGGGGGGGGGGGGGCTAAATTGTGTATGAGTGTTAATCGCCTTTGAGTGTTTTTATTTTTGATCTTTGGAACTCTCACCCAATTTTCTCAATTTTCACTTGATTGGTTCTTATATCACATTAGAATCGTCTTGTGTTTGAGAATTCTCTTGCATAGATCACATTTGCAGAATTAGAATTCTCATTTTCAGAATATGAATGAAAAATGTGCATAGATTACATTTGCATACTTTTCAAGTGAATTGTGCTTAGATTACCATTGCATAGTTTACATTCTGAAAAATCAATCGTAGATTTAGATCAACTTTCTTTGATTTGAATTTACACAAAAAATAAAAATAAAAAAAAATGGTTTGGAATTGATTTGCATTAGTTTTTCTTGATAAAATTAGTGCATTAGAGAATTTGTTATATTTTCTCTTAGTGATCAATTTTTTGCATTGTTGGAAGTGAATGGAAACTCTCTCCTTACTTTAGTTAGGATTCATCGAATTGAAACGATTACATTATCATATTCGATTGCATTCAGTTGAGTCGGGTCATAACACCATTGGTTTCATCTCCATTTACCCATTTGAGTAATAACAGCCTTAATAACACAGCGCTTAATTAAAATTCATTTAGTAATTTTTACATTTCTAGGGCTCTGAAACACCAACACAGCTTAGGCTAGTGTCTTGGAGTAGGAGAGTAATTAACTCTCCAAGACAGAAAAACCAAACAGGTAGCTCATCTTGTGGTAGGATAAATCCGACTGTTTCATTTGTACTCTGGGAAAGCTCCTCTTAAAGGAGAAGCACGAGCTCGTGTCCGAACCAGTGAGGGGATCAATCCTCCCTCGTTGGGAACGATGCCAGACACACACGTATTACAAACGGTAAACCTCAGATTAACCATTGTCGAGGAGCCAGGGGTCACTTGTCGGTAAACCTTGGATTATTGTCAAGGAGCCGGCAAGGGGATTGAGCTTGATACTCTGCCCTTGCGTGCTGTCGGAGTGTAGACTGTTCCCCCAGGTGCATTTGTTGTTGTTGGTAACCTTAGTGGCCATTATCTTTAGGGTTCTACCCAAGGTGACGGTGGAGGGAAGATCCCACTGTACCTGGAGCAGACGTCGGCTAGACTCACTTGGATTTTCTGGGGGGTTCACTTCACTCGAGACGGTTAAAGTGGAGGAACTTGGTCCAGTCTATTCATTAAGTAGGTTGTCGGGGTAACTGTTCCACCCACCACTTCTGTACTGAATTCGGCGATGTTGGGCTTCATCACCAACTAGTATTTTCGGTCCGGAAGGCTACTGTTTGTGTATGGTTTGACTCCTAGATTTGATAGCACGTGTTAATTTGTTTGTTTTTACTTTTAGAGACCATAGGTGTGAATTGTGAATTTTAATTGTTAAGTGTGAATTGTGAATTGTTAATTTTAGTTTTAAATTGTTAATAAAATTCACTGAAGTTGAATATAATGGCAAGTGTTCTGGAATTTACCAACCTAGGAACCCCTCCTAATGAGAATCCTAGTACTTTTCCTTACTTTGGAAATGTTGGTCCTCCTTATATGGCTACTTTGTCATTACCTGGATTTACAATAGGTTTACCGATATGGTTATTTTCAACTTCGTTGGCCCAAAATACTCCAATTTTTCCATCTCAACCGGATGCTTCACCTCAACAGAGTTCACCATCTCAGCATCACCAACCTTCTGTTGACCCTTTACCTTCTTCGCCTAATTTTTCTTCCTCCATTTCTTCCTCTTCGCCTAGTAAAAGCCTTGATGCTAGTAACCAGGAGGCTAAGAAGAAGAAGAAAGGGAAGAAGAAGAAGAAGAAGAAGAAGCAAGATATGAAAGAAGTCAACCAACCAACCATGGCTGTAAGTGTTAGTTGTGTTGAGGAAAATTCCGACATGCATCGTAAACCCAAATACCCTTGCAGGCTTTGTAAGGGTGACCACTTCCTTGTCAATTGTCTTGGTATTCCAAAGGTCTTGGAAGTATGGTCAGAAAAATCTCATCAACCTTCCGTTGATTCATCAATCAGTGATAGTCAGGTTCCTGGGAAAAAGGGTAAAGTTAGGTTTCCTTGTAAGTTATGCAAAGGGAGTCATCAAACTCACACTTGCCCTCACATGGATGAAGCCTCAACATTGTTGGAAAACCTTACTGTTCCACAGCAAGAATTTCCAACTGGTTATCGTAAACTTTCTCCCAACCTACCGTCAACTGACGGAGTGGTCGATTCAATTTCACATACGGTCGATCACACTCTTCCATTGGAGAGTGAAACTCATGTCACTCAGGTTGATAATCCATTAGTTGATCAAGTGGTCGATTCAATTTCACATTCGCTCGATCCCACTTTCCATTTGGAGAGTGAACTTCATACCGCTCAGGTTCTTCTTGTTACATCAGATTCTTCTATACCGGGGGGCATTTCACCTGTTTCTACAGAACCCCCTCCAAGTACTGAGGTCTTTTCTTTTGACTGGAATAGACTGACAGAACCTCATCTTCCTTCCTCCATCCCTTTCCAAATCATTGTCAAGGCTGGAGGTAGGGACATACATCGTACACAGGTAGATGAGGGTGCTTCTGTTAGTATTTTATCCTCAACTGTTTGGACAACTTTGGGTTCCCCTCAGCTTGCGCCTATTATGCAGAATCTGAAAGCTTTTAACAGAACCATTAGTGAACCTTTAGGGATCCTTCCTAAGTTTTGTATTACCTTGGAAAGTAAAACTGTCTGTATTGATCTTATGGTAGTTTGAGGTCCCTTGGATTTCAATTTACTCCTTGGGCGAGACTATGTTTATGCAATGAAAGCTGTCGTATCGACACTCTTTCGCGTGATGTCTTTCCCTCACAATGGCACTATTGTGACTGTAGACCAGCTTTCGTTCCCTAGTCTTGTCTCAACTACCAATAATATGACACCCCTAAATGTTCATGATTCTAAAGTGGTATCTACCCTGCCACGGGTTAATTATGGGGCAACTGGTCCCATGTTTTCGGTTACCGATGTAAGTGAACCTCTCACTGTTTCTTCATCTTCCTTTGATTTAGATCCAGTAATTGACATGGAAAACTCTATGGGATTACTTGAACACGATGTTCTTATCCCTTTTGAGTCCCTTGACATGTGTTCCTTCCAGAGAACTATTCTTCCTTCTGATGAAGACCTCTTGGAAGCCATGATCAAGGTATGTCCATTGACATGTCTTTCTTCCAGTTGGAAGCCATGATCAGTGAGGGCGAGGATAGTTTTTTTTTTCTTGTATCAACCTCGTTAAAAAATGAAACAAGGAGTAGTGAGGATAGTTTTTTCTTGTATCAACCTCGTTTAAAAAATGAAACAAGGAGTACGAGGATAGTTTGTTCCTGTCTCAACCTCGTTAAAAAATGAAACTGGATGCGTGCGGAAAGTTCCTTTTACTGTGTCAACCTCATTAAAAAATGAATCAGTGAGCACGAGGAAAGTTCCTTTTACTGTGTCGACCTCGTTAAAAAATGAATCAGTGAGTGTGAGGATAGTTCATGTTACTGAGTCAACCTCGTTAAAAAATGAATCAGCTAGATTTTAGGATATGTAGGTAGATTGTAGAACGTAGGATTTTGAGGATAGTTCCTGTTACTGAGTCAACCTCGTTAAAAAATGAATCAGGTATGAGGATAGTTCTTTTCTTGTGTCAACCTCCTTAAAAATGAAACAACTCCCTTTTCAAGTTAAATATTGAAAATAAACCTTCATTTCATCCAGCCGGTTGAATGCAATGAAGCCTGGGGGGCATGTACCTCACTTTGCATCATTATACTGGGGGCATGCGAACTTTTTGAGCATAGTTCCTTGTCTTGTGTCAAGCTCGTTAAAAAATGAAACAAGGGTAGGTTAAGTCGGTAGATTGTAGCGAGTAGTCATGAGCATAGTTCCTTGTCTTGTGTCAAGCTCATTAAAAAATGAAACAAGGATTTTAGAGCATAGTTCCTTGTCTTGTGTCAAGCTCGTTAAAAAATGAATCAAGGTTTTTAGATTAGAGTTTTTGTTAGATAGATTGTAGAGAGTAGTTATGAGCATAGTTCCTTATCTTGTGTCAAGCTCGTTTAAAAAATGAAACAAGGGTTTGAGGATAGTTCTTTTCCTGTGTCAACCTCACTAAAAAATGAAACAACTCCCTCAAGTCTTTCCAAGATTTTGAAAGTAAAGCTTCACTCCATCCATCTCATTGAATGCAATGAAGCTTGGGGGGCATGTACCTCGTTTTGCGTCATTATGCTGGGGGCATGTGAGCTTATAACAAGCATAGTTTTTCATTTCAAGCTTGCGTAAACATGAAACCGAATCCGAGCATAGTTCTTTTCCTGTGTCAAGCTCGTTAAAAAATGAAACAAATCCTCCTTGAGTCGAGAGTTTGACTAGACCTCATAGATGTTAGGTTGTATGTTTAGGTTAGTTATTTCAGTTTTTGTATAATTTTCTTACAGTTTTAGGTCGAGTCTTTCAAACAATCTCGTTCATGAACCTTCATTCCATCCATCTTGTACTTAGTTGAATGAAATGAAGTTGGGGGGCATGCGCTCTAGCAGTTATGCTTAGGGGGCATCAAGCACAGTTTCCTCTCTGTTTCAAGCTTGCGTAAAAATGAAACTACTTTGAAGCATAGTTTATCTTTGTTTCAAGCTTTCGTAAAAATGAAACCTATCTCGAGTCAATTTCAGTTATTTTCAAGACTCGTTAAACTCATGAAAATACCGAGACTATTTTGCTATCTTTCATTCTCGTAAAACAAATGAAAATGCTGAGTTCTTTCCGTCTTTTCCTGCTCGTAAATTAAATTGAAAGTCGGCCATATGAGTACATTTTTATCATTTTTTCGAACTCGTTTAAAACTTACGAAAAAGTGAAACATCAGAGTCATCTTTTAAGCCCTTTTCTGACTCCTAAAAAATGAAAAGAGTGTCGAGCGTTTCTTTTACACTCGTTAAAACGGAATTAAAAGACGGTCCCCTTATAGCTCTTTTCTGACCGTAAAATCAGGAAAAGATTGCCGGGTTTTTGTCGTTTCAAACTCGATACGGAAATAAAACGGTGTGTCCTTGATCGCTTTTTACTTTTCAGGTCAGTGGCACTAATTATTAAAGTACTCCTTGGTCGTAAGATCAAGCGGTTCCCCCAGGTATTATTTTATACTTTTTCGGGCTTGAGGGACACAAATCTACGAAAAAGTTCAACTTGGAGTCTTCTTAAGTTTTTCAGACTCTCTAAAATTGAAAAATGCTGAGTTTCTCCTATACTGGGCTCGTTAAACACTTCACAGTAAAGGACCTGTTCAATTACAAACAGGAACGAACCACTCCTTCCTAGGGTTCGAATCAAAACTAGGTTGGACTCATCCGAAGGATGAGCTTATAATCAAGCATATGTTATCCTCCTCAAGCTTGTTAAAAATAAAGAGGTACTTGCCAGAAATGGTGGGGGAAAAGAGAGAAGAATGAGCCTATTTGTTACCTTTTGTCTCAGAAGAAACTTTATTACCACTCTTGAACACGACACTTTTTATTCACCTGGGTTGGGAAATCCTTTACCTCACAGTTGATCAAACCACTTTGAAAGTCTTCAGCCGGGTTCCGGGGATTAACTTTGAGTTATTCTGCACCAAGCCATCTATCGTGTCATTATGTGTTCAAGAGGTCTGCAAGCAAAAATTTCATCTGCAAAATACTTGTCATACATTTGACCATCCCTGAGTCAGTCCTTACAGCAACATTTCTTCAACTTGAACAATGATTTCGTGTTGTAGGCTTGCCTGCAACAGGTCACTTTCTATCGACATCAGCACATTATCTAGAGAGATGACTTAGAAATCGTCAGTACCTTGAAGTCTGCATGCATCAATGGCAGGTTTCTCGCCTTTGACGTCAGTTTACATCATTGACTTTCGATCAAAGGATTCCGTGAAATGTTCGACATCAACTCATTCATTCACATCTCATGGATTGTACTAGGTACTTTGAGAACCATTGACATTACTGGTGGTCTCTCTCACGCTTGTTAATAGTTTACATCATCGACTGGTAATCAAGTGGTTTCTACCATGTTCGACATCAACTCATTTATTCGCATGGCTAGAATCGTACCAATTCGAGAAGTAGAAATGAAGACCCTGGATTTAGTTTCCACCATCCAGGCTGCGAGGAGTTTTGTATTCATTATCTAAGTAGACTAATCATAAACAGATGGCTGCGCCCATACTGTGTCTACAAAAGTCTATGATTATGATGTACTGCAAGATCATTCCTGTATCAGAGTAGTTAGTCTATTAGTTAAAGTTTTAATCTGAGTATGGGAATGCCCACCTCAGTGATGATATAATCTTATACATGTATTTTGTGTTGAAAATTGCAAGTTCTGACCAGGCTCTCCACGAGATAATCCTTGAAATGATAAAGCGCTTCACCCTTCCTAGATAATACAAAACCCTAATCTATTTCAGGCTTCGCACTTTAGGGGGCAATCAGTTACACTAAAAAATGTCACCATGACTATTTTGTTGGTAATAATACTGAGAGGGGGGGGTGAATCAGTATTATCAGATCAATAAAACTTTTCAATTTCATGCTCAGAAACATATACGCGACTTCAGTTAAGTTAACCCGCGTGTACACGCTACTGTGTCTAAAGAAACTAGCATATATCCAGAGATCTTATAATTCAGTTATCTTAATCTTCAGTAGATGCATCAGAACATTATTAAGCATATTAACAGTAAACAGGTGTAGTATAACAGAACAGAACATCACACAAGAGCCACACACATGAACACCATGATATAAGGTGGAAACCCAATGTGGGTGAAAACCACCTGCTGCAAATCATCTCAATCTTCTTCTTAATAAGAAAATCCTTTTACAATATTTGTACTGGTGCAGTCTTATACCAGTACGGGAGCTACAACCCCCTTTGCTCTTGTACTAGCCGATCCATTTACTAGTACGCAGGCTGCTACCTGCTACAATGCTCCAAAGATCTCCCTTAGCTTTTGTACTAGCTTAGATACTAGTACGTAGGTGCTGGCCTACAATCTTCTCTCCTCCAGGCATCACGTTTCATCAATTTTCAGACTGGATACACTGAAGCACAACACATAATCTGAAAGGCCACGTTTCATCAAATTTTCATACTGGACCCATAACTATCATTGAAACTCAAAACAATCATCAAACTCTGAATCACTGAAACCCTGTTAACAACACTGTCACCAGAACACAGAGTAGACACAGAACTCTGCAATAACCATCAGATCCATCTGCAACTTCAAATATCAAGCTTTACAATGTATACGCTACTTTGATGAATCAAACCCGCGTGTATACGCGCTTTTGCCAAAGACAACCCGCGTACAGATCTAAAAATAATTTCTCATAACTCGCAGCTGTACCAGACATCAATCATACCCATAACACTTATAGAACAATACATGCGTCAGTATGTAGATCTAGAATAAGCATCATAAACATAGTTCATTTCAAACCATTTGATCCCGATCTCTCCTTAGATCTAGTTCTCCATCAACCGATGAGATCTCTCCTTAGCTCAGATCAAGCAATGCATCATCAACCCATAACCTGCATACTGGATCTCATACTTCTTCAGATATTCAAGACATTTCAGATGCACTTGCCTAATGATTTCCTTCCCTTTATATAGCCTTAGGCCTTGTTCAATACCAAGAGCCAAAACCATAGAAATCCAATACCATCAACTTCAAAACTAGGGATCAACACGTCCGCTGAGACGCCAAGGTCCAAAACCATAGGCACAACTTCCAAGGAATAACCGCCATGGACCAAGGGTACTTTTCCACATACACGCGCTTTTGCTGAACCCAACCTGCGTGTACACGCGAATTGGGCTTAACGAACCTGCGTGTATAAACTTTCTCTTCTTCTTATAGTCTGATCATCAATTCCTTGCTGCTGACCTTCTGTAATATGATTTGTCCTCAGTGAGGTTTGCCATCAAGGACAACACTTATCTCATAATGCCAACATATTTACAGTTAGGATGACTCTATTAACAGTCATGCTACCCTCTTAGGCAAGTCTTATGCCTCTGCTCTCCATGTCAAACTCCAAAAAAGAGAGAAAGTCTTTCTAAATGTATTTATCTCTGGGGACGCAGGTTCTCTCAAACTTACCTGCGGGGACGCACCCAATGTTCACAAAAGCTGCGTCTTTGGACGCTCTGTATGTAAAGGTGCAGGTGCGTCCCCTTGAAAAGGTTAAAATGCGCAAGTTTCATCTTTAAAAAGTCACTTGTGGTCATTTCTAGAGCATTCTAGAAGGTTGTTCGACTTGTATTGAGCGCCTCCAGATGGTTCATGCACTCCTACCAAAGAGGAACTTATCCCATCAATAAGGGAGCTATCCCATCTAAAGAGGGGATTATCCCATTGATGGTGGACCTGATTAACTTCCTCTTGAGCACTATAAATACAGGCATTGGGCCAGAAGGAGAGGAGGTTGAAAGCTATACATTTCTAAGGGTAAATGCTGCAGGAATTAGGACTCCCATTTAGAAGCTTGTGAGGAGAGATTGCCATCTTTGCTTGTTCTATTTGGAAGTGGGTGAGCTTTGTCAAAGTAAAGGAGAACTCTTGATGGACCCTGGGAGGGACTTGCACAACACCAAGGCTCAGGTTGTATTTGTTCCTTTTGTTACCTATTAATGCAAATGAGTCCATTCTTCTCAATAACTTGTTATTTATGAGTTATTTCATGTACTCCTTGGTCTATGTGTTAAATATGTTTTATTCTATGAGATTATCAAGTGCTATTTAATCGTTTGATTGTTAGTGTATGCAGGTTTCAAAGTGAAGGAGGAGCTCATCCGGATCAGCGGAGCTGGACTGCTACAACAGCGTTGGATTACAGGTAGGATCTAAACACTTGATTTCCCGTATAGTAAATGCATGTTTAGAGAAGGATTGCTCTTGTTTGTCTTGTTTGTCACTAGAGAGTCTTAGGCTCCTAGGGAGGTTAGTTGTGTCCGCACAATCGACTCTTTCCGCCTGACACCAGGAATGCTATGATCCATGCCAAAGAGCTGTTCTCAGTCCTACAGGCTCAATATTGTTCCATATCACCCCAGAAACTATAAATGAGGTGTTGTATTTCCATACTGCAAGGCCATTGACCCCTCTCTCCATGCTGGACTTAGTAAAGAAGGGCAGTAATTTGTCAAGTGACCAGATCACCAAAATTAATCAGTTATTCGTACAGCCAAGCTCTGAAACTATGAGGACTCCTCCTATTGGATATCACTACCTGAATGACTTGGGCAGAATGCTGGTGGATCTGATCAGCTACGTTCTGGGATACAGGGGAATTGAGGATGTTGATGACACTATAATGGCAATGTTGTCCATGTTTTCTCCTGGAAAGCCTCCAGCTATACACTATGACTATGCCACCTATATTGCAGAAAAGATATATGAACAACTTATGAATCTACCAAGGGAGAGGGTGTTCAGATACACCTCATACATCTACCACCTGTTCTTGTTTTATCAACCAGACAGTTTCTCCATTCCCCTCAAGAAACTCAATGCCCAGGGAAATCCAAGGTCAGTTGTGTTTTGGACTTCAGTTTTCCATAATGTTTCTCAATCACCATACACATACTGTGAATTTATAGACCTGTTCATTCACCCAGCTATGACATTGCTGTATGGTGTCCCTCCTCCAAGGTTAACCGATGACATGCAGAGAATTCTCCATCTCTCCAAATCCTACAGCATTGGTGATTGGTATTTTTACCAACACCACACAGTAATCAGAATATATGGCTGTGAATTGGACCCTTACAGGCTGCCAAGGTATGTTCCTATGAGACTTTTTGCCCTAGAATACTTCAGGCAGTTTGGAAGTGCAGACTGCTTCCATTTCCAAAGTAGGAATAAGAAGGTGCAGCTAAAGGTAAGGAACCAGCTAGGCCCTTTTCTATACAATAAAAGAGTGGAGGGATGGAAGGAGGCAGACATGATCTTAGAGGGCTTCAAATTGCAAACCAGTTTTAAATGGATACCTTATGACCGTAATCATTTTATCTCCCTCAGAAGGATAAGATACAAATTGGGTAACTATTCACATGTTAGGCTGCCTCATATTGAAAAGTATGCAAATTCTTTAAGCTGGAAAGAGGGCACTCTAGAAGAGCCAATCTCTAGAGAGCAGATACTAGAGAGAGAGGCTAGGAATATGCAAAAAGAGGCTGACTTGGAAACTTGTGGACAGGTTTCCTTATCATATCAAAGGCAACTGGGAGCAGCTGCTTCTTCTTCAACAACACATCAGCAAGCTGCCATGGATACTCAACAGACATCCAGCAAAGGCAAAGAAAAGCAAGTAGAACAAGAGCAACCACCTCCCATGACTGAACACCAAACAGAAAAAGAGGTGGAACAGCAAGAAGAAGTGCAGCAGCAGGAACTACATCAACAGCAGCAGCAGCAAGGACAAGAAGAACAAAGACAGGAGCAGCCTGTACAGCAAGAGCAGACAGTGGAAGCCCCAATTTTCACTGAACAGCAGGCCCAAAACACGGTGCCTCCTAGGCCAGAAACATCAGTTGAAGCATCAATCCTCCAAACTCCACAAAAGGAGGATATAAGCAGGAAAAGGGACAGAGAGACTCCCTTAACCACATCAATAAGTCATGGTGAGAAACGACAGAGACTGAATCCTTTCTCTGAGGAGGAAATGCCAACAGGGCAGTCTCTGGGCATGGGCCCACCTAGCAGGGAAGCATCCGCAAGTTCCTTCCAAGAAGAACAGAAATAACAGTGGGAGGAAAAGTCAGCTCCTCAAGCCAGCAGAGAGAAGGTGAACTGAGCATTAAACAACAGTTCATTGACATAAAAAGGAGGAATGAGCCAATAAAGATACAACTATACAATCATTTGTTGAAAATGGCTCCCACTAACCAGCAAAGACTAATGTCTGCATATGATGTTAGTGAAGGCAAAATGATCATGAGTCATTTTCTGCAAGCTGTAGCTCAACCCCAGTCTCCTGCAGATTATATAAGGACCAATATTGAGGTCCTTGCCAAGGACATCCACCTTATGGATAAAATTGAATTACACAAACAAACGGGTGAGATGGTGTATGCCTCCTTGGCAGACAAAACATTAGATAATTATAGGCTAGAGAATAGCCTTCATGTTGGAAATAATACTGAGAGGGGGGGGTGAATCAGTATTATCAGATCAATCAATCTTTTCAATTTCATACTCAGAAACATATACGCTACTTCAATTAAGTGAACCCGCGTGTACACGCTACTGTGTCTAATGAAACTCGCGTATATCCAGAGATCTTATAATTCAGTTAGCTTAATCTTCAGTAAATGCATCAGATCATTATTAAGCATATTAACAGTAAACAGGTGCAGAATAACAGAACAGAACATCACACAAGAGCCACACACATGAACACACAGATATAAGGTGGAAACCCAATGTGGGTGAAAACCACCTGCTGCAAGTCATCTCAATCTTCTTCTTAATAAGAAAATCCTTTTACAATATTTGTACTGGTGCAGTCTTATACCAGTACGGGAGCTACAACCCCCTTTGCTCTTGTACTAGCCGATCCATTTACTAGTACGCAGGCTGCTACCTGCTACAATGCTCCAAAGATCTCCTTTAGCTTTTGTACTAGCTTAGATACTAGTACGTAGGTGCTTGCCTACAATCTTCTCACCTCCAGGTACCACGTTTCATCAATTTTCAGACTGGATACACTGAAGCACAACACATAATCTGTAAGGCCACTTTTCATCCAATTTTCATACTGGACCCATAACTATCATTGAAGCTCAAAACAATCATCAAACTCTGAATCACTGAAGCCCTGTTAACAACAGTCACCAGAACACAGAGCAGACACAAAACTCTGTAATAACCATCAGATCCATCTGCAACTTCAAATATCAAGCTTTACAATGTATACGCTACTTCGATGAATCAAACCCGTGTGTATACGCGCTTTTGCCAAAGACAACCCGCGTACAGATCTAAAAATAATTTCTCATAACTTGCAGCTGTACCAGACATCAGTCATACTCATAACATTTATAGAACAATACATGCGTCAGTATGTAGATCTAGAATAAGCATCATAAAGATAGTTCATTTCAAACCATTTGATCCCGATCTCTCCTTAGATCTAGTTCTCCATCAACCGATGAGATCTCTCCTTAGCTCAGATCAAGCAATGCATCATCAACCCATAACCCTGCATACTGGATTTAATGCTTCATCAGATATTCAAGACATTTCAGATACGCTTGCCTAATGATTTCCTTCTCCTTATATAGCCTTAGGCCTTGTTCAATACCAAGAGCCAAAACCATAGAAATCCAATACCATCAACTTCAAAACTAGGGATCGACACGCCCGTCGAGACACAATGGTCCGAAACCATAGGCACAACTTCCAAGGACTAACCGCCATGGACCAAAGGTACTTTTCCACATACACGCGCTTTTGCTGAAGCCAACCTGCGTGTACACGCGACTTGGGCTTAACGAACCTGCGTGTATTAACTTTCTCTTCTTCTTATAGTCTGATCATCAATTCCTTGCTGCTGACCTTCTGTACTATGATTTGTCATCAGTGAGGTTTGCCATCAAGGACAACACTTATCTCATAATGCCAACAATCTCCCCCTTTGGACTTGATGGCAAAGCTAACTTGTCACACTTAGAACTATCATCTGATTCCTTTGAGCTGTCCTCCATTAGTCACATCTGATATCTCTTCTGAAGATTCATTATCTGATTCCTTTGAGCTGTCCTCCATCAGTCACATCTGATGTCTCTTCTGAAGATTCATCCAGTTATACATAAGTGAGATATTCTTCTATGAGAGGGTTGCCATCAAGTACAACACATGCATCATAATGCCAACAATCTCCCCCTTTGGACTTGATGGCAACAACACCAAATCACTCTCCCCCTTTGACATCAAGGGCAAAGGGTGGACCAATATATTCTCTTCCTTTGCTGAATCATTCCACTGTCCATACTCCCCCTGAGTACCTGCTGAAATCTCTGAATAATCTCCCCCTTTGTATATGCCAAGGTGTAACAATCTGTCAATGCTCCCCCTGAGTACATGCCAAGTCTCTGTACTGCTGAAGTGTGTTGTTCATGCTCTTCCTGACTGTAGGCAAGATCTGCATAAGATGTTCTTCAAGAAGAACATGACTCTATACATCATAAAAGACCTTCCTATCACCAAAGACTCATACATACATCCATCTCTCAACTAAGTGAGGATATACAAAAATTGACTCATCCACCCAACCAAGTGGGGATACATCAAAAGTTTACATATGACAACCAATCATATTGCATCAATCATCCCAGGCATAGTGGGGAAACCAAAAAAGGCCGTTACATGACCTTGACACCATAAAAGAGACAAGAGAGATACATGACATAGAGACAACAGATCTAGTCCAAGACTGAGGAAAGACACCAGCAGCATCTGATAAACATCTTGTTAGATCAGCAACTAGAATTTCTTTCTGAGCTCCTTCTCCTGAAACCAAAAAACATCTGAATGCCAACAATGCTTTATGAGACTTTTGAGCTGCTCCCCCTGAACCTGTGCCAGATGATCTCTGTCAGACCTATATCAGACTTTCTGCAACCAACATATGTCCCTGCTGATTTCCTTCAAATCTCCATATACGCGTTTGTATACACATAAACAAGCGTATATACGCAGATATACCTTACGCAACACGCGTACACCATATACGCGACTATCCCCTTGTAAAACTGCGTATGCACGCGGATATCCTTTAAACAATACGCGTACACAAATTTCCATATCAGCAACCATCCTTATCCGCATGAGTGCCTGCATCATAACTGTATGATATTTATGCATATGACAACAGAAGTATATAAAGTGAGGAAGATGTGTATTCAAGCTTTGTACTTCTCCTTGTTCTTATGAAGATCACCATGTAAGCACCATATATGCATCATCAAAGAATCAACCATAAATCTGATCTGAACATCTTCTATGTAACTCCAAGAATCATATGAGAGTTTATCATAGACAACTCACAATAGCAAGATATATCATTTAGCCATATAAGAATCATCACCAAGGATTATTAACCATAATGCCAACATTGAATTGCTAAAGGCATATGCTCCCCCTCAACCTGTGCCATCTGTTAGATCTGATTATGTATATATATCAGCAATAAGCATCAAAACATCATCATCCTCAAGTTAGGATCAAAAACACTTCTAGACATCATACAAGTAACAAATCATTTCCACACATCCTCAGCAGACTGTAACCAATAGAGCAAATAATAGACTGAATCATATCAGATCCTTTTTCTGATCCTGTCCCCACTGCTTTTCCTCAGACTGACATATACGCGACTTTGCAGTGTCTAACTCGCGTATACACGCGACTTCCATTTAAGGAACTTGCGTATGAGATTCAGAACACTGAAGTTTTACACCTTCAGCTCCCCCTGAGTCTGATATGTCTGTGCTGTGCTGTGTCTCAGTACATTGTGCTGACTGTACTTCCTTCTTCCTCCATATCTTCAAGTGTGATGAGGTTTTCTTCTTTTGGTGTGATGTCCATCCTTTGTTCCTGCATTCCTTTGCTATATGTCCAGGCTTGTTACATGTATAACATCTTACATGTTTCATATTCCTCCTGTAGCAATCAGCAGCTTTGTGACCATACATATTGCACGCAAAGCAATATCCATTAAAGTACCTTGATTGAGATGACCTGTCCGCATAATGGTCTTGAACTCTTCTTCTTCTACATCTAGCTGCAACATGTCCAAGATTATGACATACATAACATTCAACATTATTCATAGGAGGAGTAAAGGATTTTCTTTGAGGAGTTTCTTTCCTTGATTGTTGATGGGGTTGACCTTTCATCTCCTTGTTGATCATCTTAGATTTCTCTTTAGAGTTCCTTGCCTCACCTTGTGAACTAGATTCACCTTCAACAGATTCTTGAAAACCAAGACCAGTCTTGATAGCAGGAGACCTTTGACTACTAAGAATATCATCCAAGACTTTAGAACTATCTTGAAATCGTAAAAGCTTATCCTTTTCTTCTATTTTACCTTTCAAGATATTTACCTCAACTTGAAGTTGTTCCTCCTTTTCTAGACATTGCTTCTTCATGTCTTCTTCATCTTTCCTTCCTTCTTCCAACTGATGCCTTAGTTTGAGAATCTCCTTTTCTTGTTCTTCATTCAGATCCTGCTGCATTTGACGAACTTGGAAGGCACATTCTAGTTGAGATTTTAAGCTGGTGACTTCGTTTTCTTGTTTTGCAATAGCTTGGAGTAGATCTGTATTCTGCTTCTTTGATTCTTCAAGATCTCCTTTTAGTGAGGGGATTGTAGCTTCAAGATTTTCATAGTAGCTGGATCTATCTTTGAGTTTCTTGATGGTTGTGCTTCTTTCGTTGACTTCTTTTCTTAATGATGTCACTTCATGCTGCAATTTTTGACATTGGTCTTCCTTGTCCTTGAGTAGCTTTCTTTCCTTGTTTCCTTCTTCTAGTTGGGCCTTTAGTTTGGTAACTTCTTCTTTGAAAGCACATTCCCTTTTGTTCAATAGATCTTGTTGATCTTTAACTTTGTCTGCAAGCCTTCTAAATACTGCCTCTATTTGACATTTTTCTTGCTCACCCATAAAAGCATGTTCAGTAGTTTCACTATCACTTCCATCACTTTCACAAGGAAATATAGCAGGAACATCAGAGGATAATACATTCATACCTGATAATGATTCTGAATCTAATTCTGAATCTGATTCTGAATCTGAAGAACTTCTTATACCTAATCCCCAATCGACTCTCCCACTGTCATAGATCTCTTGAGATGTCTTCTTCTTCTTATGAGCTTTCTTCTTAAGTTTCTTTCCCATTGATCCACGGATCTCCTTCAAGCGATCAAGCTTCTATCAAAGGACCTGGTCTGATACCAATTGTTGGAAATAATACTGAGAGGGGGGGGTGAATCAGTATTATCAGATCAATCAATCTTTTCAATTTCATACTCAGAAACATATACGCTACTTCAATTAAGTGAACCCGCGTGTACACGCTACTGTGTCTAATGAAACTCGCGTATATCCAGAGATCTTATAATTCAGTTAGCTTAATCTTCAGTAAATGCATCAGATCATTACTAAGCATATTAACAGTAAACAGGTGCAGAATAACAGAACAGAACATCACACAAGAGCCACACACATGAACACACAGATATAAGGTGGAAACCCAATGTGGGTGAAAACCACCTGCTGCAAGTCATCTCAATCTTCTTCTTAATAAGAAAATCCTTTTACAATATTTGTACTGGTGCAGTCTTATACCAGTACGGGAGCTACAACCCCCTTTGCTCTTGTACTAGCCGATCCATTTACTAGTACGCAGGCTGCTACCTGCTACAATGCTCCAAAGATCTCTTTTAGCTTTTGTACTAGCTTAGATACTAGTACGTAGGTGCTTGCCTACAATCTTCTCACCTCCAGGTACCACGTTTCATCAATTTTCAGACTGGATACACTGAAGCACAACACATAATCTGTAAGGCCACTTTTCATCCAATTTTCATACTGGACCCATAACTATCATTGAAGCTCAAAACAATCATCAAACTCTGAATCACTGAAGCCCTGTTAACAACAGTCACCAGAACACAGAGCAGACACAGAACTCTGTAATAACCATCAGATCCATCTGCAACTTCAAATATCAAGCTTTACAATGTATACGCTACTTCAATGAATCAAACCCGCGTGTATACGCGCTTTTGCCAAAGACAACCCGCGTACAGATCTAAAAATAATTTCTCATAACTTGCAGCTGTACCAGACATCAGTCATACTCATAACATTTATAGAACAATATATGCGTCAGTATGTAGATCTAGAATAAGCATCATAAAGATAGTTCATTTCAAACCATTTGATCCCGATCTCTCCTTAGATCTAGTTCTCCATCAACCGATGAGATCTCTCCTTAGCTCAGATCAAGCAATGCATCATCAACCCATAACCCTGCATACTGGATTTAATGCTTCATCAGATATTCAAGACATTTCAGATACGCTTGCCTAATGATTTCCTTCTCCTTATATAGCCTTAGGCCTTGTTCAATACCAAGAGCCAAAACCATAGAAATCCAATACCATCAACTTCAAAACTAGGGATCGACACGCCCGTCGAGACACAATGGTCCGAAACCATAGGCACAACTTCCAAGGACTAACCGCCATGGACCAAAGGTACTTTTCCACATACACGCGCTTTTGCTGAAGCCAACCTGCGTGTACACGCGACTTGGGCTTAACGAACCTGCGTGTATTAACTTTCTCTTCTTCTTATAGTCTGATCATCAATTCCTTGCTGCTGACCTTCTGTACTATGATTTGTCATCAGTGAGGTTTGCCATCAAGGACAACACTTATCTCATAATGCCAACACTTCATAATATAGCTGCCCAACTTGAGTTGGAAAGGGCATCCTCTCAAGCTAAGGACAACAGAATTAGGTCCTTAGAAGATATAATCATAGAAATTGGGCATGATCCCAAGGATATTAAGGGCATACAAGAGATATTGAAGTTGAGGGATGCAGACATGGTAGCGTTGAGGAGAAAGATCAAAATTCCAGCCACAATTCACCCTCAAACAGATGAAATTGTCCAGCAGAGGCATGATCAGGATGCCTCAGCTTTGCTGGTATCTCTGTATAAGCAGCTAATCCAAACTCAGGAAAAGCTGGGAGAATCAGAGGCTGCACAGGCAGCATTACAGGCAGCTTTGAAGCAAAAAGAAGAAGGTCAGACCTCCCAGCCTCCTCCTGAAATAATAAACCTTGAGGAAACTGCTCCAACTACTGTTCCTCCTCCTCAACAAACAGGACAGACAACACCATCCACCTCAGCACCACCAGCAACAACAGAGCAGGCCCAAAGCCTGGACATGCAAAAGCTGAGAAATGAGATCCAGGCCTTGGAAGCACAAATGACAGAATTGAATGAGGCGAGGGAGAAACTAGCCAAAGTCAATGAAATATATGACAAGTCCAAGCAGACTGTGGCAGAAAAGGGCAGGGAAATAAAAGCCCTCAAAGACATGATAAAGGAGCTAGAAAAAGAGCTCCAACTGGATAAAGTGGTGGCCGAGATCAAGACAGTGCTATGGGCTAATATTGGCGAGTCTATTACTGACCAATGGCAGTATATTGACACAATCCATGAGCAGTTGGAGCTCATTGGAAAAGAACAGAAGGAAATTCAGAGGTGAAGGGCAGCTCTAGGCAATATGCCTGAAATTGCCACCAGGATGATCAATGTGCTCAATAACAGAACAAGCTCTCAGTTAGTAACCATGGGAATTCCTAACAGGACTGAGACTATTATGTTGGTAAAAAGGGTCCTTACACTAAGAAGCTTAGTGCAGACATTAGAGAGAAGGACCCAAGACATGCAGACCGAGGTAAACAAATTTATGGACAAATTTGTGGTATTACAGAATAGAGGTCTCCCTGGCTTGCTGAACAGTGCAGGGAAACTGCTTACCCATGAGCAGTATGCCAAGAGGGTCAATACATTTGCCACAAGTCAGATCACTGAAAGGCCCAGCACCTCAGAAGAAACAGGGCCAGCTACAGGACAAAGTCTCTACAATAGAGTAGAGAATTTATTCTTCATAATGAATGAGATCAATCACCTGTTTGAAGTGCCTCCTAACTTCTATAAATACACAGAGGCGGATGAGACTATGGAGGCAATTCTCAGGCATCAACTACCCACACAGGAATGGTGGACAAAAGCAATACAGATGATCTTATAGACCAAGAAGCCATTCTTCAAGTTTTTCATCAAAAAATACAAGGTTGCATGCACAGGGAAAGCTAGTAAAATCAGCATGCATGAAAAGATAAAAGCTGAGCCAACTCAGCAGGACTTTCGGCTAGCAAGCCAAGATGGACAGCTACAGGTGACAGGACCAAAAAGTTACAGCAGAGCAGCCACATCAGTGCATTTTCCAGCATTTAAAGCAGATCATTCCAACCGACTCAGTGGCCTCCAAAGGCCAAAATATCTTCTGACTGATATAAATGGACATTTATGATGTATTAAAGACAGCAATAACTTTTTATCTGATGTTATGTACAAAGTTGGTGAAATAGTTATTTCTCAGATAACTCAACGCCTTAGATATTTTGTATTACCGCTTTGTATATATACTCCCCTTAGTAACGCATAAGGGGTTGGTAATTTTTCACTCTGAGGCATGTATACTGTTTACTTTCAGAATTGTTCAATACAAAGAGCTAGATCAGCTCAGTGATTTACTGGAACTATGGTGTCTTGCTGATGATTCACGTGTTGATGCAGAATTCCTGTGCTGTCTGATGAAACAACGAGTTTTTTTCTTAAATCTCTGTTCTTGTCTTTCTTATGTTTATCAAATCATATTCATGTTACACTAAACTAGCAGTAAAGAAAAAGTATAGTGCAGGATTTGTTTTACTACACCTTGTACTCAATTTTTACTGCTGTAAATGTTTGTCTTCAGAACTAACCATGGACATGAATTCTTAATTGCTCATGTAGTTGTTAATTCTATATGTATGAATGTTACCTAGAAATTCTTAATTGCTTCTAGGTCAATATTCTCACTGTCTTTCTCTAGCAGTTTACTGTAAGATTCTTGATTGCCTTGCATAAACTAGATACACCACACCCAATCACTTTATGAACGTTTGTTCCTCAGACACTAACCTTGCTCTGCAGCATCGCTACAGCATCACACAGCACCTCAAAACAGCTAAAGGACCACTAACTCCATTGCCCAATGACATATAACATTCTAGTGAGAGCATACATATCTTGACTGAAACATTCTCCAACCAAACACAAAAACAAAAGGTTGAACAACATAGCTAGCCTAAAATACTATCAGAACAGAGACAAATTATAAAGAGAGAGCCCTCTCTGATTACAGTTTGGCTAGAAACTGTAATCCAAAGATTGGTTAGTGGTTACCCCGGCCGTATTCCCTTGGGAGTCATAGGGAACAACCTGGGTGTTAACATAAATGGCGACTCCACTGGGGAACCTGAGCATATTGTTTTTTCAACTGTTGTTTGCCAAGACAGTGGTTTTAAAAGCTTCAGCAGTCCCTTAAACAAATCCTAAAATATCTTAGAAAATACTCAAAAAGAAGTTCAGAAGCTGGCTCCTAAAAGGGAAAACAGGCACACTAGGTCAAACCCTGACCCAAATCCACCAGCAGTTTTTGAAAATCCAAATACAATTCCAAAAATAATCAGGAAACAGCAAAGGCAGGAAAATCCTAGTGATTTGAGTCCTGAGACAGCTCACCCTGAGCTAGTTCCAACTCCTATCAAGGTTTTATTTCGGTCTACTCATGTTTCCCCCAGTTCACCATCTAGATCTCAAAGCCCTCCTTGCACATCTTCACCCACTGCACATATCCCCTTGAACAATACCCTAGGTGCTGCTACACCTGTTACCCCTGTAGTACACACCATTCCTTTTATCCCAGTTTCCCCTGTAAATCCCCCAAACCTTGTGAATATGGCTAACAGATATGCACCCTTGCAGTTACCAACTAATGCTGCAGCTCTACCCCAAGACTACCAAACTAAAATCTCATATTTTGACTCCACTGGTCATCTCACAGCTACTCAGCATGCCAAAAGGATGCAAGACCATTTTGAGACCTATGAAATAGATGATGACAGTGTGAGAATGAGGATGTTTGTTCAAAGTCCTACTGGGGATGTAAGAACTTGGTTTAGATCCCTGAATGCAAATTCCATCACAACTCCTGATGAGCTTTTATCAAGCCTTTACTAGCAGATGGGAGAAGAAGAAGGATCCTCTGCACATACTTGGTGAATATGACACTATCAAAAGAGGTCCCCAAGAGACTGTTTTGGAGTATTGTGCAAGGTTTAACAATGTATATAACGCAATCCCGCAAAATTTAAGACCTCCCCCTGATTTGACCTTGTACAAATTTCCTGATGGTTTTGACCCTGATATGGCCTATCAGTTGAAGGAGAGAGACCCTCAAACCCTTGCAGATGCCCAAAAGGTTGCTGTCACAGTGGAAGCTAACCTGATTGCCAAAAGAAACAAAGCAAGGTTGGAAAAGAGAACAGCCTTCAAAGAAGAACCCTCTGCTTTTGATCAAAATCTGGATGCAATACTCAATGGAATGAAAAGATTGGGTGATAGAGTGGAATCGGTTGAGAGAAAATCATCATGGGAAGCACCACAAAACAACCCTCCAAGGAATCCAAATTTTAGGAGAACTCAAAACCCAGGCATTGGCAAGCCCAGTGCTGACCAAGACATAAGATCCCCTTTCCAAGAAAATTATGCAGAGACTTCCACATCAACTGAACCCAATGAAGATCCTCATATTAATTTAATGGGTTTGGATGGTGAAAGTCAAGTTTTCTTAACACAAGAAGATCATGAGGATGATGAAATCAAACTGTTCCAAACTAAATCAGGTGAATCATTTGACTTTAAACAAGGCTATGACACTGCTGTTTATGAAGTTCATAAACAATACAAGCTAAGGAGCAGAACTGTGAATGTAAATCAGCCTGAAAAGATAAAGGATAAAACAATGTAAACTTTGAAACGGGAACTGATACTGTTACCCGTTTTGTAGAGGTGGCAAAAAAATGACCTGATTTTCAAAAGTGGTGATGCAGAATACACATGTTTTTTTTAGAACATGGTTTTTGGAACTTTAATTTTTTTCATGTGCATTAAGTTTTATAATGGTAGTGAATGGTAGTGATTTTCATCCTGATTTTAAAAAGTGAGTATTCTGCATCACACCCTTTTTTTAAAAGACCTATTTTTTGACTTTAAATTTTCTAGTGTATGAAATGTAAAAAATTATTTTCTAAATTTGATAGTTTTTGAAGTCGTCATTGTATTCATATTTTCTTGTTCTCTATCTTAATTTTTTATTTTTTTTAGTGGGCTTTTTATTGTTTTGCGTTTTTAAATTAGAAAGTCGATACTTTGAATTTTAGATAATCTACATATTTAGACATCCTTAATTAATTTTTCAATCCACATGAAATAATTGTTTCTAAAAAAAAACATTTTTTAACAATGGACATAAAAATAACCATTTTTAACATAAATATAACAAAAAAACTAAACGTTTTGGTAATTTTTTGCTAGAATTAACATGTCAAAATCACAATTTTTATACAAAAATATTAACTAAAAATGGTCAAATAATAGTTTTTTTTATGAATTTCATGTCAAAAAAATAATAATAACAACTTTTTTTTTCAAAAAATAATAATTAACTTAAAAATCAATGCGAAAATCACAGTTGTGCTCTCTCCTTTGAAGATGAATCAAAATGTCCTAAATGTGCCATTGATTCCTTTGAAAATCATTCATAAAAGAAATAATTTCATTTCGGTCATCACATTTGTCTGGGGTTTGTAAGGTTCACAGAAGAATTTAAGTGGGCCCATACTCCATGTAGGAAGATGCTACCCCATGTCATAATCTGTGTATAAATAAACAATTCATACATCATTCGTAACATCATATTTTGATATTGTGATAAACTTTTTAACTTATAGAACCCATTTCTCTCTTGTTCATATGTTTACCTTTTATCTCTCTTTCATAAGTATGCCTATTGATATGATTTCCTCTTAAATAATGTTGTAATAGATTTGAGGTGCCATGCTCGAAAGTTTTCATAACCTAACTATAATTTCAATACCTCTAAATCATGATTCATAATATTAACATAGTATAAAATCTAATGCTAAATTATATTACTTAAATGCAAAATGATATATTTATTAGAAACAAGGATGACAAGATTGATTATAATAAGTTAATTAAAAATAATGTGCAACTATGTAACAATAATAGGTGCGACAAAACATAATGATGCTATTATGATGTTTTATGAACACTAAAATGACTATTGATGCCTTAAAAAAAAATGTGGCACTTTCAAATTGAAAAATATTAAAAATATATATAAAAATAAAATTTACAAGAATATTAAAGAGATATATAAAAAGAAACCTTACAAGAAGCACCAACTTATATGAACAAAATGTAAAATTGAAAAAAACAAAAAAATATAAAATTCAGAAAAATACATGTAGATGTTAACTATTTAATACTTCTGAAAACAAAAGTCATAAAATTAACAACATATTAATACAAAAGCTCTAATAACAATCCATATTGGTGCAAAAGCATTATAAAAATAAAAATAAAAATTCATAATTTAATAAAAAAACAAACAAAACATATGTTACCTTGAAACAATTGAATGTTTATAATCCGGTATGTTTACTACCAGCGCGGGATCAAAATAACATGGATATTTTGGAAGAGCCAATTTTGATTTGGAATAATAAGTCGTCTGAACTGTTCTCCGCTCAGAGCCAGATGACACCTAAAATTTTCTCAGTCGGAAGGGACTCTATGTGAGTGATGAGTGATATACTGGGATGTTCTGCCTCGACAAGACTCGACCGCATCAGAAATCGCCGGGAGAAAAAAAAATATGTCAAATTTTGATTGCTTTTAAAATGACGAAAATGAACGCTTGCCATTAGTTAGGGTGAAGTGAAAACGCCTTTCAGGGTGAAAAATTATTTTGTGACCATTTCTTTTGTCTCATATATATATACTATCATTTTCTTTATTTTTATATATAAACGGTACTCTTATTTATTTTGGAGAACATGTGGAGCAAACTAATGGTCTATAAAGAGACAGGGTTCTTTCACTCGGATCAAATACCTCCCGGTCTTTGGCCCAACAACATATAAATGAAAGCCAAAAAAAAATCAATATAATATTATTTTTTAAAACACTAAAAAATATTTAATTTTTCATTTTTAACGAGACCTTTCTCATAACAATTATCTTCGACAGGTTAAGAAACCATTTTTTTAAAAGCTCAATAATAGTATTCTATTATTTTATAATATAGCTTTATGTTGTAGTATTTATAGCTTCCGGGACGCCTTTGCCATCCAAAAACATGCAGCTCTTCAAGGAGTTGGAGTAGTAGGCACGCACACAGGGGGATGGTGTTTAAGAGAGTATTTTAGCGTGCGAAGTAGGTAAAGAAGTTGCTCCGAGTGGTGCTGTAGGTGACCGATATTTATCTGGCCATAGATCCATTAATTTGCTGTATTTGTTTAAATTTAACTGGTTCAGGTGGCCATATACGGCCCCAGGCATTAATGGGCCTATAGCCTGATAAATATTGGTTGCCGCTCAGATAAATATCGGTTGCCGCTGTAGGTTGGCACGGAAGTTCAGTAGAAAGTATTTCCCGTAAGTTGCCGCTAAGATAAATATCGGTTGCCGCTGTAGGTTGGCACGGAAGTTCAGTAGAAAGTATTTCCCGTAAGTTATGGATTCCAGTATGTAAAAATGCAAGTTTGATTTTTTTTGGCAGGGATGAAGTTTCGGGCGTAGTTGTGGGTGAAGGATGTCTTCTTCTCACAGTCGTGGATTCCATTTTATTCTTGAGTCTCCTCGGTGGATAAGCTTGCCTTTCTGTTCGAACAAGACCGGGAGGTATTTTCTTTATTTTTATATATAAACGGTACTCTCATTTATTGGTTATCCAACTGTTTACGCAGCGCAGTGCCACCCCCGGGCCGCCATGCCCCGCCCGACCCGGCGGCGGGTCGATTCCGGGAATCGACCCGCCGCAGGGTCGGGCGGGGCATGGCGGCCCGAGGGTGGCGCTGCGCGGCGGCGCCGCCGGGTCGGGCGGGGCGTGGCGGCCCGGGGGTGGCGCTGCGCGGCGGCGGCGCCGCGCAGCGCCACCCCCGGGCCGCCCCACCTCGCCCGACCCGGCGGCGGGTCGATTCCCGGAATCGACCCACCGCCGGGTCGGGCGGGGCATGGCGGCCCGGGGGTGGCGCTGCGCTGCATAAACAGTTGGATAACCAATTAAGATACAAGATCACCAGTGATCAGGTTTGTATTCAAACTTCAGCGCAATGAATCTCAGAAATCGAGCCAAATGCGACCTGCGTTCTCGCTCTGAGAACCCCGAGGGTATTTATAACATTACTTTCTCAGAGATCAAAAATGTAAACGCTGTGGGTTTCGTTGAGATTTCATGATGACCGTTCTTTTCGCTGCTGTGACACGTATAGATATGCAAGCGGTCAAACAAAAAGGGGTGGAGTTTGGTGAAAGCCGAGCCCAGAATTTTCGAAAATCGTTTTCAACGATTTTTCCGTGGTCTCGCTTTTCTTAAATGTTTAAAAAATTTCGGAAGTGGAGGTCAACGCAGAGAGGGCCACATTTTTCGGTTGGCATTATCCATTAAAAACTTAAAATAATTTTAACAAATTAAAGTAATTTTCATGACGGTTTCATACAGACCGACATTTACTCTTTACATGAAAGACCGTGACTTTTTAAAGTATTTTTATGCGGTATATGTATGGAATGTACTCTCTTTTATTCTCAGAAGCAGGTAAGTATTTTTATGCGGCATACATTCGGAATGGAATCTAAAAGAATGTACTCTCTTTTATTCTCAGAAGCACGTAAGTATTTTTATGCGGTATATGTATGGAATGGAATCTAAAAGAATGTACTCTTTTTTATTAATGAAAGAGTATCGATCCATTTCCAAATAGTGAATTCGATTACACACATCCTCGCTATATTCTATGTGATTCGCTCTCCATATAGAGGCAAGATATATAACTTATGTGGTTTGCATAGGCTTAACATTGGCTTGCATTATTTTTATGAGGCTCACATTCCTTAGAATGGTTCGTAGACTTAATTCTAAGATTGCTAAGTTTCGGTATTTTAACTTCAATGGCTCACTTATATAACAAAGGCTTTGGCTCGCATTTCTTTGACATTATAGTGGCTCGCATACATGATGATGGCTCTCATACATGATGGTGGCTCACTACAGTGATTCGCATCAACTTTATATTGGCTAGTTTCTTGTACAATGTCTCATTATCGTTATGGCTCTTGCATTGTGATGGCATGTATGCCTTATCATTATACATCAATCTCTCATCCCTATATGGTATTGCTTCTTTGTAACAATGTCATCGCTTCTCTATGGTAACAATGACATCGCCTCTATCATGAAAATTAGGTATTTTTGAACATTAAAGTTATATCTACTATGACAAAGATATATTTATCCTGAAATAGCCTAAGTGGAGTCGTGAAAAAACATCTATTTGTAGAATAAACCAATGGAGTTTCATCGCTAATGTATTAAATTCGATTAGTCGAAAAAGATAAATTTAATTTTTTTAAGTTTATAAAATAATTTTGCATTTTGGGCCGCAGGGGGAGGGGGCGACCCAAAATGATATTCTACCAGAAACATTAATGTGTTTTTTTCTTAAAATTTAACTTTGTTTGAGACATAAAAAATTGGTTTTATTAGCAATTTTTAAAAAGTATGAAAATTGACCCTAAAAAAAAAAATCATTATTCCAGTATCAACACTTTCGTTCTGAAGCTATATTTTGCAGGAAAATTTCGTAGAAAATTTCGTAGTCACTGCCATTTTTAAAACAACCACAAAATTGACACCTAAAAAAAAAATCATTATTCCAGTATCAACACTTTCGTTCTGAAGCTATATTTTGCAAGAAAATTTCGTAGAAAATTTCGTAGTCACTGCCATTTTTAAAACAGCCGCAAAATTGACACCTAAAAAAAAAAACATCGTTCCAGTATACACACTTTTCGTTTTGAGCACTGTTTTTGTGGTTTTTTTGGGGTTTTTGGGCCAGAGTTCCCGTTTTGAGTTTATAGTTCCCGTTTCAAAGTTTACATTGTTATAACCAGCAGCCTAAAAGAACCATAGTCATAGAACCTAATGACAAAACAAATTTACCTGCAGAAGAAGTAACCATTGAAGAGGTCACTGAACCATTTTTCTCAAAACAGTAGCCTATGGCTGCATCTTCCTCTCACCCTAATCCAAATGTCACTCCTCAAGAGATGAGTCAAAAAGATAAGCTCCAAGATCAAGATAAGAATCAAGAAGACGAGTTAGGGAACAAAGAAAGGACTGTTAACCATAACCCAAAGACTCAATCTGATAAACCTTTTAACTTAGAGGCTGAAATGGGAAAACTAAAGATAGCAATTCCTCTCTCGGAATTGGCCAAACACAGCATCTACAAACAACAAATCTGGAAATCCCTCCAACTTACTAGCAACAAGGATGATGTTAATGTGTTGGATGATACCCCATAGCTACTTTTTGGCCCAGAGGTGGATGGAAAGATAGCAGGTGTAGGCATTTTACCTTTTTATGTCAGTTTACATGTTCATGACAAGATATTACACAATGCAATGTTTGACTCGGGTGCCTCTCACAACCTGATGCCCAAATCAGTCATGGAAAAACTAAACCTGGATATTACTAGACCATACAAGGACCTGTTCTCCTTTGATTCCAGCCAGGTCAAGTGCTTAGGCCTAATAAAAGATCTATGTGTGTCTCTTGTTCAGTACCCAAACAAAACAATTCTAATGGATGTGGTAGTTGCTGACATCCCACCCAAGTATGGGATGCTGTTATCAAGATCATGGGGAGCTAAACTTCAAGGTTCCCTGTAGTTAGATATGTCATATGCCACCATCACTGTCTTTGGGCAACCAAAGAGATTATACAGGGAAACATTAATGAAATACATGGTAAGCAGTGAAGAAAAGCCTCAAAACTTTCCCATATATGCTGTCCATTCAGACATAGACTCATACATTCTCTTCAATGATAATACAACTCTCTCAGATAATGAGGTTGAACCCAATACACTCATACAAGAGGAAGACACTAATGAGCAAACCGCTGCCCAAGAAACAATGATTAACCAAACATTGAGCACAACCGCTGCTCAAGAAAGCAAACATGTTCCATCAAGTGAGGAGACTGCCCTAGAAAACAAACCAGATGGCAAACCACAGCTTCAATTTACAATTCCAGCGCACAAGGAGGTCATTAAGTTCTCCCCGGAACAAGACATCCTATGGTTCCTTGAATTTGATGGGTCAGTCAACAAATTAGGGGCAGGAGCTGGAGTTTGGATACATAATAAACAAGACAGTCATGCAGAAGGCCGAGCCTATAGACTGAATTTCAAATGTACTAATAATATGGCAGAATATGAAGCTCTTTTACTAGGCCTCAAGCTAGTAAAGTTCTTACAAGCCACAAAATTCTTAATTATGGGGGATTCAGATTTAGTTATCCAACAAGTACAGGGAAATTTTGTCACCAATGACAAAAGACTGAGATCTTATAGATCTGCTGCTGCTGAACTACTACAGTCCTTCACTGAATTTCAAATTACTAAGATTCCCAGAACCCATAACTTGCATTCCCACAGTTTAGCCACATTTGCAAGTACCTGTAAGCTACCTTTTGAGCCCCACCACTGTTTTACAGCTGAGGTAAAACACAGACCTTCTATTCCAAACAATGTCAAAGACTGGCAGGTATTTGAAGATGATGCACAAATAAACAACTTCTTGACCTCGCAACAAGAATTTTCAGGATTAAATATTGATACAAAAAAAGCAAGTCAATCACAAATACTTGACAGAGCAAGTCAATCACAAATACAGTTTGAACAGACTAACCACACAATATCACCTAGAATAGCAAAACAAATGCTAAATCCAACTATCTTCAACAAGGAAAACATTCAGCAAATTCAACAAATCAGTTGTGAAGAAGTGGCCAGTGCTGAAGCTGAAATCATAGAGCTGAAGGACAATTTTCTTCCAACAGGCCTAACTCCATTAGAGGATATCTTTGACTCAAATGACATCCCTAGAAAACCAAAAATGCAGCCCCTCAACTCTGCCATTGAAGAATGCAACATTGGGACCGCTGCACAACCCAAAATAATAAAATTGTCTGCTTCCTTACCTCTTGACCAAAAGCCTAAATACATTGACCTCTTTAAAGAGTTCCAGGATGTCTTTGCATGGAGTTATGAGGATTTAAAATCCTATGACACCTCTGTAATTCAACACACTATCCCTCTCAAGCCAGATCAAAAACCCTTTAAACAAAAATTGAGGAGAATCAATCCCATGCTTCTCCCAGCAATGGAACAAGAGGTACAGAAAATGTTCAGGGCAGGCATCATAGCACCAATCAGATTCTCTGAGTGGATTTCAAACTTAGTCCCTACAAGAAAGAAAACCGGTGAAATAAGGCTATGTGTTGACCTAAGGAACTTGAATCAAGTTTCCTTAAAAGACAATTATCCCTTACCCAAGATGGATCACATTCTCCAAAGAGTGGTGGGGGCCTCAAGGATCTCATTACTTGATGGATTCTCAGGCTTTAATCAAATCCTGGTACACCCTGATGATCAAGACAAAACTGCATTTACAACTCCATGGGGAACTTTCAAATATGTAAAGATGCCTTTTGGATTGAAAAATGCAGGGGCAAAATTTCAAAGAGCAATGGATATTGCTTTTGCAAAGGAGATTCATGAATTTTTAGTCATTTACTTAGATGACCTCACACCTTTTTCAAAATCTGACCAAGAACATTTGAAACAATTAAGACAGATTTTCTTAACATGTAGGAAATATGGAATTTCCTTGAATCCCAAGAAGTCCCTATTTGGTTTGGAAGAGGGTAAGCTACTAGGACACATCATTTCCAAAGATGGCATAAGAATTGACCCAGATAGAATCCAGGCCATCTTGCAGATGCCTCACCCAAGAAATATAAAGGAATTACAAGCCTTTTTGGGTAAAATTAACTTCCTGAGGAGATTTATCCCAAATCTGGCCGAATTGAGCAGGTTACTGAATAACATGCTAAAGAAGGATTCAAAGGTAAAATGGACGACAGAGGCAAGTCAAGCCTTTGAAGGAATAAAATTGGCCCTCACCCAAACCCCAGTCCTAACAAATCCACAATTTGATAGGGAATTCATCATATTTTCCTTTGCTTCCCAGCATACTATTGCTGTTGTTTTATTATAGAAAGATGACCAAGGAAATGAGAAACCCATTGCTTTCTTTAGTAGAGCCCTTAGAGATGCCCCCCTAAAATACCAAATCATGGAGAAACGAGCTTATGCTTTGGTCAAGGCAATCAAAGACTTTAGGATCTACATCCTCTATTCACATGTTATAGCTTATGTACCAAGCCCAATTGTCAAAGACATACTTACTCAAGAGAACTTAGAGGGCAGAAGGGGAAAATGGATTGCAAATATTCTAGAATTTGACATTGAAATAAAACCTACAAAACTGATAAAAGGACAAGGATTGGCTAAATTAATGTTTGAAACAAATTTCCAAGCCTTGGACATCAACCAACTGGACAGTGAACCGGAGCTGGCGACTCCAAAGATCAATGTAGCCTTTGAACAATCCCACTGGTATTCTGATATCTGTTATGTGTTACAAAACCTGTGTGCTCCCCCAGGGTTGTCCAGAACTAAATGTAGGTTCCTAAAAATGAAAGCTTCTAAATTCTGTGTTATGGATGGAAATTTACTTTGGAAAAACCATGAAGGGATATTGTTAAACTGCTTAATTGAGAATGAAACTAACAATATCATAAAAGAATTTCATGCAGGTGACTGTGGCGGACACTTGTACTGGAAGTCCACTGTGGATAAAATACTAAGGGCTGGTTACTACTGGCCCACCATGTTCTCTGATGTCAAGAAATTTACAACCTCATGTCACAAATGTCAAGTGTTTGAAGGAAAGAGACAGTTGTTACCACTTCCCTTAAGGCATATTGCAACAGAGAGACCTTTTCAACAATGGGGCTTGGATTTCATAGGGGAAATTTATCCCTCATCTTCAGGCCAACATAGATGGATCTTAACAGCCACAGACTACTTCACTAAGTGGATTGAAGCTGTTCCATGCAGACAAGCAAATGATTCAACAATCATTCAGTTTTTGGAGAATAACATACTGGCTAGATTTGGCTACCCTGACAAAATAATAATAGACCATGCTGCTGCTTTCAGATCTAAGAAAATGGTGAACTTCTGCCACAAATTTCACATCACTTTGGGCCATTCTACTGCATACTATCCCCAAGGAAATGGCCTTGCTGAATCATCAAATAAAAGCCTGGTAAACATCATAAAGAAAGTGCTAGAAGAGAACAAAAAGAATTGGCATAAAAATCTTGTCAATGCCTTATGGGCAGATATGCTAACAACCAAGAGATCAATTGGGGTCAGCCCATATGAGTTGGTTTATGGATTAGAAGCCAAATTCCCTTCATCACTAGGAGTTCCTGTTATGAAACTTCTTCAAGAAAGCCAAGCTGAACCAAATGGTATGCAAAGAAGGATCAATCAAATAATATGCTTGCAGCAAACTAGAGATCAAGTCTACAGCAGAGTTCAAGTTTTACGAGAAACATTAAAGAAGGCCTTTGACAGAAGGACTAAGGCAGAAGATTTCAACATTGGTGACAAAGTCCTCAAATGGGATTCAAGAAGGGAAGATAAAGGAAAACATGGAAAATTTGATTCCCTTTGGAGAGGACCATTTGTTGTCCAAGCAGTACAAGGGAACAATACTTATTTCCTTAAAAGCCTTAATGAAACTGATTTGGATGAAGGTCCTGTGAATGGCAGGATGCTGAAGCACTATTTTGATTACCACCCATAAGTGCAGCCTGAGTTTCCATTGTACATATTTCAAGTGTATATATTACTCTCTGTAGGATATAAAAATGCAGTTTCCTAAGTTTATTAACTATCAGCAAAAGGCAAATAGGATCAGAGATCTACCAAGAGGGGAAGAGCACAATTTTGGCATTTTAAGGCAGCATACTGCAAGTATTGGTGAAAGCAGTCAAAGGCCAAGGCATTCTGACCTGTTGTTCTTGGTCTTTCTAATAAAAAACCATCCCAATGTGGAGCCACTGTTAGATACCTATACCAATAGGTTTCATATTTCATGATTGACAAAGAAAGGTCCAAATATGCTCTGCTTTGATGATGCAAATATCCCATATTTCCGAGAGAAGACAAGCTGTGCATATAGCTTGATATAGACTCAATTTTGACGGATCGTCCAACTGCCTAATCTGGATCATGCCATGTTTTAAATTTTCAGTTTTAGAATAGAGAAAGAAGTTTGTCCAAACTGTTTAATCTTGGCAGACAAGTAGCTTAGGTAGAGAAGTAAGGCTCCCAACTGCTTAATCTGGGACCTTGGAAGAAATAAGGGTAGCAGTAGATAGAAAATCAAAAGGAAAAAAGCCAGAGAAAAGAAAAGGCAAATAAGGGTCTGCAAGTCCAAGTGCACCCTCCAAGAAGAAACAAAAAATGCTAGGCAAATAGATGGGTAGGCAGATGAGGTTGCAGAAGTGTCATTCCTTAAAATTGAAGGTGTGCTAACCTATTTCCCAAAAGCAGAATAAATGGATTGAGAAGTCCTCCTTCTCTATCAGGTTGCAGCAAAACAAAGAAGCATTTCTAACTTCCCACTTTTCCACTTTCCCATTCATTACTAATGTCCCCTCATCAGTTGAGATTCATGGAAGAATTGGTGGTTTTATGGTGGTTCTTAGTCCCATTAGAAGCCACATTTCTTGTCTAAATTCTTTTCATTTTGATCTACTCCCTAAACTAAGTTATTTTCAAATAAACTTAGTAATATCACCCATCATCCACTTTTTCATCCACATTAATTTCTAACATCTATTGTATAATTCCCCTATGTTACCCTTTCCCTATTATTATAACACCATGGTGTATAAACCCCAAACATGGTATAAATATCCCTTCCCTTGGCATTATAGCCATATGTTCTCTGTCAGGGATCAAGTTGACATCTGGTCAGTTTGAGAAACCTAAACCTAACTCCCTTCCCCCCTTCTGAATCCATTTTGGCCCATTACACCTCCATTTGCTAAGAAAAACATATGAAAAACCCTTTTTTACCCATAACCTACTTCATTTGCAAAAAGCGCCCAAAAACCCACTTTTCCATTTTATCCAAAGTATCGGCGCGGTGATATTAATATTTCCATTTACATTGAAAAACCAAATAAACCCGCCAAAACCTAAAGTCCCGCTGGGCACGCCGCTCAAAAAGAAATAATATTTTATTACCTCCCCGCTGCCGTATCGTCCACACTGCTCAACGACCCGTCAACCGTCTGATCGGGCGCCTTTGATCGGATGGCCATTATGCATATCGGGTTGGGCCCGACGTCCAAAGATTAGCGCCCGAGAAACTGTCAGAGGGTGACGTTAGGCCTTTGCCATGCGTCGCCCTCACAATTTCTTGGGTCGCCCTCTGACAAAACCCCGACCGTATCTAAGGCGGTCCGAGAAAAACCATTACCGCTTATCATTTACCGCCGGTTCTGTTATGCCTACGTCATCACCACGTCGGACCCACGTCAGTGCCACCCTGCCGTCACGTCAGCAACCTTGTCTGGCCCCGTGCTGATATGTCTGCCACCTCATTATCCCTGTGGACTAATCAACGCTTGCCACATCACCCGGTGACGTCATGCTGACGTCATCCGACCTTGACCCCACCTAATGACGTCATGCTGACGTCATCTGAAAAACACGCCAATATGCCAAAAATCCATATTTTAGCCAAAAATGCGTGTTTTTTCTCACTTTTGCCAAAACTACTATTGGTTTTTCTGCATGCATTTTACGACCAATTTAGCGCAAACCTGCACAATTCGACTCTGAAACCATGGGCGCCTCTGTCGTACCTGCATTCGCAACTGTTATCGACAATTCGCAAGGTATTTCTCAAAATTTTTCCCTGCACCTGGTTTTATCCATGTTTCTGTAAGCAAACTGTTTAAGAGAGTATAAAACACCAAAATCACCATCAAGCCTCGAGTGACCTGCACTCAATTCCAGCTAGTGAGGCTATAAAACCTTCTGCCAAGCCTGCATTTGACAAAATTCGCCTGAATTCACAGGTAGTTCGCGCAGTCGTGAACTAGAAACCTCCATTACATAAATTCACCATAGAAATACTCTAGTCAGTCCTGCTACTGTTCTAATCAATCCTATAAACGACATTTCAATTGCTGTTTGCTCAATTCACCCTTTGTTCCATACAATTCAAATTTACAGTGTAAAGAAACTCCTCTGCTTTGTTCTGCTCACTCAAAACAGTTTACATACTATTCAGAAGCCTTGCTAGCCATTGAAACACCAATAGCCCTGAATATCCAGCCTCTGAATGCCCCTCAAAGGGAGTTAGAATGGAAAGCCCTGGGAGATGTAGATTATCAGATGTTAGACTGGTTCCCAATGGGTTCCAAGTTTAATATTCACATGCTAAATGAATTGAAAGCCCAACACCTTGGTGGAGCTGACATATTAGGGATTTGGGACTCAAATTTGCCCATCTACAACCTCCGTCAAGTCAATGCCCTTCCAGACTTGATCCACAAGTGCCAGGAATGCTATGATCCATGCCAAAGAGCTGTTCTCAGTCCTACAGGCTCAATATTGTTCCATATCACCCCAGAAACTATAAATGAGATGCTGCATTTCCATACTGCAAGGCCATTGACCCCTCTCTCCATGCTGGACTTAGTAAAGAAGGGCAGTAATTTGTCAAGTGACCAGATCACCAAAATTAATCAGTTATTCGTACAGCCAAGCTCTGAAACTATGAGGACTCCTCCTATTGGATATCACTACCTGAATGACTTGGGCAGAATGCTGGTGGATCTGATCAGCTACGTTCTGGGCTACAGGGGAATTGAGGATGTTGATGACACTATAATGGCAATGTTGTCCATGTTTTCTCCTGGAAAGCCTCCAGCTGTACACTATGACTATGCCACCTATATTGCAGAAAAGATACATGAACAGCTTATGAATCTACCAAGGGAGAGGGTGTTCAGATTCACCTCATACATCTACCACCTGTTCTTGTTTTATCAACCAGACAGTTTCTCCATTCCCCTCAAGAAAATCAATGCCCAGGGAAATCCAAGGTCAGTTGTGTTTTGGACTTCATTTTTCCATAATGTTTCTCAATCACCATACACATACTGTGAATTTATAGACCTGTTCATTCACCCAGCTATGACATTGCTGTATGGTGTCCCTCCTCCAAGGTTAACCGATGACATGCAGAGAATTCTCCATCTCTCCAAATCCTACAGCATTGGTGATTGGTATTTTTACCAACACCACACAGTAATCAGAATATATGGCTGTGAATTGGACCCTTACAGGCTGCCAAGGTATGTCCCTATGAGACTTTTTTCCCTAGAATACTTCAGGCAGTTTGGAAGTGCAGACTGCTTCCATTTCCAAAGTAGGAATAAGAAGGTGCAGCTGAAGGTAAGGAACCAGCTAGGCCCTTTTCTATACAATAAAAGAGAGGAGGGATGGAAGGAGGCAGACATGATCTTAGAGGGCTTCAAATTGCAAACCAGTTTTAAATGGATACCTTATGACCGTAATCATTTTATCTCCCTCAGAAGGATAAGATACAAATTGGGTAACTATTCACATGTTAGGCTGCCTCATATTGAAAAGTATGAAAATTCTTTAAGCTGGAAAGAGGGCACTCTAGAAGATCCAATCTCTAGAGAGCAGATACTAGAGAGAGAGGCTAGGAATATGCAAAAAGAGGCTGACTTGGAAACTTGTGGACAGGTTTCCTTATCATATCAAAGGCAACTGGGAGCAGCTGCTTCTTCTTCAACAACACATCAGCAAGCTGCCATGGATACTCAACAGACATCCAGCAAAGGCAAAGAAAAGCAAGTAGAACAAGAGCAACCACCTCCCATGACTAAACACCAAACAGAAAAAGAGGTGGAACAGCAAGAAGAAGTGCAGCAGTAGGAACTACATCAACAGCAGCAGCAGCAAGGACAAGAAGAACAAAGACAGGAGCAGCCTGTACAGCAAGAGCAGACAGTGGAAGCCCCAATATTCACTGAACAGCAAGCCCAAAACACGGTGCCTCCTAGGCCAGAAACATCAGTTGAAGCATCAATCCTCCAAACTCCACAAAAGGAGGATATAAGCAGGAAAAGGGACAGAGAGACTCCCTTAACCACATCAATAAGTCATGGTGAGAAACGACAGAGACTGAATCCTTTCTCTGAGGAGGAAATGCCAACAGGGCAGTCTCTGGGCATGGGCCCACCTAGCAGGGAAGCATCCGCAAGTTCCTTCCAAGAGGAACAGAACTAACAGTGGGAGGAGAAGTCAGCTCCTCAAGCCAGCAGAGAGAAGGTGAACTGAGCATTAAACAGCAGTTCATTGACATAAAAAGGAGGAATGAGCCAATAAAGATACAACTATACAATCATTTGTTGAAAATGGCTCCCACTAACCAGAAAAGACTAATGTCTGCATATGATGTTAGTGAAGGCAAAATGATCATGAGTCATTTTCTGCCAGCTGTAGCTCAGCCCCAGTTTCCTGCAGATTATATAAGGACCAATCTTGAGGTCCTTGCCAAGGACATCCACCCTATGGATAAAATTGAATTACACAAACAAACGGGTGAGATGGTGTATGCCTCCTGGTGAGCTCCAGTATTGTAGCAATAATGCTACAACCCCTGGGGCTTCCTGTCTCTTAATTATATCAACCCGGTAGTTCGTACAAACTTGGAAGCGACGGTGTTGTATGCACAAGTACTAGCTCTTGTCGCAGCTGTCACTTGGTCAGCTGGCACAAGTCCGCTAGGGCTCAAGCCAACTTCTATAGGCTCACAGAAGAAGCTTTATTAATGATGGGCGAAAGCTAGCTCAAAGAAGACTAATCTACTTGGAAAAAATGAACTGAAAGCAAATCAAAACAAGGAAACCCTAATTTAACTAGTCTAACCTCTATGATGCAAAGAATGTGAAGGAAACTTCTACCAATGATGCCATTACCTCTAATAAGTGAAAGTGCATGAATCTAATCTACTTGCAGCATAAAAGACATGTTTTTGTAATTTTCCTTTAAGTGGATGGAGTGATTGTGATTTTGTGCTTATTAGGGTTTGGTTGTGCAGATGTGATGCGGAAGGAAGGAAAGCTTGGGAAAGGTTGGGGAGGCTAGGAGAGGTTCCCAGAGATCCTTAGCATCAGTCCACAGAGGTTCCTCACGTTCAGAAGCTCAGCAACCGAGTGAGTGGCCTCCTACAGGATGTCTGCAGGGGATTCTACAGGATACGCAGGGGTTTCTACAGGATGTCTACAAATTGCTACAGGATGGCCTACCGTGGGTGTTTGAAGTGATGGTGGAGTGATGGAATGGTAGGGGGAGATGTGTAAGGTAGGAATAAGGCTGGTGATGGCTCAGGAGTGGAGAAGTAGGATGGAGAACGAGTGTGTGACGTGGGTTGATGGATGAAAGGTTATAACAACGAAATGTCTAAAGGATGGAGTTACGTGAGGAGTGGAGGAGTTTAGGAGATAACAGGGCAGAGCAGAGGTCGAGGATGTGGTTGTATGCGTGATCAAGACGAAGAAGGAGGTAAGAAAATGATGAAAAGCAGTGTAAATGAAACAAATGCTTATGACTGTCACCAAGATGAAAATTCATTAACCTAAACTACCTGAACTCAATGAACAACAAGATAAAGCGTGTAAAGGAATGTGCATGAAGCAGTGATGAGGGTGTATGGTGCAAGAGTGAAGTGCATGGAAGATCTATCATAACCGAGACTATGTTGCAGCATGTAAAAAGTGAAGAACTGCGTATTTTTGTGGCTGGTATGGGCTGCACTCCAATCTCCAAATAGAGATGGCAGTGGAGACCTTCTCAACCTTTTTGTTGGAGCTCCAATGTATTATCAACCTGCTAATCTAACTAAACAACCAAAATCAATTCAACCATAAACCAGTCCTATCTATGCTCATGAAAAACGACTAAATGACCAAACTGTGAATTCGAATTGCATGTGAAAATAACCAAACTCAAAGTGCTGGAACGAAATGCAAACACATTACAACACTGAGGAGATCTATTGCTCTCAGGTTGGGCCCTAACCTGAGAGCTATAGCTCCTTGAGAAAACTCAGAACTAGATCAAAATCTGCCTTCTTTATTCATAATCTGATATCATGCCAAATTGGCTTACAAAAAGGAACAAAGACCGAGCTATGCTCAAAAATTACAATAGTAATGCGAGAGTTTCAACAACCTATCAAAGGCTACGGCCTCCATACTTATGCAAAACGATCATCCAACAAGTGTCCTTGATTTTAGGAGCTCGGCTGTCCAACTGAAGTTTAACTTGCTGATCCTGTAGGACAGTCATAATTGTTGTTCCTGTAGAACAGTTATAACTGTTGTTCCTGTAGAATAGCTGGCTGCTTCTAAGCTCGGTGGGGAGATGGATTGGAGCTCGGAGTTCTTGGTGGGAAACACGAGGAAGGTCCCAAGACTATGGACATCCTCTCGTAAAAACCAGCAGTGCCACCTCCTTGTCTCCTTGTCTCCTTTTCACGTGGTTTTTTCTCCCTTTTAATGCAAAAACCTGAAATCATAATGCATTAGTCACGTAGATAAAGTGTATACCCTTCTTCCTACAAACAACACGAATAAACTAAGAAATGCATGCATAAGCAGTAAAAAGTGAATGGGTTGAGCAAAACAAGTAGGCCAAATGAGCCCAAATTATACCAAAAATTGGGGCTCATCATCACCCCCCAGCTAAACTATTTGCTCATCCTTGAGCAACTTTGCCCTGGCTCCTCGTCTTTGGCCGAGAACTAGAGCCCAGAGCATGCTTTTCCTCCCTTGATTTTGGTGGTTTTGCCTTTTCTGCCGAGGGTGGCGCTTCTTCCTTTCCCGTTTTTGGTGGCCCTGCCTTTGCTGCCCCTAGTGGTGACGAAGGTGATGCTTCCTTCCCCTTTCCTATTTCCTTAAGCCGGGCTTCGGAAGGTGACTGGCCTATCTTTCTTGTCCAGGAAGTTATTTTTGGGCTCCCCTTTTCAGGGGTGGCTGATGTTTTAGAGGGGGTTCTTGCACTGGGTGAAGTAGGGACATCCCCTGAAGTGGTTTGGCTGCTGGGTGGAGGCTGTGGCTTGCCTGTGGTCATTCTCTTGCTTCTCCTGGCTTCAGATGGTAGAGGGGTCTCCCTCTCCCTTTTCTCTTTCGGTTTTGGAGGTGTGCTGAGGGCAGCCAGTGCCGCTGCTGCCTCCTTTTTGAGAATGCCAGCCTTCTCTTTCCTGCGTTTTGCTCTCTCAGAGCTCCTCGTAGAGGGCCCCTCCTTTTCAGATTTCGGGCTTCCTGTGGAAGACCCTGCTTTGCCCACTTCTGGGCCTCCTGTAGAAGATTCTTTCTTTGTCTTCAGACTCTTTGTAGGAGGCTGTTTCTCGATGACTTTCGGGCCTCTTGTAGAAGCCCCTTTTTCCAATCTTGGGCTTCGTGTAGAAGCCTGTGGTTGCACTTTTGGGCTTCCTGTAGAAGCCTTTGTCTCCGGTTTTGGGCTTCCTGTAGAAGCCTGTTCTCCAACAATTTTCGAGCTTCCTGTAGAAGCCTTGGTTTTTGCTTTTGGGCTTCCTGTAGAAGCCTGCTCCTTACTGATCTTCGGGCTTCCTGTAGAAGCCTTTGTCTTTGTTTTCGGGCTTCCTGTAGAAGCTTGTTTTTCAATGATTTTTGGGCTTCCTGTAGAAGCCTGAGTTTGTGATTTCGGGCTTTCTGTAGAAGCCAGGTTTTGCTTTCCTGCAGACACAGGTGTCTCCACTTCCGCTTGCTTGCCTGCTTGTGTTTTTCTTTTTGCTTTGGGTGCAGGTGCTGCTGAGGTACTTGGGCTAACGTGGGCCACCTCCGCTTTGTCCATTCTTCCTTTCATCCTCTTTTCCCTTGCTGACAGGATTGGTGTGTCACCCTTTTCTTCGTCCTTCTTTTCCTCAGCCACTACTTCCTTGTCTTCACTGCTGGAGGAGCCACTATCTTCAATCAACATTTTAATGTCCCCATCTCGTGTTAGATTCCTAAATGACTCCCAGGAGAGGGGAACTTTATACGAGTGCAATGCATCCTCCACAAGCAATTTTATTAACCCATGGTGGGCTATCTGATCAGGTATGCCCTCTCGTAGCTTTGTAGCACACTCCATTAGGGACTGCAGGAGATAATAAGGGATGCTTAGCTTTTGCTCTACAGGAAGGTCAATTCGGTGCCTCAACTCAGTGAGTAACCGAAAGTGATATGCATACACGATGCTGAACCGGCCTTCACAAGTAATATATTTCATGATTTGAAAACTGACTTCATTCCAAGGTGGTGATAAACTCGTTCTTCTCACCCCGTTTTTATCCTCCGAGAATTCTTCCTCAGGTGGAAAGAATTCTTTCTTTGCTTGCTGGCTCTGCTTCCGCTCTTCTTTATCCCACGGCAGACCCATGGGCAGTTCTGTGATCCGACTTATGTGTTCTGGGGTGAGTTGGAGGCTTAGACCTCTGAAGCTTACTGTGGCCAGTGTCTGGGATTTAGGCTTCAATGCCTGCAAGAATTCCTCGGCTACTTCATCATCGTAGCCCTGCAGCTTATCACAAAAAGGCATCCATTGTGCTCTGGTGAAGAGCTCTACCACTGCGGGATTTCTCCTTAATTTGGTGGAATCTGTGGGTTCCCGCCTGATAAACCCACCCGGCATGATGAACACGGGGGTTTTGACTAAAGGTGACAAATGCAAAGGAGATTCGGTCTATTTTAGGCAGAGCATGCATACAATTCACGAAACACAGTCTAATTATACTGCTATCCTGTAGAAGCGATAGTATAGGCACAACAATCCGATATTTTTATGACCAGACTGTGAATAATGATCTTGCCACCTTTGAAAGCCAATTGCGGAAGGAGTTTCAGGGTTACCTTTTTCTGCCACCTTTTCTTACGTGAGGAATTCACCTTCCTGCAGAACCGCGTTCCTGTAGAGACTGCTTCCTGTAGGAATGCGTTCCTGTAGAAATTGTTCCTGTAGGAGCAGTGTGCAAACTTCGGGGAGGACTGTAGTTGGCCAGCGGTCGAGAGGTGTTTCACCGGTGTTCTGGTAGCCGAAAGCTCGGCGTATCAACGTTTAGAGGAAATCAGAAGAGCCACTCGAGTTTTGAAGTGGAGGTTGATGAATACATGCGCATAATGTAGCCGATTAGATTTTGAATCGGCGCAGCTCGTGGCGCGGGGGGTGAGCTGTCCCCGCCGGACCGTTGGGCGACGTCACCCATCATTCACCTGCACATTCAGTCGCTGCCGCATTCATTCCCACAGATCTGCCGCCGCCCTTTTCGGTTAAACTCGTTTCTCGGTTGACAGGACTATCCTCACGTGCGTGCTGCGTATTTTCTTTGTCGTGGCTGCCACCCAAGCATCCGACTATACCATAACTGGCCGACGTGGCCAGTCAACTGGCCATACAGCCGCTCAACCATTCATTTCTACGCCATGCAAACAAATCAAAGTAATACTCATGCGATTTGGTGGAAGGAAAGGTTGAGACACTTACCTGCGTGCGGCTGCACACAATTTTTCGGTTTTTGGATGACGGGGAGCGGATCTACCTGCTGCATGCGGCTTACATATTCCCGAAGGCTCATGGTTACAGGATGTTGGCGATGGAGTGGATGCTCTGGTTGCCTACGCCCGTGTTTTGCTTGTAGAGGGCGGTGCTGTGAATGGTATCCACTCATGCAGGGTTGACTGTTACAGGATTCCCGCGGGGTGCCTTGTAACAGTCTTGCCTCCTTGGGTGCATGCTACACGACGATGGATGGAATCTTCTGATCACGCTCCCGGAGCTTCTGATGCTCGACATAGATGTGGTATGAGCTCTTGGTGTTTGTTTTTCTTTGACAAATTGCTTTACCACGAGAACTCATGGATCCGGCTTGCTGGTGCAGGGATCTTGGTTGCATGGTGACGAGGATGGTGGAGCAAGGTAACAGCAATGTTCAGGGGTGCCAATCAGTGGCATGCATGCATCCAACCCATTCCTCAGCCGCTAGATCTCCGTTTGAAACAAATTTTTGGCCGTCCCAGACTTCTACAGGAAGTTTCCTGTAGACACAGAGCTTCCTGTAGAAAGTTCGGCCTTCCTGTAGAAAATGTGCACTTTCCTGTAGAAAATCCGCACCTTCCTGTAGAAAGACTGCGCCCTCCTGTAGAAAGACTGTGCCTTCCTGTAGAAAGACAGCAGCTTCCTGCAGAAGATTCAAACCATGATAAAATTGCACATACCTTGAAAAACATGGGTGCTCTTGGAGGAGGTACTGATGAGGTTCCTTGACAGCATGATAAGGACCCTTGGCTGTGATTGAAGAGGCTTCTTCTCCTCCATAGAACATCTGCAACTTGCATGCAATTTTCATATTGTGCTTATTTTTTATTTTTTTTTCTTTCTTTTTTTTTGAAAAGATAACAGGGGCGCCCCAAAGAGGTTTTCACCCTTGCTACCTGCCCAGAGCGCCTCAGAGAGGTTTTCACTCAAGGATCTTTTTCAACCTTTTCTCTTTTTTTTTTTTGAAAAAGCAATAGGAGCGCCTCAATGAGGTTTTCACCCCTACTACCTACCTTGGGCGCCTCAAAGAGGTTTTCACCCAAGGATCTTTATTTTTTCTTTTTTCTTTTTTTTCAGATCTTCTTTCAGGGTGTGCCAGAGGCAGAGGCAGAACCCTTCTCTATGACCAATACAGATTTCTCCATAGTTTTGATAAACTCTTGTCTTGAGATAGGTCTCCTGTAGATCTTCAATCGATGCCCATTGACAAGCATGGGAATGGCTTCCTCATCAATAGTTCGAATGAGGACAGATCCATTGTCATGGCATTGTTCCACTACATACGGTCCCAGCCATCTGGTTCTCAACTTCCCCTTGAAGTCTTTGAACCTGGAGTCATACAACAAGGCCCAATCTCCCGGCTGAAATTGCTTGTCATGGAGATGTTGGTCATGCCACACCTTCCTCTGAAGTTGAACCACTTCTGAGTGAAGGAGGGCCTGCATGCGGTGATCATCCAGTCCATTCAGCTGCAGCAGCCTTTCTTGTTGTGCATGGCTGAGATCTAGGTCCAGCTGAGCTGCCATCCTCAAAGTGTTATACTCAAACTCAATGGACAGCAAAGCTTTCTTCCCATAGACCATCTCATATGGTGTGAAACCGGTGGTGGTCTTCCAAGTGGTGTTGTAGGCCCATGTGGCCTCAACCAGGCGATCTGCCCAATCTTTTCTGCTACTGCTCACCACTTTGGAGAGGCATCTCATCCCTTTGGGTCGGTTTCCCCACTCTTTGGCATTGGTCACACTGACTGACATATCTTCTGACATCTTGATGAAGTGTCGGCCAATAGTAACCTGCCTGCAGGATCTTGAAGGCAGTTCTCTTTGCTGCAAAATGCCCTCCACGAGGCCCATCATGACAAGTTAGGAGGATATCAAAGACTTCCTCCTCCCTTACACAACGCCTTAAGATCTGATCTGGGCCAATCTTGAACAGGTTGCCCCCGATCCAAGTAAATGAGGCACTTTTTCTGATGATTCTGCTCTTCTCTTTTGAAGAGAGGTGCGGAGGGAACTGAGCTGAAACAAGGTAGTTTGCTATATCAGCAAACCATGGAGAGAGTACTGAGATAGCAAACAGATGCTCATCAGGCATCTGGTCATCCACCGTCCCATCTTCATCTGCAGACAAATCCAATCTAGACAAGAAGTCAGCAACAACATTTTCTCTACCTGGTTTATCAACAATGGTTAGATCAAACTGCTGCAATAAAAGTAACCATCTAATGATACGAGCATTCACATCTGGTTTATTCATTAAATATATAATAGGTGCATGGTCAATATGTACAAAGTTCTGGTAACCAGTAATATAATGTCGGAACTTGTTCAATGCATGGACCACAGCCAAGAATTCCTTCTCGGTTACAGTATAATTCAGCTCAACTTTGGACAAGTTTTTGCTAACAAAGTAAATGGCATATGGAAGTTTCTGCTCAACTTGTCCTAAAGCTGCACCTATGGCTTTGTTCGAGGCATCAGTGTGGATGTGGAAAGGTAGGGCCCAGTTTGGACCTCTCAAGATCGGTGTTGACACCAACTTGTCCTTTAACTCATTTAAAGCCCTCTGACAATCGTCAGTCCATTTAAACTCCACATCTTTTTCCAACAAACCAAACAATGGCAAGGCTAGCTTGCTGAAATATTTAATGAATCTCCGGTAGTATCCTGCTAATCCCAAGAAACTCCGGACATCCCTTACATTTTGAGGAGGTGGAACCCTCTTGATGAGAGCAATTTTGTTAGGATCCACCTGCAATCCTTGGGAAGAAATGGTATGGCCTAGCACGGTCCCTTCAGTCATCAGGAATTCACATTTTTCAGGACTGAGGGACAGGTTCATCTCGGTGCATTTGGTTAGGACTTTCCCCAGGTTGGACAATGCTTCCTGGAAGTTGGCCCCATATGGAGTAAAGTCATCCATGTATATTTCCACTGCATCATGGACCAGCTCCGAGAAGATGCTCAAGACAGCTCTCTGAAAGGTAGAAGGAGCATTGCATAGCCCAAAGGGAAGGACTCGGTAGGCAAAGGTACCCCAAGGACAAGTGAAGGTGGTCTTATCTTGGTCTTCCGGGCTGATTTGGATTTGATTGTACCCGCTAAACCCATCCAGGAAAGAGAAGAACTTCTTTCCTGCCAGTCCATCCAACACTTGATCTATGAAAGGTAGAGGGAAATGGTCTTTCTTGATAGCTTTGTTCAGCTCACGGTAATCCACACAGATTCTCCACTTCCCATTCTTCTTGGGAACCAACACTAGAGGGGACACCCATTCACTATCTGAGATGGGGTAGATGAATCCGGCATCCAACAGTTTTTGCAATTCTTCCTTGACAATGTCCTTAAGGGCAGGATTCATTCTCCTCTGCGGTTGCCTAACCGGTTTACAATCCTCTTTGATGTATATATGATGGGTATAGACCGAAGGATGGACTCCTTTCATCTCCTTATAGCTCCAAGCAAAAGCATCTAGCTGGTTGGCCAATAGACTACACAGCTCCTTTTCCTGAGAAGGAGATAAGGAGGAGTTGATCTTCAATGCTTTCTCAGGGCCGAACTCCACATTCTTAACTCTGGGAGTAACAGGGTTGGTTGTACAAAGATCCACTAAGGTGCTAGCTTGGGCATCCTCCACCAATTTTTCTAAGGGTAGTGCACTGGAAGGTGGGTTTTGGATCAAGTTCTCGATCAAGTCATCCTCGGTTGGGGGGTTTCTTCTAGTGCTATCTAGGGTACACAGAGGTGCTGAATACACCTCGTCTTCTTCTCCTTCTTCCAACCAGAGTGGTAAATCATGCTCTAAAGAAGGTTGGGTAGGAGGGTATAGGACTAGCTGCTTGGACATGGGACCATTTTTGATGGTCATGTTTCCTGCCCGACAACTTATGAAAGCATCTGCAGTAGCTAACCAAGGCCTTCCCAAAATGAGAGGATATCCAGTAAGCTTGGCCTTTGGTTGCAGAACCAGGAAGTCTGCAGGGTATTCCCAAGAATCAATGGAGACCATGACATCCTCCACAATCCCTTTGGGAGTCACGGTGGAGCGATCTGCTAATTGTAGTACTGTCGAGGTCTTCCTCAAGGAACCCTGTAGATTGAGTTTAAGCATGGTATCCCTGGTCATCACATTGATGGCCGCCCCCAGATCAATCAAGGTGTGGGGGATAATGGTGCCATTGATGTGAACTTCTACTACAGGACTTCCAGGATCTAGGTACTTTGGGCAGATGACTTGTCCTAGCATAAGGTCAGACAGTTGTCCTATGACATTGATAGTTGAGGCATCTTTCTTCCGTCTGCCTGGGTGTTTGAAACACTTCTCCTTAACCAGCTTGTTATATATTGGCACATCCTTGATGGCTTGGAGAAGTGGGATTTTTACACACAACCGCTTGAGCTCACCCAAAAGCTCATCTTCTTCTGGATTAGGTTGTGTGGTGGTTGTTAATCTCTCAAGAAAGGGTGGAATAGGCTTTGGATCACTCTCCTGATGGTCTTCCTCATCCTCTAGGGGAGGAGGCTGGCGATCTGGAAGAGTCTTTCCAGATCTAAGATTGATCTCCTGGATCTCCACAGCGTAGGTAGGGCATGAGGTTTCCCCAGTGTATACCTGCTGGGCCTGTCTATTGTTGGGGTTCGGGTTCGGTTGAGCAGGCATTTGAGGTTGCCTTGGAGGAGCAGGAGGTAATGGTTGAGGTTGAACTGGTGGTGGAGGCAAAATGGCAGGAGGAGTGTTGTATTGGGGCCTCCACCCCGACTGTGGTGCATTCCACTGAGGCTGTGGCTGGGTATGTGGGTGATATGGATGAGAAGTAGGTTGAGTGGGGTACTTAGGTGGATAAGGCCATGGAGGAGGCATGGACCATGAAGGATGAGCAGGGGGACCCCAGGAAGGCATAGGAGTTGACTGGTTGGGGTTGTAATAAGCTTGAGATGCCCCTTGCATCCCCTGCTGATAAGGTCTGGATCCATGTGGCCTCCTTTGGTTGAGGTAATAGAGAGGCTCTGTGGGAGCTTCGGTCCCTTGGTACATGGCTTTAAACCCAGGTAAGGTTGTACACTGATGGGATGGTCCTCCTCACAAACGAAACACACTTCAACTGAATGCAATGGACATTCGTTCTTAGGGTGCCTCCTTGTGCACCTAGGACAGAAGACAGCCAAGGCTCTCTCAGCCTCTTCTTACTTTTGCTGAATCCTGAAAGTATCAAGCTGCATGGCAATGGTTTGTCTCACCTCACTCTTAAGATCTTCTAATTGGTCCGCAAGCTCATGTTTGGAGAAAGGGACACCAGTGGAGAGGTGGTTTCCTCTACCTCGTTTCCGACCTGCCCTGGAGTGGTTTCTAAATAGAGTCTTGATGTCCTCATAAGGCAGTTGGTAAATGTCCCCCCCAGCTAACATCTGAAGGGTATCCAAGAGATCTTCAGGGACTCCTCGGAGTAGGACCAACTTGAGGGATTCAGGGTCAAGTGTGCACCTGGCCCGCTTATAGCTTAGTTGGAACCTCTCCTCATAATCCTCTAAGGACTCATCATTTCCCATGGACATCCGAAAGATTTCCCCCTTTGTCTCCTTGGACCTACAGTAATCCCGGTACTTGTTGTTGAAAGCTTGCTGCATCTGAGCCCAAGTAGTGATACTATTCCCAGGTAAACCCATGAACCAGCGTAGTGCTGCATCCTTGAGAGTGGAAGGGAAAAGTTTCAACTTTTGCTCGTCTTCAGTATAGTCATAGGTTCTACAAAGGACAGCAAACTCAAACAGGAAGGTATCTGGATCTTCAGTGGTCAACCCATGGAAGTGAGGTAAGGCGGAGGGGCTAATGTTTTCATTTTCATCTCTCCATTGGTCTCTCGGATGGGGAAGGAACCTTCTATTCTCTCATCTTCTCTTCTATTGTCAGCCATAGCTTCAGATGGATTGGTCTCTAACTCTTCTTCTACTATAGGGTCTTTGGATATCTCAGGTTTTTCACCTATAGGTTCCTCTGGGTCACTGTCACCAAAGAAGAGAGAAGGGTGACTCAGAGATGTGGTGGGGGTGTTTGGTAAGAATTTGCCTGATCTATCTCGGTTCCTACGAGGCATGAAATGGAAAAGACTTTCTTTTTCTTTTTGCTTGCTTTTGCTTTGCTTTTCTTTTGGTACCTGCAAAACTGAGACAGATTGATCTACAACTAACTATGAAAGATGCAATATTAACTGAAAGCATGAAAGAACTAATCTACTTTGCTCAAATGAAATTTCAGAAAGGAAATGCTAATCTATGAAAGCAGGAAATAGTAATCTATGAAAGCAGGAAATGCTATTCTAGGAAAGCAGGAAATGCTAATCTATGAAAGCAGGAAATGCTAATCTAGGAAAGCAGGAAATGCTATGCTACTTTTGCAGAATGGAAATGAAGTAAACTACTTAGCAGAAGGTAAGAGTAAGAAAGTAGAAGAAAAGCAACAATTACTAATACTCTGACGCTTCCCCGGCAACGGCGCCAAAAATATGGTGAGCTCCAGTATTGTAGCAATAATGCTACAACTCCTGGGGCTTCCTGTCTCTTAATTATATCAACCCGGTAGTTCGTACAAACTTGGAAGCGACGGTGTTGTATGCACAAGTACTAGCTCTTGTCACAGCTATCACTTGGTTAGTTGGCACAAGTCCGCTAGGGCTCAAGCCAACTTCTATAGGCTCACAGAAGAAGCTTTATCAATGATGGAAGAAAGCTAACTCAAAGAAGACTAATCTACTTGGCAAAAATGAACTGAAAGCAAATCAAAACAAGGAAACCCTAGGAAACCCTAATTTAACTAGTCTAACCTCTATGATGCAAAGAATGTGAAGGAAACTTCTACCAATGATGCCATTACCTCTAATAAGTGAAAGTGCATGAATCTAATCTACTTGCAGCATAAAAGACATGTTTTTGTAATTTTCCTTTAAGTGGATGGAGTGATTGTGATTTTGTGCTTATTAGGGTTTGGTTGTGCAGATGTGATGCGGAAGGAAGGAGAGCTTGGGAAAGGTTGGGGAGGCTAGGAGAGGTTCCCAGAGATCCTTAGCATCAGTCCACAGAGGTTCCTCACATTCAGAAGCTCAGCAACCGAGTGAGTGGCCTCCTACAGGATGTCTGCAGGGGATTCTACAGGATACACAGGGATTTCTACAGGATGTCTACAAACTGCTACAGGATGCCCTACCGTGGGTGTTTGAAGTGATGGTGGAGTGATGGAATGGTAGGGGGAGATGTGTAAGGTAGGAATAAGGCTGGTGATGGCTCAGGAGTGGAGAAGTAGGATGGAGAACGAGTGTGTGACGTGGGTTGATGGATGAAAGGTTATAACAACGAAATGTCTAAAGGATGGAGTTATGTGAGGAGTGGAGGAGTTTAGGAGATAACAGGGCAGAGCAGAGGTTGAGGATGTGGTTGTATGCATGATCAAGACGAAGAAGGAGGTAAGAAAATGATGAAAAGCAGTGTAAATGAAACAAATGCTTATGACTGTCACCAAGATGAAAATTCATTACCCTAAGCTACCTGAACCCAATGAACAGCAAGATAAAGCGTGTAAAGGAATGTGCATGAAGCAGGGATGAGGGTGTATGTTGCAAGAGTGAAGTGCATGGAAGATCTATCATAACCGAGACTATGTTGCAACATGTAAAAAGTGAAGAACTGCGTATTTTTGTGGCTGGTATGGGCTGCACTCCAATCTCCAAATAGAGATGGCAGTGGAGACCTTCTCAACCTTTTTGCTGGAGCTCCAATGTATTATCAACCTGCTAATCTAACTAAACAACCGAAATCAATTCAACCATAAACCAGTCCTATCTATGCTCATGAAAAACGACTAAATGACCAAACTGTGAATTCGAATTGCATGTGAAAATAACCAAACTCAAAGTGCTGGAACGAAATGCAAACACATTACAACACTGAGGAGATCTATTGCTCTCAGGTTGGGCCCTAACCTGAGAGCTATAGCTCCTTGATAAAACTCAGAACTAGATCAAAATCTGCCTTCTTTATTCATAATCTGATATCATGCCAAATTGGCTTACAAAAAGGAACAAAGACCGAGCTGTGCTCAAAAATTACAATAGTAATGCGAGAGTTTCAAAAACCTATCAAAGGCTACGGCCTCCATACTTATGCAAAACGATCATCCAACAAGTGTCCTTGATTTTAGGAGCTCGGCTGTCCAACTGAAGTTTAACTTGCTGATCCTGTAGGACAGTCATAATTGTTGTTCCTGTAGAACAGTTATAACTGTTGTTCCTGTAGAACAGCTGGCTGCTTCTAAGCTCGGTGGGGAGATGGATTGGAGCTCGGAGTTCTTGGTGGAAACACAAGGAAGGTCCCAAGACTGTGGACATCCTCTCCTAAAAACCAGCAGTGCCACCTCCTTGTCTCCTTGTCTCCTTTTCACGTGGTCTTTTCTCCCTTTTAATGCAAAAACCTGAAATCATAATGCATTAGTCACGTAGATAAAGTGTCTACCCTTCTTCCTACAAACAACACGAATAAACTAAGAAATGCATGCATAAGCAGTAAAAAGTGAATGGGTTGAGAAAAACAAGTAGGCCAAATGAGCCCAAATTATACCAAAAATTGGGGCTCATCACCTCCTTGGCAGACAAAACATTAGATAATTATAGGCTAGAGAATAGCCTTCATAATACAGCTGCCCAACTTGAGTTGGAAAGGGCATCCTCTCAAGCTAAGGACAACAGAATTAGGTCCTTAGAAGATATAATCATAGAAATTGGGCATGATCCCAAGGATATTAAGGGCATACAAGAGATATTGAAGTTGAGGGATGCGGACATGGCAGTGTTGAGGAGAAAAATCAAATTTCCAGCCACAATTCACCCTCAAATAGATGAAATTGTCCAGCAGAGGCATGATCAGGATGCCTCAGCTTTGCTGGTATCTCTGTATAAGCAGCTAATCCAAACTCAGGAAAAGCTGGGAGAATCAGAGGCTGCACAGGCAGTATTACAGGCAGCTTTGAAGCAAAAAGAAGAAGGTCAGACCTCCCAGCCTCCTCCTGAAATAATAAACCTTGAGGAAACTGCTCCAACTACGGTTCCTCCTCCTCAACAAACAGGACAGACAGCACCATCCACCTCAGCACCACTAGCAACAACAGAGCAGGCCCAAAGCCTGGACATGCAAAAGCTGAGAAATGAGATCCAGGCCTTGGAAGCACAAATGACAGAATTGAATGAGGCCAGGGAGAAACTAGCCAAAGTCAATGAAAGATATGACAAGTCCAAGCAGACTGTGGCAGAAAAGGGCAGGGAAATAAAAGCCCTCAAAGACAGGATAAAGGAGCTAGAAAAAGAGCTCCAACTGGATAAAGTGGTGGCCGAGATCAAGACAGTGCTATGGGCTAATATTGGCCAGTCTATTACTGACCAATGGCAGTATATTGACACAATCCATGAGCAGTTGGAGCTCATTAGAAAAGCACAGAAGGAAATTCAGAGGTGAAGGGCAGCTCTAGGCAATATGCCTGAAATTGCCACCAGGATGATCAATGTGCTCAATAACAGAACAAGCTCTCAGTTAGAAACCATGGGAATTCCTAACAGGACTGAGACTATTATGTTGGTAAAAAGGGTCCTTACACTAAGAAGCTTAGTGCAGACATTAGAGACAAGGACCCAAGGCATGCAGACCGAGGTAAACAGATTTATGGACAAATTTGTGGTATTACAGAATAGAGGTCTCCCTGGCTTGCTGAACAGTGCAGGGAAACTGCTTACCCATGAGCAGTATGCCAAGAGGGTCAATACATTTGCCACAAGTCAGATCACTGAAAGGCCCAGCACCTCAAAAGAAACAGGGCCAGCTACAGGACAAAGTCTCTACAATAGAGTAGAGAATTTATTCTTCATGATGAATGAGATCAATCACCTGTTTGAAGTGCCTCCTAACTTCTATAAATACACAGAGGCGGATGAGACTATGGAGGCAATTCTCAGGCATCAACTACCCACACAGGAATGGTGGACAAAAGCAATACAGATGATCTTATAGACCAAGAAGCCATTCTTCAAGCTTTTCATCAAAAAATACAAGGTGGCATGCACAGGAAAAGCTAGTAAAATCAGCATGCATGAAAAGATAAAAGCTGATCCAACTCAGCAGGACTTTCGGCCAGCAAGCCAAGATGGACAGCTACAGGTGACAGGACCGAAAAGTTACAGCAGAGCAGCCACATCAGCGCATTTTCCAGCATTTAAAGCAGATCATTCCAACCGACTCAGTGGCCTCCAAAGGCCAAAATATCTTCTGACTAATATAAATGGACATTTATGATGTATTAAAGACAGCAATAACTTTTTATCTGATGTTATGTACAAATTTGGTGAAATAGTTATTTCTCAGATAACTCAACGCCATAGATATTTTGTATTACCGCTTTGTATATATACTCCCCTTAGTAACGCATAAGGGGTTGGTAATTTTTCACTCTGAGGCATGTATACTGTTTACTTTCAGAATTGTTCAATACAAAGAGCTAGATCAGCTCAGTGATTTCCTGGAACTATGGTGTCTTGCTGATGATTCATGTGTTGATGCAGAATTCCTGTGCTGTCTGATGAAACAACGAGTTTTTTTCTTAAATCTCTGTTCTTGTCTTTCTTATGTTTATCAAATCATATTCATGTTACACTAAACTAGCAGTAAAGAAAAAGAATAGTGCAGGATTTGTTTTACTACACCTTGTACTCAATTTTTACTGCTGTAAATGTTTGTCTTCAGAATTAACCATGGACATGAATTCTTAATTGCTCATGTAGTTGTTAATTCTATATGTATGAATGTTACCTAGAAATTCTTAATTGCTTCTAGGTCAATATTCTCACTGTCTTTCTCTAGCAGTTTACTGTAAGATTCTTGATTGCCTTGCATAAACTGGATACACCACACCCAATCACTTTATGAACATTTGTTCCTCAAACACTAACCTTGCTTTGCAGCATCGCTACAGCATCACACAGCACCTCAAAACAGCTAAAGGACCACTGACTCCATTTCCCAATGACATATAACATTCTAGTGAGAGCATACATATCTTGACTGAAACATTCTCCAACCAAACACAAAAACAAAAGGTTGAACAACATAGCTAGCCTAAAATACTATCAGAACAGAGACAAATTATAAAGAGAGAGCCCTCTCTGATTACAGTTTGGCTAGAAACTGTAATCCAAAGATTGGTTAGTGGTTACCCCGGCCGTATTCCCTTGGGAGTCATAGGGAACAACCTGGGTGTTAACAGGCTTCACCTCTATGTTGAACTCAATGAATTTTGAAATCCATTTAGCTCTCTTTCCATTAATATATTCCTGAGTTAAAAAATCTTTTACCGAGGCTGATGGTACATATGCAGTCACTTTGGAATGTAGAATATAAATCCTAAATGCCTTTAAGTATTTTATGAGAGCATAAGCTTGCTTTTCAATAAGGTCATACCTTAGTTTAGCATCCCTTAGAGTTTTGCTAAAAAAGGCCACAGGGTGTTCTACACTTCCATCGTTTTTCTACAACAGAACTACTGCAAGTGAATCATAAGAGGAAAAAGAGAAGATATAAAACTCCTTGGTGTAATCTGGGTTTATTAGAGTGGGAGCTTCCATGATATCTTATTTGATGGCTTCAAAAGAGCTTCTTGCAGCATCTGTCCATTTTATTTCTGATCCTTTCTTCAACATGGAAGTGATGTGCTTCACTAGTTCTGCAAAGTTTGGAATAAACCTCCTGACAAAGTTGATCTTACCCAAGAAAGATTGAATGTCCCTTTTTGATCTTGGGATGGATAATGTTTGAATTTTTTGAACTCTTGCTGGATCGAAATTCACAACTTCAGTAGAAGCAATATGTCCCAGAAGTTTGCCTTCTTCTAGAGCAAACTGTGACTTCTTTGGTTTCACAAAAATTCCAAATTGTCTGCACTTAGAAAACCTTCTTCAAATGCTACAAATGGTCCTTGTGAGTGCTGGAAAAGACCGTTATGTCATCAAGGTAAATAAGGAAAAACTTGTCCTTCTCTCCCACAAAGGCTATGTCCCTCTGAAAACTAGCCCCAACGTTCATGAGTCTAAAAGGAATTTTGGTGTACATGAAAGTGCACGAAGGAGTAGTGAAGGCGATCTTTTCCTGATCCTCTAGATGTACAACAATCTGATTGTAACCTAAAAATCCATCTAAGAAAGACATAACTCTAGCCCCTGAAACTTTTTCCAGCAAGTGTTCCATCTTAGGCAGGGGGTAGTTGTCTTTTTTAGAGCATTTGCTTAGATTCTTGAAGTCAACACAAATCTTTATTTCTCCATTCTTCTTTCTTACTACCACAAGGTTATCTATACATTTTGAATGCCTTAGGGGAATTATGATCTTGGCATCCAGTAGCTTCTTGATTTCCTTTTCAATCAAAGGAAATATGAGAGGGCTGATAGGTCTTAATTTTCGCTTAAAAGGGATGGTGTTCTTCTCCAGTGGAATCTTATGTCGAATGATGTTGGGGTCATAGCTCTTAAGATCACTGTATTTCCAAGCAAAAATATCAGCAAATTTCTTCATTAGGGTGCAATACTCAGAACTTTGGGTAGAAGACAAATGAGTGGACAGATTTATGTACTTTGGATGGGATGGGCTCCCTACATTATGTTTATGAGCAACAAACACATTTTCCTTTTTGGCAGGCTTACAAGGTACATTGTTATGGTCAAAAAACTTCTCCAAGGGCACCAATCCTTTGGGTATATGGTTACTAGGAAACTAAACAATTTTGTCTTGACCAATCTCTTCCTTTATCTTGGACTGGTTGAATTCTTCAATGGTTTCGTTTTCTTGGTCGATGTGCATTTCAGAAAATTCATCAACGACCTGTAAAAACCTATTAAATTCATCATCATCTTCAAAAACCTTCTAGTATTTAACATTGTTAGGTAGATATGGTCTATATTTCACTTGAACTTCATAATTCAATTTAGGAGGCAACGGAGGAATAGACGTGCTAGCAGACATAGAAAGGGAATCAGCAAGCTGGTTCTTCATTCTCAGGATGTAAGAAATGATGAAAATATTAAAAGAATCCTTGAGCTTCCATACCTCATCTCTGTATGCTTTCAGCCTTGGATGATTTTCTTGGAAAGTTTTGTTGACCTACTGAATGATAAGGTCTACATATCCAAACACCTTCAAGCCTTTAATGCCCATTTCTTTAGCAGTTTTTAAGCCCAATATCAAAGCTTTGTATTCTGCTATGTTATTTTTGACCTGAAAAGTTAGCTTGAAAGATAAATGAATGCATTATTGTGAGGGGGACACAAGGACTACACCTGCCCCTATAGCTTCTTTAGAGAAAGCTCCATCAATGAACATGTCCCAAATTTGTGGGCCTTCTTCCTCTGTGATTTGGCAAACCAGTTTCTTAAGTTGCATGGAGGCCAACTGGGATTCTTCAATTTGAAGAATACAGGCTCAAAAATTAGTGTCAACAGCATAAATGGGATGATTAGTGGGATTCCTTTCATCACTAATGATATAAGCCAACTGAGCTTCTTTGTGTAATCTCCTACTCTCACATCCAAAAACTAGGACAATAGCATAGGACAAATCATTTTGCAACATTCCACCCAATCTCTTGATCCAACCTCTAGAAAGAAACATGCCAAACTTGGGGGGTACATCTGCTACCACAATCTCCATCATCATGCTCTTCATGGGCATCTAAGACAAGGTGATGACTAGGTCCTTGATTAATCCCAAACATTTCACTTTTCTAGAGTCAAATGAAAACAAGTCATCATAAGGCTTGGTAATGTCAAGACCCAACTCATCCATGACAGCCTTGGGCATTAGATTATGGCTGGCTCCTCTATCCAGAAGGCAGTTGTGGAATATTTTGTCATGAATATTCAAATATACATAAAATGATGAGGGGCCATCATCACACTTTTCAATCATTGGGCTGAGAACAATAGTTGGTTTGTCGTCTTGTAGATTTACATAGTCAATGGAGGCTTGGATGGATTTAGACTCAAGGGCCTTGAGGATAGATATCTTGAAGGACTTATTCTTCACTAATTTGGTCAAAGGTATAGGTATGCTTAGGTTCTGAATTCTGATTCAAAACTGAAAGGAGAAGGAGACTTGTCAAGGCCCCTTACCTTGTGAGCTGGAGTTTTGAGGATGATGGGATCGACTGCCAGTTATTTCTGCTTTTTAGCTTGCTATATTGTAGGGACAATAGCTCTTTGAATAGGAGTTTCCTTGGAATTATTCATTTTAGACATCAGATCATATATGAGCCGATCTTCAGTTTGTAGAACAGCTTCACCATCCCATTCTTGGTTGATCTAGTCATTGAATAATGACTTTTAATAGGTAGCTGAGATCAAAACGGAGGCACTGCCTTTGTCTTCAAGACAATGGATCTCATCATCTTCTTCAAACTGCTCTTCTTCCATGAATACATTCTGGAAAGGGGTCTTTACCCTTTGGTCTTCATTGGCATCTTTGCTTCTTTGCAGAATCTGCAACTGCTCATTAACTCTTCTATATGGATTTGGATTTTTAGGAGCAAAGGTATTAGGAACTCTTCCTTTCCTAGGGTGCTTCTCAACGTCTAATTTGGAGATTTCAGAGGCTAATGACTCTATCATTTGGTCATTTTATCTTTCTTTGGATCTAAAGATGATGAAGACTCACCACTCTGTTTCCTTTTATCAACATTTCCCTTGAGCTTCTCAATAGCCATGATGTTTGATTCTACTTCCAAGGTTGCATCCTGCATATTAGCCAAGGTATCACATCATCTCTCCCTCAAAATTAGACAAAGTCAGAATCAAAGACACTAGCATAGGTGATTTTAGTAGAGGTAGTAGTGGGTTTTACTTCAACTGGTATCTTGATGTACATACGGTTAAACCTCTTATTGAAATCAGACAACAACTCACCATTTTCCCTCTTTAAGTTCCCAAACTCGGTGTGGTAGTAGAGTAGATCCTTCTTATCCCCCCAATTCTTTAGGAATGCATCATCTAAGGCCTCAATATCTGCTATAGGCCTTGGGGTCAATTCTCTGAACCATTTTCTAGCCTCTCCATCTAGACTTTGGACAAAGACTCTCATCCATACATCATCTTCACTAATGTCCAAGTTATCAACATAGCTATAGAATGATTCAAGATGTTCCTCAGCTGAACACCTTCAGTCGTAGTGAACCTAGGCCTATACTTCTGATATTCTCTAGTAGGAATGGCATTCAAAGGAGTGGGTAGTACTAGAGGCCCATACCTAGAAGCTATGATTCTTTCCATTTTGGTAGGTGCTTGTGGACTTGCCATAGCTATGGTGGCTATAAGAGTACTGGAAGTCTGAATGATAGAGGGCTGAGGAGTGAGTGATAAGACTAAAGGAATGTGATGGATAGGAGGTGAGGTTTCGTTTGGGCTTGCAACAAAAGGAGAAACTAAAGAATAAGGAGATTTATGAATCTCTGATATTTTTTCTTCACTTCTAGTATTAGATGCTATACTCTCAACATGTATTTGCTCTATTATAGGATTTTCTTGAAGAGATATAGAATATTGTTTAGAGCTACTTGAACATGATGCTCCTTTCTACAATGTCTTTCTCTCTTTGATGATTTTTTCAGGGCCAGATACTAGGTCAGCTTGTGTCTTATCAGGATTTCTTTGAGTATGCCTCACAAACTGAGCCAGAACTATGAAGTGGAGTCGCCAAGAGGTTCATCCTCCAGTAGAGTCGTCAGATAGATGATTACAATACAGAAAGTACCCAGACTTTGTCTATCATTAAAGCTGGATCTGTGTCGTATCCTAGGGATTCAAGCTAAGCTTTAGTTTCCTCTCTGCAAAAACGGCGCCAATTATGTTAACACTCCAGGAAGCTCTCCTAGGTTATAGCTCGAAGATGCCTAGTAACATATAATCTTCAATATTGTTCTCTGAAGTAGTGGAATGAATGATGGTTTGGATCAAGTCAGATGATTTTTTCAACTATATTTTCACTCAAGACATGCATCAACACCTCAAATTTACAAGGCTTTAGACCACTAATGCTCAATACTTTATAGATTCAATGGATAGATGGAGAATACTGACTGTACCAACAGATGCATAAATAAATACATATCAATGGCTATCTACTGAAAGCAAATGAAGCTTGCAAATCTAATTTATCAATGCAGAGATAAGATGATAGTTATTTGGCATTAGACACAGAAGAAAACATGAATAACCTATTCAAGTGCAAGCATAGAATAGAAGAGAAAATGGGAATTGAACATGTAATAACAAAAGAAGCTTATATTGTTGGAATGAAGATGAGAATCTAGAGGAGTAGAGTCTCCACAGTCTCCAAAATTTGAACCTTTGTTAGTCTAAATTTTCAAATATTTATAAGCCTTTTACAATGCTCTCGAGCCTTCTAAGAATCGAGAGGTCTTAATATAACCTCTCATTCCTTTTTTTAATGACTTGATGCCATGACCAGACATGCAAGAGCTTGGAGGCCTCTTTTTCTAACAGCAGTAACCAAATTCTAGTAAATGTGTTGTGCTGTTAGGTGGCTCACTCATGCTAGCGATGCTCCATGATCATTTGTTGGTTTGGCTATGTTGTGTTGTTGCCTTTCCCCTTCCGACCTTCTGTCTCCTAGTCTTTGTCTCCCGGCCTCTGTTCTCTGATGGAATGGGTCTCCGGGCCTTTGAAATCCTCTCAAATAATAACAATGATTGTTTTTTGTTTTATACAGAAAAACACTGCAACACTATGAAATCTTGCCAAGCTCTATTTATTTCGCACTTCAAAAGTCCTTAAACATTTTCTATTCCTCTATTTGGTCTGTCCTTATCACTATCGCATGTAGAAAATGGCCTATTGCCTTTGTTTTTTTAGAAATACATCAAAACATTGGAAATACATTAAAAATGGCTCATGAAAGACTTCAAATAATATACATTAGCCTTAAGGAACCCTTTCGGGTCTAGCTTATCACATCATTGCTTCATCCCTTTGTATTTCGTTTAATAAACGAAATACGCAAATACAAAGGAAAATTCCTTTTCTGCGGATCTCAAAATCTATGTAATGAGGTTTATATAGCCATCGGGTCTAGTTCATCGGATCGCATTAATGTATAACAACCCTACTCCTTTGCAATGTTCTGATGTGATATTGTGATGTGACTTCTCGCAATCATATATTGCCCAAGCCCGAGGTATTTCCATATAACATGGCCTATGCCCTACCAATTGTGATCCATCGATATCGAAGATTGTGATATCACATCATCCTGGTCCTATTGCACGTCCGCCTCCAATATCCTCCGACTGCCTTAGCCAATTGTGATTTTCCGATCGGATCTGGACTGTTGATCGGCCAGATCTGATGGCTCCTATTCATTGACTGTTGCCACTACCGATAGCTATGTTTTTTCACTGTTTTCTTGGGTTTCTTCCTCCCTATACTGTTTTTTCTCCCTTTTAAGGGCTCTTCTCTTGTGGTTGTTTTGATATTTTGAATGATTTTTAAGAAGGTTTCGAGGACTTAGAGAGTGTTTTGGATTGCATGCCAACAGGGCTAATGGGTCCAGTATGAAAATTTGATGAAACAAGGAATTCATGTGTATTGTTGTGTACTGGGAGCATCCAGTCTGAAAATTTATGAAACGTGGTCCCTGGAGGAAGAGAGAAGATTGTATCCCTTCGTAGCCCGGCACCTACGTACTAGTAATCACATTGGATAGTACAAGACCTAGGGGCTTGCATCTCCCTTCCAGTAAAAGCTTGAAAATGAGAGAAGGTTGTAGCCTTCTACAGGTGGGTGCCTACATATTGGTATAAGTCTGCACGAGTATAATATTGTAAACATATTCTCTTACTATACAAAGAAGATATAGACAACAGTAGCAAGTGGTTTTCACCCACATTGGGTTTCGACCTTAAATCTTGGTGTTCATGTGTGTTTCTTAAGTGTGATGGTTTATTATATTTTTACTGCTCTGTTTAGTAAGTTACTGATGTATTGGTTAAATATAAAAACATGATAAACTTTCTAAATCACAATTTTTCTAGTTGTATGTTGGTTTCTCTAATCCTAGTTTCATGTACATGCTAGTTCACTTTACAAAAGTAGTGCATATAAATATGTTTGAGAAAAGAAAAATTATTTATCAGATAATACTGATTCGCCCCCCTCTAAGTATTATTTCCAACAATTGGTATCAGAGAATGTCCTTCTGAAGAAGTTTGATCACTTGAAGGAATATCTTTCAAGATGAATAATCATGAAGGCATTATTCAATGCGAGAAACTTAGTATATTGGAAAATAAGAACCAGAGCTTATCTACAATCACCTGGAGCAGATTTTTGGGAAATTGTAGAAGGAGGATATCAATTTCTAGCAACAATTCCTACAGACTTTGTAGGTAAGAAGTTATACGAAAGAAATGCCAAAGCTGTTAATACATTATTGGGAAGTCTGTCAAAATCAGAATTCGTCAAAGTCATGCAACTCAAGACAGCCAAAGAAATATGGGAAAAAATCATTCAAACCTACGAAGGAGACTCTCACGTAAAATGTGCTAAGCTTCAAACTCTCAGAGTTTAGTATGAAACTCATAATATGCATAGTGATGAGAGTTTTGCTAGTTAATTCATACGTATATATTATATTGTTAATTGTATAAAGAATTTGGGTGAAGAGATAAAGGAAGTTACATTAGTGGAGAAAATTTTGAAATCGTTGTCTTCTAAATTTGAGTCAAAAGTGTTTGCCATAGAAGAAAAACAGGATCTTCAAACTATTCCAGTGACTTAACTCGATGGAATCCTAGCTGCCTTTGAAATGAAAAAAGGAGGTCCATCAGATATGAGAGAAGCCGCATTTAAAGCATTAGCAAAGGGGAAAGAAAGGGAAGAGCATCATGAATCAGGACACATTTCAAAAGAAGAAGAAGAGGTAAATTTTGTTAAGAAGCTTCAATGGGCTCTGTAAGATTCAAAGGTAAGCTACCTTTCAAATGCTTTGCTTGTGCTAGAGTTGGTCACTATGCTGCCAAATGTACTTGTAAAGATAAATATGAAAAAGGGAAGGAATATGAAAAAGGCAATAGAAAACAGGTTGTAAATAGGAGTTACTATAGGCATGAAGATAATGATGGTTTATCTAATAATGATGAAGATGAAACTGGACAAGATTATAGACTTCTCATGGCCTATGACAATGATGATTTCTTGGATGCATTAGAAGAGGATGATTTTCTTGAGGAAACAGCTAAACTAAAAATCTTTTTAGAAGAAAAGAATATGATCATAGATACTTTGACACAGCAACTTGCTGAAAGACAAAAACACAATGAAAATCTACAATGTAAAATTGTGGGTCTGAGAAAATATCTTGAGAAGATAAAATCTCTCAATCTTAGATTTTCTAAAGGATCAGAAACTTTAAACGAAATTATCAAAGTTCAATGTTCTCCTCTAATAAATACAAGGCTTGGATATATTGAAGAATCATCTAAATCACAGAAGCGGTCAACCTCCACTAGAAGCTATCTTGATGCAGAAAAGACGAGTGAACAGTATTTCAATTATCAGTAAAGGCCTATTCTCTCTCCTTTGTAAATCAAGTCCTGATGATGAGTCTTAGTCTAGACTTGAAACGTCGACAAAGAAAAATGAAAACTGTGGATTATCCGAGTGTAGATTCTAAAAAGACATAATCAATTTACTCCAAGGATGAATATCAGTAGAAGCTGCAACCGACAGGTAAACAATGTCAAGAGATTGTAGAAACTTCTTCAATAGGCAATGTTTTTCATGTCATAACTTTGGACACAAGGCTGCTCAATGTGTTGCTTACAAAACTAGCATGACTAAAGAAGCACGAAATCAAAGAAGTATAACAAGAATCAAGAAAATTTCTTATAATAAATTTTCTCCTCTTGAAAATGAAATAGAATGTTTGATTTGTAACAACTTTGGTAATGCAAAATCTGAATGCAGGAGGAAATTTTGGCCAACATTTCAAAAGGAGAAAATTCCATTAAATCCCAAGATATGGAGAAGGATATAGCTTTGTATGTAGAAGGACAAGAAAATCAGTGGTACATCTACAATGGATGCTCCAAACACATGACAGGTGATAAAGAGAAACTTCATTCATATAATGCTTTACAAAAGGAAAACAATGTCCCATTTGGAAATGACACTCCAGTTGTCATTAAAGGTAAAGGTTATGTTTTCTTGAAAGAAAAGGTTAAAGATGGAAATGTCATGTATGTATATGGTTTAAAGCATAACTTGTTGAGTTTCAGTCAAATTTGTCATCAAGGAAATGAATTGGTGTTTCGATCAAACAAATGTGTCGTTCTTGAACTTGATACAGGAAAGACCATGATCAAAGGTACAAGAACTCCAAACAACTTATACATATTCAAAGGAGGACAACAAAAATGCTATCTAAGCAAAACAAATGAAAATTGGCCATGGCATAGAAGATTGGGACATCTAAGCTTTTCTAAAATAAGAAAAGAATTCAGGCACAAGGCAGTTCGCAATCTTCTAAATATCAGCATTCTAGAAAATACCATATGCAAACCATGTCAAATTGGTAAGCAAACCAGAGTTCACTTCATTGAAAAGGAAGGGTCAGCAAGTAAGCCTCTTGAACTCATCCATACTGATTTATGTGGACCAACAAGGAAAAAGTCACCTCATGGAGAAGAATACTTTATTTTGTTTATTGATGATTTTTCTAGGATGTGTTGGATAGGTCTTCTAAAACATAAAGATGAAGCATTTGAAAAGTTTAAAGCCTTCAAAGCTTTAGTTAAAAATGAATTAGATCGAAAAATCAAATGTCTCAGATCTGATCCAAGGGGAGAATTCATATCAAATGAATTCTTGGAATTTTGTGAACAACATGGAATAAAAAATGAAATTCTTCACCGGAAGAACTCCTCAGCAAAATGGTGTAGTAGAAAGGATGAATTCAATAGTTCAACAAATGGCTCAAGCTATGCTAGATGAATTTATAACTCCTACAACCTTCTAGGGTGAAGCTACATTTGCTGTCATGACTATTCTCAACAAAGAAAATGTTCGGGTAAATAGCAATCAAACTCCACAAGAACTTTGGTATGGTAAGGCTCCTACTGTAAAACACTTTATAGTTTTTGGAAGTGAATGTTTTATCAAAAGGACTTATGAAAAACTTGGTAAGTTTGAACCTAAAGCAGACGAAGGTAATCTTCTTGGTTATTCTTCCATAAGTAAAGGATACAAATGTTATAATAAAATACTTTGGAAAATTGTTGAAAGCATTGATGTTGTAGTTGATAAAGCATGCAGAAATATGGAAGAGATGAAATCAATAGAGGAACATGACAATGAGGAAGATGGGGAATGATTTCCCGCATCAAATCAAAATGATATTGAAGAAGAAACCAATGAAGCATCAGAAGAAGATACAACAAACATGGAAAAGACTCCATCCAGGCATGCTTAGAAGATGTTAAACACACATGGACAGCAAGTGAAATATGAATGATAAATCATGAGAGTACGATTTTTATTAACAAGAGATATACATTTATAGTACATTATGTGACCGTTGGGTTTCACATCCCAAGGTCTCTTGGACTACTTTTGTCTATTCGGCTTCCACACTAACCCATTGAGGATTAGGTGTCCAACATTCCCCCCTTAATCTGAAGGGTTATGTATAAGTCCAAGAAGAGATCTGTAATACAAAATGTGCAAAAATGCATGGCAGCACTAGGCTGAATGTGCTCTCTGAAATGTTGGTATAAAGGGTAGTGGTTTAAGGATGACCACCAAAATTGGAATGCTTAGTGCAGTTCCCAAAACTCTTCAAAAACTAGTAAGAAGATGAAGTCTTCTGCTAGAGGAAGTGCTCCTATTGTTTTGAAGAGGGAAACCTTCAACCAATAAAGGGAGGTCTCACCTCGCATAAAAGGGAGAACTTCAACCTCAAAAGGGAAGTCTCAACCTGTGATGGTTTAAGGATGACCAACAACTATGGAATGCTTAATGCAATTCCTAGAACTCTTCCAAAACTGGAAAGAAGCTGGAGTCTTCTGCTAGAGGAAGTGTTCTCAATTTTGTTCCTGGAATTCTTCTAAAATTAGCAAGAAGCTAAAGTCTTCTACTAGAGGAAGTGTCCTAGATTGCCATCTGAAGGCATGCTCAGGGGCATCTTTGTCTCTGGCTACAACTCTGAAACTGGTGTGGCAGGTTGTGGCTCAGGCTCGCTTGATGTGACTTTGAGGCTTGTAGATGACCATCATCTCCCCCCCTGTCAGATACAAGGTGAGATGATGGAACTGCAAGATTGTTCAATACTCTGGAACAAGTTCTGACATGTGTTTGGAATATCTTCTTGGTTGTTGATGCCCATTGCCAAGAAGCGATCCATCCAAGATGAATCTTTGTTATTGCAGGAAATTTGTTTCTGAAGCATCTGTGTGAAGAATGGCTGGTTTTATGACAATGATTACATGGATGAAGATCAAAACAGTGATCTTTTAAATGGCCAACTCGGTCACAGTGTTGGCATTTCATAATCTATTGTTGTTGTTGTTGTTGCTGCTGTGGAAGAGGGGCAGAGTTTGGAACAACTGGATGTGAAAAGTCATGAATGAATCCACCACTCTGAAACTAAATGGGCTTTGAGTAGTCTATAATATGGAAGGACAAGTCCTTTTCATATCCAAGACTGGTTTTGTGCTTGTTGTGGACAAGTTGTTCCCAAGGTCTGATGATGGGCTTGGGAAGTGCAGACTGAGTTTCTACATCTGCATGTATAACTGCTGCTTTATTGGGTAATGGATCTGAATGAACTATAACATTATTGACTTGCTTCTGATGGTTTGCAGTCTCAATTTTTTGAACAGAAACATGTTCAGAATGATGACTCCTCTGTGTTAATTCTTCTTGTTGTAGCTGAGTTTCGAGCTGCAAAAATTCTATCTTCTCTTGTGCATATTGCAGACAAGTTTTAATATCACAGAGAGAGTTCTTGCTTATGTTTATCATCCCTCCAACATTGACATGTATTAAAGTGTTCAATAATTATAACATAGTATCAAGTCTGGTCATCTTCTCAAAAACTCAAGTCAGCAAAAAAGGAATGATAAAATGATAGACACCAACTTGAAGAAATAGCTCTGCAAACTTTGGTGTCGTAATCAAACTAATTCCAAATGGAATTGATTTCATGCATACATGGTGGATATCACCTCTGAAAGCAAAAGGATCTTAACGAATCATGGAAGACATCTTCTATCAACAAACAATTTCACGTGTTCCAAAACGAACCTCGTTTCACCTATTTTTCCTATTGTAGTATCGTAAAGATTGCCCAAACCAAATGCCACCTCTTCTCGTATATCAAATGTAGTAGTTGCCAATAAGTGCAATAGTGGGAAAACTGCACCACTTAAGGAGAATGAATCAACAAGAAAAATGACCAACGCATATGCCAGATTGAAGAGCAACCACGGGATTTTAAGAGGCAAATTTCTTAATATATAAAACCTGACAAGAATAGAGAAGGGACAATGCTTTGAACTCTAGATTTAAAACCTCTCATGCTTCCATTTCTTCATTGGGAAGGGATGCATTTGAAACCATTTTTCGTGGCCCACATGGAATGAAAAGTTGTTGTCACATTATTTGCAATCACGGAATATAGTTAACGCCAAAGAAATGGATGGAATCATCACCGTTTTCACACCATACATTGTCTTACCATAAGCAACTGGTGGGCTCCAGTATTGTAGCAATAATGCTACAACTCCTGGAGCTTCCTATCTCTAATTCTATCAACCCGGTAGTTCATAACAAACTTGGAAGTGACGGTGCTGTATGCACAAGTACTAGCTCTTGTCGCAGCTGTCACTTGGTCAGCTGGCACAAAGTCCACTAGGGCTCAAGCCAACTTCTATATGCTCTTAGAAGAAGCTTTCTAAATGATGGACGAAGACTATCTCAAAGGAAATTAACCTACTTTGCAATGATGAACTGAAAGCCAACAAAACAGGGAAACCCTAGTAAACCCTAATCTGACTAGTCTAATCTCTATGATGCAATGGTGGGTGTGCAAACTTCCAGAAATGATGCCATTACTTCTAGTGATAGGAGATGCATGAATTTAAGCTACTTCTACTGAAAAGAACATTGTTTTTGGATTTTTGCTTAAGTGGTTGGAGTTGTTACGATTTTGTTTCTTATTAGGGTTTGACTGTGCAGGGGTAGTTCGAAGGAAAGAAAGCTTGGGAAAGATCAGGAGGGCTAGGAGAGGTTCCAGAGGATCCAAAACATCATTCCATATAATTCCACAATGTTTAGGTGCTCAGCAACTGAGGTTACAGGTTTCTAAAGGATGTCTGCAGGGGATCCTACAGGAAGCTTGGGATTTCTACAGGAAGTCTGCTAACTTCTACAGGATGTTCTGTGGTTGGAGTTTTGGGTGATGGAGGAGTGGAGGAGTTGTATGGGTGGATAGGTAGGATGGAAAGGGAGCCTATGATGGCTCAAGGACAGAGATATGATATGAGGAAAGAATGGGTCAAGTTGGTTGGTGTATAGGAGGATGGAAACAATGGAAAGTCCAAAAAGATGAAGTTACGTGAACAGTAGGAGTGTTGGAAGGCAAACGATCTGAACAGAGGTTAGGTAGGTGGCTTTAGATGCGGTTGAGAAGAAGAAGAAGATAACAGAGTGATGCAACGCAGTGTACAGGAAACAAATCTGCACAAAACCGAGAATTCATCAATTTATCCTAACTGTGTTATTAAATCAACGAACAACAATGTATACTTCAGAGAAAAATCGTGCATGGAGTTGGAACGAGGAAATACTGCTCAAGATCAGAATGCATGGATGGATCTACAATTGAAATGACTGTGTTGTAGCTTGAATGAAAGTGTAAGACTGCGTTTTTTTGGTGGCTGGTACAGTCTACACCTCCAATCTCTAACAAAGATGGCAGTGAGTGCACTGTCAGCCCTTTCTTGGAGCTCTAATGAATGTTGATCCTCCTACTCTAATCTAAGCAACTAAAAGCACTTGAACCATAAACTAATCCTACTCAATCACATAAAAGGAATCAAATCAGCAAACTGTAATTTCTAAATGCATGTCAAAACAGAGGAATAAAGTGCTGAAAAGAAAGACAAGTAACAATACAAGGAAGAGGAGGTCTATTGCTCTCAGGTTGGGCCCTAACCTGAGAGCTATAGCTCCCTTAAAAACTCAGAATTGAATCAAAAGTTTCCTGTCTTTATTGAATAATCATGAGTCTAATGACATGCCAAAACTGGCTTACAAAGAGCAAAACCGAGCTGTAGCTCGTGCTTAGAAATTGCAATAGTAGTTCAAAAGTTCAAAAAGCTCCCATCAAAGGCCACGGCCTTAATATTTATACATGATGAGGATCAAGCTGGCTTCCTCAATTAATGGAGCTCGACTGTCCAACTAAAAGTTAAACTACTGTAAATTGCTGTTCCTGTAGAACTTGTTGGCTGCCTTTAAGCTCAGTGGGGAGAGCTGTTGGAGCTCGGAGTTACGGTGGAGATCACGAGGGAGGTTATTTAAGGCTGTAGACAACCTCCCTATAAACCTGCAATGCCACCTTTGCTGTCTCCTTGTCTCCTTCTGCATGGTCTTTGCTCCCTTTAATGCCAAAAAAACCTGAAATCATCATGTATTAGCCACATAGATATAATGGCTGCCCTTCTTCCTACAAATAACACGAATATACCAAGAAATGAATGCATAAGTGATAAAAGATGAAGGGTTGAGCAAGGTAAGTAGGCCAAATGAGCCCAATCTGTTACCAAAAATTTGGGCTCACCATCACCCCCCAGCTAAAATATTTGCTCATCCTTGAGCAATTTTGCCCCAGCTCCTTGTCCTTGGCCGAGAACTAGGCTCCGGAATATGTTCTTTCTTCCCTACTCTTGGTGGCTCTGCCTGTTCTGCTCTTGGTGGCGATGAGGGTGCCACTCCTTCCCTCTTCTCTGTTTCCTTGACCTTGAGCTTGGATTTTGAAGCCGATTGGTCTATCCTTCTTTTCCAAGTAGTTGCTTTTGGGATCTCCTTCTCGTAGGTGACCGATATCTTCGAGGGGGGCCTCTCACTGGGTGAAGTAGGGGCATCCCCTGTAGTGACTTGGCTGCTGGATGGGGGCTGTGGCTTGCCCGTCTTTATCCTCGAACTTCTTCGAACTTCAGAGTATAGAGGGGTCTACCTCTTTCTCTTTTCTTTTGGCTTAGGTGGCGTGCTGAGGCCAGCTAGTACAGCTGCTGCCTCCCTTTCACGAATATCAGCCTTCTTCTCCTTGGGTTTCACCTTTTCAGGGCTTCCTGTAGAAGACCCTGTTTTAGCCAATTTCGGGCTTCCTGTAGAAGCCCCTGTTTTGGTAATTTTCGGGCTTCCTGTAGAAGACCCTTTTTCTGTTTTCGGGCTTCCTGTAGAAGACCCTTTTCCAATAACTTTCGGGCTTTCTGTAGAAGCCTATTTCTGCTTTCCTGTAGGCACAGGTGTCACCACTTTGGCTTGCTTTTCTGCATGGGTTTTACTTTTTGGTTTGGTTGCGGGTGCTGATGAGGTACTCGTGCGGATGTGGACCTTCTCAGCTTTGTTCGTTTTGCTCTGCAACCTTTTCTCTCTTGCTGACAAGATGGGTGTGTCACCTTTTTCCTCAGCATCCTTTTTCTCATGCTTCCTCCTTTGTTCTTTCTTCTGCACTGTGTTCGGGGTCTTCTGGCCAGTTTCTTTCTTTCCCGTGGCCACTGCTTCTTTTTCCTCACTGCTGGAGGAACCACTTTCCTCGGTTAGCATCCTTATGTCTCCATCTCTTGTCAAATTTCTGAATGATTCCCATGAGAGGGGAACCTTATATGAATGAAGCGCATCCTCCACAAGAAGTTTGATCAATCCATGGTGGGCTACCTGATCTGGTATGCCTTCTTTTAACTTTGTGGCACACTCAATTAGAGACTGTAGCAAGAAATAAGGAATGCTCAGTTTATTTTCTACAGGAAGATCAATCTGGTGTCTCAATTCAGTGAGCAACCTGAAGTGATACGCGTACACGATGCTAAAACGGCCTTCACAGGTTATATACTTCATAATTTGCAGGCTAACTTCATTCCATGGTGGCAGCAAGCTGGTTCTTCGCACCCCATTTTTGTCCTCCGTGAATTCCTCCTCAGGTGGAAAGAATTCTTTCTTTGCCTGCTGGCTCAACTTCCTTTCTTCCTTATCCCATGGCAAGCCCATTGGAAGTTCAGTAATTCGACTGATATATTGCGGGGTGAGCTTGAGGCTTAGGCCCCTGAAGTTCACGGTGGTCAGTGTTTTGGATTTCGGCCTCAATGCTTGTAAAAATTCTTCTGCCACTTAGTCGTCATGACCCTGCAACTTGTCACAAAAGGATATCCATTGTGCCCATGTGAAGAGCTCCGCCACCTCCTGGTTTTCTCTTAACTTTGATGAATCAATGGGTTCCCATCCAATAAACCCACCTGGCATGATAAAAACTGTTGCTAGAGGTGGCGAATGCGGAAGAAGTTTAGCTTATTGGGACAGAGCATTGAATTACGCCTCCGTCGTGAAAATAATTCAGAAAACTTATCCCTGAGGACCTTAACACAGTTTAATTCACTGACATCCTGTAGAACGACAGTCTATCCACAGCAGACAACACTTTCAACCATTTCCTACAACCAGACTGTAGACGACGATTCTGCCACCTTTAAAAACCAATTGCATGGAGAGTTCAGGGTTACCTTTTTATCTACCACCTTTTTACGTGAGGAACCCGCCTTCCTGTAGAAACAACTTTCCTGTAGGAGCAGCTTTCCTGTAGAAGCAGCGCGTGATTCCTGGGGAAGACTGCAGTTGATTTGCACTCTCGGTGGTGCTTCTCAGTCGTTTTGATAGCCAAAGGCTCGGAGTTTCGAACTGCAGAGAGATCTGAATGTTCACTCGAGGTTCGAACGGCGAATGATAAATGCATGCGGCCAATCTAGCCGATTAGATTTGAATCGGCGGGATCCGTGGCGCGGGGGTGAGCTGTCCCCGCCGGACCGTTGGATGACGTCATTCCATCATTTGACTGCGCGTTCACTTACTACCGCATCATCCCTCCAGCAGATTCACCGCCGTTTCTTCTGCTAAATCCGTTTTTTCCGACGGGGATTGTTCTCACGTGTATGCTGATCATTCCTTTTGTCACGGTTGCCACCCAAACATCTGAATGGACCATTAACCGGTCGACGTGGCCAATCAACTGGCCATACAGCCGCTCAACCCATTCATTTTACACTTTGCAAACAATTCAAAGTAAAATTCATGCGATCTGACGGAAGAAAGGGTCGAGACACTTACCTGCGCGGCTGCAACATGATTTCTCGGGTTTTGGACGATGATGAATGGATCTACCTGCTGCTGGTGAATTTGCACAGGCCCAGAGGTTCACGTTTACAGGCTGCCGACGATGGAGTTGATGCTTGGTTGCATGCGTCCGCGTTCATTGCATATGGCCAGCGCTGTGAATAGTATACACTCTAGCGGGCTCAACTGTTACAGGACTCCCGCGGGATGTCTTGTAACAGTTCTTCCTCCTTGGGTGCATGCTGCACGACGAAGGATCTGGCCTCCCGATCATGCTCCCAGGGCTTCTGGATGACTAGGACGGATATGGTATGAGATCTCAGAGTTTTTTTCATTTAAAAATTGCTTTTTCTTGAGAACTCATCGATCTGCTTTGCTGGTGCAGGTAACTTCGTTGCATGTCGACAAGGATGGCAGGACGAGTTGACAACAATGTGCAAGGGAGATAACAATAGCTTGCATGCGTTCAAACCGATCCTTAGTCGTTAGGTCTCCTCATAAAATGGATTCTAGGCCATCCTGATCTTCTACAGGAAGTTTCCTGTAGAAATACAGAGCTTCCTGTAGAAAGGTTGCGTTTCCTATAGAGAGTCTGCACCTTCCTGTAGAAAATCTACATCTTCCTGTAGAAAATCTGCGTCTTCCTGTAGAAAATCTGCGTCTTCCTGTAGAAGACTCAAGCTGTAATAAAATTGCACATACCTTGGAGAAAATGAGTATTCTTGGAGGAGGTGCTGGTGAGGTCTCCTGACAGCATGATAAGGATCCTTGGCTTTGAGTTGAGAGGCTTCCTCTCCTCCATAGAACACCTGCAACCTGCATGCAATTATACATTATGAATCTGCTGACCTTGTTTTTTCTTCTTCTTTTTTTTTTTTTTTTGAAAGATAACAGGGGCGCCTCATTGAGGTTTTCACCTTTGCCATCTGCCTTAAGCGCCTCAAAGAGGTTTTCACTCAAGGATCTTTTCCAATCTCTTTTTTTTTTTTTTTTGAAAGACAATAGGGGCGCCTCAATGAGGTTTTCACACCCTACCACCTGCCTTGGGCGCCTCAGAGAGGTTTTCACCCAAGGATCTTTATTTTTTTTTTTTAGATCTTTCAGGGTATGCCCATAGGAGAGGCAGAACCCTTTTCTATGACCAATACTGATTTCTCCATAGTTTTGATGAACTCTTGTCTTGAGAGAGGCTTCCTGTAGATCTTCAATCGATGCCCATTGACAAGCATGGGGATGGCTTCCTCATCAATGGTCCGAATAAGAACAGATCCATTGTCATGACATTTTTCCACTGCATATGGTCCTAGCCATCTGGTTCTCAGCTTTCCCTTGAAATCTTTGTATATGGAGTCATACAACAAAGCCCAATCTCCCGGCTGGAATTGCTTGTCATGGAGATATTGGTCATGCCACACCTTTCTCTGAAGTTGAACCACTTCTGAGTGAAGGAGGGCCTGCATTCAGTGCTCATCCAATCCATTCAGCTGCAATAACCTTTCTTGTTGTGCATGGCTGAGATCTAGATCTAGCTGAGCTACCATCCTCAAAGTGTTGTATTCAAACTCAATGGGCAGCAAAGCTTTCTTCCCATAGACCAGCTCATAAGGTGTGAAGCCGGTGGTGGTCTTCCAGGTGGTGTTGTAAGCCCATGTGGCCTCAACCAGGCGATCTGCCCAGTCCTTTCTGCTGCTGCTCACCACCTTAGTCAAGATCCCTTCCAATGCTCTATTGGTGACTTCCACCTGCCCATTTGCTTGAGGGTGATAGGGGGTGGAAGTCCTATGCTTGATCTTGTGGTGAGCTAGTAAGTCTTCAACTAGGTTGGATGTGAACTGGCTCCCTTGATCGGTGACTAGCTCTCTTGCGTAGCCAAACTTGTAGAAGATGTTTTCTCTTAAGAACTCGGCCACCTTTTCTTCTGTTGCTGCTTTGATTGCTTTAGTCTCTGCCCACTTTGTCAGGTAGTCAGTACACATAATGATGTAAGACCTTTGCCTCGAAGGAGGGTTGATTGGACCCACAAAGTCCATGCCCCACTTCTCAAATGGCTCAAGAGTCACTTGAGGTTGGAGAGGCATCTCATCCCTTTGAGTCGGTTTCCCCATTCTTTGGCATTGGTCACATTAGCTGATATATCTTCTGACATCTTGATGAAGTGTGGGCCAATAGTAGCCTGCCTGCAGGATCTTGAAGGCAGTTCTCTTTGCTGCAAAATGTCCTCCACAAGGCCCATCATGATAGGTGAGGAGGATATTAAAGACTTCCTCCTCCCTTACACAACGCCTTAAGATATGATCGGGGCCAATCTTGAACAGATTGCCCCCAATCCAAGTAAATGAGGCACTTTTTCTGATGATTCTGCTCTTCTCTCTTGAAGATAGGTGCGGAGGGAATTGTGCTAAAACAAGGTAGTTTTCTATATCAGCAAACCATGGAGAGAGTGCTGAGATAGCAAACAGATGTTCATCAGGCATCTGGTCATCCACTGTTCCATCCTCATCTGCAGACAAATCCAATCTAGATAAAAAGTCAGCAACAACATTTTCTTTACCTGGTTTGTCAACAATGGTCAAATCAAAATGTTGCAACAAAAGTAACCATCTAATAATACGAGCATTCACATCTGATTTATTCATTAAATATCTAATTGCAACATGGTCTGTATGTACAAATGTTTGATAGCCAGTGATATAGTGTCGGAACTTGTTCAGTGCATGGACCACAGCCAAAAACTCTTTCTCAGTTACAATGTAGTTCAGCTCAGCTTTGGACAAGTTTTTACTAACAAAGTAAATGGCATATGGAAGTTTTTGTTCAACTTGTCCTAAAGCTGCACCTATGGCTTTGTTTGAGGCATCAGTGTGGATGTGGAAAGGTAGGGCCCAGTTTGGACCTCTCAGGATTGGTGCTGACACCAACTTGTCCTTTAATTCATTCAAATCCCTCTGACAATCATTAGTCCACTTAAACTCCACATCTTTTGCCAACAGGCCAAACAATGGCGAGGCTAGCTTGCTGAAGTCCTTAATGAATCTCCTGTAATATCCTGCTAATCCTAGGAAACTCCGAACATCCCTTACCTTTTGAGGAGGTGGAACCTTCTTGATGAGAGCAATTTTGTTAGGATCCACCTGTAACCCTTGGCAAGAAATGGTATGACCTAGCACGGCTCCTTCAGTCATCAGGAATTCACATTTTTCAGGACTAAGGGACAGGTTCTTCTCAATGCATTTGGTTAGGACTTTTCCCAGATTGGACAATGCTTCCTGGAAATTGGCCCCATAAGGAGTGAAGTCATCCATATAGATTTCCACTGCATCATGGACCAGCTCCGAGAAGATGCTCAAGACAGCTCTCTGGAAGGTAGCTGGAGCATTGCATAGCCCAAAGGGAAGAACTCGGTAGGCAAAGGTACCCCAAGGAAAAGTGAAGGTGGTCTGATCTTGGTCTTCCGGGCTGATTTGGATCTGGTTGTACCCGCTAAACCCATCCAGGAAAGAGAAGAACTTCTTTCCTGCCAGTCCATCCAACACTTGATCTATGAAAGGTAGATGGAAATGGTCTTTCTTGGTAGCTTTGTTCAGTTCTCGGTAGTCCACACAGATTCTCCACTTCCCATTCTTCTTGGGAACCAATACCAGAGGGGACACCCATTCACTATCTGAGATGGGGTAAATGAATCCGGCATCCAACAGTTTTTGCAATTCTTCCTTGACAATGTCCTTAAGGGTTGGGTTCATTCTCCTCTGAGGTTGCCTAACCGGTTTACAACCCTCTTTGATGTATATGTGATGGGTACAGACCGAGGGATGGACTCCTTTCATCTCCTTATAGCTCCAAGCAAAAGCATCTAGGTGACTGGCCAACAGGCTACACAACTCCTTTTCCTGGGAAGGAGATAGGGAGGAGCTGATCTTTAACGTTCTCTCAGTGCCGAACTCCACATTTTTGACTCTGGGAGTGACAGGGTTGGTCATACAAAGATCCACTATGGTGCTGGCTTGGGCATCCTCCACCAATTTCTCTAAGGATAGTGCACTGGAAGGTGGATTCTGGATCAAGGTCTCAATCAAGTCATCCTTGGTTGGGGGGTCTCTTCTAGTGGTATCTAGGGTGCACAAAGGTGCTGAGTATACTTCATCCTCTTCTCCTTCCTCCAACCAAAGTGGTAAGTCATGCTCTAAGGAAGGTTGGGCAGGAGGATATAGGACTAGCTGCTTGGACATAGGACCATTTTTGATGGTCATATTTCCGGCACGACAACTTATGTAAGCATCTGCAGTGGCTAACCAAGGCCTTCCCAAAATAAGAGGATATCCCGTAAGCTTTGCCTTGGGTTGCAGAACCAAGAAATCTGCAGGGTATTCCCAAGAGTCGACAGAGACCAAGACATCCTCGACAATCCCTTCGGGAGTCACAGTGGAGCGATCTGCCAGTTGCAGAACTGTCGAGGTCTTCCTCAAGGAACCCTGAAGATTGAGTTTGAGCATGGTATCCCTGGTCATCACATTAATGGCGGCCCCCAAATCAATCAAAGTGTGAGGTATGATGATGCCATTGATGTGGACATCTACTACAGGACTCCCAGGATCTAGATACTTTGGGCAAATGACTTGTCCTAACATAAGGTCAGACAGTTGTCCTAAGACATTGATGGTTGAAGCATCTCTCTTTCGCCTGCCTGGGTGTTTGAAACACTTTTCCTTAACCAGTTTGTTGTATATTGGCACATCCTTGATGGCTTGGAGAAGTGGTATTTTCACACACAACTACTTGAGCTCACCCAGAAGCTCATCCTCCTCTGGGTTGGGTTGTGTGGTGGCTGTTAGTCTCTCAGGAAAGGGTGGAATAGCCTTTGGTTCACTTTCCTGTTTATCTTCCTCATCCTCTGGGGGAGGAGGTTGGCGATCTGGAAGAGTCTTGCCAGATCGAAGATTGATCTCCTGGATCTCCACAGCATATGTAGGGCATGATGTTTCCCTAGTGTATACCTGTTGGGCCTGTCTATTGTTGGGGTTCGGGTTCGGTTGAGCAGGTATTTGAGGTTGCTTTGGAGGAGCAGGAGGTAATGGTTGAGGTTGAACGGGTGGTGGAGGCAAAATGGCAGGAGGAGTTTTGTATTGGGGCCTCCACCCCGACTGAGGTGCATTCCACTGAGGTTGTGGCTGGGCATGTGAGTGATAAGAATGAGTAGTGGGTTGAGTAGGGTACTGAGGTGGATAAGACCATGGAGGAGGCATAGACCAGGAAGGATGAGCAGGGGGACCCCAGGAAGGCATAGGAGTTGATTGGTTGAGGCTGTAATAAGCTTGAGGTGCCCCTTGCATCCCCTGCTGGTAAGGTCTAGGTCCTTGTGGCCTCCTTTGGTTGAGGTAATAGAGAGGTTCAGTGGGAGCTTCTGTCCCTTGGTACATGGCTTTAAATCCATGTAAGGTTGGACATTGGTTTGTGGGATGGTCCTCCTCACAAACGAAACACACTTCAACCGAATGCAATGGACATTCGTTCTTAGTGTGTCTACTGGTACATCTAGGACAGAAGATAGCCAAGGCTCTCTCAGCTTCTTCCTTCTTCTGCTGGATCATGAATGTGTCCAGCTGCATGGCAATGGTCTGTCTCACCTCACTCTTAAGATCTTCCAATTTATTTGCAAACTCATGTTTGGAGAAAGGGACACCAGTTGAGGGGAGGTTTCCTCTACCTCGTTTCCGAGCTGCCCTGGAGTGGTTTCTAAACACAGTCTTGATGTCCTCATAAGGAAGTTGGTAAATGTCCCCCCCAGCTAACATGTGAAGGGTATCTAAGAGGTCTTCAGGGACTCCTCGGAGTAGGACCAACTTGAGGGATTCAGGGTCAAGTGTGCACCTGGCCCGCTTATAGCTAAGTTGGAACCTCTCCTCATAATCCTCTAAGGACTCATCATTTCCCATGGTCATCCGAAAGATTTCTCCCTTGGTTTCCTTGGACCTACAGTAATCCCTGTACTTGGTATTGAAAGCTTGCTGCATCTGAGCCCAGGTGGTGATACTATTCCCAGGTAAGCCCATGAACCAGCGTAATGCTACATCCTTAAGAGTGGAAGGGAATAGTTTCAACTTCTGCTCATCTTCAATATAGTCATAAGTTCTACAAAGGATAGCAAACTCAAACAGGAAGGTATCAGGATCTTCAGTATTCAGTCCATGGAAGTGAGGTAAAGCGGAGGGGCTAATGTTCTTCATTTTCATTTCTCCATTGGTCTCTCGGATGGGGAACGCACCTTCTATTCTCTCATCTTCTCTTCTATTTTCAGCCATAGCTTCAGATGGGATGGTCTCTAATTCTTCTTCTGCTATAGGATCTTCGTATATCTCAGGAGGTTCACCTATAGGTTCTTCTGGATCACTGTCACCGAAGAAGAGAGAAGGGCGACTCAGTGATGTGGTGGGGGTGTTGGGTAAGAATTTTCCTGTTTTATCTCGATTCCTACGAGGCATGAAATGGAAAGGCTTTTTTTTTATTGCTTTTGCTTTTTTCTGTGGTACCTGCAAAACTAAAACAGATTGATCTACAACTAACTATAAAGATGCAGAATTAAACTGAAAGCAGGAAAGAACTAATCTACTTTGCTCAAATGGAATTGCAGGAATGGAAATGCTAGTCTACGCTTGCAGAATTGAAACACTAATCTACGCTTGCAAAAATGAAATGCTAATCTACGCTTGCAAAAATGAAATTTCAGAATTGAAATGCTAATCTATGAAAGTAGAAATGAAATTGCAGAATTGAAATGCTAATCTATGAAAGCAGGAAGTGCTAATCTATGGAAGCAGGAAATGCTAATCTATGAAAGCAGGAAATGCTAATCTATGAAAGCAGGAAATGTCTATGCTACTTTTGCAGAATGGAAATGAAATAAACTACTTAGCAGAAGGAAAGAGTAAGAAAATAGAAGAAAATCAACAATCACCAATACTCTGACGCTTCCCCGGCAACGGCGACAAAAAGATGGTGGGCTCCAGTATTGTAGCAATAATGCTACAACTCCTGGAGCTTCCTATCTCTAATTCTATCAACCCGGTAGTTCGTAATGAACTTGGAAGCGACGGTGCTGTATGCACAAGTACTAGCTCTTGTCGCAGCTGTCACTTGGTCAGCTGGCACAAGTTCGCTAGGGCTCAAGCCAACTTCTATATGCTCTCAGAAGAAGCTTTCTAAATGATGGACGAAGACTATCTCAAAGGAAATTAAACTACTTTGCAATGATGAACTGAAAGCCAACAAAACAGGGAAACCCTAGTAAACCCTAATCTGACTAGTCTAATCTCTATGATGCAATGGTGGGTGTGAAAACCTCGAGAAATGATGCCATTACTTCTAGTGATAGGAGATGCATGAATTTAAGCTACTTCTACTGAAAAGAACATTGTTTTTGGATTTTTGCTTAAGTGGTTGGAGTTGTTACGATTTTGTTTCTTATTAGGGTTTGACTGTGCAGGGGTAGTTCAAAGGAAAGAAAGCTTGGGAAAGGTCAGGAGGGCTAGGAGAGGTTCCAGAGGATCCAAAACATCATTCCATAGAAGTCCACAACGTTCAGGTGCTCAACAACCGAGGTTACAGGTTTCTACAGGATGTCTGCAGGGGATCCTACAGGAAGCTTGGGATTTCTACAGGAAGTCTGCTAACTTCTACAGGATGTTCTGTGGTTGGAGTTTTGGGTGATGGAGGAGTGGAGGAGTTGTATGGGTGGATAGGTAGGATGGAAAGGGAGCCTATGATGGCTCAGGGACAGAGATATGAGATGAGGAAAGAATGGGTCAAGTTGGTTTGTGGATAGGAGGATGGAAACAATGGAAAGTCCAAAAAGATGAAGTTACGTGAACAGTAGGAGTATTGGAAGGCAAACGATCTGAACAGAGGTTAGGTAGGTGGCTTTAGACGCGGTTGAGAAGAAGAAGAAGATAACAGAGTGATGCAACGCAGTGTACAGGAAACAAATCTGCACAAAACCGAGAATTAATCAATTTATCCTAACTGTGTTATTAAATCAATGAACAACAATGTATACTTCAGAGAAAAATCGTGCATGGAGTTGGAATGAGGAAATACTGCTCAAGATCAGAATGCATGGATGGATCTACAATTGAAATGACTGTGTTGCAGCTTGAATGAAAGTGTAAGACTGCGTTTTTTTGGTGGCTGGTACGGTCTACACCTCCAATCTCTAACAGAGATGGCAGTGAGTGCACTGCCAGCCTTTTCTTGGAGCTCTAATGAATGTTGATCCTCCTACTCTAATCTAAGCAACTAAAAGCACTTGAACCATAAACTAATCCTACTCAGTCACATAAAAGGAATCAAATCAACAAACTATAATTTCTAAATGCATGTCAAAACAGAGGAATAAAGTGTTGAAAAGAAAGACAAGTAACAATACAAGGAAGAGGAGGTCTATTGCTCTCAGGTTGGGCCCTAACCTGAGAGCTATAGCTCCCTTAAAAACTCAGAATTGAATCAAAAGCTACCTGTATTTATTGAATAATCATGAGTCTAATGACATGCCAAAACTGGCTTACAAAGAGCAAAAACCGAGCTGTAGCTCGTGCTTAGAAATTGCAACAGTAGTTCAAAAATTCAAAAAGCTCCCATCAAAGGCCACGGCCTCAATATTTATACATGATGAGGATCAAGATGGCTTCCTCAATTAATGGAGCTTGGTTGTCCAACTAAAAGTTAAACTACTGTAAACTGTTGTTCATGTAGAACCTGTTGGATGCCTTTAAGCTCGGTGGGGAGAGTTGTTGGAGCTCGGAGTTAGAGTGGAGATCACGAGGGAGGTTATTTAAGGTTGTAGACAACCTCCCTATAAACCTGCAATGCCACCTTTGCTGTCTCCTTGTCTCCTTCTGCGTGGTCTTTGCTCCCTTTAATGCCAAAAAAACCTGAAATCATCATGTATTAGCCACATAGATATAATGCCTGCCCTTCTTCCTACAAATAACATGAATATACCAAGAAATGAATGCATAAGTGATAAAAGATGAAGGGTTGAGCAAGGTAAGTAGGCCAAATGAGCCCAATTTGTTACCAAAAATTGGGGCTCATCAGCAACCTCCTTGAACACATCATACACATCGCATAAACTTGGGAAAGATTGATAAACATGGCCTCCTCACCTCTGCTTTACAATGCCTGTTAATTATTTGGCAGGTTCTGTTGCTGATAAAACTGTGAACCAGAAGCCTGCATCTCTTTTCATGAGATTTCCCAGGGGATTTGCTTTGCCTTCAGAAATTGAATTGAAAGAAAAGTTTTCTCGCTTTGGTCCTCTAGATATATCTGAAACAAAGGTTTTTAGACGTTCAGGCTATGCTCAGGTTGCATTCAAAAGGTCTTCTGTGGCAGAATCAACTTTCAATTATGTATCAGAAAATGACATTTTTGGATCAACAACAGTCAGTTTTAGGCTTAGATATCCTTCACCTGAAACACAGGTAGACACAACACAAAAGAATGAACGTGGGAAACATGGAAGAGGTAATTTTGTGTCAAAGGATGTAGTTAAAGATGCAGACGGGCTTCAAGAGAATCTAGTGCAACCATCTGATTCAGTTGCTCTTTCTGCGGAGAAACTGAGCACATCTAAATCAAATAACTTAGGGACAACACGTCCAGCTGCTCCAAATTATATATCTCGCAAATCAAACGCTTCCAAAATCAACACCTTTGATTTGGCGCCCAAACACAGTTAAAAACCCTACGTGCTGTGACCATCTCCAACAGAAGAAGAAGAAAATGTTGAGGCTCAAAGGTTTGGGTACTCAAATTCTGTGCGGCGCTGCTACCATGCGCTTACAACATCTCTGCATGCCCTTCAATTCCAACCATTGGTATTCCAAGGTTGTGAAAGCTAGTTCTAATGATAAATTGTCTGAGACCTCCAGCTTATCTTCGAGTCTGGGCCACTATGCTCCAACTCAGCCCGATTTTTTTTTAATTTTTTTTTTCCGGCGTCAAACTGACAAGATATATTTCAAGCATACAGTCTTCAAAGATGAAGAGGCACTTGGGATGAGACCCAAATTACCTGATTATATCACATTGAAGATGGGAGGAGTCACACTTGCAAAGGAAGGTTGCATGTTCCTTCAAACACAGATCCACTTCAAACACTCATCAGTCCTCGTATATACGGCACTCATCGGTCTCTGGATTCTCCTTACAGTAACCTTCTAAAGGGTCCTGTTTCTCGGAGCATAGGCGAAAGTGGGCTTTGGCCTGGCTCACTTCCTCTACTTCGTCCCACGCAATTCTGCACTCCTCGGAGAATTCATTTTCCATTAACAATAACATAACCACGCATATCAGGTCCATTCTGATTTATTTGACCTCAAATCACACCATTTCCCCAAAACTATATGCGTATTAACAGATCTATATGCGTTTTCATTGAAAAACTATATGCGTATAAACGTAACAACGTTCAACGGAATGGTGACTATATGCGTATTAGTAATAACTGTAACAGCGATACCACGTTTCCGCGTTCTTCAATGTGACAACATTCTTTTCATGCGTGGATTGGAGCAGTGTTTTCCACGATATCCCGCTTCTCCACCAGACTCCAAACGGGACCACGCTCACCGCATCTCCTCCATGTGACAGTGTTCAATATTGCAGGTAAAAGGAAATGAAAATCCAAGCGATGTCAATGGAAATCCAAGCATTCAGGCTACGTGGAGCAGGCCAGCGTTCAGAAATAAAATGCATATGACAGACAGGGACAGAGTGCGGGAACTAAGGTTTGAAAACCTGAATTCTATCTTGCTGTTAAGGATCTTGAATGTGAAATACAGCTAAGGATGGCCGAGTGATCTCAGGTGCTAGACTCAAGTTCTGGTCATCGATTGAGGGCGTTATGCTTGTAGGAAATCGATTGGTATGGGTGGCAGCGTACCAGTCGAAGGAGTATTTCAGAAAGCAGCATTTTGCATGCAGGTGGAGTAGCTACATGAGCAGTTCTTTTAAATGGAGCGTTTATGGATAGAGAGTGCAGGTAATGTCAGAGTCTTAAAATAGCCAGAGTCAGGTGCAGCATATACAGTGCCAAAGGTCAAGTAGGAGAGGTAGCAGATAATGAATTAATGGAGTGTTATAGGTAATGGGTAGAACTGGCAGGTCTGCACACAGTAAAACGATTTATAAGGTGGAAATTCTGCCCAATTCTAATTAGGAGAAAGGCGGAACTGACATATATATAGAGACCACAAAACAAGTGGCTCAAATTGGAGCAGGACCAGAAATCGCCTGCTCTGATACCATGTTAAACACACATGGAAAACAAGTGAAATATGAATGATAAATCATGAGAGTACAATTTCTATTAACAAATGATTTACATTTATAGTACATTATGTGACCATTGGGTTTCACATCCCAAGGTCTCTTAGACTGCTTTTGTCTATTCAGCTTCCACACTAACCCATTTAGGATTAGGTGTCCAACAGAAGAATCATCCAAAATCTCAAATTATAGGAGAAAAAGGGTCTAGAGTACAAACAGGAAGAACTCTTACAGGGGCCTCATGTTATCTCACATTGATATCCTCCACAAAACCTCAGAATGTACATGAAGCATGCAAAGATGAATGCTGGGTCAAGTCCATGGATGAAGAATTATACCAAATTGAAAATAATGATACTTGGGAATTAGCTCCTGGACCTCATGATAAAAATGTTATGGGACAAAATCGATATTTAAGAATAAGTTGAATGAAAATGGACAAGTTATTAGAAACAAGGCAAGACTTGTTTGTAAAGGGTATGCTTAACAAGAAGGTATACATTTTGAAGAAACCTTTGCACCTGTTGCCAAACTTGAAGAAATAAGGATGTTTCTTACCACTTCTAGTTTTCGAAAATTCAAAGTATATGAAATGGATGTAAAATCAGCTTTCCTTAATGGAGATTTAGAAGAAGAAGTGTATATTGAACCACCAGAAGGATTGATTCTTGAAAATGATGCAAAACTCATATGCAAGCTCAAAAAGGCTCTCTATGGTTTGAAATAAGCTCCAAGGGCTTGATATTACCACCTTGACAAATATATACAACAACAAGGTTTCATAAAAGGTTCTGTAGATAGGAATTTATACGCAAAGATTGAAAATGATAAACTACTAATTATTGTTGTTTATGTTGATGATATCATCTTCGGTAGAAATGAAGAATCCATGAGTCAAAAGTTTTCTTTAGTAATGCAACAAGAATTTGAAATTTCCTTACTTCGTGAACTTACTTATTTTCTTGGTCCACAAGTACAACAAACAAAAGATTGTATCTTTGTTTCACAAATCAAATATCTCAAGCAAATCTTGAAGAAGTATGGGATGGAAGATTCTAAACCAGTATGTACTCCAATGGTAACAGGATGCAGTCTCAGCTCTAACAATGAATCTCCAGCAGTAAACCAGCCAACTTACAGATCTATGATTGGAAGTCTTCTTTATCTAACAAGTACCAAACCTGACATCATGCATGCATTAGGAATTGTTGGAAGGTTCCAAGCAAATCGAAAGGAATCACATCTCCAAGCAATCAAAAGAATCTTCAAATATCTTCAATGAACTCAGGACTTTGGACTATGGTATCCTAAAGATACAAACCTTACTCTTCATGCATATATAGATGAAAATTGGGGAGGAAGTGTTGATTATCGAAAAAACACTAGTGGAGGTGCATTCTATATGGGTTCTCTGTTAGTGTCTTGGTTCAGCAAGAAACAAAGTTTGATTACTTTATCTACAACTAAAGAAAAATATGTGGCTGTTGCATCTTGCTGCACACAACTACTTTGGATGATGGAAAATTTGCAAGAAATTCAGATCACATGTAATCCACCCATCTCCATTCTATGTGATAATACAAATGCCATCAATATTTCAAAAAATCCAGTCATGCACTCCAAGACCAAGCACATACCCATCAAGTGCCATTTCTACGAGAACAAATGCTTGAACAAAAGGTCAAATTGGAGTATGTTCCCTCCAAATAACAGGTTGCTGATATATTCACTAAACCACTGTGCAGAGAAACATTTGAATATCTTAGACAAATATGGGAGTAGTTGATGCATCATCCTACTGTTAAATCCAATTTTTCAAAGGAAGGTTATTATACATGGGTTTCATGAAGTTTAGTCACATATACACACGGGTTTTTATGGTTGAAGGAGCATATATGTTTTTTTGATAGAAAAACAGTGGGTCAAACTTCAATATGGATGCTCTATCCAATGTTAATGTTCATGGGGAGCATTAGCCTTCACACACATTCTTCATTTATGGCATTATGGTTGCTAAATCCAACTATGGCTTTAGATATTTATATCATTTTTTTTTTGTTTAAATCATGTAAAGGTCTAAGGGTTTGATATGACTTCTTATATATTTGAATGGGTCCTATTGGACAAATGATGTAATTTGTACCGCCACTTTGCATGGGATGGATGATGTAATATTTGTTGTATTTTTGTCATGTATTAAAATTTGGTATATCCCCACTTGGTTCGGTGATTGATGTATGTATGAATCATTGGTCATAAGGAGATCATACTGGCTTAGTTGAGTTATAGAGTCATGTTATTCTTTTGAATCATATAACTGCAGACTCGACATGTACTCAAGGGGAGCATGGAAACATAATGCATATCAAAGGAGGAAAGTTGTTTCGTCTGCCCTTTTCCCTTGATGTCAAAGGGGGAGAGAATTTTGGTGTTGCATGTTATCTCTAACAGTTTTTACATCTTGCAGTAATCAACGCCTTCATGGTTACCATCAAGTCCAAAGGGGGAGATTGTTGGCATTATGATACAAGTGTTGTTCTTGATGGCAACTCACTCACAAGTTCACTCAGTGTTGGTAAAAGGTAACTCACAATACAACAAGTATATTTAGAGGTAACAGGGTAGTGGTACAGAAGAACAGGAAGATGGAACTAAGGTCTGCTGATCAGAATAAAGAAAGTAAAGGAAAAGGATGATGAAAAGCAGTTTAAGAAGTATAAGAAGGTCAACTCAGTCAACATAGTGTATACACGTTGGTCCACAGAACAAAAAGAGAGTATATGTATACATGCACTCCCACAGGAGGACAAGAGCGTACATGCTAGAAAACCAAGGTTTTGCCCCGAAGTATTTGGTCCAAGGTATTTTGGGTCTAAGGTATTGGTCCAAGGTATTTGGTCCGAGGTATTGACCCTAGGTATTTTGTCCAAATTATTGGTCCCAAGTGGTTTTGGTCTAAGGTATTGACACAAGGCCTAAAGCTATATAAGGAGGAGAAGATCATAAGGCCATGTGTGCAAGTGTATGGGTTTCTAAGGAATACTTCTATCTGAAGTATATTTTATCTTGCAGGGGCTATGCTTGTGATTTGAACTGAAATAATTTGTGCACCTTGAATTTAATGTTGGATCAAGATCATGAGACCTAAAATGACTTATTATTGAATGACCTGATATTGGTTAGGCTAGATCTTATTATGTACACCTGTTTTATTCATCAAATGTCATGATCTGGGTTTGTCTAAAGTCTGGAAGTGTAGCGAATTTATGAGTTAATATTTGCAAATATGTATGCTGGTTCGTCTCCACAAAAGCATTCGTACACACGGGTTCTACTCTTCAAAATAGCGTATACAAAAGAAAAGCCTCTTCTTCAGATCTGACTAATCTATCTGATCAATTATGTTGTTTTACTATTGTTTGTCAATGAAGTCTTCTTAGATCTGAATGTAAAACTGAATGCATGAGGAGGTTGGTATCTGATTGATTGATTGAATACGTGAGAAGGGTGATATCTGCTACTAACTATGTAAATCTCTATAAATAGACAATATATGGTCAGCATACTACTAGTTGGTATGGACTTGATTTAGAAATTTTATGTTTCAGTAGTCTTGAAGGTATATGTAGGTTTGATTATAAGAAGTAGCGTATACATGCAAGTTTTCTTCAGTAAAGTAGCGTATACATTTTGATGCATGATTTTTGAGGTTGCAGCTAGTTCTGAATGATGATGTAGGTTTCTGGGTTCAGCACAACGTTCTAGTGACAATGATCTAAGTGTTTAGATTAACTGATTGTTGGTTGATGTAGTTTGAGTTTCAAAGATCTTGATGGGTCCACTATGAAAATTTGATGAAACGAGGCCTTCATGTGTATTGTTGTGTACGAGGAGCATCCAGTCTGAAAAATTATTAAACATGGTCCCCGAAGGAAGAGAGAAGGTTGTATCCCTCTGTAGGCCAGCGCCTACGTACTAGTAATCACATTGACTAGTACAAAAGCTAGGGGGCTGCAAATCTCTTCCAGTAGAAATTGGAAAACAAGAGAAGGTTGTAGCCTTCTACAGGTGGGTGCTTTCATATTGGTATAAGTCTACACTAGTACAAGATTGTAAACATGTTTTCTTATTATTAAAAGAAGATAGAGATGACAATAGCAGGTGGTTTGCACCCACATTGGGTTTCCACCTTAAATCTTGGTGTTCATGTGTGTTGCTTAGGTGTGATGGTTTATTCTATTTTTACTACTCTGTTTAATAAGTTACTCATGCACTAGTTAAATATCAACACATGATAAAAATTTTAAATCATGAGTTTTCTATGTGTGCGTTGGTTTCTCTAATCATAGTTTTGTGTACACACTAGTTCACTTTATAGAAGTAAAGTATATAAATATATTTGAGAAAAGAAAAATTATTGATCAGATAATAATAATTCATCCCCCTTGTTATCACTCAGGTTGTCATTAAGCTCCGGAAAAGGATACGACCGAGGTAACCACAGACCAACTTTGGACTGCAGGTTCTAACCCACCTGCAATCAGAGAGGGCTCTCTCTTTATGATTTAGCTTTGTTGAAAAGGATTTTAGGCTAGGTCTTGAGTTCAGAGGGTTTTGTTTTGTTTTTGGTGGGAAAATTGATGTTTTCAGACAGAGAGGCAAGGCATAGTCTGGTAGTTTCAAACCATTGGGCGTGGAGTCGAGGAGGGGAACTGCTGGTGCATTTCTTCGGTCACAAGAGAGGTAAAATGGAGCAAGATAGCCGAGCATGAAACAATATTTCAGGTTTAAATGATGGGAAGAATGCTAAGTAATGAGAGGCAGTTAAGAATCTCTCAATCAGCTTAACAGATGGAGGTAACAGAGCTCTACCTAGGGGCAGTGAAGAATCCCTAGATAATTGGCCAACACAAGTGAATCGGGGTAAACATGAGCTAGGAGGAATTCATATTCATAACCAATTCAATCAGAGGAAAACATAAAGAAATAGCAGAAATTGAGCATAGAGTGTATTTAAACAAATTCTAAGCTATTCTTTCTTTCTGCTATCTAGATAGTGGTAAACAATAAACAGAGGTAAGATGCACTTATTGCTTCAGGCTGCAGCACAAGAATTCCATCTTCATATCTCCAAAAGCATTCATTTACAACAGTCAGTTTGCTCTCCAATCTTTCAGCAATCTTTGATTATAGAAACAACTCAGGTATACAGTGCGAGTCTCCAGTGAAAATTATCAATCAACCAACCCTTGTAACAATGCAGAGGGCGGTATATATAGGGCAAAACTATCTACAGAGTTCCTTTATTACATCTTGACCTAATTAGGTCTGAAAGAAGGATAATTACTTAACCTAATCCTATCTAGAAATAAATGCATAAAATATCTCAGGCTGCACTCAGGGCCGCCGTATCAAAACTGAGTAAATGATGTTATCCTTGGTGGCTTGCTGCAGTGTTTTCTGAAATAAATGTGCATGGGTTTCTTCATCTCTGTTGTCTGTCTACATTTAAATCTTTAACTGTGATTTGAGGGCAAGGATGGGCTCATGCCTCTTGATTTGACTTTCTGGGGGGGTTCATCAATGTTCAGGTGCTTCGAGACCCTAAAAAATCTTTAGCTGATACTCTTTGGCTTTTCATCTTCATCTGATACTCTTTGGCAATAAAACGATGTTGTTCTGGCATGTTGGTGGGTCTAATCACAAATTAATGGCCGATGTTCGGCCTCTGTTTCCTTCAAAACTGTTTTCTGCTCCTCTCGGCAAGCTTTGCGAAGAAAAATGGTTCATTCGGCGCCTTTCAGGCTTCCTGGGGGCTGCAGAATGAAAATATTCCCTGAAGATTCCCCATTCTAGCCCAAAAAATCTAGTGATGAGAGATTTGCGGCTTATCAAAAACTGCCTCAGAAACTGATTCTGGGGCTCCGAAGTGCGATTTTTTTCCCTTCGCGCCAAAAAGTGCTGATGACGTTAGCATGACGTCAGCGGATGTGACTTCGTATGGCGGGTGACGTCAACGATGATCTCAGCATGATGACGTGGTAGGATGACGTCAGCGGGTGACGTCATCATGTACGGATGGTGACGTGGCATGTACAGTGGTAGGGTACGGTGGCAGGAGGCCACGTGGTTGGTGACTCGGCGGTACGGTGGCAGGAGGCCATGCAGGCGGACGACGTGTCACGGTGACTGGGCCGGGGGGTGATGCAGGTGGGTGACGTGGAGCTTATGTCACAGGGGAGGGCGGTAAGCGGTTTTGGCCGCACCACCATTAGCGCTTGGGTGGTTTTGGGGGGAGGCGCTCCGCCACATCCCAGAGCCTGATGCGTGGCGGGAGTACAGCGGTAATACCACCCATCTCCCAGATGCTAAAGCTCGGGCGTTTCGGGGATGGGAGGGCCCGTCAGCCATAGATCTACGGGGCGGATGATCCAACGGCTGGCGGGGATGGCGAGTCGGCGTGGGTATACGGCGGGGAATATGCGTGGAATATTCCAATTTAAATAGCACGCGCAGGTGGGGTTTGAAACTTAGGTTTAATGGGTTTGGGGGGTAAATACGGGCTGGTTAACGTATTTTATGCCCGAAACTTAGGATAAAGGTGCAAAAAGTGGGTTTTTGAGGGTTTTTTAGGGCTACGGAAGAGGTTATTAATATGGCCAGGTGTCAGATTAATCCCTGTTTAGACACGGATGGGCTAAAAGCAGCCCCAGATGGACTGTTCTTTCCCTGACTTAGAGAGAATATGGCTATATTGCCAGGGAGGGGATATTTACATAGGGGAATTTTATATACAAAGTTTTAGTAGGGGAAGGGGGAAAACTGATAGGGAATTATATACTAGAGTTAGTAGTTAATATGAAGGTGATCAACAAGCGCTAAGGTCAGGGACCTTAGGCTATTTTGGGGAAAAGAGTTTGAAAATAAAATCCTTGAGTGAAGCAGATCTTCACCAAGGCAACTGATATGGATAATGATGAAACTAAGAGGAATCAAGCAGATCTTGACCTCTTTGGGAAATTAGTAAGTGACTTGGGGAATTAGAAGAAGGGGGAGTTAGTTATGTCCACCTTTGAGCTCCCTTGCATGAAAACTGCCTGCACTGTGATCTATAAAGATAAAGCACTTTGTAACACAAAATTGATCATAAATTATCATTCTGAAACCACACAGCTACCTACCCAGCCTACTCTCCTATCATTTTTTCTTCTTTTGAATTGGGTGCACTTAGACTTGCAAACCCAGATTTACAATTTTTCTTTTGAATTTTTCCTATCTAAATCTACACTTATTTCTGCCAGGTCCTAGATTAAACAGTTGGGTCCCTTTGATTCTCTACCTATCTACAGATCTTCCAAGATTAAACTGTTTGGAGAGATATGATTCTCTATATTCTAAAACAGGAAACTTAAACCTAGGGAGACCAAGATTAAACTGTTTGGACCTCCCTTAACTGAAAACTCTTCAAAACTGGAAAAACTCATGAAAAATGGAATACAACAGTGCATTTGGACTAAGCATACTTCATGGCACCTCGTGGAAATATGGAACACTGCAGCCTAAAGTATGACATATTTGGCATGTAAAAATGTCAATCATGAAAAATGATACCCTGTTGCAACAGGAGGCTAACACCCCTCGCAGTATTATTTCCAGCACTTAGTTCAAAACTTTGATAACTTTGAATTAGATTCTATACCCCGCTCTCAAAATTATGATGTTGATCTACTTGCTAACGTTGCATCAAGGATTCTTCACTTTGAAAAATTTTCCCCATAATGTTTTTTAGTTGAAATTCTTTTGAAGCCTTTAATCCTCAACAATATTCAAAATTGGAGAGTATTTGATGACGATGGTGATCAAATCAAATATTTCTTGACTCTAGAAGATACTTTCAAAGGATCCATCATTGATTAAAATCAACATGCCACTCAATTACAATCATACTTTTCAGATGACCTAAAAAGTCAAAATTTTATTCCAAAATATGTAGTCTAATTGGAAAATTTATAAGATTTTCAAAATAAATTCAAAGGTAGTACAAATTTCAAAACTAATAGTTCTTTAATGCAATTTGAAGTTTTCAATTTGGGAATAGAAAACAACTTTAAAATATTAATTTGGGAAGTAATTGAACACCTAATAAAAGAGCCAGATTTATCAAATTGTTCAAGTAATATAAGGATGTTTTTGCATGGACTTTTGATGATCTGAAGGTTTATGATACCAAAATCATACAACATGTAATTCCAATCAAATATGATACTAAACCTTTTAAGCAAAAATTCATGAAAATGCATCCTAAACTTGAAGGCCAAATTAAAGAAGAGCTTAATAAACTTTTAAAAGCTTTAATTATTTTTCCAATTAGGCATTCGCAATGGGTATCAAATTTAGTTCTAGCTCGAAAGAAAAATAGAGATATTATAAACTGCATTGATTTTTGAAATATGAATAAATAATGTGAAAACGACAATTATCTTGTCCCTCCAATGGAATAGATTGTTCAATCAGTTCTAGAATTTGAAATTTTCTCTCTTCCTGGTGGATTATTTGGTTATAACCAGATTTTTGTGGCACCAGAGGATCAAATTAAAACTACTTTTCAAACCAAATGGGACACATATGGTTATAAAAATATGCCATTTGGATTAATCAATGTTGGGGCTAATTTTCAATGAGCCATGGATATTTCTTTCAATGGACTTATTAATAAATTCATGGTGGTATATCTACATGATATCAGAGTTTATTCAAAGAAAAGAGTTCAACATGTTGATCATCTGAGGAAAATATTTGAAATATGTCGAAAATATAGAATCTCATTAAATCCCAAAAAGATGATATTTGTTGGCACTAAAGGTAAACTATTAGGATTTATAGTTGCTAAATAAGGTCTTTTTATTGATCTGTATAGAGTCAAATAAATTTTGCAAATTATTCTTCCTCATAATAAAAAATCTATGTAACCTTTTCTTGGAAAGATTAATTTTGTTCGAAGATTTATTCCCAGTTTCCCTGAAATAGTTAGACAAATGCAATATTTGATTAAGAATGATCATATTTCTAAATGGGGGCCTCTAGAAAAATATTCTTTTGAAAAAATAAAAGAAGCCATTATTGCTGCTCCAACATTAATCAATCAAAATTTGGATAAATAATTTGTGTTGTATTCACTTTCATATCATATCTCTTATGCAATAGTCCTCACTTAGACAAATTTTGAAGATACAGAAATCCCTATTTCTTTCATGAGTTCTAGCTTTCAAGGTTTTGAATTAAACTATCATAGAAATGGACAAGTAAGCTTATGTTTTCTATAAATCAGTCAAACACTTTAGAGGTTTCTTGTTGAAATCTCATACTAAAGTGATAGTCCCCATCCAGCAGTCAGAAATTTGCTGGCTCAAAAGGACTTAGGAGAAAAAAGAGCAAACTCAATGACTACATTATAGGAATATGATTTAGAAATTAAACCATCTAAAGTCATTAGAGGACATTTTTTGTGTAAATTATCATCTAGAGCAAAAGGATATCACTGTAAGGTCCCACCTTACCAACCATCAATAGTATAGAGAAGTAAAGGTCATACTAAATTACTCAATTTTTATTTTTATTTTATTTTTGTTTTACTCATAATATGACTAACTTAGCTATCATGTAATCATGTTCCTTCAAATATTTCAATGTAAGAATATAACATAAGAACTCAGTGATAACTTTTCTTTAAGACCAATTTCAAAACACATTTCCTCTCAAGTTTAAAAGATCATAACATGTTCTCTTTTCATACTTATACATGAGCTCTAAGTAAGAGTGGAAATAGACTCTAGCATAATTCCACGTGCGAACATTAAGCTAAATCAACTTATTTGATTTCCTGGATTATGCTAAATAAGCTTCATTTATTGACTCTTGATATCATAACCACAAAAGTATTATAGTTCTTTTACAAAAATCACATATAAGTGTATGAGCATTAGCCTACCTATAGCAAGGTAACTAAGGGAATAATATGTCTTTCTTCATCAATAAATCTAATAAATATGATATGTTTATGAAATAGAATCACAAAACATATTGACCCAACAAAATTTCCAAATTCATCAATTAAAATTCCTAATCCCAATTATTAAGGCAATGCTGTAATCATGAGAAATATATAATGAGTGTTGAAACAAAAGAAACTATTGTTACTAATTGAGGAGCATGTGATTCTTCAAAAAGTGTCATGTAAAACAATGAAACTACATAAATTGGGCACAAGTAGTTGTTTTCTACAGTCATTAAATCACAAGAATGCACCCATGAACACATGTAGCTCAGACAAAACTTATTATGCTCACTTGCACAAAATGCTATAGAAAGTCACTATAAAATTGTTTCCAACAACCCCCCCTTTTTATGAATTATTTAGATAATAAAAGTAACAACAATCCTATTCTCTATTCACACTTCAACAAATTATTAAATTAATTTTCACGTTCATACCAAAAACTTTCAGACATAAGAAGCTACATCCATCAAAGAGTCTATTCATAAATTTCTATTACATAAAAACTACGATAATTTTACTCTAACAATTTATATGCACAAAAACTACAACCATTCATGTCTTTTGACAAACACTTTGCAAACATGCAATCTACAACCATTGAGGAATTTGATAAACACTTTGCAAGCATGCAATCTACAACCATTGGGGCATTTTGCCAGACACTTGGCAAAAATGAATTTGAGATTCCTCTTGAACCTATTCAACTCAGAAAATTCAGAAATTGAAACTTCAAATGTTGGCATCTTAAAACCGGGATTAAAAAATCTTAGTTTTTAATCAAAAACTCAAAGATAGACGCATATAATTGACAACAACAATCTGCAAAATCACCCAAATTTTTGATCTGGGTTCTGCAAAGTATTTTTTTGGAATCAAATGGGGGTTTAAATGGAAATTTGGCACGGATAACCCCTAATGTTGAGCGGAAACATAACATTCCAGAGATGTAATTTATTAAAACAACAACAATAAAAAAATTCCTACTATCTCATTTATCACTTTGTCAAACACTTAGTGTGCAAACTTCATCTACAACTATACATGGAGAAAAAAAAATCAAATTTATGATAATATGGTATTGTAGTCAACTCATGGCAACCTGCAATGGACAAAAATTCATTATAAAAAGAACTTAAAACTTTGGGAACACATTATTGTTTTAATTCCCCGGCATGTACATTCTCAACTACAACTACCATTCATTATTGGTTAGCTCATAAATAAATCTGTAAATATCTCATAAACATTCAGAAGTAGAAATTTCCAATGAAATTTAAAGTTCTACAACACTTTTAAATTAATAATAAACTAAAATTTAAAGAATGCTTATGAACATACCTAGCAGTCTATTTATATAATTCCAAAAAGATAGGAATATGTTGCAGCTCCAATGAGATTGTGCCTGCTCCAATATCCTTACCAACTCATCATGAACCATCTTGTTTTCCTCCCAACCATATTCTAGGAGAACTTCTCCCCTTGGAACCCCCGAGCTGTAAGAGCTCACAAAGGGTACCAAAATATAGCAGTAGAGAGATATCCAAGGCAAGTTGAGGAAGATAAGTTTCACTTGATCCCAATGCCACTCATGGTTAGCTCCACTAGGTAGAGCTACAAAGTAATTTAGATTAGGAATTTCAAAATCATTTCGAAAGCAACTGGCTACTCTCCAAGTCTCTCACTCTCATAATATTTCTCAAATCTATCCAACACTTGGTATCACAATGCACCTCCCTCCCCCTAAGTGAGAATACATGAGACACATATATAGGAGGAGCAACAAATTCTTGTCATAATGGAGGAGTAATATGCATGCATTGTATTCCATTTAGAGGAGTGTAACTCATGTGATTAAGGAGAGGTATGCATGCCTTAGTTAAGGATAATGTAACTTATGCATTAAAGAGAGTGTAAGAGGAATCTTTTATGACATGTCTTTAATGAGTTGAAGAGGAATATGCCATTCTTTGATGAGTGCATAAAATATATTGTAATGTATTACTAAAAGAGAGATATTTACATAGAGCCATGAGAGTCATCAAGGAGAGAGGCGTGAAGTGATTAAGGAGATGAAGGTGACTTGTATTTCTCTTTTAATAATAATATCATAGTCTCATAAAAGATAATAATAACAATAATAATATTAATAATATTGAGGATTAATTATAGATTGAATGACTAGGATTGATTAATGATAAGTTAAGTGATTTTCCTTCAGCTATAGTTGATTTCCAATTTATGTAATGTGATTTACTATTTTTGGAAAGTCATGCTTGAGATGCTAGACATGACTTTCTATTTTTATAAAGTCGCACTAGGATTGTTAGAAAAGAGTTTTTATTAAGGAAATTCATCCCTGATCTTCCCATGAGCCGTATCTTTCTTCTAGAGAATAGGATTTTGTACCCCTATTGCATGCATCTCTATGCCTTAATAGATTGAGGAGTACTGCACACCCTAACCTAATCTAAAGATCCAATATTCTACACCTTGATATTTTAAAATATTTAGGACTCCGCGCCCTAAAATTTTTATTATAGATGCAAGACTCCACGTCTTTATCTTTCATGGATTTAGGACTCCGCACCCTAATTTCCATGGCTTCTCATATACTCTTCTTCGAAACTCCACGCTTCACCTTAAGGTACTGATTGTGAGCTCATACCCATCTCATGGTTCGTTGGTAAGGCCTTGTTCCAAGACCTGCACACATCACAATCTCATAGATAAAAGGAATCAATGAATTTCATAATTAACTTGTTCACATTTTACCAAAGATTGTGCATGACTTCCACAAACATTTTGGTTATAGAGAAATGACTTCCACAGCCATTTAAAATTTGAACATCCTTGATTGAAAATAATTATGTACCTACCACATCTTGCTCATTACAAGATTAAACATATATAATCATATAAATCATGTATCATCCATAAATCATAATTAACCATATGTTCCACATAACCATGATCATCCATGGATCTATGTGTCTCAATCCTGAATCAACATCCATGTCATACACATATTGCCAAACTAAGATACCAAAAGAGAAAAAATTGATAATATGTTCTTAACCAAAATCAATTCTTATACACACAACCATAGATATTATCCTAAGCACACAACAACTAGGTGACCCAAACTAGGTCTATAGCATATAAGCATGTACACAAGTTTCTCACACATAATATTACATCATTATATCAAAATCACCCTCTCTAAGTGTCATCAAAGCTATCTCACCAAGAAGGGACACTACAACCACTTACAGGAAGATCAAAGTTCCAATTTCGAAATAGGATGGTACAATGAATTTGAAATGAGTCAAGAACAAATATTGTACGTACTTGTACCAACAAATACATGCTATGTAGATATAAAACATTTCTTAATCATGGTATTGATCCTGATTCTTTATCAATTAAACAAAAAATTGCTTTATGTCTGAAAATGTTCCAAGTATCAATTAATTGATGGCATTATTTTTAGGAAACTTATGATGGTTTTTTACTAAGGTGCCTTGAGAAATATGATGCAACAAAAGTCTTAGTAGAATTACATGATGAACCTTCTAGAGAGAATTTTGGATATTAAACCACTGCACATTATGTCTTCCGAGCAACCTATTACTAGCCTACTCTATTCAAGGTTTCCTATTCATATGTGAGGAAATGTAAGGAATGTCAAACAACACTAGGAAAAGAAAAAACACCAACTATTCCTCTTCAACCTGTTGAAGTTAAAGGACCATTCAAGCAATAGGGATTAGATATTGTGATATTAATCCAAACTCCTCAAAATTAAATAAATATATTCTCATAGCTACGAATTATTTCACAATATGGACTACGGAAATCCCTTTGAAAAAAATTCAATGATGAACAAGTACGATCTTTCCTAGAAACCCATATAATCACAAAGTTTGGAGGTCCATTATCCTTTGTATTCGATAATTCTTCATATTTTTCTTCTCTTAGGATGACTGAATTTTTTCTAGACAAGGGTATCAAGATTAAATACACTGCAAAGTATTATCCCTAAGGTAATGGTTTAGTGGAATCCATAAACAAAAAATTGATTCAAATTCTAAAAATGGAAGTTCAAAATCACGAGATGAATTGGAATAATCAGTTATCTAATTCCCTAACGGATGATAGATTCACCCTCAAAAGAGCATTAGGAAACTCCCCTTACTTCCTAATACATGGTAAGAAATCCATTTTGCCACCAAATAGTTTCTTGCCATATATTCAATTAGCTCAATTTGTAAGGCATAATTCAAACGTATGGACTTTAGATTATACACATTATTAAAATTGGAAGAGGAACAATAAAAATCAAAATATAAGTTGGACCATGAGCATCAACAAATTACCAAAAGAGGGTTTGATAAGAATTTAGCATCCGATAGAGACTTTGTTGTTGGTGACCTAGTTCTCAAATGGGATAAAAGCCATGAAGAGAAAGGAAGGCACTCTAAATTTCAGCATTTTTGGATTCGTCCTTTTCAAATTTTGATACAAACTTAAACAAGAACTTTACAAACTACAGATATAACCATAAATATAGAGATGCAATGGAAATAACACTTCATTTCATTAATATCAAATACTGAAATATGCTTACAAACACAATGGAAATAAGGCTAGCTCGGGCAATGGTAGCTTATCTCTGATAAGAGATGTGGTGACTACATGCCTTTGAACTATGTTACAATGAGGCTTGAAGTCCTATTTATTATTGAGAAATAATGGAAAACCCTAAATATCCAAAAAACTAACCCTAGGAGATGAAGGGCGAAAATTATGGACCCCATTTGGGTAAATTGGTACATCAACCTCCTCAAGTCATAACTTTGGCATATGATCTCCGTTTGACATGAACAATACCTCGTTAGAAAGATCTATCCAAGGAATACAACTTTAGATTTTCCAAAATAGGTAAAGAAACTACATTTTCCTTTTTTTTCCCAAAAATGTCGTTTAAGGCCTTAAAACAACTTTAGAAGCTCATGACATGAAAAACTACCACAAATAGTAAAATATGTTACAATTAAGAAAACTGAAAAATTGAAAGAGACAATGGTGGTGGTCCAAGTGGAATAGGCTGGTGGCCACCAACATCCACTTGGGTCAGTCCTCCCCCCTTAGGAAGTAATGGTCCATAGTGCATTGAGTGCCTCCATGAGATGGGGAAACTTTTACTGAACTTGGTCCCTGCTGAGTCACTTGCCTTGGTGTAGAAGTTGGCCAGCATTAACAACCCATTATATTTGCATCTTCTATTGGCAAGTGTTCTCGACTTTTGCATCCATAACCTAATGAGTTGTGGCAAGTTCCATGCAGTATAGGTTCAACTCTGTTGGTGTGAGTTGTTCTGCAATGTATGATGTGTCGAGTAATGGTGGGAAGTATGGTCGAAGGTGGTCCACATTGAACATTGGGTTCGTGCCAAGGAATGGGGGATGTTGAGCTCAAAAGATACATCTCCCATAGCCTTGGTGATGGTGTAAGGACCATATCACAGTGGTCTGAACTTCTAATGGTTTCTGGTAAGGTCTTATTTCTGCAAATGCAACCAAACTTTTTCATGCACCTGAAACTTGTCTGGCAACCAATACTGATCATGTTGCTTCTTGTAGTTGGAATTTGACTTCTCCAATATGTCGTGAACCTACTGGCTGATGTGTTGGATGCGTTCAATAAATCTGGTCACTTTTTCAACCCTGGACAATACATGTGTGGATTCTATCTATGTAGTCACATGAGGCATGACAACATCAATTGGACACAATGGTTAAAATCCCAGACCCACTTGAAAGGTACTACCACCAGACAAGTTATGCAGAGCTCTATTATAATTGTGTTACACATATGAAAGACTCTCATACAAGGTTTGTGGATTTTTGGAGTTGTACATGCGAAGTATGTGCACTATCATCCTATTGATGACCTCTGTGTGGCCATCAGTCAGGGGATGGAAGGTAGTCGACTTGGTGAGATTGGTGTCCAATAGTGTCTAGATTATTCACCAAAATGTGCTCAGGAACTTGCTATCTGGATCTGATGTAATGTTCTATGGGATCCCAAAATGTACCCACACTTGGTCAAAGAGTTTGGTAGTTTCATCTGCTCTGATACTCTTCTTGCAGGCTGCCAATATAGCCATCTTAGAAAATCTATCCATGAACACAAATAGACAGTCATTACCATGCTTGGTAATATGGAGGCCAGACATATATTCCATGGAGATGGATTCCCACTGCTGGCTAAGAGTAGGCAGAGGAGTGTATAGGCCTTCATTCTTTATGGTTGTCTTGGCGATGGCACAAGTAGTGCAGGATCTGATATATTTCCCAACATCTAGTGAGAGTTTGGGAAAATAAAAGTACTTTTATAGTATAGCCATAGCTTTTTCCACACCAAAGTGTCCTGCGACCTAATTGTAGTGTGCCTCCTAAATAAGCTTCACATGCTCGCCTGAAGGAACACAAAGGTGGCCCATGTAGCATAATAATCTGTCTTGGAGGTGGAAATCATGAACTTTCTTTCCATCTACTAGCATCTGCTATGTGGAGGTGAACTCTGGATCACTTTTGTATAGTTGTAGCCGTTGAGAGGTATCGTGGCCACAAGATTTGAGAACAATAATCAGTACTGAAACTAGGGGTCAGTTGAGGTAGTTTGGAACATTATTGGCGCTTCCCTTTTTGTATTTAATGTTCAAGTGGAATTATTGCAGATATGTAGACCACTTTTGATGGCGATCATTATGCAACTTCCCATATGTCTATATAAACTGAAGGGGTTGGTGATCGGTGTGGATGACCGTCTCCTTCCCCATAATGTAATGCTTCCTTTATTGGCAAGCCTGCCCGTGATGGGTGAGGAATACACCAATAGCATAGTCTGAGGTGTTTGTCTCAATTTCAAATGGTTGTTGTAGGTCTGGCAGTGTGAGTGTTGGTGCAGAGCAGAGTCAGTGCTTCAACTCAATGAACACCTTCTCTTAGGACTTGGACCAAGAAAACTTTGTTTTTGCCCCGCCCTTAGTAATATCACTCAAAGGCCAAGTGATATGGGATAATCCCATCACAAACCTCTGATAAAAATTTGCAAGTTCCAAAAAGCTATGAAGCTCCGTTAGAGTGATTGAGGCTGGCCAATCCCGAATGACATGGATCTTAGTTAGATCCACATGCATGTGATGCCCATCTATGATGTAACCTAAATATTGGACCTGGATCATTCCAAAAGTGCATTTCTCCAAGTTATCACACATTTTGTGTTACCGAAGGGTTTGAAGAACCTGCTGAATGTGCCGCAAGTGTTCTTCCCAACTCTTGTTGAAGATGAAGATCTCTTCCAGATAAACAACCATGAATAAGTTGGTGAAGGGTCGGAAGATGTCATCCATTAGCCTCATAGCAGTAGCAAGGGAATTTTTCAACTGAAAGGGCATAACCAACCATTAAAAAAGGCCTTCTTTGGATCTGAAGGTGGTCTTCCATACATCTATCGGTTCTATTGGAATCTGGTGATAGCCAGACTTCAGATTGATCTTGCAAAAATAATTGGCCCCCTTAAGTTGGTCCATAAAGTCATCAATCCATGGGACTGGATACCTATTCTTGACAATGATTTTGTTTAGTAATCAATAATATGTTTAGAGCCTCTAGGTCCCATCCTTCCTTTGTACAAGCACAATCGGGCTCCCACAAGGTGAGGAACTTGGTTGGATGTGCCCTTTTTATAGCAACTCCTAGATATACCATTTGATCTCTTAATTTTCCAGAATGGAAAAGCGATATATTGGCGCATTGGGTAGAGGTTCTTAGAGAGTGAGATCGATCGAATGCTTGACATGATAGTGCAGGGTACCCCTATGGATGAGGAGAATATGTCCTTGTATTCTTCAACAACCATATCCACCTTCTTTTTCTGTGTGGAGGAATCCTTCTCGGGGGCCATGGATGTTGCTACGATCTTCCCCTTAATTTGAGAGTGAATTAGAAAGAAAACAAATTTCTCAGTCTTGGAGATGATCCTACTACATTTCTTAGTAGAGATCAAAGAGATGGCGATAGGCGAGGCTACCTCTGGTATCCTATACAACTTACTACCCAAATAAATACTAACAAAGTAGGGTATAGACTCATATACAACATGTCTCTTCCACAAGTATGTTTTTCCTAATAATACATCATAAACTTCAAGAGGAGAAACATCACACAATGCCTCATCATGAAGGGCTTGATGTTGTAGGGAAGGCGACACTATTTGCTAACACGGAGATCTCATCTTTGGTGAAGGCACCCAATGGTGTATGGATACAGATGTGCTATAGTCGGTGAGCCCAGCCACTTCATGACCTTTGCTAAAATGACATTCTTTTGGCTCCTGTTGTCAACAATGAACTGTAATAAAGAACACTTTACCCACATCTATGAGTGGAATAGGCATTCCCCCTCCTCTAGATCTTCAGGCTCAATGTTATGGATCTTGGTGGTGGCCATAGTGGCACTGGGCTCCTCATCAATGATTTTCTTCCCTTTTTCATTCCCCTTGTTGGGTTCTGACTCAGAGTTGGAACGTACATCTGACTCAGAAGCCTTCAGCTCAGCCACTAGTGACTGCTTGGCCTAACACTCAGTTGTGTTGTGAGTGGAGCTCTTATGGAACTCACACCACTTTCCCGTATCCTTCTTTGTCTTCATGGCGTTGTTATTTGCTTGTGGCTTTGATGGGTTTTCATGGGTCACCCTGCCTTAGCTTTTACCCTTCCTCTGTAGTTTGGGGCTACTTTTCCCTTGATTCATATTTGCAAATCCAAAGTCTCACTTTTTCTATTTAAACTTATGCTCAAGCTTGACAGTGTATCAGTACGTTATGCCAGGTGAGGAGATGTCCAAGAAGTCCATCTCATCCCAGATGTACCTATATAAGAAGCCATAGTACTTGAGTACTAAATGTTTCTCAGAATCCTTGATACCCAACTTCGTTCGAAGGGTATGAAAAACGCTGGTAAACTTTGACATGTCCTTAGTCCCTTCCTTACTGCAGCATGCTCCACTTTATGTATTTATCATCATAGCTCCCGATACGGTAGCACTACTCCTTGATGGCGTCCTAAAGTGAATTCCATGTGGGCACGGTTGAAAATAGTGAGGGCGTACTTTTGTCCTTCTTCTCACAGTAGGTTTCCCACCAGTCCTTGACATGGGGAGCAAGTTTGAAAAGTGAAAAAGTAATCTTTTCCCGGCTTCAAAAATCATGAACATAAAAATATCATTTTATCATATTTAACCATTTATCTATGGCATCTACATCTATCTGATCCTCAAATATTGGGGTTTCAAAGTTAACTTGTACCTTAAAGGGTGTGTCACTTCCAGAGTAGTTGTTGAAAGGAGATCTGTCGCCCTCGGGTAGGCGCTGAAGGATCTATGCAAAGTTGTCCATCATCGCGTTCCTATGTCGCTTGAGGGCTTCTTCGAGCAAGATTTTGAAAGGACCTCCTACCCCCTTGTCTTTCTTCTCTTCTTCCATGGGAGGCTATCAGGATTTTCGAGGCTATTCTTGCAAATGTTTGACCAGTTCGAGCCCTAACTCCTTATATCCTGACCTTTTTGGGGACATGCAAAGAAAAATAGAGAAAGAGTAAACCCCTCTAATACCACTAATCCAAACTTAAAAAAGAACAAAAAAAATTACATATATAACCATAAATACAGAGATGCAATAGAAATAATAATTTCATTAATATCAAATACTGAAATATTCTTACAAACAAAATGGAAAAAAGACTAACTTGGGCGATGATAACTTATATTTGAGAATATATGTGGCAACTACATGTCTCTAAACTATGTTACAATGAGGCTCAAAGGCCTATTTATTATTTATAAATAATGGAAAACCATAGACATCCAAAAACCTAACCTTAGGAGATGAAGCGCAAAAGCTATGGGTCGTCTTTGGGTAAATTGGTACATCAACTTCCCGGGGTCATAACTTTGGCATACTATGTTCGTTTCATGCACAAAATGTTAGGGTCCCCCCCTAACCCCCTTATTTATGTAGTAGGATTGATTCATAGTTATAGTTAATTAAAGAGTCAATAAAGCCCATATTAATAATTGTAAGTTGTTAACCCGCATTTAATGACAGGACCACAGTTAGTTGCAAATGGACCATGGTATTAGATAGATGGTATTAATAAGAACCATGGTATTACATGTATGAGTCATATATAAAGGATAGAGACTCCCTGCGAGGAGCATCGTGTCTTATTTTGTAATCGAGCTCTACTCTATTGGAGGTTGCCCCCTCAGAGAGGCAAGTGAACATTACTTTCTGAATAATAAAATACTTGCTATTATTTCTCATTGTTATATGTCCTGGGTATAGTTCTGCACATATTTGGTATTCTTGTATCATCTTGCAGGTTAAGAGCATAACAAGTGGTATTAGAGCGCTTTCCAGGGCCGGTGGGATCTCCATTTTTTAGCAATTTTTTTTTTTGGCTTGAGACGTGTTCTGGTGTCTTTAAACCACGAGATTTGTCGTTGAGCACATAAACCTGCGGATTTGGGGAGGCATGCACACAGGAAATACAAGAGGTGGTCACGCTTGTTTGACTCCCTTGTAAACCCTGTGCATACCCTTTCGAGTAGTAGCGCATTAGACAGAACCACACACGCACTGTATTACAAGTACCCTCTGGTATATCGAAAGCCCACTAGCTCCCTTGAAACCTTGCAATAGATAAAACATCAGCCGTATAGCTGCTACAGTACACCAAGAACAGCATTCGAAGAGATTACTCGCCCATACAATAGGGTAGTCAGGTTGTACGGCTAAGGGTACGATTGATCCTCCTTGGTTAGTGCCCTGAAAAATTGGGCCGAGTACTACTATCAGACCCTTATGTATATTGCGATCTGTAGCACCTGACACTCCTCGAGACCATAGTTCCCTTTTCTATCTCTGGAGCACACATAATCTCTGCCAGATTAGATCTCACAAGTTGGGTTTGTAGAAACAGCAGAAATTAGTCCTGCAGCTTAGATCCATCAGATCCGTAGCAGCAATCTTTTCCGCCACTCAGATTTATCCGATCAGCCATTCAGATCTCTCAGATCCACCAGAGCCGCCATCCAGATCTGAGTAGTTGTGTGGGTTCCTATACCGGGGCATGAATTTTGGCAGCATTGACATTTTGGGGATTCTGCTACTACGGTATTCCTAAGCAAGGAGTAAAACTCCATTAGGAGTTTTCAGAAAAAAAAAAAAAAAAAAAAGAGGGGGTCTGAGACCCCCCAGGGCACTTATTGGTGATCTAGCCCATAATAATTAGGATGAAGAGCTAAGAAAGGTGGTACCATTCAATTGTTAGTGCAAAAACAATTTGCGCAGTCCCAAATTTCAAGTACATCGGATCGGTGCATGGTAGAAACTAGAGACTAAGCTATGGCCAATGAGAAGATCGACAAACTTGAACAATCCTTGAAAGACCTCCAAGATTAGCTGACGACACTAACTAACGCACTCTCAAAGGGCAAGGCGGAAGCCTGCGAGGAGGCGTATATTGGTAATGAACACAGTAAGGGTGAGTCTAGCCACTCTCTTCACCTCTGGGGCACCCACCAACAATCTCGTCTACGACCACCCAAGTTGGATATGCATAAATTTGATGGTTCTCACCCGGCAGCATGGGTAGCACAAATGGAGTAGTATTTTAATCTGAATTACATCTTATATAATGAGACTCAGCTTATGGTTAGGAGCATGTACTTAGAAAATGAAAGATGGCAATGGTGGCAATGGCATCAACATTGCAATGGAAGGTTTTTGACTTGGGACACCTTCAAAAAAGCTCTTATAGAGAGCTTTGATCATGACTCTGCTTTTCTGGGTCATCTCACTAAGCTCCAATAGACTAGCATAGTGGATGAATATATTACAGCCTTTGAAGCCTTAGCTTTCCGCACTACGGGTCTCCAAGATGCGTTCTACACGAAATGTTTTATCAGTGGTCTGAAAGAGGCCATACAAGCTCACGTCTGACTGCACCACCCTCCCACCTGGTCGGAGGCTTGCAGGGTAGCTCGTAAAGTTGAACGTGCATTAGTATCCCAGTCCAATCGCCCAAATTTCACCACCAAGGGTCGCCCCCGACAGGTTCACAGCACTACTCAAACACTTAAGGTTCAAAAGGTGTCACCTGCAGAAATGGTAGAAAGAAGAAAGCAGGGATTATGTTACTACTGTGATTAAAAATACTCCCCAAGTCATAAATGCAAGGAGCCCAAATTTTTTCAAATTGATGCTGCTGATTATAGCTCATCAAAGGAAGCCCCACCACTCGAGGAACCTAAGGAGGACGAAGAGGACAACCAAAAGGACAATGTTCCTGACGAACTAGTTATTTCGCTGCATGCTTTGGCAGGGATTTCTTCACCTCAAACTCTCAAAATAAGAGGTTTTATTAAGCACCGCCCAGTAGTAGTCTTGATTGATAGTGGAAGCACACATAATTTTATCCATCAAAGAGTCGCGGAAGCAGTTCATTGTTTTGTACAATCTGCTTCTAACTTCCAAGTCCAAATTGTGGATGGGGGAACAATGAAATGTGAAGGTCGTTATGAAAAGCTCAAACTTCAAATGGGGGATTATCAGTTGAAGACCCACATGTTTGCCATACACATGAGAGGGTGCGACAGTCCTTAGTGCTAAATGGCTTCGCACACTTGGGCCAATCACAATGGATTTCCAGGAGTTATATATGAGCTTTAAGCAGAACAACTCCACACATACCCTCCGCAGACTCCAGGTGGGAGCTCCCTCTATCATCAGCTCACATAGGATGGAAAAATTGTTAAAAAAGGGCCATCATGGAGTTATAGCTCAATTTAATTCCATCCAGGCCATCGAACCCAATTCGCTTCCGATTCATCTTGAGATGCAACAAATTTTAAATAACCATCTGCCAGTCTTTGACAAGCCTCATGAGATTCCACCCTCGAAAGGGGAACATGATCATAGCATCACTTTGGTCCTAGGGGCCCAACCACCAAATGTGCGCCCATATCGATATCCATTCGCCCAAAAGAATGAAATAGAAAAAATAATCAAGGAACTTTTGGAAGCAGGAGTCATTCGTCCCAGCATTAGTCCTTATTCATCACCAGTGGTCATGGTGCTCAAGAAAGATGGGGAATGGCGTATGTGTCCAAACTTCAGGGCCCTCAATAAGTTGACCATCAAAGATAAATTTTCCATCCCGGTTGTTCATGATTTGCTAGATGAACTAAATGGGGCTCAATTCTTCACTAAGTTGGATCTTCGCTCAGGCTACCACCAAATTCGCATGAAAGAAGTCGACATTCCAAAGACTGCATTTAGAACTCATGAAGGCCATTATGAGTTCCTGTTCATGCCATTCGTTATTTGTAATGCCCCATCTACTTTTCAGAGCCTTATGAACCACCTGCTCAAACCATATCTCAGAAAATTTTTCCTTGTTTTCTTCGATGACATCCTCATCTACAGTTGCACTTGGGCTGCACATCTTCAGCATGTAGATCTGCTCTTGCAACTACTCCGCAAGCATAAATTATTTGTTAAGATGTCCAAGTGTTCTTTTGGCATGGAAGAAGTTGAGTATTTGGGCCACATTGTGGGGCGTGAAGGTGTCAGGGTGGACCCCAAAAAGATCCAAGCAATGTAAGATTGGCCTCAACCTAAGAACTTGAAGAGCCTGAGAGGATTTTTGGGTCTCACGGGCTACTATCCAAAATTTGTCCGCAATTATGGTCGCATTATGAAACCCCTCACTCAACTCCTCAAGAAAAATGCATTCCTGTAGAATGATGAAGCACAAAAGGCCTTTACAGCTCTAAAATGCCATGTGTTCCACTCCAGTCTTAGCACTACCCGACTTCACCAAATCTTTTGTCATGGAATGTGATGCTTTGGGTATGGTTATTGGGGTGGTCTTAATGTAGGAAGGTCGACCCTTGGCCTTCACAAGCCAACAACCAAGTGGGAAGAATCTGGGACAATCTACCTATGAGAAGGAAATGATGGCCATCTTACATGCAATAGATACCTGGCAACCTTACTTAATGGGGCGACGTTTCCAAATCTGCACAGACCATCATAGTCTTAAATATTTTTTGGAGCAATGCCTATCCTCACCACAACAAAATAAATGGCTCACCAAAATGTAGGGATATGATTATGAGATCATTTACAAGAAAGGTCGTGAAAATATTGTAGCAGATGCATTATGTCACCAATTTGAGGAGGAAAGTACCCTGCTCACAATTTCCCTTCCCATTCCAGAGTGGATTGAAGAGGCTCACAGGGAATGGTTTTCACATCCCTAACTCTCCCAACTCGTTACTCAATTGCAGGTGGATCCAAATTCCACCAAGGCTACTCGTGGTAGGATGAGATTCTTCGCTACAAGGATAAAGTCGTAATATCACCCACATCCACCCTCAAAAGTCGCATTTTGGTGGAGTTGCACTCATCCCCCACTGTAGGACATTCAGGCTTTCAGAAGATGTATGCTCGCACTAGAAGATCATCTTTCTTGACAGGCATGAAAAAGGACATTCTTACTTTTGTAGCAAAATGCGATGTCTATGAGCACCACAAAGGGGAGACAGTCAAAGCACCACGCACATTACAACCATTGCCCATCCCAGCATCAATATGGACGGAGGTTTCTATGGATTTCATTACAGGTCTTCCAAAGTCAGGAAGCAAGTCAGTAATCATGGTGGTTGTGGACCGACTTTCTAAGTATTCTCATTTTTATGCCCTACCCACCCTTTTACACAAACTTTGGTCGCTAAATCTTTCATGGATCAAATCTTCAACTTGCATGGCATGCCCACTTCTATTGTGTCTGATCGTGACCCGATCTTTACCAGTAATTTTTGGCAGGAACTCTTCAGGCTATAAGGTACCCAACTCAAACTCAGTACTTCCTATCATCCACAAACGGATGGTCAAACTGAAGCAGTCAACAAATGTCTGGAAACCTAACTTAGGTGTTTCACCTCAAAAAAGCAACATCTTTGGGTACAGTGGCTACCCCTAGCTGAATGGTGGTATAACACCAACTATCATGCCACCACCAGAGTGACTCCCTATGAAGCAGTTTATGGTCAACTCCCTCCTTCCCCTACTTCTTATATCAAGGGGTGCTCAAAGGTACAAGCAGTGGATCAACTCCTATAGAACCGCACAACCATGCTCACCCATCTTAGAGAGAATCTTCATCAAGCTTAAAACCACATGAAGCAACAGGTAGATCAGCATCGCTCAGAACGCTAATTTCAAGAAGTGGATCAAGTATTTTTGAGGCTGCAACCATATAAGCAAACATCACTCAAAGACAAGGGTTGTCAGAAACTATCTCCAAAATTCTACGAACCATATTGAGTACTTCAGTGCAATGGAGAAGTGGCCTACAAGCTACCTTTGCCACCCACTGCAAAAATCCATCCAGTATTCCATGTCTCATGCCTCAAGAAATTGATTAGGAACAATTGTAGAATGCAAACCAGTCTACCTGAATTGGATGACGAAGGGTCAATCTAGCTCCAACCTAAACAGGTCCTCGACACACGAGAACGACATCTGCGTGGCCACGTGATTAAGGAAGTCCTCGTCAAGTGGAAAGACACCTCTCCGGAAGATGCAACCTGGGAAATAGCCACTATTCTTCAGTAGTTTTCACAGCTTCAGCCTTGAGGACAAGGTTATTCTTAAGGGGGAGGGCATGTTAGGGTCCCACCCTAACCCCCTTATTTACGTAGTAGGATCAAGTCATAGTTATAGTTAAGTAAAGAGTCAATAAAGCCCATATTAATAATTGTAAGTGGTTAACCCGCATTTAATGACGGGACCACAGTTAGTTGTAAATGGGCCATGGTATTATATAGATGGTATTAATAAGAACCATGGTATTGCTCCATGGTATTACATGTATGAGTCATATATAAAGGATAGGGACTCCCTGCGAGGAGCATCATGTCTTATTTTGTAATCGAGCTCTGCTCTATTATTTCTCATTGTTCTATGTTTTGGGTATATTTCTGCGCATATTTGGTATTCTTGTATCATCTTGTAGGTTAAGAGCATAACATAAAATACCTCGTTAGAAAGATATATTCAGTGACTACAAATTTTGTGTGGAAAACATCAATCAATGCCCCATGTTTTCCACATTTATCTAAAATAAAATGTCATTTAGGGCCTCCAAAATGCTTCAGAAGCTTTTACCTGAAAAACTTCCCAAAATAGTAAATTGTGCTACAATTAAATAAACTGAAAAAATTAAGGAGATAGTGGTGGTGGTCCAAGTGGAATAGGTGGGTGGCCACCAATATCCACCTGGATCAAATCTTTTCAAAACTTGGTCCTTCAACCTACATTTTACAAATATTAGAAGGCCAGGTATAAAATTTGCTAGTAAATGGGCTAATTTCGAAAAGATATTTTCATAAATGAAAATATTTCAAGAAAAAATTAAAATATTTTGTTTTACTAAAGGATGTCGGTATCCTAAAAACTCTTTTTTATCTTTATCATTATATTTTCTTACACTTTATCTTCATGTGTTTATTTAGTTTTAGAATGACGATTTTGTTTACATATTTCAAGAAGCATGCTTTTACCAATATATTATCTTATATTCCAAAATAAAATAAAGTTTAAGGACAAATTATTCTCGAAATATGACAAATCTGAAAATATCTTATATTAATTTAGTTTTAATTAAACTTTTAATAGTATGGAAAATGGTTGATTGATTACTTTATGTTATAAGAGTTTCGTCATCTTCAAATACTTCAAAGAAATAAACCAAAGTCTTTAAATAAAATGAATAAGACAATACCAAGTTTGAGTTTATTTTAGTACATCAAAGTATTTTCTATCAAAGCAACTCTCTAAAAAACCCACCTCCGTCACTTGGCTATATATGATAAATTTCAAAATAAATCATAAGCTAAAAAGTGAAAGCATGAAGTTTTACAATAAAAGGAGAATGAATAAACCTGTCGGGGTTGTTGAATAATATAACTAGTGTTAGTCTTCATAATTTTACTTGAGTCATAATGAAATGTATTTATCAAAAGAAACAAAAAAATAGTATTATTACATAAATTGGCTTATTAAAGCATGAATTTCATGCTTGGTTCAATTGTTTATAGGTCAAGGTCTCCATTGAATACCTTTATGGTTTATGTCAAGCGTCCTTGTCCATGTCATATTGTAAGAAACACTTGGGAATTATTTGTCAACAAAGAAATCTACTTTATTGGATTTTAGGTCTTCTAGGCCTCCTCCAACAAGTTGGCCTAAAACATGGTAATTTGACCTCACAATAAGCCTATATATTGGAGCAACTTCACCTCATTTGAAGCAAAAATCAAGAAAGTTTGATTTACGGTGAATTTGTTGCTCAAAAAGTGTGAAATTTCAAGGAAGAGGATGACAAGTATAAGGGAAAAGAAGAAAGTATATTTCAATGTCAAGAATTTGAATTTCTCTCTCTATTATCTCACATGTAGGAAGTTCTGGACTTTTGTTGGAAGGCCAAAATTCTACAGTTGTTAGGGAGGTCGAAATTCTGGAGTAGCTGGGCTGAAAATTCTACTGTTGGATCAAAGTTCTAGATTATAGCTACACTTTGGAGGGATTACATTTGGAAGGATAAGAAAAGGATACTCACAAGGAGGAAGAGATGACTTTGTGGAGGAGGAAGTTTGTTGGTAAAGGTATTAGTTTTCCTGCTTTCATATGAATCTACTAAAGGAAGAGTTATTGACTGTTTTTTCTGTTATCTAGTGTTTTTTCCTTGGTTGTGCGCCTACATTTGATGTCCTTGATCTTCATGTTTTTTTTTAATAATTTCATGATGAAAAAAATATAAAATAATAACATAATAAATTTAATATGAACATAAGAATATCACAAGTAATTATCAACATAAGAAAATAGCTTTTCCTTTCTAATTTTCCAACATGGTTTCATAGCTAAGGTGATGAAGGAGGAAAAAGCAGCCTGAAGATCTAGTGAAAGGAAAATAAGGAGAATAAGGACTCTTAAGAAGTCGAATAAGGGTCATAAAGAAAAAGGGATCATATAAGGGAATAATTTTATTATCTACAAGAACTATGTCTAACTCAATGAAAGGAGAAAACAAACTAGAAGGAGCCTTCAACTACAAGCCATGGAAAAAGAGGATAGATCTCATCATCGAGAAGAATAAAGTTTTGGATCTAATTTGAGGAAATGTCAAGAAGCCTACAGATGAATCATGTGAAGTAGAGAAAGAAAATTTCATAGAAACTGAAATATTAGTCATGAACCTAATAGTGTATGGAGTAAAGGACAACCTCATTCCATATATATCCAACATAGCTTCCACTCAAGAAATGTACTAGGATCCATCCAAATTATTCAAAATAAAGAAATTTGGTCAAATTTCAAGCCTCAATAATGAATTAAGAACTATGAAGATGACAAAATACGATAATGTGGAATTCTTCTTTATAAGGATATCTAAAATTAGAGATGAACTTCAAGCAATAGATGAAATTATACCAGAAAAGAAGTTTGTGATTACTTCCCTTCTAGGACTACCAACATCTCGGATTTCCTTTGCATCGGGAATCAACAGTTGGAAGGATACTCCAACATTCGAACAAATATAGAATGAATGTAGTCAAGAAGAATCCAAAATATTGTTAGTAACCAACAAGAATGATCAAGAGGAGAACATCTCAAATGCCTATTCCGCTCAACACAAGAATAAGGTAACCTTCAAGAAGTTAAAAGGGCCAAGGAAGAAAATAGACCTATCTAAGATTGAATGTTACAATTGTCACACGATGTGTCATATAAAATCATTGTCCTGAGAATCCAAGGTATAAAAGGAGAGATATGGATCAAGAAATTATTGTTGATGAAGGTTCTGTTAACACCCAGGTTGTTCCCTTTGACTCTAAGGGAATACGGCCGGGGTAACCACTAACCAATCTTTGGATTATAGCTTCTAGCCAAGCTGTAATCAGAGAGGGCTCTCTCTTTATAATTTGTCTCTGTTCTGATAGTATTTTAGGCTAGATGTGAAGTTCAATTTTGGTTTAATTGTTTGGTTGGAAAAGGTTCAGTCAAAACGTGTATGCTCTTACCAGCATCTTATATAACGTTGGGCAATGGAGTCAGTGGTCCTTTGGTTTGGTGTGCTATGTTGATACAGTAATAAAAGCTACAGAGCAGGATAATTGTCCGAGGAACAATGCTTTGGAATTGAGTTTGTGTGTAATATGTTCAGGATAAGAAAGGAAATTAAGGATCTTTCTGTAAACTGATATGAAAAGAAAGCAATTGTTACCTGGAAGCATTGAAGAATTTCTAGATAACTTTCACAACATGGAATTAAATGTAACATGAGCATTTAAGAATTCATGTCTGTTTTAATCCTGAAGAAAACATTTACAGCAATATAAGATTAAGCACAGGGTGTTAAGAAACATGTCCTGAACTATTCTTTTTCTTTATTGCTAGATATGATGAAAACATGAAAATGAAATAACATAGGGAAACAGAACAGAGTTTAAAGAAAACATATCATTCCACCAGACAACACAGGGATTCTGCAACAGCACTTCAATTATCAACAAGACACCAGAATTCCAGGAAATCACTGAGCTGAAATTGCTCTTTGTATTAAACTTTTCTGAAAGTACAGAGTATACATGCCTCAGAGTAAAAATTACCAACCCCTTATGCGTTACTAAGGGGAGTATATATACAAATTTACATAAGAAAATATCTGAATGGAGAGTGAATGTTCCATAAATGCTCAGCTAACTGCTGGAGTGTAGCCGCTGAGAGAGTAAATGCTGTAATCACTTTTAGCCCCTTAGCTGTCAGAAAATGGTCAGAAACTGCTGACTTGGTGGCTGTTGGAGTTGGCTAAGGGTGCACCGCCAAAATTTGCGCATCTCTTTATCTTTTGGCTAGTTGTCATAGTTTGTATGCTGAGTTAGCATTCAGCTGCTTTTAATGCTAACTTTATCCTTCTGTTTGTCTGATAGTGACCTGGAGCTGGCAGTGACCGAACAGATGGAGCTACCGTGGCAGAATTTGAAGCATTGCTTGCCACCAATCTTCCTTTGGCATCTGATGCCTCCTAATCTTTATTAAGGTCTCATCGGCCTCTGTATACCTGTAAAAATTAGGAGGAGTCTCAAAAAGGTGGTTCACTTCATTCTCAATAAAGAATAGGCCTCCCAGTTTATCATATAAGCTCTGTCCTGAGGGAGGCCCTGTCTGTTCAGATGTACTGCTAGATGCAGTAATCTGATTCTCAATGTATGTTGCCATTCTGTTGGCAAATTGATCTTGGGAGATCAATTTTCCTGCACCAGTTAGGAGGCTGGGCAGGCCTTTTGCTTGCAGTTCTGCCAATTTGACCCTGAATTCCTCTACATCTGCTGTGATCTCATTGCACTTCCTCTCCACAGCTTGTACATAATTCCTGAGAGTGAGCACTTTCTTGGCAGTGAGAACGGCTTCTGTTCTGTTGGGGATACCTATGGCTGCCAGTTCCTCCTGTTCCTGCCTGTTTAGGAAGTCTATCATTCTGTTGGCCTGTTCTGGTCTGTTTCCCAGCAGTGTTTTGGCCTTATTGATTTCTGTATGTGCTTGGCCCAACAATTCCATCTGCTGATGTATTGTTTTTATTGATTTCCATTGTTGGGTGATGGATTGGCCTATTTTGGCCCATAAGATCCTTTTTATTTCGGCCATAGCTGTTTCCAGATTCAATTCTTTTTCTAAGGCCTTTATCTTGTCCTTGAGGGCCTTTATTTCTCTGCCCTGCTCTGCCACAGTTACCTTGGACTTGTCATATTTGGAATCCAGTTCTGCCAATTTCTCTTTGGCTTTCTTTATTTCATTGGCCTGGAGTTCCATCTCTTTGACAGCCTTGGTCAATTCCTCTATACTTGGGTTGGCCTCTTGGGCTGCTGTTGTGCCTGCTGCTTCTGTTGTGGGGGCCACTGCTGCCCCTGATGTTGCTGCTGTCGTGGAAGTAGTTGGAGGAGCTTGGGAAGTAGATTCTCCCTGTTTATCCTGTAATATTCCTTCCAGCTCTTTCTCCAGTTCCCGGATCCTCTGGTCTTGCTGTAATAAGAGGTCTAGCTGGTCCTCAGCCCGTTTTTCCTTTTAAAGCTCGACTGTTTGAGGGTGCTCCGTGGGCTGCAGCTTAAACCTCTTCATCATTGCGTTTAAGTCATCATCTTTTTTCTTCAGGAGGGCCTTTACACCCGTTGGATCACTAGGATCATGTCCTAGGTCAACAATGATCTCCTCAAGAGACTTTATTCTATTGTCCTTGGCCTTAGAGGACATTCTCTCAAAATCCAGCTGAGTATTGGTGTTCTTTAGGGACTCTTTCAGCTCATGGGCCAATGTGGCCTTTCCAACCAAGGTGGCATAGACCATCTCCCCAGTCTGCTTGTGGAGTTCAATCTGGTCCATGGGATGTATATCTCTAGCTAGGACCTCCACCCTTGTTTTTATGAAATCTGCAGTTGTCTTAGGCTGCGGCCCTTTGGGCTTAAAATGACTTAATATCATTTTTTCTTCCTTGATGTCATAAACAGACATCAGTCTCTCTTGCTAGGCTGGTGTAGCATCTATGAACTGTTTGTAGACATCAGCCCTTAATAGCTCATTCTGAGCCTTTATTTGCTTGAAAGAAGCCTTGGTGCTCTTGGGCTTCTTGCTTTGTTGTGAAGGAGAGGACACCTCCAAGCCAAGCTGTAAAGTTTTCTCCTGCTGAAAGGAGCTTGTCCCTGTGTGTTGGCTGCCCTCCTTGTCTCTTGCTGTACTGTTCAAGACATCTTCAGTAATGTCTTCCACCTCTAGGGAGTCTGCCCTTTGCCTTTTGGCTTCTGGCTGGTGGGAGGATCCACTGGGAGGAGTGGACTCTTCTCTTTCTCTTTTCATTCCCCTTTCTTCATGTGCTGGGGTTTGCAAAATTGGGGCAGTCAATGGCTCAGTTTGAGGTGGTGGTGTTTGCATTATGGGGGTTGCTGGAGGCCCAGTTTGTGGCAGTACAGTTTGTCCTTGTTGCTGCTCTGTTTGCTGCTCAGTCTGCTGCTCTGTTAGAGGGGTTGACTTTTCCTTTCCTGCTTCATCTTCTGCACCCATTATGCCTTTGCCTTTGTCTATCCCTGCTGCTGATGTAGAAGGTGCCTGTGGTGCAGTCCTTGTAACCGAGGTCCCTTCTCCCACTGAGTGAGGCGGTCTGAAAGGTACCTGCTGCACATAATCCAGGTCAATAGTCTTCTCAAGCTCTTTCATATTTTTAAGCATTCTTTCTTCTTCAGTTAAGCTCTCAACTAGAGTGTCCAGCTGCCATTCTTGTAAGTTGGCATATTTTTCTATGTGTGGGTAGTGGCAGTGCTTAACACCTAGGAGCCTATACTTATTTCTCCTAGCAGTGATGAAACCTTGAGGGTCATAAGGGACCCATCGAAAACTATAGGAGAGCTTATATTTATCCTTGAGGATCAGGTCTGCAGCTTCCCACCCTTCTTTCTTGTTCATGATGAAGGGGCCCAACTCACTTTTGAAATTAAGGTGGGCCTTTTTCTTGGAGCTGTGGAAATGGGTGAGGTCTGACTGAATTAATTGCCTGTAATACTCCAAGGAAAACAACCTCATAGGTACATATTTGGGGAGCCTATATGGACATAGCTCACACCCATATATCCTGAATACAGTATGGTGTTCATATAGGTACCAGTCACCTACTTTATATTTCTTAGAGAGCTGCAGAGCTTTCTTGATCTCATTTGATATTCTGGGAGGAGGGGACTTCATCAACATGCAGGAGATTGGGTATACAAATTGGTCAACAAATTCACAGTAGGTATAGGGTGAGCTTGTGACTTTGTGATAGACAATGGTCCAGAAGATAACAGATCTTCTCTCCCCTCTATGATCCAGCCTTCTGATGTAGCATGGGAAGGCTTCAGAATGATGAAACATGAACAGGTGGTAGATGTAAGCTGAGTATCTGAAGACCCCCTGTCTGTCCACTTTGCTCAGCTGATCATGAATCTTATTGGCTATGAACTTAGCAAAGTTATACTTTCGGGCAGGGGGTTGGCGTGGGCTGTAAACAGACAGCAACACTAGCATGGCTTTATCCACATGCTCACTGTTTTGGTATCCCAACACATAGGCTATCATGTCTAGTAACAGCCTGCCTACATCATTGAAATGTTCATTCAGATAAGGAGGTGGCCCTGTAGGCTGGCACTCAGGTCTCATGAAGGTCCTGGTGACCTTTTGCAGCTCCTCACTGGTCATCTTGTCACCAGCTTCCAGCAAATAACTCATGGAGAATGGGATCAACAACTCTGTCTGATCAAACTCTAACATCTTGTTGATGGATTTCAGCATTTATGTAGAAAAGGATCCTCCCTGATGGAGTATTGACAGCTCTGTGCTGCACATCATAGTGTTCAGCACATAGGTGAATGATTTCAGGGAAAACATTCACAGCTGGGAGACAGTAATAGGGCAGGTTTGACTCCCATATCCCATGTGTACCATGACCATCTTTATAGTCTTCCCTCAGTTGAGTGAATGTCTGCAGGAAGTCTCTGTTTCCCTCAAAGTCTTCAATGAGACAATCCTTGTCAATCAATGGCAAGGCCTCCAGCTCCTTATTTGTTTGATTTAGTGGAGCAACACTGAGGGATGAGGATGCAGAGGCTGCCATGATATAATCTAAATCTGTACAGGTAAAGGTAATGGTTTGACAAGTCCTTAAAGACTTCAGCAGCAGGTCAACTGTAAACACAGTCTGGTGTCCTCCTTTCAATGAAAAATGCAAGCTGGCTTTTGTAGTTTGCTGCAAATTCACAGGGATGTGAATTGCTAATGGTAAATTGCAGAGATAGTGAGGTTTCTTTTGGTAAGAATGCAGGTGGCCTGTACCCGGCAAAAGGGAACAATGCCGAGCACCTCGGGGGAATTTTATGGTTTCAGCCCGTGGAGTGACTGCTCCAATGTCAAATTATAGTTCAGGGGTGGTGCAGGTTGCTTGGGCTTACTTTAGGTAACAGGCAGAGCTGAATTTAGGAGTTTTACCAGTCTTTTAATGGTGAATTTACAGAGAATTGGAATGCATGGGCAAAAGTGGGAAAACTGGCAAAATACCTGGAAAAACTAGCTTGAAAGCTTGCGGGCCGGGCTGTGGAGGCTTAATGCCGTCGAATTCTGGACTTGTAGCGGTTGAAATGTTGAATTTGATGGCCGGCAGACAAATTTCGCGGCAGCTGGTTGACAACGGCTACTTCTTTTGCGCGTGAAAATGACCGAAAACGGCTCATTTGGTCGTTTATAACGTTAAATTTGGAAAAAGTATGTATTTGGCGCTTTTCCGCCAATGACGTCAGCATGACGTCATGGCGGGGCCCGGGTACGGAGGTGACGTGGCGCTGAGGTGTGGGCCAGGGTGGCAGGACACGGTGGCGGGTAGATGCGGTGGCAGAGCTGCGTGGAGGGCCACGGGACGCGGGAGCGGGCATGGGTGAGATGACGTCAGGATGACGTGCCTATGACGTAGGAGGGAGGGTGGTAACAGGGATGGCGGTAAGCGGGTTCCCCGCACCACCTTTGGGAAAAGGCGGTATCGGGGAGGGGGGCTCCGAACAACCCCACCGCCTGCCACGCGTCCCTGTACGGGGCGGCAAAACCGCTTTCCCCAGACACTAAAGGTCGGCAGGTCGGGGAACAGAAATGACCGCCCACCGTTGGATGATGGGTGGCGGGAGATCGACGGCTGGCGGGCCCTCCGACGGATCGTGCAGGTTGGGGGGGACCCGCCGGTCGATTAAAATATTCGATTAAATATTTCGGGCGGGGAACCTTGGGATAGTGGGTTTTTATGGGTTTTTCGGGATTTCTTGGGTTTTTCCATAATTTCAAAGGGGTTATGGGTAGGAAGGGGTTTTTATAGGGTCTTACTTTGCAGATGAAGGTTTAATGAGTGGGATGACTTTGAAGCAAGGGGGAGAGATGAGGTATAGGTTCATCCAAGTGGCCAGATGTCACTTTGATCCCTGACATAGGACTTATTGGCTATAATGCCAAGGGGAGGGGTATTTATACAAAATTTGGGGTTTATACACCATGGTGTTTAATATTAGTAGGGGAAAGGTGATATAGGGGAGTTACATAGTAGAATTAGAGGTTAATATGGATGAAGGGGGTAAGTGAGGGGGAATGTTACTAAGTTTGTTTGAAACTCACTTAGTTTAGGGAGTAGATCAAAATAAAAGGATTTTTACATAGGAAATGTGGCTTGTAAAGGATGAAGAGCCTTCATGAAACCATAAGTCTTTCCATGAATCTCAGCTGATGAGGGGATGTTAGTAATGAAATGGGGGGGAAGGAGGGAGGTTAGTCATGCTTCCTGCTGCAACTTGATGAAGAAGAACACCTTGTCAATTGATTGACTTTGCTTTGATAAACACAGTTAACACATCTGCAATGGTAAAGATAACCTTTCTGCAGCCCCAACTACTTACCCAGCTACTTGCCTAGCATTTTTTATTTCTTCTTGGAGGGTGCACTTGGACTTGCAGACCCTTACTTGCCTTTTCTTTTCTTTGGATTTTTCTTTGTTATTTCTATCTACCTCTACCCTTATTTCTTCCAAGGTCCCAGATTAAGCTGTTGGGAGCCTTTTCTTCTCTACCTGAACTACTTGTCTGCCAAGATTAAACCGTTTGGACAGACTTTCTTCTCTAATCTACAACTGCAAATTTAAACCATGGAATGATCCAGATTAGACTGTTGGACCATCCATCAAAATTTTAAGTACATACCAAGCTATAAGCACAGATTGGATTCTCTAGGAAATATGTGATCTTTGAATCATCAAAGCAGAGCATATTTGGACCTTTCATAGCCAATCATGAAATATGAAACCTATTGGTATAGGTAGCTAACAGTGGCTCCACATGGGGATGGTTTTTCTTTTGAAAGACCAAGAACAACAGGTCAGATTGCCTTGCTCCTTGATTTCTCTTATCTATCTTGTAGTTTTTTGCTTTGAAGTGCCCAAATTGTGTGCTTTTCTTCTTGGTAGACCTCTAATTCTATTTACCTTTCGCTGGCAATCAATAAACTTGAAAAAACTGCATTTTTACAATCTAAACAGAAAATAATATATACATCTGCATATATACAAGGGAACCCGAACTGCACTCATGGGAAATAGTCAAAATAGTGCTTCAGCATCCTGCCATTCACCGGACCTTCATCCAGGTCAGTTTCACTAAGACTTTTTAGGAAGTAAGTGTTGTTACCTTGCACTGCTTGGACAGCAAATGGTCCTCTCCATAGGGAATCAAATTTCCCATGTTTTCCTTTGTCTTCTCTCCTTGCATCCCACTTGAGGACTTTATCACCAACATTGAAATCTTATGCTTTGGTTCTTCTGTCAAAGGCCTTCTTTAGTTTTTCTTGTAATACCTGAACTCTGCTGAAAACTTGATCTCTGGTTTGCTGCAGACATATGATTTGATTTATCCTTCTTTGCATATCATTAGGTTCAGCTTGGCTTTCCTGAAGAAGCTTCATAACAGGCACTCCTAAGGATGAGGGGAATTTGGCCTCTAATCCATAAACCAACCCATATGGGCTGGTCCCAATTGATCTCTTGGTTGTTAGTCTATCTGCCCATATGGCATTCACAAGCTTCTTATGCCAATTCTTTTTGTTTTCTTCCAGTACTTTCTTTATAATGTTTACAAGGCTTTTGTTTGATGATTCAGCAAGGCCATTTCCTTGGGGATAGTATGCAGTAGAATGGCCCAAAGTAATATGAAATTTTTGGCAGAAATTCACCATTTTCTTGGATCTGAAAGCAGCAGCATTTTCTGTAATGATTTTATCAGGGCAGCCAAATCTAGCCAGTATGTTGTTTTCCAAGAACTGAATGATTATTGAATCATTCGCTTCTCTGCATGGGGCAGCTTCAATCCACTTAGTGAAGTAGTCTGTGGCTGTTAAGATCCATCTATGTTGGCCTGAAGATGAGGGATGAATTTCCCCAATGAAGTCCAATCCCCATTGTTGAAAAGGTCTCTCTGTTGCAATAGGCCTTAAAGGAAGTGGCAGCAGTTGTCTCTTTCCCTCAAACACTTGGCATTTATGACATGATGTGATAAATTTCTTGACATCAGAGAACATGGTGGGCCAGTAGTATCCAGCCCTTAGTATTTTATCCACAGTGGACTTCCAGTACAAGTGTCCACCACAGTCTCCTACATGAAACTCTTGCATGATATTGTTAATCTCATTTTCAATTAAACAGTGCAGCAATATACCTTCATGGTTTTTCCAAAGCAAATTGCCATCCATCACACAAAATCTTGATGTTTTCATTTTTAAGAACCTACACTTAGTTTTGGACAGTCCTGGGGGAGCACACAGGTTTTGTAACACATAACAGATATCAGAATACCAGGGGGATTGTTCAAAGGCTACATTGATCTTTGGAGTCGCCAGCTCCGGTTCACTGTCCAGCTGATTGATGTCTAAGGCTTGAAAATTTGTATCTGTCATTAATTTGGCCAAGCCTTGCCCTTTTATTAGTTTTGTAGGTTTTATCTCAATGTCAAATTCCAAGATGCTGGCAATCCATTCTCCTCTTCTGCCCTCTAAATTCTCTTGGGTGAGAATGTCTTTGACAATAGGACTTGGCACATATGCTTTAACATGGGAATAAAGGATATAAATCCTAAAGTCTTTAATGGCTTTGACTAAAGCATAAGCTTGCTTTTCCATGATTTGATACTTTAAAGGTGCATCTCTAAGAGCTTTGCTAAAGAAAGCAATTGGCTTCTCATTTCCTTGGTCATCTTTTTGCAATAGAACAGCAGCAATAGTATGCTGGGAAGCAAAAGAGAAAATGATAAATTCTCTGTCAAACTGAGGATTGGTCAACACTGGGGTTTGGGTAAGGGCCAATTTTATACTTTCAAAGGCTTGATTGGCTTCAACAGTCCATTTGACTTTTGAATCCTTTTTTAGCATGTTATTCAATAATCTGATTAGTTCTGCTAGGTTTGGGATAAACCTTCTTAAGAAATTGATTTTTCCCAAGAATCCTTGCAACTCTTTGACATTTCTTGGGTGAGGCATTTGTAGGATAGCTTGTATCCTATCTGGGTCAATTCTAATGCCATCTTTAGAAATGATGTGGCCCAATAGCTTACCTTCTTCTAAACCAAAGAGGGACTTCTTAGGATTCAAGGAGATTCCATATTTTCTACATTTTAGGAAGATCTGTCTCAGATGTTTTATATGTTCTTGGTCAGATTTTGAGAAAGGGGTAAGGTCATCTAGGTAAATGACTAAGAAGTCATGAATCTCTTTGGCAAAGGCAATATCCATCGCTCTTTGAAATGTTGCCCCTGCATTTTTCAATCCAAAAGGCATCTTTACATATTTGAAAGTTCCCCATGGGGTTGTAAATGCTGTTTTGTCTTGATCATCAGGGTGAACTAGGATTTGATTGAAGCCTGAGAATCCATCAAGTAGTGAGATACTTGAGGCCCCTACCACCCTTTGAAGAATGTGATCCATCTTGGGTAAGGGGTAATTGTCTTTAAGGGATACTTGGTTCAGATTCCTCAAATCCACACACAGCCTAATTTCACCAGTCTTCTTTCTTGTAGGGACTAGGTTGGAGATCCATTCAGAGAATCTGATTGGTGCTATGATGCCTGCTTTGAACATTTTTTGTACCTCTTGTTCCATTGCTGGGAGAAGCATAGGATTGATTCTCCTCAGTTTTTGTTTAAAGGGCTTTTGATCTGGTTTGAGAGGGATAGTGTGTTGGATTACAGAGGTGTCATAGGACTTTAGGTCCTCATAGCTCCATGCAAAAACATCCTGGAACTCTTTAAAGAGGTCAATGTATTTTGGCTTTTGGTCAGGAGGTAAGGAAGCAGATAATTTAATTATCTTGGGCTTCTCACTTGTACCTATGTTACATTCTTCAATGGCTGCATTTAGGGGCTGCATTTTTGGTTTTCTGGGAATATCATTTGAGTCAAAGATGTCCTCTAGTGGGGTTAGGCCTGTTGGTAGAAAATTGTCTTTTAGCTCAATGATTTCAGTTTCAGCATTGGACACTCCCTCACAATTGATTGATTGAATTTGCTGAATGCTGTCTTTGTTGAAAATAGTTGGATTTAGCATTTGTTTTGCTGTTCTAGGTGATATTGGCTGAGTAGTCTGTTGAAACTGTATTTGTGATGGACTTGCTCCATCAAGTATTTGTGATTGACTTGCTGTCTCAAGTATTTGTGATTGACTTGCTGTCTCATTGTCAATATTTAGTCCTGCAAATTCTTGCTGCAGAGTTAAAAAATGGTTTATTTGCTTGTCATCCTCAAATACTTGCCAATCATTAACATTGTTTGGAATGGAGGGTCTGTGTTTTACCTCAGCTGTAAAACAATGGTGGGGCTCAAAGGGCAACTTGCAGGTACTTGCAAAGGTGGCTAAACTATGAGCATGTAGATTGTGGGTTCTGGGAATTTTAGTAATTTGGAATTCAGAGAAAAAGTTTAGTACCTCAGCAACAGCAGACCTATAAGTCCTTAGTCTTTTGTCATTGGTGACAAAGTTTCCCTTCACTTGTTGGATAACTAAATCTGAATCACCCATGATTGAAACCCTGGCAGCTTGTAAGAATTTTACTAACTTGAGGCCTAGTAAAAGAGCTTCATATTCTGCCATGTTATTAGTACATCTGAAATTCAATCTATAGGCTCTGCCTTCTGCATGACTATTTTCTTTATTGTGTACCCAAACTCCAGCCCCTGCCCCTAATTTGTTGACTGAGCCATCAAATTCAAGGAACCATAGAATATCTTGTTGGGAAGGAGATTTTATGATCTGTTCATGGGCTGGTAATGTAAGTAGCAGTTGTAGTTTTTTCTCTAGCTTGTCTTCTAGGGCAGTCTCCTTGTTTGATTGGATTTTCTTGACAACTAAGGCAGCAGCACCATCTAATGTTTGATTGACTGTTTTTTCATGAGTGATACTACTTTCATTTGCATCTTCCTCTTGTATGAATATCTTGGTTTCAACCTCACCTTTTGAGGGAGTAGTGGTATCATCGAAGAGAATGTATGAGTCTATGTCTGAATGGACAGCATATATAGGAAAATTTTGAGGTTTTTCTTCACTGCTGACCATGTACTTCATTAGTGTTTCTCTGTACAGTCTTTTTGGTTGCCCAAACACAGAGATGGTGGCATATGACATGTCTAATTGTAGGGAACCTTGGAGTTTGGCCCCCCATGATCTTGATAACAACATCCCATACTTAGGTGGGATATCAGCAACTACCACATCCATTAGGATTGTCTTGTTTGGGTATTGAACTAGAGACACACATAAGTCCTTTATGAGACCTAGACACTTGACTTGGCTGGAGTCAAAGGAAAACAGATCCTTGTATGGTCTTGTTATGTCTAAATTCAATCTCTCCATGACTGCTTTTGGGATGAGATTTTGAGAGGCACCTGAGTCAAACATTGCATTATGTAATATTTTGTCATGAATATGTAAACTGACATAGAAAGGCAGTACCCCTGCGACTACTGTTTTTCCATCCACTTCTGGGCTAAACATGAGTTCTGGGGTGTCATCCAGCACATTGACATCATCTTTGTTGCTAGTGAGTTGAAGGGATCTTTTGATTTGCAATTTATAGATGTCATGCTTGGCTAATTCCAAGAGAGGAATGGCTATCTTTATTTTGCCAATTTCAGTTTCTAAGTGAAAGGGTTTTTCAGATTGGGCCTTGTGGTTGTAGGTGACAGTCCTTTCCTTGTTCATTAAATCTCCTTCTAGATTTTTATCTTGACTTTGAGATTTATCCTTTTTACTCATCTCCTGAGGAGTAACATTTAAATTAGGATGAGAAGATGAAGTGTCCAGAGACTGCTGTCTTAAGGACAGCGGTTCAGTGATCTCCTCAACAGTCACTTCTTCTGCAGGTGAATTTATTTTGTCATTAGGTTCTGTGACTATAACTCTTTCAGGCTGCTGATTATCCTTTTTGTTTTCAAGCTGGCTGACATTCACAGTTCTGCTCCTTAGCTTGTATTGCTTATGGACTTCATAAACAGCGGTGTCATAGCCTTGTTTAAAGTCAAAGGATTCCCCTGATTTAGTTTGGAACAGTTTGATTTCCTCATCTTGATGGTCTTCTTGTGTTAAGAACACTTGACTTTCACCATCTAGGCCTATTAAATTGATTTCAGGATCTTCATTGGGCTCCGCTGAAGTGGAAGCTTCTGCATAATTTTCTTGGAAAGGGGGTCTTATTTCTTGATCAGCACTGGTTTTGCCAATACCTGGGTTTTGAGTTCTCCTAAAATTTGGATTCCTAGGAGGGTTGTTTTGTGTTGCTTCCCATGATGACTTTCTTTCAACCGATTCCACTCTATCACCTAATCTTTTCATTCCATTTAGTATGGCATCAAGCTTTTGATCAAAGGCAGAGGGTTCCTCTTTGAAAACAGTCCTCTTTTCCAACCTTGCCCTGTTTCTTTTGGCAATCAGGTTGGCTTCCACTGTGACAGCAACCCTTTGGGCCTCTTCCAGGGATTGACAGTCTCTTTCTTTCAACTGATAGGCCATGTCAGGGTCAAAACCATCAGGGAATTTGTACAAGGCTAAATCAGGAGGAGGCCTTAAATTCTGTGGAATTGAGTTATATACATTGTTAAATCTTGCACAATACCCCAAAACAGTCTCTTGGGGACCTCTTTTGATGGTGTCATATTCCCCAAGTATGTGCAGAGGATCTTTCTTCTTCTCCCATCTACTGGTAAAGGTTTGATACAGTTCAGCAGGAGTTGTAATGGAGTTTGCATTCAGGGATCTAAACCAAGTTCTTACATCCCCAGTTAGGCTTTGAACAAACATCCTCATTCTGACACTGTCATCATCTATTTCATAGGTCTCAAAATGGTCTTGCATCCTCTTGGCATGTTGGGCAGCGGTCAGAGGGCCATTGGAGTCAAAATATGAAATTTTGGTTTGGTAATCTTGGGGTAGAGCTGCAGCATTAGCTTGTATCTGCAAGGGTGCATATCTGTTAGCCATATTTACAGGATTTAGAGGATTAACAGGGGCAGCTGGGATAATAGGAACAGTGGGTATCACAGGGGTAACAGGTAGGGATGAACCTAGAAGGTTGGTCAAGGGGATATGTGCAGTGGATGAAGATATGAGAGGGGGACTTTGGGATGTGGATGGTGAGCTAGGGGAACTAGGGGTAGACCGGAAAAGGACCTTGCACGGGGTAGATATAAGGCTAGGATGATCTGAATCTGAGGTTACATCACCAGGCTGCTCCTGCTTTTGCTGCCTCCTAATGTTTCTTGGGATGGTATTTGGATTATTGACAATGATAGGTGGATTAGGGTCAGGATTTGCCCTAGTATGCCGTGGATTTTTCTTAGGAGCCAGTTTCTAACTGTTTTTTAGGATTTTGCAAGAAATTTTTATATCTGCAGGACTGGATGAAGATTTTGGAATGGCTATATATTCTCAGAGCTAAGATGAAGATTCCCTAAACAAGCTCCTCCCTAAAACTGTTAATGTGATACAGAAATAGATTAAAGGCCTCTTGACTTATTTCAGGCTTGATAGTAGCTTATGGAAGATATATAGTAATTAAAAAATATCAAGCACTCCCCAGTGGAGTCGCCAATTATGTTAACACCCAGGTTGTTCCCTTTGACTCTAAGGGAATACGGCCGGGGTAACCACTAACCAATCTTTGGATTACAACTTCTAGCCAAGCTGTAATCAGAGAGGGCTCTCTCTTTATAATTTCTCTCTGTTCTGATAGTATTTTAGGCTAGATGTGAAGTTCAATTTTGGATTAATTGTTTGGTTGGAAAAGGTTCAGTCAAAACGTGTATGCTCTTACCAGCATCTTATATAACGTTGGGCAATGGAGTCAGTGGTCCTTTGGTTTGGTGTGCTATGTTGATACAGTAATAAAAGCTGCAGAGCAGGATAATTGTCCGAGGAACAATGCTTTGGAATTGAGTTTGTGTGTAATATGTTCAGGATAAGAAAGGCAATTAAGGATCTTTCTGTAAACTGATATGAAAAGAAAGCAATTGTTACCTGGAAGCATTGAAGAATTTCTAGATAACTTTCACAACATGGAATTAAATGTAACATGAGCATTTAAGAATTCATGTCTGTTTTAATCCTGAAGAAAACATTTACAGCAATATAAGATTGAGCACAGGGTGTTAAGAAACATGTCCTGAACTATTCTTTTTCTTTATTGCTAGATATGATGAAAACATGAAAATGAAATAACATAGGGAAACAGAACAGAGTTTAAAGAAAACATATCATTCCACCAGACAACACAGGGATTCTGCAACAGCACTTCAATTATCAATAAGACACCAGAATTCCAGGAAATCACTGAGCTGAAATTGCTCTTTGTATTAAAATTTTCTGAAAGTACAGAGTATACATGCCTCAGAGTAAAAATCACCAACCCCTTATGCGTTACTAAGGGGAGTATATATACAAATTTACATAAGAAAATATCTGAATGGAGAGTGAATGTTCCATAAATGCTCAGCTAACTGCTGGAGTGTAGCCGCTGAGAGAGTAAATGCTGTAATCACTTTTAGCCCCTTAGCTGTCAGAAAATGGTCAGAAACTGCTGACTTGGTGGCTGTTGGAGTTGGCTAAGGGTACACCGCCAAAATTTGCGCATCTCTTTATCTTTTGGCTAGCCGTCATAGTTTGTATGCTGAGTTAGCATTCAGCTGCTTTTAATGCTAACTTTATCCTTTTGTTTGTCTGATAGTGACCTAGAGCTGGCAGTGACCGAACAGCTGGAGCTACCGTGGCAGAATTTGAAGCATTGCTTGCCACCAATATTCCTTTGGCATCTGATGCCTCCTAATCTTTATTAAGGTCTCATCGGCCTCTGTATACCTGTAAAAATTAGGAGGAGTCTCAAAAAGGTGGTTCACTTCATTCTCAATAAAGAATAGGCCTCCCAGTTTATCATATAAGCTCTGTCCTGAGGGAGGCCCTGTCTGTTCAGATGTACTGCTAGATGCAGTAATCTGATTCTCAATGTATGTTGCCATTCTGTTGGAAAATTGATCTTGGGAGATCAATTTTCCTGCACCAGTTAGGAGGCTGGGCAGGCCTTTTGCTTGCAGTTCTGCCAATTTGACCCTGAATTCCTCTACATCTGCTGTGATCTCATTGCACTTCCTCTCCACAGCTTGTACACAATTCCTGAGAGTGAGCACTTTCTTGGCAGTGAGAACGGCTTCTGTTCTGTTGGGGATACCTATGGCTGCCAGTTCCTCCTGTTCCTGCCTGTTTAGGAAGTCTATCATTCTGTTGGCCTGTTCTGGTCTGTTTCCCAGCAGTGTTTTGGCCTTATTGATTTCTGTATGTGCTTGGCCCAACAGTTCCATCTGCTGATGTATTGTTTTTATTGATTTCCATTGTTGGGTGATGGATTGGCCTATTTTGGCCCATAAGATCCTTTTTATTTCGGCCATAGCTGTTTCCAGATTCAATTCTTTTTCTAAGGCCTTTATCTTGTCCTTGAGGGCCTTTATTTCTCTGCTCTGCTCTGCCACAGTTACCTTGGACTTGTCATATTTGGAATCCAGTTCTGCCAATTTCTCTTTGGCTTTCTTTATTTCATTGGCCTGGAGTTCCATCTCTTTGACAGCCTTGGTCAATTCCTCTATACTTGGGTTGGCCTCTTGGGCTGCTGTTGTGCCTGCTGCTTCTGTTGTGGGGGCCACTACTGCCCCTGATGTTGCTGCTGTCGTGGAAGTAGTTGGAGGAGCTTGGGAAGTAGATTCTCCCTGTTTATCCTGTAATATTCCTTCCAGCTCTTTCTCCAGTTCCCGGATCCTCTGGTCTTGCTGTAATAAGAGGTCTAGCTGGTCCTCAGCCCGTTTTTCCTTTTGAAGCTCGGCTGTTTGAGGGTGCTCCGTGGGCTGCAGCTTAAACCTCTTCTTCATTGCGTTTAAGTCATCATCTTTTTTCTTCAGGAGGGCCTTTACACCCGTTGGATCACTAGGATCATGTCCTAGGTCAACAATGATCTCCTCAAGAGACTTTATTCTATTTTCCTTGGCCTTAGAGGACATTCTCTCAAAATCCAGTTGAGTATTGGTGTTCTTTAGGGACTCTTTCAGCTCATGGGCCAATGTGGCCTTTTCAACCAAGGTGGCATAGACCATCTCCCCAGTCTGCTTGTGGAGTTCAATCTGGTCCATGGGATGTATATCTCTAGCTAGGACCTCCACCCTTGTTTTTATGAAATCTGCAGCTGTCTTAGGCTGCGGCCCTTTGGGCTTAAAATGACTTAATATCATTTTTTCTTCCTTGATGTCATAAACAGACATCAGTCTCTCTTGCTGGGCTGGTGTAGCATCTATGAACTGTTTGTAGACCTCAGCCCTTAATAGCTCATTCTGAGCCTTTATTTGCTTGAAAGAAGCCTTGGTGCTCTTGGGCTTCTTTCTTTGTTGTGAAGGAGAGGACACCTCCAAGCCAAGCTGTAAAGTTTGCTCCTGCTGAAAGGAGCTTGTCCCTGTGTGCTGGCTGCCCTCCTTGTCTCTTGTTGTACTGTTCAAGACATCTTCAGTAATGTCTTCCACCTCTAGGGAGTCTGCCCTTTGCCTTTTGGCTTCTGGCTGGTGGGAGGATCCACTGGGAGGAGTGGACTCTTCTCTTTCTCTTTTCATTCCCCTTTCTTCATGTGCTGGGGTCTGCAAAATTGGGGCAGTCAATGGCTCAGTTTGAGGTGGTGGTGTTTGCATTATGGGGGTTGCTGGAGGCCCAGTTTGTGGCAGTACAGTTTGTCCTTGTTGCTGCTCTGTTTGCTGCTCAGTCTGCTGCTCTGTTAGAGGGGTTGACTTTTCCTTTCCTGCTTCATCTTCTGCACCCATTATGCCTTTGCCTTTGTCTATCCCTGCTGCTGATGTAGAAGGTGCCTGTGGTTCAGTCCTTGTAACCGAGGTCCCTTCTCCCACTGAGTGAGGCGGTCTGAAAGGTACCTGCTGCACATAATCCAGGTCAATAGTCTTCTCAAGCTCTTTCATATTTTTAAGCATTCTTTCTTCTTCAGTTAAGCTCTCAACTAGAGTGTCCAGCTGCCATTCTTGTAAGTTGGCATATTTTTCTATGTGTGGGTAGTGGCAGTGCTTAACACCTAGGAGCCTATACTTATTTCTCCTAGCAGTGATGAAACCTTGAGGGTCATAAGGGACCCATCGAAAACTATAGGAGAGCTTATATTTATCCTTGAGGATCAGGTCTGCAGCTTCCCACCCTTCTTTCTTGTTCATGATGAAGGGGCCCAACTCACTTTTGAAATTAAGGTGGGCCTTTTTCTTGGAGCTGTGGAAATGGGTGAGGTCTGACTGAATTAATTGCCTGTAATACTCCAAGGAAAACAACCTCATAGGTACATATTTGGGGAGCTTGTATGGACATAGCTCACACCCATATATCCTGAATACAGTATGGTGTTCATATAGGTACCAGTCACCTATTTTATATTTCTTAGAGAGCTGCAGAGCTTTCTTGATCTCATTTGATATTCTGGGAGGAGGGGACTTCATCAACATGCAGGAGATTGGGTATACAAATTGGTCAACAAATTCACAGTAGGTATAGGGTGAGCTTGTGACTTTGTGATAGACAGTGGTCCAGAAGATAACAGATCTTCTCTCCCCTCTATGATCCAGCCTTCTGATGTAGCATGGGAAGGCTTCAGAATGATGAAACATGAACAGGTGGTAGATGTAAGCTGAGTATCTGAAGACCCCCTGTCTGTCCACTTTGCTCAACTGATCATGAATCTTATTGGCTATGAACTTAGCAAAGTTATACTTTCGGGCAGGGGGTTGGCGTGGGCTGTAAACAGACAGCAACACTAGCATGGCTTTATCCACATGCTCACTGTTTTGGTATCCCAACACATAGGCTATCATGTCTAGTAACAGCCTGCCTACATCATTGAAATGTACATTCAGATAAGGAGGTGGCCCTGTAGGCTGGCACTCAGGTCTCATGAAGGTCCTGGTGACCTTTTGCAGCTCCTCACTGGTCATCTTGTCACCAGCTTCCAGCAAATAACTCATGGAGAATGGGATCAGCAACTCTGTCTGATCAAACTGTAACATCTTGTTGATGGATTTCAGCATTTATGTAGAAAAGGATCCTCCCTGATGGAGTATTGACAGCTCTGTGCTGCACATCATAGTGTTCAGCACATAGGTGAATGATTTCAGGGAAAACATTCACAGCTGGGAGACAGTAATAGGGCAGGTTTGACTCCCATATCCCATGTGTACCATGACCATCTTTATAGTCTTCCCTCAGTTGAGTGAATGTCTGCAGGAAGTCTCTGTTTCCCTCAAAGTCTTCAATGAGACAATCCTTGTCAATCAATGGTAAGGCCTCCAGCTCCTTATTTGTTTGATTTAGTGGAGCAACACTGAGGGATGAGGATGCAGAGGCTGCCATGATATAATCTAAATCTGTACAGGTAAAGGTAATGGTTTGACAAGTCTTTAAAGACTTCAGCAGCAGGTCAACTGTAAACACAGTCTGGTGTCCTCCTTTCAATGAAAAATGCAAGCTGGCTTTTGTAGTTTGCTACAAATTCACAGGGATGTGAATTGCTAATGGTAAATTGCAGAGATAGTGAGGTTTCTTTTGGTAAGAATGCAGGTGGCCTGTACCCGGCAAAAGGGAACAATGCCGAGCACCTCGGGGGCAATTTTATGGTTTCAGCCCGTGGAGTGACCTCTCCAATGTCAAATTATAGTTCAGGGGTGGTGCAGGTTGCTTGGGCTTACTTTAGATAACAGGCAGAGCTGAATTTAGGAGTTTTACCAGTCTTTTAATGGTGAATTTACAGAGAATTGGAATGCATGGGCAAAAGTGGGAAAACTGGCAAAATACCTGGAAAAACTAGCTTGAAAGCTCGCGGGCCGGGCTGTGGAGGCTTAATGCCGTCGAATTCTGGACTTGTAGCGGTTGAAAGGTTGAATTTGATGGCCGGCAGACAAATTTCGCGGCAGCTGGTTGACAACGGCTACTTCTTTTGCGCGTGAAAATGACCGAAACGGCTCATTTGGTCGTTTATAACGTTAAATTTGGAAAAAGTATGTATTTGGCGCTTTTCCGCCAATGACGTCAGCGCAATGTCATGGCGGGGCCCGGGTACGGAGGTGACGTGGCGCTGAGGTGTGGGCCAGGGTGGCAGGACACGGTAGCGGGTAGATGTGGTGGCAGAGCTGCGTGGAGGGCCACGGGACGCGGGAGCGGGCATGGGTGAGATGACGTCAGGATGACGTGCCTATGACGTAGGAGGGAGGGTGGTAACAGGGATGGCGGTAAGCGGGTTCCCCGCACCACCTTTGGGCAAAGGCGGTATCGGGGAGGGGGGCTCCGAACAACCCCACCGCCTGCCACGCGTCCCTGTACGGGGCGGCAAAACCGCTTTCCCCGGACGCTAAAGGTCGGCAGGTCGGGGAACAGAAATGACCGCCCACCGTTGGATGATGGGTGGCGGGAGATCGACGGCTGGCGGGCCCTCCGACGGATCGTGCAGGTTGGGGGGGACCCGCCGGTCGATTAAAATATTCGATTAAATATTTCGAGCGAGGAACCTTGGGATAGTGGGTTTTTATGGGTTTTTCAGGATTTCTTGGGTTTTTCCATAATTTCAAAGGGGTTATGGGTAGGAAGGGGTTTTTATAGGGTCTTACTTTGCAGATGAAGGTTTAATGAGTGGGATGACTTTGAAGCAAGGGGGAGAGATGAGGTATAGGTTCATCCAAGTGGCCAGATGTCACTTTGATCCCTGACATAGGACTTATTGGCTATAATGCCAAGGGGAGGGGTATTTATACAAAATTTGGGGTTTATACACCATGGTGTTTAATATTAGTAGGGGAAAGGTGATATAGGGGAGTTACATAGTAGAATTAGAGTTTAATATGGATGAAGGGGGTAAGTGAGGGGGAATGTTACTAAGTTTGTTTGAAACTCACTTAGTTTAGGGAGTAGATCAAAATAAAAGGATTTTTACATAGGAAATGTGGCTTGTAAAGGATGAAGAGCCTTCATGAAACCATAAGTCTTTCCATGAATCTCAGCTGATGAGGGGATGTTAGTAATGAAATGGGAGGGAAGGAGGGAGGTTAGTCATGCTTCCTGCTGCAACTTGATGAAGAAGAACACCTTGTCAATTGATTGACTTTGCTTTGATAAACACAGTTAACACATCTGCAATGGTAAAGATAACCTTTCTGCAGCCCCAACTACTTACCCAGCTACTTGCCTAGCATTTTTTATTTCTTCTTGGAGGGTGCACTTGGACTTGCAGACCCTTACTTGCCTTTTCTTTTCTTTGGCTTTTTCTTTGTTATTTCTATCTACCTCTACCCTTATTTCTTCCAAGGTCCCAGATTAAGCTGTTGGGAGCCTTTTCTTCTCTACCTGAACTACTTGTCTGCCAAGATTAAACTGTTTGGACAGACTTTCTTCTCTAATCTACAACTACAAATTTAAACCATGGAATGATCCAGATTAGACTGTTGGACCATCCATCAAAATTTTAAGTACATACCAAGCTATAAGCACAGATTGGATTCTCTAGGAAATATGTGATCTTTGAATCATCAAAGCAGAGCATATTTGGACCTTTCATAGCCAATCATGAAATATGAAACCTATTGGTATAGGTAGCTAACAGGTTCACCAAAGAAGAACAACATGGAAGAATCTGAAGTCAAAGACTTATTTCCTAGCGAATCTTAGGGACTCTATCCCTTACATATCCTTCAATCCTAAGTTTTGAATTTTTTTTCCTTTATGTCTTCATTTCTTGAACTTGTAGGTCTAACATGCCTTATTAGAACACCTTTTATTTTAAGTTCTAGGTTTCCCTCAAGACTAGATTAAGAGGGAGCCCTCATGATTTTACCAAAAGATAATTATTATGTTCTTTTTTTCATCCTTTCATGTTTGGATTCCTCTCTTATCAAGATGTGTTCATATTATATGCTAATAACCTTTCTTGTTTAGAAAATCTTGTTGAATGCTCAAGGGTTATGGAAGAGACCTCACAAAATAAAATTAAACCATGATAGAAGTTCTATTGTAAAAGAATCTCTTCAAGAATTGATGTCCTACAAGGTTTGTTAAGAAACAACTCAAAGGTATGTCTTACATCATAATATTTTTTCTCTTCATAATAAATGTATATTCATTCTTTTTTAAAATTTTACGTTGCTAACATCATTATGTCTAGCATTTTGAATAAAAAAGATTCTTGTTAGGGTGATTAATCATTAGATTGAATCTAACCCCATTATATTATTATTACTCTTGTGGAACCATAAAAAGTTTCATTGTAAAACCCTAACCTAAGAGTATGTCAATGCTAATATGGAAACCCTAGCCTACTTAGGGTTATTAATGAAATCTAGAATTCCTATTCCTTTGATGTTTTGGTATCGTTATGATAAAATACCTATTCCTTTAGGTTTTTATATCTAAATTTATGTAAAGGATCCCTAGATCTTTAGGTTTTAATGAATTAGGGTTTATGAGAAAAACCCTTATAGTATCTATAGTAACATCCTGGGAATGAATCTGATAGAAATGCTAGTCTGGTCAAATTTGTTGTATGTCTAACTTTAGTGTATTGATATTTGTGTCTTGGGTTTACCTAGTAGATATTTTTGTATTATCCTTGTGCATGATTTTGAAATCCTAGATATGTATATATTCTAACCTAATTGTTGATGCTCATACTTTGTAAATTCTAGGGTTTGTAACAAAGACCTAGTAGAAGTTTGATATTCTAGGATATGATGATATTGTTTTTGATATGATCTAGTGTTTGCAACAAACCCTAGTAGAGTTTAACATATAAATTTTGAAAATTGTTGAACCCTTAGATGCATTATAGAATTATTATTTGATTTGTGTCACTAAGACGAAATATAGGGTTTGTAATGGATCATAGTAGAATCTATCATATATCTCTGAAAATAATATTGAGGCCCTAGAAAGAATGAGAATGATTTCTTGATTAAGTTATTGTCTAGGGTCTGTAAGAAAACTCTAGGAAGAAGTGAAAATTTAGAAGTATATGTATCTTGTTGATTATGAAACTAAATAGGTTTAGGTATTTGATGTTCAAAGTATTTGACTGTTTTGATGCTTCCATTATATTGGCATAACTTTGATATTGTTAACATCATGCTTCTATATATGTATTTGGGTGTATTTTATATTAAAGTTTTGCAGGTACACAATCTTCAATATGATAAATATTTTTGTATGAGAACAATGCAAAAATATATAAGTATGATGATGGTGAGGATGATCCTGATACTGTAATAAGGAATGAAGCCATGAAAGACTCTCTGATGTTATAGAAAGAAGTTTATCTCCTTAAGTTGAGAGGGAGGGCATATTATGATTTCTATGATGGATACCTAGAAGAAGGATTGACGAATGAATGAAAGTACTAAAATGTATTGAGGATGTCTTGGTGTTGTTGAAGAAATGAAAGAAGAAAAGCTTCCGACTAATTGCATATGATAAAAGTGGCACCAGGATGATTGAAGACCTTGAAGGTTTGTGTTTACTTATATGTATGTTTGAAAGTTTATTATTTATTGGGGTTGTGTTTTTAGAGGTAAATATATCCATTAAGAAGGACAAACACTTGGGAAGCATGCTTGTAAAAATGGATATATCTAGTTAACCTATGTTTGTTCGATGTCTAGATCCTAAAGAGGGAGGGTAGCATTGGTGTTGGATCTATGACCTTGGATACACACCTAGATCCCTAGGTTGATGGTTAGTTAGTAAGCATGATGGTACTTAAATTGGCTTAAAGATTTAGTCCATCTTAATCTCGCCCACATATATTACCCTGGTCAGGAATATAGTCCGCAACACTAAGTGTGATAGAACTCTTTCTAGTTCACTTTCAAGATCTTCCATGTACCTCTATAGATATAGGTAATTATGAATACCTCCCTAGTTCTGAGGGAGAGTTGAAGAATGTAACTAGTGTCAGTCTTCATAATTGTACTTTATTCATAATGAAATGTATTTATCAAAAGAAAGAAAGAAAGAAAATATTATTACATAAATTGGCTTATTAAAGCATGAGTTTCATGCTTGGGTCAATTGTTTATAGGTCAAGGTCTCCATTGAATACCTCTAGGGTTTATGTCAAGTGTCCTTGTCCATGTCATATTGTAAGAAACCCTTCTTTGGTATTATTTGTCAAGAAAGAAATTTATTTTGTTGTATTTTAGGTCTTCTAGGCCTCCTCCACCAAGTCAGCCTCAAGGAAGAACAAGTCAGTCTCAAACAGGGTAATACGACCTCGCAAGAAGCCTATATATTGGAGAAACTTTCCCTCATTTGAATCAGAAGTCAAAAAAGTTAGATCTATAATGAATTTCAACTAAAAAAGTGAAAATTTCCAATGAAGAGGAGGAAAAGTCTAAGGGAAAATAATAAAGTCTATTTCAAGGTCAAGAATTTTATTTCTCTCTATTATATCACATGGGTTAAGTTCTAAAGTTTTGCTAGAAAGTCGAAATTTTATAGTTATTGGGGAGGTCAAAATTTTGGAGTAGTTGGGCCGAACATTCTGCTGCTAGATCAAAGTTCTCGATTGTAGCTTCATTTTGAACGGATGACATTTTCAAGGCTAAGAAAAGGATACTTACATGGAAGAAGAGATGACTTGATGGAGGACGAAGTTATATTGGTTAAGGTCTTGGTTGTCCCACTGTCATATAAATCTACTGAAGGAAGAATTCTTGACAGGGTTTTCCCCTATATATGGGATTTTCCCTAGCTTTGTGCCTACATCTAGTGTCCTTGATATTGATTTTTTGTTTTCGATTATTTATTAATGAAACAAAGATAAAATAAAAACATAAGAAACTTAATAAGAACATAAGAATATCACAAGTAATTATCAACATAAGAAAATCTTTATGCCTTTAAAATTTTCCATTAGGGGCCATGAATGCCTGTTGGCAGCAGGTCGATATTTCTAATCCAAGTAAAGAGGATATTTGCGCTTACAAAGGTGAAGCAATCAAATTTTTAAAGAGAGATGATTATAATGCAAAAAAGAAAAACTTTGATAGTATTAAAATACTAAACATAGTATTAAAAATTTAGATGATGGTTGTATTATAAGGTTCTAAAGATATAAATAAACTCGTTATTTGACTCTTATCACATTAAATTTTCATTTATTTCATTAGTACCACTATTTTTATCATTTGTTCCATGTTTTGATTTTATCAAGTATCTTAGTGATTAATCATAAGTTAGAAAAAAAAAATCTAAAAACCTTATTTTTTTTCAAACTATAAATTCAAGCTTGACAGAGATAATTGTTTCTTCCAGTGTATCACCATTTGTTTTCAAGATTGCAACAACCCTAATTTATTTTTTTACAAAAGGAAAAAAAACCCTAAATATTTTTTTATTGTTTTTCCAAAAAAATCAAAGAAACTCTAAAAAATTAAAGAAAAACATCAAAAAATAGTTTTAGAATTTGGAGGTCAAAATCATAAAAATATTTTTAAATAAAAATCTCCCGACCTCCCGACTACTCGACCTACGATCAACACCCAACTCTTGTGTAGTTGAAGTCAAGAAGAAATAAAACTTCAACAATTAAAAAAAACTCATGACCTCCCGAGTATCCAACTCCCTTAATAAAATATTGCTTTTCTTCAATTTGTGTGCATTTCATTTTTTGAAATGAATTGATTTAAAAAAATATTTGTTTCATGCTTAATCAATTCATTTCGATATCGATAATAAATTTCTTTGATGGTATCTCGATTTATTAAAAAAGACAGTTGGACCACTCTACGAGAAGTTAACGAATGAATTAATTCACATTATCCTCTGGTTTTTAATAAAAAATAATAACTCACTAGATCACTTCTCTTGCATGTTGTTTTCATTCTCTTAAATAGGGTTCAAAGAAGATTGAATTGAAGAAATATGATATCAGTTGCAAAAATTTTGTGTAAGAAGGCTAAAATTACAAAATATTCTTGATTCAACTTCAAATTTTGATAATACTATCAAATATTTGATAAAACTATCATTGAGAAAAGTAAAGAGGTAATGGAATCACAAACAAATATGGATATTGTTTCCATGACATCTTCAAAGGCCTCAATGACACCTATTTCTACCAAGATCTCTTGGGAATATTTTTTGTTCAAACTAGTTTCTGAATTAGAAACAGTTCAAAATACATTTCCTTCTCTAATAGATTACTATTTCAATTCTCAGACTAAGTTAGTAGTGAGAAGATCAAAGAGAAGGAAGGATGATTCTTTAGAGACTGTGTCCAAATTTAGCTAGCAAGCTCAAGGATATGTAAAACAGAATGCCCAAGAATCCTCCCAGACAAAAGGAGCTTTGGTAAATTATAACCAATATTGTCTAAATAAGCTTGCAACGTCATATGATAGCACTCTAGAGAAAATTAAAGTGTTAGAGAAACAATTGGAGAAGAATGAATTTTTTAATGAAGAAAATTGGCAAAAGTACTCTGCAACTCTGATTCAAGGTTTCACAGTAGAGAGAAAAAATATACAAAAATGTTTTGAGGTGGAATTGAAAGAGTTAAATTCAAGACATGAGTAGCATATTCAAGAATTAAGGCAAATACATGAAAAACAAACTCTCATTCTGAGGGAAGAGGCTGAAAGAAATAATAAGATCATGACCACAACTTTAAAAGTGTAAAATGATTCTCTTCACAGCCAACTCAATCGGAATCAAGAAGATACACAGAGTCTAGATATTTTCAAAGAGAAAGCATTACTAATTTGTCTGATTTTAAGAAAATATCAATCAAAGTTCTACAAATAGATGGATAAATATCAAGATTTTATCGAGAAACTACAAATTTAAATGAAATGATTGATTCTTTTATAGAAGAAGAAAAATACATAAGAAAAAAAATTCTCTCTATTCTTTACTGGGAAAAGGAATTTCAATCTTATGAAATTCCATACTTTTTCAAAAATAGATAAAAGATTAATTTTAGATTTCATACTTCTGCAACTGTTATCTTTTTTTAAATGAATTTTTGGATCCATTGCATTAATAATAGTTAGATTATCGACGTTTTGAACCCCCAACTATGGTTCATCTTAAATATGAACCATTAATGCTTAGATATTTAAACTGTAGGGAAGATGAAGCCAGAGAAATAAAATAATGCACCAAAACTACACAACGGAAATGCTTGACAATTTGGGAGAAAGGAACTAGCTTTATAGTAGAATTCGACCTTTTAGGGTCCAAGCCACTAGAATAAATTTTCTCAAGGGAGTTAAAGAAGCCAACAGAGAACCTTTTCGCCAAAGATCAAATAGAATTTAAGAGGATCAGGATCTCCACAAAACAAACTTTCTATAAATTTCTACAACTTCCTTTTGAGAAATTTAAGCTTATTGCTAAATTTGAAACCAATTATCAGAAAATAAAGAAGAAGGTCCAAAGTTTGATTTCCAGCTATCAAATCAACATAAATCAATTTCCTTCCATTCACTTCTCCATTATTTCCTAGGTGTATTTACAATGGGTGAAACATATCAAGGTTCATGCGCCCTGATGCAGGAGCATGAGGCTTAAAGACAAAAGGCTTCTTATTATTCCAAAAAAAGAAATACAAAAAAAATTTACAAGCAAAGGAGTGGGGTCCTTTAGTTGTCAATTTACAAAGCTTTCTAGTTAGGATTTGAACTAGAATGTAGGATTTGGATTATCATGTAATAAATTCAAGTAGTTAGATGTAGTGGAGATTCTCGAGGAGAATATCATGCAGGTTAGATAGGATTAGTCAGTTCTATCCTTTGATTTAGGATCTGGTTGTTAAATTAACAAGTACTTATGTAAGTTTCGAATCATTATAAGGGGATTTTGACTGATTCGGCTTGTTTGGCCATATATGATTAAGTTGCTGAAAACATAACTCTGTTTATTTTTATGTGAAATTGGTCAGTCCTGGAGGTGTTGCATCCCTCCGTAGTATCTCTGTGTATCATTGATTTTCCAGAATTTAGAGTTTTGTGTGATCGCATTTAATCTCTTTCTGTTGTGTATTAACAACTGCGGGGTTTGAAAGTGTACAGATTCCTTAATCGAGTTGAAGCGTCGCACTCATTATTAACCATTTATTTCATTTTCAATGCATTGTGCCATAGTCAATAGCGGGGGTTGGCCTGGTTTTGACCCTTGTGGTAATATGAAGTCTCGCAATCTGTAGATCTAATGGCCTCTGTCATTGGGCATTAATATCATGTTCGGACCCAAACTTTTATAAATTGAGGTTTATAAACTTATCGGCTCTTGTAGGCGGTATCGTCACATAGATGTCTATGCGATATCATAGTGACCGTCAGATCACTGTTGATGTTGACCATTGGATCACTGGTTAATATCGCATCACAAGGTTCAAGAGTGAATGACCTTGGCTAGTGGAGTTGCGAAATGCGACATGTGATACGAAGAGCGTTGATAAATATCGCATCACATTGTTAATAAGTAAAGGAACCTTGCCCGATGAGCTTGTGGTTGCAATATGCGATGTTTAGAGGATTTGTAAAGCACTTGTCGATTGCGGCTAAATTTAGTGGTTCTATTAATTTAGTAGAATAGATAACTTTGGAGGTAGATGACTGAAACTCATAAGGAAATAGAAGAAGAGCTTCCACCCACACTAGAAAAAATTGTCACACGATTTGAACGATTCTCCATTACACCTGCACCTAGGCCACCATTAGTGGTATCAGAGCATCTTAAAGACACTGAAAAAGATCTCAAGGATCAGAGAAAGAAATCCAACATGGCTTTCAGAGTTGGAAGAGGACGTGGTAGAAGACGAAGACCAATTACAAATGTTAAAGTGATGGAAGCTATGCAACATATGCAAGCTAGATTAGAAGAAATGCAAACAGGGAGAGATGTAGATACTGGAGATGTCAGTTAGCCTGAAGCTAACGTTGCAAAAGAGGAGGAACCTGTAGAAGTTTTTTTTTCCAAAGGAAAAAACGGTAACCTTTTATTAAAAAATTAATGAAAAGTTACACTAGCAGATGCATTTAAGCATTCCGTAAACAAGCACATGGGCTCGAGTGCTGTCGCACCCCCCGCAACGTTAGAAGACTAACGTGCACAAAGAATAAGAAGAGAGAAAGAGAGAAGAGAGAAAGAAAGAAAAACTGAATCCCGGCAGTGAGTAAAACTCACGCTTCAAGTTTTTCTCCCCTTTTTCTTTTCGACCTTGCGCCACTCTCCTTGTGTGGGCTCGATCGAAGCAATTACTAACTGTGTTTCTGCATTATGTGGACCTGGTTCTTTGTCTGAGTCTGAAGTATCTGATTGGTGATGTCGTTTAATGCCTCCCATGCTTTGGTCCGCACTTGTCATCATTGCCTGATTCTTCTCTGCCTGATTTGAGTGAATCTGTGAGTCCTTTGTGACTGATGTGGTACCCTTCTGAGTCTCTGTTTCTTGAGTAACCTCTGCATTCTCTGCAGTAGGCTCTTCCTCCTCTGCTTCTGATTCTTCGTCCTCTGAGTCTGGGGTGGAGAATTTCCATCCTTTCCTCTGCTTCCCTTTCTGCTTCTTCTTACTGTTTGCTTTCTTGGCTTCTGGGCATGTGCTTTGCAGGTGTCCTGTCTGCCTACAGAGCCTACATCTGAAAGCTGTGTTTTCATAGTCTAGTGCCTGTAACCAATTCTGTTGTTTGTAGATCAGCCTTATGTTGTCCGGCAGCCCTTTGCTTAGATCTACTTCCACACAAATGCGTGCGAAGGTGTAGATCCTTTCATCAATCCTTTCCAGATCTGTTTTGATATATTTCCCTATGCTGTTCCCAATACCTTCCAGGACTTGTTCACTCCAGAAGTGAAGGGGGAGGTTGTATAGGCGCACCCAAACCGGTACTATGGATACAGTCATTTTGTTTGGATCGAAATCTGGAAACCATGGGGTCATAAACAGCCATGCTGTTCCCCAAAACCATGGCCCAGCGCTGATGACCGTATCTCTGTCTTCCTTGGATGTGAATCTTACTATAAAAAACCCCTTGGAACATAGATGTATGTCATATTCCATGGTCCAATTGGTGAAGATCCAGTGGAATAGATCCAATGGTTTTGGCCAAAAACTGTTAAAACGACATATAAGGGCCTACTCTTCATAGGACTTGACGAAATCATCAAGCCCTGAAGAGTCAAAGTTCAAAGTTGGGGTTTGTCCCAATTGATCTACAATGTATGGCTTGGGCTTATTTCCACCGTGGTCTGGCGAGGGCCCCGAGTCTCTGTTGCCTTGTAAAATGTTTTTGTAGGATAAGCCTCCCTTGGGTTGGTGCTGGGGTGCTGTTTTCCCCTTGTCTCCCCTTGAAGAGCTTGGCTGTCCCTGAGGCAGAGCCCCTCCTCTCAGCCTCAGGTTTAAAACAATGGTTGCTCCTGGGCTGATCTCATAGCTTTTCATCTTTCTACAGTCCTGGAGGGACCACCTACCACTAACCAAGTGTTGGATCTGAACTGGATACCCCATCTCTGTCCATATCTGCTGTTTCAGCTGCAAGATGGTGACTTCTGCATGAACCCATACTAATCGGGTTTTCCCCTCAGGGGGTTTAATAAAAATCTGAAAACAAGTTGATCTTACCTGCTCTGGCTGTAACCAAACTTCCAGATCTGGTCTCGTTTTGGGACGTCTTTCTTTGTGCATGTCTAGATCTGCCTCCCCTCTGCTCGATCTGTGCTTGGTGCCACCGATCTGCTGCCTGGGGTCTCGAATGTTGACTGGATCAGGTAGATCTGGGCCGGATCTGAAGAGTTTTGGCCACTGCATTGAAAGAGGGAGCAGATCTGCAGCATGCAGATCCCCCCTGCCATTACTCTTTGCGTTCTGGCGCGTCTTGGTCTCGAAATGCAGTACGGCATGGTGGCGGCTTTGTTCAAAGTCGTAGTTTGGCACCACGCTTCTCATCACCCCGAAATCCTCCGCGTTTAACCATGCACGGAGGTGGTCTACCATTGAGGACCTCGCTGCTTGATCCCGTTGTATACCTTGCCGCAGATCAATACCCTCGGCATATTCAGCTAACAGTTGGTTCGGAAAAGAACCCAAAACATGGATCGGACCGGATTTTTTGAGCAGGTCTCTATTTGTGTAGATCCTGAGCATTTCCTGTCGTTTCCGGTTCATAAAAGCATCATTCCTTGAGGCGAAGAACCCCACAGATATGTTGCCATATTGATCTGGAAAGGTTTGTGATCCTTGTCTGCTCCATTCCACGGAGAGGACCCTTTCAGCACCCCGAAGAATGACGCTCACCGTTACTCCAAACCCTGTATCGCCTTCTGCCTTTGCATCAATCCTTGGACCAGCTGCGGCCACCATCAGATCTCTGCAATAACAAACCCTAGCACTCGCCATTCTCGTCCCAAACTAATTCCAAGAAACCTGTAGAAGTTACTCCTGAGATGAGATTATTTAAGTCAATGTTGAGATCCACATCTAGACCCAGAACTAAGGTTTCAATTTATGCATGAGGATTAAATCGTGAGGAGTTGATAGACTAGATTAATGACATGGAGAAATTCTTTGATTATGAAGAAGTAGACGATAAAAAGAAGGTGAAGTTTGTTGTCACAAAGCTGAAAGGACATGCAGCACTTTGGTGGGATGGAGTGAAGGAAGAAAGAAAGAGAATTGGTAAGCAGCCAATTAAAAATTAGAACAAAATGGTCGCAAAGTTGAGGAGTAATTTTTTGCCAAGTACTTATCAACAAACATTATTTAGACAGATGCAAAATCTTAGATAGAGGTCTTTAACAGTGAAATAATACACAGAGGATTTCTACAAGGTGAGCATAAGAGTTGGACGAATTCAAGATACAAATGAGAAGGTGGAAATATATGTGAATGGTCTTAGAATGGACATTCAAGATTAGATAAGTGTATTGTCTCCTAAAACAATAGAAGAAGCTTATCAGATGGTATTGAAGGCTGAATAAAAACTCATGAGGAAGCAGTCTACCAGAAATAGAGGTACTTTCCAAGGAAGGGGAAGTCAAGGTGGTAGAGGAAGGTCTACAACACCTAGAGATGGAGCTAGCAGTAGCTCAAGTCAGCATACACCCATAGGAGGTGATGCAAGTGGAAGAGGGATTTTTTCCAGAGGAAGAGGAGGTCGAGGCAGAGGAAGAGAAGTTAGATGTTACAAATGTAACAAGTTGGGACACAAAGCCTATGAGTGCCCAGAAAATGTAGGAACACCTCATAGAAATGCAATTGTTTCTCAGACTAAAGAGGAAGTAGCAACGGTGACAAAAGAAGAAAATGTACCAGAGGGAGGATAATATTTGGTAGTTAACAAAGTATTGTTAAATCCAGCAAAGGAAGTTGTTGAACCAGCACAAAGGAAGAATTTTTTCAGGACTATGTGCAAGGTTCAAGGAAAATGTTTTCAGATGATAATTGATAGTGGCAACACTGATAATTTGGTCTCTACAGAAGTGGCGGAGAAGTTGAAATTGAATACAAAGAAACATCCAACACCTTACAAGGTGTCATGGCTACAAAAGGGACATCAATTGTTAGTGAATGAACAATGTGAAGTGGAGTTGCAGTTGGGCAAGTATAAAGATAAAAAAAAAATTGATGTGATGCCTATGGATGTATGTCACATATTGCTTGGAAGACCTTGGCAATATGACAAAGGAGTTGTGCATGATGGAAAAAGAAACACATACAAATTTGGTAAAGATAGTGTCAATCATACATTACTACCTAACGAAGAAGAGGATGCATCAAGAATATCTGATCCGAAGACTCTATTTCTAAGTGGAAAAGAATACTTGCAGCAGATTGAAGAGAATGAGGTGAATTTTGCATTGATTTGCAAGCCCGAGGTAATAATTACTTCCACTAAATTTTCTGATTTACCAATTGAAATACAAGAGATGTTGGACAGTTATTGTGATATCATTGTATATGAGTTGCCTAATGAGTTACAAACCATTAGAAAAATCAGTCATCATATAGATTTGATTCCAGGAGAAAATCTACCAAATAAAGTAGTGTACAGGATGACTCCCGTAGAGAATGAAGAGATCAGGAAACAGGTTCAGGAACTGCTAGACAAGGGACCGGTTAGAGAGAGTTTGAGTCCTTACGTAGTGCCAATAGTGTTGAGCCCAAAGAAAGATGGAGGCTAGAGAATGTGCATTGACTTGAGAGCAATCAATAAGATAAAAATCAGGTATAGATTTCCATTACCTAGAATCAAAGATTTGATGGATTGTTTGGGTAGAGAAAGATATTTTACAAAGCTGGATTTAAAGAGTGGGTATCATCAAATAAGGATTAGATAAAGGGATGAATGGGAAACTACTTTTAAAACAAATTAAGGATTGTATGAATGGATGATAATGCCTTTTGGGTTATCAAATGCACCTAGTATGTTCATGAGGTTTATGAATGAAGTTTTGAAGGAATTTATTGGTAAATTTGTAATAGTATATCTGGATGATATATTAGTTTACAGCAGGTCTAAGAGGGAACACATGAGACATCTGAATTATGTCTTACAAAGGTTGCAACAAGAGAAGTTACTGCTAAATTTAAAGAAGTGTTCATTAATGAAGGAAGAATTGGTGTATTTGGATTTTTTTGTTTCTGCTGATGCACTAAAGATGGATCTAGAGAAGATCAAGGCAATCATAGAGTGGCCTTCGCCAAAAAGTGTTTTGAGGTAAGAATTTTTCATGGTCTTTATAGTTTTTATAGAAAAACCATAAGGAACTTTAGTAATATCAATGCTTCTATTAGCGACACTATAAAGAAAGATAGACAGTGATTTAAATGGATTGTTGAAGCAGAAAGGAACTTTCATTTGTTGAAAAGGAAGATCACTAAAAAATCTATTTTGATTTTGCCTGATTTTAATAAACCTTTCCAAGTGAAACGTGATGCTAGTGGAGAATCCATTGGAGGTGTTTTAAGTCAGGAGGAGAAACCTGTAGCTTATTTGAATGAGAAACTGATTGAATCAAAGAAGAAATATTCTTCTTATGATAAGGAAGTTTATGCAGTTGTGCAGTCATTGAAGAAGTGGAGACATTACCTGATGTCTAAAGAGTTTATACTTTATTCATACAACCATGCATTGCAGTACATTATGCAACAACTAAAGCTTAATCAGAAACATGGCAAATGGGTAGAGTATCTTCAAGGTTTTAATTTTGTCTTGAAGCATATAAATGGCTAATCAAATAAGTAGCAGATGCCTTAAGTAGAAAAAACATACTACTTCAAGAAAGTCAAATTGAAGTGTTGGGTTTTGATTTTCTTAAGGAATTGTATGAAAAAGACTTAGATTTTAAACAGGCATTTGAAGCTTGTAGAAATCCTATTTTGTTAGAAAAAAGTAAGTGGCTTGATTATTTCTTGCAAGATGGATTGTTGTTTAAAAGAAATCAGTTGTGCATGCCAAATTGTTCTATGAGCGAAAATTTAATCAAGGAGAAACATAGTGGTAGACTTGCAGGACATTTTGGTGGAGACAAAACTTATGAACAATTGAACAAGTTTTATTTTTGGCCGAAAATGAGGTCTGAAGTAGAGAGGTACGTGAAAAATTGTAAAGTCTGTCAGTATGCAAAGGAAAGGAATCAAAACATAGGTTTGTATGTTCCATTACCTATTCCATATAGGCCTTGGGATATGGTATGGACTTTGTTTCGGGCTTACCGAAAACTCAAAGAGGTAATGATTCAATTTATGTAGTAATTGACATATTTTCAAAAATGGCACATTTTGTTCCATGTTATAAAACCAGTGATGCTACTCATATTGCTAATATGTTTTTTAAAGAGATTGTAAGATTACATGGGTTACCTAAGAGCATTGTTTCAAATAGAGACACCAGATTTGTTGGAAATTTATGGAGGACATTATGGAAAAAAATTGGAACTAAATTGAGTTTCAGTTCTACTTATCATCCTCAGACTGATGGACATACGAAAGTTGTAAATAGAAGCTTGGGTAATCTTTTGAGAAGTCTTACAGGTGAAAATCCAAAACAGTGGGATCAAGTATTAGCATAGGCTGAATATGCATATAATGACTCTCCTAAAAAGAGTACAAGGTAGAGTCCATTCCATATAGTTTATGGAACCCACCCAAAAGGAGTGTCTGAATTAAGAAATCTGGGAAAATTTGCGATGAGAAGTGTTGAAGGTGAAGATTTTGCTTTAGAGATGCAAGCAATACATGAACATGTAAAACAATAGTTACAGGATAGCAACATAAAGTACAAGAGTAGAGCAGAGTTGAGAAGGAGAGAAGTTAACTTTGAATTTGGAGATTTGATTTTAGCACACCTGAGGAAGGAGAGATTTCCAAAAAGAGATTATAACAAGTTAAAGTTCAAGAAAATTGGACCATGCTGAGTATTGAGGAAATTTTCTACAAATTCATATGAAATTGAATTACCCCCTGATATTGGAATATCTCCAATTTTCAATGTTGGTTATTTGTATAGGTATGAAGGTGAAAATGTAGAAGACACAATAGAAGACCAAGAGAAACAAGAAATTGATTGGGTAAAACAGTTACCTACAACAAAGGAATTGCAACCAGAGAGGATTCTGGACCAGAAATTGTTGAAGAAGACAAGCGGATAGGAGTATTTTTGGTATTTTCTTAAGTGGAAAAATCAACCAATTGTTGATTCTACCTGGGTGATAGATGACATGCTACAAAATTTGGGCAGTTCTATAGAAGAGCTCATGCACAGGAGCCCATAAAGAATTTTTTCCTTGGGAGTCTGCTGTAGGAGCATGAGCCTTAAAGAAAAAAGGATTCGTATTATTCCAAAAAAAAATACAAAAAATTTTTACAAGAAAAGGAGTGGGGTTCTTTAGTTGTACAAAGCTTTCTAGTTAGGATTTGATCTAGAATCTAGGATTTGGATTATCATGTAATAAATTCAAGTAGTTAGATGTAGTGGAGATCCTTGAGGAGAATATCATGCAGATTAGATAGGATTAGTTAGTTTGATCCTTTGATTTAGGATCTGGTTGTTAAATGAACCAGTACTTATGTAAGTTTTGAATCATTGTAAGTGGATTTTGACTCATTCGACTTGTTTGGCCATATATGATTAAGTTGTAGAAAACATAACTATGTGTATTTTCATGTGAAATTGGTCAATCCCAGAGGTGTTGCATCCCTCCATAGTATCTTTGTGTATCATTGATTTTCCAAAATTTAGAGTTTTGTGTGATCACATTTAATCTCTTTTTGTCGTGTATTAACAATTGCGGGGTTTGAAAGTGTACGTATTCCTTAATTGGGTTGAAGTGCCACACTCATTATTAACCGTTGATTTCATTTTCAACGCATTGTGCCACAGTCAACAGCAGGGGTTGGCCTGGTTTTGACCCTTGTGGTAATATGAAGTCCCGTGAGCCATAAATCTAATGGCCTCTGTCATAGGTCGTTAATCTTAAGTTCGGACCCGAACTTTTATAAATTGAGGTTTATAAACCTATCGGATTCAATAGGTGGTATCGTCGCATAGATCTCCATGCGATATCACAGTGACCGTCAGATCACCGTTGATGTTGACCGTTGGATCGGTGGTTAATATCGCATCGCAAAGTTCAAGAGTGAATGACCCTGTCCGGAAAAGTTGTGAAATGCAAAATGCGATACAAAAAGCACCGATAAATATTGCATCGCATTGTTAATAAGTAAAGGAACCCTGTCCGATGAGCTTGCGATTACGATATGCGATGTTTAGAGGATTTGTAAAGCACTTGTCAATTGCAGCTAAATATAGCGGTTCTGCTAATTTAGTAGAATAGATAACTTTGTAGGTAGATGACTGAAACTCCAAAGGAAATATAAGAAGAGCTTCCACCTGCACTAGAAGAAATTGTGACACGATTTGAACAGTTTTCCTTTACACCTACACCGAGCCACCACACCCCATATATTGCATAACCTGAACTATGAAGGTTCTGAAAATGAGGCAAAGTTACCTATTTCTCATGGAGATATCAGTTAAACAGTCATAGAATTTATACTTTTAGAAGTAGATATTTACCTTCAGAAAATATTTCAATTTTCTTGTTTTAGTAAAAGAAAATATTTGATAATACTATCATTGAGAAAAGTAAATAGGTAATGGAATCACAAGAAAATATGGATATTATTTCCATTACATCTTCGAATACCTCAATGGCACCTATTTCTACCAATATCCCTTGGGAATACTTTTTGTTCAAACCAATTTATGAATTAGAAACATATCAATATATAGTTCCTTCTCAAATAGATTACTATTTCAATTCTTAGACCAAGTTAGTAGTGAGAAGAAAAAAGAAAAGGAAGGATGATTCTTTAGAGACTGTATCTGAATTTAGCCAACAAACTCAAGGAGATGTAAAAGAGAAGGCCCAAGAATCCTCCCAGGCAAAAGGAGCTTTGGAAAATTATAACCGGTATCATCTAAATGAGCTTGTAGCCTCATATCACAACAGTCTAGAGAAAATTAAAGTGTTAGAGAAACAATTGGAGAAGAATGAATTTTTTAATGAAGAAACCTGGAAAAAGTACTATGTAACTCTGATTCAAGGTTTCGCAGTAGAGAGAGAAAATCTACAGAAACATTTTTAGGTGGAATTGAAAGAGCTAAATTCAAGATATGAGTATCATATTCAAGATTTAAGGAAAATGCATGAAAAACAAATTTGCATTCTGAAGGAAGAGGTTGAAATAAATACTAATATCATGACTACAAATTTAAAAGAGAAAAATGGTTCTCTTAACAACCAACTCAATCAGAATCAAGAAGATACACAGAGTCTAGATATTTTCAAAGAGAAACATTATTAATTTGTCTAATTTTAAGAAAAGATCAATCAAAGTTCTACAAACAGATGGATAAAATATCAAGATTTTATTAAGAAACTACAAATTTAAATTAAATGATTGGTTCTTTAATAGAAGAAGAAAATAGATAAGAAAAAGAATTATCTTTGTTCTTCACTGGGAAAAGGAATTTGAATTTGATGAAATTCCAAACTTTTATAAAAACAAATAAAAGAATAGTTTTAGATTTCATACTTCCGCGACTATTATCTTGTTTCAAATGAATTTTTGGATCCATCACATTAATGATAGTTATATTATCGATGTTCTGAACCCCCAACTGTGGTTCATCTTCAGTATGAACCATTAATGTTTACACATTTAAACCATAGGGAAGATGAAGCCAAATAAATAAAATAATGGACCAAAAATGCACAAGGGAAATGCTTGACAATTTGGGAGAAAGGAACTAACTTTATAGTTGAATTTGACCTTTCAAGGTCCAAGCCACTAAAATAATTTTTTTTGAGGGAGTTAAAGTAGCCAATAGAGGACCTTGTCACCAAAGATCAAATAGAATTTAAGAGGATCAGGGTCTCAACTCAACAAACTTTCTAGAAATTTCTACAGCTTCCTTTTGAGAAAATTAAACTTATTTCTAAATTTGAAATCAATTATCAGAAAATAAAGAAGAAGGTCCAAGGTTTGATTTCCATTTTTCAAATCAACAAAAATAAATTTCCTTCCATTCACTTCTCATTTGTTTCCAAGGTGTAGTTACAATGGGTGAAACATATCAACGTTCATTCACCCCATATATTGCTCAACCTGAACTATGAAGATCCTGAAGATGACAAGAAGTTACCTACTTCTCAGGGAGATATAGCTAAATAGTCATAGAATTTATACTTTTAGAAGTAGATATTTACTTTTAGAAAATATTTTGATTTTCTTTTTTTAGGAAAAGAAAATATTTGATAATACTATCATTGAGAAAAGTTAATAGGTAATGGAATCACAAAAAAATATGGATATTGCTTCCATTACTCTTCGAAGACCTCAATGACACCTATTTCTACCAAGATCTCTTGGGAATCCTTTTTTTCAAACCAAATTCTGAATTAGAAACAGATCAAGATACAGTTCCTTCTCAAACAGATTACTATTTCAATTCTTAGACCAAGTTAGTAGTGAGAAGAAAAAATAAAAGGAAGGATGATTGTTTAGAGACTGTATCCGAATTTAGCTAGCAAACTCAATGAGATGTAAAAGAGGGCCCAAGAATCCTCCCAGGTGAAAGGAGCTTTGGTAAATTATAACCAGTATCATCTAAATGAGCTTGTAGCCTCATATGACAACAATCTAGATAAAATTAAAGTGTTAGAGAAACAATTGGAGAAGAATGAATTTTTTAATGAATAAAATTGGCAAAAGTACCATGCAACTCTAATTCAAGGTTTCATAGTAGAGAGAGAAAATCTACAGAAATGTTTTTAGGTGGAATTGAAGGAGTTAAATTGAAGACATGAGTAGCATATTCAAGAATTATGGCAAACTCATGAAAAACAAACTCGCATTCTGAAGGAACGGGCTGAAAGAAATACTAAGATCATGACTACAACTTTAAAAGAGAAAAATGATTCTCTTCACAGCCAACTTAATCAAGAAGGTACACAGAGTCTAGATATTTTCAAAGAGCAAGCATTACTAATTTGCCTAATTTTAAAAAAATATCAATCAAATTTCTATAAACAAATGGATAAAATATCAAGATTTTATCAAGAGATTACATATTTAAATGAAATGATTGATTATTTAATAGAATAAGACAAATACATAATAAAGAAATCTCTCTCTATTATTAATTGGGAGAAGGAATTTCTCTCTATTTGTTAAAATATTAATTTTAGATTTCATACTTTTGTGATTGTTATCTTGTTTCAATTTTTTCTAGATCCATTGCATTAATGATAGTTAGATTATTGATGTTTCGAACCTCCAACTGTGGTTCATCTTCAGGATGAGCCATTAATGCTTGCATCTTTAAACAGTAGGGAAGTAGAGTGGAATTTGACCTTTCAAGGTCCAAGCCAATAAAATAAAAAATTTAAGGGGAGTTAAAGTAGCCAATAGAGGACCTTGTGGCCAAATATCAAATAGAATTTAAGAGGATCAAGGTCTCAACGCAACAAAATTTCTAGACATTCCTAGAACTTCCTTTTGAGAAAAAAAAGCTTATTGCTAAATTTGAAATCAAATATCATAAAAGAAAGAAGAAGGTCCAAGGTTTGATTGTGAGCCATCCAAGGTCCTTCTATTCACTTCTCAGTTGTTTCTAAGGTGTTTTTACAATGGGTGAAACATATCAAGGTTTGTGCACCCCATCTATTTCTCAACTTGAACTATGAAGATTCTGAAGACGAGGAGCAATTACCTACTTCTCAAGGAGATATCAGTTAAAAAATGACAGAATTTATACTTTTAGAAGTAGATATTTACTTTCAGAAAATATTTTGATTTTCTTGTTTTAAGACTTATCTTATATTTTGAGACATATCATATTTTTTCAATTATTTACAGAACCTCATGCATTGATGTAAGGGTTTGAGAAATTATGAAAACTACAGACTTGTATTTTTTAATCAATTTTGATGTAACAACTTTTTTTAAGACCATTTTCAATTTTAATGTGTGATGAGATATGAGGTTTATGTTTGTTCATCTCTTTAATTACTTAATGCATGCATCTTGTATTTCTCTTCAACTTGTGATATTTAATTTTTAGTGAATATTTGATTTTTCTGTTAAACATTTCTTATGAACTATTACAGTTAACATCCATTTTTCAATAGATGTTTATGAATTGTTAATTTTTCATTACTACTTGATCATTGGAATGCGATATTCAAAATATAGTGTTTTATTTACTCTCGTTTTTGAGATAAATATTCTTTTATTTATTTTAGTTAATGCATGCATATATATTCCAGAAAATAACAAAAAAATTGTTTGAATATGATGAAAACTTGAAAAACTATATTTTTAGAGTTTTTCTATATAAAAACGCTTTCAAAACTTATCTGTGTGGTTATCTAGACCCAAAATCAAGTTAGGATTGGAAAACTACCTAATATTTCACGTGGTATTATGTTCATTTGAATCCTTTCACTCTTGTTGTTTAAACTCATCTTATCATACCATGAGTTTGTTATATTCTTGTTGATAATTGAAAATATTAGAATATTTCATATTTTCCCTAGATTAGTTATTGTTATAAAATTAGTTTAAGTTAATACAGGCAACAAGGTCTTTGTTCCGGAGTATAATACCATATAAACAAAAAAGGGTCTAATTGGGACCCTGATGAGGAAAATATCCAATCATTGCAAGATGAATTCTTCCACCTGTCAACACAACGATAGAGAAAATGGATTCCCCTAGAGAAGTGGCACCCTAAACCACCAGGAGATATATGGCGAAACTTCTAAAGAAAATTGCAACTCTGTCGAATCCAAATATTATCTATAAAGGACAAACTCATGTGGGAGTATAGCTCTAAGGGTATCTTCTCAATCAAGGAGGCATATCAACTGGAATTAAAGGGTATCTTCTGAATCAAGGATGCATATCAATTGGAATTATGCTATCCTACCCAACTTGTTTAAGAGGTATTGCTTAAAATATGGAAGCAACATGTATGTCCCAAAATCTCTATCTTCTTTTGGTTGCTTCTATAGAAATAACCCTTAACATGGGACAATATTCAGAAGAGGAACTATCAGGGGACTTATCCATATCCATTACATCAAGTGAACATTGAGACTCTAGATCATTTGTTCACCCTCTATGCATTCATTGGTGGTCTATGGAACAAGAACAAGGACTACTTAATTATGTAAATCAAATTAGACTCTTGACAACATATAAAACAATATAAGTAGTTAGCAGATAAGAGCATTTGGAAATCCCATCCTTTATTGTATTTGAAATGTCTCCCCTGGTTTTCTCCTATGTGGTATATGAAAACAAGGAAACAAGAGGATTTTTAAAGGTCGAGTAACGTTCATGGAATCCACATGGAATGCCTTTGTTAAAAATGTGAATGAAATTGTCATTGCATTAAATTGGTCATCCTAGGGTTGGTAGGCATCAAGTCTTGAACTAAAAATGTTGAAGGAATGGTTCCCTTTCATGTCACCACCCACCCTTTTTAGTGCCTTTATTCCATCCATATGGCAACCTTGTCTAACTCTGATTGTGAAGCTAAATTTTGATGGGGCTACCAAGGGAAATCCTGACCCCATAGGGTATGGAGGCATCATCAAATATCTCACAAGGATGTCGTTATTCATCTATTCTGGCATAATAGGGATTAATATTAATAATATATTAGAGTTAATATGCAACACCCTCCTCCCACATCTACCCAAGTAACCGGCCAACCGGGGTAAACATGTGACGATAGGTTACTATGATATGATTCAACCTCCTAAGTAACCTTAAGGAAGTGGAACCAACGGAAACACACCATACAAAACTTCCAAATCAGTAACAAGACTCCCAAGAACCATCCCAACCTCTCAGGTAACCAACCCTTGGGTCCCACTAAGTTTTTAGATTTATTAACTATCCTACGCTCCCATAATATGGGAATACATGTGTCTAGAGATATTTGGACACTCCCAAAGCATGGTATGCCAGCGTTTAGGGAATTTTCTACCTAGTGTTATGCCTACGTCCTCAAGATTTGAGCCACCTTTTCAGGCTGAGAGACTAGGTCACTGCCTAGAACTAAATGACACCTTCATAACAAAAATATAACAGTGGAATGAAGATACAAATGCAATTACTTGAACAAGCCCTTGACTAGACCCCTACTAGCCATGATGGGCATTTTGTCAAACATATCATGTAATCTACAGGTGTAAATAACATATCTAAGTATAGGGGTCTCATACTCATATTAGAATTGCTAAGAAACATTGATGACTGAACACATTAGCTACCATTTCGTCCATTAGGCCATAGATACATTTTTTATTCATTTACAAGTAAAAACATGATGAGATCCATACATAGCCACTATCATAATACATGTTCATAACCAGCATAATAAAAACAGAAATACGAAGGAAACAACAGCCATATAATCCACATATAAACCCGTACAATGCTCATAGAATAACAAGGAGAAATAACCTCATATTAATGATGCAAAGTCAAACTCATTGTGGAACTTCCACAAACCACCAGACCATAGACATGGTTGAGCCAAAACTCTCTTCAGCCAATCACCCTCATTCCATATTCCAAGCATGAATGTGGGATATCATAAAACACATCAATCAAAACCATACAGGGCTTCTAGGGGCCAAACCACCTCAACCTATCAAACACTCATTCCACCTCATGGTCGAACATCACAAAACCATCACCAGATTGGTCTCTACCTAAGCCTTCTAGGGCTCTAGAGTGTTTGTTCCAACCAAGGCTTGAGGACTAGTAACTCAACCCACACCTACCACCGGACTTAAGAGTGTTTCTCCAACCAAGTCTCTGGGAATAGTAACTCAACCCACCAAGGGATCTAGAGCATTTTTCCAACCAAGGCTTCAAGACTAGTAACACAACCCACAGTTTCTACTGGGCTCCAGAGTACTTGTCCAACCAAGGCTCCGGGACTAGTAACTAAACTCACCAAATGGTCTAGAGAATTTGTCCAACCAAGTCTCCAGGACTACTAACTCAACCAAAGTTGCTACAAGGCTCCAGAGCATTTTTCCAACCAAGGCTCCAGGAACTAGTAAGCAACCCAAGCTAAAGGAAACATGAGAACCAAGCAGAAAAATAAAGAAATAAACCCACAACACCATGGCTATCTAGGAAATGGAAAGGCTATGAAACTCCATCATCAATCAAGTCAATCCTCCATGACAGTGATAGATCATGATGAATAAACCACATGCATATGCCATGTATACCAAAACTCGTGAGGAAAGCATACCTGCAACTCAGTACCTACAGCTTGGTAACTACAACCAAAACCCACTATAGTTTTTTATCTTGATTTCCTCTTGCACTTTCCTTCTCTTCCTTTGCCATCTTGCTCCAAAACTAAAAGTATGCCACACTCCTCGAGTAGTGCTCCAAGAAACTCTAAGTGTCTAAGAGTATGAGAGAGAGAGCTTCAAGACTAAACTGAAAAAATATTGTGTAATTATCCTCAGAAACCGCTTTATTAATGCGGCCTCTATTTTCTTCATTTTCCATTATTTTCCTTCATTTTCCTCCTCACGTGTAACCTATGGCCTTTCATCTCCTTTTTCTCCTAATTTCCATTAATTTCATAAATAAATGTGTTGAAATGCCACTTTGCCTTTCCAAATCCTTTACCATTTCCTTTGCCAATTTCCTTACCAATAATCAACCACAAGTGATCCCTGTCACTATGTTTTTGCCAAACATTCATCTTGGAGTAAGTGTTGTTATCACTTAGATTTACCTAGAAGTTGTCAGAAGAAGGAAAGAGGTATGAGGTAACCAAAACCAGCTTTTAAGTACAGAATCTAGCCAATCTATACTCAGATATGGCTCTCTCTTTATGACTTAGCTTTGTTTAGTAAGGTATTAGGCTAGGTATGAAAACTTGGGGGTTTTGATTTTGATTGGTGGTGGAATTCAAGAACAGATGGGTAAAACAGAGTATTTCAAGCCATTGGGCTATGGAGTCAACTGAAGATAGATTAATTGGATTGGGTTGATTCAGCAAAGGAGGGCTTCAAAGGGAAAGATAGCAAAACAAGAGGCAAATGATAGCTTGAAAGGGTGGAATGGTCTCAAAAGGGAGGAAGGGCAGTTAAGAATCCTTCAACAGTTTTCGAGGGGAGGGAAAATGGGTGATCACTAATAAAAATCAATTAAGAATTTCTTACGAAATGACCACAATGGTAAACCAAGAAACAAGGAGCAACTCAGAATTCCTTGTCTATGATAGTTTACAAGAAAACGTTGAGAAAGATAAACCTTTTAAAACATAATGCAATAAAGCACTTTCTGAGATATCATTATTTCGTTTATCATTCAAATTTCAGGAAAACACATATGATTATTAATAAACAAAGGAAAAACAATAATAAACAAGATATATAGAATACTTATTTGACCATTGTTTTTCACATGAATCCTATGAAAGTCCTTTACTTTATTCACTACTTCCAGCTAGTCATACAAGAGTTGTTCCAATAGCACCTCTTTTCCAAAATAACAAGCTTACAGAAATGTCTAAGAATCCACCTCCACTACTCCGAATGAGGAAGTACTTATACAAAAATTTACAACAAAATATCTCTTAACCAAGAGAGATATATTCTAGGAAAGATAAATATATTTTACATAAAAGTAGAGACAGATGGTCTCGAAGATAGAATTGAAAGTGAGTTGTTGACTTGTTGTTCCTATTTTTGTGAATGACTTGGAGGCAAGCCCTATGATTGAGCATCTTGCTGTCTAGCTCGTAATTATGTACTGGCTACCTACTTTTGACTTTTGAGTAATACTCTTTAACCTATTCTGATACACTTTATGTTATGAAACCAGCTCAAGAAAATATAGAAAAGATAGATCAACGCCTTAGAATTCAGCCTCTTCGAGGGGGCAACCTCCTTTACATTACATAAATGAACAATTCTTGGATGATACAAATGACAAAACCTCCTTTCTATATATAGGAGTCTAAGGAGTCACAATATAATCCAGCCGACCTAACAATAATAATATAAAGCCACAAAAATAACAATAGAGTGATTCTATGGGGCACAGAAATAACAATATGGGGGTAATAGGGGCACAACAATATAAATAAGGGGTATAACTACAAGAGTAATGGGGTAATCACTAGTATTATAGGGACCCAACATGCCCCTCTCCTTCAAAAAAGTGTTGTCCTCAACGCTTGAGTAGTTCTGGATACTTCTGCATAAAATTCTCATCCTCCCATGTGGAATCTTCAGCGGATAAGTTCTTCCACTTGATAAGATACTCTGAAATTGATCGATTTCGTAGCTATCGAGTTCTTGTTTCTGTGACTGCTTCCGGTTCCAATATAATTTTTCCTTCCTCATCAAGTTCTGGCAATATTGTTTGAATTGGGAGCTTGTCACCTATAACCTTCTTTAAACATGAAACATGGAAAACTGGGTGCAATCGAGAAGCTGCAGGAAGCTCCAATTTGTATGCCATAGTACCAATCTTTTGCAACACCTTGTACGGACCATAATACTTTGGTGATAATTTATTATCCTTCTTAGCTTGCCTTAGGGACATTTTCTTATATGGTTGTAGCCGTAGGAATACCCAATCACCTACATCAAAACTTCTTTCACTGCGATGTTGATCTGCCTGTTGTTTCATTCTATTTTGTGCCAACACGAGGTTATCCTTTAAGAGTTGGAGGACTTATTGTTGATGTTTGATGTGATGTTCCACTGCCTGAACCTTAGAATTTTCTCTTAAATATGATGTGATGGATGGTGGTTGATACCCATAAAGTGCCATAGATGGGGTCATTTTTGTTGCTGTATGGAAGGAAGTGTTATACCACCATTTAGCCAGAGGCAACCATTTGACCCATTGTGTCTGTTTATCAGATATAAAGCAACGAAGATATCCTTCCAAACATTTGTTTACTATCTCAGTTTGCCCATCAGATTGAGGATGATAAGATGAGCTATGAGCTAACTGAGTACCAAAACAAGAAAATAAATCTGTCCAAAAATTTCCAGTGAAAATGGGATCTCTGTCACTTACAATAATCTTTGGGTTTCCATGCAACTTTTGAACTGTTTCCATAAATGCAGTAGAAACTGTACTGGCTTTACAGATAAAATGTGAACAGAATTGAAAAGAAAGAGATGTAGCTCTCAGGTGTGGCCTGCACCTGGAGACTACACTCATCAAACTTGAGAGATCACTCTCGTCCACTCTATTCCACAATCAATCAAAGATTACATCAATAAATACAATACTAGGAAATAGGAAGTTGCACCCAAACCCCATAATTATAGGAACTAATCCTAAACTAGGGAGAAAGTTACAACAACGTAACTATTTTCTCCATTAATAACAAAATAATATTAATTATTCTCAACTCCCCCCCTTAATGGAGAAAGGGTTCTCCTGAACTCCTAGCAACTTTCTAAACAATTCAAATTTCACTCGTGCAAGAGGCTTTGTAAAAATATCAGCCACATTGTCACAAGTTTTACAATATTCGACAGCAATTTCTTTTGACTGTATTTTTTCTCTAACAAAGTGAAACTGGGTGTCTATGTGTTTGGTGTTTTTATGAAACACTGGATTGTATGATAATTTGATAGTGCTCTGGTTGTCGCTTTTGATAGAAGTGGGTTGCTTCTGTTCTTTTCTTGCATCATTAAGAAGTCTCCTCAACCAGATTGCTTCACATGTTGCTGCACACAATGCTTGATATTCAGCTTCACATGACGACAAAGCTACAGTACTTTGTTTCTTGCTGCTCCATGCAATTACCCCGGAACCTATGTTAAATGCATAACCTGTGATGGACCTCCGATCATCCAGGTTACCTGCCCAGTCTGAGTCTGAAAAACCTGCTAGAGTAACATCAGATACATCAGTGTATAAAATACCAAAATGAACAGTACCATAAAGATACCTCAACACGCCTTTTGCTGTTGTCCAGTGACTTTCACGCGGTTTTGACATCAATTGGCTTAATACACTAACTGAGTATGCCAAGTCGGGTCTGGTTGTTGTAAGATATATAAGGCTGCCAACCAGCTGTCTGTACAGTGTGGCATCTACCTCCTTAGTGCCATCATCACTGCTCAATTTCAAATTTTGCTGCAAAGGTGTCGCTGCTGATCTATACCGATCCAACCCAAACTTTTCCAACAGATTTCTAGCATACTTCCCTTGGGTAAGAAAAGTTTGCCCAGTATCTCTGAATACTTCTAATCCCAGACAATAGTTAAGGTTTCCGAGATTTTTCATCTCAAAAACTTGTGCCATGAGCCTTTTGATTCCTCTGATAAAGTCATCTGCATTTCCTGTTAGAATCATATCATCCACATATAGAGAAATCAAAATAATCTGCCCCTGATCATTGTACTTGGTATACAAATTTGGGTCATTTAAAATTCTATGGAAACCATACTCTATAAAGAAAGAATCAACCTTTTCGTACCAAGACCTGGGTGCTTGCTTTAAACCATATAAAGCCTTTTCCAATCTGCAAACAAGATGTTCCTGCCCCTGCTTTACATATCCTTCTGGCTGTACTAAGTAAATTTCTTCTTTTAAATCACCATTTAAAAATGCAGATTTAACATCAAGCTCGTGTAATTCCCAATTACATTTAGTAGCTAAAGCAATAATCATTCTAATTGTATTTAGCTTTGCTACAGGTGCAAAAGTATCATCAAAATCTATACCTTCCTACTGTGAATATCCTTTGCAACCAGCCTAGCTTTTAACTTATCTATACTTTCGTCTACATTCATTTTTGGTTTAAACAGCCACTTGCTTCCTATAGCTGTTTTATTTTTAGGTAGCTCTACTAATTCCCAAGTATTATTTCTAAGAATTGATTCCATCTCCTCATTCATTGCAGCTCTCCATTCCTCAAATTGACTAGCTTCTTTGTAATTAGAGGGTTCTACAATGTTCAAAACTTTTGACATCAAAGCATAGTTTCTCAACTTCAATGGTAATTGAGTCTTCCTACCTGACCTTCTTGGTAGGGGACTTACCTCAAATTTGTTTTCTTCTGCAATAACTGGGCCTGCTCTTTCACCTTCTTGTTGTTCTTCTTCATTCTCTTCTTTCTGCTCCTGTTCCTACTCCCTTTCATCCTCGCTGCTTTCCTCCAACAGCAATGGAATGTGTCAATCATATCCAACATCATATTTCCTTTCATGTACCTGTTCATGAAAGACTACATCTCTACTTGCAAATGTCTTACGAGACTCAGGATTGAACAATTTGTATGCTTTAAACTCTGTGCCATAATCAACAAAGATGCATTTGACTGCCTTAGGGTCTAGTTTCTTTCTATCAGCTTTGGGTACATGTGCAAATTCCTTTGACCCAAAGGCTCTTAAGTGATTTACTGCTGGTTTAAATCCATACAAGGCTTCAAAAGGGGTTTTGAAGCCAAGAAACCTAGTAGGACTTCTATTTTTCAAATATACAGCAGTATTTATCGCTTCTGCCCAAAAAGTATTAGATAGACCCTTACCTTGTAGCATGCTCCTTGCGCACTCTACCAGGGTTCTGTTTTTACGCTCTGCAACACCGTTTTGCTGTGGTGTGTGTGGCACTGTATACTGCTGAACAATCCCGTGAGATTTGCAGTATTTCATGAATTCCTTTGATTTGTATTCTCCTCCTTGATCAGATTGGAGAATTTTAATACTTTTTCCAAATTGTTTTTCCACCAGGGTTTTGAAATCTATAAAACATTGGAAAGTCTGACTTTTCTTGTTTAAAAAATAAACCCATGAATACCTAGTGCAGTCATCAGTAAACAACAAAAAATAGTATGCTCCCCCTAGCGACCTTGTCTGCATGGGACCACATACATCAGTGTGCACTAGCTCTAAGATTTTTGTTTGCCTCCTCCTATCATGCATAGGGAACTGTTCTCTGTGCATCTTTCCTAAGGTACAACCTTCACAGTTTAATTGAATGTTATGAAAGATGGGGAGACCTTCGACCATACCTTTCTTTTGTAACAACATGAGATCCTGCAGATTCAGATGACCAAACCTCTGATGCCAGAGTTGTTCAGCTGTCGACTCTCCTGCAACCATGGCTTGCTTTGATATACTTTTTGCATCCAATCTGTATAGGCTTCCAACTTGCATGCCTGTTGCAACAATTTCATTCCTGCAATCCTTTATCACACAGTGAGTCTTGAAGAATTCGACATTCATATCTTGGTCAGCCATCATGGATACAGATATTAGGTTTTTCTTTATTCCAGGTACATATAAAACATTTGAAAGGTGACTAATTTTTCCATTTGGTAACTTAACTGAAATCACCCCATAACCTTTAATCTGATATCCATTATCATCCCCTAGATATATTTTTGATCCATTTATAATTTCTTCAAGACTGTCGAAAAATTCTTTATTACTTGTCATGTGAGAGGATGCTCTGGAATCGACATACCAGATGTCATCTTCATTCGATGCTGAAAGGGCACAGTCGACTGTGAACAGTCGAAATTCATTACTGAAGTCTTCTTCTTCAACAAAATATCCTCTGTGTTTTGGATTTACCTGTCTCCTCCTTGCCTCATCAGCCTGCCTCTTATGATAACAATCTCTTTGTATATGACCCTTCTTTCCACAATAAAAGCATTTCTTTTCAAAATGATTTGCAAGCATACCTTTATGACAGTGATTTTTATGTGTTGTTCCTCCTTTCTGGACTGATTGCTGTTGTGACTGCTTCCCTTTAGATAGTCGTCGTTTTGCCACCAGCACGAGGTCGTCACTTTGGGGATTCAGATTCAGTTCTGTCGTCGCTCTTCCTCTTGCTGCAAGATCGCAGTGAGATCATCAAACGTGGGTGTTTTCTCCCTTTCCGAGACTCCAGTGATGAAGGTTTGGAAATCATCACGCATCCCATTCATTGTGATTGCAACAAGATCTTCATCAGCCACCGACACTCCAATGGCCACCAACCCATCTTTAACATCCTTAATTCGCGCGACAAATGCAGTAGCAGACTCCCTTTCGTCCATCCTCATTGAAAATAGCTTGCTTTTCAGAGCCAAAACTCTGTTTGTATTCTGGGTTTCATATAGATTCTTGATTTTCGTCCAAATCTCTGCGGACGTTTTACAGTCTCTGATGTGTGCAATGACATTGTCTTTCACAGACATCTTTAACAGGACCTTGGTCTTGTTTTCTCGTTTTTCCCAGTCTTCCTTCTATGTGCTCGCAGTCGGCTTCTGCTCATCTCCTGTCACTATAGTCCAAGCGTTCGTACCTTCGAGCAGGGTCTGGATCTTAAACTTCCAATTCGTGAAGTTAGACCCGTTGAGTTTACCAGACTCGTTAATATAAGATTCCATCGTATTGCTCATTGTGAATCTACTTAACAACAACAAAAACAATACCTGTCAGATCGATCTGTCACCTCTGCCACCGATCTGCAGTGTCTGGCACTCCCGCTCCAATGAGCAAATTCGGCGTTTCCAACACAGCCGAAACAATGATCTGATCACTATTGATCTGATCCACCTCTCCCGGATTGATCTGCCACTTCGCCGATCCTGCTCTCCCTGCAGATCGCCAAACGAAGTCGAGGTTTCCCGCAGATCTCCTCTGGCGCTTTCCCGATCTGTCCCTCCTGGACAGATCTGCAACTCCACCGATCTGCACCATTTGAAAACCACCAAATGAAGTTCACACTATCACATATCCTCTTGGCGCTACCCCGAGCGAAAAATCCGCGCTAATTCAAAATCGCTTAGAGTATTTTAATTGGCGCGACTTTCCTGGTAAAATCCCACGCCAATCGGGCTTTTTGGCGCTCTGGCGTAGTTTATTCCTCAATAACAGCGCTAATTCCTCTATTGGCGCGACTGTCAACGCAAAATCCGTGCCAATCCGTGAAAAATCCGCGCCAAAACTTTCGAGTCCGAGCCAGGTGTTTTGCAATCCACCTGCTCAATTTTTGAGCACAGAGCTCTCGTGTACACATAGCCACAAAGGCGCTTCAAGCCACACAGGCTATTCTAGCCACACAAGCAAGCTAGCTACTACAGGAACTTCAGCCTCACAGGTGACAAAAGATCAGGCTCACTCAATCTAAGCTCTGATGCCAAGATAAAATTTGAACAGAATTGAAAAGAAAGAGATGTAGCTCTCAGGTGTGGCCTGCACCTGGAGACTACACTCATCAAACTGGAGAGATCACTCTCGTCCACTCTATTCCACAATCAATCAAAGATTACATCAATAAATACAATACTAGGAAATAGGAAGTTGCACCCAAACCCCATAATGATAGGAACTAATCCTAAACTAGGGAGAAAGTTACAACAACGTAACTATTTTCTCCATTAATAACAAAATAATATTAATTATTCTCAACTTTTACATGGATGTGATAATGCACAAAAGTGTGCATACTTGGTAAGTCTGTCAACTACCACCATGATGACACTCTTTCCCTCAGACTTGGGTAAACCTGTGATAAAATCCATTGAAACCTCCTCCCAACGTTGGCTTGGAATGGATAAAGGTTGTAATAGACCCGGTGTCTTAATTGTTTCAACTTTATTTTGTTGGCAAACCAAACATTCCGCCACAAAATTTTGAATATCTGATTTAAGGCCATCCCAAAAAAATTCCTTCTTAACCCTGTGGTAAGTTTTTAAAAATCCCGAGTGCCCTAGTAAGGGAGAAGTGTTCAATTCCATAAGAATCTTTTGTTTTAGCTGGGAATTCTTACAGAGGTATAAGCGATCTTTGTACCATAACGAATCATTTTGCCAGCTAAATGTATCAGAAGTACTGGAATCTTGTTGTAGCTTTTGAATAAGTGCCCACACTTCTTCGTCATTCTTCCATTCCTCCCTTGCTTCGTTTATCCAATCTGGTTGGATAATAGAAATGGCACACAACAATGCTTCCACATCCTCATCCTTTCTTGAGAGTGCATCTGCCACCACATTTTGCTTCCCTTTTTTGTAGATGATTTCAAAGTCATAACCCAACATCTTTGTGACCCACTTTTGTTGCTCTTCAGAGGATAATCTTTGTTCTAAAAAGTATTTAAGGCTATCATGATCCGTTTTTACCTTGAAGTGTCTTCCCATTAGGTAGGGTCGCCATTTCTTAAGTGCATGGAGTATTGCCAACATTTCCTTCTCATAAATAGCTTTGCTTAAAAACTCTCCCTTGATTGGACGACTTTCAAAAGCAATGGGTCTTTCATCTTGCATTAGAAAAGCACCAGTTCCATTTCCTGAAGCATCACATTCCACAATAAAGGTTTTTGTGAAGTCCGATGTAGCTAAGACTGGTGCTTGGCACATTGCCTCTTTAAGATGTTCAAAGGCCTTTGTTGCTTCCGGAGTCCATGAAAATGAATCTTTCTTCAATAATGTTGTTAGAGGTGCTGCTACTCTCCCATAATTCTTAACAAACTTGCGATAATACCCTGTCAACCCAAGAAATCCTCGCAGATGCTTTATGGATGTGGGGATTTTCCATTCCTTAATGGCTTTAATTTTGCTAGGGTCTACCTTAACTCCTTCATGAGATACAATATGACCCAAATATTCCACCTCCTTGACTCCAAAGAAACATTTGGATCTTTTTGCATATAATTGTTTCTCCTCCAATAGTTGTAGCACCCTATCAACATGTTCAACATGATCCTTCCAAGACTTGCTGTAGATTAGTATATCATCAAAAAATACTAACACAAATTTTCTAAGGAATGGTTTGAAAATTGAATTCATAAAACCTTGAAATGTTGAAGGTGCATTGGTAAGGCCAAAAGGCATGACCAAAAATTCATAATGACCCTCATGAGTTCTAAATGCCGTTTTCGGAATGTCTTCAATCTTCATTCTGATTTGATGATATCCCGAACGAAGATTCAACTTGGTGAAGTAAATTGATCCATGCAATTCATCCAGTAATTCATCAATAATAGGAATGGGGAACTTATCTTTAATAGTGAGCTTGTTGAGCTCCCTATAATCCAGACACATGCGCGATGATCCATCCTTCTTGTGCACCAATACTACTGGAGCTGAGAAAGAACTTTGACTCGGTTGAATTATACCAGCCTCTAGCATTTCTGCAACCATACGTTCAATTTCACTTTTTTGGACATAGGGATATCTGTACGGCCTGATGTTTGGAGGAACACTTCCTGGAATCAGATGAATAGCATGATCATGATCATGCATAGGTGGGAGACCCTTAGGAGTATCAAATACCTTGGAATGATTGTCCAGGACTTTTTGGAGCTCTGGAGAAATAGATGATTCCAATGTGGAAACATCTAGCGAGCATAATTGTGCAATTACACCTCTTTGCTCCTTTTTTAGAAGCTTTGTCATATCATGAGCACTGATTATCTTTCCTGGTTTCCCTACAATACCCCTTAATTCAACTTCCTTTCCTTCCGTAGAAAATTTGATGAAAAGTTCTTGAAAATTAAAAGCTATTGTACCCAAGGATTGTAGCCATTGGACTCCTAGTACAACATCCGCACCTCCCATTAGAATGGAAAGCATTGGGTTAGTAAATACATATTCTCCCATGGATAGCTTGAAATTCTGGCACTTTCCAGAGCAATTTATTGTTCGTCCATTTGCAATCATCACTTGACACTCTGGTGCTGGATATAAGAAGCAATTCAATTCTTTTGCTACCCTACAATGAATAAAATTGTGGGTGCTTCCTGAATCAATCAACACTATTACCTTTTTCTTCTTGATTTGTCCTTCTATCTTGATGGTTTGAGGAGTGGTAATTCCTGCCAATGCATTGCAAGATATGGTCGGATTTATTTGTTCTTCATCTAGGCTTTGTTCCTGGAGTATATCTTCTTCTTTTGACCTTTCTTGCTCCTTTTCTTCTTCCTCTTCACAATCTATGTAAAATAATTTCTTCTCAGCACACTTATGACCTTTAGTGTATTTGCTATCACAACTGTAACAAAGCCCTTTTGCTCTTTTTTCTTCCAATTGTTGTGGTGTCAACCTTATAGGTTGTGGAATACTAGGGGCAGCAACACTTCCGTCTTTATAGTTGTGAGTGGTATGCTTCCTAGTTGCCATAAGTTTTCTTTCCATTTTGCTTGCTAACCTGAATGCCTTCTCTAATGAATCAGGTTCCCAAAGGCGAACATCATGTTGGATATTATCCTTTAAAGACCCTATGAACACATCAATCCTATGCTCCTCTGGAATATCTTTTACCCTTATGTTCAATTTTTGGAACTCCTCAATGTGCTCCATTACTGAACCCTTTTGTTTGAGACTTATCAATTGGCTAAAAAGAGTGTTGCTTTTTGTATCTTCATAATGTGCTATCAATTCTTCCGTAAAAATTTCCCAAGTAATAAATTGTTTACGAGAACAAAGCCATTGATACCATACAAACTAATTTGGTTCCAAATATATAGTTGCCATACGTAAGTTTTGTGCGTTTTGCACATCATTGAGATCGAAGAATTGCTCCATTTGTAATATCGATGTGGCGGGATCCTTGCCATCAAACTTCCTCATATCGATTTTTGGAATATGGTGATTCTTTGATCCAACATTCGCATCTATGGAATCATGATTAACATTTCTTTTGTTCTCATCATGAGTTTCCTTTACTACCTTGTCACCATTAGTGACCCTTTCTTGTAGCAACTTCTTCAATTCTTCCATGTCTGTCTTCAAATCTATCTTCAAATCTGCCATGTCTCTCTTCAAATCTGTCTTCAACTCATCCATCTTAGCTTCCATGCCATTTATCTTAGATTCCATGCCATTTACCTTAGATTCCACGCCACTTATCTTAGCTTCCATGCCATTTATCTTAGCATCTGTTAACTTTTGTGAGCGTGACATTTGTTGCACTTGTTCTTGTAATTTTGATATATCATGTAGCATTTCTTCCTCTTCTTCATGAGTCATGCTAGAGATTTTAGGTTCCTTACTAGGTGTTTGCATTTTCTTTCCTCGGGGCATCAGTTACCGATAATAATGCTTTACTATGCCCTTTGAATTCCGTTAAACCAAGCTTACACAAAAATTTAAAAAAACTGCACACCTTTTTTCACTTTATAGAAGCCTGATATTGAATCTGATGTATCTCTATAATTTCGGATCATCTAGTTCTGAAATTGCTATCTGTATTAACCTTCTACGTCCTCTTTCCAATGCCACAAGTCTGAGCCAAATCGGATTCTCCAAGGAAGAGTTATGTGAAATCTCCCACAGTGACTTCCTTTTAGACTGGTTCAGTAGAGCGAACTTGTATGACGTGCCACGAGTCACTGTTTCAACCTTTGAATGTGAAACACACACACAAGAAACTAAAGTCCGTTCTCTTTCTGTAACTTCTTACGAAATTTCAATCCAATCCCCAAAGAGAAAGTTATGACGATTTTCCCCAGGTCACCTGTTTTGAATGTAATTCAAGATTCAACAAAAATACCAACTTCCTCAGATCATATCTCTGCAAATATCGCGCAAAAATATCTAAAATTCGGACCCAAGGTTCAGCGTGATTTCTTCTCAAATGGTTTTTTTTTGCGACTTCTGAAACATCACAGAAAAAAGTTATAGCGAAAATGCCACGATGACCTGTTTGGAGCAGCGAAACCCTAGAATCCAAAGCTCTGATACGAAATGTTATGAAACCAGCTCAAGAAAAGATAGAAAAGATAGATCAACGCCTTAGAATTCAGCCTCTTCGAGGGGGAAACCTCCTTTACATTATATAAATGAAAAATTCTTGGATGATACAAATGACAAAACCTCCTTTCTATATATAGGAGTCTAAGGAGTCATAATATAATCCAGCCGACCTAACAATAATAATATAAAGCCACAAAAATAGCAATAGAGTGATTCTATGGGGCACAAAAATAACAATATGGGGGTAATAGGGGCACAACAATATAAATAAGGGGTATAACTACAAGAGTAATGGGTAATCACTAGTATTATAGGGACCCAACACTTTACCTGCTTCATCGTCATTCATCTTCTTTTACCAAAACTAACCATGATAAATACTTCACTTTACTTTTTACCAAGGTAAATTATAAAATGTCTTTCATATCTCTCCACCAATCATCCCTTGGTATCAAGTTTCTTGACAGAAAATGGGAACTTGTCAGACTAATAATAGAGGATGAGGTGATATATGAATGTGGAATACTTAAAAACCTTTTCATTCTCCAGTCTCATGAATTGGTCATGAATTTTCTCAGCAATAAATGTAGCATAATTGTACTTGATAGCAAGGGGCTGACCAGGGGTAAAGTTGGACATCAGCACTAGGGTTAATTCATCCACATACTCACTAGTGTTGAATCCCATGACTGCAGCTATCATATCAACTATAATTTTGCATGTGTCTGTGAAGAAAGCTAACATATAAGGAGGGGGATCTTTGGGTTGATGGTTCTTATCCACAAAAGTTTAACAAAGGTAGTTGAGCTCAGATTGGGATAATTTAGTTGATTTATCAAGCAAATCTCCAAGGGAAATGGGGGTGAGGGCTTGACTAGGATGGAATTGTAGCATCTCATTGATTGAGTCTGCAGTTATTGTAAAGAGGACTATTTGATTGGGATACATTACTGCTCTAAGGTTGGGGTCATAATTTACATGGCATTGATGGAATATGTCAGGGAAAACGTGTACATAGGGAGAGAAAATACATTGGGAGATTTGATTCCCCCAGTCATATGGCATCATAGTCGTTCAAGTGATTATCTCTGCATTGGCAAAATACTTTCAGATGATCTTTATCAGTGGTCAGGTATTTGAAAATCCTTATCTGTTAGGGGTAGATACTATAAAACAGGAATGAGGGGTGGTAATGGGTGCAATATTTAGGGTCATGGGAGTTTCCATTCTGGTTCTTGTGGATTCAGATAGGAAACTGAGGTTTTTTAAGTGAAATTGACAAAATAGAGGGTATGGGGAACTTGAATATTAATTGCAGCAACTGAGTTATGATTAAATTTGGGTTTTTCAGCTTTAATTACAGAGGAAAGCAGATATTCACAGGGTTTCTTTGATGGGAAGCTGGTAAATACCTATTTCTAGTGAGGGCGATGGAATGCAGGTTCACTAAGTGTAATGGCAGACTCTGAGCGGTGTCGACTACAAGTTTGAGGGCGGTTGATGGTTGAATGCATGAACTAGTTGACCTCAACATTCAATTTGCATGGATATATGCGTTTGTAGAATAGGCTGACAAACTGTTTTCTTTTGTTTTTTATATAAAGTCAAAATTTGGCGGGTTTCGGGATTTGGACAGGTGGTGTCAACAGGCGAATGATCTGATGTTTTGTCATTTAGTGGGAGGTGATAAGTGGTTTTTATCGTACCACTATTGGAGGGGAGGTGGTATTTGGGCTCGACCGAGCAATTCCAAACGATGAGCGATGCGTGGCGAGGGCACTATTCAGAAAACTACTTCACGATCACGTGCTAATGTTCGGTCATGGAGGGCCGTACGATATGCACGATGTCCATTGGATGTGGGGGGCTTGATTGGATGGCTATCGAGGAGGCGAGGTGATGGGAGTTTAATGAGGGCATTCCCAACGCGATTAAATATTTTTTAGTCATATCGGGAGCAATGGGATTGGTCAGGAACGTTATTAATTAACTGTGGGGATTAATTAATCCTTATTTAATGTGGCAGGGGTCGGGGTTCTTAATTAGTTACAGATTAACTAATTAATCCCCATTAATGATGTATTATGGTTATATTTAACTGAGGGGCGGGATATATAAGTATTTGGGGTTTTTACATAGTTAAAATAATACGGGAGCGGGTAAATTTTTATAGGGGAATTACTTAATAACATAAATTAGTAGTTAATATGACATTGAATGGAAAAAGCACTAAGTCTAAAACATTTTCATGTGTATATTAAAAATTAGGCTAAGTGAAAAATGAGGGTTTTTATGGAAAATATTTTAATTTTCCTAAGTAAAATAGGATTTTACTTAGGAAAAACTTTATCAAGGGAATGAATGATTTTATGAAGTGGTGAATATTGATTTTAAGTACTTAGGCATTATAAATTATTCGGCCGAGGGTCCGGGCCCTCCAAAAGTTAGAGAAATGCTCTGAGCCCCTCTAACTTTGATAGATACTTTGACACTTAGGGAAAATGAGAAGGGAAGTTAATTATTTTTTACTTTGCTTGCTCGATGTGTCTTCCATGTAATACATGCCTTTGCTTCAAGATGAAAGTAAAGGATTGATACATTTAGAATCATCATTCACCACATATTATTCTGCAACCATCATCTACTTACCCTACCTACTTTAACCTAGCATTTTTACTTCTTTATTTGGGTGCACTTAGACTAGCAAACCCTTATCAAACTTTTTTTTCTTTTACATGGTGATGCATATCTAAGTCTACACTTATTACATCCAAGGGCTCAAATTAAACTGTTGAGCTCCTTTTTCACTCTACCTATCTACTAATCTACCAAGCTTACACTGTTTGGTCAGACCTTTATTCTCTACTTCTAAAACATGAAATTGAAATATGAACTAGCCAAGATTAAATTATTTGACAATTCATGAATTGTGGCATAAGTGACAAACTGCACACAATTTTTATTATACAAAGTAAAAAAGTAGTGGAATTTAGACTTACACACTTTCCTAATCTTTCTTTTTGTTGGGGTTCATTTTCTTTCATTTTTTTTGGCCATCCTTTATTCTTTTTCCCCTTTTGATTTTTCTTTTAGGGTATACCCTCTTTGCATTTTTTTAATTTTTTGATTTTTTACAAATATGGAAAACCTTTCCAACAAGTAATGGTATGAACATATTACAAAGCTAAACCAAGTCAAACATGAAATATGACACCTATTGGTATAGGGGAATAACAAGTGTCACATCAACCATGGTTATTATGTTTCCTTTTTTAACTTTTATTACATGTAATTTTCAATAGGGATGTTAAAGAACCCTCCCCCTTACGGAAACATCATCCTTGGTGTTCAACAACACCTACAACCAACAAGGCTGATGTAAGAAAAACATATTTCCCATGGAGATTTATAAGTTAGATCGTTGTAGTATTTACAATGATCAACCTGCTGAGATGAAAACCAACATGAAAACATAACAAGTATAACATTGAATAATGCCATGACACTCATACCTCTTATTGGATCTTTATAACATAGCTCACGGTGATATCTACATACATATACATGTGTACATATACCAAACATCACAAAAACATGTACCAAAAACATATACCAAAGACATACACCAAAACATCTACTCAACCAACAAATAAGGAAGGATACATAGCCCGCATTTGATCTGCCATATTCCATGTAGCTTCATCAGGCCCAAATTTCTTCCATTCCACTTTAAATTGCTCGATTGCTTCATTTTGGAGCATGAGCATCTTTCTCTATAAAATACACTGTGACTCTAGCTGGAATTCTCCTTTTGGCTCCACTTGCAATACACACTAGTTGATGACATGATAAACTTATTTAGCATACTTCTTAAGTAATGAAACGTGAAAAACACCATGGAATTTCACTTTCGGAGGCAATACAAGTTGATAGGCTACTGGACCAATCCTCTCCACAATCCTGAAATGTCCACAAAACTGGGGTGCGAGCTTGGCACATGATCCAATCCACACAGAGATCTTCTTTGGTTTGATGCACAAGTACACCTATTCCCCAAACTGAAACTCCTTGAACAACCTATTTCGATCTGAAGAACTCTTCTATCTATCATGTTCTTATTTCAAATTCTTCTTGATTACCTAGATTTTCCACTCAATGTCTACCAACATGTCCGATCCAATCAACACATTATTCACTGGATTGCTCCAACTGATGGGAGTATTACAACTCCACCCATACAATTCCTCAAACAAACTCATCCTCAGTGACTCCTAGTACCCATTTTTGTAAGAAAACTCTACCAATGGAAGGTACTCTTCCCACTTCCATTGTTAATGCATCACATACATCCTCAATATGTCCTCCAATATCCTGTTGACCTTCTCTATCTTTTCATTTTGTCTATAGATGAGAAGTTGTACTAAAGGGAAACTCTATGCCCAAACCTATAAACAACTTCTTCCAAAAATTAGAAGTGAACTTTGCATCACTGTCTAGCACAATCTTCTTTAGAACTCCATGAAATCTGACCACATCCCTGATGAAGACCTGTGCTACATCACTTGATGAGAATGTAAACTTCACTGGATGAAGTGCACTACCTTTCTCAACATGTCCACCACTACCATAATGGAATCATGTTGTCTCACTGTCCTCGGTAAACCTGTGATAAATTCCATGGAAATGACCTCCCATTTTCACTATGGAATCACAATCATCTAGAACAATCCACCTGGATGCTTACACTTTACCTTTACCTGCTGACAATCCAAGCACCTAGTCATAAACTCTGCTATGTCTCTCTTCAAATTTTGCGAATAATATAATTTCTTCATTGTTGTCAGTGTCTTCTAATATCATGGGTGGCCTAAATATGGTTTCACATGAAACTCCCTCAATATCATCTTCTTCATCTCACTGTTATCTAGCACATATATCTTGTCTCTAAATCTAACCAATTTGTCTGTCATGAGACAATAGTCCACATCCTATGTACCTACATCTGTACTTGTACCTATACCACTACTTGTACTTGTACCTATACCACAATCTGTGCATATATTGTACCACCACCTATATGTGTACATGTACTACTACATGTACCTATACATGTGCCACTATCTAAACTATGTTACAACATGTGCACAATATCCATACACCTAACATCCTATAGACCTTCCTACAAGATCATATCATGTAAGTTAGTACCATAGGAGCTCATAGGCGCTATGTGATTTACCTGTATCTGCCTGCTAAGAGCATCTTTCACCCTATTCTCTTTACCTTTGATAAACCTGATGTCAAAATCAAACTCATTCAACATGGGCCAACCACTGAGCCTACCTGTCATTCAGATTCAGTTGGTCAAATAGATACCGCAAACCATTGTGATCACTCATCAATACAAACCTCCTGCCAAGAATATAGTGCCTTCACATATTCAATGCATGTATGATTGTTGTGAAATCAAGATGATATGTCAAGTACTTCTTCTCGTGCTCATTCATCTTTCATGACTCATAGCATACCACCTATCCATCCTTCATAATGACTCCACCAAGTCATCTCTTGCAATAATTTGTACATACTACAAACTCTTTTTCTAAATCTTCAATCTTTAACACTAGTGCATGTGTCAACAACTGCTTGAGCTGCTCAAAATTGGCCACACACTCCTCTATCCATTCAAACATATTACATTTCCTCTGCAATGATGTGATAGGATAAAAAATCTGCAAGAATTTGTTGATGAACCTCCTGTAATAACCTGTTAACCCCATGAAATATCCCACCTCATCCACAATCCTAGGAGTTGCCCACTCCATTATAGCTCTTACCTTTTCTGGATCCACTGCTATTCCATCCTTGGAGAAAACATGTCCCAACTAATGTACCTCAGCTTGAAAGAAACTACACTTGTTGAACTTAGCATACAATTGATTCTTTGTCAACAATCTCAACACTGTTGCTAAATGCTCGACATTTTATTTTTAGAATATACCAATATGTTATCAATGAACACAATAACAAACTTGTCCAAGTATGGACACAACACATCATTCATAAGGCACATAAAGGTAGCTAGATAATTAGTTAAACCAAATGGAACTGCAAAAAACTCATAATGGTCATACCTAGTCCAGAAAGTTGTCTTGTAGATGTCCTGTTCTTTAATCTGTACCTAATGATATCCAAATCCCATATCAATCTTTGAGAACACTACTACTCCCTTCAACTTATCAAACACGTCGTCAACCCTTGGTAATGGATACCTGTTCTTGATCGTTACTTTGTTCGACTACCTATAGTTAATGCATAGCCTAAGAGTACCATCTTTCTTGTCACAAATAGTACCGGTGTGCCCCATGGTGATACAATTAACCTAATGTATCCCTTGTCCAACATTTCCTTCAACCACAAATTTAACTCTACCAACATAGGTGTGCTCATCATGTATGGTGCTTTTGATGTTGGGGCTACCCCTAGCACCAACTCAATAGAAAAGTCTACTTCCCTATGGGGTGGAAGCTCTAAAATGTCTGCAGGAATTACATCCTCAAACTGTTGTAGAACCGGGTACCTGCTCAAAAGATTTACATCCTCAACTTCCTTACCTTTCTCACTATAAATGTGCACTACAAATAACGCACACCCTTTCCTATGACTATGCTTGGCTTACATAGTTGTCACCATCCTAACTGATGTTGCTTTCTTCATAACCCACAAGCCTCTTTGTTCTCCATTATTATCTAAGCACTCAATGGATTTTTCATAACAATCCACCTTGGTTCTATGAAGTTACAACCAATCCATGCCCAACAACATACTGTATGATCCCAACGAAAATACATTCAAATATGTTGTGGTAGGCATACCATTCAAATCAAATGTACAAGCTCTTACCCAATGATGAACTCACTTCTTTGTAGCTATAGACAACTGCACTAACCAAGACTCTGCATGCACTTCCTTATTCAAACCACACTTATCCACCAAATTAGGACTAACATAGCTATAATTAGATCTAAGGTCAATCAAAATAGAAACAACTTGATCACAAAAATTTGTGTTCATATCAATGATAGGTGCCTAATGATTTTCCTGTCTGTTATCCAACCCTACATAGATCCTAGGAATACTTTGCCCAACATCTCCCAGTGTCTATTCCTCTTGAGAACTATAGAGTTGTGGACAATCTCTCTTGTGATGATCTCCTACATAAGTCGAACACCGCATGTGCTCCTTATTTTGCTCCTCGGATCGAATTTCCTATCCTCTGTCAGATGCATTGAACTTCTTAGGTGGCACTGCATTCTCTTTATTACCTGTAACCTGAGGTCTTGCTTGCTTCTTGTCACACTTTACTTTGCTCCTTACATTACCTTTCCAGTCTGGCTTAGTCTCATGTTTGTGCTTTGATTTCTCATAGAAATGCTTTAGCTTTTGGATGCCCTCCTCCAATGATATGGTCTAATCGAACTCAATCATGTCTTTGAATGTAATTGGTGTTGGGAAAAACACTGAGAGGAGGGGGATGAATTAGTATTTTAAAATCAATAAGTTTTTCATTTCATATTCAAATTTCTATAAGTGACTTTACTAAAAGGAACCCACGTGTGTATGCGACTATTCTTAAGACAATTAGCATACATCCAGTAAACTTATGATTTAGTTAATTCATCATATGTTGGCTTTCATCCAGTGCATCAGTACTTTATTAAACATTAGATAAATAGTAACCATGTGTTTTAAGAACAAAACAAACCATCACACATAAGCAACACACATGAACACTAGGATTTAAGGTGGAAACCCAATGCGGGAAACAAACCACCTATTGTTGTCATCTTTGTCTTCTTTTTAATATAAATAAAAATATTTTTACAATTTGTACTGGTGCATACTCATACCAGTACGCAAAAACCCACCTGCAGAAGGCTACAACCTTCATTCATCCTCTAGATTCTACTGGAAGGGAGCTCCAACTCCCTGATCTGATTACCATCTACTACTGGCAGGAAGCTTTGAGTTCATCATTGAAGGCTGCAACCCTCAGCAATATCCATTGACAATGTTTCATAAATTTTCACATTGCATCCACTTGCTTCAATACATCATAACTTGTAGGCCACTTTTCATCAAATTTTCAGGATGGGCCCATTATCAACACTTAAGCTCAATATAAAAAATCAAATTGTAACTCATTCATCAATCTTTGACACAACTAAATCACCCAATCATCAATCTATAGCACAACTGAATCAACCGATCACTGAAACCCAATCATCAATATCTGACACAACTGAATCAACCAATCACTAAAACCCAACCATTAATCACTAACACAACTGAATCAACCAATCACTGAAACCCAATCATCAATCTCTAACACAACTAAATAAACCATTCGTTGAAACCCAATCATCAATTTTTGACATAACTGAATCAACCAATCACTGAAAACCCAATCAATTGACACTTAATCAGAACTCAACCAATCAATTGGAACAATCAGATCATTGTAACCAGTACACAAAACTTAACCTATAATACTACATCAACACACTGAATCAACTATATTCATTATCATTCAAATGCCAAAATGTATATGCTACTTCACTTAAGGAATCCCACATGCATATGCTCTTTTCTGTAAATAAACCCACGTACATATCTTAATATACTGAAATCTAAAATCTTGACCACTACAATTTCTGAAAAGAACACTGAATCATACTCAAATCTACTGCAACTCTCTAAACCAGTCACAAAAATGTCTCTGATCTTCAATCACAATCAGGAAGTAATCTTAACATTCTTCAATCAATTAATAACCAAATTCAACTTCATCATTCAATCATTTCTACTTCATACATTATCACTTAACCTAGATCAATCATGAGGACATCATTGACAAATAGCATAGAAGCAGCAACACTAATAAGATTGATCAATCATTTATGAATAAAAACCCTTACTTTGTATACATGACTTTAAAGAATCTAACCCATGTGTATATGTGCTTTTCCTGAAACCAACCAACGTATAGATCTACAAATTTTGATCTAAAATTGCGTAGCTCTTCAAAACTTCAGAAAGACCCAGATCATAATATTAAGAGATAAAAACATCTGTCAGTACTTAGATCTAGTCAATCCATGAGCAGATCATACAATGAAAATTCGTTTCAAGTCTCGTGATCCTGATCCATCATTGTATTCATTGGTGCGTAACTATTTCAAATCTATTAGATCTCATCCACCATCAAACTCTCAGGTGCATACTTAGTTTATATCAAGCAAAGCACCAAAAACCCATAACATGCATATTTTATTTCGATATAACTCTTCATAATATTTCCATCACTTGCACTACTAGCACTTTGGTCTTCACCTCCTTATATAGTTTAGCCCTTATCCAATACCATGGGTCAAAACAACACTAGTGTTGGTGGTACTCTTTGACGGGATCAACATTCATTTTCGCGCTCATTACTATGGGTTAGTACCATGGTAAGGATCCCAGTATTTAGAATTCCATGGTGTAAAAACCATACGCTACTTTTCTTCATTAAACTCGCGTGCATACACGAATTGGCTTAATAGAACCCGCGTAGAGTTGTTGAAATTCCAACTTTATCATTCCTCTGAATTGATTCCTCTAAACTTCCATGCGTTCTATCACATTTGTAAACAAAAATGTAAACTTTGAAACGGGAACTCTGGCCAAAAAAGGCCAAAAAAACATCAAAACAATGGTAGAAACGAAAAGTGTGTATACTGGAATGATGGTTTTTTTTTTAGGGACAATTTTGAACATGTTTTAAAAATGGCAGTGAAAACAAAATTTTCGTGCAAAATACAGCTTGAAAAAGAAAAAGTGATTATACTGGAATGATGATTTTTTTTTAGGGTTAATCTTCAAAATAAAAAAAAAAAATGCAAATTTTTAGTGTGGATAACAAAGTTGTTTATGAGGAAAAAACACACTAATGTTTTTGGTAGAATAACATTTTTCTTTCCTAAGTATAAATTCAACATGTTCTTAACCATAACATGCTAGATACAAAAGAAATTGAAAATTTTTCAACCATAAAATAAAAAGACCATGACATTATGAACAAATTACATCACTAAATGAATTATAAAGTCATTATTTGTATATTGAGTGAAACATACATTATCTCTCTAATTTAATGTTTCATTGTAGATATTCTAAACAATAAAAATTATCATAATTAAGAAATATAATCCAACAACATAAAAATGACTCATAACTTCCTATTTAACACCATATGGAAATCAGAAATTTTATTTCAAGATACGATGCATACATCCATTAGATAAACTGTCTTAAACAATTATTCAAAATCACTCATATTTTCTTGCACACCATCAGAATTCACATCTTCAGATGAGTGACTGGATGCTAATGAAGATGTTCCATATTCTTCTCTTTCATCAACTAGTGCCCTACCCGAGTCCACATACATGCCCATCATTTCAGGTTTCAAAATTCTTCTAGATTTACGACTGGTTTCAGCATACTCCCATCTCAACACTGTTCCTTCTAGTAACAACCTTTTCAGAATCTCTTTCATCTTGAAGCGAAGAGTTCCTCTCTTTGTTAAATTTCAGTCATAAACAATTATGTCAACATCCTCCAATTTTAATATGTCTGTGCAGTGACGATTTATATTCGTACCCTTTATTTTTCTCTTTCCACCATTTTTTTTGTCAACTACCATCTCTGGCTTATACACACCATTAAATGGGTGTGTATTTGTGGCATACCAATGTACTTCAACACTTGTAACATCCTCATTTTTTGTAAAGACCATTATAACTTTAGAAACCCAGAATGGATAGTCATTGGGATCTCCATCTGCTAGCACTGTGATCATGCAACCTTCCTCAATATCCTGTACTAAACCCCTGTAAAGGTCTTCCATGGCTTCACGTTGTGCACAAGATCTTCTGGAACCAATATACATCTCTCTTTCCTCTGCCTATGAAGAATTAATAATACCTTGAGATTGTTGTTGTTCAACAATGTTTATTTCCTCATGTGCATTCGACACATTTTGTGGCCAAATAAATGGATTTTCAAAGGTATATCTTCATTTTTTGTTGTTGAAATGATATCACTTTGATTATTGAAAAATGACTCCCACCAAACTAAATCAGCAATGTCAAAGCATTCATATGTATATCTAATACTTTTTTTAATTTCTTCTAGGAAATCAGAATAATTTATATCTCTATTTTATCTGCATGCATTATGAACTTCACCAACTGATTGTAATAACAATATTTTTGATGCAAATATTGGATGATCTAGAATGAACTTCAAAAATTGCAAACCTGATGACGGTGCCCATTTTGCAGTAGTTGAATACTTCTTGCCCCATATTAGTATTTTCCCATCAATTTTTTTGATATGAAATTGTTGTTGGAAGCTAATGTCATTAAGTTGTTCAATGCATTTCCCCTCACCATATGATCCCATAATAAACCTTCACATGTCAACAGTTTCTTCCAACACATCAAAAGTAGGCTCTCGCATGTATGATTTCTTAATACATTCAATTAATGATGGCAAGCTCCCAACATCCTTCTGCCTCAAAGTGACTGAAAAACGACTGAACATCTGATCAATATGGTCATGAGTGTTCCCAACAAGAAGGAAACCAACCTTTACCTTTTTAAAATTTCTCAATTCAACAAGCATGTTTAGATATCCAAAAACAACCTGATTTTTGTTTTCACGGCAAGTGTTGTCCAATTGTAGATACAAAACTTCAAGAAGATTACTAGACCAATTAGAAAGCACATCATGATTTATGGTTATGGTCAGATTTGCATCATTATGAATATTTGGAGCTGTGAAGTACACCCTTGGCAACATTTTCCCATTGAAGACCATACAACTGACCAAGTGATACTGAATAAAATTTTCCTCCTGTAAATTTTTGGGTGTGCGAACAAAATGTGGTAAAAGTGTTTTCTTCTAGTCCATACCATCAATTATCAAACCAAAATATTTATTCGGATTATCATAACACTTCTTTCGATGCTTGTACAACTTTTTCCTTTCATTTGTTTGTCGTTCGTGATGCTCCTGAAGTTCTTTGACAATTGAATCTACACAACATAAAAGAAAGATATTAAGAAATATGTTTTCATACTTGATGAATATACAGTTTTAAAAGTTAAAGTTATGAATGCTTACCTCTTTTTGACCCTTCACATTTGTCGCTTTTTTATTTAAGAGAAGCACATGTACTGCAAATCCCCATCCTTGTATTCTTAGGAATACGGACATTGTTGAATTCTTTCTTCCATACCTTCACAAAAAATTGATATGTAATAAACCGGCCATGTCCCTCAGCACCTTCTGCATATTCTTTGTATAAGTTGTAGATTCCTCATCTTGAAAATTATCTAGAATATGTATTGTCTCTCTATTTGGCATACACTCTCCATGCTTTGAAAATAAATCTTTCATCCATGACATTGCAGTATTTGATAATGGCCCAAACTGTATTTTATGACATACTTCTGAATAAAATGTGTGATCCTTTTCCAAATTTTCTTGAATTCTCGAGAGACGAAAATTCCCAATCGAATGAAACATTTTGAAAGCTTTTCTATAGATAAATAAAGTCCTGATATGATAATCATAACTTGACAATGTAGATTGCATTCACCCAACTAAATATGAATTTTGCATGCTTTTATTCGTTGACAAATATCTCTTCCTGCTCTCTAATGCAAATTTGAAATCCATATGTTTCAACCAATCTTTTTGGCAACATTCACTTGAAATGAGTGTGCTGATAAAACTTCCTCTCATTAGATATTCTTCTCTACCCCTTGTATAACTAGAAAATCTTTAATTGATATGAAAAGGTCTGCTCCTACTCCTCGATACAATATTTCTTGGCAACATCTCCATCATTGGATCATCATTTGTATAAGGATTTTCATCATCATTAAGAGGAATGTTATCCAAACTATGATCAGCTATGCTTTTCAAATATTGACTTGGAGGATATTCTTCATCTTCCCCTTCTTCAGTGCTACTGTCATAGTCCTTAGAATTTGGACTCAATGGAAAATTTGACTCGATGTTTATTGGATATTCCTCCTCATGTGCATTTTTAGTGCTGTTCTCATAGTCCATATAATTAGGACTAAGTGCATCATCATGTCCTTCATCACTGCTACCTGTATACTCATTAGAATTAGGACTAAGTGCATCATCCTATCCTTCATCATTGCTGCTCTCATAGTCCTTAGAATTAGGACTAAGAGGACATTGTGACACTCCATTCTTTTGAAATTCGGCATCACGCTCTTCATCACTATTGCTCTCATAGTCCTTAGAATTAGGGATTAAGTGGACATTGTGACACTCCATTATTTTGAAATTCATCATCCCTCTCTTCATCACTGTTGTTGTCATAGTCCTTAGAATTAGGACTAACTGGACACTCCATACTTTTGAAATTCATCATCCCGCTCTTCATCACTGCTACTCTCATAGTCATTAGAATTAGGACTAACTGGACCCTGTGACACTCCATACTTTTGAAATTCATCATCATGCTCTTCATCACTGCTGCTCTCATAGTCCTTAGAATTAGGACTAAGTTGACACTTTGACACTCCATTCTTTTGAAATTAAACATCACGCTCTTCATCACTGCTGCTCTCATAGTCCTTAGAATTAGGACTAAGTGGACACCGTGACACTCCATTCTTTTGAAATTCATCATCATGCTCTTCAAAACTTTTGCTCTCATAGTCCTTAGAATTAGGACTAAGTGGACACCATGACACTCCATTCTTTTGAACTTCACCATCATGCTCTTCATCATTGTTGCTCTCATAGCCCTTAGAATTAGGACTAAGTGGACACCATGACACTCCATTCTTTTGAGATTTTTCATCAAGCTCATCATCACTACTACTTTCATAGTCCTTAAAATTTATATTAAGTGGAATTTGTGACTCTTTATTTATTTGAAATTCTCCATCCCCTCTTTCATCAGTGCTGCCCTCATAGTCCTTAGGATCAGGACTAAGTGGAAGAATTGACTTTCTATTCATAGTGGAAGAATTCCCGCTATATTCATCCATATGAATAGAGTTGTTACGTGATGAAGATGTTGATGTTGTATAAACTGAAACTTCACTATCAGGACAATCCATCCCTTTCAAATAGAAGATGTTGAATGATACAAATGCAGAGTCTCCTAAAGATATTATATAGCTTAGAGAATGAAATTTTCCCTCCAAAAATTCCCCCCCAAAAATGTTTCACGAAAATATTTCCCTCCTAAAAGTTTGTGAGATTTATTCCTCTTCATTATTTTATTCTACAATTTAATGAAAAATGTAAACTAAATTTTTTTATGAAATAAATCATTAAAGTTAAAATTGTAAACTACAACTTCTACCTAAATTATTTTAATAGTCAAAGTATATAATATTTACTAAACAACTGAATGCTTTTTTAATTTTTATAATACATTCTGAAACAAATTAATCCCACATTCACCCCGCTGTAAAAAAATTCCATAATATTTGCTTTATCATATTTTCCTTCATCGCCATAAAAAAATTAATATGTTAAAAAAGTTTAAAACTAATTAATCCCTCATTCACCGTATGGTAAAACATCTCTGTAATTTCATCTATTTACTAAATTCCATTATCACTATTACTCACATTACATCAAGGTTTTCTGAGATTCGTTGAAAGACTTGGAGTGAATTTGTGGAGCAGCTACATTGCTATCAACAACATATTCAACGAAGAATTCTCGCAATTGAAAGGTAAGTTAAATTTTTTTCCTTGAAAATTTTCATATTAAATTAGTTTAATGAAGTAGATTTTTTTTAAGATTAATACTTTTTGTTAGCAAAATTAATCAATACTTCCATCATGAGCATGGTGGGCCTAGCAAAGTTGGGCACCCCCACCCCACGCCACCCGAGCGGCCTGACCATCTGCCCACCCCACCCCACTGCCTCACCCTACCTGGCCTCTCCCCCACCCCATGCACCCCCTCCCCCTCACCCTACAGCCCACCACCTCATTCCCCGCCCCCCCATTCCCCACCGCCCACCCCGCCTCCTCCCACATGTGCCCCCGCACATCCTCCCCGACCGCACCCCACCCGCGATCGGCAAGCCACTCGCTCCCTCACCACAGTCCCAACCCACCCACCACCCTCCCCCCCACCAACCCCTCACCCCCACGCCCCTCCCCCCTTCCCCCCCATGCCTCACCCCACACGCCCCTTCACCTCACGCGCCTCCCGCACCCCTCCCCACCCTTGCCCACCCCCTCACCCCACCCGTAATAGGCTAGCCACCCACTCCCTCCGCCCCACTCAACCCCCCCCTTCCCCCCCCGCCGCACCCCTCATCCTCACGCCCCTCCCCCACCCTGCACCCCTCCCCACCGTCTACCAACCCCCCCGCCCACCCCCTCACACCCCCTGCACCCTATGCGGACCTCACCTTACTCGCCCGCCCCCTCACCCCCCCCCCCCCCCCCCCCCACCTACCAAGCCCTCACCCTACACGCCCTACTTGACCACCCCCTCATGCCCTCCCCATCCTACCCACCCTACCAGGCCTTCACCCTACCCGCCCTCCACTATACCCACCCTAATCCCCCTCCCCCTCACGCCCCCCACCCTACCTGGCCCTCACCCTACCCACCCCCCAGCCTACCCGCCCGCCCGGGGTGGCTGGCTGATTCTCAGAATTGACCAGCCACCTTGGGCAGGTGGGTGGGTAGCCGAGGTGGCATGGGGGGGACCCCAGCCGATTCTCAGAATCGGCCAGCCACCCGGAGCAGGCGGGCGGGCTGCCGAGGTGGCGCAATGTGGGCAGCGACGCCCCACCCCATGCCACCCCGACGGCCCGCCCGCTCGCCCAAAGGTGGCTGGCCGATTCCGCTCCGCCCACTCTCCCGGAGTGGCTGGCCGATTCTCAGAATCCATCCGCCACCCTGGGCAGGTGCGCGGGCCACTGGGGTGGTGCGGGAAGGGTGGGTGGGGTGGGGTGGCCAGGCGAGTGAGTGGGGTGGGGTGGGGTGTGGCCAGGTGGGGCGTCAGGTGGGGTGGCCGACTGGGGCCAGTGGGGCGTCAGGTGAGGTGGCCAGGCAGGCGAGTTGGGTGGCCGGGTGGGGTGGTTTGGTTAAGCGAGCGGGTGGTGTGGTTGGGTGGGGTGGGGTGGATAGGTGGGGCACGGGGTGGGGTGGCGGGACAGGCGCGAGGGGTTGGGTAAGTGGGTGGGGAGGGGCATGAGGGGGAGGGGGCGGGTGAGGGAGTGGGAGGGGGCGGGTGGGGTGGGGAGGGGTGTTAGGGGGAGGGGGCGGGCAGGGTGGGTAGGGGCGTGAGGGGGAGGGAGGTGGGGAAGGGGTGGGTGAGAAGGGCATGAGGGGGTTCGGTGCGAGGTGGGGGGAGGGAGGGTAGAAGGGGTGGGTGGGAGGAGCATGAGGGGGTGGGGTATTGGGTGGAGCGAGGGGGGAGGGGGGGAAGGTGCGGGTGGGAGGGGCATGACGGAGGGGGATGAGGGGTTGGGGAGGGGAGTGTGGGGGGAGGGGTTGGGTGCCATGGGGTACTAGGGGAGTGGGAGTAAGGCGCGGGTGGGAGGAGAGGGGTGAGGAGGGGAGTGTTGGGGGAGGGGGTAGGAGGGGTGGGGGTGAGGGGACGGGCGTGATGGGGTGTGGGGGGTGGAGGGAGGGGTGGGTGTGAGGGGGAGGGGGCAGACTGGGATGGGGGAGGAGTAGGGGTGGGGTTGGAGGCATTGTGTGAGGGTGGGGGGGCATGTAAGATGGGAGGGGGCGAGGGGGAAGAAGGGGCGGGCGGGCCGCCTGGGTGGTGCGTTGAGGAGTTGTCACAACCCCGTCCTGTGCCACCATGGCGGCCCGCCCATCCGCTTGCAGAGGTTGCACGATTCTTGGAATTGCCCCCCACTCTATAGATGGACGAGGTGGTGTCGGTGGGCCTCTACCATTTCTTAGTTTTAATATTTTTTTAATTTCAATTATCTGGTTATACAAATTAAAAATTTATGATATATTTTCGTTGTGGATTTAAGTTAATATGTTTTCATTATTTACTGATTTATGTGTTTCTACTTTTCAGGAAAGTGGCATCAAAGAAGATTTCTATGAATCTTTCTGGACCAAAGACTCTTAAAGGTGCATCTTCAAAAAACATTGGTGAACGAACTCCACCTAAGCTCATGGCTACAAATATTTCAAGTGCCTCAAATGATAAGAATATGATTTCATACTAGAACAATTCAAAAGACATGAAATTTCCATCAAGAATCTGGTATGTGGAATAAAGAGAAAGCCAAAATGTGAATATATATTTATATATTGATATACCGAATGATAATGGAATTTATGAGGTGATGTGAAGAGTCATAGGTATGTGTTCGATACCAGACGCTGAAGTTGTTTACATACTTACAAAAACTCCCAAGTCACAATAAAGGATTAAATATCAACTATCATATTCATTGTATGACACGAGAGTGGTATCTACAAAGTTGTGTAAACAAATCGTAAATGAGATGAAACAAAACATCATAAGTATTGTTATTTATATTTGTATTTTACGTTGTTGAAAGTGTCTCGCTATATTTATTCAACTTTGTTTTCATTGACATATGATATTTTGTTTGGCAGAATTTTGTTGAAAGTTGTTCAATTAGGTTGGGAGGCATTCATTTCGTAGAGCATGATATCATGAAAGTTGTCAGCAGTTTGTACTCAATGTTAGAAGAAGATATGGAAAATAAGCAAAATGTAGTAATTTATGATGCTACAAAACTACATCCAAAGGATTAAAAAAAAGGCCTCTAGTGGATAAATCTAGCAAGGGTAGACAAGTTACTTTTGAGGACAATGAAGTTGAAACTGATAGTGAAGCATATGTTACCACTACTGAAGATGACATTGGAACTAAGAAGAGTCATAAAAGACCAAAAGTAACAATGCCCAAGAAAAAATCTGTTGAGAATGTTATGACGAAGAAAAGTAAAGTTGAAGATTTTGAAGTAGTCATTACTAGTAGTCAAGAACCTAGTGAAACTTCAAAAGAAAGCAGAGCAATTGTTACACCAGGAGCTGATTTAGAGGATGGAATTATCAAAACAAAACAAAATGCCATTCGAAAGAATTTGACAAATATAAAATTAATTGATGGTGGTCGTACATTTCAGCTTAATGTCAAACAAACCTATAAGGCAAGTGAAGGAAAATGTCAATATCAAGTTAGAAAGCCACACCATTTGCATGTTCACAACTTGAAGACATTGTTGAGGTACAATCCATATGCTCATGTGGTTAATTATGTGCTTCTTGTTGATCCAGTTCAAGTTCCCAACAAAGAAGCATTTGATAAGTCAAAATGTTTTGAATGCAATTATTATGTGCTTGGGGGGAACCATTTTGTAGTAGCTCAAAGACAATTGATGGAGGAATATCCCAATAACCCACATTTTGAAACAATGAAATGTATCATTTATGTTGGTTTATCAGATAAAAAGCAAAGTTAGTGGCATGGTATCATAATTTAGATAATGAATATAAGATGTCTATGACTTTCATCAAAAGGGTTAGATTTATTCATAGTGAATTTCAAGAAAAATGTGGTGAGGATAGGATAAATGTTACTGCAGATTTCCGAAGGGAATGTTGTATGGCAATAGGCTATCAAATTGAAGATAAAAGCAATTCAAAAGGTTGAAATAGAGATTTATCTAGAGGTTTTGATAACATTTTTCAATTAGAATTCAGAACTGGAGATGTTTGGAAGTTGATTGATGAGATTTTTAGCATATGGGAAAACATTGGCATTAAAAACCAGAAGGTCAAAAATTCTAAGCCATTGATATGTAGCAACAGTAAATCAGCTCCTGAAATGAAGCAACTTCCAGAAGATATGACTATCACACCTTGGAGAGAAATGCAAGGAGTGAAAGATGAAAAAATTGTCAAAACAATATTATCTCGTGAGGTCAAGGGAATTATCATTAGAGGAAATGTCTGAGGAATTTCAAAAGTAAGTTTGTTGAATTATTTTTATTTATTTCTAGATTATACTTTTCTTTTAAATAAAACATGTTGTTCTTGGTAGTATTTGTTATACATATCATTATATTAAATTTTAGTTACTTTATCTATGCAGTCACAAAGTTTAGATGAAAATTCAAGAACAAATGGTTAAATTGTTGAATGAAGATAGTTGGGATGATGTTGTACGCAACTATTCAGATTCAAGTTCTACATCAACATTAAAAGCTTTTTATATTGCATTTAAAAAGGTATCTTGATTTACACATTCACTTTTATTCATCTGTGTACTATTTTTAATTTATAACTTACACATATATTTGTTTATTTTATAAAAGATGAAGAAGGATGATAATGGAGCACCAGATAGATTCAAAACCTTTATTGAAAAATAAAGATCGAAAGACTAAGGAAGCAATGTACTCAGAATGTTGAACTTGATCCAATTCTTACTCATTTTATTTGGAATGGGCTAGACACTATTCAATATCAAGTAATACAAGGCATGTTAGGCCCCTATACTACTAGTGTAACCCTTTATGGTTATTAGTACAACCCACTTATTATATTGATGTACCCATTTAGTGCCCATATTGTTACTATTGTGCCCCATAGTAGCCCACTATTGTCATTATTGTGCCCTTACATTATTATTGTTATGTCGGCTATGATTATGTTATGACCCCTTAGACTCCTATATATAGAAAGGAGGTCTTTTCATTTGTATCATCCAAGAATTGTTCATTTATGTAATGTAAAGGAGGTTGCCCCCTCGAAGAGGCTAAATTCTAAGGTGTTGATCTATCTTTTCTATCTTTTCTTGAGTTGGTTTCATAACATTTGGTATTAGAGCTTTGGATTCTAGGGTTTCGCTTCTCCAAACAGGTCATCGTGGAATTTTCAATATAACCTTTTTTTCTACAACATTTTAGAAGTTGCAAAAAAATCCATTTGAGAAGAAATGGCGCTGAATCACAGGTCCAAATTTCAGAGCTTTTCGAGCTATATTTTTGGAGATATAATCTGAGGAAGTTGGTCTTTTTGTAGACTCCTGAATTACACTCCAAACAGGTGACCTGGGGAAAATCGCCATAACTTTCTCTCTAGGGATCGGATTGAAATTTCATAAGAAGGTATAGAAAGAGGATGGACTGTAGTTTCTTGTATGCATTTTTTAGATCCAAAGGTTGAAACAGTGACTCGTGGCACGTCGTACAAGTTTGCTCTACTGAACTAGTCTATAATCAAGTCACTGTGGGAGATTTCACATAACTCTTTCTCGGAGAATCCAATTTAGATCAGACTAGTGGCATTGGAAAGAAGACACAGAGGGCTAATACGAGTCATAATTTCAAAACTTAACGATCTGAAAGTACAGAGTTACAATCGTTTCAAGATTGAGCTCCTAAAATCAAGAAAAAGCAAGATGAGGAAGTTTGATGGCAAGGATCCGGTAAATTGGATACTTCAGATGGAGCAATATTTTGATCTACATAGTGTACCACTATTACAAAAGGTATGTATTGCATCTTCATATTTAGAACCTGATCAATTTTTATGGTATGAAGGGCTTTGTTCTCGTAAACGACTTGTTACGTGGTCAATTTTCACGGAGGAAATGATAGCACATTATGAGGATAAAAAGAGAAACACCTTTTTTAGAGACACACCACAACAATTGGAAAGAGTAAAAGGGATTTGTGACATAGTGGAAAGAAAAATTATTGAAACCAGAAAGCATACCCCTCACAACTATAAAGATGGAAGTGTTGTTTCTCCTAGCCATCCACAACCTACAAGGGTTACACCACAACAATTGAAAGAAAAAAGAGAAAAAGAGCTTTGTTACAATTGTGATAGAAAATGCACTAAAGGTCATAATTGTGCTGAGAAGAAATTATTTTACGTAGAATATAAAGAGGAGGAAGAAAAGGATAAAAAAACATCAAAAGAAGAGGATCTATGCCAGGACCCCACCCCAGGGAAAGAAGAAATGAATCAAACCATATCTTGTAAAGCATTGGCAAGAATTACCACTCCTCAAACTCTCAAGATAGGACATATCAAGAAGAAAAAGGTGCAAGAAGTGAAAGATCACATGAAGAAAGAAGAAATGAATCCAACCATATTTTGTAATTCATTGGTCGAAATTACCACTCCTCAAACTATCAAGATAGAAGGACATATCAAGAAGAAAAATGTTCAAGAAGTGAAAGATCACATCGAGCATCAAGAAATGAATCCGACCATATCTTGTAAAGGATTGGAAGAAATTTCCACTCTTCAAACTCTAGAGATAGAAGGACATATCAAGAAGAAAAAGGTTCAAGCAATGAAAGATCACATTGAGCATCAACAAGAAGTTCTCCAACTTTTAAAGGATAACACCACTTCGGTGCAAAATCAAACGAAGCAACAAGTAGATCAACATCGTAGTGAAAAATATTTTGATGTAGGTGATTGGGTATTTTTATTGCTACATCTCAAGCAAGCTATTTATGAGAAGGAAATGTTGGTAATACCACATGCACTTAAAAAGTGGCGACCTTACCAAATGGGAAGACTCTTCAAGGATGAGGATGTGGAAGCATTGTTTTGTGCTATTTCTATTATCCAACCAAATTGGATAAATGAAGCGAGGGATGAATGGAAGAAGGACGAAGAAGTATGGCCACTTATTCAAAAGTTTCAAAAGATCCCAATTCAAACAATATTACCAGAAATTGAAGAGGAAGGAAAAATCATATTGGAACCTGGAGCAGTCACATAAACAAGAACCTAACAGCTACGAAATCGATCAATTTCAGAGTTTCTCATCAAGTGGAAGAACTTACCCGCTAAAGATTCCACAAGGGAGGACAAGAATTTTATACAGAAGCATCAAGAACTACTCAAGCATTGAGGACAATGCTTTTTGAAGGAGAGGGGCATGTTAGGCCCCTATACTACTAGTGTAACCCCTTATGGTTATTAGTACAACCCACTTATTATATTGATGTACCCATGTAGTGCCCATATTGTTACTATTGTGCCCCATAGAAGCCCACTATTGTTATTATTGTGCCCTTACATTATTATTGTTATGTCGGTTATGATTATGTTATGACCCCTTAGACTCCTATATATAGAAAGGAGGTCTTTTCATTTGTATCATCCAAGAATTGTTCATTTATGTAATGTAAAGGAGGTTGCCCCCTAAAAGAGGCTAAATTCTAAGGCATTGATCTATCTTTTCTATCTTTTCTTGAGCTGGTTTCATAACAAGGCGACTGTGAAGACATTGCTAAACTCATACCTAAAAGGGATTATGCCCTAGTTATTGCAAATATTCCCCATGGTTTCAATATTCCAAACATTGACTATGATAGTGACCCTTATACTTATCAAGCTCTTAGTAAATTGGTTGCAGGATTTGTAGAAGTCACATCATAACCATTATGGAGATTTGTGACATTTCATTCAGACACACAATTGGAAATGATATTATCAAGCTTCAAGGGGAAAACAAATTCAAGGATGCAGTTTACATGGTAAGACGTTTAAAATGTATATTTGATTAATGTTGAAAAATTCATTTATGTACAAGTTGATTGAACTTTTACTATTTCATGTTACAGGAAAAAGTCAAATCTTCTTAACCGTGAAGATCAACTATTTATAAATTACTGTTAGTTCATTCATATTGATAGTTGGGCAAAATATGATAGCTATATGTCTATGATTTTTAATCCGGTAGACGAAAAGAGTCATAGCCAAATATTGACTTATGATGTTGTTGTGAGAAAACTAACATATGAAGACAAAGAAGCAAAAGGAGAGATAGTTAACATTTATCAAAAACCACAATTATTGATTAACTATCTTATAGACATATGTTCAAATGAAGGAGATTGGGTTATGCATTTATTTTCTGGCTCAGGTAAGTTTTATTATATGGAATTGAATTTCAATATGTTATTTTTTAATTAATATGTCATTGTACTAATTTACTTCATTATTTCTTTTGTGCTTGATAATTAGGTACAACACTAGGTTGTTGCCTTCAAAAAGGAAGAATTTGCATTGCAATTGAAAAACATCCATTACAGTGCAATTTCATTTAGAAAAAAATTAATGCTCTTCAATTTCTTCCAGGTGCAATGCAAGAAATTCGGTTGAAGAAATGGGACTTTAGTGAATCACGTGTGGAAAAAAAGGCATAGGAACCCCAACCACTATTACATGGGATGTTTGGAAAGACATACATTGGGAGATTCGCAGACATCAAGGATCCATTAGAAGACAAAAATGAGCAAAAGGAAGCAGAAAATACTGTGGAAGAATACAATGATGAAACTCTGCACGACGAAGAGTTTGGATTACATGACATTGTTGACTAAATTTAAGTTATGCTTCGAAATCAAGCTCATTTTTTGTAACTATTAAGTAGTTATACTTGTAATGTTTTGACTTTGACATTTTATGAGAAGAATATACACTCAATTAAGGTTTTTATGCGTTCAATATTGTAATATGTGATTTTTGCATTAATTTTTAAGTTAATCATTATTTTTTGAAAAAAAAAATGATTATTATTATTTTTTTGACATGAAATTCATAAAAAAGCTATTATTTAACCAATTTTAGTTAAAATTTTCTTATAAAAATTGTGATTTTCGCATGTCAATTGTAGCAAAAAATTATCAAAACGTGTAGTTTTTTAGTTATATTTATGTTAAAAATGGTTATTTTTATGTGCATTGTTAAAAAAGGTTGTTTCTTAGAAACAATTATTTCTTGTGGATTGAAAAATTAATTAACGATGTATAAATATGTAGACTATCAAAAATTCAAAATATCGACCTTCTTCTTTAAATATGCAAAACAATAAAAATCTCACCACAAAAAAAATTAAAATTAAAATAAAAACAAGAAAATATGAAGAAAAAGACTACTTCAAAAATTATTAAATTTAGAAAATAATTATTTACATTTCATACAATAGAAAATATAAAAAAATATAAAAAAAAGCCTTTTAAAAAAGGACCTAGTGTAGAATTACCACGTTTTTAAATCAGCATAAGAAACACTTCCATTCTAAAATGCAATGTACATAAAAAAAATTATAGTGCCAAAAACTATGGTCTAAAAAACACATGTGTTCTGCATCACCCCTTTCAAAATCAAGTCACTTTTTTGCTATCTCTATAAAACAGGTAACAATATGAGTTCCAGTTTCAAAGTTTACATTGTTAAACACATCCTATTTATACCTTTAACAAATATATTTTCATCAAGAGACAACTTATCAAGTAGGATTCCATTCATCAAATAGTTTGGCATTAAGGACAACTCATCAAGTAGGTTGTCATGAAGGACAACACCTAATTCATACTGCCAACAATCTCCCCGTATCAAACTTTTGATTCTAATCTTTAAACCTTTGACCCATCATTATGGTATTTTGTTCCATGATTCTGTCACCTCTGAACTGACTTGTCAATTCATCTAGTTACCATATACTTGTTTTGTTACAAGGGAGTTGCCTTCAAGGACAATACATGCATCATAATGCCAACAATTGGTAATCAATTAATGAATCTTCGAATCTTTGCCTCCTTCTCCTTGAGGTAAGGCACATACCTCAGTAGCTCCAAGAACCTTCTAGTGTACTCCTCATGTTAATTTTCCTGATTTTTTTATGTTGTATTAGTTACTTTAGCCCAATTTTTCTTTTCATTAACAATGCATCCAATTATTAGCAGTATAATCAATCATAAATGTAACTGAAGAAAGGAAAGTATATGCAGTGATAGAGAAGACAATAGCACAACCATAAGAGATAGCAGATTGGTCCATGCCCAAGGGAAAACCCCACAATGGGGAAACGCTTTCAAATCCTCTTCAGTAGATCATCATAAAAATATTTCATTAGTGATTACAATGAGCCCAATACATATGATTTTCAGCAGATAACAATAAATCAGATCTACCGATCTACAGATCTGTTATAATAGCAAAGAGAAACCCAGATCTACCCAATCACTCACGTCAACTAAATCCTAGATGTCAAATCTTAAATATGAACTATAGTTGCCCTCATCACGACTGACTGTGTGCGAATGAAACTCCTTGGTCACTCTCTCTATCACTATATGTGAGTGACTGTGACTGCAAGGTCACTCGCAGGAGGTCTTGACGCAAGTGACTATGGCACTAAACAACTAAAACCCAAATTCACTCCCTTATCATTTTTGTGTGAGCGAATAAGATGGCATGGTCGCTCCCTTACTGATGTTGTGTGAGCAACTAAGATGGTAGGGTTGCTCCCAAGGCTACCCTATGCGAGCAACCGGGGACCAGAACCTTCCAATCTGACTCTGAATCCAGAGTCACTCTCACTGAACTGTCTCCAAGTGACTAGAGAGCTAGAGTCGCTCTCTTGCCTACTATGTGCCTATGTCTGGGGACGAAAAACTTATGTTTTGTGCCAGCAACTCAGATCCAATAAAACCTATCCCAAAGTGAACCTTTTGCCTATAATTTTGGACCCTGGGTGAACTCCTTCTGATGAACTTGTGTGAGCCAAAACAAAATAGAAGAATAGAAAGATGTCTTGATCAAGTGTGTCGAAATGAACTTGAGGTCACTTACTTTTATAGGATTTATTGAGTGTTTACTTTGGGTTGAGATTGACCAAAGCAGTTACCCAAGTGGTTATGGCTTACCTACTCCATAATGAATGAATGAATAAAATAATTCAAAATTTATCTTCCTGTTAACCAAATTAGGTGATCTTTGGGTCGATTTTGGTCCTCTCAAAAAGTGGAATTTAATGAAAGAATCATCTTGATCATCAGAATTGTTTAATGTGGAATTTGACCCTAGTTGCAAAAATTAACACTCCCTCTCGACTAGGAAGAATTACACCTTCCAATATCTATTAGTTGATCTTTGAATTATTCTCGAATGATTTGATTGTCTCTTCTCAACTCTATTTGCTGAATCTTTCTAAAATCTAGAAGAAGAATAATCGTGGAGCAATAGCTTCCACCCACACCGAGAAATAGGATTGTATATCATACAGGGGAGCACATCTCCAACCCAATCATATTACCTACCGATCTTCCAAATAATGACCCTCAGTAGTCATGTGGTAGAACACTTGCATCATAATCGACTTGGGTTGTACACCCCAAGTACACTCTCAACCCGTTGGCCAAAACGAGGAGCGTCATTCCCATTAGGCTGGCCTAATTGAGGGGATGATGCCAACTGGGGTATATGCTGCAAAGACCAAGAGGGGAGAAGCATTCTCTGACCCTATAAACATAGGGGAGAAATATTCTTCTACCCTTGGTAACATATAGGATAGTGCCCTATTGTCGAGAGTTCCCTCAACCCAAGGAGCCCTCTATCTCAATTCCTCACCCTAAGAGCTCAAGCAGGGTTGGAAGAGTATGCTCAGTGTCCTTGATCAGCGCTTCCCCTTATCCTGAGGGGATGCATCCATCATTCGAAGTTGTTCACTGAAAATCGAGAACTTTTCCTTTGGTAATTCCTTGGTGAGAATATCTACAATGTATTCATCTGTCGATATGTGATGGATCTTGACAACTCCTCTCTATGCCATGTCTCGAATGAATTGATATTGAATCTCAACATGCTTGGACTTGTCATGAAACACAATATTTTATGCCAAAGGAATTCAAATCTTGTTGTCACAGTATATCATTTTTTTATCTAGGACCTACTCAAATAGCTCTCCAAAGAGATTTCTTAACCATACTACCTCGCAGCTAGCCATGCTAGTGGAAATATTGATCCGAATCGGATCCATAAACAACTATCAAATAACTGTGACTAAATCAAGTTGAACAAATCTCGAATGAAATCCAAAACAGTAATCGAAAACACCCTAAACTAGTGGCCATGGCAGCCGGTGTGTAACGACGAGGACCTCGGTCAAAGCACACCGACCGAGGCCCATGGAGACTACACAGGAGGTCGATGTAGCCCCTGGGAGCCCCGAAATGGGAAAAGGAGCTGGATTTCGATGTTGGGCGAACAGGGCTAAAATGGTAGAGCCTTAAGCACTCAGCCACATTTGGAGCTAGAGGACCGTGGGTGGAGGAAAAAAAAGTGCCATCATAAGAAGGTGGGACCCATGACCTGGAAACCGGTGGTTTGGTCGGGGTGCCCTTGAATGGTAAGAGGTTTTGGAGAAAACGAAGCAATCACACTCAGCGATCGACGCGTGGCAGCGGAGGTGAGAGAAAAACCACCGTGATCCTGCATTATCAGTCAAGCAAGTCAACCACACTCGACGTACGTATGACGTTGGATATGGAAGAGCCCAGATCAGACGGCTGCGATTGCGCCAGATAGACAAAAGTGGAATCGACAGGGAATCGAGCCGTGATTTAAGGGGATTTGGAATCCGTTGACCGCCACGTGGAGAAAGAAAGTATCCATGACATAACGAAAGAAATCAATCGATGAGCAGGCTGGCGCTATTCCAATAAGGACATGTGGCTACTTCCCGAGCATTCATGCTAACGTCGAACAGGGAACTCCAAGCACGCAGGCAGGAAAGGAACCGAACAGGCATGGAGATCGAATGGCTAAAGCCATGAACAGAGACAGTTGAATTGGGGATTCAGAGAGGGCGAAGAGTCCAAGTGACCAAGAGAGACAGTGAACAGTGAATCCTGAGAGGAGGACTGAGCACAGAGAGCAGTAAAGCCAAGCAGAGGAGACAGAGGGCTGAGCTAACCACAGGTAGCATCGAGCACCAGAGAGCTTGAAGAATCAAGTCTTCTCATAGAGGAATCTGTCAAGATTGAGCATCACAGTTGACTCTTTCCAATGTAGACCAAGGGGCACAGAGTTGGTAGGAAGAACAAGAGTTTGTGTACTCCGAGTGGCTTGGGGGATCCAAGAACCACCCTGCCAAGAAAAATTTGCTTCAGGGGAACTCATATTTAGTCGTTGTATTGTAATTTCTATGTTGAAAGACATAATAAAACAAGGCCACCACTGAAGCTGGACCGAAGATGTAGCCCTGGAGAATAGGGTGAACTCCTTATTAAAAATTGCTTCTGTCTTTGTGTTGCTTACTGTATTTCTCTGTTGTCTTTCCATTTATTTTTTGTGTATTGGCAATCTGATTGATCCGTTGTTTCAATAACACAGAACACACACACCAGCACATGAGTCTGTAATACCTTTCTGTTTAATAAATCTTTAGCTGAGGTCACTAATAGGGTGATTATCAGATCAAGTGGTATCAGAGCTCTAGGTTGTAAGGTTAGACAAGCTTGTGTTGGTTTAGCTGTGAATGCTCACTAGATCAAAGCTCAAATTAGGAGAAGGATATTTGGTGGAAACTAATCCTAAAATTGGGAGAGTCCATTCTCGGAAGACAATGTCAGAAGAAGGTTCTATGGGGCGAGACCCTCAATTCATAGAAAGTTTCCTAGCTATAAATTCTATGGTAGAAGAAATGTATAGGGACTTTAGAAAGCATAAGGGTGAACATTCATCAAGCTCTAAGCAAGATAAAGAAGAAGATGAATCTCATTCCCATGACCACTCCAAAGGAAAGGGGAAAGAAGAAAGCTTCCCTACACCTTCTAGTAGCCCTGTGCATAATAAGAAAGCATCGTTTATTAAGTTAGATGTTAAATTTGATTTGCCTATATATGATGGAGAGCTAAATGATGAAAAGTTGGACAATTGGATTAGACAAATTGATGTGTATTACAGAGTACAAAATATAGACTCAAACAAGAGCAAGATTCAGCTGGCAAGCCTTTGCCTAGGGGGCACTGCCTTGGTTTGGTGGGAAGGAAAAACCCAAGCTGATATGAGGAAGCATGGTAAGACCATCTCTGTCTGGAGTGAATTTGTTACTACAATAAAAAATCATTTCTATCCATTGGCCTACATGCAATAAGCCATGATGAGTTGGCAAACTCTTCAGCAGTTGAAAGGGAAAAGTGTACAAGGGTATACTAAAGAGTTACGAAAGAGAGCGTTGATGTTGCGTATTTCATTAGACTCACCAGAAACTATTTTGAAGTACATTGGTGGTCTACACAACTACATGAGGCATACCATCCTCATGTTTAATCCCACTAGTATAGATGAGGTATATGTACAAGCTACTCATCTAGAAGCTAGAGGAAAGAATGGAAATCCAGAAGTTTGGGGGCCATCCCAACCCACTGTAAGCAAGAACAAGGAGAAAAGAAAGCATAAGTGGAAAGCAAGGAAGGCTAACACTGCACAGAAAGGAAACGTTTCATGCACTCACTGTAAAAAGGAGGGGCATGATGATGAGCACTGTTGGATTCTGCATTCCAGAGCTAAGACCTAAGAAGGTCGATGGCAAGAAGAAGAAGACTGTTGTAGCTATTCAGAAAGATTTGGGGTCAGACTCGGGAGATGAAACAATAATTATAGCCACAGGTATAAAAGGTAAGAATTCTGAAGCATCTACTAGTAATTCTGCTCAATCTGTTATTGATGAAGAACATGAGAGAAAAAGGCATGAACTTTTTCATATTCGAGTTGTTTCCAAAAGTCAAAAGATTGATACTTTGTTTGATAGTGGCTCACAAGTAAATCTGATTTCTAAAGCAATTGTAAAGAAATTGGGATTAGCAACTACACCTCATAAGAAGCCATACCCATTAGGATGGTTGAATGATAAAGCACAACTACAAGTGACTAGACAGTGCAAACTCAAGTTTTCTTTTGGGTCCGCATTTGTAGATGAAGTTGAGTTAGATGTAACTCCTTTCGATATATGTGGAATTGTTTTAGGAAGTCCTTACTTGTATGATAGAAAGGCTATTTTCTATAGAGCCAAGAACAAGTATCTACTTGTTAAAGATGGAATCGAATACTTTGTAAGAGCTCATAAGCTCAAGAATAATTATATTCGCATAAACTCAGGACAGATGAAAAGAATGATAAATTCATGCAAACAGTTCTTACTAATGGTTGTAAAGGAAAAGAAAACTCATAAAACCAATGTATTTAAAGGCTGTAATTCTGATCAACAAGCTGATATAGAAAAGATTGTTTCAGAGTATGATGTCTTGTTTCAAGAACCTCAATGTCTGCGACCCAAAAAGGGAATAGTACATAATATTATTTTGCAGCAAGATGTTCCTTTTCCTAACATTAGGATGTACAGGTTATCTACTTTAGAGAATGCTAAAATCAAGAAGCAAGTGCAGGAGTTGCTCGAGAAAGGGTTCATGAGGCCTAGCACATCACCATGTGGGTCACCAATCATTTTGGTGAGAAAGAAAGATGGCTCGTGGAGAATGTGCATTGATTACCAAGCACTGAATAAAATAACGATCAAAAATCAGTATCCCCTTCCTCGCATAGATGATCTTTTAGATCAACTGAAGGAAGTTGTTTACTTCACCAAGATAGATTTGCACAGTGGATACCATTAGGTCAGAGTTGCAAAGCAAGATGCATGGAAGATTGCTTTCAAAACAAAGAAGGGATTGTATGAATGGTTGGTTATGCCTTTTTGCTTGACCAATGCCTCTGCTACTTTCATGAGATTAATGAATGATGTACTCAGACCTTTTCTTGATGATTTTGTTATTGTGTATCTGGATGACATTCTGATTTTTAGTAAAATGTGGGAAGAATGTTTAAAGCATGTTAAGCAGACATTAGATGTTTTGAAAAGAGGAAAACTTTATGTTAAACTCTCCAAATGTGAATTTGGCAAAACCTCTCTAAATTAGCTGGGTCATATAGTACGGGGAGGTGAATTGAAAATAGATCCCTCTAAAGTGGCAGTCATTGTAAACTGGCCTAAACCCAAGTCTACTACAGAAGTGAGAAGCTTCTTAGGAGTAGCACAGTATTGGAGGAAGTTCATTTCAAATTTTTCCTCAATTGCAGCTCCCTTGCATGCTTTGACAGGATTGAACAAGGTGTTTCAATGGGGAGGCAAACAATAGAAAGCCTTCAACACCTTGAAAGAAAAAATTAGTATAGCACCTGTACTAGCACTGCCAAATCTACAAATACCATTTGAGATCAAAATTGATGCCATTGACTATGCCATGGGAGCAGTGTTGACACAACACGGTAAACCCATATGTTATCATTATGAGACTTTTAATCCTACAGTAGCTAACTATCCTACATATGATAAGGAATTGTATGCATTAGTTCAGAGTGTGAAAAAGTGGAAACATTACTTAATGGGAAAAGGAACAATAATACATATTGATCATCAGCCACTTCAATATCTACACTCCCAAACTAAGTTGCAACAATCAAGACATTACAGATGGATGGGTTTTCTACAACAGTTTCATTTAGTCATTAGATATAAAAAGGGCATACATAACAAGGTTGCAGACATGTTATCTAGACCCATTATAAATGCATCTACCATACTTAAGCATAATTCTGTGCTGCATGAAAGCTACATAGAACATTATGCTCAGGATATGGACTTTAAAGATGTATATGCAACTTTGAGTCAAGGAAAAAGAGTAGAAGAATTGGACTATCATCTGAAGGACTGACTCTTATATCATTGTGGGAAACTTAGCATTACACAAATTGAGAAAGCAAAGATAATTAGGGAAGCACATGCCTCTCTGATATCAGGTCACTTTGGGGTAAGTAAAACAGTTGCACAGCTGCAAAGGTTCTTCTATTGGCCAAGAATGAGTGAGACAGTTTCTAGATATGTAAAGGGATTTGCTATGTGTGCTAAAAGCAAGACCAGCAACAGAAAACTAAGCTTGTACACCCCATTTCCAGTTCCTTCTCACCCTTGGGAAAGAATTTCCATGGATTTTGTTGGCGGACTGCCTAAATCTAGGAAAGGTCATGATTATCTATATGTTGTTGTGTATAGGTTCAGCAAAATGTGTATTTTGATACCTTGTAGTAAACAGATTACAGCTGAACAGACCCCAAATTTATTCTTTGAACATGTATGGGTTCATTTTGGATTACCCACTTCTATTATATCTGATTGAGACACCTTATTTGTTGGAAAGTTTTGGTCCAGTCTGTGGGAACTAATGGACACCAAATTAAAGAAAAGCACAACTTTTCATCCACAAACAAATGGCCAAACAGAAGTAGTCAACAGGACAGTGATCTAGTTACTAAGAGGATATTGCAGCAAGCACCCTAAGCTTTGGGATGAACACTTGTGTTATGTGCAGCATGCTTGCAACAGAGCCAAACACTCTTCTACCCAAAGATCTCCTTTTGAGACCTGATTTGGTTTCATACCAAGGTCTCCCTTGGATTTTGTCTTTGGTAAAGATACCATGGTTGATGGACACAGTGATGTGGATAGGGCAACTAGGTTCATTGAACAGATCCAAGAGATCCACCAGGAAGTATAGGAACAACTGGAAAAGAGTCAGGCCAAGTATAAGGCTAGGCATGATAAGCATCGGATGGAGCATAGTTTTCAAGTTGGAGACCAAGTCTGGTTGTATATCAGCAAGGACAAGATGCAAGGTGAAGGCAAGAAGCTAAAACCTATCAAGTATGGACCCTTTAGGATACTTGAGAAGATTGGTGAAAATGATTTTCGCCTTGATCTGCCAGCTTAAATGCACATCTACTCAGTTGTGAACGCAGATTGCTTGAGGCTATTTGAACCTTCAATAATTGAGGACCCTGAAGAGCAGAGTCAATTTCCTTCTGTTAATGACCTGCTACCTGAATATCTTAATGAGTTGCAGGAAGACATAATGTTGGACAAGAAGGTAAGGACGACGCATAGTGGACAGGTGGAACACCTTAGGATTGGGCTTAAAGGTTTGAAGCCGAGACGTGTGAAGCGGATCGAGATTGGATAAGTGAGATAGCAATTTCCTCACTTAGTCGATGCTTGAAGAAAACCAACTTTTGGTGGTCCAAAAGCTTTTCAATAGGGAGGTCGTGATCTAAATCGGATCCATAAACGACTGTCAAAGAACTGTGACTAAATCAAGTCGAACAAATCTCGAACGAAATCCAAAACAGCAATCGAAAATACCCTGAACCAGTGGCCATGGCAGCCGGCGTGGAACAACGAGGACCTTTGTCAAAGGCGCCAACCGAGGCCCATGGAGACTGCGCAAGAGGTCGATGTAGCCCCTGGGAGCCCCAGAATGGGAAAAGGAGCTGGTTTTCAATAATCGCGCATCGCTAGGAAAACAGGGCTGAAATGGTAGAGCCTTAAACACTCGGTCACGTTGGGAGCCAGATGACCATGGGCGAAGGAATGAAAAGCACCATTGTACAAAGGTGGGACCCACGACTTTCAAACCGACAGTTTTATCGAGGCGTCCTTGAACAGTAAGAGGTTTTGGAGAAAACGGAGCAATCACACTCAGCAATCGACGCGTGGCAGCGGAGGTGAAAGAAAAACCACCGTGATCGCGCGTTATCGGTTGAGCAAGTCAACCGCGCTTGACGTGCATATGACGTTGGATCTGGAGGAGCCCAGATCGGACGACTGAGATTGCACCTGATAGACAGAAGCGGAATTGACAGGGAATCAAGCTGCGATTTAAGGGGATTTGGAATCCATTGACCGCCACAATGGAGAAAGAACGTATCCACGACATAACGGAAGAAATGAATTGATGAGTGGGCTGGCGTTATTCCAATAAGGACACGTGGCTACTTCCCAAGCATTCATGCTGACGCCGAACAGGGAACTCCAAGCACGCAGGCGGCAGGCGAATCGACGCAGGCGGGAAAGGAACCGAATAGGCATGGAGATCGAATGGCTAAAGCCATGAATAGAGACAGTTGAATGGGGCATTCAGAGAGGGAAAAGAGCCCAAGCGACCAAGAGAGACAGTGAATAGTGAACCCTAAGAGGAGGACTAAGCACAGAGAGCAGTAAAGCCAAGCAGAGGAGACAGAGGGCCGAGCTGACCACAGGCAGCATCGAGCACCAGAGAGCTTGAAGAATCAAGCCTTCCCATAGAGGAATCTATCAGGATTGAGCATCACAGTTGGCTCTTTCCAATGTAGACCAAGGGTCACAAAGCTGGTAGGAAGAACAAGAGTCTGTGTACTCTGAGTGGCTTGGGGGATCCAAGAAACACCCTGCTAAGAAAAATCTGCTTCAGGGGAACTCATATTGAGTCCCTGTATTGTAATTTCTCTACTGAAAGACACAATAAAATAAGGCCACCACTGAAGCTGGACCAGAGATGTAGCCCTGGAGAATAGGGTGAACTCCTTATTAAAAATTGCTTGTGTCTTTGTGTTTCTTACTGTATTTCTCTGCTGTCTTTCCATTTATTTTCTGTGTATTGGCAATTTGATCGATCCATTGTTTCAATAACACATAACACACACACCAGCACATGAGTCTGTAATACCTTTCTGTTTAATAAATCTTCAATTGAGGTCACTCATAGGGTGATTATTAGATCAAATATATTCTTCTTTGGTTGTGCCTAATGCTAAAAACGTTTGTTTCTTGCTCATCCAGGATATCATGGTACATCCAAGGCTAAAACAACATCCATATGTACTTTTCTTGTCGATAACATTAACAGACCAATGATAATTACTGTATCCATGAAGTTGAACATTTCCTGCAGAATATCTTAGGCCAAGTGTGATCGACCCATGTAAATATCTCAATATGTGTCTGGTAGCTATCCAATGTGTGTGGCGAGGCTCAATCATGAATTGACTCAATGTGTTTACTACATAGCATATGTCTGGATGGGTCTTCAAAAGGAACATCAAAGCTCCAATCAGTTGTCTATACTGGGATGTATTTTCTAAGTCTGGTCCTGCAGCATCTCCACATAACTTCTTGAATTTCAATTCCATAGGAGTAACGATGGATTTACATTCAATCATTCTAACTCTTTCCAACAACTTTACAACGTATTTTCCTTCTGAAAGGAAAATCTCACCAAGATTTTTCCATACTTCAAGGCCCAAAAATTAGTGCATGAGACCAAGGTCTTTCATCTTGAACTCAAAGGCTAGATTCCTCTTACATTCAACCATCAAGGACTCACTACCTATCAAAAATAGATCATCAACATATAAAACCAAAATTAGTGACATACCTTGAACTACCTTGAAGTAGAGGTTGGAATTGACATTGCTTCTTTTGAATCCAGATTCACTAAGTAACTGTCAATACAAGCATACCAAGCTTGGGGAGCTTGATCCAATCCATATAATGCCTTCATCAATCTGCAAACATGTTTTCTTTGATCTTCTACTTCAAATCTCTGTGGTTGTTCAACATATACCTACTTCCTAAAACATGCCATGAAGGAATGTGGTCTTTGCATCCATCTGATGAAGAGTCCATCCCTAACTCAAAGCAATGGAAACTATAGAACGGATGGTTTTATATTGAGATATAGGAGAAAACATGTCATCATAATCTTCTCCCTCTTTCTAAGAGAAGCCTCGAGCTATGAACCTTCCTTTATAGTTCTCAATGCTACCATTAATTCCATGTTTGATTGTAAATATACATTTTCAAGTCACAAGAGACTTCCCTTTCGATCTAGCTATTATATCCCATACATAATTTTTCATAATTGATTCATATTCTTCACCCATATCATCCTTATAAACTTAATCTTTTACTGCTTCTTTGAATGTGGATGGTTTGGCATGAATCATGGTACTCATAGAAGCGGCATGTCCCTGATACCTACATGGTTGTTTCTTTCCTTGGAATTTACGAATGGGGACATTTCTTTCAGAATCTTGTAAATTATCACGAAGCCAAAGTGGTATCTTCTTAGAGGGAGGATCACATGGAGGAGGATCTAATGGATCCATAGGTTCTATGGGATCATCAACCATATCGGACTCAGGTACAAACAAACCATCTTGAATATCCTAGTCATCATTCTCTTCCTTGGGAGGAGGAGGTGGAGGAAGATCTCTTGCTTTTCCAAGATCTGCACCTTCATCAAGTGTTACGTCCCTACTAATTTTGACCTTTCTCTAACCAAGAATTTAAATTCTATATGCTTTAGAATTTTCGCAATAACCCACAAATGTACCATTTCTTCCAGTAGCTTTCAAATTGTTCCTTTTGTATTTTGGTATGTGAAAATATATTGGGCATCCAAATACACGAACATGATTGATATCAGGCTTAACGTCTGGGAATATTTCTTCAGGAGTATTTTTTTCTAATGATTAGGCACCCTGTTATGAATGTATACAACTGTAGATGTAGCTTCAGACCAAAGGAACTTTGGCACCTTTTGATCATGGAGCATAACACCGGCAACTTCTAATATAGACCATTTTTTTCAAGAGTAAATGGCACAATCATTTCCTTCTTGATTCCATATTTCTTGCAAAATGCTATGAATTCCTTTGAGATGTATTCTCCTACATTGTCGGACCTGGAGACTTTGATTCTATTTCCTGATTAATTTTCAATGAAGGCTTTGAATTCCTTGAATGTTTCAAAGGCTTCATCCTTGTGCTTAAGATAGTACATCCATGTCTTTCTTGAGAAGTCATCAATAAAGGTAATTTAGTATGGATGACCACCAACAAAATGTACAAGCATCAAACCACATATATCATAATGAATGAGATGGATGATATCATGAGTTTTGTTGTTACTAGAGGGAAATGGCCCCCTTATTTTGTTTCCACTTGCACAACCTAGAAAACACCATCATGATGAGCTTGAACATCAACAATAACTGAGACCAATTTATTCAATTTCATAAGTGCATCATAGTGAAGATGAGCCAGGCTGTGATTCCATAATTTTCTCATATGATTGGTATTATGGACTAGTGCTAGGAGACATCTTCCAGTGACCCTATAGAGTCCTTCAAATCTCATCCTAGTGTTAAGGCATCTCTCATACGTGAATGGGTAGGTCAGGTTAGAACTTTACCCTTGATGAAGGAAACCCTCATCCCTTTATCTTCCAGAGCGGATATAGATACCATATGCTTCATTAATCCTAGTACATACATAACATCATGCAGCATAACTAATTTCCCAAAATTGAACCGAAATTTGAGGGACCCAAAGCCTTTCACTGGATGAGTAGAGTTGTTTCCAAGAATGATATTTAGCTTAGTCTCCCTCTATACTATATTAGAGGGGACTTCCTTATAACAACAAAAATTATAAGTGACCCCACTATCAACCAACCAACTGTCCCACGAATCCGGTGGAGAAGAACTAGTAAGAGCATAAATGAGAATGTATTCAGATTTATTTGCAACACTAATTTCATACCTAGGAGCCCTCGACTTCTTTTGACGATGATGATATTATTCATGGTCTCTTGAGGAGTCTCCCTTTCTTCTATCATCTTTTTTGTTACTGTTATTCCCTTGATAATCTTTTCTTCTTTTGTTATTTTAGTTTCCTCTAGTGTTGTAGTGTGGCCTCTTTTCTATCTCAGGATAGTCGCATTCATAATGACCCTTTTTGTGACAATTGAAGCATTCAACATGATATGTCGATCTATCATTCCTTCCTTTTGTATTTTGGAAAGGAGCCTTCCTTGATGAATCTCTTCTTGTCTTCTTCCTTTTACTATGAGTGATGCATGCATCGGGCTCTCCCTCTTCATGATTTTCAATCCTTCCTCTTGCTATCATCCTATATTCTTCTTGAGTGAGTTTTCCAATGATATCGTCATATGACGAAATGACATTGCTATTTTTTATAGTAGTAATGAAGTTTTCCCAAATAGGAGGGAGACCTCCAAGAGTCTCAACTACTAGCTCCATGTGAGGTACATTTTCTCCAACCCTCTGAAATTGATCTCTAAGATGAGAGATCCTCATAATGTAGAATTGGATAGCTTCTCCTTTTTTCATATTAACCTCCTTGAGTTGATCTTTCAAGGTGATGTCTCATTCAAGTTGTTGACTTCACGCCATTTATCTTATCATATATATCTTTAGACTTTCTTAAATTCCCAACGTAAGCAAGTAAATGATCTTGTAAACCATAAGCTATAATTTTCTTTTCTTTAGACTCACCTTTCTTGTACCTATTCTTGAGAGAAGTGGAAGCATTTTCTGGAGGCTCAGGCATCCTTCCTTGAATGTATTCTAGCACATCATTGTTGTCCACTATGATTTCCAATTTTACTTTCCATGCAGCAAAATTTGATGCATCACCCAACTTTTCATGCTCCTTGAAGGTAGAGGATGACATCTTTACCTTAAATAGGAAATCTGCTTTCTAAAGGAGAGGGCTTCAAAGCTTGTCTTCTCTTGGGCTTGTCTTTCACCTTAGCTTTGATACCATGTTAAATTTTCTTATTATTCTATGTTGTATCAGTTACTTTAGCCCAATTTATCTTTTCATTAACAATGCATCCAATTATTAGCAATATAATCAATAATAAACATAAATGAAGAAAGAAAAATATATGCAATGATAAAGAAGACAACAACACAACCATAAGAGACAGTAGATTGGTCCAAGACTAGGGAAAAACTCCACAAGGGTGAATCCTTTCAAATCTTCTTCTTTATTAGATCGTCATAAAAGCGTTTTGGCAATGAATACGATGAGCACAATACATATGATTTGCAGTGGATAACAATAAATTAGATCTACAGATCTATAGATATGTTATAATAGCAAAGAGAAACCTAGATCTACCAGATCACTAAAGTCATATGAATACAATACATCAAATATTAGATCTGAACTCTGGTCACCCTCATCATGACTGACTATGTGCGAATGAAACTCCTTGGTCTCTCTATCTATCACTATATGAGAGTGACTATGACTGCAAGGTCACTCTTAGGAGGTCTTGTTGCAAGCGACTGTGGCACTGAATAGCTAAAACAAAAAGTCACTCCCTTACCATTGATGTGTGAGCGAATGAGATGGCAGGGTCACTCCCTTAATGATTTTGTGTGAGTGACTAAGATGGAAAGGCCACTCCCAAGGCAACCCTGTGTGAGAAATCGGGGACCAGAACCTTCGGATCAATCGTTGAACCTAGAGTCACTCTCACTGAACTGTATCCAAGAAACGAGGGAGTTAAATTCTCTCTCTTGCCTACTTTTTTCCTGCAACTAAGGACAAAAAAAATTTGTTCTACGCCAATGATCGAGATCCAACAAACCCTAACCCAAAGTGAACCTTTCGCCTGTAATTTCAAACCCTATTCAAACTCCTCCTAATGATTGTTATGCAACTAGCTCATAAAATAGAATAAGAGATAGATCAATGACTTCAAAATTATCCTGTTTGGGAGGGAAGCCTCCTTTACATTACACAAATGAACAATTCTTGGATTGTTGGGTTGTGTTATATTCTTTCCACGACTAGACCACGTAGTTAACCGAGGGGTTAGAGGGGGGGGGAAATCCCCCCCTTCGTTGCACCAATTACGTAGCGGGGGGGTCACAGGGGATTTGAGGGGTGCAAGTAACCTCCCTCTATGGGGTCTGCAGCAGTGCCCTGGAAAATTTTGTTTTTTGGACCCTATATTAGGTTGGGTGGACCTACCTATGGTTTTGTGCATGATTTTCACACATGGTTTTTGATGCGATGGTTTTCAGTCCATGGTTTTGGACGCAATGGTTTTCGGTCCATGGTATTGGATGCTTCAACATGTATAAATATGTATTGTAACATTGAGAGGAACATAATTAAAAATCAAGCTGGTAGCCCCGATTTTGGGATCCAGGGGAAAATATCCTTGTATATGTGTTTTATGTGTTATGCTATCGCGTTTTTTATTTTATGTGTATTTAGAATTCATATGTAGGTAATTTCTGTACGAGGTTAAAACCTACATGGATGATACAAATTACAATACCTCCTTTCTATATATAGGAGTCTAAGGGGTCACAATATAATTAGAGCCTACATAACAATAATATTTTAAGGGCACAACAATAACGATATTGAGGCTTCTATCAGGCACAATAATAACAATATGGGGACTACATGGGCACAAAAATAAAATAATGGGGTTGCACTAATAACAATAAGGCGCTACATTAGTAAGATAGGTACCTAACATGCCCTTCTCCTTCAAAAAGTGTTGTTCTCAACATTTGAGTATTTTCAAATGCTTCTGTATAAAATTCTCATCCTCCCATGTGAAATATTCAGTGATTAAGTTCTTCCACTTGATGAGATACTCTGAAATTGATCCATTTTGTAGCTGCAGGTTCTTATTCCCATGATTGGTTCATGTTCCAATATGATTTTTCCTTCCTCTTCAAGTTTTGTAAATATTGTTTGAACTTGAAACTTGTCACCTATAACCTTCTTTAAGCTTGAAATGTGGAAAACTGGGTGCACTCGGGAAGATGCAGGAAGCTCCAATTTGTATGCCATAATACCAATCTTTTGCAGCACCTTGTAAGGACCATAGTACTTTGGTGATAATTTATTATCCTTCTTAGCTTGCTTGAGGGACATTTCCGTAAAAATACCCAGTCACCTACATCAGAAATTCTTTCGCTACGATGTTGATATGCTTATTGTTTCATTTGATTCTACACTAAAGTGAGGTTATCCTTTAAGAGTTGGAGAACTTGTTGTTGATGCTTGATGTTATCTTCCACTGCTTGAACCTTGGAATTTTCTCTTAAATATGATGTGATGGATAGTGGATGATATCCATAAAGTGCCATAAATGGGGTCATTTTTGTTGAAGTGTTACACCACCATTCAACCAAAGGTAACCACTTGACCCATTGCATTTATTTATCAGATATGAAGTGACAAAGATATCCTTCCAAAAATTTGTTTACTATCTCTGTTTGTCCATCTATCTTTAGAGTTTGAGGAGTGGTAATTCCTGCCAATGCATTATAAGATATGGTCAGATTCATTTCTTATTCTCTGGGTTTGGATCTTTGTGTCTATCCTCTTCTTCTAACATTTCTTTATACTTTTCTTCCTCCTCTTCACAATCTATGTAGAATAATTTCTTGTTAACACACTAATGACCTTTACTCCCAACACACTTATGACCTTTAGTCTATTTATCATCATAACTATAACATAGACCTTTTTCTCTTTTTTTTCTGTCAATTTTTGTGGTGTCAACCTTTTATTTTGTGGAAGGATAGGAGTAACAACAATTCCATCTTTATAGTTGTGAGGGGTAGGATTCCTTGTTGCCATAATTTTTCTTTCAATTTTTCTTGCCAACTTGAATGCCATCTCTAATGAATCAGTTTTCCAAAGACGAACCTAATGATGGATGTTATCCTTTAAAGTCCCTATGAAGACATTAATACTATGCTCCTCTCAAATATCATTTACCCTTATATTCAATTTTTAGAAGTCCTCAATGTGCTCCATCATTGACCCGTTTTGTCTGTGATTTATCAATTGGCTAAAGAAGGTGTTTCCCATTGTATCCTCATAATGTGATATCATTTCCTCTGTAAAAATTAACCAAGTGACAATTTTTTTACAAGAGAAAATCCATTCATACCATACAAACTTATTGGGTTCTAAATATAATGTTGCAATATGTACCTTTTGTGTGTTTTTCACATTATGGAGATCAAAATATCACTCCATCTGTAGTATCCATGTTACGGGATATTTGCCATAATACTTCCTCATATCAATATTTTGAATATTGTGGGTTTTCAATCTAAATTTAGATTCTATGAAATCATGATTAACATTTCTTTTGTTCTCATCATGAGTTTCCTCTACTACATTTTCGCCATTAGGAAGCATTTCTTGTAGAAACTCTCTCCAACCTTCCTTCAAGCCTTTCAGATATTTCTTAAAATCTTCAATGTTTCCTTTCAATTATGCTTCTATACCATCAATAAAACCATTTATCTTAGCTTCAATCACATTCTTCAAATCATCCCTCCAATTTTTCTTACTAGGTGTTTTTATTTTCTTGATTCGAGTCATTCTTTTTCTTTCTTTTAGGAGCTTGATCCTGAATCTGTTATATCTCTATAATTTTGGATCTCTGAGGTTGTAAATTTCATCTAATGGTATCCCACTAAGTCCTCTTTCCAACACCACAAGTATTATCGTGATTGGATTCTCCGAAAAGGTTTTATGCCCAATGTCCCAAGATGGCCTGATTATAGATTTCTTCAGTAGAGAAAACTTGTACGATGTGACACACATCACTGTTTCAACCTTCGGCCCTGAAAATGATACCCAGAAAACTAACTTCCATCCTCTTTCTGTCACTATTTACTAAATTGGAATCCGATGCTCAGAGAAAATGTTATTACAATTTTCCCAAGATCACCTGTTTGAGATCGAATTTTGGAGCCTGCAAAAACCCTAAATTCCTTAGTTCATATCTCCAAAAATATAGTAAAACAAGATCTTAAATTGAGTCACAAGATTTAGTATGATTTCATATCAAATAGGTTTTAATTTCAGCTTTTGAAGCTTTGTGGAAACAAAATTATAGAAAACATTCCACGATGATCTGTTTGAAACAGAAAAACCCTAGAATCCAAAGATCTAATACCAAATGTTATGCAACTAGCTCACAAAATAAAATAAGATATAGATCAAAGACTTCAAAATTAGCCTCTTTGAGGGGGAAACCTCCTTTACACTATACAAATGAACAATTCTTGGATGATACAAGTGACAAGGCCTCCTTTCTACCTATTGGAGTCTAAGGGGTCACAATATAATTAGAGCCTACATAACAATAATATTGTAAGGGCACAAATAAAAATAGTGGGGCTTCTATGGGGCACAATAATAACAATATGGGGACTATATGGGCCCAAAAACACAATAAGGGGATTGCACTAATAAAAGTAAGGGGCTACACTAGTAGTATAGGGAACTAACAACGAACCTATGTGAGCCAAAAGAAAATAGAAGAATAGAAACATGTCTTGATGAAGTGTGTTGAAATGAAATTAAGGCCACTTCATTTTGTAGGATTTCTTGAGGGTTTATTTTGGGCTGAGATTGACCCAACCAGTTACCCAAGTGTTTAGGACTGTCTACTCCATGATGAATGAATGAATAAAATAGTTCAAAACTTAACTTCTGCTTAACCAAATTAGGTGATCTTTGGGTCGATTTTGGTCCTCTCGAAAAGAGGAATTTAATGAAAGAATCATCTTGTTCATATGAGTAGTTTAATGTGGAATTTTACCCTAGTTGCAAAAATTAATACCTCATCTATCATTGATCCCATCTTTAGCTCATAGAATTCTTTTTCCCTCTCATCAAAGTATCTCTCCAATAGGTTCTTCTTCTTGAATAGTCGCTCGAAATCACTCCAAGTCAAGTCCTCCTCATAAATACCTCTGGAATTCTTCACATATTCCCACCAAATATTTACTTTACCTTTAAGACTGAATGTAGCTATTATGGCTTTAATGTTCTCTGAATAATCATGCAAACTAGAGAACTTCCTCATACTAAGCAACCATGCCTCTGCATCTTATGATTTATTCACATCTTTATCAAATATAGGTGAATTTTTTTTTCTTAAAATCATCTAGAAAATATTCTCTATCACTCCACTTGTAAGGATGATAATGATAATGACCATAATACTTATCAGAACTAGAACTAGAGTAGTACTCGTGTCCATCGCCTCTCTCATCCAAAGTATCCAACAACCTGTCATCTCTCACTGTGTCATCTCTATCGAACCTATGACCACCATGAGACCTACTTCCATACACCCCATTAGTTTTTTCCTCCTTCTCATGGTTGATCTAGAGGGGTACCTATCGCTACAATTCTGACAAACTGTAAAGTATCATTGCATTTACCTCTACTTGTTTCTCCTGTGCCTATATGATTATGTCATTGTTTGCCTTACAACTCCTTATTTCTACCTTTAAGCTTCTTAGTGTGATTTGAAAATCAGATGAGAGCCCAACACCACGCTACTCATTTGGTCCATAGGGAGATTCTCAGGAACTATAGTCTACCATCTTGCTAGTCATCTTTGATATTCTTCCTACAAGGTATATCATGTCAGCTAAACCAAATCACAATAAACCAATATACCTTAGCATAATTCGAGGAGGATACCTCATCTACTATATCAACAAATCAGTGTAATATATGTATAACATAATCATGAGAACATATAGAAATATAACACATAAGAATATAACCATATAACCATCATCTTAGCTAGATTCTAGTCATCAATGCATGACCTTATCAAAAACACGTACCATGAGCTCACGCATGACAACAACCACCACACCATTGTACACTTGAACACACGTGAATACCAATGTGCATAAAAAATGCATAATCAACCATACACTCATGACAACGCACTCCACAATGACACTGTCAACTTCCCATGGTGACATCACTACAACTGTGACCCATACCATACAAATGCAACAAGCACATTGTATTACAACACAATAAACACATATGTAACCGACATGAATGCATGACTAACACATAGCCCATCCAGACCGAGGGGTGAACCATGCTCTAATACCACTCTGTAACACCCTCCTCCCACATCAACCTAAGTAACCATCCAACGCGGGTAAGCATGTGATGAGAAGTTACTATGATATGATTCAACCTCCTAAGTCACCTTAAGGAAGTGGAACTGACAAAAACACATGATACATACTTTCCACATCAGCAACAAGACACCCAAGGACCATCCTAACCTCTCAGGTAACCAGCCCTTAGGTCCCACTGAGTTTCTAAACCAATTAACCCTTGTACGCTCCCATGATATGGGCATGCATGCATCCAGAGGGCTATGGACACTCCAACAGCATGGTATGCCAACGTCCGGGTACTTTTCTACCCAGTTCTATGCCTACATCCCAGGGATTTGAGCCACTTTTTCTAGTCTAGATCCCAAGTCATTGCCTAGAAATAAATGACACCTTCAGAACAAAATGATAATAGTGGAATGAAGATACAAATTTAATTACTTGAATAAGCCCTTGACTAGACCCCTACTAGCCATGACAGGAATTTCGTCAAACATATCACAAATATGTAATCTACAAGTGTAAACACCAAAACTAAGCATAGGGGTCTCATACTCATTTGATAATCACAAAGAAGCATTGATAACTCAATACATTAGTTTTCATATCACCCATTATGCCATAGATACATTTTTCATTCATTTACAAGTAAAAACATGATGAGATCCATACATAGCCACTATCATAATAGATGTTAATAGCCAACATAATAGCAACAGAAATACCAAGGAAACAACAACCATATAATCCACATACAAACGAGTACAACACTCATAAAATAACAAGGAGAAATAACCTCATATTAATTCTGCAAAGCCCACCTAGTTGTGGGACTTCCACGAACCACCTAACTGTAGACATGACTAAGCCAAAAATAGCCTCAACCAATACCCCACTGCCATATATCAAGCATGAATGTAGGATCTCATAAAACACATCAATCAAAAGCATCTAGGGTTTCCAGAGGCCAAACCACCTCAATCCATCAAACAATGATTCCACCTCACGACCGGACATCACAAAGCAGTCACCAGATTGGTCTCTGCCTTGTAGGGCTCCAAAGCATTTGTTCCAACCAAGGCTCCATGACTAGTAACTCAACCCATAGCTATCAGATTCTAGATTGTTTGTTCAACCAATCCTCTAGGACTAGTAACTCAACCCAAGTTGTTACAGGGCTCTAGAACGTTTGTCCAACCAAGGCTCTAGGAACTAGTAACTCAACCCAAGATAAAGGAAACATGAGAACTAACCAAAAACCCACAACACCATGGCTATACTGGAAATGACAACTCTAGGAAAATCCATTTTCAATCTATTCAATCCTCCATGCTAGTGATAGATCATGACCAATAAACCACATGCATATTCCATGTATGCCAAAACTAGTGAGGAAAACATTCATGCAACTCGATACTTGCAACCAAAACTCATAGTAGCTATTGATCTTGATGTCATCTTGTGCTTTCCTACTCTTCCTTTTCCTACTTTCTCCAAAAATCCAAGTATGTCACACCCCTCAAAGAGTTATCCAAGAAACTCTAAGTGTGCAAGAGTATGAGAGAGAGAGAGAGAGAGAATAAAGCGAGAGCTCCAAAACTAAACCAACAAAATCCTATGTAGTGATCCTAATAAGCCTTTTTATTAATGAAGCCTCTATTTTCTTCATTTTCCATTATTTTCCTTCATTTTCCTCCTCACATGCAACCAGTGGCCTTTCACCTCCCTTTTCTCCTAATTTCCAATATTTTTGTAAATAAATGTGTTGAAATGCCACTTTGCCTTTCCAAATCCTTTGCCATTGCCTTTTCCAATTTTCTCAACCATTAATCAACCATAATTGATCCCCATCACTTTGGTTTTTCCCAACATTCATCTTAGAATAAGTCTCCCATCAACCATGGTTATTATTTTTCCTTTATTAACTTTTATGACATGGAATTTTCACCAGTGTTGCTACAGAACCGTCCCCCTTGGGGAAACACTGTCCTCGGTGTTCAACAACACCTACAAGCAAAAAGTTTGATGTAGTCAAATCATACCTCCCATGGAAATTTATAACTTAGCTTTTCAAAGTATTTACAATGATGAGCCTGCTAAGAAGCAAACCAACATGAAAACATAACAAGACTAACACCATAATGACATGACACTCATACCTCTTATTGGAGCTTTATAACATAGCTCATGGTGGTATTTACATCCATATACATACCCACAACACATACATGTAACTTGGTACCTGCAAGCAAAACCTGTTGTAGTTGCTAATCTCGATGTCCTCTCACACTTTCCTACTCTTCCTTTGGCTTCTCGCTCCAAAACTCCAAGTATGCCACACTCCACCAAGAGTGCTCCAAGAAACTCCAAGTGTCCAAGAGTATGAGAGAAAGAGAGAGAGCTCCAAAAATGAACTAACAAAATTTTGTATAGTGATCCTCATAAGCCCTTTTTATTAATGTGGCCTCTATTTTCTACATTTTCCATTATTTTCCTTCATTTTCCTCCTCACATGCAACCTGTAACCTTTCACCTCCCTTTTCTCCTAATTTCCATTATTTTCATAAATAAATGTGTCAAAATGCCACTTTTCCTTTCCAAAGCCTTTGCCATTGCCTTTGCCAATTTCCTTAGTTAACCACAAGTGATCCCCATCTCTACGTTTTTTCCCAACATCCATCTTGGAATAAGTGTCCCATCAACTATAATGGTTATTATTTTGCCTTTATTAGCTTTTATTACATGGAATTTTCACCAGGGTTGTTACATAATAACATTGAGGATGGGCCTCAAACAAGATAAAAATCATGGATACAATAATATTTTCATGGAATGGGACTCCCAACTAATCATTAACATGGTATGCAAACTACAAGCGAGATCACATATCCACAAGGCTTACAGAAGTTAGAGATTGGAATCAATGCTAGAAAAGGTAGAGCATCTTATATCAAATATCTCAACTTTTGTTCTGATGCATGTAAGATGAAAATGGAAAATATTGGTGGACCTTTTGGCCAATTATGGTAGCTTAGAGTCCTCCCATCCTAGAGCATTGACATAGAATGTTTTTCCAGGTTCTCCTATGAATACGAATTTCTAGCAGATGGTTTAGGAAGGATTCCCAACCCCTAATGGGGTGAGGAATGATGCAAGGTGGGGTGGGGCTTAAGGTGCCACAGCCCTACCAGAACAACAAGCCAATGGATTTGGCACCACACCCCCAGCTAATGTAATACAACCACGAGAGGAAATAACTCACCCTTGATCTAGCAGATGATTAGACGGTGGGAGATTTTTTATGGCGACTCCATGTGTGTGATGCAAATGGGTGTAATTATGGAAATCATACCAATATTCATTCAATTGCATAGAATTGATCCTAAGCATGATAGGGTGTTAGATAAGTTCGAAGGGTGGTATAATACTTGCAGCCTTAGTAATCTGAATTGAATCATTATATTGTTTTTCATCCATCTCGATGCATTCAAAGTAGAAAAAATGGAGGAATCAACTCATGGGATCATTTTTGCCGATAAGACCCAGTTTGGTGAAACGGGAGCTAAAACCTTCTGGGAGAATTTTGAGGCATCAAATGATGTTTATTGGGGTTAAATATTTGCCTCTTTGGAACATACCATTACATGCTATTATACACATAGAGATATTTCAAATGGCACAATAAGTGTGTCAATCGGAGTCTGTATGCAAAAATTATGCCACTCAAAATTTGACCTTCCTGTTTTCACACCTATAGTTCCAGAGGATGCCACATCAACCCCAATTATTCATGTAAAATCTGCATGTTTGATGTAAAATACTCTGCAAGAGTCTATTTTTTAACTCTAGTTAAGAGTTGATGTAGTCAAACTTAACCACTAGTAGGATATCGGGTTGTGTTATAACCAGACTACTAGGAGGAAGAGGAATTCCATTCTTTCAAGAGTATTTTGTTCCATAGTTGAGAAAAGATAGCTAGGAGAGATAGGAGGTAGAGCACACATAGAGGATTTGTGCATTGTAGAAGCCCATGGTCCACATGCATTACTTCTTTGTACCTGCAGCCATATTTCCAGACAGAGAAAGAGATCGAAATGGCCTCACCTTTCAGCTGGGTTTTCTGCTGAAAAGGTTTTCTAGAGAGAATATATTGTGTCTTATGTGTGTGTGAGAGAGATTATTTTGTCATTCTCTATTTTTCAGTATAATTTCCATTCACATGCATCCACTAATTACAATTAAATATATCCATCTATAATTTTAATAAAATTGTAACAATGTAAAATTTCAGTATTTCAATATATTATTATCAGATCTATTGTGACAATGTGTCTAGTGGAATATCCACAATAGTTTATTGATCACTAAGGAAGGTGAATTTTCAGCAGTTTATTTCTTAGTAGAAGGCACTCTCCACCCCACTCCTAGCACAGAAAGGGGAGAAATCCTACGACTCTTAGTTTAGGGTTAAATTTCAAGGAATTGTCAATTCAAGGTGGCAAAACGAATCTAGTAAAGGTAAATTTGTGGGTTGGAAGTGGATATTGATGAGTTGTCAAGAGGAAATGCAACCGATATTTTTGTACATTGAAAGACTTGGGTTCTTTAGGAGGTGCACCTTAATTATTTATTTAGGTAATAGTTCACCTCTTCGCAAAATTTCCCCTTTTGGTAATGATTATTGCTTGTTTTGTTTGGAAGTTTCTTTGGATGTCCCTGCTCACTTGAACTAGATTCTCTGGGTGGGAATCTTTTGTTTTCCTACAAATCAAAAAAAGTGATGCAAGAGCATCTTACTCTTGAAATTGGAAAAAAATAAATGAAATTTGGAAGGAATTAGGTTCCTTTATTTTATTAGTAAATTAGTTTTGTTTTAGTTTAAAAATCATAAAGTTTGGATAGGAATGATGTTAGGTAAAAAAAAAAAAAAAAACTTATCCACTTTTGTCGATATAGATGGAAGTAGTCTTTATATTAAGTTCAGAAAATAGACTACATTTTTAGGAGGAAAAATATGAAGCTAAGATGTTTTGGAGAAAAAAGGAAGCTTGGATTCCTTTTTGGAAAATTCCAACTCATCCAAATTTTAGTAATTATAGAAGAGGAATTAGATATATGATTGTATATCAATTATGTACTCAGTTTTTGGAATTGGAGGTTATGTGAATTGAAAATGTAATTTGGAAGTGAGAATGATCTAATGTTGCTTGCACACTCTAGCCATTAATCTTATGGCAAGTTAGGCAGGATCTAGCATAAATTTTGGTATCATATCTACGACACAAAAAAAAATGTGTGAAATGGCATTCCAGAGATTGGAGATATCAGTGAATTTGAAGAAGAGTCTCTAGAAGAAGATGAAAAACATGTCACATAACCTGCATAAATTAAATTGATGAGGTCAATGATTCGGGTTATTTCAAGACCTAAAACAAAGATACCTACTTGTAGCAGTAGTTTGGAATCAAAAAAATTAATAGATTGGATTCAATGCTTTAGATAATGATTTTGAGTATGAGGAGGTAGTTGAAGACAAAAAGGTGAAGTTTGTTGTTACTAGATTGAAAGTACATGTCGCTCTTTGATGGGATGGATTCCAAGAAGAAATGAGAACAAATAACAAAGTTAAGGTCAAAGGCTTGAGCAGAATGGTGACGAAGCTGAAAGGTAATTTTTATCCCAAAGAATACCAATTGTCTTTATTAAGGAAAATGAAAAGTTTGAAACAAAGGTCACTCACTGTTAAAGAGTATTCTAAAGAATTTTAAAAGCTGAATATTAGAGTAGTATACATTGAAGAAACACCTGAAAATGTTTCTAGATATATCAATGGGATGAGGTTTGAGATTCAAGATGATTTTATCCTATTTTTCCCTAGAACTATAGAAGATACTTACCAATTGTCCTTCAAAGCAGAGGAAAAATTGGCTAGAAAGCAAAGCCAAAGGAATAGAGGGAGCATTCCTGTATGTGGAAGAGGAAAAACCAGCTACTAGGAGAAAACCTAGTCTCCAAAGAGAGGAAAATGTAGTTCAAGCAGTCAACCATTAAGAGGAGGTGAATCAAGAGGAAGAAGGTCTTTCTTAAGAGGATGTGGTCAATGTAGAGGCTACCGAGTTCAATGTTACAAATGTGGGAAATTGGGACATATGTCATGTGATTGTCCAGAAAATAATCCTACAAGCCAAAGAGAAGAAAATGTATCTATAGTTATCCATGAAGAAACACCAAAGGTAGGAAAATAATGATTGATGAAAATAATCTTGATTAATTCTGAAAAATGAAGTTAAGGAACGAGCACAAAGAAAATCTTATTCAAAACCACATGCAAATCAGGAGGCAAGTGTTGCAAAGTGGTGATTCACATTGGTAGCACAGATAACTTGGTCTCCACAAGAATGGTAGAGATGTTGGAGCTGCAAAGAATAGCACATACCACACCATACAAGGTGTCTTGGATACAAAATGGCCATTAGATATTGTTGAATGAGCAATGTAAAGTGGAGTTCCAGATTGGTAATTACAAGGATGAGGTATTATGTGATATAATTTGTTATGAAACCAGCTCACAAAAAGATAGAAAAGATGGATGAACGCCTTAGAAATAAGACTCATCGAGGGAAAACCTCCTTTACATTAAAAAAATGAATAATTCTTGGATGATACAGATGACAAGACCTCCTTTCTATATATAGGAGTCTAAGGGGTCATAATATAATTAGAGCCAACATAACAATAATAATGTAAGGGCACAATAATAACAATAGTGGGCTTCTATGGGGCACAATAATAACAATATGGGGACTACATGGGTACAACAATATAATAAGGGGGTTGTACTAATAATAATAAGGGGTTACACTTGTAGTATAGAGGCCTAACATGCCCCTCTCCTTCAAAAAGTTTTGTTCTCAACGCTTGAGTAGTTCTTGATGCTTCTGTATAAAATTCTTGTCCTCCCATGTGGAATCTTCAGCGGGTAAGTTCTTCCACTTTATGAGATACTCTAAAAGTGATTGATTTCGTGTTGTCGAGTTCTTGTTTCTGTCACTGCTCCAAGTTCCAATATGATTTTTCCTTCCTCTTCATGTTCTAGCAATATTGTTTGAATTGGGATATTCTACAACTTTTGAATGAGTGGCCACACTTCTTTATCCTTTTTACATTCATCCCTTGCTTCGTTTATCCAATCTTGTTGGATAATAGAAATAGCACAAAACAATGCTTCCACATCCTCATTCATTCTTAAGAGTGCATCTGCAACAAAAAATAAATTCCCTTTTCTGTAGATGATGTCAAAGTCATAACCCAACATATTTGTGACCCATTTTTTCTATTCTTCTAAAGATAATATTTGCTCTAAAAAGTATTTAAGACTATCATGATCCATTTTTACCTTGAAGTGTCTTCCCATTGGGTAAGGTAGCCATTTCTTAAGTTTATGTAGTATTGCCAATATTTCCTTCTCATAAATAGCTTGCTTGAGATGTAGTCGTAAAAATACCCAATCACCTACATCAAAGCTTTTTTCACTGCAATGTTGATCTACCTATTGTTTCATTCGATTCTGCACCAAAGTGGCATTATCCTTTTTAAGTTAGAGAACTTGTTGTTGATGCCCGATGTGATATTTCACTACTTGAGCCTTTTTCTTCTTGATATGTCCTTCTATCTTAAGAGTTTGAGTGGTAATTTCTTCCAATATTTTACAAGATATAGTTGGATTCATTTCTTGATGCTCGATGTGATCTTTCACTTATTGAACATTTTTCTTCTTGATATGTCCTTCTATCTTCATAGTTTGAGTAGCGGTAATTCTAGCCAATGCATTACAAGATATGGTTGGATTCATTTCTTCTTTCTCGATATGATATTTCACTTCTTGAACCTTTTTCTTCTTGATATGTCCTTTTATCTTGAGAGTTTGAGGAGTGGTAATTCTTGCCAATGCTTTACAAGATATGGTCAGATTCATTTCTTCTTTCTTTAGGGTTGGGTCCTAGCATATATCCTCTTCTTTTGATGTTTCTTGATCCTTTTCTTCCTCCTCTTCATACTCTATGTAAAATAATTTCTTCTCAGCACACTTATGACCTTTAGTGCATTTGTTATCGAAATTGTAACAAAGCCCTTTTTCTCTTTTTTCTTCCAATTATTGTGGTGTAAACCTTGTGGGTTGTGGAAGGCTAAGAGAATAAACACTTCCATAATTATAGTCGTGAGTGGTGGGATTCCTTGTTTCCATAATTTCACTTTCAATTTTTCTTGCCCACCTAAATGGCTTCTCCAATGAATCAACTTCCCAAAGATGAGCCTCATGTTGAATGTTATACTTTAAAGTACCTATGAAGACATCAATCCTTTGCTTCTCTCAAATATCATTTACCCTTATATTCAATTTTTGAAAGTCCTCAATGTGCTCTGCCATTCAAAATTTTTGTTTGAGATTTATCAATGGGCTAAATAAGGTGTTTCTCTTTGTATCCTCATAATGTGCTATCATTCCTCCATGAAAATTGACCACGTAACAAGTGGTTTACGAGAACAAAGCCCTTTATACCATAAAAATTGATTTGGTTATAAATATGAAGATAAAATACGTACCTTTTGTAATAGTTGCACCTCATGTAGATCATAATATTGATCCATCTGTACTATCCAATTTACCAGATCCTTGCCATCAAACTTCCTCATATCACCCTTTCTTGATTTTAGGAGCTCGATCTTGAAATGACTATAACTCTATAATTTCGAATCTTCTAGTTCTAAAATTTCTACCTGTAATATCCCTCCGTGTCCTCTTTTCAATGCCACTAGTCTGATCAAAATTGAATTCTCCAAGAAAGAGTTATGCACAATCTCCCAAGATGACATAATTATATACCTCTTGAGAGAAGTTTTATGAAGTGCCACGTGTCACTGTTTTGACCTTTGGATCTAAAAAATATACACAAGAAACTACAGTCCATCCTCGTTCTATAACTTCTTAAGAAATTTCAATCTGATGCTCAAAGAGACAGTTATGACGATTTTCCCAAGGTGACCTGTTTGGAATGTAATTTGGGGGTCTGCAAAAACCCTAACTTCCTCAGACTATATCTCTGAAGCTATAGTGAGACATGATCTGAAATTTGGAGTCAAGATTCATACCGATTTCTTATCAAATGGGTTTTTGTTTTAGCTTCTGAAACTTTGTATCAAAAGCGTTATAGTGAAAATCCCACGATGACCGGTTTTAGTTGAAATTCTGGAGCTTGCAAAAGCCCTAACTTCCACAGATCATATCTCCAAAAATATAGCGATACAAGCTCCGAAATTTGGATCCAACATTCAACGTGAGTTCATCTCAAATGGGTTTGTTTTTTCGCTTCTGAAATCTCGCAGAAAAAAAAGTTATACCGAAAATTCCACGATGGCCTATTTGGAGCAGCCAAACCCTAGAATCCAAAGCTCTGATAGCAAATGTTATGAAACCAGCTCACAAAAAGATAGAAAAGATAGATGAATGCCTTAGAAATAAGCCTCTTCAAGGGGGCAACCTACTTTACATTACACAAATGAACAATTCTTGGATGATACAAATGACAAGACCTCATTTCTATGTATAGGAGTCTAAGGGGTCATAATATAATTAGAGCCAACATAACAATAATAATGTAAGGGCACAATAATAACAACAGTGGGCTTCTATGGGGCACAATAATAAAGGTATGGGTACTACATGGGTACAACAATATAATAAGGAGGTTGTACTAATAACAATAAGGGGTTACACTAGTAGTATAGGGGCCTAACATAATTCCAATGGATGCGTGACATTTGTTGTTGGGAAGAACATGGAAGTATGACAGGAAATCCATTCATGATGGCAGATGGAACACCTACACTCTTCAAAAAATGGCCAAAAACATCTGCTAGTACCTTTTGAGGATAAGGATCTAAAAGACGAAGTTGTTCCTAGTGTTCTAGTTATTGACAGGAAGGAAGTGTTGCAAGAGCTCAAAAAGAAAGAAGAAATTCATTTTTCTTTGATTGGTAAGCCCGAGGTAATTCTTACTAGCACAATTTTAAATGGTTTTCCTAAAGAAGTTAAGTTTATGTTGGATGAGTTTGTAGATATAATTTTTTATGAGTTTCCAAATAAGTTTCCTACTTTTCAAAGAATTAGTCATCATATAGATCTAATTCGGATGGAAAGTATTTCGAATAAAGCAACATATCGCATGACTCCACAAGAAAATGAAGAGATAAAGAAAAAGGTGTAGGAGTTGTTGGACAAAGGTTTAATAAAGGAGACTTAATGAAGAATGAGTTGGTATATCTAGGATTTGTGATTTCAAAAGAAGGATTGGAGATGGATCCAGATACCCCTGATCATGGTGCAAGCTATTGGATGGATCCATTAAGACCGTCTTATTGATGAGTACGTAGTCGAATGATGCCACCACCCTCCACGTACTCGAGGTGATGGGTGTAGTGGCCTTTGGCATGTTTAAGAAAATCGTCACAAAGAAATGTGGCAAAGACACTTCGGTAAGTTTTTGGATCACTATGAAGGATAACAGTAAGAAGAGAGAAGGATAGTGAAGCAGCGGCATTAGAGGAGGCAGAGGTTCCATCAGCTCCAAACACTGGCTACCAGGTATGTAAATTGGTTCTTCTTCCCCTCCATCGTGCTTCTCTCTATCTGGTTTGATAATTGGGATTTGTATGGGGGAAATTGGTTGGTAGGCGAGAGTAAATCTGGCTGGGGGAAGTGCATCGCATCAAGATTTTGGTGGTAGAACCCCAGCTTCACTAGAGCCTCCCTGGTATCAATCCGCTATGGGATTTTTCTCTCTCGTATTGGGCTTATCTGGCTTTAGGGAAAGGGTGTCAACCTAGGGGTATGCTTTTGTCTAGCCTATCTTATAAACCAGGGGGTCGAGAGCTAGGATGATGTCAATGTTTGCAATATTGTCATCATCTATCATACTATCTTCACTGAGGTTGTTGCAGAGGTCTTTATGGATTAGATCTTAAGGGTACACACCTAGCACCTAGGTCAAAAAAGATGTGGGGATGTTGTCAAGGGGAAGGTTCATCTGGGGTCTAGGATTGGGAAAGAATCTAGTGTAGGACATGCCAACCTCGAATGGTTGAATGGAATTCGAGTGGCAAGTAGAATGTTGGATGGTTATTTTTCGGGGCTAGATGCTTAGAGCTCCTATTGCAGTTTCGGTAAGGGTAATGGTGAGACGGTGCTGAGTCACCTGGGTTGGGGGACTGGACATACAAATGTTGGTAGTAGAGGTGAGAGGCTTGGCATTAGTGGGGTGGGGCAACCTGGTAAAGCGTTTGTGGTTGGCCAACTGTTGCAGCCTTATACCCAAGGTCGGGGTCGAAGCGTCTATGAGGAATTGGTTATGACAGGTCATCAGCTAGGGAAAAGGAACCTATACCATGTTGCGGGTAATGAACATGTTGGGTATGGTATCCTTAAATTCTATTGTTATGCAATTGAACCAAGGGTGGTGGATTTGATGGAATGGCAGAGCCTATGGGTGACAGAGAAACAAAATACAATGTCCTACAAATTCTAGTGTTGTGTTTCCATATTAGGTCCTCAGCACGGTAAGCAGTCTCAGGAATGAAGAGCATCGAGGCTAGCCTCCCCATTTCCACAGAATTTGATAGGTAGGTGTTATCGGGAAAAATAGTGTCCATTCAGAGCTGTTAGTCCCACTAAGATAGGTAGTTATCTTAGAAACAAACATATTAAAGTTACTTATGTTTTCCTTTATGAGAGATAGATGAGAGAGAAGCAGAGAGTACCAACCTTAGTCTTTCACTTGGCTCCTTGCTTGTTTCCTCCCTCCTTTCACAGAGATTCGCCACTCCTTCCTTACTTGTCCTGCTTCAAAGAACACCTGTAGAGTCAAGGCAGCAAGATACCATCAAATCATAGAGATCTATAACCATAAATAATGTAGGATGAGATGTACATTAACCATATAAATGCATACATAAACAAGATTCAGAGATATACAAGCATATGGAGGAAAACTCAATTAGCTTTATTGATAGAAGTAGTAGAAGAGAGGATTACAACCAGGCTGTCTGATCCAGCATCATCCTCCTAGCATTAAAGCCCTCTTCACCTCATACAAAGCAAGATCACCTAACAATGTCTTCAAAGAGAAACCAACGACACTTCCTTGCAAATTACAAAATTCCAGCCTTTGGATCTCTTGGATGAGGGATCCATATATAGATGTTTACAAGAGAGTGAGTCAGCTTCTGGGATTTTGATTAGTTTCATTTCACTAATAGTTCTTGGTTCCACTTGGAGATTTCATATCTCTTACTCATCCCTAGGCGAATTTAGAGAGGCATGTGTCATATGAACAGTTTCTAGAAGATTATCTAGGTTTCCACCTAGCACACTGCTTCTACCATTTGTCTGCTCTCGCTCATCGCACCCTACAGAAGGGCTTTCCAATATGAATTTCACCCCCCGTGTGTAATAGGTGAGATGCATCGCACCTCATGCATGGAGTAGTCTGTATGGTCCTGTTTTGACCAGTTCTGAGTATTTTTTCATGGAGAACTTCCGGGAGATGATGTAATCAGCTGACCTTGTTCCTTTAGGGTATGAAACAACAATTTTAGGGGTTTAGAAGCCCTTGGTTTATGGACATATGTGATTGGGGTTGCAGTGCCCAAATATGTCTATAACAGTTGCCCCCTAAAGCATGAGGTCGTAAATCCTTTTGATGTCGGGTGAAATTCTTTATAATGAGGATCCGAGGTTTTTCCAACTAGAAGGTGACCTGTAATAAGATACAATACAGTATGTAATCTTCACAATATTTTCATGATCTAGCTGAGGCAGGCATTCCCATGCTCAGATTTATAAATTCATATTCATGTACATAAGATAGACAATCGTCTGTGTGGCAGACTGATGATTCTGGTAGAGCCATCATCCTTTAGTTTGGATGCTTATCTTTGTAGCTGTGATCTACATTTGATGTCTTTATTTTCTTGAATATATCGCAGCCTGGATGGATGAAACTAGATACGGGGTCTTCAAACTCGTTCAATCTTTGCCTGAAGTACAAGTCGATCGATGTGAAAATATGTTCTGATGTCAAACACAGAAAGACATCACCTAATTACCAGCCAATGATGTAAGCTGTTAACAAGAACGAGAGGAATCACCGATAATGATGATGACCCTCAAGGTACTACAGTACAATTCATGTGGTGTGAATACATGAGGTGATGTCAAACATCACATAAAATCTTTCGGTCGAAGGCCATTGATGTAAACTTGTCGCAGAAGTGAGAAACTTGCCATTGAGGCATGCAAGCTTCAAAGTAGTGAAAGGGTTGTCCCTAAGTCAACTTCTTGGATAATGAGCTGATGTCGACAAGAAGTGACCCATCGTAGGAGGGCCTTAATGAATCCCACATCTATGACACAGAACGAAGCAAATGATTTTGCGGAGGTGAAAACGATCTAATGATACAAGGTTCAGGATGGCGGTCATGAAAAATGGAGAGTGAAGGTATTGCAACGGATAAGACGTTGGCTAGGTTGGTGAATTCTCTGAGCGACTTCTCTTGAACATACCGGCGACACTGAAATGGATTGGTAGCGTTAACCCCAAGGTGGATGGTCCGGTGGACCAATGGTGATGTGACCGGTGAATGGAATAACCCAACCTGACTCAATCATGGTGACGGAGTGAAAGTGTGATGTTCAAGAGCGACCTGCTGCCAATGAAGCTATTCAGGTTTTCTTCCCTTTTTCCCCAGTCATTGTTGACCAATACCTCTTTATTTTTGTCAAGCTTGAGGAGGATAACATATGCTTGTTCTATAACTTGCCCTTTGGGCAAACCCGTCGCTATGTTTTAACAAGCCTAGCGACAGTGAAACTCGATCTTGTCTGCATGGACAAGTTTGTCGCTATTGTTTTAACGAGTTTAACGACAAAGATAACTCAGTCCTTTTCAATTTTAGAGAGTCTAAAAAGGATGTAAAGGAAACTCTAGTGGTCTTTTTTCATAATGTAATCCCTTAAGTCTGAAAAAGTGTAAAATAATACAAAAGGGATGACTTTTCGATAGTTTTAATGAGCCGGATAAGACAAGCGCTCGATATTTTTGTGTAATAATCCCTCAAGTCCAAAAAGATTAAAATCTAGAGGAGTGATAACACTTCTGGTCATTTTAATGAGCTGGAGAAGCCAATTTCTCAACAATATTTTCATATTTTACGAGTTAGATGAAAAGAGCTTAAAGGAGACTCGTTTTGTGAGGAACGAGTGATGTTTTTGGATAGCAACTGGTTCCAGGAAAAGCTTGGAATTTTCCAATCACAATAGTGTAAAGGAGGTGGTTAATAGAATCACTCGTCGCTGTTGTTCCTCAAAAGGGTAAACAATCAAATGGAGGCGTATGATCAGCTAAAAAAGAGTGGAGGTGACGGTAAGAACACGACCAAGGTTCAAAAGCTGATACTCATGTGAATGGTTATTTACCGAATGTGGGGTTCATTTTTTAATTAGCTTGAACTCTATGGAAACATTTGCTCATTGCTAGGTTTATTTTTTGACGAGCTTTAACTTCACATAAAACTGCTCATGGCGAGGTTTATTTTTTAATGAGCTTGAACTCTCCGTAAAACTGCTCGTGCCAGTCCTATGATAAGAATGTCTCATCGATAGGTTCATTTTTTAGGGAGCTTGCCCCATTCGAAAACTTTGCTCCTGAGCCTTTCATTATGTAAGCTAGGAATGACCAACCTATGAGTTTAAAGGGTTAAGAGCCTACAAACTAATAAAATAGATGGTTGCTTTTCACTTGCATGCAAAAAGGTTTGCATGCCCCCAGGTATAATGAAATAGAGCTTCCAGGTTGCCTTCCGAAAGTTCTTGCATTAGCAAGATTTTTCCATCCGTGCAGCAAATGAAACGCTTCCTCGGCTCTATCCATCAAAATGGATGAAGGTGATTCTAGCTATAATCACCTAACCTTTGGCAGGGGAATCCTTTTCCAGTCTGATCCATTTTCCTAAACGGACAGGATTATCAAAATAGTCATATTCCTACGCAGAAACCTACCTTATATCCGGGGTTTTCCTGCCAAAGCAGACGAGGGCACATGCCTCCTAGGTTTCAGTCACAATCACCGAATCATTCGCACTCATCAGGTGGATGAACTAGAGACTGATGAGACATTCCTTGTGCAAAAATACCAGTTAGGGATGGCATTTGACTATTAGCTATGTGTGAAGTAGGGAATGAAAGCTGGTCTACGAGCTGGACCACTCTGCCTTCATGTGGAAAACACATCACTTGAAAGAGTGAGGAAACAATAGCTCCCATGCTATAAATGTAGTCACGCCCAAGGAGTAGATTATAATATAAAGGTCCTTGGACTACCATCATGTTTAGATGAACAATTTTCCTTCTCAAAGTTATAGGCAAATTTGGAAGGATCCCTAATGGTCGACTGGTTCCTTTGTTGAATTCTGTCAGATTTCGAATCTCAGGAAGTGATGGCGAACCAAGCACTTTCCAAGCAGTTGAGGAAAGGATACTCATAGAATCTCCTTCATCTATTATATTACCGACCATGATCATTCTGTAAGCTTGTGCTATGATTCGGAATGGTACATTAGATGGTAGGTGGGGTCTGCCTAGTAGATTCCAATCGAAGGAAACGACTAGATTGCTTGGAGGTGGGACTGAATAAACAGTCAGATAAATCTCTGATGAACTTCCTTCCTACTGTAAAGGAGTGGGTAGATTTCCCCACGTCCATCGGAGTCTGTGTTTACGAAGAGAATTTGAACGGTGTCATTCTCATTCTCTTTGGTGACAATATCATCTAAACGTGGGCCCTCTGAAGGCAAGATTGGGTTGACTGTTGTCTCGACCTGTTGACTTTGGTCTAGAGTGGACTCAGAGGGTTTATTTTCAATGATAGGTGCTTCGACCAAAAACAATGGTGTGTCAGTCAGATTTTCAACTAGCGATGGACTCAGCAAGAGTTTCTTGTATCGAGGAGGAAGTCACTACGGTGATTCAAGACTGTTATTTAAGACTTTTTTAGCTTTTTTTAGGAAGGGACAATGGTGGAGGGCATGATCGCCTTCACACAGTTTACAAGGAAATTTGGATCTTCCTTTTTGTCCATTGACTTGGCTTTCACTAGTTGACAGTGTACTCTCAACATGATCGTCAGTGGTTGAAGACACCGGATTGTGCAAGCGGGGAGACCACTCCCTTAAGATTTGTGGGATGCAAGGAAAATCTCAATGATAGTGGTCTCCCTCGCAAATTACACATGGAGATTTAGGTTTGGAAGGTGCTGTGTGTGGATTTTCGCCAGATGATGCATGGTTTCCCCCTTTCGTGGTTGGATTCTTATTCTTCTTCTCCTTCCCTTTCTTCTTCTTCTCAGTTACTTGGTTTTTAGTGTTACTAGCTTCACCAAGCGAAGAGGAAGAAGGAGAGGGAGAAACAAACGAATTAGAAGGTGGGGGAGCAACTTCAGTATCATCTGATTGCTAATTTGATTACTGAGGAATTACGGTGTTTTGAATGACAGAGGTCGAGAAAAGCCATACGGACAGGCCAATTGTGAGTCTTGGAAGGAACAATGTGGCCATGTGTGCAGCACCAACATCCCTCCAAGAGGAGAAGGGACTAGGATTTCCCCCAAGGGAAAATCCTTGATCGATAGACTCCATTTCTCAACCTAAAGACCAATAAGGGAACAATGACGTTATTCCAATTAAAATAAATTTTATGATGCTTTGACACAACTTGCTTTTTCAATTTTTAAGAGTCGAGAAAAATTTAAAGATGACTCTAGTCACCTTCGATTTTTAATGAGCCTGAAGTGACAAGTTCTTAGATGGACCTTTTCTTTTAAGGAGTCTGAAGAGGAACAAAAGTGACTACTCTGGAAATCTAGACAGAGGGATTACCAAACCAATCGCAAAACTGTAGAATACTTTTTACAGTACAGCAGTCAATCTTCCCGAATGTTGTGTTCAATGCATTACGATCGATAGGGCTGTAGACATGGCTTCCTATGGATAAAGGATGTAGCCTATTGTGGTCTCCCAATATATACTTGACGGTACGTGGGAGCACAAGTCCGTACTGGCACTTGTTGTCTCAAAGAGGAATCACCCAACCTACGATGAAAGCGATAGTTACTAGGATTTACGACACCAGAATACATCTCTAGCCTAGACTTATAGATGTTGTGCGTTAGGTTCTAAAGCGTTTTTATGTTCATTGAAGTTTATTTTACAGTTGATCTTTCTTAAGAAGTTTGCATTTAAGGTTCACTACATGATGTAGATATACAATTCCTAAATGTGCAATCTAAGATGATAAACTGTCGTTTATTTTCTCTTTGCAATAAAAATCCTGGCTACTAAGTAAAGAGAAATGAAATTCTTTCAACATAGAGCAGAGAGCTCACACTAGATGCACTTTTCCTAAATCAACTTCAGCATGCAGTCTTAATGCAAATGCCCATGCATGTATTTGTTTTCCGCTTTCTTAATGTATGAATGAAAAAAAGAATACTAAGTACAGATATGAACTACTTTTATTTAAAAGTGACAGTACTAACAACTTTCTTTTAAAAAAACGAAAGTAAACCCAAGATGACACTTTGCGATTTCGAATTCAAACTGATTTCGACACTTGAAATACTAATGATTCAAATCAAATACAATGGCAAAAGTGTAATCAACTTTCTAAAAGAGAAATGCTTTGTAATACTCTTTTTCTTGACTGAAAATGACACTTGCAACACTTTCAATCAAAAGATGATAATTCGATTAAGCTACTATTTGCAAAGGAGAATGGTAAATGATGAAAAAATACATTAAAAAAATTCACAATTCCTTATGATGGAGGCTGAATAATGCAAAGGAATATGGTTTCAACAGAGATATACTGATCACAGACAGAAAAACTACTGAATAAAGCTGAAGACAATGAAGAAAAAACCACAATCTAGAGGCAAAAACAGTTTCATCTGATCATCGCACCTGTAACACAGCGAAACAGGGATGCATCTCACCTACAGCACATGGGAGGTGCGATGTATCCAGACTGCCAAGAAGAGACAATGCGATGGTCTAGGGAAGAGACTGAGCTTGGTTTTTTCTCACAGTTTGCAGCTAAGTTCAGGGATTTAGGTTGAGCTAATGATTGTCAGTAAACACAAAGTATAGGGGCTGATCTAATGAGGTTATTTGAGCTACCACCAGCGCACTTAGGATGTTTGCAAGTCCTATGTTCAGTTCATAAACAAACCCAGAGATTGACTGAAGCAGCGTTGATCTACTTTGCACTTGCATATCAAATTCCGTTCAAAGGCTAGCTGGATTAACTTCAGGCTCCCTCTGTAGTTTATGAAGCAAACAAATAGAGACAAGAAATCAAACTATTTTCTCCCCAGTGGAGTCGCCATTTTGTTATCAGGAAAACTAGTGTCCATTCAGAGCTGTTAGTCCCACTAAGATGGGTAGCTATCTTAGAAACAAACAGATTAAAGTTACTTATGTTCTCCTTTATGAGAGATAAATGAGAGAGAAGCAGAGGGTACCAACTTCAGTCATTCGCTTGGCTCCTTGCTTGTTTCCTCCCTCCTTTCACAGAGATTCGCCACTCCTTCCTTACTTGTCCCGCTTCAAAGAACACCCGTAGAGTCAAGGCAGCAAAATACCATCAAAGCATAGAGATCTATAACCATAAATAATGTAGGATGAGATGTACATTAACCATATAAATGCATACATAAACAAGATTCAGAGATATACAAGCATATGGAGGAAAACTAAAATAGCTTTATTGATAGAAGTAGTAGAAGAGAGGATTACAACCAGGCTATCTGATCCAGCATCATCCTCCCAGCATGAAAGCCCTCTTCACCTCATACAAAGCAAGATCACCCAACAATGTCTTCAAAGAGAAACCAACATCACTTCCTTGCAAATTACAAAATTTCAGCCTTTGGATCTCTTGGATGAGGGATCCATATAGAAGTTTACAGGAGAGTGAGTCAGCTTCTAGGATTTTAATTAGTGTCATTTCAATGATAGTTCCTAGTTTCAGTTGCAGATTTTGGATCTCTTACTCATCCCTGGGCGAATTCAGAGAGGCAAGTGTCATATGAGCAGTTTCTAGAAGATTCTCTGGGTTTCCACCTAGCACATTGCTTCTACCATTTGTCTACTCTCGCTCATCGCACCCTACAGAAGGGCGTTTTAGTATGCATCGCACCCCCCATGTGTAACAAGTGAGATGCATCGCACCCTATGCATGGAGCAGTCTGTATGGTCTTGTTTTGACCAGTTCTGAGTAGTTTTTCATGGAGAACTTCTAGGAGATGATGTAATCAGCTGACCTTGTTCCTTTAGGGTATGAAACGAAACTTCTAGGGGTTTAGAAGCCCTTGGTTTATGGACATATGTGATTGGGTTACAGTGCCCAAATATGTCTATAACAGTAGGCACCTAACCGGTGAGGCAATGGGAAGAACGGTGAAAGTGAATGGTTGAGGTAAGAGACCTCGGGTGGCTGAGATGGAGGATGAACCAAGCTCCTGGACAAAGCGACGTGACAAAAGTCAGTGGCTAATCTAATAAACAAAGCGGCCACCACATACAAGGAAGCCACCAATGACAAGATAAGAAGGCTGATAGAAGAATGGGAGAAGGAACTAAACTGACAAGCGAGTGCGAATGAAGTTGAAATGGAGGACATGAAACTAATAGTTGTGGATCCTAGTCACCCTAGAGGGAGAGTGACTCACTTTAAACAAACTATGTATCTTTATTGGTTGATGAAAAGCCTCCTAGGAAAGGCATTGGAAAAATTCTTGATGAGCATGGCGACTGTTGTTCAGGATTTCCCTAATTATAAACAGGATTTTCAGAAGCTGCAATTTCAAATGCAGAAACAAGAAGGATGTCTTGGCTACATCGAGAGAAACTTCCCTTCTCTACTTTTGCATACAGAGCTACCAGGCTCCAATGCTAAAGATCTGGCCCTGGTTACATCTGCCTCTGTCAAGCGGGATGAATACATTCTTGGCTTTTAGTTATTTTTTATTTCTTTATGTGGATAGCTTTTAATTTCTAGTTTACAGTCATATATATGTATAGGCAAATAGAGTATGGATGTGGACATGATAATCAAACTTATATAGCTTGGATAGATAGACTCAATATTTTTTGCTACTAGATGGCTTATCATGTGGTTAGGTGGTCAACAGACTTGGTTTCTCGATGGGAAAGTTGAGACCACCTAACCTATTTTTATGTGGTTGTAACTTGTTTATATTCTAATGAAAAGGAAGGATATACCAAGTTTACAAAAAAATATGGATCCAGATAAAATAAAGGAAATCATTAACTAGCCTATTCGAAGGAATGTGTTTGAGGTAAGAATCTTTCAGGGTCTTTCCATTTTCTATCAAAATTTTATAAAGAATTTTAGTAGTTTGTGTGCACCCATTGTTGACACAATCAAGGAGAATAAGAAGCCATTTAAATGAATGGTAGAAGTTGATACAAATTTTAAATTATTGAAGCAAAGGATAATTAAACAACCTCTATTAGCCTTACTAGATTTTAACAAATGTTTTCAAGTTGAGGCAGATGCAGGTGGAGTTGTTATTGAGGTTTTCCTAAGTCAAGAAGGAAGGGAAATTACATATTTTAGTGAAAAAATAAATGAAGCAAGGAAGAAATATTCCTCTTATGATAAAGAGTTCTATGCTATAGTTCGAGCTTTAAAAAATATGGAGCCATTATCTTATGCCCAAATATTTTGTTCTTTATACTTATAGCCATGCCCTACAATTTATCAATAGTCAGACCAAAGTGAATTGGAGGCATGCTAAATGGGTGGAATTCTTGGAAAATTTCACATTTGTCATCAAACATACAATTGGTAAATCAAATAAGGTTGTTGATGCATTAAGTAGAATAAATTTGATTTTTCATGAGTTTCAAATCAGCACTTTAGGATTTGATGAAATGAAGGAGATGTATAAGGAATATGTTGCTTTTAAAGATGCATGTGATGCTTGTAAAAATCCAATTAGTGGGGATAGAACTCCATAGTTGAGCTTTATGTTATAGGAAGGATTGTTATTTAAAGATGGAAGATTGTGCATACCCAAATGTTCTATGAGAGAAAATCTTATTATGGAAGAGCATAGTGGAGGATTATCAGGACATTTTAGGAAAGATAAAACTTTGCTCAATTGACTACTTTTTAGTTTTGGCCAGGCATGAATATTATGAAACCAGCTCACAAAATATAGAAAAGAGAGATAAACGTCTTAGAATTCAACCTCTTTGAGGGGGCAACCTCCTTTACATTACACAAATGAACAATTCTTCGATGATGCAAATGACAAGACCTCCTTTCTATATATAGGAGTCTAAGGGGTCATAATATAATCAGAGCTGACATAACAATAATAATGTAAGGGCACAATAATAACAATAGTGGGCTTCTATGGGGCACAATAATAACAATACGGGGACTACATGGGTACAACGATATAATAATGGGGTTGTACTAATAACAATAAGGGGTTACACTAGTAGTATAGGGGCCTAACACATGCAAGCTGATGTGAAAAGGTTTGTTGCAAAATGTAGAATCTTCCAGCATGCAAACAGAATAAGTCAAAACACGGATTTATATGAGCCATTACCGATTCCTACTAAGCCATGGGATTTAGTGAGAATGGACTTTATATTGGGATTGTCAAGGACTTAAAGATGTAATGAATCTATCGATGTTGTGGTTGATAGATTCTCTAAAATGGCACATTTTATACCTTGTAGAAAAACTAGTGTTGCCACTAATGTTTCCAATTTGTTCTTTAAAGACATGGTAAGGTTGCATGGATTGCCTAAAAGCATTGTATTTGATAAACACATAAGTTTTGTCAGTCATTTTTGGAGAACTTTATGGAAGAGGTTAGGTACTATCCTTAATTTCAGCTGAGCCTATCACCCACAAATTGATTGGAAAACAAAAGTGGTGAATAGGAGCTTGGTAAACATCTTAAGAAGCTTGGTAAGTGAAACACCCAAACAATGGGACCAAGGTCTTGCTCATGCTGAATTTTCACACAATGATACACCCAATAGAAGTATAGTCATGATTCCCTTCTAGATATTATATGGAATGCATCCAAGGGGAGTATATGTATTGAGAAATTAAGGAAAACAAGACATATGAAGTGCAGAAGGTGAAGAATTTGCAGTGAGCATACAAGAATTGCAAGAAAGAGTTAAGCAATAACAACAAGAAAGCACCAACAAATACAAAAAAAGGGTTAAGCAATAGCCATTGGAGGATACTACTTTGATGATTGTTGTAGAGATGTCCAAGCATTACACAAATGTTCAAGAGATCATGGAAGATTTCTTTCCTCGTGAGTCTGATGCAGGAGAATCTTACTATTGAAATTGAAAAAAAACAAATGAAATGTGGAAGGAATTAGATTCCTTTATTTTATTAGTAAGTTAGTTTTATTTTAGTTTAAAGATCAAAAAGTTTGGATAGGAATAATTTTAGAAAAAAAAAGGTATTATCCGCTTTTGTGGCTATAGATGGAAGTAGTTTTTTTATTGAGTTTAGAAAATAGACTAGATTTGTAGGAGGAAAAATATGAAGAAAGATAAGGATTTTTGGAGAAAAACAAGGAGATTGGATTCCCTTTTGGAAAATTCCAACTCATCCAAATTTTAGTAATTTTAGTAATAATAGAAGAGGAATTAGATATATGATTATAGATGAATTATGTACTCATTTTTTGCAATTTAGAAGGAAAAATAAAAATATATGTTAGGAATTTGTTGGAGATTCTGTGAATTGAAAATGTAATTTGAAAGTGAGAATAAATTAATGTTTCTTGCACACTCTAGCCATTAATCTTGTTGAAGTTCAGGCAGGATCTGGCACCAATAAGATAGTTGGGAAGCACAAATTCTCAAAGGGATTATGGGATACCCAAATCTCTATGGGATTCAATTATTGTTTCAAGGCATAGAAGGGTTATTGGTATTTTGGGTATGAAGCTTATCTGGATTTGGTCTCTTTTGGTCGTTGGGGCACCTTAGTTTTTCCTAAGAACTAGTTTGTAGAATGGAGCCATTGGTTGGGATGTTTATGGAGCTCTGTCTATTGGGGGTTTGTTATTTTCTAGATGCTTCTCGTCTTAGTCTATTTTACTAGACATAGTGTTATATGACACGTTGTATGGTGGCATCATGATTTCTTGCATATTTCTAGCATGGTTCCAACTTAATATGAGAGGTGGAGGTAAGAGGGTGCGGGAGTTTGGGGAAAATTAGCTAATAGGAGTTGAAAGCTTACAGTGTTGTCGGGGGAGAAATTTCTTGTTAGGAAAAATGACACGTTAATAGAATATCAGACCTCTTATCCCCAAGTTTTTGGGAGAGTGAGGTGGATCTAGGGGGAAGAATCCTAGTTCGCCCATCATCGAGAGATGACAGAGGTCATGGATCCAAGGGGTGCCCCCACTATCCCTTGAATGAGAGCCAAAGTTAGAAAGGGGGGGGGTGGCATTTTATGAGGAGTGGTATCATAAAGGAAATACTCAATTCCATCATGCGATAGAGGGCTTTGCAACCAGATATAGGGAGTAGATCCCAACTCATGTGCAAGCGGAAGTAACCAAGTTTGAGGGGGGGATTTATATTAGCAGATGAAATTTTTATTGGGATGCACTCTACTTGATTAGCATGAGTCCCTGAGGGACTTGCTTTAGTCTCTGGATCACATGCATGGGTAGTTGAAGGACTATGATGGTAGATTGTAGAGTATTGAGCATAGGATAGCGACGATCGAATAACATCTAGGAATCCCATTGGAAACAAGACGACCTCTAACAGATCCAACAAATCCTATCATAGTAGTAAGCTCTGATTTCTTTTGTTATGGTATACTCTCCCATGTGAGAGACCAACGAAATTTTGTACTTCATGATATAATCCTCTATTTTTGAAGTTAATAAAATTCACTCCACAAAAGAAAAATGTATTCAAAGGTATTATAATTATAGACATCATCTTTCTAAATATTTAACTTAATTATTAAAAAGCATGAAGCTAATAATACAAATACTATAAGAAACTCATGAGATATAAACTAATTAACTTGTATGAGATTTAATCTTCACCCTATCTAAAATTCAAATTTTATAACAAAAAGATTAAAGATAGAAATCACTTTTAAAAAAATTAATCTTGATTGGAAATATACTCAATCCAGTACAAAGAAAAACATGATTGGACATATACTCCATCTAGCCGAAAGGAAAACATAAAAAATATAAAGTTACGATAATTGGCTTGCATACTTTTAATACAATAACTTGGAAATCCTTTATTCAAAGCAATATTATTAACCAAATAAAAAATATTTAGAATAATTTACATTTTATTAAAAATAATTTGGTTTAAATATGTCTACTAACACATAATGCCTGAGAAAATTATAATTTGGTTTAAATATGTCTAGTGATAATAGTGCCTAAGAAAATTATAAATATATTAATTTATGATAATATTAAATGTTCCATAGCAAGTTGCACATACTAATTTATGATAGCATTAAATATTACATAGCAAGTTGCATAAAGCTAATCTTCTTTCGATAATGGATTCAATCTTTTCAAATCACTGTCAGAGAAAATTATCATTATTATGGATTCAATCAGTGGAAATCAACGTTGGAGTAAATTATCATTAACAGGAATATATTATTTTCCTTAACTGAATTTGAGTGGCATCCTTGTGTAAAAGAATAACAATTATTCCTTTTCAACATCAACACTTTAAATAAATTCAATTGACCACTTAAAATAGCAAAATAACACTACCCATATGCAACTATCCCAAAAATTTCTATTCAAGCCATTCATGAAGCGCTAGGATTTATCAGCAAAATTTTTATTTCTTTTCCACCGAAATAGCCGTATAAAAGACTTGTATCTGTCTTACGAATCAAACAAAGTTGCTGAGGTGATGATCAGAATAGTCGTATCAAAGACTTTTATCCCACGAATCAAACCTTATAATTATGTTTATGGTATGGTATCTATTGGAATTTGGCTCAAAAATTTGATTTTGTTTTGAACAAAAATAAGTGTATGATTTTGATCGAATATTTTTAGTCCTATACAATATATAAAATATTCTCAGTTTCAAATTTCTATTATTCTTTTATGTTTAAGTAATACAAGTGTCTAATTCCAAAATATTATTAATAAATTTTACACAATGAATCATACTTCGATGCTTGCTCACACTAATATCAAATAAAAGCAAGATTGCCTCTAGTTATCCCAATTTGTTGTTGTATAGGATAATGGAAAAGCTGTCTTTGAAAAAGCTCCAACAACTGCCTTTTAGAGCTTCGAACCTTCAATATACAAGTTTCTTCTTTCTGATGGCTTGGCTCTATTAAAACATGTAGTTCTGAAGCAAAACACTAATGGTTTGAGCCTGCATGTGAAGGAGGAAGGTCGACAGACTGAGGGATGGTCTCCTCGTGTCGAAAAATCCTTGGAAAAGTGGAGAGCCAAACAGTGCAAAAATACAACAGATCTGAATACTCAAAGACACGAGGCCATTCACCCTCTGCAGACCTTCTCTTTCCCCCGCGTGGCTCTTCCAAGCTCTGCTCACTCTAACTTGATGGTGTAAGACTGAAAGGGATTGAAATAGTTAGCTTGGGGACCAAACAGAAGTATTTATAGCCAAGCTTCCATCAAGCTTCTATTGGCTATGTGTCAAGTGTTCCACAGATCATGGTAGAGAATTGCAGAGAGAGTAATGGACCACTCCAGAAGCTCCCAACAAGAAATTAATTAACTGAAGATAGTTTCCATAATTGAAGGAAATAACTGCAATTGGTTTCGGTAATTTAAGAAAATGAGATAGTTTACGTAATTGAAGGAAATAACTACAGTTGGTTTCCGTAATTTAAGAAAATGACTATGTTAGAGCAAACAATGCGCAACAAAATAAAAAACATACACGGCATATAAACACATCATCAAATGACACAGAGGTTTAACGTGGTTTACCCAACCAATCTGGGCTACGTCCACCAAACATAGGCATCAGCAATCTTTATTATCAAACAGGAGATTACAACATAATCAATTTCCTCACAAACTCTCACACCCATCCCAATCCGTATGGACACTTGTTTTATAGCTAAGAGAATCTAACTGACTCATAAATCCTCTTACAACAAATATAGGATACATTAACTCTCTCCCAACAAAATAGAGCTAATATAGCAGCACAATCTTATTTTTGTCACCTACTGAGATTTTTGCCCATTTTATTAAAACCAAAAATCTCAACAATCTCCACCTTGACAAAAATTAGCCTGATACCCTATTTCTTTATTATTTATTTTTCTGCAAGCCAAGAGAAGCCAAACACCAACACAGCTTCTCTAACAAAACTGGTTTCGTGAACATGTCTGCACAGTTTTCCTTTGTATGCACCTTTTCAAGAGAGACTCCCCTTTCAGTGATAACCTGTCTTACAAAATGGTACTTTATTGGTATATGCTTTGATTTACTATGATAGGCCGGATTCTTAGCCAAATGTATTGCACTTTGACTATCACAAAGTAACTTGATGTTGTCCTGTAACCTACCAAATTCTCCAAGAAAACCTTTCAGCCAAACCGCTTCTTTGCAGGCATGCGAAGCAGCAATGTATTCTGCTTCAGTAGTGGATAAAGCAACAATGTTTTGTAGCTTTGACATCCAGCTAATAGTTCCACCTGCAAGAGTAAAGACATACCCTAAAGTTGACCTTCTCTTATCCAAATCACCTGCAAAATCAGAATCAACATACCCGCAAACAAATCCACTACCTTTATTGTAAGTGATACAATAACTACTTGTGCCTCTCAAATACCAAAGCACCCATTTCACTGTTGACCAGTGTTCTTTACCCGGATTTGCCACTACCTGCTGACAACCCTAACTGAATGTGAAATATCTAGTCGAGTACAAACCATCGCATACATCAAACATCCTACTACATTGGCATATGGAATTCGAGACATATATTCCTTTTCTTCATCTATATTAGGACATAAACTGGAAGAAAGCTTAAAATGGGAAGCTAAAGGGACTGACACAGGCTTCACATTGTTCATACCAAACCTCAAAAGTATTTTCTCAATATACTTTTGTTGTGATAGCCACAGCTTACCATTGCTCCTGTCTCTGAAAATATCCATGCCCAAAATCTGTCTTGCTGCTCCTAGATCTTTCATATCAAATGTCCTTGCCATCTGAGTCTTTAACCTGTTGATTTCTTCAATGCTTTTGCTTGCTAAAAGCATATCGTCAACATACAACACTAAGATAATGAACATGCCATTACTTAATTGCTTAAAGTAAACATAATGATCATATTCACTTCTTATATATTTTTGACTCAACATTAAAGAATCAAACTTCTTGTACCATTGTCGAGGCGACTGCTTCTGACCATACAATGATTTCTTGAGCCTGCAGACAAATTTCTTATTGCGATGCTGAACAAATCCTTCCGGATGTTCCATATAAATTTCCTCATCTAAATCTCCATGTAAAAATGCAGTCTTAACATCTAGTTGCTGTAATTCTAAATCAAGCAAAGCGACTAATGCTAACACAATTCGAATTGAAACTATTTTAACAACTGGTGAAAATATCTCATGAAAGTCTATGCCTGCTTTTTGAGAAAACCCTTTTGCAACCAGTCTCGCTTTGTATCTGTTCTCCGTATCATTCACACCCCATTTCACCTTGAAAACCCATTTACATCCCACAGTTTTCCTATCTTTCGGAAGTTCAACCAGATCCCATGTGCCATTCTTACCTAAGGCCATCATTTCTTCCTTCATGGATGCTTTCCATTTGTCACTCTTTGAACCTTCTACAGCTCCCTGATAACACAAAGGTTCATCATCGTTAGCGGTCAAAGCAACTGAAGTAACATAATCATCATACCTTCTAGGAGGGCGTTTAATTCTTGTAGACCTCCTTAAAGATGTTTCTGGTGCTTCCACAATTGGCTGACTACCATGTGTAGGAACTTATTCATGATCACCATCTGAGACCTGTTCATGACCTACATCTGAACCTTATTCATAATCTGATTCTGAAACCTGTTCATGACTAGAATCTAAACTATGGTCATCATGACTATCACTAGAAGTGTTGTCAAACTGAATATGCTGAAAAGCAGATACATCATCCTGTTTCAATTTATTATCTACATCTAACTGTACAAGAGAGGATTCATCAAACTTTACATCTCTGTTGATGATGATTTTGCGGGTAGTAGGATCCCACAATCTAAATCCCTTGGTTCCATCACCATATCCAACAAAGATATACCTTTTTAATTTTGGATCTAATTTAGTTCGTTGATGTTTAGGCACTAGAGCATATGCATCACAACCAAACACTCTGAGTTTAGAATAATCACAAGGGTGACCTTTCCATACCTCTTGAGGAATCCTGCAACCTATCGTTGTCGATGGTGACCGATTTATCACATAACAAGCTGTAGCCACCGCTTCTATCCACAACTCCTTCTGCAAAACAGTTTTACTCAGCATACTCCTTGCTCTCTCCAAAAGAGTCCTATTCATGCGTTTAGCAACTCCACTTTGCTGAGGAGTATAAACAGTAGTCGTATGTCTCTCGATCCCTGCATCCTTGCAATAGTTTTCAAACTCCTTAGAGGTAAACTCACCACCATTGTCAATTCTTAAACATTTTATAGTTCTACCAGTGATGTTTTCTACCAATGCTCTAAACTTCTTGAAAACTGTAAAAACATCAGACTTCATTTTCAACATGTAGACCCACACTTTCTTAGAAAAGTCATCAATAAACGATACAAAATATGATGAGCCACCATACAAGGTTGTAGGTGCTGGACCCCAAACATCTGAATGGATATAATCAAGTATTCCTTTACTAGTATGTTTGCCTGTTTTAAACTTTTGCTTACTTTGTTTGCCAAACAGACAATGTTTACAGAAATCTAACTTTCCAGACCTTAGATTAGGAAGTAACTTACGATGAGCCAAAATCTTTAACCCTCTTTCGCTCATATGGCCCAACCTTTGATGCCATAGGCGAATGGAACTACTGTCATGTTCAAACACCATAGACACATGAACTGACCTTGTTCTTCCTTCTAAATGAAATAGATTTCCTACCTTCTTAGCTTTCATTACTAGTAAAATACCTTTATAGATTTTCATTACTCCACCTTGAATTACAGTTTTATATCCATTTGTGTCAAGTGCTCCTAGTGAAATTAGATTTTTCCTTAAATTTGGTACATGTCTTACATCAGTTAACATTTTAGTTGTGGAAAATTTTAGGGGCTAATGTTCGCCCAGTGGGCTAATTTTCCATGATTTTTCCAAAAAAAAGATTCGCCAATTTCCAATTTTATAAAAGACGATTCGCCCAAATTTTAGAATATAAAATTATTTTACCTTAAAATTCGCCAACATTATATAGAGACTATATAAAAAATAACTATAAATTTGAATAATTTTACAAATATATCAATAAACATTTATAATTTTCATATTAGGGATTAGCGATATTCGCCAATGTTTTAAACTTCAAGAAAATTTTCCATCCTTAAAATTTTCCTTGTCCCATCAAACATTTGCAGCTGTATACTCCCTATTCTCACAATATTAGATGTGAAATCATTACCCATGTACATGATTCCATCATTAACTGATCTATACGTCTTAAACCATTCTCTATGAATACACATGTGGTTTGATGCACTGGAATCTAACAACCAATGTTGATCACGATTTGACAAATTAACTGATAACACTTCGTCGCTCATACCTGAACCAGATGCCGAACCTCTATCGGTCGTGTTTGCTTCCTTCTTCTCTGTCGATGAAGCTTCTTTAGAATTTTTTTGTCGCTTCCAGCAATCCTTCTTCAAGTGCCCCAATTTGCCACAAAACCAACACTTTACTTTACTCTTCTTTCCTTTCGAATTTGAACGCGAATCGCTGTGCCTACCAGAGTGTCTTTCTCTAGAACGCCCTCTAGCCATCATTGCCTCTGATGTAGAGATGTCAGCATTTGACCGCTTCCTGGTCTCCTCAGACAACAAAGCTCCGATGACATCATCAAATTCAATGGTTTCGGATGAACTAAGACTTACAGAAGTAACAAAATGATCCCATGACTCAAGCAACGAGCACAATAAAGTTATGGCTTTATCCTCGGATTCAAATTTTACTTCTATGCTTTCTAATTGCACCAGTAGAGTATTAAAAACATTCAAATGATCAGTAATCAATGTACCTTCTTTCATTCGCACACTGTATAGCTGCCGCTTCAGGAGAATTCGATTTCTCAAGGATTTCGTCATATAAAGCTTCTCAAGCTTGGACCACAGGCCTGCAGTTGTTTTGTCCGACACGATGTTAAACAACACATCATCCGCTAAACGCAACCGAATAGCACTCACTGCTCTTTCATCCATCTCGGACCACTCATTATCTGTGATGTTGTATGGCTGTTTGGATTTTCCCAACAGCACCTTCGCCACGCCTTGCTGTACATGCATCTTTACCTTCCAGATCTCGAAATTGTTTTTGCCGTTAAACTTCTCGATTTCAAACCGAGCACTCTGAGCTTTCACCATCTTGTATCAACCAAAAAACAATCTCCAATTCCAAATTTTTAACGAATAAAGTTAATATATTAAAAAATGCCTTTGTCTTTTATTACACTGCCTTTACTTTTCATAAAAAAACCTTCTACTGTGAAAATTACAATAAAAAAAACCAAAAACAATTGCAATTTTAACTAATGCATTTCTTACCAATTTTTGGCGCGTTGGCGCTCTTCTACCAGCAGACAATCCGCGCTGGAGAGAAAAACACTTAGAGTGGCAAAATTGGCACGTCTATCCCCTTCGGATCCGCGCTAATCAGGATCTGGGCGCACTGGCGCGTTTAACAAGGTCGGATCCACGCCATTCTGATTATTGGCGCGCCTGTTTTACCATAGTCCGCGGCAATCGCAAAACAAACTCAGAACAAAATATTCTACCGCCACTCATTAGTTTTCTGCGAGTTATAGGTTCTAGCATAACACGCACCAGCAATCAATACGCACCCTCCATAGCCATTTTATGTCACGTGGTGTGCGGATCATTTTAGCGCTGATTAATTGATCATTTCAACGAAGAGCCAGACCCCCGCTACCGTATTGTGTGCACAGCTACCGTTTCAACCAGCGCAATTACATGTTTCAACGCTGCGTGGTGTGTCGTTGCTCTGCAATTCAACGCACTGGAGATTGGTGTGTAAAACAGTCAACGCACCTCCAGCCTCCAGCAAACATGAGCCCGCCACACCTCTGCTGCGCCACTCCTCCAACTCGCTCTGATACCACTTGTTAGAGCAAACGGTGCGCAGCAAAATAAAAAACATACACAACATATAAACACATCATCAAATGACACAGAGGTTTAACGTGGTTCACCCAACCAATCTGGGCTATGTCCACCAAACATAGGCATCGACAATCTTTATTATCAAACAAGAGATTACAAGATAATCAAGTTCCTCACAAACTCTCACACCCATCCCAATCCGTATGGACACCTATTTTATAGCTAAGAGAATCTAACTAACTCATAAATCCTTACACCTATTTTATAGCTAAGAGAATCTAACTAACTCATAAATCCTCTTACAACAAATATAGGATGCATTAACTCTCTACCAACAAAATAGAGCTAATATAACAACACAATCTTATTGTTGTCACCTACTAAGATTTTTGCCCATTTTATTGTTGAAAATATAATTTCAACTGTGCAACAGTTGAGCCATGTATCGGCAAGTTGGCATATCGGCGGGTTGGAGTATCGGAGGCAGGCAGCGATGAGCGATCGCCGATATCGCATCGGCGTATCGCAATAGAGGGCTTACAAATGGGCTTTATTATTATGCGATGAGCGATCGCCGATATCGCTATCGGCGTTTCCAATGGAGCATGGGCCTTTCGCATATATATTGTCGCGATCCGATGAGCCGGACCCGACGGGTGTTTAACATTTTGTTTCAATGTTATTTCAGTTCCGCTAGGGGCTTTCTCTTTTCGTGTTTTAATGTATTTCAGGCATGTGTTATAATATATATATATATATATATATATATATATATATATATATGAATCGGGGAAACCATGGGCACACACTCTTTTATATATATGAGCGCTATGCGATGAAGCCCGGACCCGATGGGATCCCGAAACATATTGGTTTAATATTTGAAGTCTGTCAAGAGGAATTTTTATGAGTTTTGTAGTGCTGCTCATATACTTTCAAATATAAGGAGAAACAGAGAATTGGCGCGGAGCTGGTTAAACAAAGGGCATGCAGCAGTACAGCAGTAGGCGACTGCATTCAATTCACAAGTATGGCCGAGAAGGAAGACATTGAATTCCTCAGCCACCGCAGTAAATATGCAACTCAGCCGAGGACAGGAAGGACAGCCTCGAGCAGTTCACAGCATGGGTCTTCATCCTCGTTCATTAATTCATTCAAGTTTTGTTTTTGTTGTTGAGAGTTGTAGTCCGGTGTGGGCGTGTTATTGTCTGTAGTGTGAATGTATGAATGTTGTGTAGAAGCGCAGTAGCGCAAGTGGATGTATGTTTTACAATACGCAGCAGCGTAGAATGTAATCTGAACTGAATGAATAGAGTAGCACTGTGTTTTTGGTGAATCCCTCTGAGCAGAAGAGGAAGAATTTTGTATCAGGCTTTTCATTTTAATGAATACAGATCCTTGTTTATGGGTGTAATACTCTGTTCTAATAAATAATTTTTAGCCTTCCGTTGTGTGAAGATCCTGGAGAGAAACAAAGCATTGTTCTCTGTGTGCATTTTATATTGTGTTTTTGGGATTTTGACAGAAAAATCCCCAACATTTATTAAAACCGAAAATCTCAACAGACTACAGCTGATTTCCAAATTATGGGTGGCCGTTGGGAGAGGGAGCTTAACATCGCATCCATCTCTATCCCATCCATTCATCTGTCTGTCTCTTCCATTAGCCGTTTCATTACTCTTGTCTTTTCCATTTCTAGTCGTTCCGATTAAACACAGCTCATCGTTGTTCTCTGAAATCTGACTGGTTTCTCTGAAATCTGCCTTGACATTGCCTACGTTTTATAAAATCTTCCTTGACATTGACGTTGGGATATCTTTCTACATTTTGTTCCGGCTAATTCTTTTCTTCTACTATCATACTCGTGGTTGTTTTTAACTTTGAACTGTGAGTAAAGCGGAATCCTTTTATTCTCTAGGCAAATTTTCATGCAAATCTTCCTAATTGATTGTTTATTTCTAATGTTTTCATCACTAAGATTTAGTGTTCGCAAGATTCAGGCAGAATTTGGCATTGCTGTAATATGAATTGGGACCGGGGGAAGCTCTTTATTGGTGGACCTAACACAACGATAGAGCAACTGAAGATTATTTTAGCATGTTTGGAAAAGTCGTGGAAGTAGAAATCAAGAAAGACAGTACAGTCGGCAATAGGGTTTGGCTTTCTTGTTTTCTGTGGCAGACGCAGTTCTCTTGGAATTCAGGCACAAGATTGATGGCAGAAGGGTAGGCTTCTTTTCTACACACTAATGTAAAGTTCTAATTTAAAAGTTTACTAGTAATGTAAAGGACTAATCTAATTTAAAAGTTTACAAGTAAGGACTAATTTAAAAGTTTACCAGCTGTAACTTGTGCAGATCTTTTAGCTTTTTATTAAATATTTAGGTGGACCTTAAAAAGGTAGTGTTTGTTTTATAAGACTAGATCAAAAATAAACATGGTTGTGTTGAAAAATATATTAATTTTACATGTATTAAGCTTAAGCTTTGGTAGCGGTTTTTAGAACTATAAACTAATTAGACATCAACTTAGTTTTATTTACACAGCGTTTCGACGGAGAGGTGGTGCCTTTTCGCTAAATTATATAACACGATTATTATGCTTCAACATGTTCAGATTCAACATCTGAGACCACAGCCGTCACCTGATTACTGCAGGATCGATAAAATTTATAAAAAAAAATGACCAAGAGCTACGGAAAGCGGGAGAGAAGCCTAAGCCCAACGGATGTAGATCACACTGAGAAGTATAAGTATGAAGCAATACCTGAGGAGTTTTTCTGCCCAATTTCAAAGAAATTCATTTCAGATCCTGTTAGAATCCCCAACTCTAACCTCACCTACAATCGAAAGTCTGTAAAAGATCTGCACAAGCCAGAAGATGTGGTTCCCGATCTGAGAATGAGAACTGTTATTGAAGAATGGTTCTCTCACTACGACCTCAACCCTCCCTTCCAATTTATCTCCAATCAAGACGACGTCGTGGCGGCGTCAATTTCTGTGGCGCAGCAACTCAATGAGAACCTCCTCCGTGAATTCAGAGACGCGCTCGACATCAACCCCAACCTGCTGGACGATGGAGGCGGTATCCGTTGTGTGGCGACGCTGTTATCGCACCAACAAGAAAATCTGTCTTCCGATTGGGTGGCTTTGGTGCTTTCTATCGTTGCTCCCTACGATGACGTGGAAGGAATATTTCAAGTCCCGGCAGACATACACCCTGAGTATTCCCTTCTTGCTCCGATATCAAGAGCATGCCAACCTCATCTGCGCCCCGCCAAGAATGAGGATTTTCAAAAGGGTTTGATAAGTCTGGTTCACGCGCTCGTGATAAATAGCCCTGATGTTTCTGCCATGGCAGGAAAGTTGGGTGGAATTATACAGGCACTTGTGTTATACATGTGGCCTGTACGGGAGTATTGTATACACAAACAGTATTACAGAAAGCTACTGAGCACCTTAGAACGCCTGTCGGAGAACCAGGAAAGCTGCGAAGGCATGGTTGATGCAGGCATTATTGGAATTCTTTTCATTCTCTTTGACTACGGGGTTTCTTCGACGGAGGAACTTAGTAATAATCACCACAAAGAAACGACAAAACTGGCACTGGGGAGTGATGTGGAGGAGGGTCAGCTGATGGTGATCAAGACTTGTCTGAAGGTTCTGGATAGGGTGTGCCGCCATTCGGAAAGGGCACGGCAACGGATAGGGAAGATGGGGGAGGATGAAGTGGACGCGTTGACCAAGGCTATTTACGTGTGCTGCGGTATGAATGAGAGAGCCGCCGTTTTCAAAGGGTTGCGCGTTCTTGACCACTGTGATGGCTATCCGCGTCATGCACTTGCACTCATTATCAAAAGACGTGCGGCGGAATATAACCTTGAAAGTGGAGATGACAATTAGGTTATTGGTTTTGACTCTTATAGAAGTGCAATCATATTTTAAATATGACTATTCAATTTTCACGTTTAAAAAAAAAATTAATGGCCTTTTTAATAATCTAATTGAAAAATTTTAACAGTTTTACAAAATTTTATATCATTAATAATTGTTTTTGGAGGTAAAAGTGCTTGAGGTGGTTTATCGCAACTTTATATTCTCCATGTTATTAGGTACATTATCAGATATATTTTTAATTTAGTCAGTCATATATATTTTGATTTTATTCACTCATGTTTTAATAGTTAATCTAAGGCACATTATATATAGTTCATAGTTTGCCATTGGTGGTTACGATCCATTTTAAAAGAAATAATATTAAAAGTAATCATATTAATAAATTTTGTTGTATATTTTAATTTAATTTTAATTAAAAGTCCAAGCCTGTGATTGAAACATAAGGATTTATTTATAGCAAGTGAGGTGACACTTCATTTCCTTATGTGATTTTTGAGTTCTCATATGTATTTTAAGCTCTTTCATGATTTTTGGACTATGTAATCACTCTTTACATTCTTCATGTAACTATTGGATTTTCATTTACAAAATTTACATTCTTATTTTTTGTAATTACAAACAAATATTTTCCAAAATTGTGGTAAAATTCCACAAAATATAATGAAGTACAAAACATTCACATTGGTGGGAATTTCGACTCGATCACAGTGACATGATGCTTTGTTATAAGATGTTGGTACCAAGCTTTATATTCTTCTATTATGTATCCAAATTTTTCATGCGGTAGATCAAGTTATATCTGGTTTTTCCCTCCAACGCATCTAGATATATAGTATTGGAGTCTGTTTGTATGTCGTTCCATAACATGACTAATTTCATATGTATATTTGATCGCTCAGTTACATATTGTAGAATAGAGTCTTTTGTCACTTCTAACTCATCATGAGTTACAGTCGCCTATCTAATATTGTTTAAGAACTCTTCTATCTCTTACTTGATAGCATTCCTTCTCTTCACTTCCCCAAGTGCATATACAGAAGGCATTTTGTGCATTCAAACCAATGCATCTAATCCATTATTCAGTAGCACATTTGTTGAAATCGTGTTGGTTACATGATTATTGAGTTGCTCATAGATCTGTATGAACATTCTTATATCTACTTTATCGATTTCAGAATCATGCATTCCTTTCCTAACCAACACTATAAGTAGATTCAAATATTTGGCACACCACTCCTAGATCACATCTATGGCTGCATAAGTTGTCTTAAAGGCTTTCAGATTCTCTTATAATCATTTTTGTACCCAATACAAGTTGAAAATAATTAATATTATTTTGTATTAATGGAGAAATGGTTACATAGTTGTAACGTATCTCCTTAGTTTAGGATTTGTTCCTAGAGTTTAGGAGTGTGGTTGCAACTTCCTGATTTCCAGAGTTGTATTTAATGATGTAATCTTTTCATTAATGGTAATAGAGTGTACGAGAGTGATCTCTTTGTTTTGTGAGTGTAGTCTCCAGGTGCAGGCCACACCTGTGAGCTACATCTCCTTCTTTTCAATTCTGTTCACATTTTATCTTGGTATCAGAGCTCAGATTGGGTGAGCCTCATCTTTTATCACCTTTGTCGGTGAGCTTGGACTCGGAATTTTTTTTTTCCTGAGTAGAAGGGAATTGGTGCTCTTTTCGCATTGACAGTAGCGCCAGGAGGCGGAATTGGCGCGACTGTTATGATATTAATCTTGCCAGGAGGCGGAATTGGCGCGACTGTTAGGATATTAATCGCGCCAGAGCGCTAGAACACCCGATTGGCGCGGAATTTCATGGATTAATCGCGCCAGCAAATTTACTCTAAGTGATTTTTAATTGGCGCGGATTTTTCGCTCGGGAAAGCACCAATACGCACGGGAACGCACCAATCTACCTTCAAGGGGATCTGTGGGAAGCCTCATCTTCGTTTGGCGATTTGCGAGGGGTGCAGATCGGCGAAGTTGTAGATCTATCCGGGAGAGGCAAATCGAATCAATTTTGATCGGATCAATTCTTCGGCTATATTGAAAATGCCGAATTTTCTCATCGGAGCGGGATTGCCAGACACTATAGATCGGTGGCAAAAGTGACAGATCGATCTGACAGGTATCGTTTTTTGTTGTTTGGTAGATTCATTTTTGTAGATCTGATCAGAATGAGTAATACGATGGAATCTTACCTTCACGAGTCTGGTAAACTCGATGGATCTAACTTCACGAACTGGAAGTTTAAGATCTAGACTTTGCTTGAGGGTGTGAATGCATGGTCCATAGTTACAGGTGATGAGCAGAAGCCGAATGCGGGGACGTAGGAGCAAGACTAGGATAAACGAGAGAACAAGGCGAAAGTTTTGTTGAAAATGTCTGTGAAGGACAACGTTATTGTGCACATCAGAGACTGTAAAACGTCCGCGGAGATCTGGACGACCATCAAAAATCTGTATCAGACCTAGAACACAAGCCGAGTCTTGGCACTTAAAAGCAAGCTATTTTTGATGAGGATGAACGAAAATGAGACTGTTGCTGCATTTGTTGCGTGAATCAAAGATGTGAAAGACGGATTGGGGAACATCCGAGTGACATTGTCTGACTCTGATCTTGTCGCAATCACACTAAACGAGATGTGAGAAGAATTTCAAACGTTCATCACTGGATTGGCGACAAGGGAGAAAGCGCCCACATTTGATGATCTGACAGGGATCTTGTAGCAAGAGGAGGAGCGGCGGCAGAACTTGAACCCCCAAAGTGATGATCTTGCGTTGATGGTGAAACGACGATCATTCAAAGGAAAGCAGTCACAGCGGAAATCAAAGCAGAAAGGAAGAACATCACATAAAAATTCACATTCACATAAAGGTATGCTTGCAAATCATTCTGAAAATAAATGTTATTATTGTGGAAAGAAGGGTCATATACAGAGTGAATGTTATAAGAAGCAAGTTGATGATGCAAAGAGGAAGCAGACAAATGCAAAGTACAGAGGATACTTTGTTGAAGAAGAAGATAAAGACTTCAGTCATGAATTTCGACTATTCACAGTCAACTGTGACCTCTCAGCATCTAATGAGGACGATATTTGGTATGTCGACTCCGAAGCATCCTCTCACATGACAGGTAAAAAGGAATTTTTTGATAGTCTTGAAGAAAGTATAAATGGATCAAAAATATACCTAGGAGATGATAGTGGATACGAGATTAAAGGTTTTGGGGTGATTTTAGTCAAGTTACCAAATGGAAAAATTAGTCACCTTAAAAATGTTTTATATGTACCTGGAATTAAGAAAAATCTGATATCTGTATCCATGATGGCTGATCAAGATATGCAAGTCAAGTTCTTTAACACTCATTGTGTGATAAAGGATTGCAGGAATGAAATAGTTGCAACAGGAATGCGAGTTGGAAGCCTATACAGACTGGATGAAAAAAGTATACCAAAGTAAGCCCTGGTTGTAGGAGGATCGACAGCCGAACAACTCTGGCATCAGAGGTTCGATCACTTGAATTTGTAGGACCTCATGTTACTGCAGAAGAAAGGTATGGTTGAGGGGCTCCCTATCTTTCGTAATATTCAGTTAAATTGTGATGGTTGTGCCTTAGGAAAAATGCATAGAGAATAGTTTCATGTGCATGATAGGAGGAAGGAAACAGATATTTTAGAACTAGTGCACACTGATGTACGCGGACCTATGCAGACAAGGTCGCTAGGAGGAGCATATTATTTTCTGTTATTTACTAATGACTGTACTAGATATTCATGGGTTTATTTTTTTGAACAAGAAAAGTCAGACTTTCCAGTGCTTTATAAAATTTAAAACCTTGGTGGAAAAACAGTTTGGTAAGAGTATAAAATTTCTCCGATCTGATCAAGGGGGAGAATACAAGCTAAGGTAATTCATGAAATTCTGCAAATCTCATGGGATTGTTCAGCAGTATACAGTGCCAAGTACACACCATAGCAGAATGGAGTTGCAGAGCGCACAAATAGAACCTTGGTGGCGTGCGCAAGGAGCATGTTACAAGGTAAGGGTCTGTCTAATAGTTTTTGGGCAGAGGCTATTAACACTGCTGTATATTTGAAGAACGGAAGTCCTACCAGGTATCTTGGCTTCAAAACCCCTTTTGAAGCTCTATATGGATTTAAACCAGCAGTAAACCATCTAAGAGTATTTGGGTCAAAAGAATTTGCCCATATACCCAAAGATGATAGAAAGAAATCAGACCCTAAAACAGTTAGATGCATCTTTGTTGGTTATGGCACAAAATTTAAAGCATATAAATTATTCAATCCTGAGTCTCATAAGACATTTGCAAGTAGGGATGTAGTGTTTCATGAACAGGTACAGGAAGGGAAAGATGACGTTGGTGATGATTGGCACATTCCATTGTTGATGGAGGAAAGGAGTGAGGATGAAAGAGAGCAGGAGTAGAAAGAAGAGAAAAAAGAAGAACAGGAAGAAGGTGAGAATGCAAGCCCAATTATAGCAGAAGAAAAAAAAATTGAGGTAAGTCCCCTACCAAGGAGATCAGGTAGGAAGACACAATTACCATTAAAATTGAGAGACTATGCTTTGATGTCAAAAGTTTTGAACATTGTAGAGTCCACTAATTACAAAGAAGCTAGTCAATTTAAGGAGTGGAGAGCTACAATGAATGAAGAGATGGAATCAATTCTTAGAAATGATACTTGGGATTTAGTTGAGCTGCCTAAGAATAAAACACCCATAGGATGTAAATGGTTGTTTAAACCAAAAATGAATGCAGACGGAAGTATAGAGAAATTAAAAGCCAGGCTGGTTGCAAAAGGATATTCACAGCTGGAAGGTATAGATTTTGATGATACTTTTGCACTGTAGCAAAGTTAAATACAATCAGAATGCTTATTGCTTTAGCTACTAAATGTAATTGGGAATTACACCAGCTTGATGTTAAATCTGCATTTTTAAATGGTGATTTAAAAGAGGAAATTTACTTAGTACAGCCAGAAGGATTTGTAAAGCAGGGGCAGGAACATCTTGTTTGCAGATTGAAAAAGCCTTTATATGGTTTAAAGCAAGCACCCAGGTCTTGGTACGAAAATGTTGATTCTTTCTTTTTAGAGCATGGCTTTCATAGAAGTTTAAATGACCCAAATTTGTATACCAAGTACAATAATCAGGGGCAGATTATTTTGATTTCTTTGTATGTGGATGACATGATTATAACAGGAGATGCAGATGACTTAATCAGAGGAATCAAAAGGCTTATGGCACAAGTTTTTGAGATGAAAGATCTCAGAAGTCTTCATTACTATTTGGGATTAGAAGTATGCAAAGATATTGGGCAAACTTTTCTTACCCAAGGGAAGTATGCAAGAAATCTGTTAGAAAAGTTTGGTATGGATCAGTGTAGATCAACAGTGACACCTTTGCAGCAGAATCTGAAGTTGAGTAGTGACGATGGCACTAAAGAGGTTGATGTTACAATGTACAGACAGCTGGTTGGCGGCTTGATATATCTTACAACAACTAGAACTGACTTGGCATACTCTGTTAGTGTGTTGAGCCAATTCATGTAAAAACCGCTTGAAAGTCACTGGGTAGCAGCAAAAAGCGTGTTCAGGTATCTTTGTGGTACTGTTAATTATGGTATTTTATACATTGACGCATTTGATGTTACTCTAGCAGGTTTGTCAGACTCAGACTGGGCAGGTAACTTGGATGATTAGAGGTCCATCACAGGTTACGCATTCAACATAGGATCCGGGGTCATAGCATGGAGAAACAAGAAGCAGAGTACTGTAGCTTTGTCTTTGTGTGAAGCTGAGTATCAAGCATTGTGTGCAGCAACATGTGAAGCGATCTGGTTGAGAAGGCTTCTCAAAGATGCAGGAAAAGAACAGAAGAATCCCACTTCCATCAAAAGCGACAACCATAGCACCATTATATTGGCATACAATCCAGTGTTTCACAAAAACACCAAACATATAGACACTCAGTTCCATTTTGTTAGAGAGAAAATACAGTCAAAAGAAATTGCTGTTGAATATTGTAAAACTTGTGACAATGTGGCTGATATTTTTACAAAGCCTCTTGCACGAGTGAAATTTGAATTATTTAGAGGGATGTTAGGAGTTCAAGAGAATCCTTTCTCCATTAAGGGGGGGAGTTGAAAATAATTAATATTATTTTGTATTAATGGAGAAATGGTTACATAGTTGTAACGTATCTCCTTAGTTTAGGATTTGTTCCTAGAGTTTAGGAGTGTGGTTGCAACTTCCTGATTTCCAGAGTTGTATTTAATGATGTAATCTTTTCATTAATGGTAATAGAGTGTATGAGAGTGATCTCTCTATTTTGTGAGTGTAGTCTCCAGGTGCAGGCCACACCTGTGAGATACATCTCCTTCTTTTCAATTCTGTTCACATTTTATCTATACAAAGGTACCACCACCTTATGTAAAGTGATCATTTCCTCATACAACTAAGCACTTCTGGATCTATGTCATGGACAAAATGTCATTGAAAGAGGAAGAAAGGCAGTTGATTGATGGCCCTCACACACTCACCTTTAGATGCAAGGTGGCAACATGGATGTTGTATATGGTGACTAGAGAGAATGATGAGACATCTCATTGTCAGGGTTTTACGCAATTCATCAAGGTCTGTTTCAAGGTATTGTTATTGGTATTGTTTATGGTTTTTTTGCAATATTTAGGTTGCCTATGAAGGTACCTCAATAGGTTCGCCATCCAGGATCAGACGACCTAGTCTCTATGGACGTCGACTGTGGGTATGTTAACCTAGTGTGTTTTACTCATGCCGTTATCCCTGTGATTCAATTCTTTCGATTCTTCGTTGGAGACATGTCTGTAAGACGATGTATTGGGTTAGAAAAGAAATCTTCCGTGAAATTTGGGAGGAAAGAATCATTTACTCTGATGGGTTATCTGAATATAATAAAATTATCTCAGCCTGTTATGGAATTTTTCTTTCTAGGATGTGCATGTATTTGGGTATGAATATTGGAATTTGGTTTTCACTTCCTACATGGGTGATCTTTTCTATTATTTCATCTCTTTGATGTACATGTTGCCTCTTAATAAAAGGGGTCTCCTGGGAAAGGAAAATCTTGAATGGATTACAAGTCTTGCTCCAAGAAGGCTTAGGGAGGCATGGGTTGCTATGTTTGGGTTTTCTTGACACACCCAACTCATTATCGTGTTCAAAGATACGGTTTATAGCCTTAATGCTTACAATTTTGTGGTATTTTTTTGTTGCAATTATACAGGTTTGAATTATCAATGTTGTGCTAGGACACTCAGCTAGTCACTTGTCTCGAGCTAGAGATTTTGGCACTTGATTTCAATTTATTTTATCACCTTCATGGTTGGTAGATTTGTAGTATGACACATCCATCATCTAGCAAAGACAACTCAACAAGGGGATGTCATGGGAGGAATCAGAGTGGCCATTAGAGGTAAGGAAGAAGTCAACTCCAACCCCGTCTAGTCAGGCGATAGGGTCATAAATCCACCTCAAGCCTAATTCAGGAAGTTTCTTAGGCCCACAAAGCTAGTACTAAACCTCAAATTTGCAAGTTAATTTCTAGGTGGGAATAGGATTTAAACCAACAAGAAACAAGCATGGATCTAGATATAAAGGAATGGTGAGATCTGATGTCGAACCTTGGACATTCCAGAGGTCGTTCCTCTCAATACAAGAAAATTGTTTATCTTTACTAGTTGATGAAGAATATTGTGGTTAGAGCCTTGTCGACTCCCTCAAATGGTCACTCTAAGGATAATACATAACTCCAGGAATTTCAGCTCATATAATTCTAGATTCAACAACATAATGTATGTCTTAGCCGCATAGAAACCCATATTCTATGTCTCCCTTAGACAGAATTTCCAAGTTCTAGTGCAAAAGACCCAACACATATCAACTCGTCCTATGAATAATAGTATGACTTGCATAGTTTGGATTTTTAATTTTTTCTTTTTATAGATGAGCGTTCTACGGAGTTTGATATTTTGTCTTAGTTATCTAATCACTAGGAGAATTTAGGGTAATCAGACCTATATAGCTAAATCTTTTTTCATAAACACAAATACATGAAAAACAATGATTTGCATGTATTATATCTCCTAAAAACACCATTGCATTCAATTATTAAAGTAACTCAATTATTCCCATTATTCCAATTATTCATTTATCAATTTACAACTAAAACTAAATTATTTTATAGGATTTTTTTTATTTGACATAGGTTTTTTTATTTTGTAGAAAAAAAAAAAGATAAAATATTTCATATAAATAAAGTTGGAATTCAATACATTATTTAAGAGGGTGGTATTGCCATAAAAAAGACAACAATTATTTCTCTCAACAATTATTGTAATAAATGATTTATATTTCAATATAATAATTTAGAAATATTTTATACAAAACAATATCATTAATAAAATAAAAAATATTTAAAATAATTTACAATTTATTAAAAAATAATTTGATATAAATATATCTAGTAATATATATAGTGAATAAGAAAATTATACATGTATTAGCTTATGATAAACTGAATAAGAATTAATTGCACGGAGTACACCATTTTCATATATATGAAAATGAAATATGCAAAAGAAAATTCATTAGCATTTAAAACAATAAAAATAAATGAAATTATGCTATTTTTTTATTTTAAAATTTAATTTAACTTGTTCCAATTAATTTATTAAAATGATGAATTTGACCAAATTTAATTTATTCAGTGAATTGAGTTTTATATAGTATAGTATTACATGATCTCTTAATTTATTATTGAATATTGAATAGTATAATTTTTTTATTTTTAATATATATATTATATGTGTTTTTTTATTTGATTTTGTTTTACTATGGATGAGTTCTGGTTATTAATATATATTTTGTGTATTTTTTATTTATAAATTAGTATAATTATCTATTAATACAGTATAGGATGAATTATAAGCAATTTGAATTTTGATAGGTTTTTAGAATAAACAAATTTATAATAATTTAAGAATAAATCAAATTTACTTTGAGGTATGTTTGCAATATATAAGCATTAAATATACTATTTTTAAATCCATGAAGAGTATCATATCTATATTGAAACAACATGTATTTAAATAAGAGTTTTATCAATAACACTAACATAACAAAAAGAAATTGCATCATCCAAGAAAGTAACCTAAAATAATATAGGCAAATTCTCAAAATTAAAGCTTAAAGCAATGACAATGTAAGTGTGGGGATCTCATTCTTAGTTGACTCCATCAACATTCTCAATTTCTATGTATGTCACAATTGCTTCTCTCTTCTAGTTATAATAATTTTCCTCTTCTCCTCCTTGAGCTTATTATTTTAACTAGTTTCTTCCAAACCTAGTGTCTTATACTTTATGTCTATCTAAATCATTTTATGCAGAATAACATGTTATTGCATTTCCTTTCACTCCACAACCTTTACAACAATAACTTTGTTAAATTATGTTACAACAATCTTCTATCTAACCCATATGCTCAAACAATTTCCCCAAATTATGTTTTCTTTCTAACCCAAATTTCAAGTCTCTCGATTTTTTATTTCATTAGGCTTGAAAAACACTAGTGGCAATGTTATATTGTTTCCATAATTACCATTTTCACTTTGATGACTTTTCTTTCCTTCCTCAATTCTCTACATTTCAAGGCAACTAAAAATTTCGAAATCTTAAGTACCATTTTTCTTCTTCTCCTTTTATTTTTTATTTTTTATTTCCATCTTACCATACGTAAAAGTTAAAATAAATAAATAAAATATATTTATTTAACATAAACTAAATAAAATGATAACTATGAAAAATAACTCAAAATAGATATTTTTCATCTTTGTTATTTTAATATTAAAAAAACAAACACATTTTCCATTTTTTATAATTATAAGGAAATTTAATAATAAACACATTTTCCATCTTTCATAATTATAAGGAAATTTAATAAAAAGTTAATGGTAGATTAAAAGTTTTGTTGTTTATTAGATATTTTAATTTTGGTTTTTAACTTTCTACTTGCTATTGGCTTGGGGTATTATTATGGAAATTATTATTTTGTTTTTATTTTTGAAAGCAAAGAGGATATGGATATGATTTATAAATTTCAGTCTTATTTTTTGGGATCGAAGAGGATGTTTCTCACCCATGGACCTGTTGTAGTCACCAACAACCCCTTCTTTGTTTGGTATTAGCAATAACATCAAGCAAAGGGGGACCCTTAACAAAAAATCCCAAAAATATTTTTATTAAAATTTTTGTATTTAACTCCCTAAAAGCTATATCGCATCGCAAAGGGAGAGTGAAACGTTTTCCTATGCGCATAAATTAAGCTGCAAAGAAGCGATGCGACATTCATCTCATCGCATATTTTTGAAAGCGCCTTTAAAAGAAAATCTAAGGAATCGCCAACGGCCGATATGCGACGTCGCATATCGCAACGTCGCATAAGCAGCGCACAGTGATCAAATGAAAAATGCGATATTGCGATCTGCGATCTGCGATCTTACGACTTGCGATTTTGCGATTTGCAATCTGCGATGAATGAGACTATCAATTGCTGCGATGCGAATCGCAGAAACCACTCATCGCAAAGTTTCTTCGGCATGATCTTTAAACCCAAAATGGAGTGCGCACCTTAAGGGAAATTAATGATTGCACGCCTGAGTATCCAAAGATGATCGTGTTGCGTTTTTCGAAGAGTCAAGTCATTATGAGTGTCATGATTATGCATTCATTAGAACTTAAAGCTTTCATGTCAATCTTTTCGTCAATTCTCTTTTCCTTTGCGTGAACTGTAAGGCAACAACTAATATAAATCTATATGCAGGAAACATCTAAGGAAAAGGGGAAAGCGCCAATACTAGAAGAACAGAGAGGAGATGCCTTCGCAAATGGATGCCGCATGGAGCAGGGCCGCGGATTCCAGAGTATCACTCAACAGACACTGATGAAAATAGACTATCCAAGACTCAGAGTCAAAGGCGCACAAAAGCAGCATGTTTGCAAAAGATCCTGAAGCTCAGATTGGACAAAGCAAAAAGAAATATGCTGAAGAGGGAGGACGCTCCAGAAAAGCCTAGAACAAAGAACAGAAGATTGTCTAGGCAACGAAATCCCTAACTCATTGAGTCATTCGCACGGCCGGAAACCGAAATAGCAACAGCACAATCAGTTTGAAACAAATCTGGGTTATACTAAGTATACACACAACAAATACACCCAGCCAGAGGAAGATTTTCAAAAATATCTTCTAGTTTGTCAGAAAGAGGTCCCAGCTTTTGTTATTTCTACTTTTATCGCTCGAGCAAAGGAAAAAGACAACCAGCCGACTCTTTCCACGCGAAACTTGCATTGCTTACAGTACTAAGGAGCAGATACAGAAACGGTTAGAAATTAGATTCAATTTTTAGAAATAAATTTGTTTTAGTAAAAGGGCGGTCATTTGAAGCCGTTTCTTAAATTTGTGTAATTAAGATTAGTTAGTTAGTAGTATTTAACCCTTCTCATGGCATTTGGAGAAGGGTCCGGAAATTTGTCAAAAAACTTGTCCTCAGAACATGCACTTTTGCACCCTCGGAGGGGGTTTTTGATGAATGGATGGATCAAGATTTATTTATGTTTGCATTTTAATGTCTGCTACTGATGTTGCACTTCTGTACTCTTAGTAGATGTTAGAAGTAAGTAGAGATAAATCGTTATTGCTTGAAGTTTTTGAGTGAAATCAGTCATAAATGGTACTTTTATCTCTTGATTAATTTCTGCTCATATTCTTAGAGTGACATACAGTTGAGTTGTTTATATGTTAATGTATGAATGTGTGGGTTACCATTTGGCACTTTTGTACGGTGGAGTCATTTGTTTGTGCTTGACATATGAATAACTGATTATGTGATATGCTGTTGACAACTGTTTTGCCTAACTTCTTATGCAGAATGGTTTATCTTAATTGATTTATATTCTAATGATAGTTGAATGATCTTTATTACCAGTTGTTGTATGAAATCTTTTTAGATCGCATAACGAAAGAATTTTACCCCGGGTTAGTATAGATTAGATGTGTTGTTTTTGTTAGATTACAGTAGCATAGAGTCAGTTTAGAGTCTAGAATTAAATTAGCTTAAAATTACCTTTAGATTAGCATCGTCAAAATCTACACACACACACACACATCTTTTAGATTGGGAAGCTAGTCCCATTATCCCTAGTCAGACCCGCTACACCAAACGGGCAAGGAGCCGCCAACCAGGTTCCCGACCGGGTGGGTATCCCCCTTGTTGTTGACCCGATTTCGGGGCCCTCAACATATTTGGCGCTAGAAGGAGGGCACGAACTATGAATGGAAACTAAGTCAAAATCTAAATGCCATTCTGAGAGTAAATCACCCTCATCCACTCCCCCGACTTCTCCAGTACGGTTAAACCCGGAGTTAGAAGTCGCTCGAGTATCCACCGCTGCTACCTACTCTAATATATCAAACCAACTCATTATTGAATCCCCTGAAATTCAAACTTTGATTCGTAAACTCCAAGGATTATCTATTTTTTCTCATAGGTCTGATAAATCTAACAGCAGCGTGACTTCGCAGTACAATCCTGCTCATCCTCTGACCAGATTGAAGAGTGAAAAATTTGGTATTCAACCAAGTGAACTCCCTCTCCCTACTAGGAAAAAAGCAAGGAAAGCACCACGAGAGTCTGGCCGTGAGACTCTTTCATCTACTTCGTCCATTTCAACCCCCTCACCACGAAGTCAACCACCCACATCCTCATCCCAAATCACTCATCCATCTTCCACAACCCTTCCTCTTCAATCATCAAAGATCATAATATCTTCATCTTCTCAGCATCAGTGATTATCTTCTGCACTTTCATTAACTAGCAGCTCTACGATGGCCCAGTCTCCATGGAACAATCCTGGGGAGGTTTTAATGCCTCCACCCCTGAGCCCAATACCAGCCCATCCTGAGAAATGGCTACCTAAGTTCAATCCAGAAACATGCATGCTAGTTGAAGATCATATCAATAATTTCATGCTTTCTGTTAATCTCAACGGAGTTACTAACGAAGATGATGTCGTCCGACTTTTTCCTTACACAATGTAAGGAACAGTCGGGTCATGGTACTTTTCGTTACCTTCCGGGTCCATCACAAGTTGGGACATCTTTCAAAGTCAATTCCTCACCAAGTTTGGTGATGACAGATCGACAACGACATTGATCAATGACCTATCTAATCTTAAAGCTGAGGCTAGAGAACCCATTAAAGATTTCAATTTATGGTTCAATAAGATCCTCAACAAAATTCCCAGTTCTTCTCAACCCAGCGAGGAAGTAAGATGTGAATGGTACATCACGGCCTTACCATCAAACTTGGCTATCTTCGTAGATAGGGCAAACAAGACGACCTTAGTTGAAAACTTAACTGAGGCGTTAGCAGTAGAAAAACGCGTAGTTGCCCTAGAAAAGAGATCTGCAATAGAAGAACGCAAATCTAAGAAAATATCTTTCAAAGAAGATGCCAAGAAGAAGCAAACGAAAGATCCTTTCGATATGGAAGGATTACAAAAGGTGTTAAAGGCCATGTCCAATGAGATGATTGATATAAGAAAACAAGTAGCAGAAACTTCTTCAAAAAGCCCTACAGATCTTTTAAAAGAAACCATCCCATGGAGGTCAAACCACCCAATGTTGTCTCAAACATCGAATCTGAAGAAGAAGAAGAAGAAGAGAATACCACTGAAGGGCAGTCCGATGATGAAGAAGTTGTGGAACTACAAGGAATGTGGGATTTCATCCTCCCACAAGAAGAGGATCAAGAAGCATTTCTGGTTAGCACACGAAGCAAAAATCAACTTGATCCTCCCCAAACTACCCCTAAACAGAAGGCCGCGAGCCCTGCAACAAAAGATAAGGTCGCATCAAAGAAAACAACTGCTAGAGCGACCCAATTTAGCCCAGTCCAATCAGATCAAGCACCTCCATCAAGAACACTGATAGTGTCGGATGAAATGGAGTATAACATTATCGATGACATGAAAAAGACTAGGGCTAATATCACTCTTTACGAATTAAGCAAATTGAAACATCAACAGAAAATAATGATGAAAGAATTACATGCCGTGCCTACTACATCTTTACCTACAGTTGTAGCTTCCCACAACATGGGAAGACCTCCAACCAACATGATCAATAAGATTGATCCGAATGATATTGCTTTGATTGGAGGAAGGTCAAGATCCCATACTCCTCCTTTTCTTCTCACTTATGAAATTTTCAATAAAAACGTGCACAATTGCTTGGTTGATTATGGTGCTTCAACGAATATTCTACCCAGATCAATATGTACCAAATTGAATGTTCATCCTCAGAAATCCGCAGTGCGCATAGTTCAACTTGATCGATCTCAAGTCGAAGTGATTGGTGAACTTAATGAGGTGACCATAAGATTGTCGTCTAACCCGAAAGTATGCCAGGTTATCGACATTCTAGTAGCTGATATCCCTGAATTTTATGGTTTAATTCTTAGCAGGGATTGATCCGAAAAACTCCACGGATATTTCTCAACCGACTGGTCGCACATGTGGTTACCCTACAACGGTAAACCCAATCAAATAAAGGTTGAACGAGAGTTGCACCAAAAGTACATAGTGACAGAATTGGAAGGAGAGAACGAAGCAATAGCATACAACAACAGTATCATAGGCAATTACTTGGTAGATTCTTTCCTCGGCAATTTCAATGCTCACACCTCACCTTACTTAGAAAATTCAGTTGTATCCCAAGTTGAAAATTTCTCCCAAACTGATGATTCAAAGTGTTTTAATTTTTTAGATAACTCTATAAATACATCTTTATTTTGGAAATTATATTTTGATGGCTCTAAATCTAACGAGGGAGCAGGAGCAGGATGCGTTCTGATTAACCCAGATGGGAACAAGATCATGCTTACATGCAAACTTGAGTTCGATTGCACAAACAATACAGCGGAGTACGAAGCCTTGGTGCAAGGCCTATACAAAGCAATCGAGTTGAATGTTAAGTATCTTCAAGTCTTTGGAGATTCTGAAATTGTTGTCAAACAGGTACGTAACACCATACATTGCCTGTCAAGTCATTTAAAGCACTATCAATCTTTAGTACAAGATCTGACTTCACATTTCATAGCATTCAATATTTCGTCAATCCCAAGACTCCAAAATGCGAGCGCAGACCTGTTAGCTAACGTAACCTTTAGACTTATTCCCTCCGAAGATTTTAGTCCCGATAGGTTTTCAATAGAATTAATCTTTAGACCATCCATCCTTGACAACATCACCAACTAGAGAGTATTCAACGACGATCCAGACATTGTAAATTTCCTCACTTCTGAAGGATCCTACTCAAATCAAATAATTGACGAAGACCATCATGATCACCAAATTCAGCAAAATAGCACTGATAATGCTATACCTAAATCGGTGGTTAAGTTAGAAGATTTATATGATTTGAAAAGTCGGTTTAAAAGGTCTGCCAATTCTAAACTCTACAGTTCAACTCTGAGCTATGAATTAGTGAACCTAGGAACCGATCAAACGCCGCAAAACGTTAATCTGGGCCACGGCCTAGCCCCTGAAGAAAAATCAGCATATATCCGTCTTCTGAGACAATACAAAAACTTTTTTGCATGGAATTACGATGAGCTGAAAACATACAACACTTCTATCATTCAACACACTATCCCTATGATTGACAATGAAAAACCTATCCAGCAGAAGCTCAAAAAAATCCACCCCAACTTAGAAAATCAGATAAAGACTGAGCTAAATAAATTGTTGAGAGCCAGAATAATTTTCCCCGTCAGACACTCCAAATTGGTATCCAATATGGTGCCCGTTAGAAAGAAAAACGGAAATATCAGGATCTGTATTGATTTCCGGAATCTCAACAAAGCCTGTCAGAAAGATAATTTTCCCCTCCCACCTATGGAGCAAATACTACAGGCAGTAGCGGGCTCAAAATTAATGTCTTTCCTGGATGGATTTTCAGGATACAATCAAGTGCTGGTACATCCCGATGATCAGTTGAAAACCACATTCCGAACCAAATGGGGCACATACACATATCGGAAGATGCCATTTGGTCTGATCAATGCCGGCGCTACCTTTCAGAGAGCCATGGACATCGCGTTTAAAGGTTTAGTCAATAAATCGGTAGTGATTTACCTGGATGATATAATAGTGTACTCCAAGAAGCGAAGCGACCATCTCAAAGATTTGAAACAAATCTTTCAAAGATGCTTAAGGTATGGAATTTCACTTAACCCAAAGAAATCTTTTTTCGCATTAAGTGAAGGGAAATTGCTTGGATTCATAGTGTCGAAATCTGGTATTCACATTGAACCTGACAGAATCAAAGAAATTTCTGAAATATCCATACCCCATAACAAAAAGGCCATGCAATCTTTCCTTGGACAAATCAATTTTGTAAAAAGGTTTGTCCCGGATTTTTCACGTATTATTTCTCCTTTACAAAATATGATAAAAAAGAATTCAAATTTTAAATGGGGTCAAGATGAGCACGAAGCATTCAACTTGATCAAACAAGCTATCATCAACGCTCCATCTTTAGCTACCCCAAATTTTTCAGAATCTTTCATCTTATACACTTTTGCCTCAGAGAAATCTTATGCCGTGATTTTAACTCAAGTAAATCAAGAGAAGGCGGAAGCTCCAATCACATTCTTTAGCTCGAACTTACAAGGTGCTGAACTCAATTATTCAGACGTGGAGAAACATGCATATGCCGTTTTCAAAGCAATCAAATATTTCAGACCTTTCTTACTTAAAGCCCATACCAAAGTCGTAGTACCGTTTCCAGCGGTAAGAAACCTTTTGGTACAGAAGGATGTGGGCAAAAAGAGAGCAAATTGGATTACCGCTTTACAAGAATACGATCTTGAGATCAAACCAGCAACATCGTAAGAGGTCAAGGCTTCTGCAAGATGTTAGCTGGAGCGTCGCAAATTCCTGAAAACTCATCTAAAGAGGTACACACGTATGAGGTAAGCCTAAACGACGCAGAATCATTATATGCGGACACCATTTATTATCTTAAGAACGGGTATGCTCCATCACACCTGGATCACACTAAGAAAAGAGCTATGAGGTTGAAAGCTAAACAATACCAGCTCATAAATGATGTTCTGTTTAAAAGGAATTACGATTCTGTACTTCTTAGGTGTCTTGAGAAAACTGAAGCCGAAAAGGTTTTGCAGGAACTCCACGATGGACCAGCAGGTGGACACTATGCTGGAGAAGCTACTGCGCATAAGATATTACGTGCATGATATTATTGGCCCACGCTGTTCAAAGACTCATACAATTACGTAAGGAAATGCCAAATCTTCCAGACTGCTGCAGGGAAACAAAGGAAATCGTCCATGCCACTACAGCCGGTTAACATCGAGCAACCATTCAGCCAATGGGGCTTGGACATAATAGGTGAGATCATTCCTCACTCTTCTAAGCAGCATAGGTATATCCTCACGGCAACAGATTATTTTACTAAATGGGTAGAAGCAGTTCCTCTCAAGACAGTTAATTCTAAAAACGTTATTGAATTCATAGATCAATTTATCATCACTAGGTTTGGATTGCCAACGGCCTTAATGTTTGATAATGCATCATACTTTTCAGGAAATGCAATGACTGACTTTGCACTGAAAAGAGGGTTCAAACTGAAATATTCTGCCAATTACTATCCGCAAGGTAATGGGCTGGCTGGATCGACAAACAAAAACCTAATCAGGATTATCAAAAGAACAGTCGACCAAAACCAAAAGAATTGGCACAAAGCGCTGGTAAATGCTTTATGGGCAGATAGAATCACGAAAAAAGCTTCAATCGGCACTTCTCCCTTTAATTTAGTTTATGGGAAAGAAGTGGTTCTTCCAACTCACTTAGTCATTCCCTCTTTGTCTTTAGTGCAACACATCGATGAAGTATCTACTTCCTCTTTACAACTGAGACAAATGGAGATAATCAAACTAGAAGAACGCCGAGAACAAGCTAAGAAAACCCATGCTCATCACCAAGCGCTAATAAAATCCTCTTTTGACTCAAGCATCATAACCAGAAAGAACTTTCAGATGGGAGATTTAGTTTTGAAATGGGATAAGGCTCATGAAGAAAAGGGCAAACATACGAAATTTCAGAAGCTGTGGCTTGGTCCTTTTCAGATTGTAGAAGTCATAGGCCCATCGACGTTTGTGTTGCAGGATTTGGCAGGTAGAAGAGATTCTTTGCCTGTGAATGGACAGATTCTTAAAAAGTATTTTCCATAGAAGATCATTCTTCTATTTTTGTAAGATAGTTTTAGTTTCTTTTATTTAGTTTTTTTTCTTTCTTATAAATAAAATCGGTTGTAAATGATCATTAAAAAGGATTCATGAAAGAGCACACCAACTCTCTATCAGATTTTGATTTCACTTGTACAATTAGCAAAACTTTTCGAAAAATCTGATTTTTATTATTGACAAATAGAGTTAACTTTAACCTGAATATGATATTAGTTTCAATCTCTCAAAAAACTTTGATGAAAACAACCTTTGGTAAAAAAATGTTTTATGCCAGCACAATGAAAGGTATCATCAATAATAAAATAAATATTCTCTGTAAAGATGTTGTTTTCAAACTCTATTATTGTCGTCCAGAGCTTTCTTAAGGAAAAACAATGACTTCCTCCCTGCTAAAGGAAACCACAGCATTCAGAGAAACAATCCGAGAAAACACTATATCTCAAAGAATAAGAGGTCTCATCACGAGTCGGCTTAACATGATCACAGATATTATAACTTGCTGACTTTGCCAATACTCAAGATTGTTGCAATCAAAAGACAAGGGGTCTCATGACGAGCCAGCTTGTTCAGCAAAAGTGTAAATCAAGTGAATTACTGTGTCATAATTTGGCCACCAAACCAAGACATTGTTCTTTAGAGAGTAAAAACGGAAAAAGTGTCAAAAAGGATTTTTCTCTGAAATGTTGTAAATAACCTCAAGCAGGAAAAAGGATCATTGCTGGATAACATGGTAACCCTGTCGAGGCTATGGACGCTTGCGGGCAGCAGAGGCTCTACCTACGACAAATGAGCATATTTTAAAGCCAGTACGCAGAGAAGACCTTATTTTATCTTTAAAAAGGACCAAGTAATGTCTGGTATGAATGCAAGAACTAAGCCTAAGGAAGCAAACAATTGGAATAAAAGAAAGGTTGAGACAAAGTATCATTGATAGGATAAGGGTTAATCTACTCTATCTGTCCATAAAAAAATTTAGACATATGAAAATTTTTCTGTTTCGGAAGTGGAAATGTCAATAGAAAAGCAGAGATAACTGGTTCTTCACAGTGAATCGCCATTGTTGTGGTCACCAACAACCCCCCTCTTTGTTTGGTATTAGCAATAACATCAAGCAAAGGGGGACCCTTAACAAAAAATCCCAAAAATATTTTTATTAAAATTTTTGTATTTAACTCCCTAAAAGCTATATCGCACCGCAAAGGGAGAGTGAAGCGTTTTCCTATGCACATAAATTAAGCTGCAAAGAAGCGATGCGACATTCATCGCATCACATATTTTTGAAAGCACCTTTAAAAGAAAATCTAAGGAATCGCTGATGGCCGATATGCGACGCCGCATATCGCAAAGTCGCATAAGCAGCGCACAGTGATCAAATGAAAAATGCGATATTGTGATCTGCGATCTTACGACCTGCGATTTTGCGATTTGCGATCTACAATGAATGAGACTATCAATTGCTGCGATGCGAATCGCAGAAACCACTCATAGCAAAGTTTCTTCGGCATGATCTGTAAACCCAAAATGGAGCGGGCACCTTAAGGGAAATTAATGATTGCACGCCTGAGTATCCAAAGATGATCGTGTTGCATTTTTCGAAGAGTCAAGTCATTATGAGTGTCATGATTATGCATTCATTAGAACTTAAAGCTTTCATGTCAATCTTTTCGTCAATTCTCTTTTCGTTTGCATGAACTGTAAGGTAGCAACTAATATAAATCTATATGCAGGAAACATCTAAGGAAAAAGGGGAAAGCGCCAATATTAGAAGAACAGAGAGGAGATGCCTTCACAAATGGATGCCGCATGCAGCAGGGCCGCGGATTCCAGAGTATCACTCAACAGACACTGATGAAAATAGACTATCCAGCAGCATGTTTGCAAAAGATCCTGAAGCTCGGATTGGATAAAGCAAAAAGAAAAACGTTGAAGAGGGAGGAGGCTCCAGAAAATCCTGGAACAAAGAATGGAAGATTGTCCAGGCAACGAAATCCCTAACTCATTGAGTCATTCGCACGGCCGGAAACCGAAATAGCAACAGCACAATCAGTTTGAAAGAAATCTGGGTTATACTAAGTATACACACAGCAAATACACCTAGCGAGAGGAAGATTTTCAAAAATATCTTCTAGTTTGTCAGAAAGAGGTGCCAGCTTTTGTTATTTCTACTTTTATCGCTCGAGCAAAGGAAAAAGACAACCAGCCGACTCTTTCCGGGCGAAACTTGCATTGCTTACAGTACTAAAGACCAAATACAGAAACGGTTAGAAATTAGATTCAATTTTTAGAAATAAATTTGTTTTAGTAAAAGGGCGGTCATTTGAAGCCGTTTCCTAAATTTGTGTAATTAAGATTAGTTAGTAGTATTTAACCCTTCTCATGGCATTTGGATAAGGGTCCAGAAATTTGTCAAAAAACTTGTCCTTAGAACATGCACTTTTGCACCCTCAGAGGGGGTTTTTGATGAATGGATGGATCGAGATTTATTTATGTTTGCATTTTAATGTCTGCTACTGATGTTGCACTTCTGTACTCTTAGTAGATGTTAGAAGTAAGTAGAGATAAATCGTTATTGCTTGAAGTTTGTGAGTGAAATCAGTCATAAATGGTACTTTTATCTCTTGATTAACTTCTTCTCATATTCTTAGAGTGATATACAGCTGAGTTGTTTATATGTTAATGTATGAATGTGTGGGTTACCATTTGGCACTTTTGTACGGTGGAGTCATTTGTTTGTGCTTGACATATGAATAATTGATTATGCGATATGTTGTTCACAACTATTTTGCCTAACTTCTTATGCAGAATGGTTTATCTTATTAAGGAGTTTAGACTTCTGTGATCCATAACATTGTTTAGTCAAGCTAAGCCTGATTGGTTCTTCAACTTGTCCTGACGATGAACCACACTGGTTGGTTCGAAACGCGTCGACAAAATATTGGTTATGTGATTTTGCCGAAGATTATCTAAACAATGGTTTATCTTAATTGATTTATATTCCTATGATAGCTGAATGATCTTTATTACCAGTTGTTGTATGAAATCTTTTTAGATCGCATAATGAAAGAATTTTACCCCAGGTTAGTATAGATTAGATGTGCTGTTTTTGTTAGATTACAGTAGCATAGAGTCAGTTTAGAGTCTAGAATTAAATTAGCTTAAAATTACCTTTAGATTAGCATCGTCAAAATCTACACACACACACATCTTTTAGATTGGGAAGCTGGTCCCATTATCCCCAATCGGACCCGCTACACCAAACGGGCAAGGAGCCGCCAACCAGGTTCCCGACCGGGTGGGTATCCCCCTTGTTGTTGACCCGATTTCAAGGCCCTCAACAAGACCCTAGATTTTAATTTCAACATGGAAATTTTTTTTGCACATGTTTGGATTGGATTGCACCATATTCTCAATAATAAGAAAATAAATTTTCTTATGCTAGAATTCTACAAAAAAACTCGACAAATTTTTCGATGAGTATTGATAGTTTGGAAAAAATTGTCTAAATGATCCAACATCTCATCTTCTTTGTCATCTTCTCAAAATAATGATGATTAGAGAACATTCAAGTCAATTTCAAAAAAACACAATAATATCTATATAAATCTCATTACAAACTTGAACCTTATGAACACCCTCCCTTTATAATAAACATAAATCTTTTTGATAATAAGAAGTAATATATACATATTAGAGATTATTTTTTTTCAAGAAACAGATGAGTAACAAATTTATATATTCAAATAAGGTTGAAAAATAGGTGGAATTATTGAAAAAAAAAAAGAGATTGCTTAAAGTTGTACTTATCTTATAAAAGTGAAAGTATATATTTTTAATGGAACATTATTATTGGTGACTGAGTTTTGTTTTTTAAAATAATATTGTTAAGTGAAAGTCTACTCCTTATAAAATAAATTTATATATTCAAATAAGGTTGAAAAATAGGTGGAATTATTGAAAAAAAAAAAGAGATTGCCTAAAGTTGTACTTATTTTATAAAAGTGAAAGTATATATTTTAATGGAACATTAGAAGTTATTAGAGGTTACTGAGTTTTGTTTTTTCAAAATAATATTGTTGAAGTGAAAGTCCACGCCTTACAAAATATTAAAAATTATGAAAGTATATATTTCTATGGAATATTAAAAGTGATTAGAGGTAATTGAGTTTTGTTTTTACAATATAATATTGTTGAAGTGAAATTTTACACCGTTTAACAAAATATCATTCCAACCGTCAAAAAGTGATTAGAGGTAACCGAGATTTGTTTTTGCAATATAATATTGTGGAAGTGAACGTCTTCAAAATATTATTCAAGAGTCAAAAAGTCTCGAGTTCGAACTCCGCTTCTGATCGAACAATCACCTAAGTGTCATCTCCGCTTTCGCCTTCAAGGCTATATTCCGCCGCACGTCTTTTGATAATGACTGCAAGTGCATGACGCGGATAGCCATGACAGTGGTCAAGAACGCGCACGCCTTTCAAAACGGCGGCTCTCTCATTCAACCCGCAACACACATAAATAGCCTTGGTCAACGCGTTAACTTCATTTTCCGCCATCTTCCCTATCCGTTCCCGTGCCCTTTCCGAATGGCGGCACAGCCTATCCAGAATCTTCAGAGCCGTCTGTATCACCATCAGCTGACCGTCCTCTTCATCACCTCCCAGTGCCAGTTCTGCCGTTTCTTTGTAGTGACTATTACTAATTTCCTGCGTCGGAGAAACTCCGTAGTCCAAGAGAATGAATAGCATTGCAATAATCCCTATATTAACCATGTTTATGCAGCTTTCTTGGTTCTCCGACAGGCGTTCTATGGTGCTCAGTAGCTTTCTGTAATACTGTTTGTGTATACAATACTCCCGTACAGGCCACATGTATGACACAAGTGCCTGTACAATTCCTCCCAGCTTCCCTGCCATGGCAGAAACATCGGGGCTATTTATCACGAGCGCGTGAATGAGATTTATCAAACCCTTTTGGAAATCCTCGTTCTTGGCTGAGCGCAGATGAGGTTGGCATGCTCCCGATATGGGGCCAAGAAGGGAATACTCGGGGTGTATGTCTGCCGGGACTTCAAATATTCCATCCACGTCATCGTAGGGAGCAACGATAGAGAGCACGATAGCCACCCAATCGGAAGATAGATTTTCTGGTTGGTGCGATAATAGGGTCGCCACGCAACGGACACCGCCTCCATCGTCCAGCGTGCAGGGGTTGTTGTCGAGCGCGTCTCTGAATTCACGGAGGAGGTTCTCATTGAGTTGCTGCGCCACAGAAATTGACGCCGCCACGACGTCGTGTTGATTGGAGATAAATTGGAAGGGAGGGTTGAGGTCGTAGTGAGAGAACCATTGTTCAATAATAGTTCTCATTCTCAGATCGGGAACCGCATCTTCTGGCTTGTGCACATCTTTTACCGACTTTCGATCGTAGGTGAGGTTAGAGTTGGGAATTCTAACAGGATCTGAAATGAATTTCTTTGAAATTGGGCAGAAAAACTCTTCCGGTATTTCTTCGTACTTCTCAGTGTGATCTACATCCGTTGGGCTTAGGCTTCTCTCCCGCTTTCCGTAGCTCTGGGTCATTTTTTTAAAGTTGTATCGACCCTGCAGTAATCAGGTAACAGCTACGGTTTCATATGTTGAATATGAAGGTGTTGGAGCATAATAATCGTCTTATATAATAATTTAGTGAGAGGCGCCACCTTTTCGTCCAACGATTCGTTAATTTCAAACTTTATTGTTATATAGTTTTGAATACCATTTAAATAAATAACTAGCTGTAGCCTGTTAACAATTCAAGTAAATAACTAGTTGCTTTTAAGCTTCATTGTTATATAACTTTAAATCTTATAAAATACTTTATTGTCATATAGTTTTGAATACCATTTAAATAAATAACTAGCTGTAGGCTTGTAGCATGTTAACCATTCAAGTAAATAACTAATTGCTTTTAAGCTTCATTGTTATATGACTTTGAATCTTATAAATATTGTACTTTTGTATTAACAAAATAAAACCAAACAAAACTTACTTCATGAATTAAAAGGTGAAACTACATGCGAAAGAAAATTAATTACTAATAATCTACTCTAACGGTGGCTTGAAATGTGCATGGAAGTTTAGCATTAAGCCACATTTAATGTTGGAGTAGGTATCATAGAGACTATCACATCTGAAATCGTTTCAATTCTTACTCTGGCTTGAAATAAATGAATTGATTGTGGATGGAAGTTTAGCCTTAAGCCACATTTAATGTTGGAGTAAATATCATAGAGATTATCATATCTGAAATCGTTTCAAATCCCACCCTAGTTTGAAATAAATGAAATGACTGTGGATGGAAATTTAGCCTTAAGCCACAGTTAATGTTGGAGTAGGTATCATAGAGACTATGTTTAGCCTTAAGCCACATTTAATGTTGGGGTAGGTATCATAGAGATTATCACATCTAAAATCGTTTCAAATTCCACTTTGGATTGAAATAAATGAATTGATTGTGGATAGAAGTTTAGCCTTACGCCACACTTTATGTTGAGGTAGGTATCATACTTAATGTTGAAGTAGGTATCATATAGACTATCACATCTAAATTGTTTCAAATCCCACAAGCTGTATACTACTGAAGAGTAACAAAGTAGATAATTGATCACCATGGTAAAAACAAAAATCAATTACTATATAGAATATTAAAAAATAAAAATAAAAAATCACGTTGATCAAGGGATCATAATTAAAACAAAATATGTGAATTCTTAAGTCTGAGCTTTCTATATCTGCATCAACCAAACATTGGCAAATTACAGTGATGTGACTTGTAAAAATTATTCACTATCTATATATATAACAAAATTTAATTACCCTATGCTTTTACTAAATCTTCCACCAAAGCGTATCATGGAGTTAAGTTGACAAAACACGATTCAGTGGTTGTACATTGGTTTTAATAAATCTTTATTTAAGTGGTTTTACATTGGTTTTAATAAATCTTTATTTAAGTACATAGCCTGTTTTGTTCTAGGTTAAGACACATAACAAATAACTCTAGAGTACCTAACACATGCATAATCTTTACAATACTTCGTCTATTATTATTCATCAATCACTGTAGAATCATTATTTTAATAATAATCAATCATTAATAGCATCATTATTTCAATAATCATTAAGTCATCAGAGTTTGAGTGCTTATTTGTTCATTGCCTTGTAGTTTGTAGTTTCTCTTTGAGAATATCTCACCACCCAGACCTGAGTCTGGCAATTACGTGGAGACTCTCCCTTGATATCTTCCTCCTCGGAAGAGTGATATAAGGTATGTTATAGTCAGGTATCTTGGGCATCAAAACTCATTGCCCAGCCTCAAGTCACATACATCTTTGATACTATACTCAGGGTTTCCCACTGGTTTATTCCACCCACCTCAAGGAATTACGACTAGCTATATTCTACTCTCCTAACCCATGTGGGATTTTTCCTCTCCTGTCTTCTCTAGCACCTAAAGAATTCCTTGAATTCCTCTTTTTAGGAGATAGACCAGTAACCACCTTAACTATCTCATGAGGTTAAAGATCTTTTCTTTCAGTTCTTGTCAGAATAATTTAACCCTTAATATTCATTAATTATAAAATAAATATGTTGTGGCCACCCAACCATAATTCTTTAATGTTTTGTGTAGATTATTTAATGACAAAGTCATAAAATAAAAAAGATAAAGTAATAAGTAAGACATAGTAAACCAATGTTACATCTTCCCCCCATGAGGAACATCCTAAGTGGTGTTCGCGGTGTTCTTCTCTAATTTATTGAAATAGTGTTTGATGCATAAAATCCTCTTTTTCCCAAGTGGCCTCTTCTGGGCCAAAGTGCTTCTGTTCCACTTTAACTTGGGTGATGGCTCGTTTCTTCAAGGTTGTTTCTCTCCTCTTGAGAATGCAAGGTTGTTTCTCTCCTCTTGAGAATACAAAGAGGTTCTGCTAAAAAATCTCCTTTCGGTTCAATCTGCACATTTTACAACCTACCGTCAGAAACTTTCAAAAAAACAAATTGTACACTACTTGTTCTATTAACTAATTTACGTGTACATTTTCCTAATTAATTATATCTTGAGGGTTGTACACATTTTTTTTAACAAGGAGACATGGAAGACATTGTGAACTCGGATTGGCTTGGTAATGCAAGCTTCTATGTTGCAGGTCCAATCCGTTCCAAAACTTGAAAAGGACCACAGTACTGAGGTGCTAACTTAGCACAACCCTTACACTGCAAGGTAATTTTCCTTGGCTTGACCCACAAATACATGTGATCCCCTACCTATAATTCCCTATACATTTTTCTTTTATCTGCATAAACGTTTTTCTGTCTGGGGCGACTTTTAAGTTCTGACAAATTTTCTTAATCGTCTCCTCCATCTCAACTAACATATCAAGACCCAATCTTAGTCAATTGATAGGACTATTCCAATCTATGGGTGCCCTGAACTTTCTTCCATACAACACCTCAAAGGGACTCATTCCCAATGACTTGTGGTGTCCGTTATTATAAGATAAATCCACTAAATGGAGGTAATCTTCTCACTTATGTGGTTGTTGCATCACAAACATTCTTAACATATCCTCTAGAATTTGATTCACTCCCTCCGGCTGGTGGTATGTGGTCCTAAATTAGAGCTGTGTACTTAATCAAGAAAATAGGATTTTCCAAAAGGTGGATGTACATTTTACATCGCTGTCACAAATTACCACCTTGGGTTTCCGGTGCATCTGAAAATTTCTCTCATAAAAATGTTTTCAATTTCAACGGTTTTGTAAGTGGATTTTACTCATATGAAATGAGCAGTTTTGCTTATCTTATCAACCACCACCATAATTGAGTTGTGTTGCTTCTTGGTTCGGGGCAATCTTATGATGAAATCTAGGGTAATTGTCTCTCATTTCCACTCAAGGATGGGCAACGATTGCAGTAGCCCAACAGGATGTTGATGTTTCACCTTCACTAACTGACACTCCAAACATTTAGCTAGGTATTCAGTAATATAGTTTTATTAAACATGGCCAGAAATAACCTTTCCTAATAGTGGAGAGTAGTTTCTGGTATCCTGGGTAGGTAGCATATGGTTTCCTGTGAAATTCGTCTAATATCAATTGTTTGATAGAATTTTGATTAGGAACATAAATTCGGTTTTTGAAAGTTAGCATTTTATCCAGATTTATGCCACATTCATACTTTTTCTCCTTACTCTGAGCATCAAATGCCTACTACAAAAGAAAGGCATACTCTGGGTCTTAAAGTGATGATTCTTTAATTATATCAGGGAGATTTGATTGCCCTTGGCTGAATTGGACCTCATAGATACAATGCAGTTTTCTACTTAATGCATTAGCTACCTAATTTTCCTTCCCCTTAAGGTGCTTCATTTCAAAATCAAATTTGCTCAAGAATTTTGTTCACTTCTCTTATCGGACGTTTAGGGTGGATTGGTGAATGAAATTTGTAAGACTACTATGATCTGTTAATAGAAAAAATTTATTTCCTAGTAAGTAGTGTCACCACATTTTAAGCGCATGCACTACTACTCTTAATTCAAGATCATAAGTAGAGTATCTCTGCTCATATTCCTTCAATTTGCAAGATTCATAAACTATAACTTTCCCTTCTTGCATTAATACTTTGCCAATGCCTTCCTTACTTTCACTATGCAAACTACGAAAGATTTCTCTAGGTCCACTACCTTTAGTACACGTGGAGTAGTAAGTAAATGTTTCAATATTTTAAAGCTTTGATGACATTCAGCTATCCACCAGAATATTCGCCCTTTTTCTGTAACGAGGTCATGGGAAAAGTAATGTTTGGAAATCCTTCAATGAACCGATGGTAGTAACTAGCTAGGCCCAAGAAGGATCTAATATCAGCAACATTCTTTGGGGCAGACCACTCCATAATGGTTTTAATCTTCTCCAGGTCCACCAATATACCCTCTACTGATATGACATGACCAAGATATTGTATCTGGATTTCGTAGAAGTCACACTTTCTATACTTAGTGTACAACTGAATGTCCCGCTCGGTCTGCAGCAGCATTTTCAAGTGTTTTTCATGTTCCACTTGATACATGGAGTAAATCAATATATTGCAAATAAAAATTAGCACAAACGTATCTAAATATAGCTGAAAAATACCATGCATCAGACTCATAAATCTGGCTATGGCATTTGTAAGGCCGAAGGTAACACTAAGAACTCTTAATGACCATAATGAGTTCGAAAAGTAGTTTTACAAATATATTCTTCCTTAATCCTTATTTGATGGTAGCCGGACCTTAGATCAATTTTAGAGAACACACTTGCTCCTCGAACTTGATCAAATAAATCATCAATTCGTGGTAAATGGTATTTATTTTTGATAGTCAACTTATTCAACTGATGATAATCAATACACAATCTTAAAGTTCCATCCTTTTTCCATACGAACAGTACGGGGGATCCCCAAGGGGACACACTGGGGCGAATGTAACCTTTATCAAGAAGTTATTGCAACGACATTTTGAGTTATGTTAACTCAACTATGCTCATGCGATAAGGAATCTGGAAACAGGGGCGGCACCGGGAACTAGTTCAATCGTAAAATTGATATCACATTTAAGTAGTAATCCAGGAATGGATTCAGGGAACAAATCAACAAAGTCTTGAATGACAGGAATATTTTCCAAGGAAGTCATTTTACTCTTGGAATTTGTGTATCCTACCTGTACAATGTAAATCTGACAAACTTTTCTAATGCATTTCCCCAGCTGTTAGCAGTAATAGGATAGAACTTAATATTTTTGCTTGTATTTCGTTCCTCTATCCCGACTCAGTAAGGGAGCTAACAGATTTTTTCTTGCAATCTACTAAGGACCAACGTCCTTCCAACCAATCCATCCCTATCAGCACATCATATGAACCCAAAGGGAGTATATTTAGATTAATGTAAATCTGTTGTCTTAAAATAATTACAGCACAAAATTCTATTTTTGTAGCTACCCTTCTCTTCACCACTGTGGCTAGTTGGAATAACCAAGGTTTTTGAAATGTACTGCTTTGCAGTTGACACCTCTCTACAACCTTAGGACTAACATAGCTTAAGCTAGCACCTGGATCAAACAAAACAGAGACAAGTTGATTATAAATATTACTTTCACTCTTAATCATGGTGGGTTGGTATTCTTCGTGATCATCGTTAAGCACAGAATTAATTCTGGGCATACTCGTTGTCACCTCCCCAATTGTGGAAGATTCTTGCATGTTTGAAATTTGTTCTGTTCTTGCCCTATGCGAGCAGTTTTTTTAATAATGGGGTTCTCCACGTCCCCAACACAGTAAAGGCTATTTCTGTTGCTGATCATTGACAAACTTATTAATCCCGTTCATCTGCCTATCTTTAGTAGATGCTGGGACCTTTGACCGATTCCTTGCTAGAAATTTATTGAAGCACCTTTGTTGTACATTCCTTCCATTGGTAACATTTTTTTGTCTACTTGGGGGTAAATTTCTCCCCCTCTGGCTCAATCTTCCTTTTGATACTTCATTATTCTATTTCACTTGTTGATAACAGATGTGGGCTTTCCACAACGCATCATCCATCATCCTTGGATAATAAAATTCCAACTTTTCCTTCATAAAGTCAAGTAGACTACTAATAAAACTCTGAATCTTGGCTTTTTCTTCCTGCATATACAATACATACCGTAATAAAGAGGTAAATGGTTTCACATATTCATCCATGGTCAAGGATCCCAACCTTAAATCATGGAACTCCCTTTCTTTTTCATCCTAATAGTGCTCTGTTAAAAATTTATCCTTGAAATTCTTTCCATGTAACCTGTTCTTCGTCAATTTTTCTTACAATTTTTATTTCCTCCCACCAAAGGGTGGCTTTACTTATTAATTGATAAACTGCCAACCATGACTTAAGTTTATCATTGTAGTCATAGAATTGGAAATATTTATTCATGTCGGTCAACCATGCGTTTGTCGATTCGTCAGACACACCTTCAAAGATTGATGGTTTTGTCTTTTTGAATTCCCCTTGTAATTCAATGTCCTATCTTTTTGTTTTCCACTAGTCAGAAACATTATTAGAACATCCTTCTTCATCCTCCTCATGTCTTTCTCCCGACTCAGCATTATATTCCCCTTGATGGACCGTCATGGTTTTATCTCCATTACCAGCGTTGGGGGTCTGGTCCCTGTTGATTTTAGTCAGTCGGGCAAAATTTTTAAGATTCTTTCTTTCTCTTGTCATAACCTTTCATTAGTTGTCCTTAAATTTATCATTTCAGCATGTAACTACTGAATAGTTTAAAGTAGGGTAGCATTGGCCTGTCGAGATTCTTCTCCTAGCTATATCCACATATCAGGGTTGGCCCCTACATAAGCCTCTTCTGGTTGGTTCGGTGGTATGGGACCCCTCTGCATTCTTCTCCTTGGTGCTTATCTTTGTGTTCAAATTCACATTCATTTAGTTTCTTTAAATTATATTATACACACCCCATAAGCCTTAGTGTTGCGAACCGGGATTCGATACCACTTGTAACAAGTACTCACTAACTATTAAACTCAATACATATATATATATATATATATATATATATATATATATATATATATATATATATATATATATATATATATATATATATATATATATATATATATATATATATATATATATATATCAAAATTTAATTACCCTATGATTTTACCAAATCTTCCACCAAAGCATATCGTGGAGTTAAGTTGACAAGACAAGATTCGGTGGTTGTATATTGGTTTTATGTCATATCTTAATTTAAGAAATTCTAGTAGCTCTCAGTACTTGATTAGGTTGGCAATTTAATGCTCTAATGTTCACCTCCAGAAGGGTCTGGTTACTTAGGACACTTGGCATCATTTGCTGAGCGCGATTGGGGTTTGGAAATCCAATGACTCCTGACGTCTAGGGTTTACTAAGGTAGCCAATTCCCTTGCCCTCTGTTGTGAATGAAGTCATTTGGGTTTTTTCATGCCTCCATTTACTTTCTCTGCAATTGGGCAAAAATTTCTCTACGGTGAGGAGGGTTTCGTTCCTTCCAAACCCTATTTGATGAAAAACTACAACAGATACCACCCTACAGGCACTCCGCATCATTTTTGTTTTCTCCTCTCGTCAGATTCTCTTTAATATTCTCCATCCATTCCTTGAGAGTGTATAGGAAAGATTTCTGACCATTTCGTATTAAATTGTGCATGTGAATCTTGCTTCTACCTGCTCGCTACCCCAAATGGAGGTGAACTTGGAAATGTTCGCTCTCGGTTGGGTAAGTTTTATAACCTAAACAATGTTTTGGTTTTTATGTCCGTGTCTAAACCATTGAGTGGATACTAACTCTGGGTTATGGTTATTGGTGTAGGTGGGCTTCACAACTCCATTACTGAACTTCAGGTACCTTTCGGTTCAGTTTGAATTACGACTTGATACTATTGTTAAGGGGTTTATTTTAACAATGTTTAAATTCAAAATTTCAAGTATCTACTCACACTGAACCCTCCTTGCTGGTGTGCTGGTCTCAATAGAAACTTACTTATGCATCATTGATCCCTGCTGTCTTTCAGGTTGGTTTTAATGTTGAACCCATGGCAGCTTATCTTTCAAAAATCATTTTGTTTGCCTTACTGCTTCGTATGAGATTGCTAGGTTGGGCATTGCCCTCGCCTTTTTGGGTGAAGACGTTTGGAAATTCTCCCACCTGGAATTTGAATGGATGATTTGATAGAGGCTAGAAGCCAACCATGCTTGTAATTATTTTATTTTGTTTAATGTATGATTTTGGCTACTTGGTGAACTGAGGTGGAGTATATTTCCTCAGGAAAAACTTTGATACATGCTTTACCCAGATGAGGGTTTGATACTTGTCCAATTTATGATGTGTCAGCATAATTTTTGGCTTGTGAACTCTTCGAAAGTTGGATACAGTGTCTATGGAAGTGTTAGCGCTTTCTTGGTTTATTATTCTTCACGTGATTTCTGTCGAGGCTTGCATTCTCAAAGTTTGTATGTATCAGATATATTTGACTCTGTAGAGTTTGTGCACAAATATTTTTATTTAAATTATGAATATATGGGGCTATAACAACTTTTTTCACTGGAGTTTGTCTAAGTATTTTTCAACCATTGAATTCAGTGGTGTCTTTTCTGGCTATTAATGGTAGAAAGGATTAGTTTCAGTCTTAACCTTCATTACAGTTTTCATGTATGTATTTTTGTTTATCCTTTCATACGACTGTTTGGAAAGTTTTGAGTTTTTACTTATGGTTTTCATATATTTTATGAATTTATACTATGTTTAGTTTATAGTTGTTCCACATGTAGAATGGTAATAACTCTCTATTTAAGTACATATCTTGTTTCGTTCCTGGTTAAGACACAGAACAGATAACTCTAAAGTACGTAAGACAGGCCTAATCCTTACAATACTTCATCTACTATTATTCATCAATCACTATAGAATCATTATTTTAATAATCATCAATCATTAATAGCATCATTACTTCAATAATCATTAAGTCATGAGAGTTTTAGTGCTTATCTATTCAGTACCTTGTAGTTTGTAGTTCCTCTTCGAGAAGATCTCACCACCAAGCCGTGAGTCTGGCAATTATATCCAGACTCTCTCCCGATCTCTTCCTCTTCCGAACAGTTATATAAGGTCTATTACAGTTATGTATCTTGAGCATCAAGATTCACTCTCCAGCCTCAAGTCACAAACCTCTCTGATTGTACTCAAGGTTTCCCATTGGTTTATTCCACCCAGTTCAAGGAATTCTGAATAGAAATATTTTTCTCTCCTCACCCATCTAGTATTTTTCCTCTCCTGCCAAAGCCTTCCTTGAATTCCTCTTTTGAGGGGACAGGTGAGTAACCACCTTAACTATCTCAGGAGGTTAACAATTGTTTCTTTCAGTTCTTGTTAAAATAATTTAACTCTTAATTTTCATTAATTATAAAATAAATATGTTCTCACCACCCAACCATAATTATTTAATGTTTTGTGTCGAGTATTTAATGACAAAGTCATAAAATAAAAAGATAAAGTAATAAATAAAACATAGTAACCCAAGTTAAACGTCTGTGTAACGCGGGGTGTTACAGTGACACTAAATTGTGGAGAGTTTCACTAGAGCCCATATCTGAACTTTCTTGTCCAAAAAGCTTGCTGGGAAAGTGAACAGAAAGATCTATTGAACCATTATCTCAAATACCAACAACCCGAGTTGACAGAGTTTAAGAGGCATACAAATCCTGGAATCATAACCAAAGTGCTCTAGGATCATGTGGGAGGATTGTAAGTAACTATAAATAATGGGAATAATTGGGTTACTTTTGAACCGAATGAAAGCTCTTAGGGTGGTGCCTCTAGGATATAATGCATGCAAATAAATTTGCATACATTTGGGCTAATAAAATGTGTTCATAACGACATTTGTGTTAACTGCTCACCCAAGACACCTATAATGTCTTCTATTTTTCTATTGTTTATAGTGTGTGTTTTCACATGTTTAATATATTCAAATTCAATTTTATATTTCTAATATATTTCATCTAAATGTTGAGAAACCTACTTATGGTGTGTGATTGATCTCTTTTTCCGATAAAATTATCCAAATTTTGAGCATCCATGATGTGCACTCTTTCCAATGACATGGATGGATGGATGGATGTGCTGAAGTAATTGTATATTTATTAGGTATTGCAAAGAAAATTTACTTAAGGATAGTTTGTAGTTTATATTAGATTTATTTATGATGCGGAGGGTAGGCAAGGTTTTTTTCTTTTTTCTTTTGGGTGGCAAATTTCTTACTTCAAAGTAATTATATACCAATAGATAGTAATTAATTGTAGTTTGTAGCCTCTTGCATATTTATATGTGATGTATAGATTAATGTAAGGTTTCTTATTTTAGTTGGTAAATTTATGGTTTTATAGTACTTGTATATTTATTAGGTATTGTATTGGAGATTAATAAATGGTAGTTTGAGCCTCATGTAGATTTATTTATGAATCATAATGTAGAGGATAATATTAGATTTACTTATGAATTATAATGTAGAGGATAATGTAAGGTTTTTTGTTTTGGTTGGCAAATTTATGGTTTTATAGTAGAATTATGCTTATTAGGTATTGTAAATTAACTATTGATAGCTTGCAATCTATTGTAGATTTATTTATGATGTTGAGAGTAATAAATTTTTTTAGTTTTATTTTTGGGTGGTAAATTTTTTATTTAAAAGTATTTATACCAATAAATATGTTTATTTTGGAATATGGTTTCCATAATTTCAATTTAATTATCAATAATTATTAGATGAATAGTATAGATTTAACCTTTATAATATTTTTTAATATTATTTACAAGTCAAAGGTTGAGATTTATCTCCAAAGTAGTTATGCCATTTTTTCCTTTCAATTAAATTGATTGATTAAAAAAATATATCATATAAACAAGTATTTTTTTGGGCATGTGTGTTAAAGGGAAAAGTGTCTACTCAGAACTGCTTATCCCAATAAGGTGTGGTAGCTACCTTAGAAACAAACAAAGTAAAGCTACTTTCGTTTTTCCTTTATGAATTATAGATAGAGAAGAACAAATAAGACCAACCTCTGTCTTGCGCTAATCTCCTGGTTCAATTCCTCTCCTTCTTGATAGTCTTTCGCTACTTGTTCCCTTGCACGCCCAGCTTCACAGAGTACCTGTAAGATCACAGTAGCATAGCACTATACAATAACATGGATCTATAATCATAAAAAATCTAGGATCAGATGTAAATTGACCATACAAATGCAGCAAACATAAATGACACAAGAGTATGGAGGAAAACTTGAATAGCTTTTATTGATAAACAAGAAAGAGCCAAGGGGAGTTACAACCAGTTGTTCTGACCCAGCATCATCCTCTCAGCAAGGAAGCCCCTCTTCACCTCATACAAAGCTTAGATCACCCAACAATCTAATGTTTGTCTCAAGAAACCAACATCAATTCCTTACAATATGCGAAATTCCAGCCTCTGGATCTCTAGGATGAGGGATCCATATATAGATATCTGTAAGGGAGATGAATCAGCTTGTGACTTGATTAGTGTCTTCCCTCTGATAGTTCTTGCTTCCACTTGGAGATTGATGATCTCTTACTCATCCTCGGTCGAATTCAGAGAGGCAAGTGTCACAGGAGAAGTTTCTAGAAGCTTCCATTGCCTCTCCACCTCGCGGAATGACACTTCCATTTGTCATTTCTCCCCCATCGCACCCCATAGAAGGGCTTTTTGAAATGCAACGCACCCATACAGTGTGTTTAGGTGAGATGCAATGCACTTTGCCTATGGAGCAGCTGAAATGATCCTGTTTTGACTAATTCTGAGCAGTTTTTCATGGAGAACTTCTGGGAGACGTTGTAATTAGTTGACCTTGCTCCTTTAAGGGTTAGAACAACAATTTTAGGGACTTAGGAGCCCTTGGTTTATGGACATTTTATGCTTGGGGTTGTAGTGCCCAAAAATGTCTATAACATTTGCCCCCTAAAGTATGAGGTCCTTAATATTTTGATGTCGGGTGAAATGCTTTATTATGAGGATCCGAAGTTCTTTCAAGCTGGGAGGAGACCTGTAATAAGATACAATACAATACATTATCTTCATAATATTTTCATGATCTAGCTGAGGTGGGCATTCCCATGCTCAGCTTTATAAATTCATTTTCATGTACATAGGACAGACAATCGTCTGAGTGTAGACTGATGATTCTGGTAGAGGCATCATCCCTTTGATTGGATGATTATCTGTGCAGCAATGATGTACATTTAATGTCTTTATTTCCGTGAATATATATAGCAGCTTGGATGGATGAAACTAGATCCAGGGTCTTCAATCTCGTTCGATCTTCACTTGAAGTACAAGTCTATCCATGTGAGAGATGTTCTGGAGTCGAACACGGAAAGACATCGCCTGATTACCAGCCAATGATGTAAGCTGTTAACAGGTGCGAGAGGAATCACCGATAATGATAATGACCCTCAAGGTACTGCAGTACAATCCATGTGGTGTGAATAAAGGACTTGGCATCGAACACCATGCAAAATCTTTTGGTCGAAGGCCATTGATGTAAACCTGTTGCCGGAAGGGAGAAACTTGCCATTGAGGCATGCAAGCTTCAAAGTACTGAACGGGGTGTTCCTAGATTGACTTCTTGGATAATGAGCTGATGTCGACAAGAAGTGATCTATCACAGGAGGGTCTTAATGAATCCCACATCAATGACACGGAACGGAGCAAATGATTTTAATGGAGGTGAAAACGATCTGGTGATATAAGGTTTAGGGTGGCGGTCATGAAAGAATGGAGTATAAATGTATTGTAGCGGGTGAGACACAGGTGAATTCTCTGAATGACTTCTCTTGAACATATCGGCGACACTGACGCAATGCATTGGTAGCATTAACCCCAAATGTGGATGGTGTGATGGGACCACGATGATGTGACCGGTGAATGAAACAACCCAACCCGACTTGGATGCGGAGTGAAAGTGTCATGTTCAAGAGCGACTTGCTACCAACAAAGTTTCTTCAATATTTCTTCCCAACTTTCCCCAGTCATTGCTGACCAGTACCTCTTTATTTTTGTCAAGCTTGGGGAGGATAACATATGCTTATAATTTTCCCTTTGTGCAAACCCATCGCTATGTTTTAACGAGCCTAGCGATAGTGAAACTCGTTCTCGTCTATAGACAAGTTTGTCGCTATTAAAATTTTAACAAGTTTAACAACAAAGATAACTCGGTCCTTTTCAATTTTAGAGAGTCTGAAAAGGAACGTAAAAGAAACTCCAAAATTCCTTTTTCGTCATCTAATCCCTTAAGTTCGAAAAAGTATAAAACAATACAGAAGGGATGAATTTTTGATACTTTTAACGAGCCGAACAAAACAAGCGCTCGATATTTTTGTGTAATAATCCCTCAGGTCCAAAAAGATTAAAATTTAGGGGAGGGATAGCACTTCCGGTCCCTTTAACGAGCTGGAGAGGCCAATGGCTCGACAATATTTTCATATTTTACGAGTCATTTGAAAAGAGCTTAAAGGAGACTCGTCTTTTGAGGAACGAGTGATAAAATTGGTAGTAGTTGATTCCAGGTAAGGTTTGGAATTTTCCAATCACGGCAGTGTTACAAGGATGGCTAACATGATCACTCTTTCGCAGTTGTTCCTCAAAATGGGTAAACAATCAAATGGAGGTGAATGATCGGCCAATGTAAAATTGGAGGTGACGGTGCAAACACGACCAAGGCTTTAAAGGCTGAAGTGTTACATTCACGATGGTTATTTACCGGAAATTGGTTCATTTTTTAATGAGCTTAAACTCTGGAGGAACATGTGCTCATTGCTTATGTTTATTTTTTAACGAGCATGAAGTCTGTGCTAAAACTGCTCGATGTAACGGTCATTTCTTGATTTTACCATAAATAGCTTTGTTCTTTCAAAGATTGTACTGCATTTTCAATTGCTTCATCAAACTAGTTAGAAATGAACAATACATGTTTGAAAAATGAGTTAGAACACTAATACTTTACTCGAATTACGTAAAAAGTAATGTAAAAGTGCTTTTACCTCTCATTTTACCATTTCATTTGAACTTTGCTTTGTTGGAGCTTTGGAGGTGCCTTTCCCCCTTAATTTTCATCAGCTAATTTCGGGAAATTCTGTGGACAATTATCGGCGCCATCTGGACCAGGTAGGAGCTAAACTTGAACTCTTTCATTTCATGCTTTCCATTTCGCATTCTGAGCTTGATTCCTGGTTTTTCTGAGCCTCTGGGGTTTGAAAAACTTGCTTTTCCTTCAGCGCACCCTCTGTGTATCGAAAGGTGTGTTGGATGTTGGCCTATCTACTGGCCATCTGACACACAACGCACCCAGAGCACTACTGTAGGTGTGATGGGCGCAAAGAAGGAATTTTATGCACAGTTTTTGATGGAAATTTTGCCTGTTTCTTACCAAAATCAGGATCTAACTCTTCTCTTGTTTGTTTTTCAGAGATATTTGGAGCAAGATGACTATTACATGGCGAGAACATGAGCATGAAGAAAAGGACATGCTTGCTTTACATGATCCGGTTACAGTAAACGCACTGCGGAACTGTGGCTCGCTGAAGTTTTTCCGCATTTCTAGCATGAGACAACAGATCAAATTACTGCAGCATTTGCTCGATGCTTGGGATCCTACCAACCAGGTGTTCCAGATCAGGGGAAAATCCATCCCCTTGACTGTAGTGGACATCTATTTCTTGACTGGCTTGTCGAGGCGGGGTGCCCCCATCTCTTTATCAGGTTCGGCCCGAGGAGGTGAATTTGTGAGAGATTATGTTCACTGGTATTGCAGAGAGGGATCTCAGCCGAGTAAAGACGGCAAGATCATCATCTGTGATGTCACTGACAGGTCCCTCAGGACTATTCTATTTACTTTTGGTAGGATGGCTGGTGGATCGGCTCTTCATGTAGCCAACCGATCTTATATGCAGTATGCCTTGGAATGTCTCCAACCGAAAGTGTTCAACTGGTGCGACACAGTACTTCTTGTGATGAAAGAACAGTTGAACAAGGTAAAGAGTGGGAGGTTGAAGAACTTTTGGTATGGTTCTATTTTGACCGACTTTGCTTTGGAAAAGATACCACTGATGCAGCCGTAGTATATTGCACTTGATTTACCTTCACCGACTGAACCACGTATGCAGAGATGGGTCGACCATATGTCTAGGCATGCTGGTCAGTCTCAGATTTCATTTTCTGATACCTTCTTCAGGTGGTTTGATCGTCAGGAGATGGTTTATTTCGAGTATCCATATGCTGGCATGGACTTCCAGGGTGATCCAGATTTAGTACTTCCAGATGGCAAATAGTGGGGCACCATTGGTAAATTATTTGACCATATTCATGTTTATCGTTTTTCTTTTATAATGTCCTTGTGCTTTATTCTATCAAGACTTTAACCAAACTCATGTGATCATGCAGATGTTGGTACCGTTCGGCCAACAGTACGCCTGAGAGTGCCAGCTGTCGCCCCAGCAGGAGAGGCTGTCAGAAGGGCTATCCTTCGCAACCTTGATGTGGCCGAGACTCTTGCGGAATTACAGGAACAGGTTGAGGGCCTCACTCTTGGTATTCCAGATTTGAGGACTGATGAGCTGCCCTTGAGGTTGCAGCGACATACTACTGGTGTGCCAAGGCGATGGACTCGGCTCTTACGCATGATCGCACAGGCTGTGACTTGCTATCATGAGCATCATTAGACTAGGGTGCCCCCTAGTGTTTTGAGTTTCGGGTCATTTGACCAATTTTGTCTTGGTTACAGAACATTATGTGTAAATCATAAACAGTTATATATATATTTTGATTTTCGAAGTTTTATTTCGATTAAGTTACATGATCCAAATGCAATATTGATGGTATGCTTCTTTTTATAAATGTTGCAAATGTCTATCTAACACATAATTTGCCAATGAGTCAGTTAATGTGTTTAAGTTTCTGGAAATATGTTGATATTGAATAAAATCAAATTGCCTTTCCAAAATCTTAACCCTTAGTAACATGCGATAAATAGCTGGATTTCGGACATAGTAGATACTAGTGAGTTGTAGTATGACGAGTTGTGAGTCTAGCCTGACAATCAGTCGGCGTATACCATGTGTGATGGCATCAGAGAGAAGTTCTATCAACGCGCTATATTCAGCGATGTTATTCGTTGATCGACCAATGCATACCCCTCTGAAACATACTAACTCGCCGCTTGGATCAAAAATGGTCCAGGCTGGGGAAGATATGTTTCGTGAACTACGACTCGCTCCGTCGGCATATCCAACACATGACTCCAATAGGTTTGACATCTGCAATAAATGTAAAAAGTTGATTACTTGACCAAAATAAACACTTTAGCGAAAACAAAAACATAACAAAAGCATACAGGTTACTATACTGAATCACGCATAATAACGCTTGAGGTACAACCCGTTACGAGGTTGCGCCAGTGGAATTCCGTCATAATCCATTAACTCGTAGGCTCCTTTTCCTAACACTCGCTTAACAATATAGGGGCCCATCCACAAAGACTTGAATTTTCCTGCTCCCAATTTATCGGATTCTTGGTCATAAAGCAAGACCAAGTCACCTTCTGAGAAGACACGGGGTTTGACATTTTTGTCGAACTGCGCTTTGACTCGTTTCTTATGGGCTTCATTAGCCAAAGAAGCATCACGACACTTTCATCCAATTGGATTAGTTCCAAGAAACGAGCTTCTTCTTCTAAAGTTCTGGGGAGAAGGTCAATTGCGAGTTTGAGGGACGAGATTTCACACTAGATTGGTAAGACTGCTTCGAGGCCATATACCAATTGGAAAGGTGTAAACCTGGTTGCATTTCTTACCGATGTTCGATAAGCCCACAAGGCTGAGTACAGGATTAGGTGCCACCTTCTTTTGTGAACTCCAATCATCCTTTGCAGCATGCGCTTTAAGACTTTGTTGATTGCTTCAACTTGTCCGTTGGCTTGTGGGTAATATGGAGTAGAGCTGTCGTGAGACAACCCTAGTTTGGCAGCTAATTCAACCATCATGTGATTGCGAAAATGTGATCCATGATCTGTGACTATAGCTTGTGGGACGCCGAATCTGGTGACTACATGATTGAAAAAGAAGAGGGCAGCTGTTTCACCAGTATTATCTAATGTAGGCATCGCCTCGACCCATTTGGTAAAATAGTCAACTGCGACTATGATATACCCATGCCCCCCGATCGAGGTGGGGTTACATGTCATGAAATTGATGCCCCATTTGGAGAATGGCCCGACAGCAACTATTGGCTGCAAAGGTGTTGGTGGCCTTCTGGTTTTTCTATCGAAAATTTGACAAGCATGGCAACTTCTGACTGCGGTTATGCAATCTTTGAACATTGTTGGCCAGAAGTATCCAGCTCGTAAGATTTTTTTGCGTTGTAGCATAACCAGATTGATGCCCCCTACACACGCCTGAATTCCAATCATTCAGGGCTTTTTCGGCCTCCTCATGGGTGAGGCACCTTCTCAGAACTGTATCGATACCGCGACGGTAAAGTGTATCACCGACGATCATGTAATATTTTGCTTGGTATTGAATACATTTTTGTTCGGAGCGAGAGCTATTTGGCCTATATTTTTGGGTTTGGAGATAAATTATTATATCCCCATACCACTGATTGCTTGAAGATATCAGAAACAAATTTTCGTCCATGATCGTTTCTTCGGATGTTCATCGTTGGACGACGATGGGAGATCGCATAATAATTCTGCGAAAACCGGAGCTTTCTTTGATTTGGATTTTACAAATTCCAGATCAAAATCTTGTAGAATTGCTATCCATTTTGAATATTTTCCCCCCAGCAACAGTCGCGACAATATATAAGTCATGGGGTTGCAATCTGACAGAATGGTAGTTTTTCAAAAGAGGACATAGTGTCGAAATCTCTGTATCGCTTGAACAGCTGCGAGCGCTAGCTTTTTAACATAAGAATATTTTCTTTCTGTATCATTTAAGTTCTTACTTAAATAATATATAGGATGTTCAATTCCGTTGTCTTCTTGAACTAAAACCATTGTGATGGTTGTATCCGCTGCAACCAGATACAAGTTAAAGTCCTTTTGATAATCAAGAGCATACATTAATGATGTTTTCATTAGGGATTCTTTTAAAGCATCAAAGGAAGCTTGTGCAACCTGATCCCAAACAAAGGGTACTTCCTTTTTCAAAATACGTGTATAACCTTTAGCAAGTTCGGTTTAATTTGGAATGAACCTCCTCAGAAAGTTTGCTTTCCCTTGGAGTTTCTGAATCTGAAGCAAATTTGAAGGTGGAGGCAAATTTATGATTGCCTGAACCTTACATGGGTCGAGACGAATCCCGTCTTTCGAGACTAAAAATCCAAGCAAACGATCAGAACTAACACAAAATACACATTTGTGTGGATTGAGTCGTATTTTGTAGTGTCGGAAACGTAGAAATATCGCTGTTAAATGCTGCAGATGATCAGTCTGCTTTCGCGAATGAGCCGGAAGGTCATTGAGGTATGGTTGAACGATGTTTTTGATGTCATGGAAGGCATAATTCATTGCCCTCTGAAACATTGCCCCTGCATTCTTTAAACCAAAGGGTAATTTTCGATATGCGAATGTGCCCCACGGACAAATAAATGCAATCTTTGACTGGTCCTGTGGGTGGATATTTATTTGATTATACCCGAAGAATCCATCCATAAATGAAAAGATTTCACATCCGGTGCATTCATCAATTATCTGGTCGATGAAGGGTGTAGGGTAGTTGTCTTTTGGACAAACTTGATTTACATCCCTATAATCGACGCACACTCTAATTGTTCCTTGTTTTTTCATAACAGGAACAATATTCGATACCTAATCGGTTAGAGGAACCGGGTAAATGAAACCAGCATGTAGAAGTTTTTCAACTTCTGCCTTAATAGCAGCGGTTTTCTTTTGGTGCACCTGCCGTAGCCGTTGTCGTACCGATTTGACATCTGGATACATCTTGATTTTGTGTTCAATGATACTCGAGTCAATGTCTGGCATTTCATTATATGACCAAGCAAAGACATCTCTGAATTCGTGAAAAAGAGCGTTATATATTTCCAGTTCTGAAGGAGAACAACATTTTCCAACATAAATATTCTCTACAACATCTGTTTTGGTCGAGATATTTATGGCAATAGTCTCTTCAATGCTGGACAAGTTTCGCTCGGAATCCACCGTGTTTACAGTATTTGATAGAAAATCAAAAACTGAAGGATGATAAAGGTCATCAGGATTATCTTCTTCACAATCCGGAAGAAGGGAACGATGGTGGTAATCATCCCATGGTGCCCCTTCAATTACCATTGATTGAACAATTCCTTCGTCGGTGTCATACACTCTCAACCAAGGATCTGAAGGGGTGCCATATTCCTTAGACCTATCTATCCAAACGCTCGATGAGCGTTGATTTGGGTTTGCCTCCCAGGCTAGGAACATTGATTGCTACAATATTTCTGTTGGGCTTGGAGGCAAAACCATCGCATGATCCATGTCGATATCGTTTTCTGAGATCTTTTTAGAAGATATCATGTTGCAGGTTCCTACTGATGCTACTTCCGCCAAATTGATTGGAGGTGGAAGGGAAAAAGTTCCCATTAATACAGGGTCTTTTAATAGGCCTACTCCGATATTTTGAAGCGAATGGGGGCTTCCATGGATCATAGGAATGCTTCTCGTAACTTGAGAACCACTGGGGAGGAAGTTTTGTTGATCGACGATTGTAATCCCTCCTTGAAAGGGAAATGCAATCTTCCTAAAATAGGTCGACACAACAGCAGCCATAACATATATCCATGGTCTTCCTAGTAGGATGTTGTAATCAAGATTTCCATCGATTACCTCAACATCTATTTCTACTGTTTCCCCCCTAGTTCAACCTTCAAGTTACTTAGAATAACATATGGGGTATATATTCATCCATCAAATTCTTTTAATGTCGTCGAAGATCGCGACAAGGTTGGAGATCCTAAAGTTTTCTAGCAACTCATCGACATAATACATGTAGATGCCCCCTCATCAACAATTGTTCGATGAACAGTTTTGTTGAGGGCTTTCACTTGAACGAGGAAAGCTAGTTGAGCTGGTAATTGAGGATCGTATCCTTTATGATTGAAGGATACAAGATTGGAATCCTTTGGGTCTATCCCACCAATGGCTGATAATAAAGCTTGCTTTTGGGATGGGCAGTTTTGTAGTACTTCAAGAGTCGACATAGCGGATGGCGATTGGGCCAAATATTCCACTATATTATAATTTTGTGCTGCTCTAGCACGAGGATTAAATGTCGATTTGTGTACTACTCCCTTTGGCAGTTTTATCGTCAGTTCAAGAATGATGGGCGGCGCAACTTCTGTCGAAGTTGTTGTCGAATTACTAGGTTGATCTTTATCCTTGTTGTTCGACAGCTGTGGATTCCCATAATCTTTGTTCCTTGTTGATATCAAAGCATCATTTTGCTGTTTTGAAACCGACAACATTAGCACTTGAGACGGGGAAGCATTTCCACTGTCAACCAGATTTGTTCCTGGATTCGGAAACGGATCAGTTAATACTACTGAGGTCTTTGTATTCTTGAAGAATTTTTTAAGCTCATCTCTGTGTGGACAATCTGGTGTCCGATGATCCTCATCACATATCATGCATGGATATTTTAGTTTCCTATTTCCAGGAGGGTTTGGAGAAGATTTTTCAGGAGATGAGTCCTCCTATTTCTTCGTCTTCCCTTTGCCTTTCTTCTTGCCCCCTAGTTGCTTGGTTTCTTTGCCTTTATCTGTCGATACGACATTTACTTCTGAGGCAAGAAGTTCATCTTTTGAATTTTGACCTGAAATCTTACGGGCCTTCTTGGATGTAGCCTTTGTCGATTTCGTGTCTGTTGCGCTAATCACGCCATCGCCGGCATGAGAGTCATTGTTTGATTTAGGAGGAGGAGGAACCAAGAATTCCGGTCTAGGGGCATCAGGTATTTTATCGTAGAGCATGCCAGACTGAGTGTAAATCAAGTCCAAATATTGTGCACGAGCGATAACTTGCTCTTCTGTGATGACTCCCCCTTTTTTCACATCTTCCGTGATGGAAGGTAGTAATGACTTGATAAACCATTCAGCTAAGAGCTGATCGGGAACATACGTTTTCACCATTCTACGACGACGTCGCCACTCATGTATATGATCAGATATGTGAGTGGCCATCATTTGTTTGAAGTTGGTAAGAAGTTTCGTTCCCGTTTCATACCTTATCGGTAACTGAAAATGGGTTAAAAAGGTTGTGGCTAGGGTACTGAAGTTGTCGAATGAAGCTCTAGGCAATTCGATGTACCATTTTGCTGCTGGACCAGTTAACGTCCTCTGAAAAAGGCGAAGCCTAATCGAATCATCGTTTAGGGTGTTTGATGAACACCAAAGATGAAAGGTCATCACATGATTCGACGAATCTTCACCTGGATTTCCATTAAATTTAGGAATATCTGATGGAAGTTTATGCGGAATCGCTGGCCACCAAGGGGCATAAGTGATTGGATCGTTTGTTAACCGATTTAAATCAGGTAACTCTAAAGTTTCCATGAAGGGTAACTATTGATTCAGGTTAGGTGAAGCATACCCAGGATAAGATGGGATTGCCTGAGCAGTTGGTCTTTGCATACCAGCATAATGCATTTGATGCTAGTAACTTTGGTAAGGTTAGTGGGCATGACCATTGTAAAATGGTTGATTTTGACCGTTTTGAATATATGGTTGCCCACTATTTGCAAAGATTTGTTGCTCAGAACCTTCGTATACCTATTGGAATTGCAGTTGTTGGTATTGTACTAGCCATGGTTGTGAAGCCATGTGTTCTTGCCCGATACTAACTGTTTGACCAAGATGAGGGGTAATTGTACCCGTTTGAGCCTGTGTCATTCCACCAGTCGGTGATTGTGGTTGAGTCACAGGGTCAAGGGGCTGTTTCATTACAACCTGAGAAACCTGAGGTTGGCATACAACAGGCAGCGCGCTTGAACTTGTGACACCGTCACAATAGCTGGCATAGTTGGTATACTTGACATAGGTAAGCATTGTTGCATCGAATATACAACTCTTGGTTGTTGAGGTAGTATCTGTACCCAACCGCTTGAAATAATTCCAGCATAACCCAAATTTTGTTGTGAACTCTCGTATGGCTGTCCTCCCGGAGGGGATAATGAAAGGGCATACTACCCCCCATATGGTGGTAATCCAGTACTCAAGGGAATGGTTTGCCCTTGAGGACCGAAATGCCCAAATTGACCTCCAAATGGATCAATTTGTTGAGACTCAACATAAGAGTTTCCGGATATTATTCCGGATGAACAAACAGGAACAGACCATACCGTCGAAATGGCCCCTAAGTGGGCTCCTTATAGCGATTGAGAGCTAGTTGGGACAGATGGTATACCGGCGAACATTGTTGGAGTGATAACAAGGAGTTCTGTCGTCGCTGTGTCAGATGACACAGTCCTAGATGTTGACGGTTGTTCAGACATTTCTAGTCTATCCAAAAGATTACCTAGCGATTCTATAGGAGCTTCTACTGGCGATAGACTAACTTCTGATGAAGAAGGATACAGAGTGATCCCGACTCCAAATTGCGATGGAGTACTAGATGGAGGATCTTCCAAAATCTCTTCTATAGCAATCAGACCAGGTGGAAGGGGTAGATCGTCAGGTCTGTAGAATATTTCTGGTGCCGAAGAAGGTATGGAATCGTCAGCAACAGATGTTTGAGGAGTAACACTCTTCGAACCGGTTGTAGATGGAACTGGTTCAGTGATACAAGTGTTTACCCTCAGACTAGGATCATTACCACTGTCCTTCTGTGGCTGTTGAACTTCTTCTACAAAGGCAGGGATACCAGAAATGTTTGGAGTAACCGGAGTCTCTGATGTTGTTGGAACACTTGTTCTAACTTTAACAGGAGATTTGGAATAGGTTAAACGAGTTCGCTTTGTTCGTACTAACTTTGATTCCGGAGACAAAGACGGTTGACTTGTAAGCCTCCGCTAACGATGGGGTTTCAATTGACTTTCTTCCACGATTGCGGATTACTCGATCAACTAAAAATAAAGGGGAAGTATGTTTCTGAATTAGATGAATTTTAGACGCTTTGACACAACTTGTTTTTTCAATTTTTAAGAGTCGAGAAAAAACAAAAGATGACTCTAGTCGCCTTCGATTTTTAATGAGCCTGAAGTGACAAGTGCTCAGATGGATCTTTTCCGTTAAGGATTCTGAAAAGGAATGAAAGGGACTACTCTGGAAATCTAGGTAGAGGGATTACCAAACCAATCGCTGCAGAATACTTTTTACGGTACGGCAGTCAATCGTCTTGAATACTGTGTTCAGTGCATTGCGATCGATAGGGCGGCAGACACAGCTTCCTATGGATAAAGGATTAAGCCTATTGTGGTCTCCCAAAATATACTCGACGGTACGTGGGAGCACAAGTCCGTACTGGCACTTATCGTCTCAAAGTGGAGGAATCATCCAACCATCAGTGAGAACAACAGTTACCACGCTTTACGACACTGGAATATGTCTCTAGCCTAGACTTCTAAATGTTGTGCGTTAGGTTCCAAAGCGTTGTTAGATTCATTGAATTTATTTTATAGTTGATCTTTTTTATGAATTTTTCCTTTCAGGTTCACCACGAGATGTAGTATAATTCTTAAAATGCAATCTAAGATGATAAACCATCTTTTTATCTTCTTTTTGCAATGAAAATCCTAGCTACTAAGGAAAGAAAGACAGAATTCTTTCACAAAGAGCAAAGAGCACACTATAAATGCACTTTCTTAAATCAAACCAATCAGACAGTCTAAATGCAAATGCACATGCATGTATTTGTTTTCGACTTTCTTAGTATATGAATGGTAAAAAGAAAGTTGATGCACAATTCTGAATTTATTTTCAAGCGACAATTATCAACAAGTTTCTTTTTCGAAATAAAAAATGGAGACAATCACAACACCTTACAATTTTAAAATGAATACTTGTTTTCGACACTAGAAAAATTACAAATTCAGACCAAAAACAATAGTAACAGGATAACCAACTATCAACAGCAATCAAACTCTTTCCTATGATTGAAATCGACACTTGCGACACTTTCAAATCAAAAGACGACAGTGCGATTATGTTACTTTTTGCAAAGGAGAACTGAAAATGACTCAACAAACACACAAAAACATTTACAGTTCTTTTGTACAAAGGAGGCGGAATAACAACAAGGAAAAGGGGTCTCAAACAGAGATATACTGATCACAGGTAGCAAAATTCATGAATATAACTGGAAAGAATGAATCACAGAAACCAAAACTGAACAATGCCTAGTCTGATCAGCGCACCTGTAATACAAGGAATTTGAAATGCAGCGCACCTACTACACTCGGGAAGTGCACTGAATTTCAGATTCTCAAAAAAGTACCTGCGCTGGGCCAGAGATGAGACTTTGGTTGGGTTCCGGGTCACAGTTTGCAGTTCAGTTCATGGGTTTTGGCTGAGCAAAAGGTAATCAGTAATGCAACAATCAGGGGTAGATCTAAGGAGGATCTAAGAGCTATCACAAGGGCAGTCAGAGAGTTTGTGAATCAGTTGTTTAAATCATAAACAAATCCCGGAGATTGACTGAAGTGGCATTTATCTACTTTGCATTTGCATATCAAATGCAGTTCGAAAGCTACCTAGCACGACTGCAAACTCCGTCTGTAAGTTTATGAAATAGACAACAAGGAAGATAAATAAACAAACTAATTCTTCCCCAGCGGAGTCGCCATTTTGTTACAGGGAAAAGTGTCTACTCAGAACTGCTTATCCCACTAAGGTGTGATAGCTCCCTTAGAAACAAATAAAGTAAAGCTACTTTCGTTTTTCCTTTATGAAGTATAGATAGAGAAGAACAAAGAAGACCAAACTCTGTCTTGCGCTAATCTCCTGGTTCGATTCCTCTCCTTCTTGATAGTCTTTCGCTACTTGTTCCCTTGCACGCCCAGCTTCACAGAGTACCTGTAAGATCACAGTAGCATAGCACTATACAAGAACATGGATCTATAATCATAAACAATCTAGGATCAGATGTAAATTGACCATACAAATGCAGCAAACATAAATGACACAAGAGTATGGAGGAAAACTTGAATAGCTTTTATTGATAAACAAGAAAGAGCCAAGGGGAGTTACAACCAGTTGTTCTAACCCAGCATCATCCTCTCAGCAAGGAAGCCCCTCTTCACCTCATACAAAGCTTAGATCACCCAACAATCTGATGTTTGTCTCAAGAAACCAATAGCAATTCCTTACAATATGCAAAATTCCAGCCTCTGGATCTCTGGGATGAGGGATCCATATATAGATATCTGTAAGGGAGATGAGTCAGCTTGTGACTTGATTAGTGTCTTCCCTCTGATAGTTCTTGCTTCCACTTGGAGATTGATGATCTCTTACTCATCCTTGGTCGAATTCAGAGAGGCAAGTGTCACAGGAGAAGTTTCTGGAAGCTTCCATTGCCTCTCCACCTCGCGGAATGACAATGCCATTTTTCATTTCTCGCCCATCGCACCCCATAGAAGGGCTTTTTGAAATGCAATGCACCCATACAATGTGTTTAGGTGAGATGCAACGCACTTTGCCTATGGAGCAGCTGAAATGATCCTGTTTTGACTAATTCTGAGCAGGTTTTCATGGAGAACTTCTGGGAGAAGCTGTAATCAATTGACCTTGCTCCTTTAGGGGTTAGAACAACACTTTTAGGGACTTAGGAGCCCTTGGTTTATGGACATTTTATGCTTGGGGTTGCAGTGCCAAAAATGTCTATAACAATGTGGTATTGATAAGTGGTAGTATTGACATATAATATTGTAACAGATCTTATTTATAAATTAAAATTCTACCTAATAAAATGGGTTGAATCTCATGGCTCAAAATTTTCTTTTTTTCCATGCTTTGTAAATGCTTATATGTTGAACTTATATATTAATTATTTTTATCATTAATAATAATAATTTAAAATAAAATTATAATTTGATTTTATCCTTCATAAATAATAAAAATAATAATAATTTAGTTGATTTTATGCTTCCTTTTTTTCAATTGTAGCAACGTGAGGTGTATCATTTGTTTAGCATTTACCAATACAAGTTATAATACTTACCTTTTGAAAAATAAATATTTTTTAGTATTATTAGAAAACTATTTTTAAACATTTGGACAATAAGATCTTATAGCAACCTTTGCACAAGCCAATGCAATGTATAGATCTTATAGCAACATTTGCACAAGAAAATGCAATGTGAAGATATTATAGCTACCTTTGCACAAGACAATGTAATGTGAATAAGTGCGTCACAAATTTTCTTCCATAATTTATGGATATAGTTGCAATATTTATGTCATGATTTTTAGATATGTGTGTTGTGATTTTTTATTATAAAACTTTGCAAAAACAACCCATAAAATAAATTCTTGAAAATAACTCATATTTAGGTGAATACCATATTTGCCATTACTTACTTCCCATCATAATTTAAGCAATATCCCTAAGGGTTAGTTAAATCCTTGAAAATAACCCATATTTAGGTGAACAACATATCTACCATTACTTACTTCCCATCATAATTTATGCAATATCCCCAAGGGTTAGCTCAATTGGTGAAGTTCTTCTCAATTCTCCTCAATGTTATTGGTGAAGTTATAGGAATAAGATATAAATAAGTAAACATAACTGTCACTAAAGCACCTAGCTAATGGGAGGTTATTGATTCAATTCTACTCAATGTTATTAGTGAAGTTATAGGAATAAGATGTAAATAAATAAACATATGATGAGTTATTTCCCACCATTATTTACCATTATTTATGTGTTCTTTGACACTTTAATAAGTGGAAGTAAAAATGTAATGTGCATACTTACTAATGGTTACTACCGACCAAAATTTATGAAGTCTTCATGTGTGACTAGGTCATTTCTCCATAGATGTGAAAAAACATAATTTATGCAATTCTTTGCATAAAATATGTATAGGAATAACACGTAAATAAATAAACTTAGCATGAGTTATTTCCAACCATTATTAATCCCTACCTAGGCGTGACTCTAGAAATCGATTTGTTTGTTAATGAATGTTAGTTTAACATTAATCATTACAAATTATAATATTTCACTTTAAAAATGAATAAAATATTTTATATTATTATTGAAGAAAAATTATTAACATTTAATTAAACAAAAATTTAAATCTCTAATTTTAACTTTGGTTCCCTTTCTCATATCATTGTTAAAGTTTTCTAACCCTAAATGTAGAAATTTTGAATAATATGACACATATTCACAGAGATTATCCTGATCATACAATTATAAGTGGAACATGTATAATACATAATCTCCTCTACGTTGATCATCAATTTACAGAAGCAAAAACATTCACAGGAACACATAGAAGCATCAATCAAACTCATTAACACAGTATGTATCCCGGGGAAAGCATCTCGCTAAAAACCCCACACTATCTGTATATTATATTGATTGAATCATGTAACATTACAAAGTACAATGCTTATCACAAGCAATCTAGTACCAGCTCCACCTGTTACACACAATACAGCTCAGATCTGATCTCCAAATCTATTCCATTGCTTGCTTGCCTCTCCAGCTCAATACCTGCTCAAGAACTGATGAGAATGGCTTACCAAACTTGTATTTGACTTGCAAATAATCACTCACACTCTGTTGGACGTGAGCATAGGCTACAATTCTTGATATTGGCCAATTCATTGGCATACTCAATCCGTCTCATTGTGCAAATCATCATGCACAACTATAGTCACAACTGATAGCAATCTGATCCTCTAACACCTGTCCCTGCTGAATTGAACATGCACTGACATGCAACTGAGTTAACTGATGTATTCTATAGTTGTATTATGAGTTAATAACTTGTGAATTAATTAATAACTAATTCACCCAACTCATCTCTAGTCTATTGATCAGTTAGACTAAATACAACTAGTTTAACAAGGCTAAACTGAACACAACTCCATTAACTGCACCTCCAGTCCACTAAACTCAACTCAGTTGAGTTCTAACTGAAGTCCTGCATGCAAATATTAGTCATCCCATAGGTAACCACGTATTTCCCTCTGGGATCTGCATGTACCACATCTGTAGCTCATCCTGAAGTGCTCCAAGAGAATAAGATCAAGTTTATAGTCCAAATATTATTATGAGACAATAATATTTGACTTTTCTATTTTTGACAGCCAGTCTAAAAATAGACTTTGATCACTCACACTGTGATCACTCACACTGTGGTCACCCACACTGTGGTCACCCACACTGTGATCATCCACACTGTGATCACTCACACTGTGGTCACCCACACTGTGATCAAAAATAGAACTTGCGCCATAATTTGCCTGCGGGCCCACTTAGTGAAGGCGACTCTTTTCACTAAGCTCCATCATCTTGTTGCATTCTCAACAAGCATTTCTTGTTGCACACTTTTCAACACTAAACACTCTCATCATCATACTTTTGGCACCGACTTTTTTCATAATGATCTTGTATCCAAGTTCTACAAAAACTCCAGATATCATTAATTAAAACCCGATAACTTTTACTAACCCTCTTGGCTGAGTAAACCTTTCGTTGACTTTGTTAATGTTACTTTTTCATAATGATCTTGTAACCGAGTTCTAGGAAAACTATAGATATCATTAATGAAAACCCGATAACTTTTACTAACTTCGTTGACTTTGTTAATGTATCTATTTACCAGTGTTCCATGAGGACTCCCCCCCCCCCCAAGGGGTCTAGTTTCCTCGCTCCCCCGCGCTCCGGGGACTTGGGGACGAGTAGGGGACGTTTCCCCACGCTCCCAAAATGGAGGAAACTCAAGGGGATGCACCAGGGAAATGTTTCCCTTCCCTGAGGAGACGTTTCCCCACGCTCCCAAAAAAATGGCCTTGCTTATAGTTTATGATTTAATAGACCTAAAGTGGTACAAAGCTACTCATGTTCTGTATGGGGATAACGTCTTGTGCTGTCTTTTGGTTTCAACAAGCGTTATTTTAGAGGGTCAGTATCATCGAAATTTGCTGGACCATATAGCACGTACATGAATTTTCCCTTTCAAAACTTCTCCTTTTTTTCTCAAGTGATGGCTGGATTACAGTGGGGAGATAACTGGAGTGAAAGGCAAAGAATACGAGACATTTAGTTTGTGTTTTTAATTTGCATGACATTTGACATACAAACTATGGAAGCAGCACCTATGTCATGTGGGAAATAATTGGGTGGACTATAGACTAACATGCGTTTACTGCAAGCATGACAAAATACTATGGGCAGCAAGAAATCTCAAGAACTGTCGTTATATATGAATTTATACAGTTACAATATTTACACAGAGCACAGTTGCTCAGCTTGAATTCTTAGGTCTAAAAATTATTTTCACCCCTAAAATACACTGCTAGCTTGAAGTTTGAACTGCATGGCATTGCTGTAATAAGGTAGACAAATTATTCATGCCATCGTTGGTCACCCAAGTTGGTTCGCAGATGGTCATCCTGCAGTCAATGTCATTTGATAGTAAACTGTCAGAAACTCTTTCATGTGATCTTCTTATCTCTCCTAGAACTAAAACTCTTCTTTCAGCATATGGTGTACTGTCTATGTTATATATAATATAACAAACTTTCTAGCTGTTGGATCCAATACAGCTGGAAAACCCATTGTAGTTGCCCCTTCTACTGCCAATGCAGTGTTCCTGATATGTTCATTTACCTTTTCACAGAATTCAGTGGCTACCTTATCAAGCTGAAGCTCTCCCTCTGTTTGACCAAAATCTAAATTAGAATTTGACCAAGCTGAATTAGAATTTTAAATTTATTATTTTATATGATATTATAAATTTGGATGATGTCAAATGATATTCATATCAATGATCATACTTTGCAGCTTTTCAATTCAAACCAAATTGTCATAGTGGACTCAATTAATAAATTATATTTTATATTTATAAATTTTTAAGACCCTGATGCTCCCCCACGTTTCCTAAAAAATGGTAGGGAGCTTTTGCATAGGTCGCTCCCGTGCCCCCTCGCTCCCTCGCCCCCTCGTCCCGAAACCTTGGTGGAACATTGCTATTTACGTTTGTCCACATATTCCATTATTTCCCATTGTCCATTTTTCAATGCTTGTTATCTATGCGAAGATTGAATCTTGGGAAGGACATCTACTTATACAAATCTATTGTAATAATCATACCATTGCTTTAAATATTTGAGAATCACATTGAACTCGATTAGAATTTTTAATTCTCAAGAGCTAGCTTCATTCTCTATTTTCTTATTATTTATTATTATAAGGGAAAAATCATTTTGCAGGGTGGAATGTTGTTACCAATAGATTTTGATGGAGGATGGAATGTAGTTAACAACATATTTTGATGATTTTTATGGACGAGAAATTGCAGTGATTCTGGTTGGTACATCATAAGCCTTCATCAGTCGTAGGTACAGCGTCAACATCAACCCAGCACTTCGCTAGAGCTTATGGGTATCGATAATTTTGTCATCCTTTCCCATAATTAATGTGTGTGTGAACTTTAATTTGGCCTAGGGATAGAGATTTGTACATAAGCCATAGGTTTCAATAACCAACATTGCTATTGGGTTATAGATTTTTTATTTTTTTTAAATGTTATCTCCTTTCATTCATAATTTCATTTCAAAGAAGTGTTTTCCATGTGTATGGCTTCACCATGGGCATTGCAGCAATTTTTTTTTCCATTTGAAGCAGTGTTTGTTCCATTTGTAGTTAATGGAGGTGACTTGCAGAAGAAGAGAAATGAAGAAGACACACAACAGTGGATGTGTGGTAAATTATAGTTGTTCTCATTAATACATCTTAAACCTTCATTGGCCACAGATATAATCTCAACCTCAACCTAACATTTTGTCACATGCATGGACAATTTCATTGTCCTTTTCCAGAATTAATATGAGTGTTTGAACTTTAATTTTGGTACGGAGATAGAGAATTGTACATAAGCCATAGGTTGCAAACTTAGAAAAATGGAGAAATAAATAATTCTCTAGATTATTTTTTTAATAGAGATTTGTTGTGATCTATTATGATCAGTTAGATTTGATCCAAGTGGATATTGGTGGCCACCCGCCAATTCCACTTGGACCCCCACCATTGTTTCTTTCAGTTTTTCAGTTCCCTTATTTGTAGCACAATTTATTATTTTTGGCATTTTTTTAGGTCCTGAACTTCCAGAGCAGTCTTGAGGCCCTAAATGACATTTTTTGGGAAAACTGGGAGCAACATGGGTCCATGGTTTGATGTTTTTCCTACCAAAGTTGTAGTACTTAGATATATATTTCTAACGAGGTATTGTGTGCATCAAACGAAGATCGTATGCCAAAGTTACAACCCGAAGAAGTTGATGTACCAATTTACCCAAAACGAGGATCTGCAAATTTGAAGGAAGGGAAAGGGGCCCCCAAACCACTGAACAAAGGACAAAGGCAAGGCAGGGTCGCCCAGGACAACCTGTGAAAGCTACAAGAAAGGAACAACACCGCGAAGCCAAAGAAGGACACGGGAAAGTGGTGTGAGTTCCATAAGAGCTCCACTCACAACACAAGTGAGTGTCGGGCCAAGCAGTCATTGGTGGACGAGCTAAAGTCTTCGGAATCAGATGCATGTTCAAACTCTAAGTTAGAACCTGATAAGGGGAATGACAAAGGGAAGCAGATTATCGATGCGGAACCCAATGCCATCGTTGCAACCACGAAGATCCAGAACGAGGAACTTGAATATACAGAAGGAGGAACCCAAAGATCGAGAGGAGGAAGAGCGCCCTTCCACTCCCAGATGTTGGTAAAGTGCTCCTCACTACTATTCATTGTGGACAGCGGGAGCCAAGAGAACCTCATTTCGGCAGAGGTCATGAAGTGACTGGGCTTACCGACCACAGCATATCCACAATTGTACACCATCAGGTGGCTTCACCAAGGACAAGATCTTCACGTGAGTCAACAGTTTCACCTTCCATACAAAATCAAGCCCTTCACAGATGAGGTATTGTGTGACATTGCTCGCCTTGATGTTTGTGATGTATTATTAGGCCAACCATACTTGTGGAAGTTACATGATATTGTTACTATGGGAAATAAGTTGTACATGATACCGGAGGTAGCACCACCTACCGCCATGTCTTTGGTTACTTCAAAACAATGCAGTAAGCTCATTTCCAAAACTGGGAAATTTGTTTTCTTGATGATACGTCCTCAAGGAAAAAAGAAGACGGTGGCCATGACCTCTAGACAGGGCCCCTCCGCACGAAAGCTACAGATGGACAAGGTCATGGAGGAGTACGAGGACATATTCACCTCCCCCGCAGAGATTCCTATGCACTGTCAGGTCAAGCACTCAATCAATCTAACCTGAGGTGTACCATTTCCCAATGGACCAATCTATTGGCCCTCCATTCTAGAGAATGATGAAATCAAGAGGCAGATTCAAGAACTGTTGCAGGAAGGTCACATCTGACTGAGTTCATCACCTTGTGGGAGCCCGATTGTGTTGGTACAAAAAAAGGATGGGACTTGGAGACTCTGTATTGACTATCAGGAACTTAATAAGATCACTTTCTAGAATAGGTACCAATCCCATAGATTGATGACCTTCTATAACAACTGAAGGGGGAAATATATTTTAGCAATATTGATTTGAAGTCAAGATATCACTAGGTACTAATCGAACCCTCCGATGTGTGGAAGACAACCTTCAAATCTAAGGAGAGCCTTTTTGAATGGTTGTTTATGCCTTTCGGGTTGATGAATTCTCCTACAACCTTCATGAAGTTAAGGGATGACATCTTGTTGTCATTCACCAACTCATTTGTAGTGGTATACTTGGACAACATCCTGATCTTCAGCCATGGTTGGGAAGAGCACCTCCGCCACATCCGACATGTTCTCCAAACATTGCGGCAACACAAGTTATGTGTCACTTTGGAGAAATCCTCTTTTGGCATGACCCAAGTTCAGTATATGGGATACATTATTGATGAAAAGGGGGTGCCTGTGGATCCATACAAGATCCAAGTCATTTTGGATTGGCCATATCCAACCACTCTGATAGAGCTCTGTAGCTTTCTGGGTCTTGCCAACTTCTACTGCAAGTTCGTGTTGGGATTTTCTCATATCACTTGGCCCTTGAGTCAAGTCACCAAGGGAGGAGCGAAAGCAAAATTATTTTGGTCTAAATATCAACAGAGGGCATTCACAGAGTTGAAGCATCGCCTCTACTTGGCACCAGTGATTTCATTACCATACTTTCAACAACCATTTGAGATTGAGACAAATGCCTCTGACTATGCTATTGGGGCAGTCCTTACTCAACATGGGCATCCAGTGGCATATCACAGTGAGACACTTTCAGACACAGTCCGAAAGCATCCCACTTATGAAAAAGACATGTATTCCATTGTGCAGGCCTACCAACAATGGAAGCATTACATTTTGGGGAAGGAAATGGTCATCCACATAGAACACCGGCCCCTGCAGTTCATACAGTCATAAGGGAAGTTTTGGAATGATCTCCATCAGAATTCATCCACATACCTGGAATAGTTCCATTTGAATATCAAGTATAAGAAGGGAAACATCAAAAATATTGTATATTGCCTCAATCGACCACCAATCATGGCGTTAACCATTGTGCTCAACTCTTAGGGGCACAAGACCTCCAATTGGACACTTCTCTACAAAAGCGACTCAGAATTTAGCCACACATACTAGACACTCTTGGAGGGTCATAATGTTCCATATTGTCACCTCTAGGATGCCTTGTTATTCCATCTGGGTCACCTTTGTGTTCCTTCAAGTGAGCATGCCAAGCTAATATGGGAAGTACACTACAGTCAGGCTACTTGGCATTTCGGGATTGAGAAAATTGTGGCAGTAGTGCAAAAGTATTTCTATTGGCCGAATCTTCAACATGATGTTGAGAAGTAGATTAAATCCTACAGTGCCTCCGCCATTGCCAAACTAAACATCAAGAAGCAAGGCCTTTATACTCCGCTGCCTACCCCTAGTCGACCTTGGGAATCGATCTCCATCAATTACATGTTGGCCCTTCCTTATACTAAGCATGGAAATGACTATGTTTTTGTGGTCATCGATAGGTTCTCAAAGATGGCCATTATGGCAGCCTGCAAGAAGAATATCACATTAGAAGCCACTACTAAACTATTCTTTGAACAAGTGTGCGTACACTTTAGGATCCCACAGTCTATCATCTCAAATCGGGACAATATATTCCTCAGTACATTTTGGTCCAGTATCTGGTCAATGCTGGACACCAAAATCACTAAGTCCACAGCCTTCCATCCCCAAACTGGTGACCAAACAGAGATTCTCAACAAGATGATCGTACACATTATGCGCATGCACAACCCAAAGCATCCACGCACATGGGATGAGAGCCTCCCCTATGTTTAGCACAGCTATAACCGGGCTCTCCACAGCTTGACTGGCCACAATCCTTTTCAAGTTGGCTTGGGATTCCAGCCACTATGTCCGATTGATGTGGCCATGCCATTTTCTGCTACTCAGGCGGATTCGGCTCATGTCCAGTCTGAAACAGAGAAGGAAAAAAATTTTATTGAGCACATCCAACATATCCGCCAACAGGTCCATGACATTTTGGAGAAATCAAATGCCAAGTACAAGCAGCGACATGATCAGCATCGGGTGCCACACAAGTTTTAGGTGGGCGACAAAGTCTAGTTGCATTTGCAAAAGGAATGCCTTACCGAAGCCTATCGTAAACTCAGACCACTCTGATATGGTCCTTACACCATTACCAATGTTGTGGGAGACAATGCATGTGAGCTCAACATTCCTCCATTCCTTGGCCTACACCTAGTGTTCAATGTGGACCACCTTCGGCCATACTTTCCACTATTACTAGACACATCCGACATTGCAGAATAGCTCACACCAATAGATTTAATTCTAGATTGCATGGAATAAGCTGCAACTGATTATATCATGGACACGAAGATCAAGAACACTCTCCAATAGAATATCCAACTGTATTGAGTTTCCAAAGCAAGCCAACTCCTTCACTAGGGCAAGTGGCTCACCATGGACTAAGTTCAGCATAATTTTCCTCATCTCATGGAGGAACGCAACGGAATGGGGACCATTGCTTCCTAATGGGGGAGGAATGATCTAGGTGGATATTGATGGCCAACCTCCAATTCCACTTGGACCCTCCAATTCAGGTCTTGAACTTTCGGAACCGTTTTGAGGCCCTAAATGATGTATTTTGGGAAAACTAGGAGAAACATGGGTCCATGAGTTAAGATTTATAATCCCAAAGTTGTTGTCCTCGGATAGATCTTTCTAATGAGGTATTTTGCATGTCAAACGAAGATTGTATGCCAAAGTTACGACCCAGGGAAGTTGATGTACCAATTTACCCAAAAGGGGCCCATAGTTTGGCACTTCATCTCCTAGGGATAGGGTTTTGGATGTTTAGTTTTGGGCATGGAATCCCCCCCACGGCATGTTTTGGGGCTCAAAGCCCAAGTTTTGAGTTGATCTTGGTGTAAAGCTCCACGAATGGCAAGCAGGGGGTGCGAAATTATAATAGAGTCATAGGGTTGTCTACCCTAGTTTTGTAATGTAATGTCGACTAGATAGACCTATCCATGGTCCATGGACCATGGGATTGTATAAATAGAGTGAGGCTCTAAGTGTAGAAAGGAGAGAGAAAATACAAGAGAAGAAGAAAAAGTCTAAGTGATTGAGTCATAGTGCGAAGTGTGTCTTTGCGTCATAGAGTAGGAGAAGGCTTTGTAGCTGAGTGCGCAGAGGGCTAATAGAGTCCACAACTGAGTGCGCAGACCCCTTGAGCTGAGTGCGCAGGGTGGATTCGAGTCTGTAATCGTAGAAGAGATTAATAAAGAAAGGTTTTGTTACAAATTCTGTGTATTTGTTCCAAGTTATTATATGGTTGATACTATTTGCAAACATATTGTTTCTTTACTGCACACACTTGTAGGAATGGTGAATCTTGTTAAGTATAACTGAAATCCTACAAATACGCTATGTTAATCAACTAATATTGGATTACTAGTGAGGACTTGGGTAATAAAATTGTTTGGTCCTTGAGTAGGGCTGCGTGAAGGCAGCATCTCAGACTACAAGGAATGGGTAAGTGCACATAGCAACATCCACGTAGGGTCAAACCGCGGACCACTTGAAACCATCAGACATCTCCAGGGTGTAGAAACCTGGTTCTAGCACCCTCCCCTACTACTTCGAGTGATACCTTAGTCCGTGCTCTGCATACTATTTCCGAAAGGGCTAGTAGTACCGGGATTTGTTTGGCTAAATCACCTCTGAACCTGGGTCAGGACCCAATAAGCCAAAAAATGGCTCCATTGCCGGGATTGGGATCTTCATGAGGGATGTCTGATGTCGTGTTAATCGAATCTGATGAAGAAAGAAATTGAAGGGTGGTTGGATAGAAATATTCACGAGTTCGCGGCACAGGAAAATATGAATCTGTGAGTAGTAAAGGAACAGTGGTTAGAGCGCTACTTATATATAGAAATCTAGGAAATTTTCTTTGCATCCTTCCCCTTTGAGTTGTATGAGTGGATCGCAAAGCTAGGAGACAGTCAGGGAAGGTGTAGGCTTGACAAACTGATTGTGTGGACTCCAGAATTGGTATGCAGAATAGAAGCATCGGAATATAAGATCACGGGTGCTATGGACCATTGGCTCAATCGAATTATAGGGGGGTTTATCACCAAATTCGTAGTAGACATGACAGTCAACTAGAGCGAGGTGAAACGGTGCTTCCTCAAAGGACGGCGAGGTAGGTACATTAAATATTTGAACACTTGGATTAAAATGTTATTGTGTGAAAAGCGGGTTATGCGAATAAATTGATGTTTGGGGCTACGCGGAGTGGGAGGATCTATAGAAATGAAGGTAGTGCAGAGATAGAGAATAGCCCCTTGATTTTACCTCGGCAAGAAATCGAGGAAGAGCTCGTGAAAGTTTCACCAGGAAGTGTGATGAGTCTAATAAGGCAGCGAATTCTGTGCATACCACCTCCACCTACACCACCATCAGTATCACAACCTTCACCCCCATTTCTACCCACACCACTTCCGCTGCCACCACAGTTCAATATGGCAAGCCCGATAAAATTTCTAGTGTTCAAAGGAGTTGGGAGCGAAGATCCACACCAATTCTAGTTCGTAGTAAAAGTGGTATGGGAAGCACAAGGAGTCATGGATGAAAATATAAAGAAGGCAATGTTGGTAAGCACATTGCAAGAGCATGCACTGACATGGTACATTAAACATTTTAATGACCATCAAAATGCTGGGATCGCAGATATCCAAGCTACGCTGAACAAGGAATTTAGAAGGCCAAAATCGGAGACACAATTGATTATTTGGTTTAAGGAAATCATGATGCTTCCAGGCGAGACCCCCTGGGATCTGGATCAGAGACTGAAGAGTATGATTCAAGCCAACGTGACCTTGATGGATGGAAAACACCGTGCATGGTTTGTACCATCACTAATGCCACATCTAAGGACCATGTTATTGCAAGAAAAGTTATCCACCCATGTCGAACCTTTGGAGATTGTAATGATATTACACGAGACTCCGATACAAGATCCTGGGCTGGGAGTCCAAAAACTCCATGCGCAACTGAAAAATTTGTGTCTGGAAATGCAGAGTTTGAAATAGGACAAGACAAATCGCCCAGAGGTGCGTGAGGAGGTATGGTGCATAAAGTGCAAGGGACACAGGCACGACAAGGACCATTGTTCAGTCTTCATGAACTACTTGTAGGGAGGAGGGCTGATTCCATTAAGACTAGAAGCACAAGCAGGATTGAGTGTGATGCCTGCATTATGGTGTTTTTTTTCGGGAAAATTAGTATTTCTAAGAAATGCTAACCCTCTAGGTTTGGTAGATAACCTAGAAACAACAGTCAAAACAATTCACTATTTTTCCTATGAATAACAGATAAGATAAAGACTATGAAGAGCCAACCTGTAACTTCCGCTTGATTCCTCTCTTAATCTCTCTCCCCTTTGGCCGATCTCATTGCTCCTCCCCGTACTTAACACGCTTGGAGAGTACCTGCGCAATTACAAATACATAGACCCGTCAAAGCATAATGATCCATAATTCGTAAACATCACATAATCGACAGTATGATCAACATATAATTGCATTGAAAGATTACACAATCATAGGGGAAAAATCTTGAAAATCTTTATTTGTAGAAAGGAGGATTACAACCCATAAGTTCGATCCAGCGCCATCCTCCCAGCTTCAAACCTTCTTCACCTCATGAATAGCAAGAAATTATGACATTACAACAATACTTTTCCTCAATACTAAAACCATCAGCACTTCCTTATCACTCAAAAATATTCAACCCCCAGATCTCTTGGATGAGGGATCCATTTATACTTGAGTGAAGGAGGTTGAGTCATCATGATGATGATGAATGCCTTTCTATTTTTAAGAATTGGTTCCATGAAAGACGGGAATAGGTGGATGTTTCCTAGTTCCTTTAGTTATCCTTGGGTGAACTTAGAGGGGCAGGTGGCACAGGAGAAGCTCTAGAGGTTTCCATGAGTAACTGATTCTTCAAACTCTCCTGGAATTTTGTCTAAGCTCAACCATCGCACCCTAAAGAGGAAAAAACTGTGATGCATAGCACTTGGACAGTGTGGCACCTACTATGCATAGCACCCTAACACAGGGTTTTCTGCAATGATTCCTTTGAGGCACTTTTTGGATGAATTTTTTGATGAAACTTTTGGGGAATGAGGCATTCAAAGGACTAAGTTTCTTTAGGGCATAAAACAACTATATTAGGGGTTGATGAACCCTAATAACACCGACACATGAGTTTGGGTTGATGTGCCCAAATATGTCTGTAATAGTTGCCCCCTAAACCATGAGGTCGTAAATATCTATGTTGGGTGAAATTCTTTATCATGAGAATTGGAAGTTTCAAACTGGAAGGTGACCTGCATCGATTACAATACAATACATCATGATAATATGATTTTCTCATGAACTAGCTAAGGGAGGCATTCCCATGCTTAGCTTATAAACTTTCATTACATGTACATAGATCAGATAGTCGTCTACAGATATAGACTTGTGATTCTACAGATATAGATTTTTGATCCATGATTAGGATGACCATCTATGTAAAGCCTTTGTACATTTGATACTTTAGTACTCCCGAATATATTGCAGCCTGGATGGATGAAACTAGATCTGGGGTCTTCAAACTCATTCAATCTTCACTCAATGTACAAGTCTAACCATGTGAAAAGATGTTCTGAGGTCGAACATGGAGAGACATCGCCTGATTACCAGCCAATGATGTGAGCTATTAACAGGCGCGAGAGGGATCACTGATAATGATGATGATCCTCAAGGTACTATAGTACATTTTGCATGGTGTGAATAGATGATTCGATGTCAAACACCATACAAAATCTTTCGGTCAAAGGCCATTGATGTCAACCTATTGCCAAAAGAGAGAAACTTGCCATTGATGTATGCAAGCTTCAAAGCACTGAAAGGGCGTTTCTAAATCAACTTCTTGGATGATGAGTGATGTCTACAAGAAGAGACTCATCGTAGGAGGGCCTTGATGCATCCCACATCTACAACATTAAATGAAGTAAATTATTTTTGGAGATGAAAACAAACCGACGACACAAGATTCAAGAATGGAAATCATGAAAATGAAGGTTTGTAGTATTGCAACAGATGAGACTTTAACTGGATGACTTCTCTTGAACATATCAGCGACATTGAGATGAATTGGTAGCATTGACCCAAATAGAAGTGATGGATGGTGTGATAGACCAATGGTATGACAACCATCAAACAGAATGACCTAACCCAGCTTAATCACTATAATGAAGTGAAACTGTCATGTTCAAGAGCGACTCGCTACCATAAGTTTTCAAGACTTTTCCCATTTTCCCTAGTCATTGTTGACTAGTACCTCTTTATTTTTTATCAAGCTTGAGGAGGATAACAGATACTTGTTCTATAATTTTCCCTTGGGGCAAACCCATTGCTATTTAATGTTTTAATGAGTCTAGCGACGATGAATCTCGGTCTTGTCTAGATGGACATGTTTGTCACTATAATGATATTTTAACGAGTTTAACAACAAAGATAACTCATTCCTTCTCATGTTTATAGAGTTTGAAAAGGGATGAAAATAAAACTCTATAGGTTCTTTTTTGTAAAATAATCCCTCAAGTCCAAAAAAGGATAAAATAATACCAGAGAGATGTTGTTTCCAATACTTTAATGAAGTGGAAAAGGCAATTGCTCGACTATCTTTTTTTATTTAAAGAGTATAAAAAGAGTTTAAAGAGGACTCCGTTTCAAGGAACGAGTGGTCTCTAGGGTAGCAACTAGTTCCGGTGATTTTGGAACTTCTCAAAACATGTTGATTTATGTGAAGAGGTTGGCTAATAAGACCACTCATTGCAATTGTTCCTCAAAAAGGGTAAAACAACCAAGTGAAAGTGTATGATTGGCCAAAGGGATGGTGGTGATGGGATGAACACAACCAATGCTCAAAATGTTGATAGAATGGCAATATCAAGTGTTAAAAATTGAAAATGGGTTCATTTTTAGACAAATTTGAACCATGGGGAACTATGCTTGGCTTCAATTTATTTTTTACACAATATTAAAATGAAAAACTATGCTTGAATGGGTTTACATGCCCTCAGCATGATGAAAGGAAGAGTCTCCTCTAATCAAATGGAAGTCACTGCAGTGAAGCAGGACAATTATCCAACACCTTTTTGGCTTCATCCAGATAGACAAAGGTTAATGGGGTGATTCCCTTCACATAACCTACAGGGAAACTTAACTTTACCATTAGGTGCATGCCCCCCAAGATTCATTACATTCACCTAAGTAGACTACTCGTGTCTATCAGGTGGATGGAGTGAAGGTTCTTTTACGAGATCAAGTGAAAGACTCGACTGGGATTTTATGAGATCTAATCAAAGACTCGATTTGGAACTTGGGACCTTGTTTCATTTTTAAACGAGCTTGTCACAAGACAAGAAACTCTGCTCAAATTCCTTCTTTCACTTTTTAACGAGCTTGACACGAGAAAAAAACTATCTTTGGACCCTTGTTTCATTTTTTAACGAGGTTGACACAAGACAAAGAACTATCCTCAGGTATGTTTCATTTTTTAACGAGATTGACATAGTGAAAGAACTATCGTCATGCTCCTTGGTTTCATTTTTTAAAGAGGTTGACACAAGACAAAGAACTATCCTCAGACCACTCACAACTCATAAGAGGTCATGAAAGAGAGTTCTGGTTCCAATGCCCCCAGTACATGATGTAAAACATCACTAAATTGATTGTCAGTTGATGTAGGTATGGAATAGGTTGCCACATAATTAATCCATGGCAGGGATGATACCATTGGTACAAAAGGACCATTTAGGGAAGATGGTTGACGAGGAGCCATATTTGGACTGAGAAACGAAAGCTGGTCACTGGTGATAATCCTACCTTCATGCGGGAAACAAATCACTCCAAAGAGTGTTGAAACAATAGCTCCCATGCCATAAACATAGTCACGCCCAAGAAGTAAATTGTAATCTAAAGGTCCTGGGACTACCATCACATTGAGATAAATAGATTTTCCTTCTAAAGTAATAGGTAATTGAGGGAGGATCCCTAACGATCGACCGGTTCCTCTGTTAAAGCCCAACATATTCTGTGTAACAGGTACAAGTGGTGGTGAACCAAGTGCTTGCCAAGTAGTTGAGGAAAGGATACTCAATGATGCACCTTTGTCTATAATAATGCTAGATATAATCATATTACAAACCTGTACTATGATCTGGAAAGGAACATAGGAAGGAAGGTGAAATCCTGCCAGTCGATTCTAATCAAAGGAAGTGACTAGACTACTTGGAGGGGGTATCGTAGAAATGGGAGGATTAACCCCTTGAGTTAGTGGAGGATTTTATTCTTGTCTTGATGGAATAGGAGGATTTCCCCCAAGCTCATTTGAATCTGAAGAAACAAAAATAACCTGAGTGGTATGGTGTTCACTCTCTTCAGAAAAGGTACGATTTACCGAAGGTGAAATCAGGTCAACTGTTACCTTGACCTGTTGATTTTGGTCGAGTATAGACTCATAGGATTCACTTTCAAAGAGAGTGGGTCTGATCGATGACTAATTTTTGTCAGTCAATTCATCAACTAGTGAAGGACTTAGGGAAAGTTTCTTGTAACCAGATGGAAATCACTGCAGTGAAGCAGGAAGATTATCCAACACTCTTTTGGCTTCATCCAAATAGGGACAAAGGTCAATGGGGTAATTACCTTCACATAACCTACATGGAAACTTGACTTTTCCCTTCTGTCCATGAACTTTACTATCACTAGTTGATGGTATGTCACCAACATGATCTCCAAAGGTTGATGACACAAGATTATGTGAACGGGAAGACCATTCTTCTAAGATCTAAGGAATATCATGACAATTTTGAGGAATATGGTCTCTTGCACAAAGTTTGCATGGATATCGAACTTTGTGAGGCTTAATGGACGGTTTCTCATCAAATTTTGTACTGAACTTGTTTCTTCTTCTTCTTCTTCCCTTTCTTCTTCTTCTTAGACACCTGGTTACTAGTACTAATACTTTCACTAGGTAAAGGGGAAGAAAGGGAGGAAAAAACAATTGAGGAAGAAGGCAAAGGGTCAACCTTAGGATCAACTGAAGGTTGATTTTGTCTAGTTGGAGGTGTACTCGATTACGGAGAAATCACGAAATTTTGAACCAAAGAGGTTGAAAACAACCATATTGGCAAGCCAATGATAAATCCCGAAAGGGACAATGTAGCCATATAAGGAGCACCAATATTTCTAAAAGGAGGAAAAGGAGTAGGATTCCCATCAAAAGGAATTCCTTGATTGATGGACTCTGGATTTGTCACCATATGTTTCAACCCATGATCAACTAAAATACAAGTGTGGAGGATGTTATCCGCGGTCAATTAATTTTTACGATACTAGAACTTAACTTTTCTTTTTCATTTTTTAAGAGTTGAGAAAAAGCAAAAGATGACTCTAGTCACTTTTATTGTTTAATGAGATTGAAAGGACAAGCGCTCAGATGAACCTTTTCTTTTAAGGAGTCGAAAAAGGAGAAAAAGTGACTGCTCTAGAGATACTAAGCAAGAGGGTTTACAAAACTAATCACAAAACTGCAATGTACACCTTGGTGGTAAATTAAAGAGAAATTACCAAGGATTTATCATATGGTAATCAGAATTCATGAATGTTGTGTTCGGTGCATTGTGATCGGTAAGGCGAAAGACTTAACTTCCTAGGGATAAAGGATTTCAACCTATTGGGGTCTCCCACTATATACGCGATGGTACAGGGAGCACAAGTCCGTACTAGCACTTATCGAATCAAAGAGGAGGAATCACCCAACCTTCAGTGAAAATGACAACCACTAGGTTTAAAGATGCCAGAACACGTCTCTAGCCTAGACCTCTAGATGTGTTGCATTAAGTTCCAAAGCATTGTTAGATTAATTGAGGTTCATTTTAAGTTGATCTTGCTTAAAGATTTTCCTTTGAAGGTTCACCATGTGATGTATGTTTGCAATTCCTAAAATGCAACTATCATGATAAACAAACTTTTGATTTAGTTTGAACGATGAAAACCTTAGCTACTAAAGGATAGAGCAATCAGATCTTTGACAAAGAGAAAAGAGCACATCTAATGCAATTTCCCTAGTTATTCCTATCAAGCATTCACAAACCTTAATATGCACAATGCAAAATGCATGTATTTGTTTTCAGCTTCCCTTAATGTGAATGAGACAACAAGGAAAACTAAATGCAAAAATGATTCAGAATACTTCACACAAAATGGCGATTTTCGACAATTTTTCTTCAAAGAGAGAAAGGAGGACTAAATGACACTTTCAAGTTTGAAGAAACAAAACTTTTTGACACTTTGAATGAAATCAAATCAAATGCACAAAATAGTTTAATCGATTAGCTATGAAGGAAGATTTTTATGACACTTCACTTTTTCGACGAAATTGAAGACTTTACGACACTTTTCTATCGAAACGACAATCGATCAACACTACTTTTTGATAATGGATTGTAAATGACAAAACAAATACATAAAAACATTCACCAATCCTAGTCTAAATAGGGCTGAATTAAGCGATGAAAGTTGGTTTCAGTGATGAGACATCATTCATGTTCAACAAGAAATCAAACAAAGATGAAAACTGGTTAAAAACCTCAATTCCTAGATGGGAAAATTGAGCTTTAGTCAATCATCGCACTTGTGTTGGGTGTGGAGCTTGATTATCTTCTGTATTCAAAGGTTTCAGCAGGATGTATACCCCAGGAATATTGTACACCCCTCCATGCGGGAGAGACTTGTCCCCCCCGCAGGCCGATTCCCCCCTGGCTGGGGGGGTTTGGGGGCCAGCGATCCCTAGGTGGGGGTTCAGGGGCAGTGCCCCTAAAGCTAAAAACAGATGTAAAATTGCCTTGTAAAAGTATAGTAATTTCTATTCAATCTGGGTCATTCATTAGGCGGATGATCTGACAGTAGAAGTTATGTTTAATTTAGGGTTTTTTGCCCTAGAAGGCAACCCCTCACTATATATGAGGGAATTGCATTACGTCTATATAGATCTATATTCTGAGTGAGGAAGAGAGATGAGATTGAGAGGGAAGAGGGAGCGACAGCGGATCTGCTGTAGGTTGTATCTCTTCAGTTTGCTGGATAATATAAAAGAATTACTGGCTGTTTCTTCGTGGACATAGCTCAAACTGGTTGAACAACGTATATCAATATCTCTCTTGTTTTATGCATTTTCTGTGTTTATATTTTTGCAATATTTTATGTGTTCCATTGCTCTATAATATATAGATTTTTAACAACTTTCTCTTTGAAGATAGTGCTATGCATAACACTTTGTCCATTCGGGAACTGCTATGCATAGCAGGTCACAGTTCAGGATAGTGCGATGGTCACAGGGAGTGATTCTGAAGTTGCTTTTAGCTCAAATTTTATGCAATTTTCAGTTGATTAAGCTTGATTTCAATGAACAATAACAAGTAAAGTGTAGTGGAATGCTCTAAGAGGCTACTAAGCTACCAAAAAGGGAATTCAGAGTCTCCCACTATGGTCGCCAATTTTCTTTTGGGAAAATTAGTATTTCGAAGAAATGTTAACCCTCTAGGTTTGGTAGCTAACCTAGAAACAACAGTCAAAAAAATTCACTATTTTTCCTATGAATGACAGATAAGAGAAAGATTATGAAGAGCCAGTGTTGAGCTAATTTGTTTACCGAAATTAACACAAATATTTCTTATCAATCCGGGTTGTTTATGCTTTGAGGCAAGTTCACTATATGTGAAGATCAGATGTAACCAAACATTGAAAGATAAGTTATTCAAAAGCTTAAAGCAATACATCCTACAACTCTAATTCAATTAGTTTAAAAAGACGAAAAATATTGAAATGGTTCTTGACTCAAGAAGTCCACTTTTGCCTCAATTACCACTTAATGAATCAGAGATTAAAACCAAGAACTTAAGATGGATAAATTATTAATGAAAGAAGCTCCTAACTTAAGAGACACATAAGGTGTTTCATCATAATTCATTCATCTCAATACCAAAATCACATAAAGAAACTACTTGCATGCAATCAAAGGAAACTAGTTTCAATTCATCATTTTAGTAGAAGGGATGCTCAACTTGAACACTTGTTTTTCCAACTTAATAAAGTGATGAATAAGCTAATATCTAATGAAATCAATCACCATACATTAACCATAAAGCAATCTGAAATAAAGCTTTGAAAAACCAGTTCTACAATAACCAGATTACAAGAAATAAAACTAGTTAACAAGGAAGTGTACTTAGCTTGGAATGGGGGCCCTCCACCCTTTCCTTGCACACTTGAGAAGTTATATCAGAAGCTGAAATTCAATCACACATCCATAGCATTGAACAGAAAAATAATAATAGCACAAGTCTTCAAATTAACTCTCCAATCCAAAAGTGTCTCAGCATAAAAGCATAATAAGTCAATACATAAGCCATCAAAGTCTTGGCTCTTAAATAAGAAGTCTCATGAAACAAACTGATCTATATTCACTCAAAAAAACCCATCTAATTTATCCATCTATCTAAGTCAAATTCATTACTCCCATCCCAAGAAATATTACCAATCCCATAGAATCTCAAAACTGCCCTATGGGATTTCTGAATGACTAGTCATGATTGACTAGCACCAAATGGGCCTAATAAAGCTTGTTATGTTCGAGCTAAGCATATCTGGCTTAGTCCTAGTTCCAAAGCTTTCCATCCATGCATTCAATTCGTGCCCAAGTTTCCTGCAAACACATCAACCATAGAGCTATTACGGGAATTTCTGAATCTGCCAATTTTGCACTTAAAACCAAACTTTCATAAAAACTTTAGAAATTGAAAAATTAAAATTAAATACCTGAATGGATATCAAATATGCATCAAAATGGGATGAATGAAGGGAAAATGGATGGCAAATAGATGGATTAGTAAGTTTCTTAGAGCAAAAATAAGACCAAAACTAAGGCCCAACATCTCTCCCTCGCTTATCATCAAGCATGTCCCCATGCTTGCTTACTCTTCTTTGATCTTCTTCTCTCTGTAGTAGATGTTGTACATGTAGATGCTTCCTGTTGTGCTGCCCTGACCAAACAATCCAAACTTGAGTCATGTCTTTCCCTGAACAAAGCTGCTTTTACCTTCTGTTTTTCATACTTTGCCTACCACATATTCTTTTCCTTTAACCATTTAAATGCTTGCTTAGAAAGTAGATCATTTTTCTGTTTTAGTCTCCCTAGCTCTTCATTTAGCTTTTCATTTGCCTTGAACAACTTAGTATTATCCTTCTTACTTGCCTTGCTTTCCTCTTTTAATTGTTTTTCCAGGATTTTACTAATTTCTAATTGGTCAGTTAAGTCCCTGATTCTTCCCAAATTGCCAAATTGATTTCTTTTTCAAAATCTTGTGTTGTTTTCATTAATGATGTTGTTGCTGCATCATCATATGAAGAATCCCTCTCAAATACTTCTTGTGCAATGTCATTTTCTTCCCGCTTTCTTGGAGAAAATGTATCTATTTCCTTGTCTAAGTTAATGGGACTTTTATTCCTAAATCTTCTAGGAATAGATATAACAGATGTTTCATTTTCCTGCATGGCCATGTTATTGTTGTTTAGCTCTTGTTCTGGGATACAAGGGTGAACTCATCAATCCTCTGTTTTCCTGCTCTATTTTATCCTGTACTTCATTAATCTGTTCAATAAACTGATTTTTAGACATGAACTATCTCCATACTATGCCTTGTGACTGTTGGAAATAATACTGAGGGGGGGGGGGAATCAGTATTATCTAGCAATTTACCAAATCTTCCTTATTTGATCTTTTGAAATATTCTTGCATATCAGTACCATAAAACAATGAGCATGAATAAAGAAAATAGATAGTCACACCAAAGAACACAAGATGTAAGGTGGAAACCCAATGCGGGAGAAAAACCACCTGCTGCAATAATGTCTCTATCTTCTTTCAAGAAATTCTTTTTACAATGATTTTGTACTGGTGCAGTCCTTTACCAGCACGCAGGCTGCAACCTGCAAAGAGCTACAACTCTTTCTTGTTTTCCAGACTTCTCCTGGAAGGGAGCTACAACCCCCTACTTCTTTTTCAAAATGATCAACAAGTATACAACAGATACAGTCTACTACAGATATCAGATCAGTAATTACAGAAACAACCCAGAACACCTTATGAACAGAAATATACAGTTAACAGATCATCTTGAGACAGGGACGCATATTTTCTTTCTGTGGCCTGCGACTGGACGCAGTATACCTTATGTTGTTCTGCGTGCAGACGCACTGTTACTTTTTCTTGTCTGCGACCGACGCACACATCAACACTATCGCGCCGCGTCTTTTGCTTCAGAGACGCACCCAATACTACAGTCGCGCCGCGTCCTTCGCTTCAGAGACGCACCTGATCCTTTACTGTACTGCGTCCCGGCGCACTTTCCCTTCACTGAATCTGCGTCCTTTTAGATATAGAAGATAAGAGGACTTCAGAACCAACCCAAACACTCAGATCCACAGATCTGATCATGCGCCATATAGATCGTAGTCCATTAGAAGATTTACCCTTAAAGATATGGACTAGATCACACCAAGAGATGATCAACCAAGATGATGCATAATCCAAATGAACTCCTTTGCTTTATATAGGCAAGCTTCTCCCCAAAGCGTGGAACAATACCACGAGCCGACACCAAAGAAACACGCAACCGTCGGCTAGATACCACACAAGAAGCCCCCACGAGCTTTTCTCTACCTTGAAATGTGTGCACTGGGCGGACGCACCTTCTGAACGGCTGGCCAGCGTCCCTGGACGCGGGTTCTGTATGGAATACCTGCGGGGACGCACTTGCTGAACAAAATTTCCTGCGTCCTTCTTGATTTACCATCTGAAAGAGTTTGCCATCAAGTACAACACCTGAATCATAATGCCAACAAACTCCCCCTTTGGACTTGATGGCAACCACATAATCTTCAGCTTCATCATTCTCCCCCTTTGACATCAAGAGCAAAGGGTATGCTCCCCCTATGCTCATGCTTCTCCAGATTTGTAACCAGAAATCCATCATGAAGGAGACAGAGACATATTGCAGCTATTTCCAAGATCTCCTTCTCCATAATGCCAACAATGCATTATGTGCTCCCCCTGAGCCTATACCATCAATAGGAAGATGGTCAACAGTGAGATGATGCATCAACAACCCCCAGCTTTTGCCTGAGGTATTCAAAAGTGTCCCTGGGCAACGGTTTGGTGAAAATATCAGCAACTTGTTCCTTAGAAGGAACATACTCCAACTTGACCTTCTGTTCAAGTACTTGTTCCCGGAGAAAATGGTACTTGATTGGTATGTGCTTGGTTTTTGAATGCATAACCGGATTCTTTGAGATGCTGATTGCACTTGTGTTGTCACATAAGATAGGAATAGGAGGTGTACAAGTGATTTGATAATCCTGCAAAGTCTGCATCATCCAAAGAAGTTGGGTGCAACAAGATGCAGCCGCAACATATTCCGCTTTAGCTGTAGACAAGGCAATTGAACTCTGTTTCTTGCTGAACCAAGATACCAGTCTAGAACCCATAAAGAATGCACCACCACTTGTGCTTTTCCTGTCATCCACGCTTCCGGCCCAATCTGCATCTGTATAAGCATGAAGAGTGAGATCTGTATCTCTAGGATACCATAGGCCATAATTTTGAGTCCCTTGAAGATATTTGAAGATTCTCTTTACTGCTTGAAGATGAGTCTCCTTTGGATTTGCCTGAAACCTTCCAACTATTCCAACTGCATGCATGATGTCTGGTCGGGTACCTGTCAAATATAGTAGACTTCCAATCATAGATCTGTAGGTTGGTTGATGAACTGCTGCAGATTCGTCATTTGCACTGAGACTACATCCTGTAACCATGGGTGTACATACTGGTTTTGCATCTTCCATGCCATATTTCTTCAAAATCTGCTTGAGATACTTGGTTTGAGATAAAAGGATTCCTCCTTTCTTTTGTTGGATTTGCAAACCAAGAAAGTATGTCAGTTCTCCTAGCAAGGACATCTCAAATTCTTTCTGCATGACTGAGGCAAAGCTTTGACTCATAGCTTCTTCATTACTGCCAAAAATAATGTCATCTACATACACAACAAGTATTAGTAATTTGTCATTTTCAATTTTTATATAAAGATTGCTATCTGCTGAACCTTTTGAAAAACCTTTTTGATGAAGATATTTGTCCAACCGGTAGTACCAAGCCCTTGGAGCTTGTTTGAGACCATAGAGAGCCTTTTTTAATCGGCATACAAGATTTGGATCGTTTCCAAGAATGAAACCATCTGGCTGTTCAATGTACACTTCTTCATCCAAGTCTCCATTCAGAAAAGCTGATTTCACATCCATTTGAAATACTTTGAAGTTCTGACAACTTGAGAGAGCAAGAAACATTCGGATGGCCTCAAGTCTTGCAACAGGAGCAAAAGTTTCTTCAAAGTCTATTCCTTCTTGCTGTGCATACCCTTTACAAACAAGTCTGGCTTTGTTTCTAATTACTTCTCCATTTTCATTCAATTTATTTTTGAAAACCCATTTTGTTCCGATAACATTCTTATCCTTTGGTCTAGGAACCAGCTCCCAAGTATTGTTCTTTTCGATTTGCTCAAGTTCTTCATCCATTGCTTTCACCCAACATTCATCTTTGCATGCTTCTTTCACATTTTGTGGTTCAGTAGAGGAGAGTAATGCCAAATAACTTGAAGCTTCTGCAACTATTCTTCTAGTTTGTATACCTGCTTCCTTTTGTCCCATGATCTGAGATTCTGGATGGTTCTTTTGAACATATCTGGATGGAGTCTTTTCTTCTATTCTTGTTCTTTCTTTTGCTTCTTCGTGAGGTCCGTCTTGAAATTGTTCTTGCGGTTCTTCTTCTTCATCATTCTGTCTTTGAGGGTAGCTTTCATCTTCTTCAATGTCTTCACGATGTATTTGCCTAGGAATGTATCCTTTCTCATCAACCACTACATCAATGCTTTCAACAATTCTGCCAAGTCTTTTATTGTAGCATTTGTATGCTTTGCTATGTGGAGAGTAGCCAAGAAGAATTCCTTCATCTGCTCTAGGATCAAGTTTGCCAAGCTGCTCCTCAGTATTTTTGATATAGCATTTGCTCCCAAAGATTTTGAAGTGCTTTACTGAAGGAGTTTTACCACTCCAGAGCTCATGAGGAGTTTGAGTGCTGTTCACTCGGACATTTGTCTTGTTGAGAATAATAACTGCCGCATGTGCAGCTTCACCCCAGAAGGTTGCAGGAGTTCCTGATTCATCAAGCATAGCACGAGCCATTTGCTGGACTGTTCTGTTCATTCTTTCCACTACTCCATTTTGCTGAGGAGTTCTAGCTGTAGAAAATTCTCTCCTTATTCCATGTTCATCACAGAAATCGAAAAATTCATTTGAAGTAAATTCTCCACCTCTGTCGGATCTGAGGCACTTAATCTTGTGACCTGATTCATTTTCAGCCAAGGCTTTGAAGGATTTGAATTTTTCGAAAGCTTCATCTTTGTGCTTCATAAGTCCTAACCAAACAAACCTGGAGAAATCGTCAATAAATAATATCAAGTATTCCTCTCCTCTAGGTGTTCTTTTTCTGAATGGTCCACATACATCTGTATGTACTAGCTCAAGAGGCATACTGGCTGATCCTTCTTTCTCTGGAAAGTTAGTTCTAGTCTGTTTTCCAAACTGACATGATCTGCACATGGTGTTGTCAGGAATTTTGATATCTGGAAGATCGCGAACTGCCTGATATTTGCAAGCTTTCCTTATTTGTGAGAAGCTTAGATGTCCCAATCTTCGATGCCATAACCAGTGCTCTTCATCCTTGCTTAAATAGCATTGTTGTTGTTCTTCATCAAAAATGTATAGATTATTTGAAGTTCTTTTTCCTTTGAGAACTGTTTTACCTGTATCAAGATCACGAACAAGACATCCATTTGATCTGAATATAACCTCGGTTCTTTGATCACACATCTGGCTTACACTTAGAAGATTATGCTTTAGTCCATCAACAAACAAAACATTTCCAGCCTTAACATCTTCTTTTAAAGGAGCAATACCTTTTCCTTTTATAGTTGCAGGAGTATCATTTCCAAAAGAGACTTTCTTTCCCTTTTCTAAATTAGAATAAGATTCAAGTTTTTCTTTATCACCTGTCATGTGCTTTGAACATCCACTGTCAATGTACCATAGATTTTCTTGTCCTTCTGCATAGAATGCTATCCCACATCTTTCTGTTTGAGGTTCCTTTATTTTCCATGTTTTGGTGCCTGAGGTTTGTTCCCCTTTTTGTTCTTGTACCTTTCTTTCCGGAAACCTGCTTCTACATTCAACATCTTCATGTCCAAAATTATTGCAAATAGAGCATTCAACTTCATTTTCAAGAGCTGAAAAATTGTTATAGGTCCTTTTTGTATTCCCTGTCATGCTTCTTTGTTTTTGAGCTTCCCTAGTCATGATTGTTTTATACGCAACACATTGGGCTGCTTTGTGACCAAAGTTATGGCAAGAAAAGCATTGTCCATTGAAGAAGTTTCTGCGATTATTGAATCTACCAGCCGACTGATTGTAATTTCTATTTTCATCTATTCTTGAACCAAATTGAGAAGGTTTTACCTGTGGCTGGTTGTGGCTTTTGTTCACCCTTAAGCTGGATTGCCCCTGATAGTTTGAAGTTTGTCCCTGCTTTACCTGATGATCTTCCTTGTGTTCTTGCTCATTTCTTCTTGCTGCATCAAGATAACTTTTTGAAGTGGAAGCTTGAGAAGTTTCTCCATTGTAGCCCAGACCTGTCTTATTTAGAGGAGATCGCTGCACACTGATAATCTCATTCAACGTTTCAGATCCTTTGACAAACTTGAGATTAATAGTTTTTGTTTTCTCAATTTCTTTTCTAAGACCAACAATTTCACCTTCTAATTTTTCAAGATGTTTTTCCTTTTCATCAATCTGAAATTGTAGAGTATCAATAATCATGTTCTTTTCTTCTATACATCTCTTGAGTCTAGTAATTTCATCATAAAGGTTATCCACATCTATAGCATCCTCATAATTATCATCTTCAAATGCCATTAACAATCTATATTTGTTACCTTGTTCATCTTCATCACTGTTTGATAAGCCATCGCTATCTTCATGGGTGTAGTAGCTTTTCTTATTTGTACCCTGTTTCTTGTTCCATCTAACTGGTTCCTTTCCTTTATCCTTATAAGAGCATTTTGCAGCATAATGACCTACTCTTCCACAAGCAAAACATTTGAAAGGTAGCTTTCCTCTGAACCTTCCAGAACCCCTTTGAAGATTTCTGACAAAGTTTGATTCTTCTTCCTCTTCTTCTGGAACATGACATGCTTCATAGTGATCTTCTTTGCCTGATGCTTTAAAAGCAGCTTCCCTTCTGTCTGATGGACCTCCCTTTCTCATTTCATAAGCAGTTAGAATTCCATGCAGCTGAGACATAGTGAGAACACGGAGATTTTCCTTTTCTTCTACTGCAGATACTTTAGATTCAAACTTGGGAGATAAAGATCTTAGAATCTTTTGAACTACTATAGTCTCTTTTATTTCTTCACCCAAATTTTTCATACAATTAACAATCTCATCTACTCGAAGAAAATAATTAGCCACACTTTCATCATTATACATCTTGAGAGTCTCATATTGAATCCTGAGAGTTTGAAGTTTAGCTTCTTTTACCTGTTCATCTCCTTCATAGCTAGTGATCATTTTGTCCCATATCTCTTTTGCTGATTTGAAGTGCATGACCTTCATGAACTCTGTTTGAGATATACTTCCTAATAGAGTACTGACTGCTTTTGCATTTGTTTCATACTGCTTTTTCTCAGCTGGATCTGTAGGAGTAACTGAAGGAAAGGCATAGCCTGATTCTACAATGTTCCAAACTTCTGTACCAAGAGATTGAAGATATGCAGTAACTCTTACCTTCCAATAATTGAAGTTTGTTCCATCGAAGACGGGTGGCCTGATTGATGCTTCTCTCTCGTAGTTGCTCATGATGAACGATCTACCTTCAAGCGATCAAGCTGTTCTGAAGGACCTGCTCCGATACCAATTGTTGGAAATAATACTGAGGGGGGGGGGGAATCAGTATTATCTAGCAATTTACCAAATCTTCCTTATTTGATCTTTTGAAATATTCTTGCATATCAGTACCATAAAACAATGAGCATGAATAAAGAAAATAGATAGTCACACCAAAGAACACAAGATGTAAGGTGGAAACCCAATGCGGGAGAAAAACCACCTACTGCAATAATGTCTCTATCTTCTTTCAAGAAATTCTTTTTACAATGATTTTGTACTGGTGCAGTCCTTTACCAGCACGCAGGCTGCAACCTGCAAAGAGCTACAACTCTTTCTTGTTTTCCAGACTTCTCCTGGAAGGGAGCTACAACCCCCTACTTCTTTTTCAAAATGATCAACAAGTATACAACAGATACAGTCTACTACAGATATCAGATCAGTAATTACAGAAACAACCCAGAACACCTTATGAACAGAAATATACAGTTAACAGATCATCTTGAGACAGGGACGCATATTTTCTTTCTGTGGCCTGCGACTGGACGCAGTATACCTTATGCTGTTCTGCGTGCAGACGCACTGTTACTTTTTCTTGTCTGCGACCGACGCACACATCAACACTATCGCGCCGCGTCTTTTGCTTCAGAGACGCACCCAATACTACAGTCGCGCCGCGTCCTTCGCTTCAGAGACGCACCTGATCCTTTACTGTACTGCGTCCCGGCGCACTTTCCCTTCACTGAATCTGCGTCCTTTTAGATATAGAAGATAAGAGGACTTCAGAACCAACCCAAACACTCAGATCCACAGATCTGATCATGCGCCATATAGATCGTAGTCCATTAGAAGATTTACCCTTAAAGATATGGACTAGATCACACCAAGAGATGATCAACCAAGATGATGCATAATCCAAATGAACTCCTTTGCTTTATATAGGCAAGCTTCTCCCCAAAGCGTGGAACAATACCACGAGCCGACACCAAAGAAACACGCAACCGTCGGCTAGATACCACACAAGAAGCCCCCACGAGCTTTTCTCTACCTTGAAATGTGTGCACTGGGTGGACGCACCTTCTGAACGGCTGGCCAGCGTCCCTGGACGCGGGTTCTGTATGGAATACCTGCGGGGACGCACTTGCTGAACAAAATTTCCTGCGTCCTTCTTGATTTACCATCTGAAAGAGTTTGCCATCAAGTACAACACCTGAATCATAATGCCAACAGTGACCTCACTTGATACTCAACTAGGATTTTGATCAATCCTTGGTGGTAAATCTGTCTTGCTTTAGGCTTGTGTTCATGTCTCACAGTTTCAATCATTCTCAAGAGGCTCCTATATAGGAAATATGGCAAGTTAATCCTATCCTCTCCCTTAATATGCTGTAGAAGCCTGACATGATACAGGTGGGCAACACTATGTCCTCTATCACAAGTCAAAAACTTCTGGATGACCAAAACCAACTCACCCCATGGTTCATTGAACCATTCCCTTGGTATCCCCTTTGTTCTATCAAAAGTCCCTTTCCGGTTCTTCTCAAGAAAGAAAGTCCATGCTTTCTCCTTGAAGTGAAAGCCTTTGTAATATTTCTCACCTATCATTGGTAGATCTAAAGCTTGGGAAAGGTATTCCTGAGTCACAAGAATAATAAAATCTCCTACCCGTGTCTGGTCCTGACTAAAATTGTTTATAAAGTCCCTGGTTATCTCTTCAGAGTTGCCATCAATTTTTTGTAAAAAGCCTATCAGTCCTGCTTGGTAAAGTTTTTCTATAGTTTCCTTCCTCCAGCTCTCTATCTGAAATTTTGGCTCTACCCTGGCTGACATTGTTTCTGAAAACCAGTGAATGTATGATTCTACTGTTACTAATTTCATCTTGACAATAAAAATTTATGACTATTGTTCTTTTCAAAATGAAATTCTGAAAGCAGAGAAGCTTACCTGCTTCTTCACAACAATTTAACTTTGATCCTCAGCCTCTGTTTACCCTTTCTCTGTAGCAGCATTGTTTTAAATCCTGTTCAAGCAATCAAACACCTGTATATCCTTGTCAACATGCTAAAATCTATTCTGGTAAACAAAATACATATGAAACCAACTTTTCCATAAAGGGTCCTTAGTTTCCTAATGTATTTGTTTAGGCATTATTCTTATACTGTTCCATGTATGCCTATCACCCTACACTGCGTATACTGTCACCAACATCAAGCAGTATGTTTACTGTGTATATACAGTCATTAAAACAAACAGTGTTTTTACTGTGTATATACAAGCTCTTAAAACTAGCAGTGCATTCAAATGGCTCTCGACCTCCAACATAAAAATTTGAAAATCAACAGCGCTCGGCCTCAAAAAAAAAATTGAAAAACCAAATAGCACATTTAAAATGGATTTTAAATGGCTCGACCTTTATTATCTTTGGCAATCAACAACACTCGGCTTCCTAAAAACTTAAACATTACACAACTCTTTAAATGGCTCTCGGCCTACACAGACTTCAACCCATTGTTTTAACCAAAACAAAGACACATATTGGTAAAAGGTTCCAGAACAGAGACACATCCTTCATGTTTGTTCACCATACAGGCCGTTTCCATTCACAGGCATGCGATATATCAATCATATAAATAATGACATCAACCAACAGCGCGCAACAAAAAAATCATATCATCATAAAAATCACATCTTCGACGCTATGAGCCAGACTCTGCCTCCTTTGTTTTATAGACTTTGTTTTGGTTTGCAATACTGCACTCCGTTTTGGTTTACAAAACTTCACATGCGTGCTCCATACCACTAACGTGTTATACATGCAACAAGTTTGAACTTAAATTGCTGCGCTGTTTGCTAGTGTTTTATGCCATGATATACACAGTGAATATAATCGCCAAGCTCATGTTTATTAACTGTTGTCAACCAACCTTAATGTTGTTACTGCTGAAGTTAATGCGTGGTTTCGGCGTTTTACGTGGCTGTCAATGAGCGCTAAGGAGTGTTAAATGGCGCTCTGAATCCCTGTTGCTTCGTTCAGGTGACTAGTGGCAAGAGCAGGATCATTAATCATTAATCACAGGCAGTATACAATTACATCCCATAGTTGCCGAACTAAACAAACCATACCGTTACCTGAATAGATCCCGAAAGTTCAGTGATCACTCGGCGTTAAGTTCGGGACAATTTCCTTCTTATATCCTCTCAAACCCGCTTCAGTTTTCTTTTTACTAGCTTGCAGCTCCAAACACAATCGTTCTGAGCTATTCGGCAATGAAGAATTTGTTTTGAACAGTGCAAGAACCATCGATCAGTTCATGACCGTTTCATGGGTGTACTGTGCTCTATGTTTATTGGTGCTTTAATGTATGGTTGATATGGTTGTCCTGTTGACCAGACGCCTGACTATGTCATGAGGATGGCCGAATTATGTTTTCATTTTGAACGTATGCGCATAACTCCCTCCACAGCACACAGTCCAATGGGAAATGGTCGCCATGCCACGATGTTTACCTCGTACCTGTGTGCTGGCCTGTATTGATTTGGATTGTCGTTTTATTCATTGTGTGATGTCGTTTGATTTGGATGCTCTACCTTGGCTGCATGCAATATGATTTCGCACATCATATAAACTGTTGTGTGCTTATAACCTTTCTTGGCACTCATCCTCATATGCAATGATTTTAAACGATGCACTCTTATGAAATGGGTTTGGGTGATGTGCAACTAACCTTTAGCCCATATGCAATACCCCACTACCACATATTCAATCATAGAATTGACTTTGTACGTGGTCTTGCCACATGTATTGCACGTGGTCTTCTCTTGATTTTATGCGCTATATTCACCTTACCTTATATCAAAGTTTATGATATATGCATATTATCTCACTCAACCATTTTGACTATTAGCGCATATATTGATATATGCATATTATAACCATTTTAACTATAGCGCATATATTGCATTTGTTTGTTTTGCATATGGCATATATAGATTTTCATATAGCACATGACTTATTTGGTTATATGCACATCTTTATAATTTTAAAATGACCATCTTGGGTCATATTTAAAATAATCACCATTACTAATCCTTGAGTTGTATGTGCAGGTTGAAAAGTTGTCCCAGTTTGGTCTTTTTATGCTTCTAAAGAAAAATACTTAGGGGTTAATGATCATGAAATAAATATAGGATATGTATGGATATGAAATGGAATATGATGTATAAGGGTTATAGGGTATGGATAGGGAATATAGGGTATGGAATGATAATGAATATCCTCAGGTACTAATTCCAACTTAACAAAGACTAAAAATTTCTAAGAAAAATTTGAATTTTCAAGCACAAAATGACTATACATATACTCCCCTGGATGATGTCTGTACAAGTGGGATGAAATCAATTGATCAAATGTTGTAGATGGGTTGAAAAGTAAACTTTATTGTTGCTCCTTGTTCTTCATGCTCTGGTTCTTGAATTGTTGTTCAGGTCCCTCTGTGATAATTTTTTTTTTTTTTTTGATTCAGGTCCCTCTGCAATGCTTATGGAATATGTACATGTTTCTTTGACATTTTCAGGTCCTTCAGGTCCCTCTGTAATGATTTCTTGATTTAGGTCCCTGCTGTTGACAATACAAGTTCCATCTGTACTTCAGCTATACAGCTAAAGTTCTTGTGCAATTCTCCCCCTTGCTTAATGTTACACAGTAATTTGTCACTGCCTTCCTGTCAGTCACCTTGCCGTGCCCAGAATTCACAATCATTAAGCTCCTACTCCCTGAATTGGTTAAAAACCCATTTTTCCAAATTTTTATTCATCAGCGCGTCTGTTCCTAAAATAACCGCGATGACAAGCGCCCTGTAGTGTATTCTGTGCGCTGCCAGCGCGGAAGAACATCACTTTTCCGCGATGGCTAACAACGCGCCTTTCCCGTGTGCTTCCGCGCTGACATGGCTTTCCCAGTTATTGAGACGCGGCGACAGCGCGGCAGTTTCCCAATAATCCGCGCTGATCCAGTTTGGGCGAATTTGTTCAAACAACCAGCCTTCCAGATCACTCCAGGCTTGGTTGTTAGCTTTGTGAATGTCGACTCCCTTCTATGGCATGTCTGTTCGACCCTTTCCAACAACTTCCCTTGAAGATAAGCTCATCCTTCCACCTTTTTAGGAGACTCCTTCTCCTATATAAACTCTCACCATTACCATGAGCAGCTAGTTAGACATAGCTTGGAATAGCTTGGATTGTACAGAGCTTGTAGTGCTCAGATTGCTGCTATAGGTTTGGTGTGCTAGGTGTGGAAGTGATTGATTGCTTATGGAAGGTTGTTTTGTGCTATTTTTGTGAGAGAGAGAGTTGTTTGTCTTGGGAGAATCATCCTCAAAGGTGAATGCTTGAGATACATGCTGACTGGCCCCTCCTGAGAAGGTTACCGACGTCAGAACATTTGGTTGTACTCTTCTCTATTCTGATTAATAATAGATGACTGCTATTATTGTTCCATTCTCATTTGTCTATGCAATGGTTAAATGTGAATTACATCTTTTCTGACCGATGTATGGTTGCTTTTACTAGATTTCACGCTTGCGTTTGCTTTCTCTTCGTGTGTGCAGGTATCTATTCGCGGAGATCGCGGAGGATTGTGACCAGCCGACGCGAAGGAGCGAAGGCAACATCTCTTCGTCAAACGATAGCGCAGGAATCCAAGTAGGTGCTCTTTACCTCTTGTTTAATTGTAATTAGGAACATGCGTAGCAGCATTGTGTGATTGTTGCTAGACCCCTGCTGGGCTAGTAGGGATCGCCTCTATCCGTAGAGGGGATTTACCTCTCCAACAATTTTGCGACTCCGCTGGGGATCAGACTTTTTGTCTCTTGAGTCCACTTTTGTGTTTGACTTTGATTGATCTCTTTTCGAGTTTTTGGGATTGTCTCTTTGCTTATGAACTTTCTGGGTATTTCTGGGAAGCATTTTTATTGTTAAAAAGCTCTTGCCTTTGGTTTGGGGAGTTTTATTTTGGCCTTGCTTGTTTTTTGCTCTCAGCGCGTTTTAATTCAGAACAGTCGCGCTGACATCGCGACCCTGTTCTTTGGTTTTCTCTCCATCGCGCCTGTACGTCTAACAGTCGCGCTGACCTCGTTTTCAGAGACAGCGCGCTTTATTCGTGTCCTTCCGCGCTGGCATCGCGGCCCCGCTTCTTTGTGGTTTTTGTCATCGCGTATGTGTGCTTTCTTTCCGCGCTGACCTCGTTTTTCTGAGACAGCGCGCTTTATCCCTGTCATTCCGCGCTGACGTCGCAAAGTTGCTACAGGCCTCCCCCTGTCAGTGCCGAGTTGCTGAAGGCTACCCGCGCTGATCCTGTAAAATTCATTTTTGACCAAATTGGCCTCTTGAACCTCTTGCTCTGACTTTCCCTTCTTCTCTCCACCTGTCTGATGACTTGTTTTTCATTGTCTGAACTCTGAACTGCTTGATTGCGGAGCTTGGTTCCATAGGGTTCCGTTTTTGCTCAGTTTTTAAGTTTGCAAATACCTTCCCTCTTTGCTTTCGCTGCTTGGTTCGTGTTTCCATCGTTACTTTTGCAATTGCTGGATTGTGTTGGGTCTCTAGTTGACTGGTTGTGACTCTCGTCCTTCGGGTGTTCGCTTTTCTCTATTGATTTCGCACTCTAGCCCTAGGGCATCTAGAGGCCGTGTGTGTGTCAAGCCTACCGTAGGGATTTTGTTTGCTTGTTCGACCGGCCGATTTCAGATTTGTTTACGCACTTGTTCAGTGATTGTTGGAGTGTTGGGATTGTGTTTCCGAGTGTTTTTTCGCTTCCTCCTTGCTTGCAATCCTCGCTTGTCTTGCAAGAGCTTAGATCACATAGCTCGTGCAGATTTTGTTTTCCTTTGATTTGGAAGCTTTGGTTGAGTGTTTCGGGAACTTTGTGTGCTTTCATTAAGTAGTTTACTTGGTGTTCCGGTTCCTCCAAATTCATTTAGATGCTTTGTGTCATTGAAAGGAAATCAAACTAGTAGCTTTGCTTTAAAAAATTGAAAAGGAAAAGAACATTTCGTTGATTTGCGTCTTCAAAAGAAAAAGTTTCCTTTCCTCGCTTTAGTTGCATTAAGTTGCTTGTTTGCTTGTACTTGCTTTGTTTGATTGAAAATTCCTTGCCCTCTCGTAGCTAGAATTCATCGAACAAAACGAAATTCTTTGGCATATAGATTGCATCTAGGTAATTGTGAGCGAACATACGATAGAGCTTGAAATCGAAACTTAATCTCAAGATCAACTGTAAAATGAACCAAATGAATCTAAAAACGCATTGGAACTAAACGCAAATATCTAGAGGTCTAGGTTAGAGACGTGTTCCGGCGTCTTTAAACATAGTCACTGTTGTTTCACATTAGGTTGGGTGATTCCTCCTTCTGTGACTCGATAGTGGTCTAACACGGACTGCGCTCCCACGTACCGTCGCGTATATAGGGAGACCCCACTAGGCTTTTATCCTTTATCCATAGGAAGCCGAGTCAGCCGCCCTACGATTCGCAATGCAGTGAACACAGCATTCACGAAGATCGACCACCCGTACCCTAAAAAGTATTCTGTGGTTTTGCGAAAAGCTTGGCACACCCTCTACCTAGAATTCCAGAGCAGTCACTTTTGATCCTTTTCGGACCCCCTAAACGAAAAGGTGCCTGTGAGCGTCTTGTCACTTCGTGCTCATTAAACATTCGAAGGAGACTGGAGTCATCTTTTTGTCCTTTTCTCGACTCCTGAAACATGAAAAGGTCAAGTTTGGTTCTTATGTCTTAAAATTAATTTGGCCACGATAACATCACCTATTTTAGATCTTGTGTGCGATAGTTTTGAGTAGGGTTTTATCGTTAGTTTCCTTTAGGTTTTCTAAGGGGTCTGGTCATCCTGGCTGACCCATCAACTCCCGGCCTAAGTGATCAAGGTTCTCCATCCTCTGTTGCCCCAGAGGTACCAGTTGTAAGCGGTACTCTTCCCATTGTCCCGAGTATCCAGCCTATCAACATACGTGCCCCAGGCGACGAAGATTACATAGAGGATTGGAATCCCATCTGGGAGCCCGATTATACCCCCCGTACCCCTCGTACCCCTCTCGGTATGTCGTCTCCAATGTCTTCTTCCCACATGGACGAGACAGCTTCCAGTACCGGTGAGACACCCGTGGTCACAGACATCGAGACTCCGATCCCGGCTTTCTCCCCCCTCCCTCCACGATATCAATCAGTGAGGGATAGGTATGCCGCTAGAACGACTTCTACAACTATATGGGATCCTAGTCTTGTTGCCTCCACCGGGCCTTTTGTTTCGCAGCCCCTTAGTACACCCCTTACAACAGGGCTTAACACGCCCGTCACCTCAGTTCCCACTCAACCTACTGTCTGTGTAGCACGTTCGACTCCGGTCGTCAGTGCTGTACCGGTTTCCTCGTCTAAAAACCCTCAAGCTGGTTCCTTTATTGGTGGAATTCCAGGATCAGGACCGTATGATGCTTTTGGGGAACCCATAACGGACCCAGATTACGAAGGTCCCTTCTTTTTCTATGATGAAAACGGTGAGTTCCTTGAAAGCATATCAGGACTTCCTCATCGCCCTTTCGAAGAAAACGAGGAACCCTTGAATGTCACGTACGATCACGCTACTCATATGTTCAAAGGGAACCGGGATCCTCCCAGGCAGCCCATAGGACCACCCAATCAAGGCCAGCCACTCTACGTGCAAAACCCTCAGGGGCAACCACTTTATGGCCCGCCTGACCCAGGACAATCTGGGGGCCCACAAGGTCAACCTTACCAGGAACAACCCATGGGCATTGGAGGTCCGCCATATCCATATCAAAATCAACCTACTGGACAACCAGAGCAACCGTCTTTTCAACAAGGCCAACTCGGTTTCCAGCAAGGGTACCCCTCCGGACAAACTGGCTCAGTTTACAATCCTCCAAATCAACCAGTGGTCCAGCAAGGGTATCCTCTTGGGCAGGGTGGACAACCCTATGTACAACAGGGCCAACCTACCGCCCAGTCTGGTCAATTCCCTGGGCAGGGTGGACAACCCTATGTTCAACAAGGCCAACCTACCCCTCAAATCACGAATCCTTCTGGGCAAGGGGGGCAACCTGCTGTACAGCAAGGCCAACCCTCTGCTCAGCCCATACACCAAGGAGGGCAGCCTGCCATACAGCAAGCCCAGCCCTCTTCCCAATCTGTTCACACTGGAGGACAAACGGGCCAACCGTCTATACAGCCAAATCAACCCGTTGTCCACCCTTATCGTCAACCTGGACAAGCTGGCCAACCTCGGCGTCAACCAGCTATCCAGCCAATTCGACCATCCGTTCCGCAAAGACAACCCTTGGTGGCACATGGACAACCTGGTGCCCAGCAAGGCTACCCTGCTGGCCAACCAGGTCCATCTCGAATCCGACCAAGTCAACCTTCGGGACATATGGTTCAACCCCAGCCGGTTCAAGGACATTACTCTGGGCCTCAAACTCAAACAGGTTATCAACCCTCGTACCAAACGCAGCCTGCCTACCAGGCTCCGTATGGGACCCAGCAGTCATCTGGCTACCAGCAGCCCCAGGGGCAAAATCAGTATGCTCCTTATCAAAATTATCAGCAACCACAGGTCACTCCTTATCAAAATTATCAATATGGTCAACCTGTCGGGCAAACTGCTAATACATGGGGAGCTGGGGGGCAGATACAGGGACAGCCGTCCGCATATGGCCAAAATCCATACGGACAAAACTCCTACGGACAAAATTCCTACGCGCCGGGTCCTTTTGGGCCGGGCCCGTCCGGACAAAGTTCGTGGGGGCAACCCCAATCTGGGTGGAACCCTAATATCGCCTCGAATCCGCAGCCACAGATGTCCTTCAACCCGCAGCTACCATTTTTGGCAACGTTGGAACTACCTGATGTGTCCAAGTTAACAAATGACCCTATCTTGCATAATCCATATTGGCCACCCGTTCCAACCAAAATACCAGGTGACTGTCCAAAGTTCGACGGCAAAGCCGGAGAGGATCCCCAGGCCCATGTAATGACTTATCACCTTTGGTGCTCATCTAACTCATGGCTTGATGATTCTATCCGACTTCGCCTCTTCCAGAGGACTCTCACTGGTTCGGCTGCTAAATGGTACATCGAACTCAATCGCGGCATGTTTTCAGATTTTAACTCGTTGGCTATGGCCTTTTTAACTCACTTTCAGTTACCCATTCGGTACGAGACTGGGACCCATCTGCTCACGTCTCTAAAACAGGATACGGCGACGCATATCTCCGATCATATACATGAATGGAGAAGGCGCCGTCGCTTGATTAAATTTTGGATCCCTGATCAACTCTTGACCGATTGGTTTACCACGTCCTTTGTCCCTAAAATTGCCAAAGATATCGCAATGGGGGCGAGTGTAACTGAGGAGCAAGCAATCGCGCGAGCTCAATACCTGGACTTAGTGTATTCTCAGTCGGGTACTTTGTATGAGTATTTGCCAGATGCCCCGAGGCCCGGACAACCCAAAGCTCCACCAAAGCCTTCTGTTGATGGAGTCATTGGTTCCGTAAATTCATCATCTAAGAAATCGGCCGCGAACCCTGGGAAGCAGAAACAAAACGCCTCTAACGAGAATGCTTCTCAGAGCCAATCTATTCCTGGGAATACCTCCGAGGTAAATGCCGTTCAGTCCACCGCGGCAGACAAATCCTCGAAAGGCAAAAAGAAAGGAAAGGCCAAAGATAAATCTGGACAGCCTAAGCAGAACCCTCCTAAACCTCCCTCCGAGGAAGGAGCCAAACGGAAGCCTAAGTATCCTTGTCTCATTTGCGAGGAGGATCACTACACCAAGGATTGCCCCAGGCGGTCCGAGGTTAGTCGGCTTTTGAAAGGTGCTCCAGGGTCCCCTGCCGTGCTTAAAGAGCCTTTCCCGTCCCAGCAGACGCATCAGGTGGCAGATCCTTCTCAATCCTCTTCCTCGTTCGGTTCTCAGGTGTTCATGGCTGGAACCATCCCCATCCATGTTACAACTCGAGCGAAAGATTATCCATCTTCAGCCGGGAAAGAGCCGGAGGTTCCCTCCAGCGCTCCTCCGTCCAGTTCTGGTCCCCTTCACATCGAACGGCCCAGCACCGAGACGATCCCCCGACCCCCTCCCAAAGGTGTACTCAGGAAGTCATCTTATAACCCCAATGCTCGTGCTGCACAGCACTATAGCATTGTCGAGGACTTAGCCCAGGCTCCGTCTGCTATGTCCGCATTAGAAGTCCTCCAGAGCTGCCCCTCCCAGAGGAAGTCCCTGCTATCAGCGATTGGTGGCATAGACCCGGCAGATTCGGATTTAATCTCTTTTGATCTCGAGGGTTTCACGCAGAGATTGCCTCACCAGGTGGCCTTCCTTATACAGGTTCTCATCAAAGGCAAAACGATTCATCGTACGGTCATTGATGAAGGTGCCTCAACCTGCATCATGTCGGTTGCTTGTTGGAAAGCTATCGGTTCTCCTGCTCTGAGCCAGTCTCCTACCACCCTAGAGGCTTTCGATGGAAGAGAATCTCGTCCATATGGTATCCTCCCGCGATTGCCTATCTCTTTAGAAGGGAAAACGGTAGAAGTCGAGGTTGAAGTCGTTGACGCTAATCTCACTTACAACCTCCTCCTTGGACGAAGCTGGACATATGCCATGCAAGTCGTGGCTTCCTCTTTGTTCCGTGTCGTTCGTTTCCCCCATCAAGGGAAAATCGTCACGGTGGACCAGCTGTCCTTTTTTGCTTCCTCTTCTGAAGGGAATGTGCCATTCGTAGAGCATACCTCCAAATCGCTAGTGAGTGTGGGTGCTGGATTATTTAAAGATCCCTCCTTGATGGGAGTCTTTCCCCTCCCGCCTCCAAATCTCGCCTCCGTTAATATGATCACAGTACGTTCTGATCCATGGGTTCTTCCTCCCTTGAATCAGGAAGACTCTTGGGGCGAGATGATGCCGTTGAGCCCTGCCGAGCTCAACTACATCGAGATAGTCGCTGCATCGGCTCCACCTCCTGAACCTGCTTTTCCAAGCAGTGTTCCCGATTCATATGACCGCTTCCCTTGGTTGGGAGAAGAGGCCACTTCGGATCCCCTGAAGGAATCATTCCCCTCCGACGAGGCTATCATCGAGACTATGTCTCCCGAGGAGCTCCCTTGGTCAGATTACCACCATCGCTCTTCGTTTCTCCCTCCTCATTCGGAAATGGCCACATGTCTCGAGCGGTTTGCTTCATGTGTCCCATCTATCCCTCTCCAAACGCCTGTTCAGTTGTATCAAGTGTCTTCGGAAGGAAACATGGGTAACATTACGCAAACTCTGGCTATCGACATCTCTGTCAAAACAGGGGTTGTCGAGAATATTTACATTGGAGTCACATGCACTCCTGAGGAAATTCAACTTTATACCGATTTATTTCGTGAATTCCGTGACGTTTTCGCATGGTCTTACGAGGAAATGCCCGGCATTGACCCCAGTATCGTGGAGCACGAAATCCCTACTTATCCTGGCGCCAAGCCTGTCCGTCAGCGGTTACGCCCAGTGCACCCTCGAAAGGCTGCAGCCATCAAGGCCGAAGTTGAAAAACTCCTTCGAGCTGGTTTCATCTATGCCATTCCTCTCACAGAGTGGGTATCTAATATAGTCCCTGTGAATAAAAAACAGGGTACTATTCGGGTTTGTGTTGACTATCGCGACATCAATCGCGCCTGTCCAAAAGATAACTTTCCTACGCCTTTTATTGATCAGCTTATCGACGATTGTGCAGGAAGCGAAATCTATTCATTTATGGACGGCTTTTCTGGTTACAACCAGATCAACATAGCACCCGCCGACCAGCACAAGACTGCTTTCATTTGTCCTTGGGGCACCTTCGCTTACAAGAAGCTACCTTTCGGTCTTAAAAATGCCGGTGCCACTTTCCAGCATGCGATGTCGTATGCTTTTCATGATATCCGACACATCGTACAGCCCTACCTGGATGACCTACCAGCTCATTCAGCTAAACGTCAAGACCATCCATCTCATTTACGCGAAATCTTTCTCCGCTGTCGACACTACCGTATTCGACTCAATCCGCATAAGTGTGTCTTCTGCGTAGAATCTGGCCGACTGCTCGGGTTCATCGTCTCCCGGGAGGGTATCCGTCTGGATCCCCTTAAGGTCGAGGCCATTTTGAATCTTCCTCCCCCTGCCTCTCTACAACAGTTACAGAGCTTGCAGGGGAAAGCCAATTTTCTTAGACGATTCATCCCAAATTATGCCGAGGTGGCTAAGGGTTTCACGCGATTATTAAAGCGAGACACGCCCTTTCGTTGGGACGCTATCGCCCAACAATCTTTTGAGCGTCTTAAAGACCTTCTGGTCTCAGCTCCGCTCCTAAGACCTCCAAATTACCACCGTGACTACACCCTTTATTTGGCCGCCGCCGATACCACCATCGGCATGGTTTTAGTGCAAGACGACGATGATGGCACCGAGCATGTTGTATACTATCTTAGCCGCAACCTTCTGGATACGGAAACTCGCTATGCATATGTCGAGAAGTTGGCATTGGCAGCTGTCTGTGCCGTCCAACGTTTCCGTCATTACATCTTGTTGCGCACGACGACCGTGATCTCTGATTGCAACCCCATGACCTACATTTTGTCACGTCAGTTGCTAGGGGGCAAATACTCGAAGTGGATCGTAATCCTCCAAGAGTTCGACTTGGAATTCACTGCAGCCAAGTCTAAGAAATCGCTGGTCTTCGCCGAACTGCTCTGCTCCTTACCATCTCAGTCTGCACCATCTCGTTCAGAGGAGCATATTCCGGATGAAACGCTATTTCTCATCAGCACTCTCGACCCGTGGTACGGGGACATTATCGTATATTTACAAACGTCTTCGTTTCGTCCCAACACATCGAAAGATGCTCGACGACGAATTCGTCACCAAGCTCAACCATACCGCATTTTGGGCGATACCCTGTACCGCCTCGGCGTCGATTCTGTTCTTCGCCGATGCTTAACCCTTGAGGAGGCTGAGCGAGTCTTGAATGACTGCCACTCCGGCGCTTGTGGCGGCCATATGTCCGGATATGCCACCGCTCAGAAGATCCTCCGGGCTGGTTATTTCTGGCCTTCTATCTTCAAGGATTGCATCCTTGTTGTACGTGCATGTCACGAGTGCCCAGTTTACCACCGGAAGATGCGTGCACCTGTTGCACCACTGCACCCTGTAGTAACCGTAGGTCCATTTGCAAAATGGGGCATCGATTATACGTCCTGTAACCCTCATTCGGCCGGGGGGCATGGGTACATTATCGTTGCTGTGGATTATTTCACCAAGTGGGCCGAAGCGATGCCTACATTAAACGAAGACGGTCACACAGTGGCGGAGTTTGTATTCAATCATATTATCACTCGTTTCGGAGTCCCTCAGGCTATTGTTACAGATCACGGAAAGCATTTCCAAAATCATATGATGACGGAATTAACGACCCAGCTAGGCTTGCGCCAAGATAGTTCGTCACCGTACTATCCTCAATCTAACGGTCAAGTCGAAGCCGTGAACAAAGTTTTGATCACCATGCTTCAACGCACCGTCAATACACACAAGTCGAACTGGCATCTTATGCTTTTCCCGGCCTTGTGGGCCTACCGGACTTCCGTGAAGGATGCCATCGGTTTCACCCCGTTTCAACTGGTCTATGGACTGGAGGCTACCCTTCCCGTCGAATGCGATATTCCTTCATTAAAATTAGCTGTCGAGTTGCTCCCCAACACCACTCGGTGGAAGAACGGCTTCTTTACCTAGAATGGTTAGACGAGACTCGTCGTTTAGCTTCTCTGGCTATCGAAGCACAGAAGAAGAGAGTCAAGGCTCACTTCGACCAGAATATTCATCCTCGTTCCTTTGTTGAGGGAGACTTAGTACTGCTCTACGATCAAGCTAAGGATAAGCTGGGGGCAGGAAAACTCGAATCCATGTGGTTAGGTCCCTACATCGTGAAAAGAGTTTTACAAAAGGGCGCATATGAGTTGATTGACTATGAAGGAAATCCTCTTGACAAGCCCCGCAACGGGCTGTATCTGAAGAAATACTATGCATAGCTTCACACATTCACTTTGTATATACGTGTGTTTTGTGTTTTTCATGCATGAGTTTCGTTTTGCTTTGGTATAAAGGCGTGTCTTGCCCCTTATTATGCTTTCTTTTTCCTGTGCAGATGTCTAGTGCACCTTATGTTGGTTTCGCTGATGGTGCCTGCCGTAGCACTTGTAATTTGTCTTCGGCAGCGTGGGTGATCTACGATCCTCACGGAGAGTTGCTAGACCTTCAGGGTGTCTGCCTAGGTCGTACCACTAACAACGTTGCCGAGTACAGCGCTGTAATTGAATTACTTGCCGAAGCAGTTGATCTCGGCATCCGAGAATTAGTGGTGAAACTGGACTCCCAGCTGGTTTTCCATCAACTCAACGGGCGATATTCCGTCAGAGACCAGTGCATATTAAGGTTATAGAGTTTAGGCTTCTGTGATCCATATTATGTTAGAGAAAGATTTCGGCGAAAATCACATGGAAAATCATTTGTCGACGCGTTTCGAACCAACTAGTGTGGTTCATCGTCAGGACAAGTTGAAGAACAGATCTAGCGAAGCATGTTATATAGACCGAGTAGAGCCTCCAACGGCTAGTTTGACCAGCCGCTAATATGATCAAGGGACCAGGATCAAAATACAGTAAGAAAATTAGTTGCAACAGACTACTAAATTAAGGGAGAATGAAAATATAAAAAACTCATAAAATAAATCCACAACCAAATCGAATAAAACAAATGAGATAAATAAGAGTTAAAACGCGCATGGATCAATGGAATAAAACACATACCAATAGTAAAAATAAAAATAAAACAAATAAATAAATTAATTAATTAATTAATTAAACTTAGTAATGCAAAATAATAATTATTCTTAGAGCTTTATTATTATTTTGCATTACTAAGTTTAATTTATTAATTAATTAATTTATTTATTTGTTTTATTTTTATTTTTACTATTGGTATGTGTTTTATTCCATTGATCCATGCGCGTTTTAACTCTTATTTATCTCATTTGTTTTATTCGATTTGGTTGTGGATTTATTTTATGAGTTTTTTATATTTTCATTCTCCCTTAATTTAGTAGTCTGTTGCAACTAATTTTCTTACTGTATTTTGATCCTGGTCCCTTGATCATATTAGCGGCTGGTCAAACTAGCCGTTGGAGGCTCTACTCGGTCTATATAACATGCTTCGCTAGATCTGTTCTTCAACTTGTCCTAACGATGAACCACACTAGTTGGTTCGAAACGCGTCGACAAATGATTTTCCATGTGATTTTCGCCGAAATCTTTCTCTAGCATATTAAGGTTGTACCTACGTGTAAGATTGTTGGAACGGAATTTTGATTACATTACTTATCAACACATTCCGAGACGATTAAATACGTTGACTGATGCATTGGCAAATCATGTGTTAGATAGACATTTGCGTAACAGATAAACATTATACAGGAAAGCATAGATAGCATAGTAAGACCATAAGCATATGTAAATAAATCATTTCAAGCATAGTTTGCATATGTGTGCTTTTAAGCTTGCATTAAAAAATATAAAATCCATGGGTCATGTGTCGTGCAAATTCATACATAAGATCACAATTGTACTGAATAAATGCATAACATAAACAACACATCATCACATGTAACAATGACCCATCCAAAAACCGGTATGTATATATATATCGTGTGGCGCACTAAGGCGCTCAAAAATAGATGTGCATGTCCAAAATCTCAGTACATCTGAGTCACGTGTCTCAAAATAACAGTGGAAATAAAACCTAGACAACTAAGGAGCCGGATGATGCTCTCTGTAATACACAGCTGCTCGTGCCACCCGCCTCAGAAGGCGGTGCACCCTGGGTTGCACCCCCACTGTATGGATCTGATGCTCTATGGGGACCTCCTCGACCCCCTGGTAGTCAGGCACTCCCTCCAGCAACCCCTCAAGGTTGCGAGCCACAGTCTCTGACGTGTCAACCCCTGGAGGGGCTAAGGCTAAGACCCCAGCTCCCTGTCCTTCTCTCCGTGCCGTGGCAGCCAGGCCAATCGGTCTAGTAGGCCCCACATCTGCATACCATGACATTTGTTAAGACATGTACATAAAAAATTCAAAAACATTAAAAAATTCAAAAGTCAAAGTGTTATACCTGCATCATCCCACTGTTCACCTGGGGGCAGTACCAGATCAGGGTCATTGCGGAAATCCATGCCCGCATATGGCCAATCCTCCACAAAGATCTCCTGCTGATCCAGCCAGTCTCGGAAAAATGCTCCCCAGCTATGTGGCCGGCCGCCACCTCCGCGTGGCATGATACGAGCCCATCGTGAGGCCCTCGTCTCCCGAGGATCCCTGGGAGCATCCACAGCCATCACCTGTAACCGCATAGCAGGCACTCGCTCTAGAATGAGCGGGATCAGGATTGACCCGTAGCCAAACTGCTTCGTCTCCCCGCGACGGCAGTTGCTCAGCTGCCTCTTCATGTTATTGGTCACTGCTGTGCACCAATCAAACACTGTAGGCTCAAGGCAATCGAGAGCTAACAGGAGATGAGTCTTTGAAGCCTCGTGGTTGGCCATACTACCTGCTGCCCGGGTCACCATGAACAGAATGGTGTGAAGCACTATGTTTCCCACCGTGGGGATCGAAACTTTCCCACTTCGCGCTTTCTCAGCCTCCGGACATACCCGAGCCATCAGATCATCTAGAGTGCCGCCGCTAGGTCGCTGTCCCTCTATGATGGGCCTCGCACCTCGGCGTGACAGCCCGGTCAAAAAGAAGATGTCCATATGGTCGAATTCAATATCATGACCACGGATGGTGAATTTCCCGTCCACCGGGTTCCATGCCCTGATCACTAGCTCAAGGAGATCATGCTGAGCTCTTAGACGCGGCGTGAGGAAGAACTTCATGAAACCGCAAGCCCGCATGGCATTGCAGCAATTCACATCCCCCCAAGCGGCTATATCTTCCACATCGTGCACTCTTTCCTGCCATTGGAAAGCCATGGTGTCCTGCACAAGCCATAAAAACCAATTAGAAGCGCTAACATTGGAAATTTTACGTTCATTTTAAAACAAAATAATTTTTTAGCGCCAGCGCGGCTGTTTCAAAAACAGTCGCGCTGGCCATGGCAGCCCTTCGTTAATTTTCGAGGTCAGCGCGGAAGAACACGGGTTTTCCGCGCTGACCCAAAGTTGGCCACGTTTTGTTCTAATTCGGTCAGCGCGGACCCGCGTGGGATATCCGCGTTGACCGAGGGCGCATCCATGCACCAAAAATTCACCCAATTGGGCAAATTTAACCGTTAAAATCCTACCAAATACAACCAAAATGCAGGGTAAGGGAACGAGAACCTACCTGGAAGAAGCGGTTCGAGAAATGGTGTCTGTACGGGCTGGAAATCACTCCGTCAACTTTCTGGCTTCTCCACGTTCTTCACGTCCCAAAATAGTAAAATGGTAAAAATGACTTCTTACTTCCCCCTATTTATAGTAAAAACTCATGAATTGCCATATTTTTTGGGTTTTTGCCATTTTTAACCATGACTTTAGCCCTGAATTTGTTAAATGCATGTTTTAATATGTTTTTTACACATATCGAATGGATTTATGCGGGTAGTGCTCTTGTGCAGGTTCAGATAAAGCAACTTGGTCATGACGGTCCTCCGTTCATATGGTCCCCAAATATGTCGTCTCTAAGCTCTTTTCCGACATTAAACAAGAGAAGATAGCCGAGCCTCCTTTCAGCTCGTTAAAAGGAACGGAAGGCGGTCGTTTTAAGCTCTTTTTTCGACCGTTGAACTAAAAAGATTGCCGGGTGTTTGTCGTTTCGCACTCGATATCGGCTCTAAAACGACGTGTTTTCGACCGCTTTTTTACTTTTTCGGGTCGAAGGCACTGTTCACGAAAAGTACTCCTCGGTCGTAATGGCCGGGCGGTTCTTTCGAGCATAGTTTTATACTTTTTCGGGCTCGAGAGACACAACTGTACGAAAAAGGCCCCCCTGGAGTCTCTTTTTCCGCATTCTTTTCAGACTCTCGAAACAGGAAAAGAGGCCGAGTTTTTCCTTTGTCAGGCTCGTTAAACACTCAATGACATCGAGTATTGTCGAAATGACGCACATCAAGCATATGCTATCCCCATCAAGCTTGTCATCCAAAAATAATCGGGGTACCTGCCAGAAATGGTGGGGAAAATGGAACTATGATTACAGTCGTGTCGGCAGTACGTCGCTCTTGAACATGGCACTCTGCTTTTTCGTGTCTGGGTGGGGTCATCTCATCTTGTTTTCACTAGCCTCCATGGGTTTGGGATATCCTATTTGGCCTCTCATTTGCTCATTGCCATCATCACCTATCCTCTGCTCATTTGATATCAAGTACTGCCAAACCCGTTATAGTGCCGCCATATGTTCAAGAGAAGTTGTCCTCTGCCATAATACAACCTCGTTCGCTATCTCACACAAACTATTGTACCTCCGTCTCATGTCGATGATGTGGGAAACATTATGGCCCACCTTCGATCAAGGTCCTTTCTCGTCGACTCCAACTCATTATCCGGGAAAGTGACTTAGAGACTCCTTTCAGGTGCCTTGGAGCCTGCATGCCTCAATGGCAGGTTCTTCGTGTTCGACGCAAGGCTTGCATCATTGGCCTTCGATCGAATAATTCCGTGGGTGTTCGACACCAGCTCATTGATTCACATGCCACGGATTGTACCTATAGTACCTTGAGGACCATTGTCATTATTGGTGGTACCTCTCGCGTCTGTTAACAGTTTTCATCATTGACTGGTAATCAGACGATGTTCACGCATGTTTGACTTCGACTCATGTATTCACATGTTTGAACTTATACTTTGTTCGGGTCGGGATGGAGCGCAAGACCCTGGATCCATGTTTGTTATGGTCCAGGCTGCGAGTTGTGGATGATCATTACATGACTCATTGATGGATGGCTGCGCCCATACCTGAGTCTTCCTGGATGGCTGCGACCATACCTTATCAGTCTTTTGGTCTCCTTAGCTGGGTGGCTGCGTCCATTCCACAGACCATTTTCGCATGTCTTTTGGATGGCTGCGCCCATGCCTAGACTGCATGTACTTGATTGTCAGAGATTTTCGGTCCTTCCTGGTGGCGTTCCAGTTTGGCATGTGTTGTAAAGCATTTCACCCCTCCCACTCTCTCGGTCTTCATGCTTTAGGGGGCATCTGTTACACAGTAATTTGTCACTGCCTTCCTGTCAGTCACATTGCCGTGCCCAGAATTCACAATCATTAAGCTCCTACTCCCTGAACTGGTTAAAAACCCATTTTTCCAAAGTTTTATTCATCAGCGCGTCTGTTCCTAAAATAACCGCGATGACAAGCGCCCTGTAGTGTATTCTGTGTGCTGCCAGCGCGGAAGAACATCACTTTTCCGCGATGGCTAACAGCGCGCCTTTCCCGTGTGCTTCCGCGTTGACATGGATTTCCCAGTTATTGAGACGCGACGACAGTGCGGCAGTTTCCCAATAATCCGCGCTGATCCAGTTTGGGCGAATTTGTTCAAACAACCAGCCTTCCAGATCACTCCAGGCTTGGTTGTTAGCTTTGTGAATGTCGACTCCCTTCTATGGCATGTCTGTTCGACCCTTTCCAAAAACTTCCCTTGAAGATAAGCTCATCCTTCCACCTTTTTAGGAGACTCCTTCTCCTATATAAACTCTCACCATTACCATGAGCAGCTAGTTAGACATAGCTTGGAATAGCTTGGATTGTACAGAGCTTGTAGTGCTCAGATTGCTGTTATAGGTTTGGTGTGCTAGGTGTGGAAGTGATTGATTGCTTAGGGAAGGTTGTTTTGTGCTATTTTTGTGTGAGAGAGAGTTGTTTGTCTTGGGAGAATCATCCTCAAAGGTGAATGCTTGAGATACATGCTGACTGGCCCCTCCTGAGAAGGTTACCGACGTCAGAACATTTGGTTGTACTCTTCTCTATTCTGATTAATAATAGATGACTGCTATTATTGTTCCATTCTCATTTGTCTATGCAATGGTTAAATGTGAATTACATCTTTTCTGACCGATGTATGGTTGCTTTTACTAGATTTCACGCTTGCGTTTGCTTTCTCTTCGTGTGTGCAGGTATCTATTCGCGGAGATCGCGGAGGATTGTGACCAGCCGACGCGAAGGAGCGAAGGCAACATCTCTTCGTCAAACGACAGCGCAGGAATCCAAGTAGGTGCTCTTTACCTCTTGTTTAATTGTAATTAGGAACATGCGTAGCAGCATTGTGTGATTGTTGCTAGACCCCTGCTGGGCTAGTAGGGATCGCCTCTATCCGTAGAGGGGATTTACCTCTCCAACACTTAAGATTTGACTTGTCCTCAAGTCAGGTGTCTGTGGAGAATTTCCTGCATTGAATCTCTGTTAGAATAGTAGAACAAGAATAATGAATTCATAGAGTTCAAGTTGCCCTGGTTTTCCCCTATGAATTCGTGTTTGCTTGGTGCCAGTTTCCTGGTTTTCACTAGCAAACAATTTATTTAATTTTTATATGTTTTTTTTTATATTTTATATGTTTGTTTTTTTTTTTTTTTTTTTTTTTTTTTTTATTATTATTCAACTACAAGACTGGAATATGGTTGAGCCTGGTGTGCCATGATTTCCAGTTCCGTATCCTCTACCAGTTGTTTCATAAATGCTTCCTTACTGATAGGCCTATTATAAACTTTGAGCCTATGTCCATTTACTACAAATGAGGTGGAGTTCTGGTCGATTGTCCTGATATTTACTGCTCCATTGTCAAAGATTTCTTCAATTTCATATGGGCCTAGCCAGTGTGTTGTGAACTTTGCTATGAAGTCTTTGAATTTGGAGTCAAAAAGTAATGCCCAGTCTCCCTTGTGAAATGTCTTAGTTTTGATATATCTGTCCTGCCACTTCATTCTTTGTTGTTGCAGCAATGTGGTATGTTCTATGGCTTGCTGACGATGCTCATCTAGTCGATTCAGTTCCATGATCCGCTGCTATTGTGCTTCAGACAGGTCTAGTCCTAGTTCAGCTGCCAGTATGTATGTGTGTATCTGAAACTCTATAGGCAATAAGGTCTCTTTTCCATATACCAACTGGTATGGACTAAAACCAGTTGTATTCTTCCATGTGATTCTGTAGGCCCATAGTGCATCTTTTAATTTTTCAGACCAATCTCTTCTGTTCAGCTGTACTGTTTTAGTCATTATATTTTCTAGGACTTTATTTGTTGACTCAACCTGCCCATTTGCTTGAGGGTGATATTGTGTAGACTTCCTGTGTTTGATCTTGTATTTCTCTGTTAGATCTCGTACCAGCTTTGACGTAAACTGTGCTCCTTGATCTGTTACAATTTGTCTAGGTACTCCATATCTTACAAAGATTTCTTCAAAGAGAAAGGTGACCACTGTATCTTTTGTTGCTTTGGTTACTGCTTTGGCCTCCACCCATTTGGTGACATAATCTGTACATACTAGGATGTACCTCTTTCCATTTGATGGTGGATTAATAGGTCCAACAAAATCGAGTGCCCATTGCTCAAATGGTTCTATGAATACCTGTGGCTTGAGCGGCATCTCATCTGATGTGATTGGTCTCCCTGTTCTTTGGAAACTGTCACATTGCTTGACATATGCCTTAGAGTCTCTGAAGATGGATGGCCAGTAATAGCCCAATTGCAGCACCTTATATGTTGTTCGTTTGTCTGCAAATGACCACCACATGGTTCATCATGACATGCTTTCAGGATGTCTAATATTTCATCTTCTCCCACACATTTTCTAATCATCAAATCTAAACCAGTATAAAATAAATCACCATTTACCCAACTATACCTAGAACTTTATCTAACAATTTTTTGTTTTTGCTTTTTAGAGAATTGTGTTGGAAACTTTCCAGAAGATAAATAATTTGCAATGTCTGCAAACCATGGTGTTTTTACTATTATGGCAAACAGGTGTTCGTCTGGAAAGTTGTCTACAACCGGATTTGGATCGTTGGATGAATGTATACGGGACAGAAAGTCAGCCACTTGATTTCTTTTACCTGGCCGGTCTTGTATTGTGATATTAAATTCTTGCAATAACAGTAACCATCTTGTTATTCTTCCATTGATGATGGGTTTATTCATCAAGTATTTGATTGTTGAATGATCTGTATGAATGAAAACTTGATAACCTATTATATAGTGCCTGAATTTGTTTACTGCATGTATAACGGCTAACATTTCTTTTTCTGTGACTGTGTAGTTCAATTCTGCAGGTGTTAAATTCTTGCTTATAAAGTATATTGCGTAATTGAACAGGTTCTCTTTCTACCCAAGAGAGGTACCTATTGCGGTATCAGATGCATCAGTTGAAATATGAAATGGCAAAGACCAATTTGCCCACGGAGAATGGGTGCAACTGATAATTTTTCTTTTAGAATTTGAAATGCATTTTGACAATTGTTTGTCCAGTGAAATTCAATATCTTTTGCTAACAATTTGAACAAAGGTTGGGCTATTTTACTAAAGTTTTCAATGAATCATCTATAGTAGCATGCATAGCCCAAGAAACTTCTTACCTCTTTTTGTGTTGTAGGAGTCATTAAGTTAACTAGGACTTGGATTTTTGTTGGATCCACCTTAATTCCTGAAGCAGAAATATGGTGTCCCAGAACTATTCCTTTTGTCAACATCATATAGCATTTCTCATTGCTCAATGACAAATTTGTTTCAATGCATCATTTCAAGACTTTCTCAAGGTTGTTGAGGCAATCATTATATGTGTTTCTATAAACTGTGAAGTCATCCATATAAACATCTACACATTCGTGAATTAGATCAGCAAATATTGCAAGCACTCCTCGTTGAAAGGTTGCAGGTGCATTGCATAAACCAAATGGCAAAACATTATATGCATAGGTTCCCCATGGGCAAGTGAATGTTGTCTTGTCTTGGTCTTCTATTGCTATTCTAATCTGGTTGTACTTGTTAAACCCATCCAAGAAGGAGAAAAATTTCTTTCCAGCTAATGAGTCTAACACCTGGTCAATGAATGGTAGGGGAAAATGATCTTTTAATGTGGCTTTGTTTAGTTCCCGATAGTCCACACATACCCTCCACTTTCCATTTTCTTTCGTACTATACCAATGGAGAAACCCATTGACTATCTGAAATAGGATAGATGAATCCAACATTTAACAATTTTTGCAGTTCCTCTTTCACTATATCTTTCATCATGGGATTCATTCGTCTTTGAGGTTGCCTTACAGGTTTGAGTTGATCATCTGTATAGATGTGGTGGATACATGTGCTGGGATGGATTCCTTGCATGTCAGTATAATCCCAGGCAAAAGCTTTTGAATATTTCTGTAATAATGCAATTACCTCTTGTTCTTGTGCTGATTGCAACTGGTTTCCAATGTTTAAATGTTTTCCAGGATATACCTCAATTGTTTTTATTGTTGGATTGGAGATTGTGTTTACAGGAAAGATGTCTATAAAAGAATTCCGCAAAGTTTGAACAGTACAAGTTTCCTGAAAGCATTGATTCAAAAGATTACTTGCAGCTTCATATTGGACTTCTCTAAGCTGCTCTGAAATACTTGGTTCTGAAATGAAAAGATCCATTAAATCTTCATTCTCTTCTTCTTCTCTAAAGTCAAAGAATTGATTTATACTTAAAACTGATTTAGTTTGTTGTTTTTCTTGAGTTTCAAGTACTGATTCTAAAGAAGTTGATTGTGCAGGTGAATAAAGAGCAATGTGTTTCCTTTCATCTCCATGTGAAATAATCATGCTTCCTAATCTACATCCTATAAAGGCATCAGTGGTAGCTAACCATGGTCTGCCTAAGATTAGAGGATGTCCTCCCAAATTTGTTTTTGGTTGCAAGATAAGGAAGTCAACAGGATACTCCCATGAATCCAAAGAGACTATGATATCTTCTAATATTCCTTCCGGAACAACTTTAGATATGTCTGCTAGTTCTAAAATTGTAGAAGTTGATCTAATGTTGTTTAAATGCAGAGTTTTCATTGTCTCCATTGTCATTACATTTATAGCTGCTCCCAGGTCTATTAATGTGTTTGGTACCGAGAAATTATTTATTGATATAGTAACCATAGGGATACCAGGATCAATATATTTCTCTACAATGGTTTGTGTAGACATGAGGCTTGCTAATTTGCCAATGACTTGGATTGTAGTAGGATCCTTCTTCTTTTTTCTTGTTTTCTTAATGCACAATTCCTTTATTGTTTTAGCATATATTGGTATTTCTTTAATTGCCTTCAACAAAGGAATTTTTACATAAGATTTTTTAACTCATCTAAAATATCAAATTCAGGAAGGGTCATTTCTTTTTGTTGTTCCACTGACCTTTCAGCATAAGGTGGTATTTGAGTTGTAATGGTTTTTCCTTTCTGAATTTGTATCTCAGTTTGTGATGTTTCAAGTGATTCTCCTTGTTCAGTTGGTTCTTCTATGATTGGAGGAGAATCCTTTTTAAGCACTTTTCCAGACCTTAGATGGACATCATTAAGAGGAAGAATCGAATATGTGGGAAAACATGCTGCTCCCTCTACAGTGTATGTGGATTTGTCCACCTTATTATTCGGATTTGCCATTGGTTGGGCTGGTAATTGAGTTGGTCTGGGTTGATTTGTGGGTAGCTGTAACTGTTGTGGTTGGGTCAAAAACGGTGGTGGATTCTGCTGTGGAAATGGCATGGATTGTGGATATGCAGAATGTTGTTGTTGAAATGGTATGGACTGTGAATATTGTGGATATGAAAATGGCTATTGGTATTGTTGCTGGTATTGTTGTTGATACTGTTGAGGTGGCTGGTTTCCATAACCATATCCTCTCCAACCTTGTGCAGGTTGTTGTGGATATTCTTGTGGAGGCCAAGCTTGCCATGGCATTGGAGGGGTCCAAGGATTTTGAGGTGGATAGAGGTAATTTTGTTGAGGGAATTGTTGTTGTTTTTGTTGAGGCATCCTAGGTTGCCATGGTCTTCGTGGTGCTACATAATAAAAAACTTCTATTCTTGGCACTTATTCCATTGAGTTCATTTGTAATTCTTTCAATCTCAGATATTTTTCTGTGGAATGATTTTCTGTACAAAGACCACACACCTGAATACTATCCAATGGACATTCTCTCAATGGATGTTTCTTTCTACATTTGGAACAAAATATTGCTAGAGCTTGTTCTTGTTCTTCTTTTTTCTTGTTTGCCGTTAGGACATCTACTTGTGTTCCTAATGTACTTAAGAGGTCTGTTTTGAAGTTTTCCAATAAGCTTCCTATTTCAGCTCTTATTATCCCTCCTGCATCTGACTTTGCTGCTTTTGAACTTGCTTCTCTCTTTCCGGTTTTTGATCTTCCTCTAGAATATTTTTGACATAACTCAACAATTTCTTCAAATGGTAGGTTTGAAATGTCTCCTTTACCCATCACCTTCAAAATGTCAAGGTATTCATCCCTTACACCCTTGAGAAAGATTGTTCGAATGGTTTCTTGATTTAAAGAGTGTTGTTTAGATTTTTGTAGATTATATGCAAATATTTCCAAATATTCTTCTAAACTTTCATCTTCTTGTTGTGTCATTCTAAAAACATCTTCCTTTGAATCTCTAGATCTACAATAAGCTTGATATTTTTTAAGGAAGACCGATCTCATATCATCCCAAGAAGCTATTGTTTGTTCTCCTAAACCCATAAACCATTTTAAAGTTGTTGCTTTTAATGTAGCAGGGAAAAGACGAAGTTTATGAATGTCATCAGTGTATCCATATGTTCTACATAGAATATCAAATTCAAACATAAAAGCATCGGGATCTTCTGTTGACATTCCATAAAAATTTGGCAATACAGAAGGTGGAATATTTTTCATTTTCACTTCTTCTCCTAATATTGCACTTGTGTCTACTATTGGAAAGCCAAAGGTAGCCTCTTGATCATTACCATCTTCTTGTCTTTTTCGATCATTTTCTATCTTCCTATCATTTTCTTGTTTTTCCTCCTCCTCTCTCTTTCTTCTCCATTCTCTTTGTTGTCTTTCATACTCAATTCGTTGTTCAGGATTGAAAATAACAGATCCATGTCCCTCTTCTGCCATTGGTTTATTTGTTTCAATTTTGAGTGGAGATTCAAGTTGTTGAAAGACAGGTGGATTTATGGATGGAAAGACAGGTTGCTTTTCTTTGATAATTTCTTTTTGTTTTTCTAAAATTGAAGGTTGTTTTTGTTTTTCTTCCCAAGCTAACAAAGTTTGCCTCTCAATCAGAGTTAATCTTTGTCCAGTTCTTTGTTTTTCTGCCAATTCCTCAATTATTGGATTACTAGTAACTGGGGTGTTTGATGATCCTATCTCTATTTGTGGGGGGTTTTTAATAAATCTACCTTGAGGATCTCTATATCTAGGCATAAAGAAACATAACTAAAAGGGAATGTAACTAATGTTTTTTTTTTTTTTTTGAAATTTATCTTTCTATTGACTATGCCGATATTTGCCTCCCCGGCAACGGTGCCAAAATGTTGAGCTAATTTGTTTACCGAAATTAACACAAATATTTCTTATCAATCCGAGTTGTTTATGCTTTGAGGCAAGTTCACTATGTGAAGATCAGATGTAATCAAACCTTGAAAGATAAGTTATTCAAAAGCTTAAAGCAATACATCCTACAACTCTAATTCAATTAGTTTAAAAAGACGAAAAATATTGAAATGGTTCTTGACTCAAGAAGTCCACTTTTTCCTCAATTACCACTTAATGAATCAGAGATTAAAACCAAGAACTTAAGATGGATAAATTATTAATGAAAGAAGCTCCTAAATTAAGAGAGACATAAGGTGTTTCATCATAATTCATTCATCTCAATACCAAAATCACATAAAGAAACTACTTGCATGCAATCAAAGGAAACTAGTTTCAATTCATCATTTTAGTAGAAGGGATGCTCAACTTGAACACTTGTTTTTCCAACTTAATAAAGTGATGAATAAGCTAAGATCTAATGAAATCAATCACCATACATTAACCATAAAGCAATCTGAAATAAAGCTTTGAAAAACCAGTTCTACAATAACCAGATTACAAGAAATAAAACTAGTTAACAAGGAAGTGTACTTAGCTTGGAATGAGGGCCCTCCACCCTTGCCTTGCACACTTGAGAAGTGATATCAGAAGCTAAAATTCAGTCACACATCCATAGCATTGAACAGCAAAATAATAATAGCACAAGTCTTCAAATTAACTCTCCAATCCAAAAGTGTCTCAGCATAAAAGTATAATAAGTCAATACATAAGCCATTAAAGTCTTGGCTCTTAAATAAGAAGTCTCATGAAACAAACTGATCTATATTCACTCAAAAAACCCATCTACTCTTATCCATCTATCTAAGTCGAATTCATTACTCCCATCCGAAGAAATATGACCAATCCCATAGAATCTCAAAACGGCCCTATTTCTATGGGATTTATGAATGACTAGTCATGATTGACTAGCACCAAATGGGCCTAATAAAGCTTGTTCTGTTCGAACTAAGCATAGCTGGCTTAGTTCTAGTTCCCAAGCTATCCATCCATGCATTCAATTTGTGCCCAAGTGTCCTGCAACCACATCAACCATAGAGCTATTACGGGAATTTCTGAATCTGCCAATTTTGCACTTAAAACCAAACTTTTATAAAAACTTTAGAAATTGAAAAATTAAAATTAAATACCTGAATGGATATCAAATATGCATCAAAATGGGATGAATGAAGGGAAAATGGATGGAAAATAGATGGATTAGTAAGTTTCTTAGAGCAAAAATAAGACCAAAACTAAGGCCCAACAGTCAGCCTGTAACTTCCACTTGATTCCTCACTTGATCTCTCTCCCCTTTGGTAGATCTCATTGCTCCTCCCCATACTTAACACGCTTGGAGAGTACCTGCATAATTATAGAAACATAGACCCATCAAAGCATAATGATCCATAATTCATAAACATCATAGAATCAAAAGTATGATAAACATATAATTGCATTGAAATATTACACAATCCTAGGGGAAAAACCTTGAAAAGCTTTATGAGTAGAAAGGAGGATTACAACCCCTAATTTGATCCACTGCCATCCTCCCAGCTTCGAACCTTATTCACCTCATGAATAGCAAGAAATTATGACATTACAACAATACTTTGCCTCAATACTAAAACCATCAACACTTCGTTATCACTCAAAAATATTCAGCCCCCAGATCTCTTGGATGAGGGATCCATTTATAGATGAGTGAAGGAGGTTGAGTCATGATGATGATGATGAATGCCTTTCTATTTTTAGGAATTCATTCCATGAAAGAGGGGAATAGGTGGATGTTTCCTAGTTCCTTTAGTTATCCTTGGGCGAACTCAGAGGGGCAGGTGGCACAGGAGAAGCTTCTAGAGGTTTCCATGAGTAACTTATTCTTCAAACTCTCCTGGAATTTTGTCTAAGCTCGACCATTGCACCCTAAAGAGGGAAAAACTGCGATGCATAGCACTTGGAAAGTTTTAAACCTTCTACGCATAGCACCCTAACACAGGGCTTTCTACAATGATTCCTTTGAGGCTGTGATGAAACTTTTGGGGAATGAGGCATTTAAGGGAATAAGTTTCTTTAGGGCATAAAACAACTATATTAGGGGTTGATGAACCATAATAACATCGACATATGAGTTCGGGTTGATGTTCCCAATATGTCTGTAACAGTGTGCGATTTGTCAGGTAGGAGGAAAACACACTACAGATAATTATTACCTATTACAGAAGTATATGCAGACATCCCAGCAGTTGTTCTATAATTTCTGCAGATCAGTAGGCCATAACGAACGCACATGTAGAAGTTATGAAATGATGATGGATCGAACTCCTGCCTATAGAGTTTAGATCGAAATGCGAGCACTAAATCAAAATGCAGGAATGACGCACACTGGATTCTAGGGGTGTGGACAAGGTCAAGGCAGAATGGGACCAGAAAGGGGTCGCAGACAGCTAATTTGTTACAATTGTAGAGGGCCAGGGAATTATGCCTATGATTGTAAAAATCCAATGAGGGAATCATGTTTATATTATACCCAGTTTGATCATGAGATAGAGGACTGTCCTACACTGATAGTGAGGTTGTGTTTAGTCAATTTAGTGTCCTAAATTTCTCTACATAAATTATCAATCTGGGTATTGTAAACTAATGAAGTGTAGTGCACTATATGTGCTAGATGACCCTTCTTACCTCGTTGTTTTTTATTTTTCTATTGTTTTGGGGGGTTTTCCTTTTTAATTCGTAATGTTATGCAATGTACTTAATAAAAATCTTAAATATTCTGATGCTAAGAGTCTAAAGAAATGAAATGAGAGCTAAAAGTGCTTCAAGCTAGATTCGGAAGTAAAGTTTTAACCAAGAAAATGAAAACAGAGTGTCTCTTCTTGTTATTATGATTTTTTCCAAAACATGAAATAAATGGACTTAAGAGTGAAATTGCAACTATTATCAAAGCTTAAATGAGATATGAAAACTAAAAATGAGATTGCAGCAATCTAAGATGAACAAAAATGAAATATTGAAAATAAGATTGCAACTATTGTCTAATTGCCGAGTCAAACTTAATGAACAACTAAAAATGGTTTGAAACTAAATGAAAAAATATGATTGAAAATGAAATTGCAACTAATCTATCATAAAAACTAAATGAAGTGTTTTGACACTCTGCTACACAATTTTGGGAGAACTCCTCCTTGTGATAATATTTTGAGGGATTCAATACTTCATTGTTCGAAAATTGAAAATGAAATTGCAACAAAATTAAATCAAAAGACTAAGATTGAAAGTAAAATTGCAACTAATCTACTATAACGACTAAATGAAGTGCTTTATCACTCTGCTACACAATTTTGGGAGAACTACCTCCTTGTGATATCATTTTGAGGGACTCCATACTTCATTGTTCTAAGAAAAAGTAAACATAAAATTGCATAGAAAGACTCATTCATAAATGAAATATTACACCACTTAGTTTTAAGATGAACCATCAACTGAAAGGGCTTTCAAAAACATTCACTTACAACATGAGTTATTAAATTAACAACAAAATGGATTTGATCAGTTAAATTCAAAATCTAAAGACTAATGAACGGTAAATGAAAGAAACTAGACTAATGATTAGCAAATCTAAATTACTCTATGCTATTGACATCAACATCAAGCTACTGATAAGAAAATAGAAAGTAGTGAAACAAAAGAGCTATTTTATGAACACAAACTACATTATGAGCAGAGTCAGAAAATGGTTATAAACATCATGGAAAAAACATAGTGAATTTACAGTTAACTATGAAAAACAAAACAAAATAAAATGTAATCTTGACCAATGCAGGGGGGCTTTTGCTATGGTCTCAGATTATAAGCACTTAATCAACACTCCAACAACGCTTCAGGTATCCATGAAACAGAGTCTTTATATTAAAATAGAGAATGAGTTCTTCAAACTACAGAGTGGAAATCTTAACTTAATACATAAGAAAAAACTGAACTTGTTCTGCATTCTTCACACAAGTATTTATAGAGAAATTATACAATTGTTTTAAAGAGAGAAATAAGTTATAGCAAAAAATGTAGGCAGGAAAATATGCAGAATTCTTATCCTTGGTTGCTTGGAAACATAAATCTTATGGTAATTTTTGTTGGATTCTGTTTGCGCAGGTGGCAGATGAAGTCCTTGGCCTTCGGAAACTGCTTCGGATCCCATCACTGAGAAATGTGTACAGAACAAAGTCCTGTTTGCTATAGGTTTCTATGTTTGACTTCCCTTTGACCGGAGTCTTCCTTGTTGATCTAGGCTAGATGAATAGGATACGATCCATGCCCTATTGTTTTCCAAGCTACCCATGTAATCCTTTTCTCCTCTTGACACATGGAACCTGTAAAAAGCATGGAATTAGTTGCGAAACAACCAATTAGCTGCAGAATGTGGCTGTGTTCTGTAGCTAAAAGACAAAAACTTATTCAAATAGAAAACATAAAAGTATAACCTGTAAATCACTAAAATGTAATCCTTGAGGCAATGTGTAATGGTTTTTGATGATAAGGATGCATTTTTCATGGAAAAACAGAGAAGGAAGGATGAGAAAAAGTAGCTAAGGGAAAGGCAGTTTTGGAACTCAACATACCCCCACTGCTAGACTATTGAATGTCCCCATGCAATCAAAATTGTAAACTCCCTCCTCTTACTACATTTGTTCTGAGACTTTAGTGAAAACATCCAACCTTTTCTTGCTTTTCTTTGCACCAACTGCCATCCTAGGCTTTCTCATGAGAAATCTGTACTTGAGGTTAATGAGTGCCCTGTTTAACTTTTTATTCTTCCTTTTTATTTTTTGTTCTTCTTGTGCCATAAACCTAAGTGAAGCATAGTCTTATCATGGAAAATCTTATCCAACTTGTTATTTTCTTTTAAGGCTTCATTTTCTCTTTAGATATGCCTATTTAGAACTTCTAGCTCATAGATTTCCTATTTAAGTGAGCTAGTCAAAGTTTCTTGTGATGTGGCAGGCTGCTCAGGATTAGATGAAGTCCCTAGGTCCACCGATGTACTCTTTTTCTCCAATGACTCTTTGTAGTCATAAATCTACTGTTGGACGGAATCAATTCTTGGAGAGGCTCTTCTTGGACTACTTTCAAAGTTTTGTTGAGGAGAGTTCTGTGGGATTTTCTCATATGGAATATTATCATGGGATTGAGTTGGCGTTTCTTCCCCCAAATCTATGAACTGGGTCTCTTTTGATTTTTCTTTCTTCACTTTTCCCTTGAGTCTATGACTTCTCCTCAAACTTTGGGAGCCTATGATTTCCTCCTCTATAACGTGTTTCCTTTTTCCCTTCTCCTTCTCTTTCTTGAGCTGATCTCTGATTTTGATTAATCTCTCTAAAAGCAGTTGTTCATCCTCCTTAGATGATGAAGGTTCAGGAATATTCTTCTGGATTTCGTCAATCTTTTCTTTCATTTTTATTCTCCGCTTTGTCTGATTTCAGATCTCTGTTAATGTTTCAGAGATGGGCTCTTCTTCATTTTTTTTATGTTTTGAAGTTTCATGAGTGTTTTGAATGGTGAGACTGGTTTTCCTTCTCCTGAAATTTGATGTCCTAAAACAACACCTTCTGTAAACATCATAAAGAATTTTTCTTGGCTTAGTGAAAGGTTTGTTTCTTTACATATTTTAAGGACTTTTTCCAAATTCTCCAAAGCTTCTTCAAATGTGTTACCATAAACTATAAAATCATCCATATATACCTCTACACAATCATGTATTAGATTAGAAAAAATTCCTAGTACTGCTCTTTGGAATGTGCAATTGCATTACATAACCCAAAAGGAAAGACTCGATAGGCAAAAGTTCCCCATGGACAAGTAAATGTGGTTTTATCTTGATCCTAAGATGCTACCTGAATTTGATTATAACCACTAAAACCATCCAAGAATGAGAAATACTCTTTACCTACTAACGTATCTAACACTTGATCTCTAAAGGGCAAAGGAAAGTGATCTTTCAAGGTTGCTTTATTCAATTCTCTGTAATCAATGGAAACCCTCCATTTACCATTCTTTTTAGGCACAATTACCAAAGGAGAAACCCATTGGCTATCTGAAATTGGGTAAATGAAGTTTACATTGAGTAATTTTTGGAGCTCTTCTTTCACAATTTCCCTAAGATTTGGATTCATTCTTCTTTGAGGTTGTCTGATTGGTCTACTATTTTCCTCAATATAGATATGATGGATACAAGTCTTAGGATCAATACCTTTCACGTCGGTATACTCCCATGCAAATGCAGCAAAATTTTTTTGTAATATTTTGGTTAGCTCTTCTTGTTGTAGTTTATCCAAGTTTTTATTTATGTTCAATGTCCTACTTGGAAAAATTTCAATTGTAGAGCTACCAAAATCTTCCATAGAATAGAGAGACATTTGCTTAGATAACAAGTATTCAATATTAGATATTTCCTAAAATTGTGCATGATCATATTCTGAAGATGTTTCAAAATTTTCCAATGTGTCCAAAATTTGACTATCTTCACTAATTTCAGATATAGTAAAGAGAGGATGAATATCATCTTCATCACTAATCCATTCCCTGTCATCTATTTATGTTATTTCTTTTGCTAGAGGGTATAAAGTAAATATCTTTGTTGAATTACCATCAGAAATATACATGTCACTGAATCTACAACTAATAAAAGCATCAGCTGTGGCCAGCCAAGGTCTTCCTAAATTATTCTTGGGAGTTAAAATCATAAAATCAATAGGATATTCCCTAGAATCTAAGGAGACTGAAATATGGTTTCCTCCTAAATTATTCTTGGGAGTAAAAATCATAAAATCAATAAGATATTCCCAAGAATCTAAGGAGACTGAAATATCTTCTAGCACACCATCTGGTTTAATTACTAATCTATCTGCAAGTTGCAGTAGGGTAGGTGTGTAAAGAAGGTTAGGAATTTTAAGATGCTCCGTAGTTTCTCTACTCATAATGTTTATTGTTCCCCTAAGTCAATCAATGTATTTGGAATTTCAATCCCATTTATTTGTGTCTTGACAATTGGACTTCCTGGATCCACATATTTCTGCATGGAAATATTTCCCATCATGATCTCTGCTATCTTTCCTACTAGGTGAATTCTTTTTGTTTCTCTCAGTTTTCTTCCTAGTCTTTTGATGCTCAACTCCTTTATTGTCTTGGCTAGAATAGGAATTTCTCTAATGGCTTGTAGCAAAGGAATTTTGATGCAAACATTCTTCAATTCATCTAGAAAATCATAATTGGGCAACAAGATGTATTTTTCTACCCTTCTATCAATTTGTAACCTCTCAGGAAAAGGAGGTGTAGAAGTAGATGTTGCTTGCTCAATTATAGGAGTTGTGTTTATTGATTCTTTTTGTTTTTCTTTTTCTATGTTTTGGTTTTGGAGGGATGTTCCCTCAAAAAATTTATTGACTTTAAGAGAATCCTCCTCAAAAGTGTCTTTCTCTTGGATAACTATAGAAGGTTTTTCCTTTCCTAATATCCTACCAGATCCAAGTTGAATTTCATTAAGACCTAGAGGAGTAATCATGTAAGTTGGAAATTGTTGTCCTTATACCATGTAAGCATTCTGAGGGTTTTTATTATTGGGGTTTGGTAATGGTTGGGCAGGTAGATGATTTGGTTTTTGTTGAAATGGAAGTTAGAGTTGAGGATTTTGACCTTGTTGTGGAAGTTGTTGTGGAAATGGCAATGAAAGTTGAGGGTTTTGATTTGGACGTTGCTGCTGATTATGACAAGATGGAGAATATTGGTAATATTGGTCAAATCTCGCATAAGGATTTTGTACCCCTTGTGCCCATGGTTGAGATTGATACTGGGATTGAGTTTGAGGCCAAGGTTGCCGCCAAGAATTCCAGTTTGGTGGGGGTTGAAGATACATTGGATTGTTGAATCCTTGATTTTATGGCCCCTGCCAAGATCTTTTTGCAACAAAACAAAGAGATTCTATAGGATTTGGGACTATTTCCTCTTGAAAGACAGCCTTAAGACCTGGGATTGAAGGACAATCCTTGGTCTCATGACTTTCTAAAAAAATCAAACAAGTTTCTACAATTTTTGCATCTAAAGGGAATTCACTTAGAGCATGTTTCTTTCTACATTTTGGACAAAAGATGGCTAAAGCATCAGTGTCTATTTCCTACTTGTTTTGAATTTTAAGGATGTCTAGTTGCTCACTAAGGCTCCCTAAATGTTAGTTTTAAACTTATCAAGCATATTGCAATTTCTGTTGTACTTACAAATCTGGTTGCAGATTTGTTTTCTCTAACAAGAGAAGGATCTTTTTGTCCTTTCCCAATTTTAGATTTCCCTCTTGAGAGATGAACACATAGTTCTGCTATGTCACTCAATGGAAGTTGAGAGATATCTCCCTTCCCCATCATGTTAAGGATATCTATCCATTCATCTCTAATGGCCTTTAACAAAAGAGCTTTCAAAGTTTCTTCATCTAAATTGTTCATCTTTGCTCTTTTCAAGTTATAGTTGAATCTCTCAAGCAAATCCTCTAAGTTTTCATCTTCTTTTTGCATATTTTTGAACACCTCATCTTTATGATTGGTAGGCATACAATAATCCAAATATCTATCCAAAAATGCCTGTTTCATGTCATTCCAAGTTCTATTGGATTGATTGACCAACCCCATAAACCATTTCAAACCAGCCCCTTTTAGTATTGAAGGGAACAATTTGAGTTTTTGAGAGTCTTCTAGATAGTCATAGGTTCTGCACAAGACTTCAAACTCAAACAAAAATGTTTCAGGATCCTCACTTCTCAACCCATAAAAGTTTGGGAGGAAAGATGGTGAAATGTTTTTCATTGTGGTATGTGTTTCCTCATCTACTATAGGGAATCCAAATGAGTTATCTACTTACCTATTTCCTCTGTCTGCTCCATTATTACCTCTACCTCCTCCATTGTTTCCTCTACCTCTCCCTCTACCCCCTCCTCCAAACAGTTTTAATTCTCCATCTTGTTCTTCTTCTTCCATTATAGTTTCTTCAGAGTCAGTATAGGGCTCAACCTGCAAGGTTATTCCCTCCTCCTATGGTTCTTATATTAATGGAATATGAGAGAGAGTTTCTACTTTTTCTTCCTCACTAGGTATTCCTAATTCTTCAACTACAATAGGCTCCCCTGTGGAGGTGAAAAAGGTCTTCTCTCCTAGGACTATTTTAGTGGATGATGTAGGGGAATCTTCTGCTTTAATTTTTTCCCCTTGAATTCCAGGAATTCTATGGCTGGGACTATGAGTCTGGGATGGAGGTGTGTCTTTTCTAACTCTTGCTGGAGTAGGTGGAGTTGTAGGAATCAAACTTCTACCCCTAGCTATAAATATACCCCTAGAGTCTCGTTCTCTATGCATGTAGTTGTTTGTTTTGTAGTTTTTGTTTTTGTTTTTTTTGTTTTTTTTATGAATGTAAGAGATAAGGCTAACTAGTTACACTTCCCCGGCAATAGCGCCAAAACATTTAGTCAATTTAGTGCCCTAAATTTCTCTACATAAATTATCAATCCAGGTATCGTAAACTGATGAAGTGTAGTGCACTATATGTGCTAGATTACCCTTCTTACCTCACTTTTTTGAGTTTTCTGTTGTTTTGGGGGGTTTTCTCTTTTAATTACTAATGTTTTGCAATGTACTTAACAAAAATCTTAAATCTACTGCTGCTAAGAATCTAAAGAAATGAAATAAGAGCTAAAAGTGCATCAAGCTAGATTTGGAAGTAAAGTTTTAACCAAGAAAATGAAAACAGAGTTTCTCTCCTTGTTATTATGATTGTTTCCAAAACATGAACTAAAAGGAATTAAGAGTGAAATTTCAAGTATTATCAAAGCTTAAATGAGATATGAAAACTAAAAATGAGATTGCATCTATCTAAGATGAACAAAAATGAAATACTGAAAATAAGATTGCAACTACAGTCTAATTGCTGAATCAAAACTTAATGAACAATTGAAAATGGAATTACAACTAAATGAAAAACTATGATTGAAAATGAAATTGCAACTAATCTAGCATAAAACTAAATGAAGTGTTTTGTCACTCTGCTACACAATTTTGGGAGAACTACGTCCTTGTGATAACATTTTGAGGGATTCAATACTTCATTATTCTAAGATTGAAAATGAAATTGCAACAAAATTAAATGAAAGACTAAGACTGAAAGTAAAATTGCAACTAATTTACTATAATAGCTAAATGAAGTGCTTTATCACTCTACTACACAATTTTGGGAGAACTATCTCCTTGTGATAGCATTTTGAGGGACTCCATACTTCATTATTCTACGAAAAAGTAAACATAAAAATGTAGAGAAGACTCATTCATAAATGAAATATTTCACCACTTAGTTTTAAGATGAACCATCAACTGAAAGGGCTTTCAGAAACATTCACTTACAACATGAGTTATTAAACTAACAAAAAATGGCATTGATTAGTTAAATTCAAAATCTAAAGACTAATGAACAGCAAATGAAAGAAACTAGAATAATGATAAGCAAATCTAAATTACTCTATGCTACTGACATCACTTCAACCTACTGATAAGAAACTAGAAAGTAGTGAAACAAAAGAGCTATTCTGTGAACGCAAGCTACATTATGAACAGAGTTAGAAAATGGTTATAAACATCATGGAAAAAACATAGTGAATTTACAGTTAACTATGAAAGACAAAACAGAAATAAAATGTAACCTTGACGAACACAGGGGCCCTCTGCAAAGGTCTCGGATTATAAGCACTTAATCAACACTCCAACAACACTTCAGGTATCCATGAAACAGAGTCTTTATATTAAAATAGAGAATGAGTTCTTCAAACTACAAAGTGGAAATCTGAACTTAATACATAAGAAAAATCTGAACTTGTTCTGTGTTCTTCACACAAGTATTTATAGAGAAATTATACAATTGTTTTAAAGAGAGAAATAAGCTACAACAAAACACGTAGGTAGGCAAGTATGCAGAATTCTTGTCCTTGGTTGCTTGGAAACATAAATCTTATGGTAATTGTTGTTGGATTCTGTTTGCACAAGTGGCAGATGAAGTTCATGGCCTCCGTAAACTGCTTTGGATCCCATCACTGAGAAACGTGTACAGAACAGAGTCCTGTTTGCCATAGGTTTCTATGTTTGACTTCCCTTTGACCAGAGTCTTCCTCGTTGATCTAGGCCAAATGAATACGATACGATCCATGCCTTGTTGTTTTCCAAGCTACCCATGTAGTCCTTTTCTCCTCTTGACACATGGAACCTGCAAAAGCATGGAAGTAGCTGTGCAATAGCCGAATAGCTACAAAAATTTGGTTGTGTTCCATAGCTAAAAGACAAAAACTTATTCAAATAGAAAACATAAAAGTATAACCTGTAAATCACTGAAATGTACTCCTTGAGGCAATGTATAATGGTTTTTTATGATAAGGATGCATTTTTCATGGAAAAACAGAGAAGGAAGGATGAGAAAAAGTAGCTAAGGGAAAGGCAATTTTGGAACTCAACAGGTTGCACGATAAAGGAACACTCTAGCCTACCCTAACTTAGAAACTACAAATGATGAGGTCTAAGCCGTGCGAAGAGGACCCAAATGTAAACATCGTGCTCCGAAGCGGTATCACAATAGGGGAGGACAAGGGTAAGAATCTTGAAGAATGTGCCTAGGTTCGCAAGGCTCCCACAAAGGAACCTGAATTTGATTGGGAATGCACGAAGGAGACGTTCATGGAAGCTAAGAAGAGCTTCACAGAGGCCTCCACTTCAGGTATTAAGGATCAACTAGAACCGGAGATGGTTCCTTCAATGATCACTACCTTTCTGAAGACATGCATGAAGCTTCTACACGACAACAAAGCAGTGAAAGGACTACAAGAGCTCATCACTAGATGTGTTGGATTAGGGGAACCACGCGTAGTTCAAAAGCTCGGAAAGCACACATCGCGGACATGAAGGGAAATGAGAGTGACTGCACAAATTGGGGAATATGAAATGGATCAACTAATTTTGGATCTAGGATCAGACGTGAATGTATTGCCAAAGCAGACATGGGAGCGCATGGGCAGGCCCGCATTACAGTGGTCCCCTGTTCAATTGCAAATGTCGAACCAGTAAAAGATCCTACTGATGGGAAGATTGCAGAGAGTAATAGTGGATATTGAAGGTGCGAGCACGCTTGTAGATTTCAAAGTGATAGAGATTGTTGATTACAACAATCCTTATCACGCGCTATTGGGAATATATTGGGCCTCTGACATGAACAGAGTGATAAATATAAAGAAGCGCAAAATGATTTTTGAGAAATAGTCACTGCACGTAGTGGTACCCTTAGACCCTGTGAAAGGATCGCGCTACACAGAGCCAGTGTGCGACGACAAGAGCGACGATGATCTAGATTGTATCTACAAGATAACCACCCAGGAATAGGATTGGGTGAATCCAACTACCGATGGTAGGATTTCATGGGAGTGTGAAAGCTCCTGCACATCGGATTCAGATGAGGAAATAGAACGATGGTAGAACTAATTACACGAGGTAACCACGCTCAATTACAACATGATGATAAATTCACTGTGCTGCGTGACAACAGAGGTAAGGGATTTGCCTATGTATGATAGTTGACAGCGATGGATGAATTCCTGAACAAATTTGAAAGAGAGGTGCCAGAACAATAGTGTTTTGACATTCTCAAATGGGCATGGCGTGCTACGCCAGCATGGTGGTGGGGTATGCATCAGAGAAGTTTTGAGAATTTGCGCGAATGTAGAATGGTGATGCTTATACGATTTGGAAAGCCTCAGCTATGGATGGAAGCTGGGTATGATGGATGAAACAACCTCCGCGCCCACCTCTCTGGATGGGTTATAGGTGTATGGTACACGACTTGCACGAACACACACTTTCCTCGCAATAGAAAACAGGAACAACAAGATGGAGTAGGCACGACGAAGGCGCGAATGACGAAGTATGATATGACCAAGTGCGCTGAAGATTATATGCAAGGAAGCCTTTGAAAAGGTGTGTGAAGTTCTCAACACAGTCCACCATGTGAGACGCACTAACTGGGACCTGTGTGTACCAACGGTTCTATGGGCTTATAGGACCATGTGCAAAACCTTGACCACACAAGCACTTCCGAAGCTAAAGTATGAAGCAGGGGCTATGAGCCCTATGGAGCAGGTGAAGCCAAGTCCACGAATAGCATCACCTGTAGATACGAAGGTACGTGAAGCCCAGAACGAAGGAATCACACAGCCGCGAGAAACATAACACATAAGACTCGAGGAAGAAATCTGACAGGGATACCTTAGCCTTCACAAACTTGAAAAAGACTGGGTACAGCTAAGGGAGAGAAGCGCTTTGATGGACATGGAGGTCAAGAAGCTGGAAGATGAAATAAAGGAAGCATTTCTTGTCGAAAAACTGAGGATGGTAAAGCAAGATGGATACGATCATATTGACAAGTTGAAGGTCTATTGTCGTCAATTGGTTAGTCTACTGCCTTGGCTTGGACCGCATATTACCAAACGAAGTGACTAGGGTAACACGTTGCAAGTAGTAAAGTGCGCGATGCCAATCAAATAAATGGAAGGTGAGGATTCTCCGCAAACCATGGTGGATGACAGGATGGAGCCCAACACGGGTAGTGCAACCACCTGACTAACCATATGAAGAACAATCTTAGTGCTCCAAGTAGTTGAAAGGGAGCGCGGGACTATAAACTATTCTGCTTGGGAGCTGCACGATATGTGAGATGCGCGCAGAAGTAGAATGTCACAAGGTTTGTGACTTTGCATGGAGGGCTACGCTACCATGTGGGTTGGATGGGAAGTGACCATTGAGGTCACTATTCATGATGGGATGTGCGATCTAAGGCCAAATGGAGCAGGCGGTGGGAATTTAAGACGTGATTTATGGGCAATTTTTGGGAAAATCTGCCGCCAAGAAAGCATTAATGTCCCGAAATTGGGGGGAACGATCAAATTCGAATTCAAAAGGTGCTATAAAACACAGAGGGATGGCAAGTGAACAACACTTGGTAATTTGAGAGTTGAGTGTTTGAGCAAATCACTGAGCATTGAGAACCAAGTGGTAATTGAGCCCCTAAGTTCGTAAGTGACAATACAAACTAGATACGATGACAGCCACTAAAGACGGTTTGGGAATTGAAGAGGTAACCACCGGCGAGGCTATGTAGACCCTAATGGTGAAGGATGTATGAGAAGGTGCCAAGGTTTTGGCATAAATCCCCAAATCACCATGAATTACGAGGTCCAAGAAAGATAAACAAGAAATGGCTCCCGTATGCGTGTCCCCAAGGAACCTGCTACACAGTAAGCTATAAATGGCCGAAAAGGGAAAAACTATCATGATTGACACAGATGAGGAGAAAGAAGATTTGCAGGCTCTTATCATCACAGCCAACGAAGAAGAAGACATGGAGGAAGACATTCAATCGATACGCTCTATGACAAAGCTGCTAGCGTCCCTCCGCAGAAAGGGAAAACCAAAGTGCTGAAGGACTTGGAAGAAACCAAGATTTCACTCCAGACCCTGCTCCTCCAAGATGGCAACGTTTGAGGGCCCGCACCTGGGCCACGTGCTGACCATGAAGTTCAAAGATTGGGACCTTGTTGATGGTGAGAAATTCCCTCACCTAGAGACTAGAAATCTCATGATGTAGAACAGCGTGGGGGTGGTGACAATGTTAGAGCCGCAAAAGTGGTTGTGCAGAGTGGAAAAGGCCAAGTCACTGAACTTATTATGGGTGTGGCATTTCCAGCGCGGCCCATAACCATTTTCATCATCAAGCAGCTGCCTTGCCTAGTGCATGATGGGTACCTATGGCTAGAGGAGCCTATCCCCATTATGACAAACCTATTCCACCACATCTCTCAGCTCCCCTACAAAGGAAAGGACCTCGCGACCATATCAAAAGGGAAAGGTAGTGATTTGGCCCTCGCAGAGGCCATAAAGACAAAATACAAGATGGAGAAGAAGAAGAGGGGCTACACTATCTCCACTATCAAAGACAACATGGTACACATACCTACCCAAATCCTAGCCGATAAAGTCATGCGAAAGTGCCGCATAGATGAGGTACCTGCACTGGTGATCGCACTGGCTGAGCAGTGTGCGGAAGGAGTCCAGTTTAACTGGGCTGAATTCCTCTACATTGAATTCTTGGAGAACTATGATGAAGCCTAAGACTAGGTAAAACCTTCCACTATGCGTGGTTGTTGTTATCCATCATGCTCGTAGTGGGGGAACTACCAGAAGACAGTCAATTCCCACCAATTGATAGAGATTTACCATAGGCCACAAAGTATGCTTCGCTCTAGGCCACGAAGGATGAAAAAATAATATGAAACACCAAAATCTTCTAGGTTCTCATGGAGATGAGCATTCAGATGTGGATCAATTGGAGGTCGTGCTTGTCACCTACGATGTACAATAGTTTGAACAGTTTTGCAGAGTTCAAAACAAGCATGCAAAATGTCTACCTCAGGGCATGCAAGAATACAATGAAGCAGTGGACGAAGCTCCCGTTTATGGCCACCGACAATGCCATCTTCATTGTCTTGGAGACATGGCCTCTGGAATGGCGCGCTCCAAATCTGGCAGAACTAGAGAAGGCGACAACATAGAAGAAAAAGGATCATGCCAAGCTGCACATCACCCAATTTGGTGAAAAAAAGCAACAGGAACCAGCAAGAGCTAAGGAAAAGGCAGTGCAGGAAGCAACAAAAGTAGCAACAGCAGCACAGGCAGCAGAGCTAGCAACTACAAGGTGGATGAGGACCAAGCAACATCCTCGCAAGGGGAGGAGGCTGAGGAAACAAAAACAATAGAAGGGAACACAGACCCAGTGACAGTGTCCACATAGTTGAAGTGGCCACACATCACAGAACAAGCAGGACCAAGGAATAAGGTCAAGGCCTCGAAGTTGGCCATTCACCCGTTCACCTTAATTGAAGGTGATTTTCATGACATCGGCGAGATGGTTTGCGATGTCACAAGTGAAGTGCTTCAGGATTTTACGTAGGGGTGCCAGATTGTGTTGGGGGCCCTCAGGGCATAGCTACAGGAGTTACAAGTGCGGCCCCCTTAGGTGGGTACCCTTTCTACCCACCTTGTAGTAGGATCCTCGACAGCAGAGCAAATGCTGCGTGCACAGATGGAGAACATGGTAGTGTTACTGGAAGGGGCCCTAGTAGCAACGAATGTGACCGATAGGTTTTCAGTTAACATGTTGAAAGGCCTTGGCCTTAATTTGGCTGCCCTTCCGCAAAAGACACCATATCAGCTACAGGATGGGATAACAACAGAGATGTGGGCTAGGGAAATCCGCGCGATCCAAGTTCTCAGCGAACAAAAAATAAACATGGAATAGCTCAGTCTATAGCACAATGAATTGGTGTCGCAGAACTAATAGTTGGCGCAGGTGGTAGGCGATGCTCGCTGACGCGTCCCAGAGCTAGCAATCCCAACAGATCTACCGGTAGAGGTGCGGATCCATATATTGGCAACCAGAGTTCATGAGACGAGGGAAGAAACGACAAAGGTTCAGCTGGAGTTGAACGTTCAGATCTACGAGCTACAGTTGATGGTGCAACCTTCCACTCCCCCTGAAGTTAGAGAACAATGTGCTAGCACTATCGCAGCAGGGATGGAAGAAATTGGGGGTGTAGTGCGAGATTGTACTGGCATGTTGGAACAAGTACTTGAGGTCATCACGAATTTTTAGGAGGACCCCAACATCTAGTGCCTGGAGATAGAGGCGCAAAAACTCTAGCAGCAATATGACAACATCCGAGGAACTGCGCAGACAGTCGTCCTCACTCAGCAGCTTGCGAGGATGCCGCAAGCTAAGGAACTAAAGGAGCAGGTCGACGCTATGCGACACAAGGAAGCAGTACTCAAAGCACACGTTCAGCCATGGATTGATGAGGCCTTCACAATCACAGTGCATATTGAAGGAAAGCTTGTGCACATACATGGATGCACGCGAAAATGCAAGGAAGCATGCCAGACACAGAGCTCTCAGAACAACAGATGCAGGAGGTTCAACAAGTAATAACTCAATGCACTGTGGATATCAATACCATTCGATAACAGTTGGAGGGACTCCGCGCCAAGATCACCACACCGACAGAGTGACTCAAGGGTGAGTCACGATGTTTGTGTTGGGGGTCTATTGGGCATGGAATCCCCCCCACAGCATGTTTTGGATGTCAAAGCCCAAGTTTTGCATTGATCTTGTTGTAAAGCTCTGCGAATTACGTGCACGGGGTGCAAAAGTATAATAGATTCATAGGGTTGTCCGCCCTAGTTTTGTAATGTAATGTCAGCTAGATAGACCTACCCATGGTCCGCAGACCATGGGATTGTATAAATAGAGCGAGGCTCTAAGTGTAGAAAGGAGAGAGAAAATAGAAGAGAAGAAGGAAAAGTCTAAGTGATTGAGTCACAATGTGAAGTGTGTCTTTGGGTCATAGAGTAGGAGAAGGCTCTGCAACTTAGTGCGTAGAGGACTAGTAGAGTCCACAGCTGAGTGCGCAGGCCCCTAGAACTAAGTGGACAGGGTGGAGTCAAGTCTGTAATCGGAGAAGAGATTAATAAAGAAGGTTTTGTTACCAATTTTGTGTATCTGTTCCGAGTTATTATATGATTGATATCATTTGAAAACATATTGTTTCTTTACAGCGCACACTTGTATGACTGGTGAATCTTGTTAAGTATAACTAAAAACCTACAAATAAGCTAAGTTAATCAACTAATATTGGATTACTAATAAGGACTCGGGTAATAACATTGTTCGGCCCCTGAGTAGGGATGCGCGAAGGCAGCATCTCAAGTTGTGAGGAATGGATAAGTGTGCATAGTGACGTTCAGGAAGGGTCGAACCGCTGACCACTTGAAACCATCAGACATCTCCTAGGTGTAGAAACCTGGTTCTAGCACCCTCCCCTACTACTTCGGCTAAGAGCTCAGTCTGCGCTCCACAAACTGTTGCCAAAAGGGCCAGTAGTACCTAGATTTGTTTGGCTAAATCACCTATGAACCTGGGTCAAGCCCTAACAAGCCAACATTTATGGTTTTCCATTGTTTCTCAACAATAAATAGGCCTTTGAACCTCACTGTAATACAGTTCAGAGGTGTAGGTTTTAACCCCATACAGAAATTACCTGCATATGAATTCTAAAACACAAAAAATAAATAATGCGAGACCATAACACATAAAACACATATACATGGAGGTTTTCTCCTGGATTCCAAAACTGAGACTACCAACTTGATTTTTCATTGTGTTCCTTTCAGCCTTACAATAAATATTTATACATGCCGAAGCATCTAATACCATGGACCAAAAGCCATCACATCCAAAACCATAGGTAGGTTCGCCCAACCTAATATAGTGTCGAAAAACAAAATTTTCTGGGGCGCTACCTCGGACCCCATAGAGTGGGGTTACCTGCACCCCTCAAACCCCCTGTGACTCCCCCCACTACACAATTGGTGCAAATAAGCGGGGGCTCCGCCCCCCTTCTAACCCCCTGGTTAACTATGTGGGTTAGTCATGGAAAGAGTATAACACAACCCAACATTCTCCCACGTGTTGTTTTCTTTCCACAAGGGGCCATAAGAGAGCTTAGTCATTTATCTAGCCCTACAATGCCCATTGTTTCCCTACATCAAGAGAACTTCACAGAGCACACAGATTTTGTCAATGCATCTGTAGTATTCTTCAAATTGTCCACCTTTACTAGCAACACCTTTTTGTCTTCTATCATATCCCTCGCAAAGTGATACTGAACATCAATGTGCTTTGTCTTTGAATGATATGTAAGGTTCTTTTCCAAGAAAATTTCACTTTGGCTGTCACAGCTTATCCTTATAGCTCCATGTACTAACCCCATTCTTGAACACAATCTCTGCAACAAAACTGCTTCCTTGCTTTCATGAGTGGCTTCCATGTATTCTGCTTCTGTAGTTGATAGTGCCACTACAAATCATTTCTTACTCATCCAACTAACTGCACCTCCAAATAGGTTAAACACATACCCACTTGAATATCTTCTTTGATCCAGATCTTCAGCCCAGTCTGCATCAACAAAGCCACGAATATCCAACACTCTGTCCAATCCTGGTCTTCCTTGGTAGCACAAACCATAATCGCTAGTGCCACGCAAATACCTGAAAACCCACTTCACTGCTGTCCAGTGATCCTTCCCTCGTTTTGACATAAACCTGCTCAATGCTCCCACTACATGTGCAATGTTTGTTCTAGTACATACCATCGCATACATCAGGCTACCAACTGCACTTGCATATGGAACATGGGACATGTCCTCTTCCTCTTATTGTGTCTTGGGACACTGTTCAACAGATAACTTTACACCTATAGGAATAGGAACCTTCACTGGTTTACTATCCTACATATTAAACCTCTGCAATATTGTCTCGACATAATTCCTCGGGTTTAACCAGAGCTTCCTCTTTGTCCGATCTCTTTTAATTTCCATGTCCAAAATATAGTTTACAGCACCAAGATCTTTCATGTTGAATTTGGAGGACAAATGGGTCTTCAAATCCTAGATAATTTCTTTGTCATTTCCAACCAACAACATATCATCCACATACAACACAAGATAAATAACATGGTCATCAACTAATTTAAAATACACACAGTGATCTGCTTTGCTTCTGGTGAAGCCACGTCCCCGTATAAATGTATCAAATTTCTGATACTACATCCTTTGTGACTATTTTAACCCATACAGAGACTTCTTTAACTTTCATACCAGTTCTTTCTTATCCTTCACCATAAAACCTTTAGGTTGCTTCATGTAGATCTCCTCTTCCAGATCCCCATGAAGAAATGTTGTCTTCACATCCATCTATTCTACCTCAAAATCAAAATAAGCAGCAACAAATAAAAGTAATCTAATAGAAGTTACCTTGGCAACAGGAGAAAAAATATCACCAAAATAAATTCCTGACACCTGGGAATAACCTTTTGCTACCAATTGAGCTTTGTATTTCTCCACCTTTCCTTCTACATTTGTGTTCTTCTTGAACACCCATTTGCTGCCAATGGATTTCCTTCCAGCCGGCAACTTCACTAGATCCCAAGCCTCATTTTTGTGCAAAGATGCCATTTCATCAACTATGGCCTCTTTCTAGAGTTCTCCATCCTCTGAATCTACTTCTTCCTTCATAGTTTTGGGATCATCATCAATAATAGATAAAGAAAAATTTGAACAGAATGAATATGGACTATACCTTTCTGGCTGCCTTCTTTCTCGAACTGATCTTCTCACACCCAGAGTTTGTGTCTCTTCATCTTCTAATTCCTCCTCTATTGTAGAGTCTGATTCTTCCTCCTTTAGCTCAAACTCTATCTTCTCAGGTTCCTTTGGTTGGACTTCATGTTTAATTAAATCTTTCACCTCTCTGAACACAACATCTTGGTTGTACACAACTTTCCTTGTTACTAGATTCCAAAGCTTATAACCCTTTAAACCAACCTTATACCCAATAAAGATGCACTTTTCAGATTTACTATCCAACTTAGTTATTTTCTCCTTTGGAACATGTACATATGCATCACATCCAAATACCCTAATATGTGAAAGAGAAGGTTTCTTACCAGTCCATACCTCTTATGGAGTCTTATCTTCCAATGCTGATGAAGGTGATTTGTTGACTAGGTAACATGCAGTCTCCACTGCCTCTACCCAGAATTCTTGTCCTAACCTTGCACCACTAAGCATGCTTCTTTCCCTTTCCATCAAAATCTTCATTCTTTCTGCAACTCCATTTTGTTGTGGTGTACATGGAGTATTATTTTGCCGTGCTATACGACACTTCTTACAGAATTCTTCAAATTCCTTACTGCAAAACTCTCCACCGTTATCTGTCCTCGGCACCTTTATCTTCTTCTCTATCTGGTTTTCCACCAGAGCCTTAAATTCTTTAAACATTTCAAAGACTTCAGGTTTGTTCTTAAGGAAATATATCCATGTATTCCTTGAGAAGTCATCTATAAAGGATACATAGTACACAGACTTACCCAGTGATGGAACCTTCACAGATCCAAACACATCTGTTGGGTCCCTATAATACTAGTGATTGCCCCATTACTATTGTAGTTATACCCCTTATTAATATTGTTGTGCCCCTATTTCCCCCATATTGTTATTACTGTGCCCCATAGAATCCCTCTATTGTTATGTTTGTGGCTTTATATTATTATTGTTAGGTCGGCTGGATTATTTTGTGACTCCTTAGACTCCTATATATAGAAAGGATGTTTTTTCATTTGAATCATCCAAGAATTGTCCATTTATGTAATTTAAAGGAGGTTTCCCCCTCGAAGAGGCTGAATTTTAAGGTGGTGGTCTATCTTTTCTATCTTTTTCTTGAGTTGGTTTCATAAAATTTGGTATCAGAGCTTTGGATTCTAGGGTTTCGCTGCTCCAAACAGGTCATCGTGGCATTTTCGCTATAACTTTTTTCTGCGATGTTTCAGAAGTTGCAAAAAAACCCCATTTGAGAAGAAATCGCGTTGAACCTTGGGTCCGAAATTCAGAGCTTTTCGCGCTATATTTACGGAGATAGGATCTGAGGAAGTTGGCCTTTTTGCAGACTCCTGAATTACATTCCAAACAGGTGACCTGGGGAAAATCGTCATAACATTCTCTCTGGGGATCAGATTGAAATTTCATAAGAAGGTACAGAAAAAGGATGGACTATAGTTTCTTGTATGCATTTTTCATATCCAAAGGTCGAAACAGTGACTCGTGGCACGTCGTACAAGTTCGCTCTACTAAACTAGTCTATAATCAAGTCACTGTGGGAGATTTTGCATAACTCTTCCTTGGAGAATCCAATTTGGGTTAGACTTGTGGCATTGGAAAGAGGACGCAGAAGGCTACTATAGATCGCAATTTCAGAATTGGAGGATCTAGAATTACAGAGATACATCAGATTAAATATCAGGCTTCTACAAAGTGAAAAAATGTGTGTAGTTTTTTTTTTAATTTTTGCGTAAGCTGGGTTTGAAGGAATTCAAAGGGCATAGTAAAGAATTATTATCGGTAACTGATGCCCCAAGGAAAGAAAATGCAAACACCTAGTAAGGAACCTGAAAGCTCTAGCATGACTCATGAAGAAGAGGAAGACATGCTACATGATATATCAAAATTACAAGAACAAGTGCAACAAATGTCACGCTCACAAAAGCTAACAGAAGCTAAGATAAATGGCATGGAATCTAAGATAAAGGGCATGGAAGCTAAGATGGATGATTGGAAGACAAATTTGAAGACAGACATGGAAGAATTGAAGATATATTTGAACACAAACTTGAAGACAGGCATGACAGATATGAAGACAGATTTCACAAATTTTCTACAAGAAATACTTACTAATGGTGAAAAGGTAGTAAAGGAAACTCATGATGCGAACAAAAGAAATGTTAATCATGATATCATAGACTCTAATGTTGGATCAAAGACCCACCATATTCCAAAAATCGATATGAGAAAGTTTGATGGCAAGGATCCCGCAACATGGATATTACAGATGGAGCAATTTTTCGATCTCAATAATGTGAAAAACACACAAAAGGTACGTATGGCAAATTTATATTTGGAACCAAATCAGTTTGTATGGTATCAATGGCTTTTCTCTCGTAAACAATTTATCACCTGGGCAATTTTTATGGAAGAATTGATAGCACATTATGAGGATACGAAAAGCAACACTTTTTTTAGCCAATTGATAAGTCTCAAACAAAAGGGTTCAATAATGGAGCACATTGAGGAGTTCCAAAAATTGAACATAAGGGTAAAAGATATTCCTGAGGAGCATAGGATTGATGTGTTCATAGGGTCTTTAAAGGATAATATCCAACATGATGTTCGCCTTTGGGAACCTGATTCATTAGAGAAGGCATTTAGGTTAGCAAGAAAAATGGAAAGCAAAATTATGGCAACCAGGAAGCATACCACTCACAACTATCAAGACGGAAGTGTTGTTGCCCCTAGTCTTCCACAACCTATAAGGTTGACACCACAACAATTGGAAGAAAAAAGAGCAAAAGGGCTTTGTTACAGTTGTGATAGCAAATACACTAAAGGTCATAAGTGTGCTGAGAAGAAATTATTCTACATAGATTGTGAAGAGGAAGAAGAAAAGGAGCAAGAAAGGTCAAAGGAAGAGGATATACTCCGGGAACAAAGCCTAGATGAAGAAAAAATAAATCCGACCATATCTTGTAATGCATTGGCAGGAATTACCACTCCTCAAACCATCAAGATAGAAGGACAAATCAAGAAGAAAAAGGTAATAGTGTTGATTGATTCAGGAAGCACCCACAATTTTATTCATTGTAGGGTAGCAAAAGAATTGAATTGCTTCCTATATCCAGAACCAGAGTGTCAAGTGATGATTGCAAATGGAGGAACAATAAATTTCTCTGGAAAGTGCCATAATATCAAGCTATCCATGGGAGAATATGTATTGACTAGCACAATGCTTTCCATTCCAATGGGAGGTGCAGATGTTGTACTAGGAGTCCAATGGCTACAATCCTTGGGTACAATAGCTTTTAATTTTCAAGAAATTTTCATCAACTTTTCTGCGGAAGGAAAGGAAGTTGAATTAAGGGGTATTGCAGGGAAACCAGGAAAGATAATTAGCTCTAATGGTATGACAAAGCTTCTAAAAAAGGAGCAAAGAGGTGTAATTGCACAATTATGTTCGCTAGATGTTTCCACATCATAATCATCTATTTCTCCAGATCTCCAAAAAGTCCTAGACAATCATTCCAAGGTATTTGAGACTCCCAAAGGTCTCCCACCTATGCGTGATCATGATCATGCTATTCATTTGATTCCAGGAAGTGTTCCTCCAAACATCAGGACGTACAGATATCCCTATGTCCAAAAGAGTGAAATTGAACGTATGGTTGCAGAAATTCTAGAGGCTAGTATAATTCAACCGAGTCAAAGTTCTTTCTCCACTCCAGTAGTATTGGTGCACAAGAAGGATGGATCATGGTGCATGTGTCCGGATTATAGGGAGCTCAACAAGCTCACTATTAAAGATAAGTTCCCCATTCCTGTCATTGATGAATTACTGGATGAATTTCATGGATCAATTTACTTCACCAAGTTGGATCTTCGTTCAGGATATCATCAAATCAGAATGAAGATTGAAGACATTCCAAAAAAAACATTTAGAACTCATGAGGGTCATTATGAATTTTTGGTCATGCCTTTTGGCCTTACCAATGCACCTTCAACATTTCAAGGTTTGATGAATTCAATTTTCAAACCATTCCTTAGAAAATTTGTGTTAGTATTTTTTGATGATATACTAATCTACAGCAAGTCTTGGAAGGATCATGTTGAACATGTTGACAGGGTGCTACAACTATTGGAGGAGAAACAATTATATGCAAAAAGATCCAAATGTTTCTTTGGGGTCCAGGAGGTGGAATATTTGGGTCATATTGTATCTCATGAAGGAGTTAAGGTAGACCTTAAAGCCATTAAGGAATGGAAAATCCCCACATCCATATAGCATCTGAGAGGATTTCTTGGGTTGACAAGGGATTATCGCAAGTTTGTTAAGAATTATGGAAAAATAGCAGCACCTCTAACAACATTATTGAAGAAAGATGCATTTTCATGGACTCTGGAAGCAACAAAGGCCTTTGAACATCTTAAAGAGGCAATGTGCCAAGCACCGGTCTTAGCTACACCGGACTTCACAAAAACCTTTATTGTGGAATGTGATGCTTCAAGAAATGGAATTGGTGTTGTTCTAATGCAAGATGAAAGACCCATTGCTTTTGAAAGTCGTCCAATCAAGGGAAAGTTTTTAAGCAAAGCTATTTATGAGAAGGAAATGTTGGCAATACTCCATGCACTTAAGAAATGGGGACCCTACCTAATGGGAAGACACTTCAAGGTAAAAACAGATCATGATAGCCTTAAATACTTTTTAGAACAAAGATTATCCTCTGAAGAGCAACAAAAGTGGGTCACAAAGATGTTGGGTTATGACTTTGAAATCATCTACAAAAAAGGGAAGCAAAATGTGGTGGCAGATGCACTCTCAAGAAAGGATGAGGATGTGGAAGCATTGTTGTGCGCCATTTCTATTATCCAACCAGATTGGATAAACAAAGCAAGGGAGGAATGGAAGAATGACGAAGAAGTGTGGGCACTTATTCGAAAGCTACAACAAGATTCCCGTACGTCTGATACATTTAGCTGGAAAAATGATTCATTATGGTACAAAGATCGCTTATACCTCTGTAAGAATTCCTAGCTAAAACAAAAGATTCTTATGGAATTGCACACTTCTCCCTTAGGAGGGCACTCAGGATTTCTAAAAACTTACCACAGGGTTAAGAAGGAATTTTTTTGGGATGGCCTTAAATCAGATATTCAAAAGTTTGTGGCAGAATGTTTGGTTTGCCAACAAAATAAAGTGGAAACAATTAAGACACCGGGTCTATTACAACCTTTATCCATTCCAAGCCAACGTTGGGAGGAGGTCTCAATGGATTTTATCACAGGTTTACCCAAGTCTAAGGGAAAAAGTGTCATCATGGTGGTAGTTGACAGACTTACCAAGTATGCACACTTTTGTGCATTATCACATCCATTTAAATCCAATACAGTTTCTACTGCATTTATGGAAACAATTCAAAAGCTACATGGAAACCCAAAGATTATTGTAAGTGACAGAGATCCCATTTTCACTGGAAATTTTTGGACAGAATTATTTTCTTGTCTTGGTACTCAGTTAGCTCATAGCTCATCTTATCATCCTCAATCTGATGGGAAAAATGAGATAGTAAACAAATGTTTGGAAGGATATCTTCGTTGCTTTGTATCTGATAAACAGACATGATGGGTCAAATGGTTGCCTCTAGCTGAGTGGTGGTATAACACTTCCTTCCATACAGCAACAAAAATGACCCCATTTATGGCACTTTATGGGTATCAACCACCATCCATCACATCATATTTAAGAGAAAATTCTACGGTTCAGGCAGTGGAACATCACATCGAACATCAACAAGAAGTCCTCCAACTCTTAAAGGATAACCTCGTGTTGGCACAGAATAGAATGAAACAACAGGCAGATCAACATCGCAGTGAAAGAAGTTTTGATGTAGGTGATTGGGTATTCCTACGGCTACAACCATATAAGCAAATGTCCCTCAAGCAAGCTAAGAAGGATAATAAATTATCACCAAAGTATTATGGTCCGTACAAGGTGTTGCAAAAGATTGGTACTATGGCATACAAATTGCAGCTTCCTGCAGCCTCTCGATTGCACCCAGTTTTCCATGTTTCATGTTTAAAGAAGGTTATAGGCAACAAGCTCCCAGTTCAAACAATATTGCCAGACTTGACGAGGAAGGAAAAATTATATTGGAACCGGAAGCAGTCATAGAAACAAGAACTCGACAACTACGAAATCGATCAATTTCAGAGTATCTTATCAAGTGGAAGAACTTATCTGCTGAAGATTCCACATGGGAGGATGAGAATTTTATGCAGAAGTATCTAGAACTACTCAAGCGTTGAGGACAACACTTTTTTGAAGGTGAGGGGCATGTTGGGTCCCTATAATACTAGTGATTACCCCATTACTATTGTAGTTATACCCCTTATTAATATTGTTGTGCCCCTATTGCCCCCATATTGTTATTACTGTGCCCCATAGAATCCCTCTATTGTTATTTTTGTGGCTTTATATTATTATTGTTAGGTCCACTGGATTATTTTGTGACTCCTTAGACTCCTATATATAGAAAGGAGGTTTTGTCATTTGAATCATCTAAGAATTGTTCATTTATGTAATGTAAAGGAGGTTGCCCCCTCGAAGAGGCTGAATTTTAAGGCGTTGATCTATCTTTTCTATCTTTTTCTTGAGCTGGTTTCATAACAACATCACTATGAACAAGCTCTAATATCTGTTTTGCCCTCTTACCACCAGAGGGGAAGCTCACTTGATTCTACTTCCCATATACACAATTTTCACAAAAATTAAAACCCAGGGAGCTATTAATCATACCTTCTACCATACCTTTACCATGAAGTATTCAAAGGCCCTTCTCTCTAATATGTCCAAGCCTTTGATGCCACATCATGGTCTTCTCTCCAGAGACCACTAGATTTTTTTCTCCACTTTCAGGAACCACAAAACTGTTGCACCCATCAACAATAGTGCTACCTTGTAGCTTGTACAGAGTTCCAATCTAAACTCCCCGCATCAATACCAGTGCTCCCCAAGCCATCTTGCAGGTATCCTTCTCGAACATTATTTTTACACCTGCATCATCTAGCTTGCTTACAGAAATCAGGTTTCTGGCCAATGTAGGAATATGCAGAATGCGCGGAAGTGTTCTAACCCTTCCACCTTGCAACTTCAAATTTACTTTTCCACAACCAATGATTCTAGCCTTCCTATCATCCCCTAAGAAGACATCACCACCATCGTATTTCTCATAGTGGCAAAACAACTCTTTATGGGGAGTGAAGTGAAAGGATGCACCTGAGTCAATCAACCATGTTTCATGATCTACATGTGTACTTGAAGAAGCCAAATACACATCCCCACCTTCATTTGAGGTGGTTTTCACCTCTACCAAAGGAGCATCATCAGATCCCTTTCCTTTGTCAAGAGATTTAGATTTAAAGTCCCTTTTGTAGTGCCCTTCCTTTCCGCATTTCCAGCAAACCACCTTTACAGGCTTTCCTAGAGATTTAGATCTCCCTCTAGATTTAGATCTCCCACTCGATGACTTATTGTTGTTTCTGTTCTGGGACCGTCCGCGTACATACAAGGCATCACCATTCTGGCTCTCCATATTTTTCTGCCTCATCTTCTCTGTCAACAAGGATGAGACTATTTCATTAAACCGCAAGGTAGTTGCATTGCTACCTATTGCAATAACCAGACTATCCCAAGAATGTGGTAGAGAACACAACAAACTGATGCACTCATCTTCATTTGAAATTTTAATATCAATAGATAATAACTGACTTACCATAGTATTAAATGTGTTCAGATGCTCTGTCACCGAGTCTCCATCTTTCATCCTCAGGTTATACAACTTTTTCCGTAGGAATAGTTTATTCACTAGAGACTTAGATTGGTACAAAGTCCCTAACTTGTCCCACAAAGCCTTCACCGTAGCTTCCCCTGATACATTCAACAATACTAAATCTGATACGCACAATTGTATTGTTCTCTTTCCCTCCGATCCAACTTCTTCCATTCTTCATTGGACACTCTTGTTGGTTTAGTACCCGAATCTACCATGATCCATTGATCTTTATCCACTAACAGATCCTCCATCTTGAGTTTCCACAACTCAAAACTCTAACCATTAAATTTCTCGATCTATATCTTTCCACTACTCGGCATCTTCTTTCACCACCAGAATCGATCTCGCAGATCTAGCACTGAACAGGGTCTACCACAGGCCCAAGCGAAACCCCTCAACAACAAAGGTGTCCCCTTGAAGCCAAAAACAACTCTGAAACCAAATGCAGGTTTTAATCCCCTACAAAAATTACCTACATATGAATTCTAAAACATAGAAAATAAACAATGCAAGAGCATAACACATAAAACACATATACATAGAGATTTTCCCTTGGATCCCAAAATTGGGACTACCAGCTTGATTTTTCATTATGTTCCTTTTAATGTTACAATACATATTTATACATGCCAAAGCATCCAATACTGTGGACCGAAAAACATCGTGTCCAAAACCATAGGTAGGTCCTCCCAACCTAATCTAGGGTCCAAAAACAAAATTTTCCGAGGCACTACCCTGGACCCCATAGAGTGGGGTTATTTGCACCCCTCAAACCCCTTATGACCCCCCCCCCCTCTACGCAATCGGCGCAATGAAGGGGGGTCTGCTCCCCCCTTCTAACCCCTCGTTTAACCATGTGAGCTAGTCATGGAAAGAATATAACACAACCCAACAAGAGGCATGTAGCCTCCACATCTCTCCTTAGAGATAAACTACCATCACCCGAGCTAGATTTCCATTTCTGTTTGTAAGCATATTTCATTATTTTACATTAATGAAATGAAGTATTATTTATGTTGTATCTTTGTATTTATGGTTATCTCTATAATTTGTTGTGTTCCTATTTAAATCCAGATCAAGATTGGATCTTATTTTCAAGGAATCTATTCAATTCCTTAGCATATTTCCAATTTTATTTATGTATAAATGATTTTGTGAATGATAGTAAAGTGCCTTATGTAGTCACTCTTCATGTTGAGATAGGCTCACATGAGAGATGCTCATTTCCTCCATATTATGTCTCCCCTAAAATTTTAGTTGGTATTAGAGTGTGAGGTGAGAGTTGGGTGAGTTTCGACAGGGGTTGTGAATGCAAAGAGGCTCGTTAGGATTCGATGGTCTAAAAGTAAGTTGAGGCTGATTTGAATTTGTATTTGAGGTCACTTGAAGGTTTTGTTTACATAATTGTGTCGATTTAAGAGTTGTTGTTTTTAGGCCTGTAACATTCCCTGATTTCCTGGTCTATTAAATAGAAGATGAGATCGAATCAGATTTGAAAAGCGTCTAAGTTCTCCCTCGAAGACATGGCTACAAAAGCTAAAGTGATTTGTGTGACATTTATGGTTGAGATCATGTCAAAGATTTGTCAAATCTACGAAACGGTTTTCTTTGTCGAGATCTACATATCAGGTGTGAGATCCAAGGGCATGAAAGCAGCTTGTAAATGTTGTCGATGCGTGAAGGCCATCAGATCTCAGATCTCTAAGTAACTGTGTACCTTATTAAAGTTATTTTCCAATGTTTTTGGTCTAAGGTTCAAATTAAAACCAAGCGGAATGAGGACTACCATTGTTGATTATTGCAATGGTGTGAGTGGGTGCTATGGACATCGATGTTTATGTGCTAATTTGAGGGCTTGAGCTTGGTATCATGCATTGGCATGGTTGGCGTAGATTGTCTCTAGCTATTGCAAGCTAAGATGAGAGTTCATCCTATGTGATGGAGTTATCTGTGAAATCATTGTTTGACATTGTATCAATGACTATGTTGTTGTTGTTGTTAGCCACATTGCATAATTTTTTATCTATTGTGAGGTGGAAATTGGCTATGGGTAAGTTATTGGCCACTACTAAATGCATTCCTTGTCTAGTTTTGGCAGGTGAAGGTGTATTTTTAAGGCTCAAGACCCTGATTGCTACAGAAACTAGTTGTCCACACAAGTGTGGCAATTGTCTTGTTTTCTTGTTAAACAAAGTTTTGATTCTTACGATTTAGTCTTTTGACAGTGTGAAGGAATCAACCAGAAGGGGATCCACATCTTAGTGCCATATCTTTGATAGGAGACGTAGGTCTGCAAGTGTAGTGATTATGGAGACTCGAAAAGGAGCATGATGGTAACTGAATGCTAAGGTGTAGGTGCAAGCTGAGCACACGTGGTGTGCGACAGTGAAAGGAGACTATGCTTTGGAGTGACAGTACTGCACGTGCAATTTTTTATCAAGTTGTGAGAGATAACTACATGTGGCATGTGCTTCTCAAGAGTAGTGGCCAATCTGTCCAACTGTGATTTGTTGGTGTAAGTCTAGTTGTGAGGATTAGACTAGATTGGTGTGAACGAGTTGTGATTTGAGAGATCAAGTGGTGAGCTCGTGATTATTTCACTGATCTTCCTGGTTGAGTGCTCGTTCCAGAGCAACCCTCTCATCGTGAGGAGTAGTTATTGATGTCAGCCCATGGAGATCTGATAGTGGAGATCATGTGGTTGGGTTTGTGCATTTTGGATCAACTGATAGTGGAGAGTCGAATTTGGTGCATGGAGCATCACGATTCACCTGGCTGGAGGGTCAACTATGGACTTTGGATGTTGCAAGAGTCGATTGTTGTTCAACCCTTGAAGGTTATGGATAGGTGAAGTCGCAACCTAGACCATGTAAAGTCGTGGACTCTTCCACCTTGAGAATCAGAGAGATATGTTGTGAAAAGGATGTTGTGTGTTTAATTTTTTTTTTTGGGAGAGGCACTCCAGTTTTTTCGATTGCAAATCTGAGAGGAGGAGTTGTGGCCTGTTGCGTTAAGTGTGGAGCTTGGAAACTAGAATTGATGGTTGGCTTCATCATGTGTGGTGTGGCCCGTGTATACCCCCTTGGTGTATTCGTGGGATAGCAGCAAACCAACGGAAGAAAATTCAACCTATTTGGTATTGTTGATTGTATACCTGGGCCAACACTGAGTATCAAGAGATTATGCTATTAAAAAGCATTGTTGGGAGAAGTGGGCTCTCTAAACTAACCTCTCTAGATTCTTTGTAAGAACTATTGGAGTAGGTATGGATCAAATTTTCTACCATTTTTCTTTGTCGTATTGTTCGTTGGTGAGCATCTGAGAATTTCTGTCAAGCCATATTGAACTTTTTTTCGACTTAGAGATGATTATGGTGTTCTGGTGTGACTATGTGACTTGTGGAGGGTTGAACTATGAGTGCTATGTAAATCTGTGCGGCAACGCTGGAGTAAGAGGAGAAAATTTGACAATGGAGTTAAAGACTTTGTGGAGACTAGTTTTTTGTACCTTTTGGGTGAAGTCCTCAAGTGTTCGACCCTTAAGAGGAGTGTATGTAATAGTGTGACGCCATTATTGCTACAAAGTCCCAAACTGATGAGGTATTCATTCCGGTCTAGTTTGACTTTAGTGTTATGTGGTAAGGTTGGATCAAGGTTGTGGTGTGAAAGTCATGTTGACTTTGAGTAAAGGGTCATTTCCTAACCTGGATGATGTGGAGAGGCTGTTGGATCAAGCCGTTAGCCGTTGAGAGCTGTGAAGAGATACATTGCAATATGTTGTTTTGCTTCAACAACATGCACTATGGATGTACTTTGGAAATAATTTGGTATGTATATTTATGTTGCACATGTACATCGTAGAAAAATTCCTTCATATGTGTTCCAGGAAGGAGTTTTATGGATGTGAAGAGCCAACTAGTGGTGACTGCCTCACTGTGTTGTAGTGGAGGACATTTTAGAGGTGGTCAAATTTGATTTGGTGGTGAATTCAGTGATGGGTCAAGAAAGGAGACTAAAAAAATCTCGAAGAAAACTGAAACAGATGAGGAGAAACCATCAAGAGATAGAAGCAATATATTTTTCAGCTGAATTTTGTGAAGAGTTTTTGGCTGACACTAATAGACCTATAGTTCATCAAGTCAAGTATCAAAATGCATATTTGGATCAACTCAATGAAGAATTTGATGAAATAGATGAAAACTTAAAAAGGTTAATGCAGGATCTACTCTCTTTCTTGAGTATAAATTATGAAGTCTGGGCAACTAAAATGAAAACAATACTATGGAATGTAGATTTATTTAATTATGTTGAAGAGGGTTTTGTTTTGAACCATGAGATGAGTAGAGATGCATTAGCATTACATGTTATAACATATGCATTAGATGAAAACATCTTATTCAGTATACTACATGAATATGGTGAGATTCAAAATGCAAAAGCATTGTGGGATATTTTAGAAATGAAGTACAATTTGAATGAGGTTAAAAATGATGAAAGTATTGTTCTTGAAAATGATGATTGTGTTTTCAGTCTCATAATTGATTATGAAACTGAAGATGGAAACATTGAGGCTACAATGATGGATGATGAATGTGTGCCTATAGTTGACATTGAAACATGTGATGATGAAGAAACAACCATTGATGTAGAATCTGAATTTTCTTATGAAGAAATTCTCTCTAATGCAGAGACGTATGAAGTCAAATTTGATGAGAATTATGTATCTCATGAAGAGTGATTCAATATGACGCATGAAAAACACATTATTGATGAGTTACTCTTTAGTGAGAAGATATGTCTACCTCCATACACAAATCAAATGCAGGAGAACATGTTTGCAACAACATAATTTATTAAATAGGTTGAAGGCATGAAAGAACCAACTATGTCAGCAAAGAAATATGAAGAAAGGAAAGTTGTTTATGAATCTAACATTGATTTTAAGTGTGCATATATTGGCATCTAGGAAGAATCAATAATTCTTGAATAAATTGCAAACATTAAGGACAAATATAATTCCCAAGAATTTGCAACAATGTTGAATACAAATAATGTTAGCCTATAATCAAGATCAAGAAAAAGGAGATTAAGAGTTCAAGTGTTCAACCTTTGGCGCAGAAAATGTAAAAATGAGGAGAATCTCCACCATTATCTTATGGCAAGAAAGGTGAATATGAAACTTAACCATCAAATGAACAAGCATGGACCCTTTAGCAAGAAGGAAAAAATGAAAGCTCGGTTATCAAGTTTTTTTTATGTGCCATTGTAAGCCTAGCTCAGACTGAGACCATCAGGCATATGTTATTCATGTCATGCTTCAATCCATTTCTCCATTAAGAGGGGAAATTGGAATAATGGAGAAATGTATAATTATCCATGTTATTCTATTATTAGAGATTCGTTGTGATGTGTTGTGATCACTTAGATTGGATCATATTCTTAAAGAATTTGTTTAATTCCTCAACAAATTTCCAATATTATTTATGTACAATGATTTGGTGAATGATAGTGAAGTATCATGTGCAAGCACTCTTTAGGTTGAGCTAGGCTCACCTGAGAGATGCTCATTTCCTCCATATTATGTCTCCCCTAAATTTTAATTGAAATAGTCAGGCTGATAGTTTTAAATTCATTTCACTTTTATTCGGTTTTTTATGGAAGGTTTAATATGTCCTTGATTTAGATTATTAAAAACAAATTGACTTTATATAAATATATCTTTGTGTGTGCGCGCTCTCAAGAACATAGTGATATTCTTACCCTTTAAATTCATGTCTCTTTCATTTAGTTATTTAGTTTTTAATGGGAAAGTTTGAGATGTATTTGAAGACATTTTAAAGGATATATATGAGTATGGTAAGTAGATAATAGGCTTGATTTGATTTGTTATCCTTTTTGTGTGTGTTATTATATTATTGGTAGATTTGATATATTTTGGAGACAGTGGTTCTCATTGGCATGTCACTGGTAGTAGCTACAGCCTCAAACCCAACCTAACGCTTCACTCCAAGTACAAACATTTATCATACTTGACAAGAATTGATAATGTATCTTCGATTACATAATGAATCTTTAACTGTCTAGGGTAGTAATTGATTGGTTTACATACAATATAGGTGGCTTGGAGAAAGATAGTAGTTCACCGTTGGGATGTCCCCATAGCACTTACAACCTCAAATTCAGCTTGACTCTTCATGCTAGGTATGGTCATTTCTCATACTCCGCAAGAATTAATGAGTGCCCACAATTTAATTTCCAAATAGGATGGAAGCCATAGGTTGCTATAACACATTTTGTTAAGCTTCTGTGAAATTTTATTAGCTTATAAATCTATGTTTTGGCATGTGGTATTGATAAGTCATGGTATTGGCCTATAGTATTGTAACAAAGCTGATTTATAAATTAAAATTCTCCCTAATAAAATGGGTTGAATCTCATGGTTACAAATTTTATTTTCTAACATGCCTTTTAAATGCCTACGTGTTGAACTTATATATTAACTATTTTTATCATTAATAATAATAAATTAAAATAAATTTATTATCTCTTTTTATCCATAATAATAATAATAATAAAGTTATAATTTAGTTGATTTTATGTTGTCTTTTTTTCAATTGTAGCAATGTGAGATGTATCATTTGTTTAGCATTGACCAATACAAGTTCTAATAGTTAACTTTTGAAAAATAAATATCTTTTAGTATTATTAAAAACAAAAAACTATTTTTAAACATTTGATTGGAAAATAACTTGAAGATTTTATAGCAACCTTTGCACAATACAATGCAATGTGAATAACTACCTCACAAATTTTCTTCCATCATTTATGGGTATAGTTACAATACTCATGCCATGATTTTTAGATATTTGTGTTGTGATTTTTTATTATAAACCTTTGCAGAAACCACCCATAGTATAATCCCTGAAAATAACTTATATTTAGGTAAATAACATATTTACCATTTGTTACTACCTATCATAATTTATGCAATATCCCAAAGGGTTAGCTTAATTGGTGAAGTTTTGGTCACCAAAGCACCTCACTAATGGGAGGTCATGGAGTGAGTTCTTGTCATTAAAGCGCCTCGCTAATGGGAGGATACTGGGTCAATTATTCACAATGTCATTAGTGTTAGGCTCTGCTAATAAGAAGTGGGATGCAATGTATAGGAATAAGATGTAAATAAATAAACTTACCATGAGTTATTTCCCGCCATTATTTATATGTTTTTCCCACTATTATTTACGTATTCTTTGACACTTTAATAAGTAGGAGTAAAAATGCAATGTGTAGACCTACTAATGGTTACTACCAACCAAAATTTATAAAGTCTTTGTGTGTGAGGAGGCAATTTATCCAAGGATCTGAAAACCCATAATTTGTGTGATTATTTGCATAAAAAATGTATAGGGATAAGATGTAAATAAATAAGCTTACCATGAGTTATTTCCCACTATTATTAATCTCTACTAAGGCATGACTCTAGAAATCAATTTTCCTGTTGACAACTATCAGTTTAACATTTCCCATTGAAAGTTATAATATTCAACTTTAAGAATAAATAAAGTATTTTTTATTATAATTGAAAAAAAATTATTAACATTTAATTGGACAAAAATTTGGATCTCTTATTTTAGTCTTGGTGCCATCTAATTCATGTCATTGTTAAAGTTTGCTAACCCTAAGCATTACTTAGTATTCATGGGCATCATGCTTTTGGCACCAACCTTTTCATAATGATCTTGTAACCGAGTTCTAGAAAACTACAAATATCATTAATGGAAACCTATTAAAGTTTGCTAACCCTCTTGGGTGAGTAAACCTTTCGTTGACTGTGTTAATGTAACTATTTAGTTTTTTTATGTGTTTCCTTTTGGTTTCAGGTCATCTTAAATATTATTTTGTTTAATGTTGTGCATTTCATTTTTCTATCATATATGTGTAGTGTCACTAGCTTGGAGTTGTTCAAATGTTACAGACTTACTAAAGGTTACTACCAACCAAAATTTATGATGTGCTTGTGTGGAAAATTCTCCGCTTCATATAGAAATTTAATAGTTTGTGCCAAATCATGACTATAGAAATGGATTTGTCTCTTGACCATTAATTAGTTTAACAAGTGCAAATTAAAATATTTTACTTTGAAAATTAAATATTTAATTTTTGTGAGAGTAGAATTTTTAACTTTAGTGGTAGGGATTAAACTGCCCTACACTACGGAGCCTGTCATGGATTGATGCTTATTAGAATTTACTAACTATTTAATTTGTATGGTTGCACTATATATATATATATATATATATATACTTACTAGGTATTATTGCGGCAGAGATTAACCAACGATAGTATGTAGCCTATTGCAAATTTAGTTATAATATAGAGGGAAATGTGTGAAGACTTAAATTATTTCTTTTTGAAATTTAAACATTACTTTTCTTAATATGTTGGTTGTGTTTTATTATACAAGTAGGTATCTCTATAACTAATAATTTAGTTGGGTTCTCTCTTCATCAGTAAGGGTTATTGCAAATGTTATGTAAAACCCTCCTCCCACATCTACCCAAGCAACCGATTAGTCGAGATAAATGTGTGATGAGAAGCCACTATGATATGATTTGACCTCCTAAGTCACGTCAAGGAAGTGGAACCGACGAAAGCACACCATACAGACATTAATCATTAGCTACATGACCCTCACAAACCAATCCAATACTTTAGACAACTTTCCTTGGGGTCCCACTGAGTTTTTGGACAATTTAAGGCCTAGTTGCTCCCATGATATAGCCATGAGTGGGACCAACAACTCAAATTCGCTCTCATAGGTTTTCCTGCCAGCGACCAGAGACCAAAACTATCAGTGTTATGCTAGAAACTCTAGGATTTGAGCCACTTTTTCAGGCCCATAGCCAAGGCACTATCCATAATTGAACCATCTCTTCAAATGAGTAAAGTAACATAGAAATGGAAGTACTAAAGAAAATACTTGTTCAAGACCTTGAATGGACCTCGACTAGCCATGATAGGAATTTTGTAAAACATATTGCAAATGTGTAATAACATAGTTACAGATCAAACGGGAACTATTACCTCAAAACGGGTACTCAAGCCCAAAATTCCCAGAAAAACATGAAAAAACACCTTGAAATCGAAAAGTGTTTATGCCGGAATAAAGTTTTTTTTTCAGAGTAAATTTTCAATATGTTTTAAAAATAACAGTGAAAAACAATAAAATCCATTTTGTCTGGTGCAAAAAACACCTTGAAATTGAAAAGTGTTGATGCTAGAATAACATTTTTTTCAAGGTACATTTTCAACATTTTTTAGTAATGACATTAGAAGCAAAAATAACCATAAAATATGACGTCTTTGAAAACCCTTAAAATTCCAACTATTTTTAAGCATGACATTAAATTTAAAATATCACTTCTTTGAAAAACCTTAAAATTCCAACAATTTTCAAGCATGGTGCTAAGAAAACATATTTATAATTGGTTTCAACCATAAAATTAAAGATAAAATATCATGACTTAAAAAAACATTAGAAATCTTGACAATTTTTGAACCATGGAATTAAAACCAAATATTATGAATACAAAACAATCTTAAATTTTCAAAATATTTTAAGCATGACATTATGGAAAAAATTTATGACTAAAAAAACTTTAAAAATGAACCCCTGAATGAAAGATTTATTATACCAAGAGTAATTTTTTTAAATGCTAAATGTATAGCGATTTTGAAATCTTACCCTAAGATAACTTGATACATTGCGAACAAAATTTTAAAATCAACTATCAAATTGGCATGCAGTGTAGGTGGGCTCAGCCCATTGTAATCAAAACTTAAAAACCAACCATGAAATTAACACATTGTGCGGCAGACTCAATTCATTATAATGAAAAATTTTAAATCAACTATCAAATTGGACATAATGGGATCGAGTTGCTAGACAAGCATCGACACATACCCTATATATATATATATATATATATATATATATATATATATATATATATATATGAAAGATACATAAGAAAACAAAAATTCCAAATATTGAAAAAAAAAATAAAAGTAATAAAACATAAAAAAACATGAAAAAAAAAATCAAATATAAAAAATATATAGAAATGCAAAAATTCAAATATTGAAAAATATAAAAATATAAAATAATAGGAAGTAATAAAACATGACAAAAGAAATCAAATATAAAAAAATATATAGTAATGACATAAAAAAAACTATAAAACGTAACAAAAAATTAACCATACCATGTAAAATTAAAAAAAAAAAAAAGAAAAAAAAAAAAAAAAGAAGAGCAAAATAAAATAAAAACCAAATAAAAAATAAATTAATTAATTAAAAAAAAACCGTGGTGACCTCGAGGTCGAACTAGCCAGGGCTACAAGGGGATGATTCATGACAAAAAAAATAATTCATAAAATATATAAAAAAACAAAAACAAAAACAAAAAAACCATAAAAAATAACAATAATAATAATAATAAATTAGGTTGTAAAAATGAAAATTTAAAATAAAAAATAAATAAATAAGTAAACAAACAAAATAAAAATAAAAATATATATATATATATATATATATATATATAGGGACCATTTGTTAAGGAAAAAAATAAAAATAAAAATAGAAAAAACAAAAAAAATCAAAAAAATTAAAAAAAATTAAAATTAAAAAAAAATAATGATAATAATAATTTATTTTATTTTTTTTAAATATATTTTAAAATTTAAATTATAAAAAATTTAAAATTTAAAATATTTAATTTTTTTTCTAAGTAATACTAACTCTATTATTGAAAACAGTAAAATACACTGAGGCTCCGGCCTCTGCGGTGCTAAAACAGAGTTATAGCATGTTTAGACATTTAGAACTAAAACAGGACTGCCACGTACGGGAAACCAGTCTGAGTAAACCAATAAAAAAAGTGTTGCCCACACAGGGGTCCCAACTCAAAAACCAACAGAGACGTTTGTGGAGTTTTACCAAAATTGACAACATATTTTGACAAAACATTAAAAAAACCCCTAGGAGTAGGAGCGGGGATTTGAAACCTGATTGCATGGAAATCTGGTTGTAAGGACCCACTAGGTGTCGTTTGGTGGAGGCTCTTCCACAATGAAACATCTGTACTCATCCCAATATTCCACAGCTGCTTGCGTGCCACCAGGGATGACCCCGACTGCTTGTGTGCCACTGGAACTGCCCTCGACTACATGACTGCCTCCAGGGATGTCCTTAACCATGTTGTTTGCTATCATGGCCATCTTTGTGTCTATGCAAACCAGAGCTACTGTCCGAGTGCTTCTGTCTGCTAATGACTCGCTTCTCCTATGCCGTCTTCTACTTGCTGATGTCCTCCTTCTTCTAAACTATGTCATGATTCTGTACATCCTGCTCATCCTGTGGGCAGATTTCTTCACTGAATGCCACTATGACAGTGGCAATGATATCAGGTTGTGATTCATGGTGCTATGAAAACAGAATTGGGTCAAGTGGTGCGATTGTTGAGGGGTGCATAGGGGGATTGGTCATCTGAGATGCACCCTTAACTCTTCGAGCACCAAAGGCTTGGGCTCGACTTCTTTCGCTACGGGTGGTGTGATATCTACCAAAGAATTAGCCTCTGGATGAAGCTGAGGAAGGGGAGGACAACAAGGTCATTGGCTCAGGAGGTGGCAACGAGGGAGGGTGGATATTTCTACCTTGCCTGCTACGCATCTAGTGTCGAAGATGTGGCATAGTTTTGTGAGTGGGATGGAGCTGATTAGTGTGGGCCGAGATGACAAGAGTATTAGCAGTGAGCGTTGAGGGTGAGGCAGAGTCTACACGGGAGTTAATAGAGCTATTCAGGCGAGAAACAGTGGCATTCTGAGAAAAATTCAGAGCACAATGAGAATTTTGGGAGAAATGGAAACTATCCCCCAGACTAATACAGCTGAGGAGCTAGTAGTGCCGCCTTATTGTCTTGCAAGACCTCGGCTCCGCAGCATTAGAGGGGCAGGAGCAATTCAGTGGGGAAGGGGTGAAAATATGCAGGCTTGCAAAAGCCATGGGCTTAAGCTTACATAGAACGTTTCGACTTGTGCACCAGAGTAATGGCGCTTGTAGGTTGATGGCGATTTGCCATCAATTACCTTGGATGGGAACACGGGTGGCCATGTATATAATAAAGACCAACCTGAATGAATAGATGTGAATTGATTTGGAGGAGTTACTGCCTGGCCTAACATGGTATCAGAGCCAGCTCCCAAAATTAGTTTTTGTGTAACTCCTAGTGTTAGTTTCCTACCTATATTATGCCTGGTTGCCCGAAGCCTCCTCCAGGTAGTGTCATATACATTTTTTGATATTGTATGCATTTTAAAATATGTTGTTGGTTCACTGTCATATGTGTTTTAAAATCTGCGCCCTGTGTCATATGTGTTTTAAAATCTGGCCTCCCTCCATACGCTGCTACTCTTTCCCCACCATCCATACGCTTCTGCTCCTCCATACGTTGTTGCTCCACAGTGACAGAGTCCTGTACTCCATTGAGGCCTACTCTCCTGATGCTGCTGCTGCTCCCAAACGGGCACTCCATAGGCAGTAGATTGGGGTATGTATTGCTGATAAGATTGAGTCTGCCCATAGGGCATAGGGATACTAGATGGTCCGGATACTACGTAATATCTGTAACCTTGTCCTTGAATCAGAGGTTGATTTTCAGGTAGCTGATCTGATTCTATCCAATTGGGATCGATTTCTGCGCCTGGAGGAAGTGGGGGTGCATTGGATTCGAACTTGGACCTTGTTATGCTCTTTAACCTGCAAAAATGATACCCAATACAGAATATGCGAAGAAAAGATACCCAGAACACAGAATAGCAATGATTTTATTATTCAGAGAGTAATGTTCACTTACCTCTTCGAGGGGGCAACCTCCAATAGAGCAGAGCTCGATTACAAAATAAGACATGATACCTCCTCGCAGAGAGTCTCTATCCTTTATATATGACTCATACATGCAATACCACGGGCCAATACCGTGGGTTTTATTAATACCATCTATCTAATACTACGACCCATTTGCAACTAACTGTGGTCCCGACATTAATTGCGGGTTAACCACTTACAAATATTAATATGGGTTTTATTGACTCTTGACTATGACATGATCCCATGACATAAATAAGGGGGTTAGGGTGGGACCCTAACATGCCCTCCCCCTTAAGACTAGCCTTGTCCTCAAGGTTGAAGCTGCGGAAACTGCTGAAAAATAGTGGTTGGTTCCCAAGTTGCATCTTTCGGAGAGGTGTCTTTCCATTTGACGAGGACTTCCTTAATCATGTGGCCGCGCAGGTGTTTGTTTCTTGTGTCTAGAACCTGTTCGGGTTGAAGCCAGATTGACCCTTCTTCATCCAATTCAGGTAGACTGGTTTGAACTCGGCAATTGTTCCCGATCACTTTCTTGAGGCACGATACATGGAAAACTGGATGGATTTTTGCAGTAGGTGGCAAAGCCAACTTGTAAGCCACTTCTCCAATGCGCTGGTACTTGGTATGGTCCGTAGAATTTTGGAGATAGATTCTGACAACCCTTGTCTTTGAGTGATGTTTGCTTATATGGTTGCAGCCTCAAAAAGACCTGATCCCCTTCTTGAAATTGGTGCTCTGAGCGATGCTGGTCTACCTGTTGCTTCATGCGGTTCTGAGCTTGATGAAGATTCTCTCTAAGATGGGCGAGCATGGTTGTGCGGTGTTGTAGGAGTTGATCAACTGCTTGTACTTTGGAGCACCCCTTGAGATAAGAAGTAGGGGAAGGCGGAAGTTGACCATATACTGCTTCATAGGGAGTCATTTTGGTGGTGGCATGATAGTTGGTGTTATACCACCATTCAGCCAGAGGTAACCACTGTACCCAAAGGTGTTGCTTTTCTGAAGTGAAACACCTAAGGTAGGTTTCTAGACATTTGTTGACGGCTTCAGTTTGACCATCCGTTTGCGGATGATAGGAAGTACTGAGTTTTAGTTGAGTGCCTTGTATCCTGAAGAGTTCCTGCCAAAAATTACTGGTGAAGATCAGGTCGCGATCGGACACAATAGAAGTGGGCATGCCATGCAATTTGAAAATCTGATCCATGAAATATTGAGCGACCAAAGTTGGTGTAAATGGGTGGGGTAGTGCGTAGAAATGAGCATACTTCGATAGTCGGTCCACAACCACCATGATGACTGACTTGTTCCCGGACTTTGGAAGACCTGTAATGAAATCCATAGAAACTTCCGTCCAAATGGATGTCGGAATGGGCAATGGTTGTAATGTGCCTGGTGTGTTGACCGTTTCCCCTTTGTGGCGTTGACAGACATCGCATTCTGCTACAAAAGTAAGGATGTCCTTTTTCATGCCTGTCCAAAAAAATGATCTTCTGGTTCGAGCATACGTCTTCTGAAAGCCCGAATGTCCTGCAATGGGCAATGAGTGCAATTCTGCCAAAATGCGACCTTTGAGGGTGGATGTTGGGGATATTACGACTCTGTCCCTGTAGCGAAGAATATCATCCTGCCACGAGTAGCCTTTGGTGGAATTTGGATCTACCTGCAATTGAGAAATGAGTTGGGATAGCCCGGGGTGTGAAAACCATTCCTTGCGAGCCTCTTCAATCCATTCTGGAATAGGGAGGGAAATTGCTAGCAGAGTACTTTCTTCCTCAAATTGGCGAGATAATGCATCTGCTACACTATTGTCTTTCCCTTTCTTGTAAATGATCTCATAATCATATCCCAGCATTTTGGCGAGCCATTTATTTTGTTGTGGGGAGGATAGGCGTTGCTCCAAAAAATATTTAAGATTGTGATGATCTATGCGGATTTGGAAACGTCGCCCCAATAAGTAAGGTCGCCAGGTCTCGACGGCATGTAAGATGGCCATCATTTCTTTTTCGTAGGTAGATTGTCCCAGATTCCTCCCACTTAGTTGTTGGCTTGTGAAGGCCAAAGGTTTCCCTTCCTGCATTAAGACCGCCCCAATACCGGTCCTCGAAGCATCACATTCAATGACAAAGGATTTGGTGAAGTCAGGTAGTGCTAAGACTGGAGTGGAACACATGGCATTTTTGAGAGCGGTAAATGCCTGTTGTGCTTCCTCATTCCAAAAGAAGGAATTTTTCTTTAGGAGTTGAGTGAGGGGATTCGCTATGCGGCCATAGTTGCATACAAACTTACGATAATAGCTTGTGAGACCCAAAAATCCTCTCAAGCTCTTCAAAGTCTTAGGTTGAGGCCATTCTTGCATTGCCTGGATCTTTTTGGGGTCCACCTTGACACCTTCACGCCCCACAATGTGGCCCAAATACTCAACTTCTTCCATGCCAAACGCACACTTGGACATCTTGACAAATAATTTATGCTTGCGGAGCAGGTGTAAGAGTAGATCTACATGCTGAAGACGTGCAGCCCAAGTGCCACTATAGATGAGGATGTCATCGAAGAAGACAAGGACAAATTTCCTGAGATATGGTTTGAGAATGTGATTCATAAGGCTCTGAAAAGTAGAGGGGGCATTACAAAGACCAAATGGCATGACCAGGAACTCATAATGGCCTCCATGAGTTTGGAAAGCAGTCTTGGGAATGTCGACTTCCTTCATGTGAATTTGGTGGTAGCCTAAGCGAAGATCCAGCTTAGTGAAGAATTGAGCCCCATTGAGTTCGTCCAGCAGATCGTCAACCACCGGAATGGGAAATTTATCTTTGACTGTCAACTTATTGAGGGCCCTGAAGTCGGGACACATTCGCCATTCCCCATCTTTCTTGAGTACCATGACCACTGGGGATGAATAAGGACTAATACTGGGACGAATGACACCTGCTTCCAAAAGTTCCTTGACGATTTTTTCTACTTCATTCTTTTGGGTGAACGGATATCTGTATGGCCGCACATTTGGGGGTTGGGCCCCTGGAACCAAGGTGATGCTATGATCATGTTCCCCTTGCGAGGGTGGAAGCTCATGAGGCTTGTCAAAGACCGGCAGATGGTTATTTAAAATCTGTTGCATCTCAGGATGAATTGGCAGAGACTTGGTTTCGACGACCTGGATGGCATTAAATTGAGATACCACTCCATGATTGCCCTTTTTTAACAATTTTTCCATCCGATGCGAGCTAATGATAGAGGGGGCTCCCGCCTGGAGTCCACGGAGGGTATGTGTGTAGTTGTTCTGCTTAAAACTCATATATAACTCCTGAAAATCCATTGTGATTGGCCCAAGCGTGCGGAGCCATTCAGCGCCGAGGACAATGTCGCAACCCCCCATGTGTATGGCAAACAGGTGGGTTTTCAACTGATAATCCCCCATTTGAAGTTTGTCATTTTCACAGCAGCCTTCACATTTCATTGTGCCCCCATCCGCAATTTGGACTTGGAAGTTAGAAACTGCTCTTACAAAACAATGCACTGCTTCTGCGATTTTTTTATGGATGAAATTATGGGTACTTCCACTATCAATCAAGACTACTACTGGGCGATGTTTAAGAAAACCCCTAATTTTGAGAGTTTGAGGGGAAGAAATACCTGCCAACGCATGCAGCGAAATAACTGGTTCGTCAGAGACATTCTCCTTTGGGTTGTCTTCTTCTAGCGCCTCATGTTCCTCAAGTGGTGGATCTTCCTCTATTGAGTTGTAGTCAGTGGCATCTATTTGAAAAAATTTGGGCTCCTTGCATTTATGACCTGGGGAGTATTTTTCATCACAGTAGTAACATAGTCCTTGCTTCCTTCTTTCGGCCATTTCTGCCGGTGACACCTTTTGGACCTTAAGTGTTTGAGTCGTGTTGTGAGCCTATGGGAGACGACCTTTAGTGGGGAAATTTGGGCGACTGTATTGGGCTGCTAATGCACGTTCCACGTTACGGGCTACCTTGCAAGCCTTTGTCCAAGTGGGAGTGTGGTGCAGTAAGACTTTAGCTTTGATGGCTTCTTTAAGACCACTGATAAAACATTCCATGTAGAAATCATTTGAGAGACCCCAAGTGCGGAAGGCTAAGGCTTCAAAAGCTGTAATATATTCATCCACGGTACCTGTTTGTCGGAGCTTAGTAAGACAACCCAAAAAAGAGTCCTCCTGTTCAAAGCGGTCTCGAAGAGCTTTGGTAAATTGGGTCCACATCTTAAAAGGTCCATTGCAACGTTGATGCCATTCCCACCATTGTCACCGTTCATTGTCCAAGTACATGCTCCCCAACATAAGCTTAGTCGCATCATCTAAGATACGATTCAGTTTGAAATACTGCTCCATTTGTGCTATCCATGCGGACGGGTGAGAACCGTCAAATTTATGCATATCCAACTTGGGAGGTCGCTGACTGGGTGGTGGGTGGGTGTGCCAGACGTGGGGAGAGTGGCTAGACTCACCCTCATTGTATTCATTGTCATTATACGCCTCCTCGTGGGCTGGCTCCTTGTCCTTCGGGAGTAATTGCTGGACCTGGAAAGATAGTCCTGTAAGCTGCCTATTGATGGATTGGATGGATTCGTTAAGTTTGTCCAGTCTTTCATTGGCCATTGCTTGAGCTCTAGTTTCTACCATACACCAACCTGATGAAAAATTGGGACCGCCAAATAATTGAATGGTACCACGATGCTCAGCTCATCGTCCTGATTCTGATGGGCTAGATCACAAATAAGTGCCTGGGAAGATCTCAGACTTTTTTTTTTTTTTGAAAACTCCTAACGAAGTTTTACTCCTTCCTGATCAATACTGCAGTCGCCAAATCCTCAAAATGTCAATGCGGCCAAACTTCCTGCGAAAATTATACCTCGATACAGGAACCCTTCCAACAACTCCGATCTGGTGGATCTAAGAGATCTAAATGCGGATCGGCTGGCTCTAATAGATCGGAATGACTGATCTGCAAACTCGAGACTGCGGGACTGATGTCGGCTGCTTCTGTACCCCTTTGCACCAGCGGATCTGGAATAGATGATGTGCGATCCCCCAAGAGAAAAGGGAACTATGGTCTTGAGGAGTGTCAGGTGCTACAGATCGCAATATACATAAGGGTCTGGCAGTAGTACTCAGCCCAATGTTTTAGGGCTCTAACTAAGGAGGATCGACCATACCCTTAGCCATACAACCTGACTACCCTATTGTACGGGCGAGTAATCTCTCCGAGTGCTATTCTCGGTGTACTGTAGCCACAAGACGGCCGACGGTTTATCTATGGCGAGGTTTCAAGGGAGCCTAGGGGCTTCCAATATACCAAGAGGGTACGTGGAAAACAGTCCGTGTGTGGTTCTGTGTAATGCGCTACTACTCGAAGGGGTACCCACAGGGGTTACAAGGGAGTCCAACAGATGTGACCACCTCTTGTATTTCCTGCGTGCATGCCTCCCCAAATCCGCAGGTTTATGCGCTCAATGACAGATCCCGTGGTTTAAAGACGCCGGAACACGTCTCTAGCCAAAAAAAAATTGCTAAGAATTGGCGATCCCACCGGCCCTGGAAAGTGCTCTGATACTACTTGTTATGTTCTTTAACCTGCAAAAATGATACCCAATACAGAATATGCGAAGAAAAGATACCCAGAACACAGAATAGCAATGATTTTATTATTCAGAGAGTAATGTTCACTTCCTCTTCGAGGGGGCAACTTCCAATAGAGCAGAACTCGATTACAAAATAAGACACGATACCTCCTCGCAGGGAGTCTCTATCCTTTATATATGACTCATACATGCAATACCATTGGCCAATACCGTGGGTTTTATTAATACCATCTATCTAATACTACGGCCCATTTGCAACTAACTATGGTCCCGTCATTAATTGCGGGTTAACCACTTACAAATATTAATATGGGCTTTATTGACTCTTGACTATGACGTGATCCCATGACATAAATAAGGGGGTTAGGGTGGGACCCTAACAGACCCCATGCCTGTCTGATTGATTGTAGTGAGAGAAAACTTCACAATCGCTGTAATGGAGAATTGTGGCTATGTTGACAAGAGTGCAAGCGTCCAACCGGAAGAGTTTGCATCTGCTCCCTTCAAGGTATATAAACACAGCTCCCTTCAAGGTATATAAATGTTGCTCCGTTCAAGCTATATAAACGTTGGTGTAAACACAACTCCCTTCAAGGTATATAAATGATGCTCCCTTCAAGGCGTATAAACGCTGGTGTAAACGCTGCTCATGTATACGTTGTTCATGTATATACGCTATTCACATAGATGATCTTTTGAAGACTCGCTCGAAAGTCTAGAAGTTGAGTTTGAAGACTTATATAATAACTTATATATTATTTCTCTTGAATTGCAACCATATTGTAATACAAAAAAAAATGGTGATATTCTATATGCATAGAATATAGTTTTGATTTTTGTATATTAAATCAAGAAGGAAGAATAAGGTTGTATTATTTTGAAGCACATTTTCCGAGCAGAAGTATTTTTACAATACACAGATTTTTTTTTCCAGCAGAAGTTTTTTTCTTATAGTATGCATTCAATCATATCTATTGTGGGAATAGTTCTTATTGGCAAGGAGAACTATCTTAAATGGTCCCGAATGATAAAACACACCCTCATTTTCAATGATTTGTGGAAAGGAGTGTGTATTGAAGATGGAGACAAAGTTCCAGAATGGCCTACCTCAGACAAAGAGTTTGCCATTTTGGAAAATAAGAACAACAAATCCTATGTATTAATTGCAGCCTCTGTAAGTGAAGAGGTGAGTCGCCATATTTTTCCATTTTCAACTGCTTTTGAAGCCTTACAAAAGCTGAAAGAACTCTATGACTCACATTCTGCACTTGAAGTTGTTCAACTCATGATTAAACTCTTCACTCTTAAATTGCAAAATAATGATCCTCTTGCTCTTGCATCCGAAGTAAAATATATAATGCATGATATCAAAGCCACTAAGGTTGAATTGGATATTCCTCTTATCGCTTTTCTCAAGGCAATTTATCCTACTTACTCCAATTATCTTGGGTCATTGCAAGAAAATGGAAATCTCAAAGATATTACCTTTGACTCTCTTGTGAAAAAATTTTTGAAAGAGAGAAAGCTTTTGGAAAGAAGACAACCCCTGAATCTTCTGAAGAGACTGTGTGCCTTGCTCATAAAGAAAAGAATCTTGCTCAAGATTCTTCCAGAGGAAGAGGTGGTAAAAGAGGAAGAGGAAGATATTTCAGAGGTAGGGGGGGCAGACACTCTCAAGGATAAAAGTTAGATTTGCACTGTATATGCTACAAAAGAAATGGATCACATGATGCCTCCACATGCAAGTTACCATGGGACAAAATTGAGCAGCAAAGAAACCAACAGAAAGGTAAAACTAATGACACATAAAAAGGTAAAGCACCTGAATCTGCTCATTATGTTGTGGCACAATGTAATATTGGAGTAAATGAAGACTTATTTAATGCTTCACTTGCTTCTTGGAAAAACAATTGGTTGCTTGATTCAGGAGCAACTTGCCACATGACTCATAGAAAAGATTTTTTTGAAGAATTTACTGACAATGTTGATGGAGCAGTATACGTTGCAGACCAATCAAAAATCAAGCCATCAGGGTTTGGCACAATCAGGCTCAAATTGCCTGGTCTTCCAGACTTCCTTCTGCATCATGTTCTATATCTCCCACAATTGAAGAGAAACTTGTTGTCCTTGGTCCACATCCACCAGCAAGGTCACTCTATTCATATGTTTGATGACAAGCTTGAGGTGAGAAAAGCATCTGACTACTCACTTGTCATGAGGGGAATAGAAGAAGAAAGGCTTCTCAAACTACAAGGTAACTCTACCCGTGCACAACATTTCTCATACAATTCTCATTATGAAGAAGGTACACTTCCATCAAGTTTATTATGGCATGCTAGATTTGGACATTTGAACTATGACAACCTCTGCTTGTTGAAGAAAAATGGGGTTGCTAGTTTTCCTACAATTCCTAGGAAACTTAAGCAATGTGATGCTTGCATTCTAGGAAAGCATAGAAAATAGTCTTTTCATGATTCACATTCAAGAGCACATAGAAAACTTGAACTCATTCATTCAGATTTATGTGGTCCAGTGCCTGTTCCTTCTGCAAATGGAAATAAATATATGATGACATGTATTGATGACTACACGAGAATGTGTTGGGTTTATTTATTAAAGAACAAATCTGATGATTTTCAAACATTCAAGAACTTTCATACATGGATTGAAAATGATGCACAATCTCATATTGGCTCTATTCGCACTGATAATGGAAAAGAATACACTTCAACTGAATTTGAAAAATATCTTCACCAACATGGGATCAAACATCAAACAACTGTGCCTTATAATCCCCAACAGAATGGTATAGCTGAAAGAATGAATAGGACAATCTTAAATATGGCGTGCTCCATGATGTTTTTCAAAAATGTAAAGTTGATGTTTTGGGCTAATGCAGTTCTATGTGTTGTATATATAAAGAATATATGTCCATCTAATGCTGTTAGAAACAAGAATCCATATGAAATGTGGTATGGGCACGTTCCTTTGATAAAGCATCTCAGGGTCTTTGGTTGCACCTGTTATGCCTTGATACCAAAGGTACATAGAAACAAACTTTGTGCAAGAAGTCATAAGTGTATCTTCCTGGGGTATTCAAACACCTCCAAAGCATACCGTCTCTATGATGAAGTCAATAAAAAGTTTGTTGTATCTAGAGATGTAATCTTTCTTGAAAAATCCAAAATTGATAATGTTGTTGAGTGGAAACTTGATCGCTTGGATAGATTCGCAATTGATAATCAGATTCCACATCTTGAAGGGGGGATTCCTATACTAGATCAACATGTGGAATCTTCTTTTGAAGAACTCTCTCCCCCGCATGAAACTCCAACAACAGATGATGCTTTAAATGATGTGATTGATAGAATTGGGAGACTCAATCTTGATTCAGTCCCAGCTCAATCAATGGAGCAGGCTAGACCATTTGAGAACTCCAAAGTGGCTGATAAAGACACTTGAAAGTGTTCATCCTCATGAGGTTGGAAAGACAAGAACTAGAAATTCAAACCAGAAAAATGGAGGTGATGTAGATGGATGTGATTCACCTGTTGATATGGATGTTTCTTATGACTTTGAATTGAATTTATGTACAGATTTTGAACCAACTTCCTTCAAAGAAGACGCTTCTCATGATGAATGGAAAGAAGTGATGCAAAAGGAGTATGATGCCCTGATAAAAATTGGCACTTGGAAGCTGGTTGATTCTCCATTAGGAACCAAACCAATTGGATGCAAGTGGGTCTACAAGAACAAGTATAAAGTTGATGGCTCACTTGACAAGCACAAAGCCAGGCTTGTGGCAAAAGGTTTTGCACAAAAGTAAGGGGTCAATTATGATGATACTTTTGCCCCCACAACAAAATGGGCTACCATCCGGACACTCTTTGCCCTAGTAGCTCGAAACAGTTGGAAATTCCATCAAATGGATGCAAAAACTGCTTTCTTGAATGGAGATCTAAAAGAGAATGCTTTTATGTCCCAGCCTGAAGGATTTGTTGTGAAAGGACATGAACATAAAGTATGCAAACTTGTGAAATCCTTGTATGGCCTCAAACAAGCACCACGAGCCTGGTATGAAAAACTAACTGAGCATCTTCTGAAACTCAATTTCAAACATTATGATCTTCATGATGCAACTTTATTTTTCAAGAAAGTTGGAAAAACAGTTGTATATCTTGTGGTATATGTAGATGATCTTTTGATGACAGGGAACAATGAAAGCTACATTGCATCCATAAAGAAGGAATTGTGGAAAGGTTTTGAGATGATTGATTTGGGTTATGTTCATTACTATCTTGGTATTAAAGTAACCCAACATCCAAAGTCCATATTCCTTTCTCAAAAGAAGTACATTGGAGATCTATTGAACAGGTTTGGCATGACAGAATGCAATCCTCTTACTACTCCAATTGAACAAAACTTAAAGCTCACATCCATTGAAGGAAAAGAATTTGAGGATGCAACAAAGTATAGACATTTGTCAGAAGTCTCAACTACCTAACCACTACCAGAAAAAACATTTCGTTTGTTGTTGGAATCCTCTCCAGGTTTATGCAAAATCCTTGTGAGGGACATTGATCTATTGCAAAAAGAGTTCTAAGGTACTTGAAGGGAACTCAAGACTTTGGAATCAAGTATACACAGGTGGATGACTTTAGCTTGATTGGATACTCTGATTCAGACTTCGATGGAGACAAAGAAATTAGGGTATATACTTCAGGTTATGCTATGAGTTTTGGATCAAGAGATGTCTCCTTGAGATCACGCAAACAATCAGTTCCAACATATTCCACAACAGAAGCAGAATATGTGGTAGCAGTTGAAGCAACAAAAGAAATTGTGTGGCTCAGGAAAATTCTTGAAGATTTGTAGGTAAAACAAGAATAATCGACTCCACTCATGATTGACAATACCTCGGCAATAAAGTTTGCCAAGAACCCAAAGTTCCATGATCAAACGAAGCACATCAATACTAAATATCACCTGATTCGACATCATGTTGAGGCCAAAACAATCCATCTCAACCATTGTTCCACTAATGAGAAAATTGTAGACATCTTCACCAAAGCGCTTAGAAGAGAAAAGCTTGAACGATTCAGAATGATGCTTTGACTCACCAACATTCCTTCAGATTAAGGGGGGGAATGTTGACACCTAATCATCAGGATTGGGAAAATAAGTGTAACTAATGTAAATAAATAATAAGAAATATGAATAGTCACCGGGAGATGAAGTGAACAACCTCTCCCTCATCTATATAATAAAGACCAACCTGAATGAATAGATGTGAATCGATTTGGAGAAGTTACTGCCTGGCTTGACAAATATAAAAATAATGAATTGTAGAAGAGGAGGAAAACCAACATGAGACATCATATTCAATCTTGGAATCCTTATTCTAACCACCCTCCATGCACTTACCTTGTATTCCACTAAATAAAAGAAGATTTATGGTTGAGGAGAAAGCAAGTTTGCCAAGGATTGAATTGAAAACTTGTTATCCTAGTAGTGAACATGATCATTAATCAAAATTGGTACCTTCCACTACTCTACCCTTATCATAACAGTCAGTAATCCATTTACCATTATATCCTTCACAACTCACTATGTAAACCCTCCCATATGGACAATAATCCAATTTAAAACATTAATAAATTCCACACCATTTTCCTCCATCATTACATATCCATGCTTTTCATCTTCCCGTGGTGTTCCAAGGACATACAAACAACTAACCACCTCAAAAAATTGAGTCAGGGAACGAAATCTCCCTCACATTAGACAAAATACATCATGCCATTTTTATATTTCATCAAGTTAGGAAAATGGAAGCACAATAGAAGGGAATATTATATCCCTATCCTCTCCAAAATATGGTGATCCCATTAGTTCCCATAGATCGAATACGAAGCTTGACTATATTTTCCCATTCATGGCACACCGACCTCACCTATATTTGAATGAACCTTAAATGCACTTTCCTTAACATCACCTACATTCATGTAGATATCCATGTGGCCTCTTGAATGAGAGAAAAAATGTCTAATGCTCATTCTCCTTATATGAACAAAATTTAGTTATTAATGGATTGGATTAAAATCCACCCTTCTATTGATATGAAGGGTTCCTTGTTCCAAAGTGGTGCCCCTATTAGCCAAGAGATCAACTTCTTGGTTAATATCTTGAAGAACATAAAACACCATGTGTTAGGATAAACTATTTAACATAGTGTAAATAATTTAAAAAATGTTTCTTAGCTCGATATCCACTAGGTAAGAACCCATGTGGAGATCATGAATTCCGGTGCGAGAAACTCCCACAATAATTAGATTGTTTAGATTGAGAGCAAAGGCTTAAAGAAGCCCTTGGAAAAAGGACATAAGCTTCATCCTGGTTATTAGAAGGTTGGACAAGGACTCAGTAAAAGGTTTGTTCCACTTGTCCTCTAGTGTGAACGATCACCCCCTAGCTCTTGCCACCACTATATAGGCTTGCAGGTTATAAATTACGTAACCCTACAAGAATATTTAGATGAAATATTTTATTTTTGTGTTCTTTTGTGTTAGTTATTTAGTAAACAATGGGGGTAATTTTATATTTTTAATAAAATTGCAATTATATTTTATTGGTGCAATATAATTATTCTACATTTTTGCTATTTTACCTAGAATTTGATTATACAAGTTTTGGAAAGACTGATTTTTATTGTTTACCAGCCTAGATCTATCTTTACCCCGGATATATCAAGCATCGAGAGGTATCAAATCTCTCATGGTGCAAACCTCTTTTTTAAGTACAAAACTTGAGGAAATCTTTGCACCTCAAGAAATCTGATCCCCATCGATGCTTAATATATATGGGTTATGATGGATCTAGGCTAGTTTTAGTCATTCACAACCACACAATTTTTTTTATTTTATCTCCTTTTTTAATTTTATTTTCAATGAAAAATGAAAATATAACAATATTGGATGATATAAAATGTGAATAGTGAGAATTTAGTCAATTATAAATAGTATTCATTGTAATCAATCTCAATCTATTTTCTTCTAGTGTTCTTATTGTCACACTTATTAGCTTTGCCATCTTTTCATATTGATCATATGAAAAGGGTGGTTGAAATCATATACCATTCAAATATTTAACTCAATCTATTGTAGTAAACATCATACCTTGTCTGTCTTGCTCTCCAATATTAATAGTAGTTTTCTCCAAAATCAATCATTTTTACTAAACCCCAAGTAATTTTCAATGGTAGGTGTTTTATATTACCTTGTGTGAATGAAAAGTGACTAACAATGTTGAACTATTGAAAGTGGGAATAATAAGAATGAAAACGGTTACATATAGTTTACAATTTAAAGAAGAAAAAATTTCAGGTAAGATGAAGATTCAAGTATTTTATTTATGGTTGAATTATTGTAACACAAAAATCAATGCACGTCGACAATATCTTTTTTGTGCTTACACTAAAATCAATGCAAACTATTAATATAATTACTTTGAAATTAATGCGCATCATACATCTAGTTACATCAAATCAGAAATCAACATCTTCACTGAAATCAATGCATCTAGTGCAAACAATCAAATAGAAATAGAAATCAACATCTACATGAAAATCAATGCAACTAGTGTAGGAAATTAAATGGGATTAGAAATAAACATTTGTACTGAAATAAATGCATCTAGTGCAAGAAATCAAATAGGATTAGAATTCAACAACTACAATGAGATCAATGCATCTAGTGTAAACAATCAAATAGGATTATAAATCAACAACTACACTCGAATCAACATTTCTTGTATAATCAGTCAAATAGGATTAGGAATCAATATGTAAACTGAAATCAATGCATCTATTTCAATGAAAAACCAAAATATTCATAAGATGAAAGAGTTGGTCTCCCTCCCTCTCTTTGTCTCTCTCTTCCTCCTTCCCTCTCCTCCCAATGTTTATATCTATATATTCATCAATATCTCCTACTTTGTCTCTCTATCTTACCCCCCCAAACACACACACACACTCTCCATATCTATCTATCTCTCCCTACCTCCCTCTCTCTTTCTCTCTCTTCCTTCCTCTCCCCCCTCCATCTATATAAATATCTCCCTCTATCTCTCCTTCCTTATCTCTCTATCTCACCCCCAAAACACACACACTCTCTCTCCATATCTATCTATCTCTTTCTCCCTCCCACTTCCTCTCCCCCTCTCTCTTCCCCTTCTCTCTCTCTCTCTCTCTCTCTTCCCCTTATCTCTGTCTCTCTCTTCTGCTCTTTCTCTTCCCTCTTGCTCTCTTATCTCCTTCTTTATCTCTCTATCTCATTCCCCAGACACACATGCTCTCTCTCTCTCTCTCTCACGCATACGCACATATAATGTAATGTTAATATCCATAATTTTGAAACTTAATATGCATGCATTATATGATATGATATGATATTATATTATATTATATATATTGTATGTCATATTAAAACTCTTTATCCCAATATATTAATATATTATAATATATAAAATTTAATATTAAATTAAAATTAATATTATATACTATATTCTAAAAATAAAAAAATTATTTATATTAAAATTTGATGGACATTTTAAAACGTAAAATAGCATTAAAGAGAAAGATAAAACCAAAACTTGTGGGTATTTCCACATGTATTTCCACCCTCTTTCCTTTTAAAAATTTTTACTTCTTTCAATGTTTTTTTTAGTTTAGCATGAAGTTAAAAAAATCAACATTGATATAGCGATTGCAATTTCATACACATATATCCTAGAGCCTTTGCACTGCAAAAGATAATAGACAACATAATTTGCATCTATGAAATATTTTTGGCTAAAGAGAATCACATGTGGATGCTCCTGAGCACTAGGTTATATATTACAAAAATAAAAAATTTATTATATTGAAATCATGTCTATGCCATTAATATTAGTCCAATTTTATGTTCCTTTTGCGAACTACAACACACAAAGTCACAAATGGTAGTTGTATTCAGATGCATTGAAATCACATATGCTCATGCAACTTAATTAACATATTTAAGTTTTTAACTTCACATACAACATATATACGGAATCAACATAAAATAACTATGTCTAAGGGTTTGCATGTAGACGATAGTCAAATATCCTTACAATAGAAGGACAACATGTAACCGTTAACATCTCAAACCCTAAATCTAAGCCTAGCATTAGTAATATATCAACATAAAACACAGAAAAAAAACTTAGCTATTAATTTGTAAGAAAGAAGATATTAGTTTTAGAATTCTAATATTTTGTTTGTTTCACTGCGAAATGTTTTTACATAGAAGTAGTTTCAAATTTATACAACAAATATGGTTAGATTATTTATTTGAATTTGAGCTTATATCTTGTGTCATATATGAGCATGAATATATCACACGAAAACCTAATCAATAGCCTGGAATCACATAGAATCACAATTATTATTATTATTCTTTACAATCTACTTACTTGGAAGTGGATTGAGCACAAACAAGACATGGAAATCGAGCAAGTGCAAAGAAGTTTAACAAATTCAAGCAAAATGAACTCAATAAATCCAAAGATGAATTGTAATTGTTCTATTAATCAATTTTTAATTATTATTATTTGTATGGTTATTTTCAATTTTGTCTACGCTGATATTAATTTTTATTAAGTATATATTAACTTTTATTTTTATTTTATTGTAAACATGTTAACTCCACATTAAACACAAATGAAATTACAAATCGCCCTCATATTAGGCTATAAAATGTGTCTCTCAGCACAAAAATTCGTTGATGAATTCACAGCTAGATTAAGTGCCTTTAAACATCTATGAAAGATTCAAAATTTTCAAATTACAGAGTTCAATCTCATGATTCCATCGAATTCCTATCAAATTTTGAGAAGAAATAGCGAAGAAAGATAATGGGGAAGAACAAAACATAAAAGAATTAAATTATTGCTATTTTATTAAATAATAATAATAGTAATGTTATTATATTTAAATATTCTCGCTAGAGGTGAGGAACGAGGAGGGTACGGGAGCAGATGGGCTTGATAATCACCCACGCAGTAATAGTAATGCATAAACGTGGTAGAGAGAGGTTGTTAGGAAACTCCCTAACAATCATTCTCAAGGCAATTCTTAGTATAATTGTGATGAATAAGGTCTGTATAGTCAGTTGTAACAATAAGGAAATTAAATTAGGTGCAATTTAAGGTGGTGTTGGCTTCGTCTCTAGGTGAGGACTCCTCAGAGCCCCGAGTCGTTCCTTTAGTGCATGGGAGGCACTTATAGCAACCTAAAGGCCTGGGAAACTTAGAGGGTTGGAGCTTCTTATCACTATGTTTATAGTTTGGGATCCTGGTTCGAGCATCATATGGGGCCATTGCATGAAGTGAAATACGTTGTATGAGAATTCCATCCTCCAGTTAGGCTTCTACTAGATGGTAAGATTATCTTATGTTTGGGCAGTCAATTTGAATTCTTCAGCTCTTGCTCAGGTAATTCTCCACCCCCATTCTCCACCCAGTAGGATAGTTTGGTTTTATTTTGATGTGCAAGCTACTCCTACCCTAAATTTGTTTAAATTGTGTTGTTGTGCATGGTGTAAATGTTTTCGAGGGGCTAATTACCCTTCAAATTTATTATTTTGGGAGAATTGTGGCTTTTTTGTTGTTGGAAAACTGTTGGTTTGCATGGAGCGGTAGGTTTAGGAGACCCCTTTTCATTTCGATCACTCACATACTAGAGTCTAGTGCCCTAACTATTTTGCTGAATGAGGTAGGAACTTAGGGGTAGTTTCACACTGCCAATAATATCCAGATGGGAGAATGGAAATTTAGTTCTCTTGTCAAGCCTTGGTGGGGACAAATGCGTGTCATAGTTAGGTTTCAATTAGAGGGTTTATTTCCGTTGGGCCAAGACCGAATTATCTGTGAGATACTCATGTTGAGATAACATGGTCATCCTCATTTTGTGGGTGGTCAGTGAGGCAAAGACGATATAATACTAGGGGAGAAACTGGCAGATGAAGGTGAGCTCGACCTCCCTTAAGGAGGCATACCTGGATGAGTTAACTTGCCACCCCCTTTCGATTCCATTGAATCCTAGATTTGATTAGTCCAAACCTCGGTGTACCAACTAGCTCAAGACCGCCAAACTAACCAAATGAAATTATTAGTTTATTTTCTGACATTTTGTATAATCAAGGCCGCATTTTGGATTGCCAAGCATCATTATGCTATAATCAATGAAAATTACATGATTGGATGGATGGTATTGAAGGGAAAATGACCCATATATAATCACATATCCATGATGTATTCCATCGTCTAGCTAATGGAGGTAATGCTACTCAAGCCCCAAATGAAGACAATTTACAATGAAGAGAGAGGTATATATTTAGGTTTTTGTTAATTTTTGTGCTTGTTAGCATTAGGGGAATTTTGAGGTCTAAAATGGGCCTCCTAAGAAAAATGTACAAACAAAATAAACTTTATAAGAACCAATAGGATTCAAGATGATAATATCAAACTTGGGAGATGATTCATCATTTTTTGAGTGAAAAAAGTAAAAAGATTAAAAAATAATAAAATAATAAATCTACTTTTTCAACTTATCTCCCTAAAGTTTTACTCAAATTTTGTGTGGGAGTACTCGTTGGATGCAAAATTTATTTCCTCATTCAAAGAGTAACCATGTTTCATACTTTTGATGGGCCCTGCTAAACAAAAAATGAGAAATACATGAAAAACGTGATTGCAATCACGGTTTTCATGTATTTCTCATTTTTTGTGTAGCAGGGTCCTTCAAAAGTATGCAACATGGGTACTCCTTCGATGACAAATCAAATTATGCATCCGACGAGTGTTTCCACTCAAAATTTGAGTAAACCCATAGGGAGATAAGTTGAAAATACGAGTTGAAAAACTAGTATTTTTTTCTTTTTCCCTCTAAAATTTGATCATGTAATCTAATATTATTTTATTATTTCCACTATTGTTAAATAATTTCCTTAAGAGGTCAATTTTAGACCTCAAAATTCCCCTAATGGCTCTTAATATGAAGTCAACTAGTTTTGTCCAAAAATCATTAGTTTTTTTTGTTTGTACTTGGTATCCAACAAATTCAGTAGAAGTGAGACCTTGGTTTGATGGCACCTACTGTACTCATGATATGTTCTTCTCTTGAATTAATAAAAAAAATACTTAAAAAATATTATTATTTTTAGATTTTAATTTATAGTGTTTCTCATTATTTTTAATTCAACTTAATAATGCTAAAACTATTTTTACTTTGTATTTATCATTATTTATTTATTTTTTGCTTAATAATAATTAAAACGTTTTTTTTTCCTTTACTCTCTATTTTTTTTAACTTAATAATATGTGTTTCTATTTTTTTTTCACTGTTTCTTTTTTATTTTATTTATTTATTATGAATATGCATTATAAGGCACACATATCTCTCTTTATATATCTCTCTTTATAAATATGTGAATCGAATTAATATAATAGCACTAAGGTTTTAAATGGAGAACGAAGAAAAAGGCACAAAGAGTTGATAAAAAAAAAATGAGACATAAATAACTAAAAGGAAATGATGATAATATGTTATTTCCTATTGTTATATTTAAACCTATTAAGTGAACAATCAATGTGAATTGTAAAGTTAATAAAACGGATAAATAATGGTATTTAGACAATATATAAATAGTTTTTCAACCCTCAAAGTCCAAATGTGAAAACCAATATTTTCATTATTATTTTTTACCATACATAGTACAATATATCTAAATTTTCTCCTATCCTTGATATTCCAATTCCTTGATCATAAATAGATTACAATGGATTAAAAAACCATTAGCCAAAAATCTATCAACAAAAACACCATTGTTGAAAAATATCTATCAAATTCCTTATTTAAAAATCATGGACCAAAAACATTGACCCAAAATCAGTCTCATTACAATAAATAATATAACACATATTGAACATTCTCTCATTTGTTGCTTTATTTGTATATATGGAAGAACATTATTTTATCAAGTCAACAATCCAACACATGAATGCCCATTTCCTATCTACACCAAATAAACTTGTTATTTCTCCATAAAAAATTCAAGGAATATACAACATTTTGTAGAGTGTCATCCTTTTCTAGCAATACCTTGATTCTTTCAGCGGTTTCTCTTCTAAAGTGGTATTGCTCATTGATATGCTTCATTTTACAGTAATAAGCAAGGTTCTTTGCTAGGAATATTGCACTTTGACTGTCACACAATATAACCTCACAACTTTTTGTTCAAACACTACAACCCTACAACCTCTTTACTTCCATGAATGGATGCCATATATTCAACTTCTATAGTTTATAATACCATTGCATCCCATTTCTTACTAATCCCATTGATATCTCCTTGAAATAATGTAAACATATAACCACTTATAGACCTTCTATGATCCAACTCTCTAGACTAGTTAACATTAAAAAAGTCATGTACACCTAACACTCTATTTCATTTAGGTCTTCCTTGATAGTAGATTGCACAGTCTACAGTGCCATGCAAGTACATAAGAACCCTTTTTATAGATATCAATTTCTTTTATCCCAATTATGAAATATACCTACTTAAAACTCCAACTACATGGGAAATGTTTTGGGTATGTGTTATATTCTTTGCATGACTTATATGCACCAAGAAAAAAGGGAAGTTTTTACATCAACTTTTGGCAGTTTTTGGCTCATGATTTTGCTAAAGGTAGTTTATTGGCACACAATGGTTTTTCCCATGGTTTTGTAGTTTTAGTTATGGAACTATAGTTGGATTGGAAGTTCATGTATGCCACAGGATATAATTGTATTGTATTACTACACAAAAAATATAATAATAATAATAATAACTTATTGGTTTTCCCTAGTTTGGGTTTCTAGGATAAAATCTTTGTATAAATTTGTGTGTTTGTCATTTTATCTTTTCTGTTTTATTAAGAATCTATTTGCAACAAATAATTGTACAGGGTTAAAAACTACATTTCATATTAGAGAAAATTTGACTTCAAGGGGATTCCTTTGTGTCTAAGGGATTTGGCTCGGGCCTGTGGTAGACCTTGTTGCAATGGGAGATTCGTAGGAATGATTCTTGTCATGAAGAGAAATAGTGAGTAGTTGAGAATTTGAGATTGAGAAATTTAATGTGAAAAAATTTGAGCTATGGAAGCTCAAAATGGAATACTTGTTGGTGGATAGATATCAAAGAATTGTTGTGGATCTAGATAGTGCACCGAAAATGATGTCAATAGAAGAGTTGACGAAGTTAGATTAGAAGGCAAAGAGCATAATACAATTTTGTCTTTCATATTTAATATAACTGAATCTATCAGGGAAAGAAACATCAAAGGATTTGGACAAGTTGGGGCTTTTTATTAGTCTAAGTCCCCAATGAATCAAATTATTCCTGCTAAAAAAATATAACCTAAGCATGAAGAATTGAGACTAGGTGATAGAGTGTATGAATGCCTTCAATACTATGATGAGTCAATTGTTATCTATTGATATGCATATTTCAAATCAGGATAAGTGCATCAGTATTTTATGCTCTATATTGGACTCATTGGCTAATCTAGTTGTTGCCATAGCTAGTAATGGAACTACCTTAAAATTCAATGAAACAATCCCATCCTTGTTTTTGGAGGATATGAGATAGAAAAACATGGATAGTTAGAATGGATATGCTTTTCCTTAAGAGGACACTCCAAAAATAGAAATAGAAACAAGTCCTTAAATGGTAGACATAAATCAAGAGGGAAATTGAAATCTCAAGGAAATTTCATAAAGATATGTTGTATATGTGGAAAAGAAGGGTGTCACAAGAAAGAGTGTAAAGCAAAAATTGTCGAGAAAGGGAAGGGATTTGAAGATGCTCCTTATGTAGAAGAAAAATCCTTCTTAGATGGACGGGATGTGTACTTAGATTCCTGATGTATATATGTATATCATGAGGCATGGTTGGTCGACTCAAGTGCATCTTTTCATATGACTCCTCACAAGGAGTGGTTTTGCGACTATGAAAGATCGAACAATAGTGATGTTTTCATAGGAGACTACTGAAGAGCCAAAATCATAGTATGAAAACAATTCAAGCTAAATATTGTGGATGGAAGGATTAGGACGTTCCCTAGCATTCTAAACATCCTAATATTAGCTATAAATTTGATTTATGTAAGCAAGAAGAGTGATTAGGTGTAAAAACCATGTTTGAAAAGGATACCTATAGAATGATTGGAGGAGCAATGACATTCCTAAGGGGAGTTCAGATTGGAACTACGTATAAGTTGTTAAGAAGAATTGTTAGTGTTTGGTTCAAGAGTTTTGTTTTATGTGAGAGTGGAGTAGAAAACAAAAAAAAACCTTGAAGCTTCAAGAGAAAAGACTTCATTATGGCATCAAATATTGGGACATATAAGAGAGAAGGGCCTTTGGGTACTACATGGTAATGGTATGTTAGAAGTTGTGTCTAATTTCTCTCTATTTTTCTATTTATGTGAACATTGTTTATATGGGAAGCAATCGGATGAGATTCTCCTCTATACTAAGAGGGTAGAAGAGTTACTCCATTTAGTGCATAATTGTGTGGTTGAACCTGTTCCAGTTGTTGAAAAGTGTGCAACAAGAAATGCTTGTTGAGTGTGCAACAAGATGATGGAGCTTAGTGAAAAGAGTCGCCTTCACTAAGTGGGCCCGCAGGCTATTTTTGCCGCAAGTCTATTTTTAGACATATGGATCATGTCTATGTTTATGGATGATTGATCAAGTTGGGAAAAATAGATGGACTTCTATTTTTGATGAAAGTGTGAGTGATCACAGTGTGAGTGATCAAAGTCTATTTTTAGACTGGCTGTCAAAAATAGAAAAGTCAAATATTATTATCTCACAATAATATTTGGACTATAAACTTGATCTTATTCTCTTGGAGCACTTCAGTTTGAGCTACAGAGGTGGCACATGGAGCTGTCAGAAGGAAATACACTTTTCTTATGAGTCAATTGAGTTGTTGCATGCATGACTTCAGTTAGAACTCAAGTGAGTTGAATTTAGTGCACTGGAGGTACAGTTGATGGAGTTGTGTTCAGTTTGACTTAGTTAAACTAGTTGTAGTTAGTCTAACTGCAGATAGACTAATGATGAGTTGTTAAACTAATTATTAACTCATAATACAACTAATGAATACATCAGTTAACTCAGTTGCATGTCAGTGCATGTTCAGTTCAACAGGGACAAGTGGTAGAGAATCAGATTGCTATCAGTTGTGACTATAGTTGTGCATCAGATCTTGCACAATCAATGGATTGAGTATGCTAATGAGTTTGCTCACGTATTTGGCCCACATTTTAGCCTTTGCTCACGTCCACAAAGAGTGAGTGACTATTTTGCAGGTGAAAAACGAGTTTGGGAAGCCATTCTCATCAGTTCTTGAGCAGGTATTGAGCAGCAGAGGCAGGCAAGCAGTGGGATAGATTTGGAGATCAAATCTGAGCTGTATTGTGTGTAACAGAAGGGCATGATACTGGATTGCTTGTGATAAGCATTGTACTTTGTAATGTTACATGATTCAATCAATATAATATACAGATAGTGTGGGGTTTTTAGCGATATGCTTTCCCCGGGATACATACTGTGTTTATGAGTTTGATTGATGCTTCTATGTGTGCCTGTGAATGTTTCTGCTTCTGTAAATTGATGATCAACGTAGAGGAGATTATGTATTATACATGTTCTGCTTATAATTGTATGATCAGGATAATCTCTGTGAATATGTGTTAAATTATTCAAAATTTCTACATGGTATCAGAGCTAGATAATTGTAGAAAAGTTTCTACATGGTATGAGAGCTGCTTGATTTGTAGAAGAGATTTTTACAGGATATCAAGCGAGGATTGATCATCAGATCTACTATTCAGGAAGTGTTTACATTCTATTTCTCTAGGCAGAGCCTGTAATCGGACCAGGTAGCCTCTGGATTCATCCTTCCTTTGGAAGGTGAAATATCCGATGAAAGCCCATACAGTCAATCTCTGTACGAGAAATATTGTGTTCTCACGAATTCTAGATCGGAAGCAGTTGAGTTTTGTGCTGGTGGAATTCGAATTTAATTCCAAAGCAAGAGATAAAACTCAGAAACATTCAGTTCGAGAATGGAGATAGTATGCCCCAGTATCTCACGAGGTTCACTCAGTGTCGAGATGAGCTGGGAAGTGTGGGGGCTACTGTTGATGATGAGGATGGTGAGTCTAGGACACCTTGACCTTCCTAAGAGTTGGCATAGCTACCAGGACTCGGTGAATGGAAGGGAGAAACTGCCAAAGTGGGAACGACCATGGTCGGATTTGATGCAGGAGGAGATTAGACGGAGCACCAGAGACGGTTCTTCATCCATGCAGGATGAGGAGAACTGTGCCTTAGCGAGTAAGGCGAAGAAGGGGAAGGGGAAGGTTTGTCTTTCCGAATCCAGTTCTTCCAATGATGGGAAGAAGGTTGACAAGGCGAAGGTGAGATGCTTTCGTTGTCATGAGTTGGGTCATTATGCTACTAATTGCCCAAAGAAGAAGTCCAAGAAGGGATCCGGGGAAGGATTTGAAGGTGAGGCACTTGCTTCACAATTTGAGTTGGATTTCACACTCTTCGCATGCATGGTTTCATCCATGATGGGTAGTGGTTGGTTTCTTGACAGTGGAGCTTCTTTCCACATGACCGGTGACAAAAGTTTGTTCAGTACTTTGGAGGAGAAATATCTCCAGATACTCATAGGGATGGGTAATGATGAGAAGTATAGTGTCTCAGGTGTAGGCACGGTTATTTTTCAGAGGGAGCATGGAGCTCGCATTACCTTGACCGATGTCAAGTATGTACCAGGACTGAAGAGAAACTTGGTGTCGATCGCGATGTTGGAAGACAGAGGATATGATGTGGTCTTTAGTAAGGGAAAGGTTTTCCTTAGACACATCATCACTAGACAGGTGAAGCAGATTGGTTCACGGGTCAAGAACCTGTATGCTCTTGAGGTTCAAGATGCATGCAAAGCCTTGAGCAACAAGGCAACTGATGGAGACTTGGTGGTTGAGAGGGAGCATATATTACCTCTCAACATGCAGAGCCAGAAGAAGTCTCAGACGATTGTGGAGGAGCCACGATTGGTGCAGCAGCTTCAGGAGATTGTGGAGGAGCCACAACAGGGGAAGCTGAGAGGAGATCGAGTAGAGACATCTACTCATCCAGAGACCTCCAGTAGGGGGAAACTTCAAGCCAGGTGGGCTGAGGGATCGCATGCATCCATACCTCCAGGTAGGAGGTGGGGTGATGTGGATTGATCATCCCAAGGAGGAGGGGCAAGATCCTTGAGGTACCCAACCTCTTGGATGAGACCTTGCTACGGGAGCCCCGATGTGTAGTAGCAGGAACTGACTGATTAGGCTAGAGCAGTCAGATACTGAAGAGCACAGAGATGCAGAGTTTCAGTCGACAGAGGCAATAGCAGTCAGAGACTTTGATGACAGAGCAAGTGGACCGGCCAGATGTGTTGCATGGAGAACATTCCAGAGTTACAGGATCGGGTTTGAGAGGAATCCTTTCTTGTTGAGAGGGAGTGTTGAAAAGTGTGCAACAAGAAATGCTTGTTGAGTGTGCAACAAGATGATGGAGCTTAGTGAAAAGAGTCGCCTTCACTAAGTGGGCCCGCAGGCTATTTTTGGCGCAAGTCTATTTTTAGGCTATGTCTATTTTTAGACATATGGATCATGTCTATGTTTATGGATGATTGATCAAGTTGGGAAAAATAGACGGACTTCTATTTTTGATGAAAGTGTGAGTGATCACAGTGTGAGTGATCAAAGTCTATTTTTAGACTGGCTGTCAAAAATAGAAAAGTCAAATATTATTATCTCACAATAATATTTGGACTATAAACTTGATCTTATTCTCTTGGAGCACTTCAATTTGAGCTACAGAGGTGGCACATGCAGCTGTCAGAAGGAAATACGCTTTTCTTATGAGTCAGTTGAGTTGTTGCATGCATGACTTCAGTTAGAACTCAAGTGAGTTGAGTTTAGTGGACTGGAGGTACAGTTGATGGAGTTGTGTTCAGTTTGACTTAGTTAAACTAGTTGTAGTTAGTCTAACTGCAGATAGACTAATGATGAGTTGTTAAACTAATTATTAACTCATAATACAACTAATGAATACATCAGTTAACTCAGTTGCATGTCAGTGCATGTTCAGTTCAACAGGGACAAGTGGTAGAGAATCAGATTGCTATCAGTTGTGACTATAGTTGTGCATCAGATCTTGCACAATCAAGAGATTGAGTATGCCAATGAGTTTGCTCACGTATTTGGCCCACATTTTAGCCTTTGCTCACGTCCACAAAGAGTGAGTGACTATTTTGCAGGTGAAAAACGAGTTTGGGAAGCCATTCTCATCAGTTCTTGAGCAGGTATTGAGCAGCAGAGGCAGGCAAGCAGTGGGATAGATTTGGAGATCAAATCTGAGCTGTATTGTGTGTAACAGAAGGGCATGGTACTGGATTTCTTGTGATAAGCATTGTACTTTGTAATGTTACATGATTCAATCAATATAATATACAGATAGTGTGGGGTTTTTAGCGATATGCTTTCCCCGGGATACATACTGCGTTTATGAGTTTGATTGATGCTTCTATGTGTGCCTGTGAATGTTTCTGCTTCTGTAAATTGATGATCAACGTAGAGGAGATTATGTATTATACATGTTCCGCTTATAATTGTATGATCAGGATAATCTCTGTGAATATGTGTTAAATTATTCAAAATTTCTACACCAGTTCCCATTCTTGTGTAAATATGTGTACTATGTATCATTTATAGATGAATTATCAAGGAATACATGGATATATTTCATTGGGAAGAAATCTAAAGTATTTGACATACTTAAATAATTTAAGGCTCTCATGGAGAATTAGACATAGAAGAAACTAAAGTTATTGATGATAGATAATGGCGAAGAGTTTTGCAGGAAAGAAATTGAAGTTTTTTATTAAAATTGTGGGATAGGACAACAAAGGACTATCCCATATACCCCTCAACAAAACGGAGATGTAGAAAGGATGAATAGGATGTTAATGGAAAAATAAACAAGCATGGTCAATGGTGTTGGGTTAAGATAAGAACTTTGGGTAGAGGCTATGGATATTTTGTGTTACTCGGTAATGTAATGTATTAAATGTGTGGTGGAAAGTAAATAAGAGAGGGTGCAAACACCCTATGGGAATAATGGTGAAGTGCAGCATGAGGATGAGGGGTGAGAGATTGATGGATGGAAATGGATATCCATGAGAACTGCGTAATCATGTCATTGTCTTATGCTTAAATGGATACAATTAAAATTATTTCATCTTCTTATATGTTAGCAGAATTTGGGCTTATCACATGATGATCATTGCATGGTGTCATATGAAAAGTAATTTGGTGAGAACATGTTCGTAGTACAATATTTGTCATGGGATAGTAAGTGGAGTTTCGATCTAGAACTTTCCATAAATGTTATTTATGGCCAGCCTCCTTTTCTTGATATCAACATAATGCCCTTTATCAGGATAATCTTAATGAGAATTTATAGGGAAATTATGGAAACATATTTTATATGCAAGAGTCATGCAAGATGTATATGGAATGCAATCATGTATTTGGCTTCAAAATTATTAAGATTTCCATTTATTGGTTTCCTCATGCCGAGATTCGTTTAAATCTTGAGAAGTGTGGGGATGAAGTTAGTTTTTAGTATCATAAATTCAATTCCAAAAATTGGAAACTCAAGCCACGAGAAAGCTAACAATTTTATGTCTGAATAAACTATATAGCAAGAAAGGGTGGTTGTTTAGTATAGGTTTTGGATCCATCCAATTTAGCGAAATGCCCTACTTTATCCAATCCATGGAAAATTCAAAGGAAAGGGAAATATAGGTCAATGAAGTACATGTTAATAACAGGCTACCAATGGATAGAGGTTCATCCCCGACTTTTCATGGTGCCATTCAACAACTTGAGAGTGGTGAGTGAAAATTGAAGGAAATTCTTGTTATCTCCTTATTTTGGAATTATATAGGCTATCAATTGGTAAATTTTGTGTGCAAAGGGAAAGTTAATGGATTTGGGAGTTGTAGACGGTGGTAATAGTACACAATGGCTAGTAATTAAGATGCATTTTAGAGTCAAGTAATGGCACAGACGAAGAAGAGAAGTTGCAACAATACATTCTGACATTACAAATGAAATACAGCCAATTAGTTTGAAGCATCACTTTGACAATGGAGATATTAATTGATCATTTCTTTGTCATACAAGGAACAAAAGATGAATTGGCAAGTGTTCATCAACAACTAGACAAATCACAACAATCCTTAAGCTATAGATAGTCAGAGCTATCTTCCTGAAGAAATTCTACTAGTTCTTCTATGTTTGAAATCACTAAACTCAATGTTCCTAATCATGTTTGGGAAAGAGTAAAACAACAGGGTTGTCTAGACCCTCATGCTCCTAGGATACCAGTATGTTTATAAAAGTATGTAAATTTTTGGGTGTGTTTTGGAAAATCTTTACCAATAGATATAATAGGAGGGAAGTTGTTCTAGATTGGCCTTTTGACCTCTTGGAGCTCCTAGGATATGACTATTTTTATAAAAGTATGTAAATTTTTGGGTGCATTTTGGAAAATATTTACCACTAGGCATAATAGGAGAGAAGTTGTTCTACATTGGCCTTTTAACCTCTTGGATAGTTTGGATGAATGTTAAAAAAACCATTTATTAGCAATATGCGAAAATAAAAACCTTAAACCAAATCTAACAACCCATACTCCTATTAAACCTATATATTTTATGTTTAAAAAATAATAATCTCATGCTTTCCAATGATATTAGAATCATTAATGATACCACACATTTCTTTTATGTATTGCAAATTTTGTCCTCCCCTCTGGCTCTATCATATATTCTTAAAATTTTACACTCTAAATGGATTCTTTTCATTTTTCTTTTTAAATAAATTATAGAAAAATTTTATCTTATTAAAATAAAATCAAATTACTAACAAAGTTGAATTTTTCCTTTTCCACTCACTTTATCTGTAACTAGATAACTAAACATAAAAGTAATACCCTATTTCCATGAAAACTTCAATTTCTAAAGTATGGATACCAGTCATTACATGATCACATCAATAATAAAAATTTGCCTAATGGTTATCCACGTATTGCACACCAATAAATACAATAATAATTTATGTAAATAATGATCTAATATGAGGAAAACCATCATAAATAAACATACAATTCACATAACACCATTTCACATTTTCTTTAAAATAATATAAACAATATATGCCAAACAAACCATATGAAAACATATATTAATCACCAATGTTGTTGTATTACATATTTCCAACAGAACACACCAATAACACTCCAAAAAAAAGAGAATGTTGTTGTATTAGAAAAGAGAATGACCATACAATGACCCATCCATCATCCCTTGTGACTTCTTAAGGAACGTTTGAGAGCATGAAGCCAACTCTTAGGATAAAGCATGAAAGTTTTTGAATCCTCAAGAAACCTCTTTGATCTCACAACCAACCATTATGATACTACACAAGTGTTTACATATCTACTACCAAACTACAGAAAAACTGCTGTTTTGAAAGGGCTAAGAATCCTATTGAAATTTACCAGATTTTGTGTCTACCGGAGTTGAACATAATGTCTTCGTTGTTTAAACTGATGCCTGTCGAATGAAAGTCTTTTTAACTAGATAGACTCACAAATGAACTACAGGTTGTGACTTTGAAGCAACCCTTTTAAGATATAGAAAAATTCTATAACCTTATATTAGCATTGTACAATTAAAAATCGTTTATAAAACAAACAATTTGTACAATCTCTGATATAGCAAACCCTTTGAGAGTTAGCAAAATTGTATAAGCTAATATTGCCATTGTACAATTAAGCAAAACACTTAAATCTCTCATATAACATGCTTAACCACTTCTAGTTAATTCTATTTCAGATTCTGAAATATTTTTGAAAATAAGACCGAGATGAGAAAAGTCACACAAATAGCTAATTTTGACTATATTTTTTTGGTTAATCATTGTGAATGTATTAAATTTAGTATGAAAATAAAAATGCTATAGAAACTCAATTTTTATAAAAACTCAATTTTTAAAATACTAGTAAAATTATTACAAATCTATTCCAAATACCAAAATTTTGAAATAAGTTAACGAATAGATTTGAGAGGGGAATTTGCACAAAGGTAATATTATTATAATATTAGAACATAGAAATATTATTAAATATTAAGACATAGAAGAAAGAAACAAGGCATAAAAAAATTTAATATAGAATTTTGGTTTTTGGAATTGATTTGCGAGTAGCCTCACTGGTGTTATTGAAAAACTTATGAAGATTTTTTTTTTATTTAGGCACAGAATGAATCCCATCACTGCAGCAGATCTACCTCGTCCAAAACAGGTGGGCTTGTATACGCGTGCTCACTCTCCTGAAGTGACGCACTGTTAAAATTTGGATCCAACCATTCTTGACATCCTGTAATGAGCATTAAAATATGATCATCAAGTTGTGCACTCATGTTGGCCACATCAGCTTTTGCAGAAACCAATTGTGACTCCAGCTCTGCTACTTTTCTGTGGAGTTCATTGATAACTCCGGAGCAACCGTGTACAGGATCTCGAACTCTTTCGCTTGCTTCATACACCATGCTGTTCACTGCTTCACCTCTTTGACCCACGGGGAGATCCTGTAACATAACCGTATGTTATCACACAGCAAATAGCTTCACAAAATCTGATATGTCAGATTTTTGGCATTATCATACTGTTTATAAACTGGCTATATATTAATTGAATTACTTAATTTTTTTGTTTTCAGAGAAGTTTTCATAAATAATTACATCAAAATTTATTTATAGATACATTTTGAATCCTCAAATGTAATTTATCATCTATATTAATTAATTTAAAATTACTTTCAGATAGTGAATAAGTGCACTGTTAAAATATTCTTTAGGACGGTGGGTATTTACCTACCAAAAAATAATTACTTTAAATTTATTTTATATTTCAAACTATATTGACATTTTTAAATTTCAATTTAATAAATTAAATTTATTAATATTAATTCAATATATTATAATATTAATATTAATTTAACATACTATAATATAATGAAATATAAAATAAATTTTAAGAAATTAAATTTATCATATATTAAATAAAGAAAATTAAAATCACGATACGATTAAATTCCTTCCTATCTATTTTATATCAATTCAATAAATACATCAATTTAGATTAAATTATTAATACTATTTTTTTTGGTATAACTCAAGACTCATTTCATAGTCATCTCTTTCTTACATTAAACTTATTTATATATTAAATTAAGAAAATTAATATACAAATTCAAATACGGTGAAAAATTCGAAGAAAAATCAACAAATACATTTTCGTTTGGATAAAATCTTCCTCTATTTATTTTACATCAATTCAAAAATTTCACCAATTTAAATTAAAATATTATTCATAATTTTACCAAAAACCCAATTATTTTGGGTCATCTCCTTTGTTTCTTACAAAGCTATTGAAGCCTTCTATTTGGTAAGCACTTTGCATCTACAATTCGTAAAGGTGAGTAAGAATTGTAAATATATTTTCAATAGTTATTAATCAACTCTTATTATTTATGATTTTTTAAGTTAAATATAATAACAATTAAATTATAAAATAGCATATTTAATATATGTCTGAGAATATGAATCAAAATTACAAGACTTTTGAATAAATTTGTTATTAATTGAAATGAGAAGTAATATAAAAATATAAGGGAATGAAAATAAGTATATGAAAAAAATATAATTATATAGATTCATTTTAAGTACGCATTTAACATGAGAGGATAGGGATCAAATTTCTTCACGTGCAAACTTCTTTAGAATGAAAAATACAATGTGTAATTTTTCATAGTTTAAATTGTATATTTGAATGCTATATAGAGAATATATAGCACTAAAATAAAATAATTTACATAAAATGTACATAGAAAGGCAAATTAAAATGGTATTTTTTATTATTAATATATTTTAAAATATATGTCAATATTACTTAGTATTAAGATATTTTATTGATAACCCACATTGAATATTTTATTACATACAACATTAAAATATTTTATTTAATTCTTTTCTAGATATATATGAAATTGACATCAACATAAATTAGTTAACATAGGTCTTCAAATAGTTTATTTAAATCTCTTGTTGAAATATTTTTGAAAAGTATAAGGTTTAAACATCTTATTCACAATTTTTTTTTATAACTTCTAATTACTTTACAATATATTCATTTTTTTATTGAGCACAGATTACTTTTCTATTTAGAACATAATTTACTTTTTTCCTATTTAAAACATAATTTATTTTTATTTTAAATGGACGGATAAATAAAAGAAAGCACTTATATATCCTCTCTCTAAGATTCCCAACAGTAAAATTCTGAAGGGATCTATATGACCAAAAGGTTCCACCAACAATTATTAGATCTCGCTATAATGCATGCATTTACAATTAAAACATATGAGGAATCAATTTTCCAAAACATGGAACACAGGTTAGAAATAGCAACCACTTTATTTAATAAATAACTATAAGACAATGTATGCCAAAAGAGATTCTAAAAAAAACTCGATCAATTGAACTCTAAAGCACAATCATGGACCGGAAAGTTACATCGATGGGGTTTTCATCCCTAGGATCAAACTAGAACTGGCCTTGCCAAGTTCTCAACAAAGACAAATAGCTAGACAACTCATGATGATCCCAATGCCTAGATATTATCCCCTTTTATAGGCTTGATGGACTCGTTATAAGCTTTATTTTATTATTTTCCCTCGAAAAATGAAGGGGAATGGGAATACCGTGGCCAGACACCATAGGTAAATAAAGGGGAATATTGTGCGAATATACCATGGGTAAATACCGCAGTAAATACCATGGGTAGATTCTGTCTCTTTTGACCATACCCAAAAAACGGAATACCATGGGTAAATACCATGGTAAATACCGTGGGTAGATTCTGTCTATTTTGACCATACCCAGAAAATGGAATATTACAAATCCTCCTGCGAAAAGATTGCTTGTCCTCAAGCAATTCATTGCTATCCACAACAGAAGCATCTGGACATTAATATCATGATCCCTACAACCCAGTGTGTTATTCTATGCCTCCATGCTAAATGATTCTCAATGGATTCTTCAATACCTGGACCCCAAACCCCAAACAATCCTCCTACCAATCCTGCTCCCAATGGATTCTCCTAGATCCCAGTGCCACCTAAGTCCTGGGACCTGTGGGTTATGGAACCATCTCAGCCCTCCATCTCTATTTGAACATCATAAGATATGTCTTGAAATGCACGATCTTTTCTCAAAAGTCCTCTACTGGCGATCCTGTTTCCGTGTTGAATGCCTTTTTATCTTTCTACACCAGATGTTCAACTATCATAGCTCCATCTTGAAGCTTTGACTGACTCTCCAGAAATTGATCATCCTACATACTATATTCTTTATGTTCTCCCTCTTGATCATGATCATCATACTAGTTTATTACTATTGACTCCTCACTTGAGTCCTCTTCATGGGCTTCTCCGCATGTAGGGAAAATCTGATGTTCATCCTCTCTGGTTGTTAAACATGGATGTACTAGGGGATTGTTACCTATACATGATTGCTCATACTCTTTATGGACGTCCTTCTACATATCTATGGCCTCAGTTATACCAAAGTCTACCACATAGTTAGGAGGAATTACCTCCTTCCTTTCCCCATGTACTTTGTCAAGCTGATTGATTATCATCAGCTCGTCCTGCAAGTCTCTCTGAATAACATTGCGCTCATGTTCACCATTTGTACTTGACTGCTTGGATCCTTTAGATGAATCCTCATAGAAAGAATGAATCTCTTTTTGTTTTGTCCCTGTTGCCTCCTTCCTTTCACATGAATGGTTAAGTGCCTAAGGTCCCTTACAGATAAATTATACTCCTTTCATTCTTAGTTCATTCTTGCTATAGGTTTCATATTCTTTATCGTTGCTTCCTCCATCAATCCTTCTCAACTCCTTCCCAATCAACACCCTTCTAAACAATTTTATGTTTTATCTCACCAACTTCTCAACTAGGTCATAGGCAACTAGTGATACCTTTGGTTCCTTCCTCCAAATGGTCAGCAATTTGGATCTTAGTATCTTGCAAATGTCACAATCTTCTCGACTAAGAAGAGTGACATAATCTTTTGCATGCATGCTTTAACATGGTCTGAATGAGCTGGTGTAATACTGAAGTAAAAGTTTTGGAGCAAGTGAAAGATCAACTTATCACATTCCAGATTCAGCATGAATGTACAAAAGCATAATTCTGCCATGAGTTTTTAAATTTTGCACCACTTCTGAAAGGTAGGTAGCATGGTCTTATTCAACCCCTGAAGGGCTTCTACTATTAGTTGCAGTACATTAGTCATGATATCATTATTGTATGGCAGTAGTGGCGATGCTAGAGCTATGGCCCTCCTGAGAGAACAAGCAATTGTGAGCCTGACCTCTTCACAAGGATGTTCCCAAAGTCTGGGTTGTATTAATGCAAGCATGGATGGCTTGAGAGCCCAACTAAGTTTCTTCCATTATGGATGCCCCACCTTGGACAAACATGTGTCTAATTCCTCCAACTTATGAAGGTCTATGACTGACTTTGTTTGTTGCAATTCAGAGCCAAGTGAGAAGAGCTTAGCTCCTCTTACTTAACCTTCCTTCACCTCCCATAGTTTCTTCTGTTGCAGAATGACATGGATCCTTTTTTAGAATGCTTTGTTATTTTGACCATATTTTGGTCTACGGAGGTATTGCTGCGAAATGACCATATATACTCACTAATTCATCAAAAATTTCTAAGTATTTTCCAAAATCTCTTCGAGACGACCCATCTTCTCACATAACAAAGCAATAAAATATACAAGATTACATCCAACATTACTGTGCCTCCTTAAATTTTTGCCCCGCTGAAACTTGGATATAAAATGGGAACAAATCTGACTAAAGAGTAGACCCATTCATAAGAGGCAGATGTACATACTTGATAAAACGCTCCACCATAAACTAGAACCTTCGATTAGCTTTCTCCCAGCGTTGGGTCAAAATTATTTGTGCAACAAATATAGAACAACCAATAGAGAAGTACGCCCTCATCCCAAGCGATTGCTTTCACCAAGCATATGCATGCAACTATATGGGGTCTCCCTCAAGAACGTGCTCTTCTAATTGCAGAATTGTTCTGGCTATTCTTAAATTAAAATGGTTGCTAACCATCCAAACGTCGATCCATTTTCAACATGTTTTGCAATGGCACCAGCTGTACCCAAAGCAACCAACAATGGATAAAACCTTTGGCTAAAGGGTGGATTTTTCGTGCGTGACCGAGGCTTCTCCTTTCAACCTAGATGATCTATTCAAATCCTCGTGCTTTACTGGTGAGAGCATGCGTACTAGGTTGTAATGATAGACTTCACTTTTAGATACCAGCTGAATGTACCAAAGGAGTTGGCTTCACTTTTTGGGCACACGGGCGTATGGCCCTCACGACCTTAGCGCCTCAATCCTCTACTACTTGCGTGACCCTTATCGTTTGACTACTCGAGTGATCGGTAATGTATATAGGTATTTTTAGGATTAATTACATAATTATGAATGCGTGGACATTTGGAACCAGTTAATGTGGTGCATTTTCATGATCAGTTGATTTTAAGGTATAGTTTTTGACACATTGGCTGGTTCGAAACATCACCCATTCATAATTATATGATTAATCAAAAACATCTATATACTTAACGATTTATTGGAGTCTATAAATAATCTATTTTAGCTACCCAACTACGATATGGTTGGTGGACTGTGCTCTTCGCCCTCTTGATGGCTTTCACTTTTACTAGTTAATAAGGCCGGATTTTCTTCTTGCTTGACCGAGGTGCCTCTATTTCTCCCCTTAGGACGCCGGATGAACAAACCAACGAGAGATCTCCTTTTCATCTGTGCTTTTTTTGGTTATATAAAGTTCAACCGATTGATTGATTCTGTTTTGGACTGCATCTGGATTGGAGGTGAACGGTTGCGTGATCTTGTATAATGGAATCTTGTCATTCCATTGGGCCATCATCTAATTCCTCAATAACGCATAACCACGCTTCCGTTGTTCTCCAGGATCTAAGCCCAACGAACAGTCAACCACTGTGCTAGTAGGTGACCACGTCACGGCTTGTGGGAATGGGTCGTGAGAAATCAAATGAGCTCGACCTCTTGGCCCTACCTCCACGATTGTGAGTACCCTGCGATCTGCTGAATAGAACTCACGGTAATGTTCCACAAACGAGTACCCTGCGATCTACCGAATAACGCTCAGGATAATGTTCCACAAACTCTGCCCTGTGATCTTTCTCTCCTTGGTGCGTGGTCTTCTGCTGGTGGTGTCACGGTGATTCTTGATGTTCCCCTCACACTGTACTGCAGCAATATTTGACCCTTACTGTAAGATCCCTACTTATTGACTATGGCGGCTAAGCTACTGAGACTCATTCTTTGGCTCCAGAAAAATCTTTCATATCAATTGCTGGGGTCCGCGATCTTACTGGAGGCCTCACTATGCATCTGTTTTGGCTTGTCGGCTTTATCAAAAACTCCAAATGGTCTGGCTCGTGGGCTATTGGGAGATTGCAATTCAAGTATTGCAGTCACTGCAACTGCTGCAAACATTCAGATCAACCCCCACACTGCTACAACTAGTTACTCGGCCTTATGACATCCCAATCCACTGAAAAACCCTCAGACGATGGCTGATCCTTAATCCTGCAACGTGCGATGACCTCACAACTTTTAGATCACCCCAGATTTGCTTGCGCTACGGGACTGCAAAAATATTCTTGGTGTGGGCGTTCGACTTTCTTAGAGACAACGTTGACGGCCTTGCCCAACATTGCGGCGAATGACTAATGTTTTAGAATTCAGTATTCTTGAAAGATTATATAAAACAATCCAACCAGGTAGATAAATATTGCGCCTCTTGATGATTCTTGAACTGGAAATAGTAGATCTTCAAAATTAACTGAAAAGTAAGAAACCAATTAGGGTGATACCAGATACCATCGAAGATGTAAATTAACGGTTAGGGTGAGAAGAAATCTCACCGAAGTTACAACAATTTTACAAATAAAAATTTGTGAAATTTACAGGATGTACAATTATTTGTGAAATTTACACGATGCACAATTCTGATATCACTCTAAGATTCTCAACACGAAAATTCTGAAGGGATCTAGATCACCAAAACGTTCCCATTAATAACAATTATCAGATCTGGTTATAATGCATGCATGTACATCAATTTGCCAAAACATGGAACACAGGTTAACCCAGAAATAGCAGCCACTTTATTTAATAGATAACTATAGCACAATGTATTTCAAGAAGGCTTCTAAACAAAAACTTCGGACTGAATCATGGACCTTGGATGGACAATTACACCCATGGGGTTTTCGAGTGCAACTGGCGTTGCCAAGTTCTCTACAAGGACAAAATAGATAGACAACTCACAACGATCCCAATGCCTAGCTCCTATCCCCTTTTATAGGCTTGATGGACACTTTAGAATCTTTATTTTACTATTTTCTTTGGAAAAACCAAGGGGAATATCATGGGCATATAGTATGGGTATCAAACTAGAAGTGGCCTTGCCAAGTTCTCCACAAAGACAATAGATAGACAAGTGAGAATGATCCCAATGCCTACCTCCTATCCTCTTTTATAGGCTCGATGGACCCAAGCTTTATTTTATTATTTTCCCTCAAAACGAAGAGGAATACCATGGGCAGATACTCGGGTAAATACCACGGTAAACACCATGGGTAGACTCTGTCTATTTTGACCATATCCAAAAAAAACCGAATATTACACTCTCATACTACTATAGAATGAACCATCATTATACATCTATAAAAAGGAACAGTAATAAATATAAAGAAATTGGTTTTAACATTGAAAGTTCAAGAATTTAGTTTATTAATATAAATAATAATTGTGTGAATATGCATTTTACATTTCCATATGGGAAGGATGTATAGGCATTGGACATAATATAAGAAAGATTGTATATTAATATTAATATGTTGAATTTATTCTTTGGGAGGACTAATATGTTGAATCTATAAGGCCTAAAAGATATTAATATTAAAACAACATATTTTAATATTAAAATTGAATTTATTTATATATTAAATATATCAAATTAATATATACACTAACCATTAAAATGGGAAAAGTCAATTTCATTTTAATAAAAAAAAAATCCCACATCTATTTTATATCAATTCAAGTGCTAAATTAAATTAATAATAATAATTTTGCTATAACATTAAAAGCCTAGTTTTTTTTGTCATCTCTTTTGTATATTAAATTTATTTATATATTAAATCAAGAAAATTTATATAAAAGTTCTTTGCAAGTCTATTTTATATCGATTTTATTACTACATCAACTTAAATTAAATTATTAATAATATTTTTAGAAATATCAATTCAAGTGCTAAATTAAATTAATAGTAATAATTTTGTTATAACTTTAAAAACCTAGTTTTTTCGTTATCTTCTTTGTATATTAAATACTGAGCTTCTTAGCCTTTTACAATGTCAAAATTATAGTGAGCTCGGGAGGCTTCTCTCCAAGTTTTTTGAGCATAGGAATAAAATCTTAAATCAAAATAAATAATTTGTTTCTTTAGGTCCCATATAAACCCAAGTTTTTTAGCATAGGAATAAAATCTTAAATCAAAATAAACAATTTGTTTCTTTAGGTCCGATAGACCAATGTTTGGTCTCAAGGACGTTCATCATCATCATCATCATCATCATCATCATCATCATCATCATCATCATCATCATCATCATCATCATCATCATCATCATCATCATCATCATCATCATCATCATCATCATCATCATCATCATCATCATCATCATCATCATCATCATCATCATCATCATCATTTATATAAATGTTCTTCCCAAGTCTATTTTATATCAATTTTATTACTACGTCAACTTAAATTAAATTATTAATAATATTTTTAGAATAACTAAGCATGCTTATCTCCATATATAAAGTGACTCTTCAATTTCTTTTTTACACAGCTATTCCACGCTTGTATTTGAAATGAAGCAACAGAGTTAGTTGAAGGCTATTATGGCTATTATATTTAGTGGCATCGACAATCCACCAAGGTTAGTAATAATTATAACTAGCGATTTCCCCTAAAGGTGCTTGTATTTGAAATGAAGTAACAGAGTCAGTTGAAGGCTATTATATTCAGTAGCATCGACAATCCACCAAGGTTAGTAATAATTATAACTAGCAATTTCCCCTAAAGTTGCAAAGATATACTAAAGGAATATATCCACCAAGGTTAGTAATAATTATAACTAGCAATTTCCCCTAAAGTTGCAAATATATACTAAAGGAATAGAAGATTTTGGAAGATCATATCGAAAAGCTAAATCACTAATTGAGAAAACTATGAGAAACCTTCTAGGTTAGTAATCATTATAACTAACAATTTCCCCTAAAGGTGCAAAGATACAATGAAGGAATAGAAGATTTTGGAAGATCATCTTGAAAAACTAAATCACTAATTGAGAAAACTACGAGAAACCTTCTATTTCAGTTGTTACTTACTTGTCGATGGAAAATTTGTGGTTACAACATTTTATTATGACGAGAGTAATATGATTGATTATTGTTTTATTATAGTGCTATGTTGGGCACAACAAATTGGGATTACAAAATGGATTACCTTTTACACTATAGCTTTCATGAGTCCAATCAATACAACTTAGAGGCCAACTTCAAAGAGATAGACCAAAAAATTAACCATGAAGAAATTGCTACTAATGGCCAACTTGTTAGTTTGACTGAGTCTATGCCCACAGCTTAGAGGACAATTTCAAAGAGCTAGACAAAAAATTTAACCATGAAGAAAGTGTTAGGAATTGCCAATAGTTTGGGAGAGTCTCTACCCAACCGAACCCCGCATAGAAACACTTTCCATATAATTAGTAAATCTACAACAATTTTACCAATAGTACATTAAGCTAACTTTTTAGATTAAAAAAAATATAATCACTATGCTTCTAGGACACTTATATTACAATTTTCATATTAAATATAAATAATTCCAATAAATTATATTTATTATATTTATAATAAATATAAATATTATTATATTTATTATTATTGGAATAAAAATATTCACTTCTAGTAATGTAATTTTGGTTTAAATTCTAATCACATTGATAGGCTAACCATTGATTCAAATATGTTATTTTTTTTCTTAATATATTACTTATTGTGGATGGGTGGCTTGTTTTCTTTAAAGCAAACATCCAATACCCATATATTTTAAGTTTCTATTGTATGTAAATATAAACATAGGAAATCCACCACAAGTAACATAATATAGATAGAGAGAAAAAGTGATTAAAAATTAAAAATTTCTATTTTCCAATTATCGGGAATTAATGAAATTTTCTCAAAGTTATGATTTTGATATATATATATATATATATATATATATATATATTATAAAAAAGAAAATAAATATATTTAAAGATTACACTGCCGTTTAAAAATTAATGAGAAATATTTAGAAAATATATTTGAACTTTCAATTTTAAAGAATAATCTTATTATTTTCTTCAAATAAATTTATGAAGTGATTAAAGATGGCATTTAAAAATTATATTAATAAAAATAAAATAAGAGTTGTCTAACAAGGCTATAATTTTGGGCCGAAAATAATACAAATTCCAGCATGATTTTGACAAAATTCTAGTAAAAATTTTGGGAAATATGAGTTATCATTGTAAAGTTATAAGATTTTAGATAGCCTAAAAAATTTTGATAGTGCTGAATCTATTTTCACCATATAAAAAAATGATTCAAACATTCTTGTCAAATTTCTTAGAAAAAAAACAACAAAAAATAATTTTTTAAACAAAATTATAACCTCAATGAACAAAGCCAAAAAAAAAATCAAAAAATCCAGATTAGTTTTGAATTTATCACGATCAGTAAAGAAATTAAATCTTATAAATAAAATACTTAAAAAAACCTATCTATCTTAACTAACTTCCCATCTTAAAAAATACACGTAACATTTAAAAATTATATCAATAAAGGAAAAACAAATATTTGAAAAATCCATCTTAGGTTTCGAATATGTAAGGAAATCAAATCCTATAAATAGAATATGTAGTAAAACCTATCTTTAGCTCCCCATCTTAAAGAATAATCTTATTATATATTTAAGAATATCAAATCCCTAAACATACAGCTAAAAATATTTTATAAACCTATCCTAAAAACATAAAACTTTGAAAAAAAATTACAATAGAAAGATTTGGTATCACTCAAAGCATGATAAATCTAAAATTAGCAGTCAAACTAACACGTAGTGAAAAGCCCAAAATATGATTGCCTATATGTTCACATTTCCACTCTGATACTAAAACCATAAATATGAAGTGTACATTAATTCAATTGAACCTGGAGTAATTTGATAATATTGCAGTTTCCGAACACCTTGTGTACCAAGCGGAACTTCTCAGGATCGTCCCGTGGAAAATATGGCGCGAGAATGCATTTCTCTGTACATTTCTTTCTCTGGAATTTGCAAGCAGCGCACGCAGATGTGGACAACACCTCTGGATTGGAAGTCATATCGCTCATCTGCGAAACAATTTCAGAGAAAATAAACTCTCTCTTCACTTCCTTCTGCTTACCTTTTCGTCAAGGTATGCAATAAGTTTTACAGGAAGAAACAAACTACGAGGAAGAACTTGACAGGATAGGCATCCTGGAATTTCCCGGAAACTACCAGAAATCCCGGAAATATCAATCTGCACACCACGCTTGTAATTTTGACTGGACTCAGTTCGCACATTTGTCTCGTTTTTTTTTTCATCCGAAAAATACTGGTCTAGATAGCTCTAGGTGTATATAGTCCTTTTGATCCGAAAAATTCTGGTCTAGATAGCTCTCAGGAGGTGTATATAGTCTCTAGGTGTATATAGTCCTTTTGATCCGAAAAAATCTGGTCTAGATAGCTCTGAGTAGGTGTATATAGTCTTATTCGAAATTAGATCACAAAATTTAGTCACTTTACTCATTTACATTACAGTTTTTTTATCCGAAAAAATCAAATCTGATCTAGATAGCTCTCAAAAAGTGTATATAGTCACCACAAAATTTAGTCACTTTACCCATCACCATCACCATCACCCCTCCTATTTCCTCATCACACTATATGGTGATGAAAAAATCTTCCAAACACAATTTTCCAACAACCATCAAAAGCGACCAATTTCCTGCTAAACTCTTATACGCGTGACACTTCAATAGTAATAAAATTTCTAACACGACAAGACTGTCACTTAATATTTATTTACATTTTCCCAAAAATTTCTATGAAGTGGCATATTTCTTGGTAACGACAATACAAGCACTGATTGTAGGCGAGGCTTAACCATCCTTGAAAGTTCAGTATGTTCAATCTGAAATGCCAAACGTGTTCAAATCCACAGAAGTGAACGTTAATTTCCAAAGATATTAGACTTTTGCCACAGGTTTCCTACTTTTTACAGCAATAAGATGACAACTTTCCTGATAAAATCTTCACACAAGTCTGTCATTCCAATAAAACGACAACTTTCGTGCTAAAATCTTACACAAGTATGCCATTTCTGTCTTTTCAATACCTGATAAATGTCTTGTTAAAATCTTTCACAGGTATGCTCTTCTAACATTTTCTTAGAAATTAAGACCTATACGAGGCTAAAGATAGGGTTGGAATTTGACTGGTATTTTTACGTTTAAAATTTTTAGATCGCCAACCAATTTTGGTAGTACTTTTTGTTTTTAAGGAAAACAACCATTAATACGTTGTCCAAGGTCACAATCACCTATGCATGTTGGGACCGGGCATGCCATAGTGTCATCTACTCATCACTCATTTGGGAAAGCTATTTTATCTCACAATGTTATTTATGGAAGTGTTTTTTTAATTGCAGGTGCAAGATTTTTATAGTTTAAATAGATCACTTAAAAGATTTGAAAGATATGGCTCATGAGTTTTTAAGATTATTTTAAAAATTAACTATATTATTTATTATCTCTTCTTATTTAAATTATCTTTTCTTATTTAAATCATCTTACCTTTTCTGGGTAATAAATAGTGAACTTTTACCTTCTTCTCTAATTTCTACCATACTTAAAGTATCGAATAAAAACAAATTTTCGAATGTTATGGATAATTTTTTATAAATTATACATAATTATGGACGGAAGCTGGCCGACACACGCACACGTTTTACATACATTCCCACCACTATTAATGTATGCAAAGCGGCAAAGGCACTCCTCGGTCATCGATTTTCATTTTAATTATCCTCGCAGTTTCAGTGGGCTAGTCAGAATTCGGCACAGAAAGAAAGCAACCATTCGTTGAATCTTTGCGACTCTAGAAATGGAAGGACAACGACAAGAAAGAGGAGGAGGGGACGTAGTAAGGCAATATATAGAATTAAGAGCTGAAATAGGGGAGATTATAAGAGAAATGGCGGAGCTTGAGGAACGGTGGCAGGATCTTAATCTTCAACCTGAAGACAGAAGAGCACAAAGTGAGGGAGTAGATGTGAGAATACTTCGATTTATCACACGACTAGTTTATTTTTACAGTTTTCCCTCCGAGGAAATGCAGGTGGAGGTGGAGTTAGAGCGAAGAATAACAGAATTGGGTGAACGATGTGAACGTTTTCCTGAGCAACTTCCATCATTCACGTGGTTACAGGGGTTTGTCGTCACGTTCCAGCTACCTCGCATAACGTTTACAGAGGAGAATACCAATAATGATTTTTGCGGAATTTGTAATGAAAATTTTCTGTTTGGAGATGTGGGACGTCACCTGCCATGCGGTCACAGGTACCACCAGACATGCATCTTGCCATGGGGGCATCCAACTTGTCCATCATGCCAAAGACACATAGACCAGGCCCTGCAACAATTAATGTTACCAGTTACTCGAAATCTGGTACGTCCCACTCCTATTGCTATTGCTATTTCAGAAGAACATATTAGTGACAGCAATAGTATTACTTCTTCGTGCCCAATTTGCCACGATGATTTTCGACTTCGGGAGGAAGCTGGTCGATTCCATTGCGGTCACATATTCCACCAAATTTGCATTGCACAATGGATAACAATAGCCAACACCTGTCCCGTCTGCCGCACAGAATTTCAATAGTACTCATTAATAGCATTAGAAGTGGTTGTTGACATTTCCTTTCTGATTTAAATTGTATTTGTCTTTTAAATGTTTATATGTAAATAGTTAAAGGTGTTTGTAAGATTTTTGGTTTCGAATCCACCTTTCTACACATTACAATGGTTCAATGAATTAAACAATAAATTAAAATATATATAAAAATAGTTAAGTTATTTTTATCTATCAATATATAATTAAAATAAGAAAAACATAATATTAAAAATAATAAAATAATTTTAATTTTTCTATTAATTAATGAAGTGTAGATTTTTTGTTTTATTTGATTGCTTTTTTATTTTCTTATTTTTATTGTTTTCCCACATCTTATTTAGCAATAGTTGTGTTTATTGCGTGAATTCGTTATATATTTTAGAATTAAATATTATATATGTTTTATAATTATTATGAAACATATATAACTAGCGTTTGTACTAGATATTGCAAAGGAAACGCCTTAAGGCATAAATGTAAATGGTCATTGAAAATAAGAATTAATAAAGGCATGTTTTGCAATATTCACAACAAGAACCTACATTCCAATAATCTACAGAATAAGTAGTTATGCACACACCTTTGAAATAGAGGCAAACAGATATTGAACAAAATTGAGATTGTGAGTCAAGGACTACACACTCAACTTGGTGTGATCAAAAGAGATTCCCCTAGAACTTATATGGTTACCAAGTTCTCTATGCACTGTGCTTCAACAATGCCACCACCAGCATTTCCGCTAAATAATGGAATTGTAGATGAAGGAAGAAATTAATATTTAAGAAGATAATAATTTAATCAAGCCAATAAAGAAAAACTCTATAAAAGCTGATATTCCTACGTTAGATTCCAGTGTCCTTATCACAGTGGATAAAGGCTTCGTGCATATAGCATTCCATCTCATCCAGCATGTAATTATTAGCACACCTCATAATATTATGGAAACCTAATTTATCACACATGTGACCAGTTATCTTAGGCAGTTCCAAACTACCTGATTGAGTATAGTCATCACTATTTTTAAAATCTCTTTTTAACACAATACCAGTAATGATGCACAACCCAAGAAGATAATTGTGCTTTCCATAACAAAATTACAACATTATCCATTGTCTATTGATCAAAATGACATCAATCAACAATGCGCTCCTCTTCAACCTCACCCGCATATCCAAGGAATGATGGATCAAATGTTTCACCCCATAAAATTATTACATAAATCAGACAACCGAAAACCTGAATGCCACAAAATATAAATTTACTGGGTTATTATTATTACAGAACTCACACAATGGGAATTATTTACTTTTTACTAGTAAAAAGTAAATAATTCCCATTGTGTGAGTTCTGTAATAATAATAACCCAGTAAATTTATATTTTGTGGCATTCAGTTTTTCAGTTGTCTGATTTATAAATCTGGTTCTAAACATTTTCCTTTTAATTGTGCAAAGCATGATAAATTTCCACATAATTATGGGGAAAGAGTTGATAAATCTGGTTCTAAACATTTTCCTTTTAATTGTGCAAAGCATGATAAATTTCCACATAATTATGGGGAAAGAGTTGCATGTTCATTTTGTGGTTTGGATAACCATAATGTTTCTAGATGCTGGAAGACAATGGCCACATACAGGAAGAAGAAGAAGGAAAAGAAGCAAGAAGCCAAAGGTCCATTGGACAAGGCAAATCATGTTGTGAACAGGATGCACATGTAGTGTACTTACTTCCATAAGCAAGGACATCTTGCTGCAAAATGTTGGACTCTGAATCCAACAATGCTTCCACAAAAGCTGAAGAAAGTGGAAAGAGAAGATGGAAGAAATCGAAGTGAAGATTCCACGAATGACGTGTCTCGAATGATTCACATGATGATGCTGATGTGTAGACCAAGGTAGTACCTTTGAAAGGGATTGGTAAGGAACAATTAGAGTTCTTATCCAATTGAGATTGCATGTCTATTGATGCATCTACATTATATTTCATTCTATCTTTGGAAGTAGAGTGTGCTTAACTGAAAGTTGAAGGATGAAATGCATGCATGAGCATGAGATGCATGAACATAGGGACGTTGATGATTTCCTTGTTTTTGAACATGTATGTGTAATTAACTTGCAGGGTTGATTTCTTTGACATGCATGTGATGCCATGTTGACTTGGGAGAAGTTAACTTGGTCTCCAAATGGAGATAATGATGAAGTGTTTCATCTTTTGAAAAAGAGCCCTAATGGTCTTTTTCTACATGCTTGACATGAAGGGTCATTTGTTTAAAGGCATGTTTCGTGGGCTTGTTATTTAGTCCATCATTTGTATGCAGATACAAGACATGGAGGTCTTCACAAGATGTGAAATCTATTTCTTTTGTTAAAGCAGTAGTTAGTCCATCCAATTGTTGTTTGTATGCCTGTTGTTGTTGGCAGCCTTTCAAACAAGTACAAGTGAAAGTTTTGTGGAGCAGATGAACTTCACATTTGTTTGAGCCACCTTGAATCAATGATCAGGGCAAGGAAATTCAAACTACCTTCTGTGACCATTTCAGCATAAGTTATTTAGGAAGGCAAGGAGGAAGACAATTCTTCCCAAGAAGACCAGCCCATCCAAGAAGGGAAGTGGTCAGAAACTTTGGTTCAGAGGCACTATGTAAAGGCAATTGTAGGGAGGCTGAAAAGAAGAGGGTGAGTCACTCTCATTTGCTGTTTATATCATTATATTAGTCTTTTGGAGACCAAAAGTTCTCTTAGTAGGAAGGCGTGATCCAAAAATGGATCCTGGATAAACCTCTAAGTCTAAAAGACTTCATATAAGAGGAAAAAGGTGCCAAATGGCACAAATTCATTGTAAATCAGAGGAAAATGAAAATCATAGGCTTCTCTCAAAAATAGTATCATTGAAGAGATCTCCTCATTCTGAATCCAACAGAACTTGAATGAGTGAAAACAGACTCCAGATGAAGAAGTTATCATAAGAAGAAGTTCCCCTTTGTTCCTTGGGAAAGAGGCAACAAACCTGAAGAAAACAGTGAAGTAAGGCCTATCGGAGGCTTAAACCAATAATGAATAGGAACCATCAGATCTAGTTGATCAACGGTCCAAATCCGATTGTCAATAGCAATTGGTGTTGGAAGTCGGCGAATATCAGAGCGTTATATATAATTATTGCGATCGCGACATCGCAATCGGCGATTGCAACGAAGCGGTATCGCAATCGGTGACAACGATAGAGCGCTACATCGGCCTGGGGCATGAGCGATATGTGATTGCGATTATTCGCATCGCGATATCGCAATCAGAGTTATATGATGGAGCGGGGCTTAGACATATATATATATATATATATATATATATATATATATATATATATATATATATATATATGTGCGATGCGATTAGCTGGACCCAATGGGATAATAAACGCTATTGCATAAGATTTGAGATCTGCCAAAAGCAATTTTTTATGTATTTTCGTATATTTCGTTATTAAACGAAATACAAAGGGGAAGAGCGATGTGATGAAATCCGGTCCCGAAGGGGTTTTGGAATGAAAACAAATAACATTTCAAATCCGTCATAAGCCATTTTTGCTATATTTGCACTGTTTTAATGTAATTTTGAAATACAAAGGGAAACCTTGGAACAGGGCCAAAGCGACCTGCGATAGCGATTGCAGGTGGACCCAATAATGTTATAAAGCATATTTATGAAGATTTGAAGTCCAGGGAACAGTGTTCTCCTCAGATTTTTCCCGTGTTAGTGCATTTACGTGTGTAAGCCGAGAATGCCAAAACTTGGGGATTTCAAGTGTCGATTGCCCCTTCCTATACAGAATAGGTGGCATCCATCCTTGTGGAAGTTTAGCAATGATTTCTAACGCTCAGGGAAGGGATTTGAGTGGACTGTGGCTGGAAGATAGAGAGCCTAAAAGGGAAAATGAACAGGCAGTGCCGATTTCGCTTAAAAAGCCACAGAACAACAAAAACAAGTAGGACTGTTGGTTGTTGTTATTGATTGTTGGGGGTTTTGTTGCTGAACGTCAAGCCAAACCAGGAAGATGAGGCAAAGGAGGCAGTGCAGAAGCAGAAAGGCAGCCAAGTGAAAAGCCAAGAAGGTTGTAAACTAATAGAGGGTAGAAAGAAGTCAGAGCCGAAGAGCTAGAGCCAAAGACAGAGCCAGAGAGCCAAGAGCCAAAGCCAAGAGCCGAAGAGCCAGAGCTAGAGCCGAGAGTTAGAAAGCCGAGAGCTTCAAGAGCCAAGGGATAAAATGGTGTCTAAACCCATTGTTTATGTGTAGGACAATAGGAGTTAAGCCAAGTGCTTGTAAAAAAAAATACTTATACCATAATCCCAAAGTGCCTAGTTGAGTTGACTAGAGCTCACGGAGATGTAGCCCAAGAGTTGTGGGTGAACTCCTAATTAAATTGTTGTTTCTGTGTGATTGTTTATTGCTGCATTGTTACCGTTATATGCATATATACATTATGTTCCAGCACATTTACATATCAGCTAAAATAACAGATTTTTAAAGTATATAATATGTTAAAAATAAACATAAGCATACACCTATAATTTCAAGCATTTCTTAATTCCACATTGGTTAATCAATAAGACTTGGGAAAAATTTAAAGCTTTGGAAATGGGAGAGGTTCTTGTAAGTTAGACAGGAAGCCTAAGTGCCCCATTTTCAAATCAGATATGGAGAGAGAGTGTGTATGTTTTGGGGGTGAGAAGGAGAGACAAGGGGAGATAAAGATATAGATGGGGCGGGGGAAGGGGTATAAGAGAGAGGCAAAGAGAGAGAGGGAGGAGGAGGGATAGATGGGATATAGAGATATAGATGGAGGGGGTAGAGAGAGAGAGAGAGAGATAGATAAGGGGGAGAGATAGAGAGTGTGACATATGTTTAGGGGGTTGAGATAGAGAGACAAATAAGGAGAGATGGAGGGAGGTATAAATATAGATAACAAGGGGAGAGAGGAAAGAAGAGAAAGATAGAGAAGTTAGGGATAGGCAGATAGAGTGAGAGGGGGAAGAGAGGGAGGGGAAGAAAGAGAAGGAGAGGGGGAGGGAGATAGACACAGATTGGAAGGTGGAGAGAGAGGGAAGAAGAAAGAGTCTCACAGAGACAAATACAGACATAGAAGTTAGATCTAGAAAGTGATGAATATTTTAGATTTTTAGTGTGGTTTAGATAACCATAATGTTTCTAGATGTTGGAAGACAATGGCCACATACAGGAAGAAGAAGAAGGAAAAGTAGAAAGAAGTCAAAGGTCCATTGGACAAGGCAAATCATGTTGTGAACAGGATGCATATGTAGTGTACTTACTTCCATAAGCAAGGACATCTTGCTGCAAAATGTTGGACTCTGAATCCAACAATGCTTCCACAAAAGCTGAAGAAAGTGGAAAGAGAAGATGGAAGAAATCGAAGTGAAGATTCCACGAATGACGTGTCTCAGAATGATTCACATGATGATGCTGATGTGCAGACCAAGGTAGTACCTTTGAAAGGGATTGGTAAGGAACAGTTAGAGTTCTTATCCAATTGAGATTGCATGTCTATTGATGCATCTACATTATATTTCATTTTATCTTCGAAAGTAGAGTGTGCTTAAGTGAAAGTTGAAGGATGAAATGCATGCATGAGCATGAGATGCATGAACATAGGGACGTTGATGATTTCCTTGTTTTTGAACATGTATGTGTAATTAACTTGCAGGGTTGATTTCTTTGACATGCATGTGATGCCATGTTGACTTGGGAGAAGTTAACTTGGTCTCCAAATGGAGATAATGATGAAGTGTTTCATCTTTTGAAAAAGAGCCCTAATGGTCTTTTTCTACATGCTTGACATGAAGGGTCATTTGTTTAAAGGCATGTTTCGTGGGCTTGTTATTTAGTCCATCATTTGTATGCAGATACAAGACATGGAGGTCTTCACAAGATGTGAAATCTATTTCTTTTGTTAAAGTAGTAGTTAGTCCATCCAGTTGTTGTTTGTATGCCTATTGTTGTTAACAGTTTTTGTTGGCAGCTTTTCAAACAGGTACAAGTGAAAGTTTTGTGGAGCAGATGAACTTCACATTTGTTTGAGCCACCTTGAATCAATGATCAGGGAAAGGAAATTCAAACTACCTTCTGTGACCATTTCAGCATAAGTTATTTAGGAAGGCAAGGAGGAAGACAATTATTCCCAAGAAGACCAGCCCATCCAAGAAGGGAAGTGGTCAGAAAAGGAAATTTTTTTAAAGAAATTTTCATAGTTTATATTGATGGAAAAAATTTATTTGTTTTCACTAAAATTGCAACATTCAAATGGTTTGATAAAAACGTAAATGGAGAATAGTGAAATAGGTGCAACTTGATTGTAATAATGGCTAGTAGTTTGAGTAAAACAAACTTTTAGATTTGCCCATAACTTTTTCCCTATGTTTTGGAGAGGAATTGATAAGTGAAATTTAAATGGTTTGGGAGTTGTAGATTCCATTAATCCAAATATTTCATTAAATTGATGAAGTTCTTCTTTGGCAGCTTGGCTTTCAGGAAATTGGAGGATCCTTCTCAGATGGGTCTCATAGTGAAACCGAGGAGGACTTTCATGAAATCAACCATTTTCAAGTTGTTGCTATAGCTAATGATCTGAAATGGGGGTTTAACATCTTGTCATCTTGTCAACATATGGTAAAATTCTGACTTGACTTTCAAGATCCATTCTGGATCATTGGGAAACAAATCCTAGTGTAAGTGTTCATTTAATTTATTATGGCTAAGGGGAATTGGAAAAGGAAATGGCTAAGGCTTTGGAAAGGCAAGAAGCATTAATTTTCATTTTATTTATGAAAATAATGGAAAATAGGAGAAAAGGAAGGTCAAAGGTCAAAGGTTGCATATGAGGAGGAAAATGAAGGAAAATAATGGAAATTGAAGAAGATAGAGGCCTCAATGATAAAAAGGATTATGAGGATCATTTTACAACCTTTTGTTAGTTCAATTTTGTAGCTCTCTCTCTCTTCTCTTTACTATCTCATACTCTCACACACTTAGAGCATTCTTGGAGCACTATAGCATTAAAGGAAGGAAGGAAAAGGAAGGACAAGAAATAAAAAGGGAAGCAAATATCAAGAAAGGAAGAGAGGGATCAAACAAATAGAATAGGATTCCTTGTAGGTATTAAGATGCATGTATGATTTCCTTGCTGTTTTTGGCATGCATGGTACATGCATGTGGGTTTTTGGTTCTCTTGTTCCAATTTGCATGGGTTTTTCCAGGTGTGATAGTGATTTTCAGCCTTGCCTTGCCATTTCCAAATAGCCACAGTGTGATGGGGTTTCTATTACTTGGTTGAGTTGAACTGTTGGATTGGATTAAAACTGAGTGGGATGGCCTTAGGAAAAATCACAAGGCCTGGGAATCGCTTGACTGGTAATGGGGAGATACACAGTAAAACTTGGTTGTGAATACCCTCGTTGGGCTTAGGAATACCTTAACTGGTAATGGAGGGAGACACAATAAACGTTAGAGATGAATACCCTCATTGGGCCTAGGAATCCCTTGACCGATAATGGAAGGATACATGGTAAAGCCTATATGGTTTAGATGAACAAATTCCTCACATTTTAGGTAGAGAGATCTGGAGGAATCCTTACTTGTTTAGGGCCTAGTGATCCCTTGACTGATATATAGCAGGATTACGGTAAAGCCTGTAGTGTGTGTTTATTGTTTGGGCATATGAATCCCTTGGCGGAATACACAATAAATCCTGAGGAAGCCCTGATTGTTTTTTTTTAGTCTCACATTCATGTTAGGAATATCACATAGGCTTGATTAGATGAAAGAAATATTTGATTCAGCCCAAACTATGGTTGGGTGGTATGTGGAAGTCCCTGACTTGGTTGGATTTGCATACATTAATAAGATATATTTTCCTCTTGTGGTCCATGTGTAAATATACTTGTTAATATGTGGTTTTGATGGTTGTTCTATCATAGTTATTTTTTTGGTTATATGTTGATTATAAGCATGGTTTATGATAGACTTGAGTTATGGATCTTATCTTGTTTTGTTTCGTAAATGAAATGTTAATGAATGAATGACCTAATAGATGATAATACAACTATTGTGAGAGGGCATCAGACCTTCTAGATGAATCTCAGATAAGTATGAAGTCCCTATTTTTACATATGTTGTTATGACCTGTAGATTACATGTCCATGATATGTTTGACAGAATGTCTGTCATGGCTAGTAGGGGTTAGGTCAAGCCCTTGTTCAATTTTTTTCATTAGTAACCTTATTTCATTATTATTTATCAATTTTATAATTTCATTAAGTTCTAGGAAGAGGCTTAAGTCCTATCCCTAAAAAAGTGGCTCTGAATTCAGGGTCGCTGGCACAAAACTACCTTAAAAAGGCCATAGTCGCATAGATGCCTTGTTGTGGGAGTGACTACAGGGTATTAATCACATGGAGGGATTATCATGGGAGAGAATGGGGGTCTAGTTGAGTGAAAAGGCAAGTTAAATTAGGAGTTAGGCACCTGGAGTGGTTGGTTAGCCTCTTGGGTTCCTGTAGCTCCCGAGGAAGGTCAGTTTGGTTTTGGTTTGTCGATTCTACTTCCTTAACTGTACTTAGGGAGTTGAATCATATCATAGTAACTCTTTGTCACATGTTTACCCTAGTGGACCAACTAACTTGGGTAAATGTGGAGGAGGGTGTTACAAAGTGGTATCAGAGCATGGTTCACCCCTTGGACTAGGTGGGTGAAATGTGTGGGTTATGCATACATATTGGTTGCATATGTGTTCCTTATGTTTGTGGCCTGTGTTCTCATTATGTATGCATGGTGGTGTCCAATTTTTTTTTGTCGCCATGTGGAAGATGATGGTAATTTTTCTTGGATATGTTCGTCATGAGTGCATGTCAGTTATGCATTTTTTTTGTACATTTATTGTCTAGTGAATGTATGCATGCATCGTCATGGTTATAATTGTCATGCATGAGGTCATGGTATGCAATTGGTATTGTCATGCATGGTAACTGGATAATGATTGAGATTATGTTTTTATATTTCTATGATTATGTTTATGCATGTATTGTGCCAATCTAGTTGATCTTGCAGATGAGATATCTTCCCCTGAACTATATTGAGGTATGTTGGTTATGTTTATATTTTGGTTTAGCATACATGGTATACTTACAGGAAGAAGATCAAAAATCACTAACAAGATGGTAGAATATAGTTCATGATATTCTCCCTATAGATCAGATGAGCAACATGGTGATGGACACTCTCCTCACATAAAAGACACATTAAGAAGTTTGAAGGTAAAAATAAAAAGTTGCAAAGAAGATAATGACAGAATCATTCAAGAATAGGAGAAAAAGAAGATGTTAATGGATTTATCCTTTGGAGTTTTTCAGATTTGCAGAGACATGGACCACTTAGGATCAGTCATGAGCAAGTGGACTGTTCTAATGGGGAATATGGTAACATGTCTTATGGTGGTCAGAGGTTGGATAGGGATGAAAAATATAGGATGGAACGTTCTTGGATATGCCTAATAGGAGAGGTGATGGACATAGGTTCTTTTCTATTTCTGGTTCTAACAAGCACCATGGTCATCATCATTACCATCCTTATAGGAGAAGTGACAGGGGATATTTTCTAGAGGAGTTCAAGAAAGTTAAGCCACCTATATTTGATGGATATTTGAATAAACTGGGAGATGCAGAGGCATGGTTACTTGGGATGAAGAATTTCTTTGAGATGCATGATTATATAGAGAACATGAAGGCCAAAATAGCTATTTTTAGACTCAAAGGGAAAGCATACATCTAGTGGGAAGATGCGAAGTGGGTTAGAGATAGTGGGAAAAAAGAGTTGAGTTGGCATGAATTCAAGAGTATTTTTAGGAAGAAATATTTGTCAGAGAGGTACAATGATAGTAAATCCAAGGAATTATATGAGCTAAAAATGGGATGGATGATGAATGGATAGTATACGACTAAGTTCTTGGAGTTGTTGAGGTATGTACCGTATCTTAAGGATGAGAAAGCCAAATTTCAGAGATTTATCAGTGGATTACCATTAACATTTAAAGATCAAATTGAGTATGATGAGCCTTAGTCAATTGAAGAAGTCATTGGGAAGTTGAAGCACTATTATGAGAAATCAAAGCGTAAGACAAAATTTCAGCAAGGTTGGAAGGGGAAAGAAAATACTAAAGGTAAATGGCAATCGAAGCGAACAAGACACTAGGATGTAGGTGAAAAAGAGAATGTTGTTCATTACAAGAAGTTTAATGGACTTCAGCTTGCAGGGTAGCAGAATAAAGGTGATGGTAAGGGACAGTTGCTGATCCAGGTGGATGTTGGTGGCCACCCACCTATCCCATTTGGACCCCAAAACTGTCTTTTTCAACTTTTTCAGTTCCTTATTTGTAGCACAATTTACTATTTTTAGCAGTTTTCAGGTCTTGAACTTTCGAAGCCATTTTGAGGTCCTAAATGACATTTTTTGGGAAATCTAGGGGCAACATGGGTCCATGGACCATGTTCCCCTTCCCAAAGTGATAGTGCTCGGATAGATCTTTCTAACGAGCTATCGTACGCGTCAAACGGAGATCGTATGCCAAAGTTACAACCCTAGGAAATTGATGTACCAATTTACCCAATCGGGGCCCACAATTGGGCGTTTCATCTTATAGGGTTAGGTTTTGGGATGTGAAGGGTTTTCCATTATTTCTCAACAATAAATAGGTCTTTGAGCCTCATTGTAACACAGTTCAGAGGCATGTAGCCACCACATCTCTTCTCAAAGATAAGCTACCATCGCCCTATCTGGTTTATTTCCATTACCGTTTGTAAGCATATTTCAGTATTTTACATTAATGAAATGAAGTATTATTTACGCTGCATATCTGTGTTTATGGTTATATTTGTAATTTGTTGTGTTCCTATTTAAATCCAGATCAGTGGTATCAGAGCGATCTGCTTTTTCTCTGTTTTTCTTTGCATGTCCCGAACGAGGTCGGGATATAAGGAGTTAGGGCTTGAACTGGTCGAACCTTTGCAAGACCAGCCTCGCAAATCCCGATAGCCTCCCATGGCGGATGAGAAGAAAGATGAGGGGGCAGGAGATCCGATCAAAATCTTGCTTGAAGAAGCCCTCGAGTGGCAAAGGAACGCAATGATGAATAGCTTTGCGCAGATCCTTCAGTGGCTACCCAGAAGCGACGCATTGGCTTCCAGTAGCTACTCTGGAAACACCACGAATTTTAAGGTACAAGTTAATTTTGAAATCCCCATATTCGAGGGTCAGATAGACGCAGATGCCATAGATAAATGGTTAAATCTGCTAGAGGGTTATTTTTCTATTCATGAATTCTCGAATTAGGAAAAGATTGTTTTCGCTCTTCTCAAAGCAGCCCCCCACGTCAAGGACTGGTGGGAAACATACTACGAGCAAAAGGATGAAAGTACAGGCTCACTGTTTTCAGCCGCACCCACTTTGAATGACTTCCGGGATTCCATCAAGGAGCAGTACTACCCTGTCAAAAGCTATGAGGACAAATACATCAAATGGACCACACTATGGCAGGGACGAGACTAAGATGTGCTAGAGTTCACAAACACTTTTCATACCCTTCGCATATAGTTGGGTATCAAATATTCTGAGCTACATCTAGTACTCAAATACCACGGCTGCCTACACAGATACATCCAAGAGAGATGGAGTTCTTGAATATCTCCTCACTCAGCACAACATACCAATACGCTGTCAAAATCGAGCAAAAGTTCAAACAGAAGAAGCGAGACTTTGGATCTGCAAAGCCGAAGCCCAAAGGACAAAGCCAAGGCGGGGTGACCTAAGACAACTCCTCGAAGCCACAAGAAAAGAACAACACCATGAAGCTGAAGAAGGACATAGGAAAGTGGTGTGACTTCCACAAGAGTCCCACTCATAACACAAGTGACTGTCGGACCAAGCAGTCGCTAGTGGCCGAGTTGAAGGCTTCTGAATCAGATGCATGTTCCGACCCTGAGCCAGAACCCGACAAGGGGAATGGCAAAGGGAAGCAGATCATAGATGGAGATCCCAGTGCCACTGTTGCCACAGCCAAGATCTAGAAGAATGAACCCAAAGATCCAAAGGAGGGGGAGCGTCTTTTCCATTCACAGATGTGGGTGAAGGGTTCGCCACTACAATTCATTGTCGACAATGGCAGCCAAAAGAACCTCATTTCAGCAGAGGCCGTGAAGTAGCTGGACATATCGACTACACCACACCCACAACCATACAGTATCGGGTGGCTTCACGAAGGACGAGATCTCAAAGTTCGCTAACAGTGCTGCCTTCCCTACAACATCAAGCCCTTCACCGATGAGGTATTGTGTGATGTTACACCTCTGGATGTTTTTGATGTACTATTAGGCCAACCATACTTGTGGAGGCGACATGCTGTGTATGAGTCAAGGCCTTGTGCTGTCATTATTTCTTTGGATAATTCATTATGCAGGATACCGGAGGTAGCCCCACCTACCACCACCTCTTTGATCACTGCCAAGAAAGGCAGCAAGCTCATCTCCCAGACTAGGAAAATCATTTTCTGTCTGGTTCACTCCCAAAGTAAGGGGAAGATCATTGCTTCATCCATGACCCTCGCAAAGGGTTCCTCCACGCAGTAGCAGCAGCAAAGGGATACGGACATGATAGAACACAGGAACAACTTCTCCTCACCCACAGGGGTACCACACAAGTTTCAGGTTGGTGACAAAGTTTGGTTACATCTGCAGAGAGAACGCCTTACCAGAACCCATTAGAAACCCAGACCATGCCAACATGGTCCTTACACCATTACTAAGGCTGCGGGAAATAATTATTTGGAGCACAACATTCCTCCATTCCTTCTCCTGCACCGAGTATTCAATGTGTACTAGCCTTGACCATGCTTCCCACCATTATTGGACACATCTGAGATTGCAGAACAGCTCACCAGGGATCAAGTTCAGCAAATGGAGGAACTCAACGCAATGGGGACCATTGCTTCCTAAGGGGGGAGGAATGATCCAGGTGGATGTTGGTGGCCACCCACCTATCCCATTTGGACCCCCACAACTATCTCTTTCAACTTTTCAGTTCCTTATTTGTAGCACAATTTACTATTTTTAGCAGTTTTTCGGGTCCAGAACTTCCGGAGCTGTTTTGAGGTCATAAACGACATTTTTTGGGAAATCTGGGGGCAACATGGGTCCATGGACCATGTTTCCCTCCCTAAAGTGGTAGTGCCTGGATAGATCTTTCTAGCCAGCTATCGTACGTGTCAAACGGAGATCATATGCCAAAGTTACGACCCCAGGAAATTGATGTACCAATTTACCCAAATGGGGCCCATAATTTGGTGTTTCATCTTCTAGGGTTAGGTTTTGGGATGTGAAGGGTTTTCCATTGTTTCTCAACAATAAATAGGCCTTCAAGCCTCATTGTAACACAGTTCAGAGGCATGTAGCCACCACATCTCTTCTCATAGATAAGCTACCATCGCCCTAGCTGGTTTATTTCCATTACTATTTGTAAGCATATTTCAGTATTTTACATTAATGAAATGAAGTATTATTTCCGCTGCATATCTGTGTTTATGGTTATCTCTGTAATTTGTTGCATTCCTATTTAAATCTGGATCAATTGCAGTATTGTGTATGTGGCAAGGAGCATCTCAAGAGAGATTCCCCACAGTATCATGGTTGTAGACCTCATATTTAGAGTGCACTGGAAGGGTAAATAGTTGGGGATATTGGGAAGAGCATTCCATGGATCTATGTAGCATTGGATAACAGGCAGGTGGATCACCAGACATCCATTATCAACATGGATGATAAGCTTTATGATCAAGTTGTCTCTATTGTGATTGACCATGTATCTAATGATAGTTATGTTAATATTAACCTGGTGCATAAGTGTGGTTTGAATAAATAAGTGCATGCATAATCTTGGTTAGTGTGGTTGGCTATAGGTAAAAGGAAAAGAGTTCATCATTGGATAAGATCTTGTGCATTTGAGTTCAATAGTATGCCTACATCAGCGTATTTGAATGTGCTTCCTTTGGGATCGTGTAGTATGCATTTGGGTATGGATTGGTTGTATCTTCATAGGACCAAGGTAGATTGTTATGACAAGGCCATTGAATGCTTGGATGACAATGGAGAACAAAGAATCTTGTAGGGTAAGAAGAAATCTACATCATCTAGAATGGTTACATATATGCAGGAAAAGCGCAGTCACAGAAAAGGTTGTGTGTTATTTTAAGTGCATATTTATAGTGATAGAGGTGAGAAAGTTGAGGATGTGGAGGTATTGAGAATGCGACTGGTTTTAAAGTAGTTTTAGGATGTATTTCCTGCAGATATTTCAGATTTTCTACCTCATAGGGAAGTGGACTTTTCTATTGAGTTGGTATCAGGGGAAACACCAGCATCAAAGGCACCATATAGGATGAACACACCATAGTTAGTAGATCTGAAGTTGTAGTTAAATCAAATGTTTGACAAGGGATACATTAGGCCAAGTTCATTTCCTTGGGGAACATCGATATTTTTTTTTAAGAAGGATGGTACTCCCAGCCTATGCCGTGATTACAAGAAATTGAACAAGGTATCCATCAAGAACAAGTATATGTTGTCAAGGATTGATGATTTGTTTGACCAGTTGAAGGGAGTAGAATTTTTCTTGAAGATGGATCTAAGATCAAGATACCATCAGGTACGCTTCAAAGAAGAGGATATTTAGAAGACTTCTTTCTGTATTAGGTATGGGCATTATGAGTTTGTTGTAGTTCCATTTGGTTTGGCTAATGCTCCATCTACTTTTATGTGTTTGATGAATAATGTGTTGCATTGTTATCTAGACAAGTTCGTCATTGTGTTCATTGATGATATATTGATATATTCTAAGAATGAGGAAGAGCATTCCGAACTTTTAGTAGCAATATTGAGGTTTCTAAGAGAGAATCAGTTGTATGCCAAGCTTAACAAACACATTTTATTTCATATAGAGGAACATTACTTGGGGCGTGTTGTTTCCAAGGAAGGCATAGCAGTGGATCCTAAAAAGATAAGAGCTATCATGGAATAGGCAACTCCTATGAATGTGGATGAGGTAAGGTTATTCATGGGGTAAGAAGGTTACTATAGGAGATTCATCATGAAATTCTCACGCATTGCATATCCTATTACATCATTGCAAAGAAAAGGTAAGGAGTTTGAATGGGCAAAGGAATGTGAAGAAAGTTTTACATAGCTGAAGTGGTTGTTGACAAATGCTCTAGTTCTTAAGATTGCATATCTGGATAAAGAGTTGTACAAATTCTTACAAAAGAGGACTTGGTGGAGTCCTTATGCAAGAAGGACAAGTAGTGTGATATGAATCAAGGAAATTGAATGAGCACGAGAAAAATTATGTTACACATGATCTTGATTTGGCAACAATCATTCATGCATTGAATATGTGGAGACATTATCTTCTTGGTAGGAGGTTTGTACTGACGAGTGATCACAGTGGATTGAGATACTTGTTTGACCAACTGAATCTAAATTCCAGGAAAGCTAGATGGTTGGCCACGATCAATGAGTTTGCTCTTGATATCAGGTACATTAAGGGAAAGGAAAATAGGGTTGCAGATGCCCTTAGCAGAAGAGTGCACGTGAATCACATAGCAGTTATGAGTTCTTATGGGACAGATCTACAAGATCAAATCTTATAGGCAGGTCAGCAAGATGACAAGTACATGGAGCTTAGGCATAAGTTACAATAGGGTACAGGTGAACAAGATGTGGATTATCGTCTTACAACATATGGTTTGATCAGATTTAGGGACAAGATCTATGTTTCAAACAACAATAAGCTCAAGAAGCTTATCCTGGGAGAATTTCATGCTAAGATGTATTCAAGTCACCTAGGATATCAGAATACATTAACACTGGTGAAGAAGTTCTATTATTTGTTGAATTTTAAGAATGAAGTGGCAGATTTTGTGGCAAGATGCTTGGATTTCCAACAGGTAAAAGAAGATTGTAAGCATCTAGGTGGATTACTACAACCAATTCCGATTCCATAATGGAAATGGGAGATCATTTCCATGGACTTGATTATAGGTTTACCATGGACATTTAGACAACATGATTCCATCATGGTTGTGGTCGACAAGTTGACTAAGGTAGCACACTTCATTTCAATGAAGTCTACGTATTCAGCTAGTGATGTAGCATAGGTATTCATCAAAGATATAGTGAGATTTCATGGTGTATCGAATAAGATCATGTCAAACAAAGATGCTAATTTCACTTCCAAGTTTTGGAAGGAGTTATTTACAGCTTTGGGTATAGAATTGGTCTTTAGCATAGCTTATCATCCATAGACATATGGACAAACAAAGAGGGTCAACTAATTCTGGAGGACATGTTGATAATGTAAGTCATGTATCAGTAACGAAAGTGGGAAGTGTATCTACCTCTATTTGAGCTTTCTTACAACAATGGGTATCATGAGTCACTAAGGATGAGTCCATTTGAGGCACTTTACGGGAAGAGTTGCAATACTCCCATTAGTTGGAATGATCTAGTGAATAGGGTGATGATAGGATTGGAAATGTTGGAAAAGATGGAATAGGAAATGAAAGTAATCAGGAAGAATCTAAAGGTAGCACAGGACAGGCAAAAACGTTATGCAAATCAGCGCAATTTGTTTATCGATTTTTAGGTTGGGGAACATGTGTACTTATGCATCAAAACTAAGAAGATCTCCTTGAGGATCTAGTCATGTGTAAAGTTAGCACCTCAGTATTGTGGGCCTTTCAAGATCTTTGAGAGGATTGGATCACTTGCCTATAGAATTGCACTACCTCCGACAGTGAAAGTCCATCATGTTTTCCATGTTTCATTTCTTAAAAGATATGTAAAGGATGTTGATCATGTTACTGATTGGTATGTATTATAGGTGGAGCCAGAAGGAGAATTCCAGCCAAAACCTCAGTGTATTTTGAATAGAAATATGCTCATGCTCTAGAATTCTGGAGAAATCGAATAGGTTAAAGTGCAGTGGAAGAACTTTGGGAGTGATGAAGCTATATGGGAGATGACTAATCAAATGTAGGCTATGTATCCTTCTCTATTAGCAATTTTTTCATTGTGAATATTGTATCGAGCTAAGTTATAAATCTCCATGGGCAGTGTGTTTTTCTTTTCAACGGTCTTGCTGGTTGTAGGTGTCATTGAACACCGAGGACGATGTTCCCCTAAGGGGGAGGGGTATATAAGATCCCTGGGTTAAAAAAACATGTAATAAATTTAGTAAAGGAAAAATAATATCAAGGTCATGGGACATGTATTCCAAGCTAAATGTTAGGCAAAATGTCCTAGTGTGGTTCTCCATTTGGTTTATTATGGCTAAGGGAAATTGCAAAGGAAATGACTAAGGATTTGGAAAGGTAAGAGGCATTAATTGGCATTTTATTTATGAAAATAATGGAAAATAGGAGAAAAGAAAGGTGAAAGGTCATAAGTTGCAACTGGGGAGGAATATGAAGGAAAATAATGTAAATTGAATAAAATAGAGGCCTCAATGATAAAAAGGCTTTTGAGGATAAGTTCAAAACCTTTTGTCAGTTTAGTTTTGGAGGTCTCTCTACTCTCTAATAATTCCACACACTTAAAGAATTCTTGGAGCACTCTAGCATTGGATGAAGGAAGGAAAAGGAAGGAAAAAAAGCCAAAGGGAAGCAAAGATCAAGTAAGGAAGAATGAGATCAAGCGGCTACATTAGGATCACTTGCAGGTATCAAGTTGCATGTATGATTTCCTTGCTAGTTTTGGCATGCATGATACATGCATGTGTGTTTTAGGTTCTCTTGTAGTCATTGGAATGGTTTTTTCTAGGTGTGATAGTGGTTCTCATCCTTGCTTTTCCCTTTCTGGATAGCCATGGTGTGATAGGGTTTCTCTTACTTGGTTGAGATGTATTGTTGGATGGTTTCAAAATTGAGTGGGGTTGTCTTAGGAAAAATCACAAGGCCTAGGAATCCCTTGATTGGTAATGGCAGGATACACGGTAATTCCTAGTTGTGGATACCCTCATTAGGCCTAGGAATCCCTCGATTAGTAATGACAGGATACACGGTAAATCCTAGAGGTGAATACCCTCATTGTGACTAGAAATCCATTGACCAGTAATGGAGGGATACAAGGTAAAGCTTAGAGGTCGTAGATGGACAAATTCTTCACGGTTTAGGTGGAGAGATCTGGAGGCATCCATGCTTTTTAGGTCCTAGAGATCCCTTGACCAGTATATGGTGGGATTGTGGTAAAGCATATAGTGTATGTTTATTTCTTGGGCTTAGGAATCCTAAGGAATCCTTTATTGGTTTTTTTGTGAGTCCCACATTCATGTTTGGAATATGGCACAGGGGTGATTGGCTTAAAGAAGGATTTGGTTTTGCCCAATTTATTATTGAGTGGTATGTGGAAGTTCTTGACTTTGTTGGATTTTCATATGTTAATAAGAGATCTTTTCCTCTTATGTTCCATGTGTAAATATACTTGTTAATATGTGGTTTTCATGGTTGTTATATCATTGTTATTTTGTTGGTTATATGCTAGTTATAAGCATGGTTTATGATAGAATTGAGTTATGGCTCTCATCTTGTTTTGTTTCATAAATGAAATTTTAATGAATGCATGACTTAATAGATAATAATATAACTATTGTGAGAGGCGATTAGACCTTCTAGACGAATCTCAGATAACTATGAAGTCCCAATGTTTAGATTTGTTGTTATGATCTATAGATTACATGTTCATGATGTGTTTAATGGAATGCCTGTCATGGTTGGTAGGGATCAGCTCAAGTCCTTGTTCAAGTGTTTGCATTAGTATCCTTATTTCATTGTTATTTATCAACTCTGGAAGTTTCATGAAGTTTTAGGAAGAGGTCTGAGTCCTAGCCTTGGAAAGGTGGCTCATAATTTGGTGTCCTTGACACACAACTGCCTGAAAAAAGCCATAGTCGTACAAATTCCTTGTTCTGGGAGTGACTCGAGGCTCTCATTCGCATCAAGGTCTTGTCATGTGGTGGGCAGGTTGCAGGTGTTAAGGATAATTTTTCAAAACCAGAAACGATTTCTTCAAGCTCGGGTGGAACTTCTTCTCAAGTTTCCTTTGGAATATCAGTCATCAACCTCTAATTTTAACAATTCTGCTAAAAACAACAGAACTATTAAATTTACCCGATATATGGCAAAGCTTCTATTTTTCCACAGAACCAAAAGTAAATAAAACCTAGTTTTATCACGTTCGTCATTCCACAAACCTTTAGCGCGTTAAACCTTCCCCGTAGATCTCATTCCTCAATCCGATAGTTATCGCTTTCCCTGCTGGAAAACTAGTTGGATGATCTCCACTGTTGATCAATTCTGCTTGATCCAATGGATGTCACATAATCTCGTGTGGGTTCTTGCCTGATCGATAACAAGCTGAGAGCATGCAAGAAAAACAGTTTTCCTGTGTTATGTGTCGGTCGCTAAGTGGAATCACGTGAATTTTCAAAATACAACTTACCACCTTGAGACCGCGCGAGAAATAGATTTCACCTACGAAGACCACTTTACCACTCTGTCTAACTCCTACGCTTGTTAGCACACGATGACCATTAGATCTATTTGATCTATCGATCAGACAGTTTAGATCTTTTCCTGGGTTTCTCACGAATTTATCAGGTTTTCCTAATTCCACCAAGGTTTTAGCACTTCCGCCAAGTTTAATCTGTCTCTAAGTTATATTCAAGATATCACTAACTAAACCCTATGGTTTTTAAATACATTCAAATTATTTAAATGCACGGTGTATGAAGATTTAAACGTGATAACACAAGATTCTACAAAACTCTAATTCTAAAGGCTAAACTAGAAATCAACAACACTCAGAAATATTTCGAAGGAACTTCAAGCCTCCGGATTTGACCATTCATGCACAGAATACACAGAGATACAGAGAGATTCCAAATTTTACAGTCCAATCCTCCACAGCCAAATCCCATTACACTAGTTCAAAACTTACATAAATACCTGTACATACAACAGCCATATCCTAAATCAATGGATCGAAACTTCCTAATCCTATCTAATCTACATGATATTCTCCTCGAGAATCTCAACTAAGCCTAACTACTTGAATTTATTACAAGATAATTCAATCCGTGAATTCTAGCTCTAATCCTATCTAGAAAGCTTCCTAAAGTGATAGCTAAAGGATCCCATTCCTTTGCTTGTAAACTTTTTTTTGTATTTTTGGAATAAAATTCAAATCCTTTTGTCTTCAAGCCTCATGCTCTTGCATCAGACTCTTGAGAAAAAATTTCTTCATGGGCTCTTGTCCATGAGTTCTTCTATAGAACTACCCAACTTTTGTAGCATGTCATCTATTATCCGGGTAGCATTAGCAATTGGTTGATCTTTCCACTTGACCAAATACTGAAAAATACTCCTGTCCTCTTACTCTTTTAAACACTCTCTTGTCTAAAATCTAGTATGGCTGCAATGACTTTGTTGTAGGTTAACTGTTTTACCCAATCAACCTCTTGTTCTTCCTTGTCTTTTGTTGTATCATCTGCATTTCCACTTTCATACATGTACAAATCAGTAACATTGAAAATTGGAGATATTCCAATATCAGGGGGTAATTCAATTTCATATGCATTTGCAGAAAATTTCCTTAAGACTTTGCATGGTCCAATTTTCTTAAATTTTAACTTGTTGTACTCCCTTTTTGGAAATATTTCCTTCCTCAGGTGTGCTAAAACCAAATCTTCAACTTCAAAATTAACTTCTCTCTTCTTCAAATCTTCTCTTCTCTTGTACTTTATGTTGCTATCCTGTAACTGTTGTTTTACATGTTCATGTATTGCTTGAATCTCTTAAGAAAAATATTCTCCCTCAGAACTTCTCATTTCTCCTTTTCCCAAGTCTCTTAATTCAGACACTCCTCTTAGGTGCATTCCATAAACTATATGGAATGGACTCTGCCCTATACTCCTATTAGGAGAATCATTATAATCATATTCAGCCTGTGCCAAAATTTGATCCCACTATTTTGGATGTTCACCTACAAGACTTCTCAAAATATTACCTAAGCTTCCATTTACAACTTCAGTCTGTCCATCAGTCTGAGGATGATAAGCTGAACTGAAACTCAGTTTAGTACCAAGTTTCTTCCACAAGGTCCTCCAGAAATGACCAAAAAATCTGGTGTCTTTGTCTGAAACAATGCTCTTAGGTAACCCATGCAACCTTACAATCTCCTTAAAAAACAGATTAGCAATGTGAGTAGCATCACTGGTTTTATAACATGGAATAAAATGTGCCATTTTAGAAAATCTGTCAGGTAAAACATAAATTGAATCATTTCCTCTTTGATTTTTTGGTAAACCCAAAACAAAATCCATACTTACCATATCCCAAGGTCTATCTGGAATAGGTAATGGAACATACAAACCTGTGTTTTGACTCCTTCCCTTTGCATACTGAGAGACTTTACAATTCTTCACATACAAGTCCACTTTATATCTCATCTTCCGCTAGAAATAAAACTGATTCAACTAATCATAAGTCTTGTCTGCACCAAAATGTCCTCCAAGTCCACCACTATGCTTCTCCTTGATTAAATTTTCCCTCATAGAACAATTTTGTATGCACAACTGATTTCTTTTAAACAACAATCCTTCTTGCAAGAAAAAATCCAGCCACTTACTTTTGTGTAACAAAACAGGATTTTTAGAAGCTTCAATGCCTCTTTAAAATATAAATCTTTCTCATATAATTCCTTAAGAAAATCAAAACCAAACACTTGAATTTGACTTTCCTGAACTAAAATACTTTTTTTGCTTAAGTCATTTTCTACCTTGTTTGATTGGCCATTTATATGTTTTAATACAAAATTAAAACTTTGAAGATATTCTACCCATTTTGCATGTTTTTGACTAACCTTTGGCTGTTGCATAATGTACTGCAATGCATGGTTGTCTAAATAAATTATAAACTCCTTAGACATCAAGTAATGTCTCCACTTTTTCAATGACTACACAACTGCATAAAATTCCTTATCATAAGAAGAATATTTTTTCTTTGATTCATTCATTTTTTCAATGAAATAAGCTACAGGTCTATCCTTCTGACTTAAAACACCGGCAATGGCTTCTCCACTAGCATCACATTTCACATGAAAAGGTTTATTAAAATCAGGTAGAATTAAAATAGGTTCCTCAGTGATCTTCCTTTTCAACAGTTGGAAGTTCTTTGCTACTTCAACAGTCCATTTAAAAGGATTTTTATCCTTATTTATAGTGTCAACAATAGAAGCATTGATTTTACTAAAATTCCTTATGAATTTTCTATAAAAAAAATAGCAAGACCATGAAAACTTCTTACCTCAAAAACACATTCGATGAAGGCCACTCTATGATTTCCTTTATCTTCTCTGGATCCATATTTAATCCATCAGCAGAAACAACAAACCCCAAATATACCAACTCTTCCTTCATGAATGAACATTTCTTTAAATTTAGCAGTAACTTTTCTTGTTGCAACTTCTGTAAGACATAATTAAGATGTTTCATATGTTCCTCTTTAGATCTAATGTAAACTAATATATCATCCAGATATACTATACAAATTTACCAATAAATTATTTCAACACTTCATTCATAAGCCTCATAAATGTACTAGGAGCATTTGATAACACAAAAGGCATTACCATCCATTCATACTATCCTTCATTTTTTTTAAAAGCAGTTTTCCATTCATCTCCTTCTCTAGTCCTTATTTGATGATAACCACTTTTAAATCCAGCTTTGTAAAATATCTTGTTCCACTTAAACAATCCATAAAATCCTTAATTCTAGGTAAAGGAAATCTATACCTGATTGTTATTTTGTTGATTGCTCTTGAATCAGTGCACATTCTCCAGCCTCCATCTTTCTTTGGACTCAACATTGTTGGCACTGCACAAGGACTCAAACTCTCTCTAATCATTCCTTTATCTAACAGTTCCTGAACTTGGTTTCTGATTTCTTCATTTTCTGTGGGAGTCATCTTGTAAGCTGCTTTATTTGGTAGATTTGCTCTTGGAATCAAATCTATATGATGGCTGATTTTTCCAATGGGTGGTAACTCATTAGGAAAATCATCTACAATGATATCACAATAGTTTTCCAGCATCTCTTGAATTTAGATTGGAAAATCAGAAATTTTAATGGAAGTAATTATTACCTTGGGTTTGCAAATCAATGCAAAAGTTACCTCATCCTCTTCAATCTGCTGCAAGTATTATTTTCCACTCAGAAATAGATTCTTTGGATCAGATTTTCTTGATGCATCCTCTTCTTCCATAGGCAGCAATGTATGATTGATACCATCTTTACCAAATTTGTATGTGTTATTTTTCCCATCATGCATGGCTCCTCTATCATACTGCGAAGGTCTTCCCAGCAATATGTGACACACATCCATAGGCATCACATCACACATAATTTTGTCTTTGTATCTGCCCAACTACAACTCCACTTCACACTGTTCATTCACTAACAACTAATGTCCTTTTTGAAGCCATGACACCTTGTAAGGTGTTTGATGTCTCTTTGTCCTTAATTTCAACTTCTCCACCACTTTTGTAGAGACCAAATTATCAGTTTTTCCACTATCAATTATCATTTGATAGCATTTCCCTTGAACCTTACACACAGTCCTAAACAAATTCTTTCTCTGTGCTGGTTCATCAACTTCCTTTGCTAGCTTTAACAAAACTTTGTTAACTACCAAAGATTCCCCTTTCTTTGGTACATTTTCTTCTTTTGGCACCTTTACTGCTTCTTCTTTAGTCTAAGAAAAAACTACATTTCTCTAATTTGTTCTTGCATTTTTTGGGCACTCATAGGCTCTGTGTCTCAGCTTATTACATTTGTAACACCTGATTTCTCTTCCTCTGCCTCTGCCTCCTCTTCCTCTAAAAAAATCCTTCTGCCACTTGCATCACCTTCTGTGGGTGTATGCTGATTTGAGCTGCTACTAGCTTCATCTCAAGGTGTTGTAGATCTTCCTCTACCACCTTGACTTCCTCTTCCTCAGAAAGTACCTCTACTTTGGCATATTTCTTCCTCATGGACTTTTCTTCAGCCTTCAATACCATCTGATAACCCTCTTCCCTTATTTTAGGAGACAACAAACTTATCTCATCTTGGATCTCCATTCTGAGACCATTTATGTATCTTGCAACCTTTTCATCTGTATCTTGAACTTGTCCAGCTCTTATACTCACTTTGTAAAATTCCTCTGTGTATTCTTTCACTGTCAAAGACCTCTGTCTAAGGTTCTGCATCTGTCTATATAAAGAAAGTTGATAATCACTTGACAAAAACTTACCTCTCAACTTTGCCACCATCCTATTCCAATTTTTAATTGGCTGCTTACTAAGGATCCTTCTTTCTGCCTACACTCCATGCCACCAAAGTGTTTCATGTCCTTTCAATTTTTTAACAGCAAATTTCACTCTCTTTCCTTATTCCATTTCTTCATAATCAAAGAATTTATCTACGTCATTAATCCATTCTATCAATTCCTCAGGGTTTAAACCTCCTATATAAACTGAAACCTCAATTCTGGGTTTAGAAATGGATCCAAACACTGATTTAAAGAATCTCATTTCAGGAGTAACTTTTGTAGGTTCCTCTTCTTCTACAGCTTCAACTTTAGGCTCACTAACATCTCCATCTCTTTGATTTCCCATTTCCACTGCTTCTAATCTACCTTGCATCTATTGCATAGCTTCCAACACTTCAACATTTGCAACTGGTCTTCCTCTTCTTAGACCACCACCACGTCTTCCTCCAACTCTGAAATCCATGTTGGATTTCTTTTTCTGATCTTTGAGATCCTACACAGTGTCCATAGGTTGCTCTGATACCGCTAAAGGTGGGTTGGTTGCAGGTGTTAAGGATAATTGTTCAAAACCAGAAATGATTTCTTCAAGCTTAGGTGGAACTTCTTCTCGGGTTTCCTTTAGAGTATCAGTCATCAACCTCCAATTTTAGCTATTCTACTTAAAATAGCAGAACTATTAAATTTACCCAATATATGGCAAACCTTCTATTTTTCCACGGAACCAAAAGTAAATAAAACCCAGTTTATAACCTTATCGCGTCCGTCATTCCACAAAACTTTAGTGCATTAAACCCCTGCCGTCAATCTCATTCCTCAATCCCATGGTTATCGCTTTCCCCACTCGCAAACTAGCTGGATGATCTCCATCATTGATCAATCCTGCTTGATCCAATAGTTTTTGTGTAATCTCGCGTGGATTCTTGCACGATGGATAACAAGCCGAGAGCACACGAGAAAAGAAATTTTCCTGTGCTACGTGTCAGCCGCTAAGTGGAATCACATGAATTTTCAAAATACAACTTACCACCGTGAGACCACACAAGAAACAAGTTTCACCTACGAATACTGCTTTACACTCTATTTAATGCCTATGCTTATTGGCACACGATGACCGTTAGATCTATTGGATTTGTGGATCATAAGGTTCAGATCTTTTTCTTGGTTTCTCGCGATTTTTTTAGGTTTTCCTCATTTCGCCAAGGTTTTCGCACTTCCACCAAGTTTAATTTGTCTCTGAGTTATATTAAGGATATCACTAACTAAACCCTGTGGTTTTGAAATACACTCAAATTATTTAAATGTGCAGTGTATGAAGATTTAAACGCGATAACACAAGATTATACAAAACTCTAATTCTAAAGGCCAAACTAGAAATCAAAAACACTCAGAAATATTTCAAAGGAACTTCAAACCTCCGGATTTGACCATTCATGCATAGAATACACAAAGATATAGAGAGATTCCAAATTTTAAAGTCCAATCCTCCACAACCAAATCCCATTGCACTAGTTCAAAACTTACATAAATACATGTACATACAACAACCAGATCCTAAATCAATGGATCGAAACTACCTAATCATATCTAATCTGCATGTTATTCTCCTCGATAATCTCAACTAAGCCTAACTACTTGAATTTATTACAAGATAATTCAATCCATGAATTCTAGCTCTAATCCTAACTAGAAATCTTTGTAAAGTGACAGCTAAAGGATCCCACTCCTTTGCTTGTAAACTTTTTTTGTATTTTTGGAATAAAATTCGAAGCCTTCTTTCTTCAAGCCTCATGCTCCTGCATCATCATGGGAGTGACTAGGGGTCCAGTTCAATCAAAAGGCAGGTTAACTCAGGCGTTGGGCACATGGAGTGGTTGGATAGCCTCTGGGCTTCTTGTAGCTCCTGAGGAAGGTTAGTTTTATTTTGGTTTGTGAATTCCACTTCCTTAACTATAATTAGGGAGTTGAATAATATCATACTAACTCTTCATCACATGTTTACCCTGGTGGAGTTGTTAGCTTGGGCAAATGTGGGAGGAAGGTGTTGCAAAGCAATCTTGATACCTTAACAAATCATTGTTCCATGTAATTTTTTCTACTACATCAGGGTCCTCCTATGATTTTTGAGTGATATTTCATATCTTCTCATCTTGTTTCCATTCTATAATTTCTTATTCCACCCAGTTATATTGTGGAATGGAAATAGCACATAGTAAATCATTTGTGTCTTCCTCTTTCCTTGAGAGTGCATCTACCATAATATTTTTCTTTCCCTTTCATGTATAATTTCAAATTCATAACCAAATATCTTTGTGAACCATTTTTGTTTCTCTTCTAAAGATAGTCTTTGATCCAAGAAGTAATTTATACTATCATGATCCATTTTGTACTTTGAAGTGCCTTCATATTAGGTATGGATGTCAATTCTTAACTGTATGTGTTATTTCTAGCAATTTTTTTTCATAAATGGGTCTAAGTAAGTTCTTTCCTTTAATTTCACTATTATTAAAGGAAAGGGGCCTTCTTTCCTACATCAAAATTAAACCAATTCCATGACTTCAAGCATCACATGTGACAATGAATATTTTTGTGAAGTTAGGTGTCACCAAGATGGAAGTTGTACACATAGTGTCTTTAAGTTTTTCAAATGCTTTTTTTGCTTCTTCAGTCCAAGAAAATGCTTCCTTATTTAATAATTTTGTTAGATGTGCTTCTATTTGACCATAATTCTTTATTATCCTAAGAATCCTTTGATTTTCTTCAATTTATTTGGATTGGCCATTCCCTCGTAGCTTTGATTTTGTTAGGATCCACCTTGATAACAATGTGATAAATATGACCCAAATGTTCCACTTCTTAAAACCTAAAGGCACATTTTGAAGGATTTTCATATATTTTTTTCTCTTCCAATAATGTTAATACTTTGTAAATATGTTCTACATGCTCTTCCCAAGATCTATTGGAAATTAGTGTGTCTTCAAAAACACTAGCACAAGTTTTCTAAGAAAGGGTTTGAAAATCAAATTCATCAAACTTAGAAATGTTGAAGGTAGTCAAAATGGAAAAACAAAAGAATCATAATGACCTTCTTGTGTTCTAAAGGTTGTTTTGGGAATTTCATATTGCCTTATTATGATTTGGTTATATCTAGAATGAATATCCAACTTAGTAAAGGAAATCTCTCCATGAAATTTGATGATCCCCAAAAATGGACAATTATTTGGGCTCATTCAACCTCCTAATTTGACTTAATCCACCATTCTCATTAGTTTATTGCATGTTTTTGATTATATTTATGTTAATAGAGTGAATTTGGTTAGTCATTATGCCAACAAGTCTAATGGGTGCTTTGTGTAGCCTTTTTGGTCAATTTGGAGACAAAATTGAAGGTCTTAATGAGCACTTGGCAGCCAAATTCGTGGGAAGACAAGGGAGAGGATTTGTAGGAAGGTGTCCCCTTCATTTATGGGCCCTTACCTCGAATTCTCCACCATCATCTCGGAGTTCAAGGGCCACCGAATCAATCAGCACAAGGGCAGCCAAGCAAGTCAAGTAGGACTGCTGTTAACTCCAAGTTTTGGGCAGCCGAGTCCCTAAAGTTTAGGAGGACTGTTGGGTCCTCAATTTGTATAAATAAGAAGGCTTAGGGCCTCATTTTGTTTAGCCAAGGGATATTAGCTAGTTAGCCAGTAGATAGTTAGCTAGTGGTTAGTCATTTTGTAGCCAATATTTAGCTAGTTTATAGTTCGATTTCGATGCAATAGATTAGCTTTGCTTTCAGCTCATTTGCAAGTTCTTCTTGTGGACAGTTTTGATGTAACTTTTCATTTCTTGATCAATAAAGATGAATCCAGCTTTGCACCAGCTCAAAATATCTCTTGGGAGGTTGTAGCTCTTGGGGTTGGGCCCATCTCAAGCGCCCAGTACCTCCTTCGTTTATCTTTATGTGTTTGCTACGTTCTTAAAATAAAATCTACTATTTAGATTTAGATCTTGCTTCGTTATTTAGATTTCTTTTGATGGTTAAAGAAGTTGTTTATGTTTAGAATATATTGGTAGGATAATAACAGGAAAAAGCTCCAAAAAAGGGTCAGCGAACGCTTTTAGTTTCACCTCTTCCTTATTGGATCAGGGGCTGGAGTTGAAGTAACCATGCTGTCCCAAACAAAAACACTTTCTTTGCTTCACCATGCAATCATTAGTGTTTGAATCTCGTTCGTAGAACTTGATATTAGTTTGGATGCATGCTTAGGTTTATGATCACTCAGTTTCATAGTTGTTTCACATGGTTTCACTGCAAATAAACTTCTGTTCATTTCCTTTTGCTGTTAGGTCAGATTAGAGTGAAGTAACTAGGTCATAGGTTTTATAACTAGATCTTTGTTTTCTTGAATGGCTTTGTTTGGTCAGTTTGAAAACCCACTTGCAGAGTACATGTTATCCTTCCTTACCTACCCATACTCCATCCAACCTACCTGCTTCGCCCTTCACTTATAACCCTTACCTTACATTTGCCTCGTCCGCTTACTTTGCCATGATTCTCATCTTCTTGTGCAACATCGCTTCATCCATCCTTGAACAAATCCAATCGCTCCTTAGCCTCATCCACCAAGCCCTAGACCTCTTCACACCCCTATTTCACCTCCATACTCATTCCTCCATCTTTTTCCCTCCATCCATTCTCCAAAATCCTCTTTTTCAGAATATCCTGTAGAAATCTCTGAACATCCTGTAGAACCCCTGCAGACTTCCTGTAGAAGCTCAAAAATGAGGTTTCTTGATAGCCAAACTTTGTGAAACTCTTTGGAAGGGTGTTAGGGACTCCTTAGACCCTCTCTGAACCTTCCCGACCTCTTCCAAGCATTTCTCCTCCTTGATCCACCTCTGCACAGTGAAAAGCTAGTTAAAAGCACATGCATGATAATTCTAATAACTTAATCAAAAATACAAAAAGATGTTTTCTTCAGATAGTGATAACTTAGACACATGCATTTTACCTTCTTAGAATTAATGGCATCTCTTTCGGTAGTTTGCATGCTCTCCTTTGCATCGGTAGGACTAGCTGGTAGAATTAGGGTTTGCTAGGGTTTGTGTTTCTTTTTGGCTTTCAGTTTCTTTCCGCAAGTAGATTAGCTTCCTTTGAGTTAGCTTTCGTCCATCAGTTAAAAAGCTTCTTCTAAGAGCTCATAGAAGTTGGCTTGAGCCCCTAGCGGACTTGTGCCAGCTGACCAAGTGACAGCTGCAGCAAGAGCTAGTACTTGTGCATACAGCACCGTCGCTTCCAAGTTTGTTACAAACTACCGGGTTGATAAAATTAGAGAAGGAAGCTCCAGGAGTTGTAGCATTATTGCTACAATACGGGAGCCCACCATCTTTTTGGCGCCGTTGCCGGGGAAGCGTCAGAGTATTGGTGATTGTCGCTTTTCTTCTATTTTCCACTACAATCTTCTGCTAAGTAGTTTATTTCATTTCCATTATGCAATTTCGTTTATGCAAAAGTAGATTAGCATTTCCCGCTTTCATAGATTAGCATTTCAATTCCGCAATTTCATTTTTGCAAGCGTAGATTAGCATTTCAATTCCGCAAGCGTAGCCTAGCATTTCATTCCTGCAATTTCATTTGAGCAAAATAGATTAGTCCTTTCCTGCTTTCATTTCAATTCCGCATTTTCATTTTAGCAAGATAGTTAGTTGCAGTTCAATCTATTTCAGTTTTGCAGGTAGAAGTAGAAAAAAAGAAAAAAACAACCAAAAAGATTTCATTTCATGCCTTGTAGGAGTAGAGATAAGTTAGAAAAATGATTGCACAGCACCCCCACTGCTTCACACAGCCAACATTCTCTCTTCTTCGATGGCTGTGATTAAAGAACCCCTGGGTGGACATCAAGGCATATTTAAAGAACCTCTAGGGAAGAAGAAGAAGAAACCATTCCTCTGGAGCAAATGGCTACAAGCAGAAATGTTGGGAGCAGTCCCTTGTCCAAAGACGAATTTGAAGATCAGATAGAAGATTTCAAGAGTGATATGAGGCAGTTTCTTGCCATGCAATTGGATACCCTGTGGATCCAAAAGAAGCAAGAGGAAGCCAAGAGGGCTTTGGTCATTTTTTGTCCCAGGTGCACTAGAAAGCATCCTAGGAATGAATGTCCAATGCACTCCCTAGAAGTGTGTTTCATCTGTGAAGAATACCATCCTACAAATCAGTGCCCTTCCTTGCCTGGACTTAAAGTTTCATATCAGAGAGCCAAAGGAGCCACTAAACCACTCCATTATATGAACCAAAGGAGGCCGCATGGACCTAGATCTTACCAGCAGGAACTGCAAGGGACATCCGAGACCTATTATGACCCCTATCAAGCCACTTTCATGCCTTCTTGGGGTCCCCTTGCTCATCCTTCCTGGTCTACACCTCCTCCTTGGTCATATTCTCCTTGTTCCTTCACAGATCCATATTATGCCCAACCAGTTGCTCATTCATTTCACTCTTATGCTCAGCCACAGCCTCAGTGGAATGCACCTCATCAGGAGAAGACGCCCCAATACAACACTCCTCCCGCTTCTTTCCCTCCACCACCTGCTCATCCACAACCATCACCTCCTGCTCCACCAAGGCAACCCCAAATGCCTGCTCAACCACAACCCCATCCGCATCCATCTCAAATACACACCTCCACTCAACTACCCGTACCACCATTTCCAAAACCATACCATGGAGTAGCTCAACCCAATTGCAAAGCTGAGGCACAACATATCCAAATGACTCCTCTTGAGCTCAATGATCTTCACCATAGCTCAGGAAAAGCATTGCAAAAAAGAGATCATCTTGAAAGCATTGAAGGATCACACCCAACAAAAGAAGATTCAAAAGAGGAGATCAAAGAACCATGGGCTGCACTTGATGAAGAGAAGAGATTAGAATCAGAGATCGAGAAAGCTTCCTCATGGTTACCATCAAATCTTCCATGTATTCAAGAGAAAGATCAGCAAAAAGAGGAAGATGAGAAATTCATGTTGGAAGGTGACATGAAACATGATCTAGATCAGCAAAAGAACCAAGGATATCAGAGCTATATTGAGATATGGTTTCAGACGGTCACTAAGTTGCAGCGGTACTCTCTTCCTCAGCTTTGTTTGATCCCTTCAAGGTCAGATCATTTGGTCCCTGAGATATGGATACCTATCCAAGCATGCATTTTGAGCCTCCACATCATTTTGTCTCTAATCTCGATGTGCACATGGCTCCATTGGAAGTATTCTTATACTTGAGAATGATTTTGTTTTTCAAGTAGGGTAGGGTAGAAAAAAGAAAAAAAAAGAAAAAAAGAGAAAAAAGAAAAAGAAAAAAAATGAAAAAAGAGGAAAATAGAAATCTAAGGTGAAAACCTCCTCGGAGGCGCCTTAGATTGGCTCATTGATTGAAAACCTCCATGAGGCAGTCAATGGGTTGGAAAAAAAAGAGAAAACAAAAGGGAATAAGATCTTTGGGTGAAAACCTCCCTTGGAGGCGCCCAAGGCAGGCAATTAGGGTGAAAACCTCCATGAGGTGCCCTAGTTGTTTTTCAAAAAAAAAAAAAAAAAAAGAGAAAAAGAAAAAGAAAAAGAAAACTAATTCCATTGGCTAATTGCAGGTTGCAAGAAGGACATTTCATGACAGGAGGAGCACTCAAATCAAGGTTTAAGGAATTTTTCTTGTGCCTTCTACAGGAAGCTCTGTATTTCTACAAGAAACATCCTGTAGAACCTTTGGACGAACCAAATTCAAGTCTAAAATGGAATCTGATGGTGGGAATCTGTTGATTAGGCCTACAAGCACTTGTGTGTCCATCCCTTGCCTTTCTCCATCATTTTTTCCACCTCATTGTGCTTCTCATTGTGCTTCTACAGGAACTTCCTGTAGAAATTGTGGGAAACAAGACATGGATTTCAAAAAGTGGTTTGGCGAACATGGTAGCTTCCTCAAGGGTTCAGAAACCCTCATGCAATCTTCCAACTCCTCCATCATCTCCATACCTGCATCACAACCCAAGCTCAGTTTTTCCTTCCATGCAAACACTTGCAAAAGGCCTTGAAGCAAAAATACCTAGAACACCATAACTGGAAAACCACGCATCCATTTGACAAACCATTTTATGGGGAATTGTACAAGGGTGATGACAACATGCCTGAGCAGTTTCATGTCGTTCCGGTGCACGGTTTCCAAGAAATCAGCCTCCATTGCCATCAGCCATTTTTACGTTTTCTCCATAACCGTGCATCCGTTTCAAAACCTGTTTCATGGGGATATGCATATGAGTGATGGTAACCTACCCAAGACGTTTCAGCCGATTCCGATGCACGGTTTCCGAGAAATCGATCTCTGAAATCTTCAGCCATTTTCCATTTTTCTCGAAATCCGTGCATCCATTGATCACGATTTTTCTATGGGAGATGCATAATGATGATAGAAACATGCTCAGCAAGTTTCAGATCAATCCGCTTTACCGTTTGGGAGAAATGGCGAAAACAAGTTCTGGTTCTGTGACATTGTAGCAGCAGCAGCTTGAAGGTGCAGATTTGAACGTGGAAACAAATGCATGCAGCTTAGATCTGGTCAGAGGACACCTACGCAAGGAAAAAAAATCAAAAATCATCAGCCAAGCCCTCATGCAACCAAAGGATCCAAGCATGCAGCAGCAGAACATGAGCATGCAGCAGCAGAAAGCTTCACAAGCAGTCGTTTGACTTCAGGTACATGACTAAACCTTGTTCATCTATTGCATGAATCTAGTCTAAGCATTGCATGAACGAATGGAATGGTGAAATTAAGCCATGAATGTAGCAAGACACCCAGTTCTCTAGCACTCACGAGAAAGTCACGCAGCATGCATGGGTCAGTCATGCATGTGAAATTTAAAAAAACACGGATAGTGTGGGTAGTCTAAACTCCAGTGCAACTGATGGATGAGATTACAGGCAGAGAACACACAGTTAACCACTGTAGTTCATGATAGAACAACAGTTGCATGGGCCAGCACACGTCTTTGCCACCTCGCTCCAAAACAATCACGCAGAAATTAATGAGCGCTCAGCTGAAATTCATAAACTGTTAGTCAACTTGCACTTGCATCATGTTAAACTGAAGTATACATCCTCTGCTTCCACAATCAGCTTAACCTATCATCCTTCGTTGATTTTTTGGCCTGTTCAAAATTCTTCCGCATACCAAGATCGTGCAGAGGCGCAGAGACATCCTATGGCATCCGGCTAGCATTCTACAGGAAGACGTTTTACAGGAAAATACAGCAGAGTCTTCCAGGGCAGAGTAAGCTGCTTGGTTTTCAGGAGGAACTGGAGTGGAGCTCTCTGATGAGATTTGTGTTTGCGCTCGCTTCTCATACACCTCAATCTCAATCTGAAGCTGTTCCCAATAGGAACTGATCTCTCCTTCATCTCTCAGCTGGAGGAGGCTAAAAATATCACCAAGTTGCAGAGTTGGGGGAGGCTTATAATAACGAGACATCCACATCTGTTTTGGGTCCATCTGAGTCCTACACAGTATAGACAAGTACCCAGACGATGCTCAGGTCTGGAAACCAATTGGGTCTTCCGAATATTGATCAGATCTGATTTTTCAAGCCCTCTTCAGCTATGGCCGAAACACAAACATGGACGAGGCGGGGCGGTAATCCAAAGCTGGAACAAGAAGTTATTGACATACCTCCAACTCCAACAGGAGAAGGAAAATATGGTGCATTTCCTCTGTCCCGGACTATTACAACAGCTCTCATTATTGCAGCTTGGTACTCTTCCAATATTGGTGTGCTATTGCTTAACAAATGCCTACTTAGTTTTTTGGATGCAGATACCCAATATTCCTCACAATGTTGCACATGTGTGCCTGTTCATTTTATGGTTTTCTGGCAATTTCATGGTTAGAGATTGTACCAATGCAGTTCATCGTCTCCAGGAGACAGTTTCTTGAGATATTGGCACTGAGCTTCATTTTCTCCTTCTCGGTTGTTTGTGGCAATATTTCTCTGCGCTATTTGCCAGTCTCCTTCAATCAAGCTATTGGGGCAACAACTCCCTTCTTCACAGCAATATTTTGCATTTATAATAACATGTAAGAGGGAGTCTTCTGTGGTTTATATGGCCTTGGTGCCTGTGGTATTTGGCATTGTTATTGCAAGCAACAGTGAGCCATTATTCCACCTTTTTGGCTTTTTGGTTTGCCTAGGATCAACTGCTGCCAGAGCATTGAAATCAGTTGTTCAGGGGCTCCTGCTTACCTCTGAGGCAGAGAAGCTTCACTCTATGAATTTGCTCATGTACATGGCACCAATTTCTGCTCTGTTATTGCTTCCTGTTACTCTTTTTGTGGAGGGTAATGTATTAGCTATTGCTATTGAAAAAGCCAGAGAAAACACCTTTATCATATTCCTGTTGCTTGGAAACGTGACCATGGCTTATCTTGTGAATTTAACCAACTTCCTTGTTACAAAACATACGAGTGCCCTCACATTGCAGGTTTTAGGAAATGCCAAGGCCACAAGTACCAGCCTCTGCACCACCACCAATTTGTTTCTCAGCATATCCATCAGGCCTATCAGCATATTGATGAGCCTCGTCATTGGGTTTTTGGGAGAAAATCATGGCAATTTTGGCTAATTAAGAGCAGGAACTTGAATGAGACAAGGAGGAGAGATTATAGGAGATAGATCCTCCTCATTAAATCCTCACTCATTCAAATATTAATTAATCAAATCACACTAGCTCAGAGTCGCAAGCAGCACAGTTCAAGGAGAAGGCACCCCCAGCCAAGCAAGCAAAATCAGAGAAAATTGGTTCTACAGGAAGTTAGCAGACTGTTTCTACAGGAAGCCAGCGAACTGTTTCTACAGGAAGTTTGGAGAGAGGGCAGCAGAAGGAGGAATCGGCCGAGATGTTAGCCAAAGAAGCCACCAGGGCCATCAAAGATGAGGAGAGAGATTGGTTGCTCAAAGGATGAGCAACACTTTCAGTAGGGGGTGATGATGAGCCCCAAAAATGGACAATTATTTGGGCTCATTCAACCTCCTAATTTGACTTAATCCACCATTCTCATTAGTTTATTGCATGTTTTTGATTATATTTATGTTAATAGAGTGAATTTGGTTAGTCATTATGCCAACAAGTCTAATGGGTGCTTTGTGTAGCCTTTTTGGTCAATTTGGAGACAAAATTGAAGGTCTTAATGAGCACTTGGCAGCCAAATTCGTGGGAAGACAAGGGAGAGGATTTGTAGGAAGGTGTCCCCTTCATTTATGGGCCCTTACCTCGAGTTCTCCACCATCAGCTCGGAGTTCAAGGGCCACCGAATCAATCAGCACAAGGGCAGCCAAGCAAGTCAAGTAGGATTGTTGTTAACTCCAAGTTTTGGGCAGTCGAGTCCCTAAAGTTTAGGAGGACTGTTGGGTCCTCAATTTGTATAAATAAGAAGGCTTAGGGCCTCATTTTGTTTAGCTAGTTAGCCAGTAGATAGTTAGCTAGTGGTTAGTCATTTTGTAGCCAATAGTTAGCTAGTTTATAGTTCGATTTGGATGCAATAGATTAGCTTTGCTTTCAACTCATTTGCAAGTTCTTCTTGTGGACAGTTTTGATGTAACTTTTCATTTCTTGATCAATAAAGATGAATCCAGCTTTGCACCAGCTCAAAATCTCTCTTGGGAGGCTGTAGCTCTTGGGGTTGGGCCCATCTCAAACGCCCAGTACCTCCTTCGTTTATCTTTATGTGTTTGCTGCGTTCTTAAAATAAAATCTGCTATTTAGATTTAGATCTTGCTTCGTTATTTAGATTTCTTTTGATGGTTAAAGTAGTTGTTTATGTTTAGAATATATTGGTAGGATAATAACAGGAAAAATCTCCAAAAAAGGGTCAGCAAACGCTTTTGGTTTCGCCTCTTCCTTATTGGATCAGGGGTTGGAGTTGAAGTAACCATGCTGTCCCAAACAAAAACACTTTCTTTGCTTCACCATGCAATCATTAGTGTTTGAATCTCGTTCGTAGAACTTGATATTAGTTTGGATGCATGCTTAGGTTTATGATCACTTAGTTTCATAGTTGTTTCACATGGTTTCACTGCAAATAAACTTCTGTTCATTTCCTTTTGTTGTTAGCTCAGATTAGAGTGAAGTAACTAGGTCATAGGTTTTATAACTAGACCTTTGTTTTCTTGCATGTCTTTGTTTGGTCAGTTTGAAAAACCACTTGCAGAGTACCTGTTATCCTTCCTTACCTGCCCATACTCCATCCAACCTACCTGCTTCGCCCTTCACTTATAACCCTTACCTTACATTTGCCTCGTCCGCTTACTTTGCCATGATTCTCATCTTCTTGTGCAACATCGCTTCATCCATCCTTGAACAAATCCAATCGCTCCTTAGCCTCATCCACCAAGCCCTAGACCTCTTCACACCCCTATTTCACCTCCATACTCATTCCTCCATCTTTTTCCCTCCATCCATTCTCCAAAATCCTATTTTCAGAACATCCTGTAGAAATCTTTGAACATCCTGTAGAACCCCTGGAGACTTCCTGTAGAAGCTCACAAATGAGGTTTCGTGATAGCCAAACTTTGTGAAACTCTTTGGAAGGGTGTTAGGGACTCCTTAGACCCTCTCTGAACCTTCCCGACCTCTTCCAAGCATTTCTCCTCCTTGATCCACCTCTACACAGTGAAAAGCTAGTTAAAAGCACATGCATGATAATTCTAATAACTTAATCAAAAATACAAAAAGATGTTTTCTTCAGATAGTGATAACTTAGACACATGCATTTTACCTTCTTAGAAGTAATGGCATCTCTTTCAGTAGTTTTCATGCTCTCCTTTGCATCGGTAGGACTAGCTGGTAGAATTAGGGTTTGCTAGGGTTTGTGTTTCTTTTTGGCTTTCAGTTTCTTTCCGCAAGTAGATTAGCTTCCTTTGAGTTAGCTTTCGTCCATCAGTTAAAAATCTTCTTCTAAGAGCTCATAGAAGTTGGCTTGAGCCCCTAGCGGACTTGTGCCAGCTGACCAAGTGACAGCTGCGGCAAGAGCTAGTACTTGTGCATACAGCACCGTCGCTTCCAAGTTTGTTACGAACTACCGGGTTGATAAAATTAGAGAAGGAAGCTCCATGAGTTGTAGCATTATTGCTACAATACTGGAGCCCACCAAAATTCATCTAACAATTTATCAATGACAAGAAACAAAAACTTATCTTTGATTGTAATTTATTTGAGTTGTTTGTAGTTTGGACACATAGACCATTAACCATCCTTTGTTTGAACCATCACCACTTGTGAAGATAAAGCACTCTAGCTAGGTTGAATGATGCCCACTATTAACATTTCTTGAACCATCTGCTCAATATCACTCTTTTATGCACGTGGATATTTGTAATGCCTAATGTTAGGTGGTACACTTCCAACTTACAAATGAACAACATGGTCATGATCTGATATAGGTGGAAGACCCTTAGGCATTTCTCCAAATACCTTCGCATGATTTTTTATAACTTTTTGAACATCTATCAGAGGAGAGGATATAAATGTTTGAACATATAATGAACACAATTGTGAAATTACATCTTGGTGTCACTTTTTTAGAAATTTTGTCTTGCTATTAGAAATTATCACTTAATTGGGTTACCATTGAATGCCTCTAAGCCAAATTTCCTTTTCTTTTGAGAAAAATATTATGAAAATAACTTGGAAATTAATCTAATATTATAAATTCTCCCCCATATTCATCTTAATATTATTTCACTTCCCTTAACATTTTAGTTACCTCCATATATTATCATCACTTGAAATTCGAGTGTTATATATACAAATAAATTAAATTTTTGTCAATTTGTAATTGATGAAGTTATAGGCACTACCTGAATCAATTAATATTGTTACCCTTTCCTTTTGATATATCATTCTATCTTTAGGGTTTCTGGATTATTGATGTCGCCTAATGCATGACAAGAGAGTGTTGGAATAGTTTCTTCTAGATCCAGATCTTATGAATTTTCCACTTCTTGATCGTCTTCCTCTTTTCAGACTATGTAGAATAGCTTCTTCTCACTACATTTATGCCCTTTACTATATTTGTTGTCACAATTGAAACATAGTCCCTCTTCTCTTATTTTATCATTTTTATTAGGAATCAACCTTGTTGGTTTAGGAAAGGGAGCATGATTTTCACTATAGTTATCAGTGACCAATTTTCTAATGGCTATAATTTTACTTTCAACTTTCCTTGCCAAACTAAAAGCATGCTCTAAATATTTTAGGTTCAAAGGGATGCACTTGATAGTATATGCTTTCCTTTAAAGTACCCATAAATAGGTCTAATAATTTATCCTCTAAATATTATTTACTTTTATGCTCAACTTTTGGAATTGTTGAACGTTCTCTATAACTGGGTCGTTTTGTCAAATATTTTCCAATTGACTAAAGAATGTATTACCTACCAAAAGTGGGTAACCCCTAGGAGAAAATTTTCTCGTATTCATCTTTTTCAACTGGCAGCTAACATCTCTTGAGAGCCACTAGTATCCAATCTGATGTGCCATCCATATCTTCGCCACACGCATAGTCATATGTTACCTCACCCATTTTCCAAGAGCGCATGTTGGAAGGTTGTCTTCTAATAAAAAGGTACTTTATTCATTTTGCAATAAGGTGCTTATGCTTGTTTCTATTTGGGTATATGGACATGGATTATGGGGTAACTTGGAGGAAATAAGGGCTTTGGTAATGATCTTTCTCCCTCACCATAAATGGAGGGTTGATTTTCTATCCTAGTCTAGTGGGACCTCCCCTAAAAACTTAATGGGTATAGGAGGAGAACTAATTAGGAAACCATTGCTGAGATAGTGTAGCCCCATTTCTCCTTATTCCATACTTACCTCTTTCCATCTTAAATTATAAGCCCCTATTCCATCTCCCTTCTTTGGGTTCTACTGACCATTAGTTCATCGAAATTTAGCACCCACACATCCTCAAACCTAGGTAGGCCCTGGAAATGTACCCTAGGAGGTTGACACAACTAAAAGAAGCAAAAAGAGCATATGATGGCCACAATAAAAAACCAAGGAAAAATCGAAATGCAAAATATGGCCAAGAATTGCAAATTAGCACATGGGAAAAAGTCAAGCATGAGCTCTACCTCACTCATATGTGCATCACTTCATTCATAGGCCAATGTTTCCCTATCTCCTAGAATATAGGGAAACATTTCATGTACCAACCCCTGAAGGGTGATGAACTTCCCATCCTTAAGGGGGTAATAACTACTATATATCATACAAAGCAGTATCTTGTTTCTTGAGCTATGAGTAGTAATACAAAGAAGAATCAATAAAAGTAAAAGGAATTTAGAGGGGTGGAAAAAAAAAGACCAAGGTAACTCATTCATCCATGATTTCTCCCTCCTCATGTTTGTACACCTAGGATTAGGTACTTCATCATAGTTGATCTCTTTGACCATGAAACTTGACCATGAATTATTTTCCCCTTCGTTCCATCATTATTCACATGGAACCTATTGATTAAAGGGTGAACCAAGGACATGTCTAATGAGCCTCAATATTGCAACAAGAGTGTTGAAACTCCCAAGGCTACAAACTTTAATTATAAATCTAGGGTTTATAAAAACTTAATAGGTGGCATTGATTTGTTCACAGTAGGTTAAGTTCTACTCATGCCACCTTCAAGAAATGGACCAAACCAAGGCATTCAAAGACCACTCTATTAGTTGACTGTAGGAAGGAAATTGCATAAATAGAGATTCCTATCCCAATTGAAGAAATATAAATATTACTCTACTTGCAAAAGGAATGAAGTTGTTACCTATTCAAATTTAAATGCTAACCCTAGTTGCAGGAATGTAAAAGCTAGACTATTTATAGGAATGGAAACATTAGTCTACTTGCAGAATGTAAATTCTATGCTACATGCAGGAATGTAAACATTCGTCTAATTGTAGAATGTAAAAGTTTTTTGAAAAGGAAACTAACCTATGCAATAGCAATTCTTTTAATTAAAACCCTAAAAGAAGCATAAAAACATTCCTAGTCTAACTTACATGGATAAATCATCCTTTAATCACCTAATTGCGCAATTGTGTTGTAGTGAAAAAAAGACAAGTTGTAAGTGGCCTTTGGTGTTCCTGAATAATGGTTTCAGAGCATAGGGGATATTATTCAAGGCTAAGAGGAAAAAGATCAATCTTTTGGAGCAAATGTGGTCAACTTTACACAACGTTACGGGATTGCTACATGATTGCTACAAGATTTCCATGTTTTGCTATAAGATTGGATCCATCAGCATCATGAGGGTGGAAAAAGTGATATGAAGGTGGGAAAGGGTATATGAAAGTATATTAAGGTTGTATGAAGTTGTTTCCAAGCTTAGAACCTATCAAAGGCCCATATTACAAGAAAACAAGGCACACAGTGTCCTTCAATGACCCAAAAATGTACTTTCGGTGGTAGAGTTTTGAGGGCATTGTGAGCTAAAGAGAAGGAGTTTGATGATGGTAGGAATAATGTAGGATGAATATGCCAACCCTGCAAGCCACTAGTAGTACCTATACACTAGACAAATAATCTCTTTTGCAACTGAAAAGAATGCTAGACCTATAACCAAATTACAACAAAATGAACTAAATAAGAAGGCATGAGTTGAATTTTATGAAACTAAGTAAAAAAGGATGAGTTGAATTTTATTTGCATCAAAATAAAATCTAACTTGTAGAATGCATATGACTTACATGCATGAAATCTTAAATAAGATAGTGATTTAATCCCTAAGTATGTAGAAAATATAGTATGTAAAAGATAATTTATCTAAGATCTAATGATTACATAGGAAAGTGTTGGCTTCGTGGGTCCTGACCCAAGTTCAGAGTAAGTTTTTCCAAACAAATTCCTACACTACTGGCCCTTTCAACATCAACCTGTGATGCACGGACTGAAGTCTCACCTGAAGCAGTATGGGGGGATGCTGGAACCAAGTTTCCACACCCAGATATTAGTGTAATGTCAATTTATGCCCTAAACCTGCCTTCATGCAGATCGATAAGCCTTTAGGGCTTATCGATATAACTTCCCTTAATAATCTTTTATACCTTTGTGAACGTTCATGATTGCCTTTCACAGACCCTAAACAAGTGAATCAACCACTTATGCGCCTCTGTGATTACCCTTAATCATGTATTTACCCAGATCAGTTTAATTGTTCGATAACTTTAACATGCAACAAGATATTCTTAGCGTAAATAGTTAATATTACTTACATTCATATTTGACAATATAAATCACGTAAAATCGCTCATCAATACAATATTAATTCATAAACCCATCATTCATAACAACATAATAGCGCCTTCATTCATAATAGAAGGAGATAGATAAACACGGGAATTTCTAGAATAATCTCTTTATTAATACTTCAGTTATACTTACAGACTCAAAACTTGCCTACGCACTCAACTACAGGGGTCTGCACACTCAACTGCGGACTCTACTCTAGGCCTTTGCACACACAGTTGCAGAGCCTCTCTTCTACTCTAAGACTTCTTCACTTTTCTCCCTACTGACCCATTACATTCATCGTCATCATCTCTTACTTTCCTTAGACTCTCTAAGACTCTATTACTTATATAATCCCATGGTCTGCGGACCATGGGTAGGTCTATACAAGCTGACACAACTTACATAAAAGAAGGGTAAAACCCTTTATGAAACTTTACTATCTACGCACTCTGCGACCACAACTTGCGGAGACTTTACATTATTTACAACAAAACTTGGGCTTTTTGCCCAAAAAATGATCCTAGGGGACCCTATCCCAACAGGCCCCCAACACAAATATCATAACTCACCCTTGAGTCACTCTGTTGGTGTGGAGATCTTATTGCGGAGACCTCCCAACTCTACTTGTGCCACTACTACCTCAGTGGCGCTCTACATGGCAGCCTATTTGATCTTCTCCACTAGCTGCTCTGTTGTTGGTCCCACATTGTCTTCCTTGAGTTTTTGTTGCGTTCTCTGTAGGCTTTCCAACTTATCCTCAATTTTGGTGGAGATAACGTAGGCCTCATCCAACCAAGGCCCCAATTTGGCCTTAAGGACCGCCTCTTTCCTCTATGTTGATTCCACTTGTTCATGCAATTGTTTTTCCTCATGCAGCTTGGCCAATCGTTGTGCTATAGCGACAGTGTGCATCGTTTCTCTCACTTCAACATACCACTGCTACAATTCACGGGTCTCTATGTTTAACCTCTGCAGGTTAGGATCTTCCTGCAGAGCCGTGACTACCTCCATGGATTTCTCGAAGAGTGTGGTGCAATCCACCACCACGGCATCCACTACTACAACTCCATCCTTCACAACAACTTCACACTATTCTCTAACCTATGGCAGAGCTAAAGGCTGTGACTTCAACTCTAACTCTGTGATTTTCGAGTTTAGTCAAACTAAACCTTGGCCACTTTCATCTTCGTGTCGTGCACACCTGTAGGCAACTTCCTGATCTTCGCCTCCAACAGCACTTCCTCCGGGATATGTAGTTCATAGAATATTCTGCATGCCTCAGCTACCACAGCTGCAAGTTGGTTGTTCTATGCTTGAACTTTCTTCTAGGCCTCCAGCGCTACTGATTGCTCCATGAAAATTTGTTCATTGTTGACTTTGTACTCACTCATCAGGCTTAGCATGCACTACTGTCAGACCTTAACTTTTGTTATCACACCTTCTTGTAGTGTATGAAGAAAACCATTGGGGAGCGCAGTGATGTTAATGCCAATATTCTTCAAAGTGCTGACAATAGCCTTATCAGTGGCCACCTTAGTGTCAAAGCTCCATCAAGCAGCCCGACTGCCCAGAGATCTAATGACTAAACCATCTCTTCTGCTTTAGTGGTCCCAGGTGCCAAACTTATTGATGTCATGCTGCTCTATCCTGCACCTGCTTGGAGTCTAGTCATTTAGATCTGCAGCTCACACAGACCTGTCTGGATGGTGCTCAGTGCTTGAGTTTGCTGCTACTCAAATTGTTACAGCAATTCTACTGTTGTATCCTACACCTTGTCTCTAATTTCGTCCAAGTCGCCATCCGTCAAAGTAATCGGATCTAAGGACAACTTGGTGGCTTTCGTCTTCTTTCGTGGTCCTTCCTTTTCCTACTCCCTATACCACTTTATTTGGAAGGCAGTGCTTTCTTGCTGCTCACCACTGCCCTACTCTGATTATTCTTCCTCCTCCATTTGGGGAAACAAAGACTTCTAACTTCTTTCAGAGCCGCGCTCTTCCTATCTACCTGTTCCTTCACGGTGTGCTCCACTTATACTTAGGCCTTTTCCTTGGCCTCTTTCTTCCTCTTCTCAGCCAACTGCTGAACCTTCTACTTGGCTGCTTCCTTTTTGTTCTTCTCTGTGGACTTTCTAGTCCCTATGACCAGGTAAAAAAGAGAATGCCACTCTGTTGGCTAATGCTTGATGGCCTCTTCAATAGTGTCATCTGTAGCAAGGTATGGTAGGTCGAACTATTTATGCTTGGGGCCTTTTTTCACCCGGATGTTGACATGGTGGAAGTCCATTTTGAACTCTATGTACCCAAAAAATTGCTCAAACACGGTTGGTGACAACCGCGACTTCTAGTTGATGGCCATTTGAATACTTGCCTCCATCAACACCCAAAAGACTTTGCTCTTTCTGACTCGTGCATCATCTTTGGTGGCCCAGAGAGATGCAAACTTCATGGCTTCTAGTAAATCCTTCTCCACTAGAGGGAACTGGATGTCCTCCAACAAATCCCACGTGATGATCACTATTGAAAGAAACATCCACAAATAGTGGAATGTCTTACTGTCATTATGTGGCTCTCTGGAGTTCGCGAGTAACTCACTGCATAGGTAGTGCGCCCAGTTGAATTGTATGCCCTCCGCATATTGAACTGCCAATGAAACCATTGGTGTCGGCACCTCGTCCATGCGACACTTTCGTATAACTTTGCCAACTATAATGTGTGTGGAAATCTTGACCGCGGGGTCATTGATTGAATTAATCTAGTATCCGCGTAGCTTCTTCACAAGTTTAAACTTGTCCTTCATCTTCTCAGTGAGGTCACACTCACTTGTCTTTCCTCCAAATGCCTTGTCCAGATTCAATCTTGAATGGGGCAATAGCCTGATCTAATGGATCAGCATATCGGTGATATGGATTGGCGCGTTTAACCGTAAACACCCATCATGCACCAGGAACAGCAGCTGCATAATGGCAATCAGGTTTATATTTGACCGATGGTAGTGGGGCACCCACAACAGGTTCAACAACCCTGACTTGTTGACTTTGTGAATCCATTCCACAAGCTCCAATGTGGTGACACCAGACTCTTTATATAAGACCCTCTACATGAAGTGCAGGATCTGCGCCAAGCACAGACCTTCAAAGCGGATGTTCTCTGGTAACAGGGGTGTGTTGAGGATGAACTGTCCTGCATCTGGGTCCTTTGGGACCTTCACCTTGCCCTTACATGGAGGGATATACTCTGGTAGCTTAGAAATAGGGTCCACCCCCTCAATGTCAATATCTTTCGTGCCCTCCTTAGCCTCTAGATCTACCACCTTCCCCTTCTCCTTCGCACTCAGCTTTTCTTTCCTCTAGGCATGGATAGCCGCATGTTTCCTCACTGAATCATGCACTGACATTGCCTTCTTTTGATTATCCTTCTTAGGCTTGGGGACCTCCTTTACTGGTGTAGGCTTCAGCCTAGGTGACCTTGGCATTGCAGCTCGAACCTCCATACTCATCACTTCTGGAGAATCTCTCTCAAAGGTGATAGCTCCCCCAGTACTAGCAGTTTCTGCTGGTGCAGACATGATGTTGTGGATAAACTACTGGGTGTCTGCAAGTAATTTCTCAAATACAGAAGCAGCAACCAAATCCACGTAAAACTGAGGATTCATACACACTTGACAGCGTAACACAGAAATTATCAGAATGCAAAGTGTTTCTCGTTGGATAGCCACGCGTAATTTATAGGTGATTTCAAATTCAAATTCGACCATTCCCCCAAAATCTGTCCATAAATGTTAGGTTGGCGGCAGATTTCCAAAGATTTCACTCTTAAATTCAGCCTTAAATGCCTTAAATGTTGGCCCCCTGCTCCTTTTAATCGTCTCCTGGCAGTCAAATCATGAATAGTGATGGTAACGGTCACTTTTTGGCTGTGCTGTGTGGTCTCTCCTTCTATAGCGCAACTCCCTTCGCACTTATTCTGGTACTGTGACACCCTCCTGTTTCACGTAGAGCCTCTATTGCGCAACTCTTCACACCGAGTAGTGCAGTTTATAGTCTCGTGCCTCCTTGTAGCTTCCTGGAGTGTTAAGACTGTGCTACCATCATGTAGTAATTGGGTCGAATCCTTGATGTATGGCTTCAATCAGCTTCCATTTACCTTTCCCAGAAATGGATCTCCATTCAATTTCACAAGTTGAACTGCTCCACCATCGGTAATCTCTTTGATAACATATGGCCCCAGCCAATGCATTTGAAACTTTCCTAGAAACTTATCAAACTTATAGTCATATAATAAAACTAAATCATTTACCTTAAAGGTGCACAATTTGATGTGCCAATCGTGCCATGCATTTTTTTGTTCCTTCTTAACCTGTTGATGGAATCCAGCCAAAAATCTATCTTCCTTGAGCTCTATTATATGTGTGAACCGCTATTCTAAGGCTCCATGGCCTACCATTCCTGTGAATGCTGCTATGCGTAGACTGGCATAATGTATTCCATAGGCATCGCAACCTCTACACCATAGACCAGCCTAAATGGTGTCTGATCAGTAAGCTTCTTACAAGTATTTATGTAAGCCCATAATACTGTTGGTACGCACACATCCCAATCATTCCTCTGCACATTGAAAACCTTTGTCAGTGCATTATCCAATATCTTATTAAACGCTTCAACTGTCCCAATGGCCTGAGGATGATATGGTGTACTCTTCTGGTGATAAACTTGGAATTCTTCTATGAGCGCACTCATTGTTTCATTGAGGAAATGCGTGCAAGAATCGCTCATAAAAATCTTTGGGAAATCGAACCTAGTCAACACATATTCAAATAAGAAATTCATTGTTGTTTCCCATGTACAGTCCTTCACAAGCTGTGCCTCCACCCATCTGGTCAAATACTGGGTCACAGTGATGATATACCGCGTACCCGTCTTCTTTCCCGGAGGTTGAACCTGTCCTACAAAATCAATGGCCCATTTCTCAAATGGCTGCAATGATACCTGCAGATTCAAAGGAAGCTCATCCCTTCATAATGGTCTATCGGTTCTCTGACATGCATCACACACCCTACAATATGCTTTGGAATCCTTATGCAATGTTGGCCACCATAACCCAACACATAAAATCTTCTGCGTTGTTGCTTTTCCTACATAATGGCCTCCCGCAGCCCCTCCATGAGCTTCAACTAGGATATTGTTTCGTTCAAAATCAGGCACATAGCGTCACAGTATCTCATTGATCCCATCTTATACAAGTGGATTGCAATAATAGAAAATTCTACTGCACGCAGCACTAATTCCTTCTTCTGTTGACTATTGTATCCTTCTAGATCCATTCCCGTAGTCAAGAAGTGGATAATGTCTACAAAGTGATTATCTGCTATGCGCACTACAAAGAGCTGCGCGTCTGGCAACCCTTCTTCTAAATTGGTAGGCTCCTCTCCTATTTCAATGTGCAATAGATGATCTAGCTCTGCATTTAATCACCTTAGCTTCACAATTACTTTGAAATCATACTCTTGGAACAACAGCAGCCATTTGCATATTCCCTCCCCCCAAGCGCAGGCTTGTTGACTAGGTACTTTAATGCAAAATGGTTTGTATACATCTTAAAGTGTCTGCCTAGAACTTAATGTTTGAACTTCTAGAGCACCTACATTATAGCCAACCCTTCACGCTCTATCATTGAGTAATTCTTTTTAGCCTTAGACAAATTCCTACTTGCAAACATTATAGGGTGATCCAATTCTCCTTCACCGGCCTGTGTCAGCACTACTCCTAGCGTAACACATGAAGCATCCACATGCACATGAAATTCCTTCTTCCAATCCGAGAAGACTAGGATCGGTGCGGTGAACATTTTCTCCTTCAATACATTCAGACTCCACTGACATTCTTCATCCCAATAGAATGTGGCGTCTTTCTTTAGTAGCTTTTCCATTGGTGCGCTAATCTAGGCATAACTCTTGATGAACTTCCGATAGTATCTAGTATGACCCAGTGTTGCGCATAGTTGTTTAACACTTCTTGGCACCTCCAAATTAATTGTAACCACGATCTTAGCAGGGTCCACCATTAATCCTTTTCTACAGACCACATGACCCAACAATATTCCGAAAGGGACGCAGAACAAACATTTATTCAAGTTCAACACAATCTGATACCTTCGGCATGTATCCAACATCAAGCACAAACTAGCTACATGGCACTTTAGCAGTCCAAATATTTTCCAATCATCAAAATATAACTCCAAAAACTTTTGAATGAACTCCTTGAATGCCACGATGACTATGTTTGAGAAGATCTCTAATGCATTTTTAAGCCCAAAAGGCATTACCATATACTTAAAGTATTCCCACTCAGTCGTGAAGGTCATCTTACTCCTGTCTTTTGGCGCGATCTTTAATTGATGGTACCCAGAGAACCCGTCAGTGAATGAATATGCTTCCTATCCTCCAACATTATCCAATACTTCATCTATGAACAGAGTTGGGAAAGGATCATGAACACAGGCATCGTTGAGCTTCCTGAGATCTATGCAAATTATGATTTCATCCTTTTTCTTCTTTTGCTGAAATACCATTGGACTTACCCAATCAGATTCCTCTACTGGTTCAATAATACTTGCTGCAAGCATCTTGTCCAACTCCATATGGACCTTTTCCTTGTATTTGGGATTCAGTTGATATGTTCTTTGCCTAACAGGCTTCACATCTGGTTTTAAAGTTATTTTCATTACTCCCAAATCACCAATGATGCCTTTAAAGTCTGAAAATTTCATGGGAAACAAATCCTAATATTCACTAAGAAAATTAGTGACCTTGTCCACCGTAACATCATCCGAGTAGTCCCCTCTCTTCGCAAACTTTGGTTTTTCCTTTGTTCCAATGTTCACTTGTCTAGTTTTTAGGGCAAATGCCTCATCAATGCATTCGAATCCATCCTCAAAGTTGAATTTCATCAAGAATCCTTGTCTAAAAATGTCTCGTTCTTCAGTGCCATGGCAGAGCTTTGTTTCAAGGTACCAATTCATCAGTATTACACTCAAAGTGTGACAGAATAAATGCACCTACTCTGGTTGTAGCTCTGTTCCATAAGCATCAGTCCATTTTGCTAAGTGATCACGTAGATCATTCCTCCCATCATATTTCTCTATTAGCCGTAGTTTTGGGCGACCAAATCACAACCTCATCATTTTTTTGTATTCACGCCATCCCTCAAAATCGTCTTTATGCGTACCCCACCACCTTGCGAGTGTAGCACGTAGCGCCAAATCCATTGCTTAGAAGTGGTGCTTCTCAGGCACTTCCCTTTCAAATGCATCCATAAATTTATCTACATCAGTTAGACCATCATAATAAGGCAAACTCCTTACCTCCAATGATACACAACGCAACAATTTAGTCATCATGTTACAGCGGGGTGTAGATACTTCAAGCAACCTATTATGCCACTGCTCCAGCTCTTCATATGAGTCTGATGTACAAGAACTCTCACGGTCCCATGCAATTCATCCATCAACTATCGGATTAACCCAATATTGATCTCGCGTTGTTACTTTATAGATTTGGCCTAGGCCATCGTCGCTTTCCTCATAATCGCGGACTAGTTCAGTATATCGCGGTCCTTCTATAGGGTCCAAAGTTACTACCATGTGGAGCGATTTCCTTTCAAAAGACATTTTCTGCTCCTTCAAATTGATTACCCTATTCATGTTGATAGCCCAATCAATTCCTAGGAGTGTGGGGTAGGGATTGTTGTCATCAGCAAACTCTATCACTTCAAAATCATCCAATGAGCTCGTGCCTTCAATATCTATTGTCACTCCCTATAATCTTCCCATGGCGATAATCTTATGTTGATTTTCCATCCTCAATTGAATCGGAGGCCATTACAGCACGGTTCTCCCCATCCTCTCCCATGTCTATTTAGGAAAACCATTCTCATCCAACCCAAGATCCAAAATAACTTGGTCCATTTCATATTCTCATATTTGTGCAGTGAACCTCATCTCGGGCCCTGTTCTTGCCTTATGCTTACCAATTTTTCTGAATTTGTGAGGTCTTTCAAGAGAATTTTCTTTACCGGCACATTTATTTATCAACTCTTGTAATCCTTTCACAATCTTGCTATCGTGAAGTAGCTTCATACATGTCTCCAAGAATGTGGTAAGCATGGAGGAGTCCATTTCTTTAGACAGTTGATCCTGACTTCCTGAGGTAGAGACCTCAATGAAGCTTTTCTTTGCTTCCATGAATGTTTCTTTCATGCACTTCAAATCAAACCCAACCTATTTTTCTAGAGCCTTGCGGACCCACTCAACTTCTTCAGGTTTCTTTCCTTTATCCTCGCCAGTCGTCATTCCACTTCTCAGCACGATATTTACATTAGGATCATCTACATGAGGTTCATCCCTCATCATCTGCAGGTTCTGGGTAGGCTGTTGAGGTTGTGCCCTCTTCTCCTATATTTTAGCTATCAATACAGGGTAGTCTTCTATCACGTGATCAAATTGAGTACAGTATCGGCATGACATGCATGTCGGGCTTGTACACTCCTATTCATAGTGTCCTAGCACTCCACAATTGTAACAAATGACTTGTTCTCGACCTCTCGCAGGTCCTCCTCCTCCTCGGCCTCATTCGCATCCCTGTAATCCTCTGTGCGCTCCCCCATTTCCTTGATCTGGAGGCCAAGTCTCTATCTGCATTTGATACGCGGGTGTTCTCTCTATCATTAGCTCATAGCTATGCCAGTTACACTCATCGTGGCCCACTGATTTACAAAAGTTGCAGAAGATCTTTTGCGGTGTCTACACAAATTTATGTAGCAAGTGACAATTGTTTGTTACATGTTTTCCAGCTACCTAACAGATAGCACACCACAGCACAGACCTTGTGCTTAGCCCTGTTTGAGCTTCCAGCCTTAGAGGCATTGGCCCTCCTCCTACAACATAATTCATGAAGACAGGGTAGTGATTTTTATCATGCCCCTAACTCTTTCATTTCAGATACCAAACTTCTTCGCGCACCTCTAGTCGAGCCGCTCTATCCTTCTTTAGGCTTTGAAACTCTAGGCAAAGATTCTGCGACTTCACATGAATCTACTAAACTCCCAAAGTAGTGTCTTGAATCAATGTCTCATGCAAGCTCATCACAATTTCTAGGGCTTCCACCTAGGTCCCAACCTTTTATTTTGATAAAGCAACCCTTAGGTGAGTCAAGAGCGAAGCTACAAACCATTCGCAGCGTTGTCCATTCGTAAGATTCATGTTAGCTTCGCAGATCTAGCATTTCAATCTCTGATCCATCTCCCAGGGTGTTTCGCTAGGCCTCATCATGATTTCCTTGAATCCAACGACTAATTGTGATTCAGACTTAGACCTACTAAATTCCTTATTTAGCGTGGTCTAAGTGTCCTCCAACGATGCCACCGAGTTATCAGTGCAGTACTTAATGTACCATGTCAGCGTGTGATCCTGTAAAGCAGTAACGAACTACGCTTTCTTCATATGATCATCTATAATATTCTAGTTTGTCCACACGGCCTTCGCAACGAACCAAAATTGGTCCGGGTCCTCATTTCCCAAGCCCTTGAAAACGGGAAACTTCATTGTGTTCAACATATTGAATGATGGCGAAGGTGGTGGCAGTGTGGGTGAAGGTGTATGTTGTGGAGGTGAAGATGGAGGTGGTGTGGGTGGATGGGGTATTCGCGGGAACCCTTGCCTTATTAACTAGACAGTGCTCTGCAGTGAAGCCTGTGCTGCTCCTTCATCGTCACTCAGAGGAGGCTCAATCAGCAAGCTATATTCAGGACCTGTTCTCCCTCTATCCCTGAAGAACTTTCCACTTCATGTAGCTCCAAACATCAAGGTAATGGCATAACCCGCTTTTCACACAAGAGCATCTTAATCCAAGTATTCAAAGATCTTAAATACTTACCTCGCAATCCCTTAAAGAAGCGTCACTCTACTTCATTGTAGATGACCGAGGTATCGACCGTGAATTCTGTCACAAATCCTCCTATGACATGATCAAGCCAGTGATCGACAGCATGCGATATTATCCTCACAAGCTTCCAATCTCAACACTAACTCTAGGGTCCACACTATTGGACTATCAATCCTCCACCTTCCCTGACCATTTTCCAATGTAGCGATCCACTCGTATAGTTTGATCAGAAAGGAATAGAAGAAATTTTTGTGTATCTTTGTGTACAGATACCTATCCAACCAATGTTCTTTTGTTAGTCATAGATTTTTGTTGTCTTGCACAATGAATTTTTGGATCTTTCTATCTAACCACTCCTCAATTTCCTTCTTAGTTGGATTCCAATGATGCGACTTCACACATATCTTTATGCAGATCCTAGTCCCTGCAATGGAACCATTTGTTCACTTAGTGGGTCCTGACCTAGGTTCAGAGTTAGTTTTGCTAAAAAAATCCATACACTACTGGCCCTTTCGGCATCAACCAGCGTTGCGCGGACTGAAGTCTCACATTAAGCGGTATGGGAGGATGCTGGAACCAAGTTTCCACACCCATAGATTAGTGTAATTTCGTTTTATTCCATAAACCTGCCTTCGCACATATCAATAAGCCTTTAGGGCTTATCGATATAAATTCCCTTAATCAGCTTATATACCTCCACGAACATTCACGATTGTCTTTCGCGGACCCTAAATAGGTGAATCAACCACTTACACGCCTCTATGATTACCCTTAATCCCGTATTTACCCAGATCGGTTTAATCATTCGATAAATTTAACATGAAACAAGATATTCTTCGCGTAAATAGTTACTATTACTTGCATTCATATGACAATATAAATCATGTAAAATCGCACATCAATACAGTATTAATTCATAAACCCATCATTCATCATAACATAATAGTGCATACATTCATAACAAAAGGAGATAGATAAACACAGAAATTTCTGGAATAATTTCTTTATTAATATTGCGGTTCTTCTTACAGACTCAAGACTTCCTTGTGCACTCATCTGCAAGGGTCCGCCCACTCAACTGCGGACTCTACTCTAGGCCTCTACAGACATAGCTACAAAGCCTTTCTTCTACTCTAAGACTTCTTCACTTTTCTACCTACTGACCCATTACATTCATCGTCATCATCACTTACTTTCCTTAGACTCTCTAAGACTCTCTTACTTATACAATCCCATGGTCTGCGGACCATGGGTAGGTCTATACAAGCCGAAACAACTTACATAAAAGAAGGGTAAAACCCTTTATGACACTTTACTATCTATGCGCTCCATGACCACAGCTTTTGGAGACTTTATATTTTTTACAACAAAACTTGGGATTTTTGCCCCAAAACTGACCCTAGGAGACCCTGTCTCAAAAAAAAGTAACCACATATTTTTGGCTTGTTAATACATATTCCTCAACCACACTTCCCACAAGAGAGGTGGTAGATAGGCCTGCACCAACAACTTTTATAAGAAAATTTCTATCAATCAAGAAAAGAGATGTTGCTAAAAAAAGCAATTCAAGAATAAAATACACAAAGAGAAACTAGAGCCTCTGGGTTGGGCCCTAACCCAAGGGGACTCACCCTCTGAAACAACTCAGATTAAGGATAATAGTAAGCTTTTCATTAACATAAAATAGAGTTCAAGTACATCATGCAAAGGAAATGAATATGATAGTCTCAAGCTCCTAGCTCTTAGTAGCTCCAAAAGTTTGAATCCTATCGAGCCCTTAGGCTTATTAATTTATACAAAGATGATTAAGGGGCAGAATCCTTGGAAAGAGGATTGTTTCCCTCAAAAAGCTAAAAAAACAAGTGGATTTATCTCCCTTATATCCTCACAATTACTTGAGTGCATTGGGTTCTAGTAGATCCTCGAGCTGTAGGTGAGTGATTATACGGATAAATTTGAGTTGTAGGTGAGTAAATGAATGGGACATGCCTCCTACATCTCCTTCAACTACCTCCAATGTGCCTATGCATAGTAAATTCACTTAAACACATGCTTTTCCTACACATTAACCACATTAGGCCAATAAGTATGACAAACATCCTTTAATCTCCTTATTAGGCACATTATAGTAAAAATAATGTTAATAAATGTGAGGAAAGAGGAAATTATAATCTAAAAGATGGGAAAATGGGCCTTATGATATGCCTATTGATGGGGCCCATCAATGTCACTTCCCCTTGGTAGTTGAGAAAACCTAATAGGGTTGTATATTAACCACTCTTACCTAGGGAGGTAACACCGTTATATGACTAAGGCCCTAATTTTTGAAGAGAAGCTATGGACACATAGAGCTCATGCACTTTTTCCTATATCATTTTTGGTATGACACACGTGGACCAACATGCCCCTAGTTGGCTTAGTAGTACTACAGGGTCATGTAGTGTATCCAAGGCCCAGATGAGGTTTGTCTCATGCCTTGAGACATGGAGGGCTAGCACCATTTTCAGTTCCCACAAATGTTGGAACCAAGTCAGACATATTCACCAATTGGAGACCCATGAGACCCATTTTTGTTCCTCAATCCCAAAATTAGGGCCCACAAGAGGATTTTTTTAAAGATCTACAGGCCAACCCCTAGAACATGATTTTATAGGGCCTCTACACTCACCATGGCACTTGAAACCCTTATTGTCAACCCTAAAAGCGCCTATGCTAGCATGACATCATCATTTCAACTTGATCATGTGGAGATTAATTCACAAAATCTATTAGGTCCACTTGTGACCTAAGCCATTATTTGATTAGAAGCCCTTGTAGGGTAAATCATATCTCTCTATTATTCACATAAATAAAAGAGAAATTCATTGTAACTTTTCATCATCATAAATTTGGAATTTTGGCCTCACTAGAAGAATTTACACTTGTTCTCTTTTAAATGTTTAGAGATCTTTGGATGCATTTTGATATTTGGATTTGATCTTGGATATTCTTCGGAGATATTATTTTATATATATTGATGTAAATCTTGCATGTTATCTTGTAAGTGCACTATATTGTTGAATATATATTTCTTAATGTCTAATGTATGGAATTATTGATTCTAGGTTATGCTAAATTGTTCCCTAGTTTGTTGAAGATGAATCAAATTGCTATCTATATGAATATTTCATGCATTACTCATACATAACATGAATTGATTTTACTAGTGGTGAAATCCTATAATATCTCCCATGAAAATCCATTGTTCCATTGCATAGTTAAATTATTGAAATTTCATTAGTGAGGCATCAAATTTTGGCCTCCTTAGGAACATATTTGGCTAATCTATCTCATTCTAGACTCCTATTCCCAAGGGAAAAGGGAATGGTCTAGTTGGTTGGTGATCACACTCTATTCTTATCCATATTTTCTCTCTCTTAATTAATCTTGTTCAAGGGCAAGCTAGGAAACTAGGGCTTGGTGTGAATCCCTAAGAAAGTGGAGTTTTGGTGATTAGAGAGCCTAAACATAAATGGGATAGTATTTTCCACAAAATATATCCTCTTTGTGGGAATCCACTTCAATTTCATCCATAAACCTACTTTCTCTAGCTTTTTATCTAAGAGGGAAACTCTAGCTCTTCTTGCTTCAACTTAAGGGATTCCTTGAACGTTGCACGAGCTTTGGCATAATCAATACACATTGTTGGAAACGAATTCTCTTATCCTTGACCTTTAGAGTGATCCAAGTGGATATTGGTGTCCACCCACCTATTATACTTGGACCCCCAAAAATATTTCCTTTCAGTTTCCTAATTTCCAACACAATTTCCTATTTCAACAATTTTCTATTTTTGGCAGTTTTTTCGGTCCTGAAATTTCGGAGCCGTTTTGAGGGCCTAAATAGATATTTTTAGGAAAATGAGAAAATATGAGGCTTGACGTCTGGAATTTTAAATTGAAATTTGTTCTCCTTGGATAAACCATTCCAACAAGCTATCATATGCAAGAAACAAATGTCATATGCCAAAGTTACAACCTTGGGAAGTTGACGTTCCACCTAACCCCAACAGGTCCCACAAGGTTTTCATGCTACATCTCCTAGGGTTATGTTTTTGGATTTTTAAGGCTTTCAATTGTTTCTTGATGATGAAAAGGCCTAATAGCCTCATTTTACCTCAATTCAGAAGGCATGTAGTTGTCACATCTCTTCTTAGAGATAAGCTACCATAGTACGAGCTAGTTTGTTTCCTTTCTGCATATAAAAAATTTTCAGGAGTTGCTATTTATTAATTGAAGTATTGATTTTCTATATATATATATGTTCTTTTTTAAATTTATATTTCATTTTTTTCCTTCATAAATCCATATTAGTGATATCATAGTGTTCTTCTCTTTCTTTCTCTTTCTATTCATGTCCGCAATGAGGTCAGGGTATAAGGAGTTGGGACTTGAACTAGTTAAACCATTGCAAGACCAAGATCGTCGAGCCTAATAGACTCCCATGGCAAAATAAAAGAAATATGAGGGAGAAGGAGACCCTTTTAAACAAATTCTTAAAGAATCCCTCGAGCGTCAAAGGAATGAGACGATGGATAATTTTTCATAGATCCTTTGACAAGTATCAAGAGGAAAAGCATCTTCATTCATCAGTCACTTCAGAGGCACCTCCCCCTTTAAGGTACAAGTTAAATTTGAAATTATTATATTTGAAGGCAAGATAGATGCAGATGATCTAGATAAATGGTTAAATCTATTGGAAGGATATTTTACAGTCCATAATTTTTTTGATAGGGAAAATATTACTTTTGCACTCCTCAAAACCAACCCCCATGTCAAGGACTAGTGGGAAACTTAATGTGAGCAGAGGGATGAGGACGAACCCTCACTAATCTCAACCACACCCTCTTGGAATTTTTTTCGAGATGTTTTCAAGGAACAATATTACCCTATTGGAAGATTTGAATATAAGTATATAAAATGGACCACACTACAACATGAAAGGGGCCAAGACGTGTCAAAGTTCATGAATATTTTCATACCCTACGCATGTAGTTGGGTATCAAGGATTTTGATTAGCATCTGGTACTCAAGTATCATTCTTGGTTGCACAAACACATCCAGGAATAAATGGATTTCCTCGACATCTCGTCACTTGATGCAACGTACCAATATGTTGTCAAGATAGAGCAAAAAGTTAAACAGAACAAGCGGAACTTTGGATCTGCGAATATGAAGTAGGGAAAAGGTACCTCCAAACCAAAAACCAAAGGATAGAGCCAAGGTGGAGTGAAACAAGGAAACCCATAAAAGCCACAAGAAATAATAGCACCATGAAGATTAATAAGGACACAAGAAAGTGGTGTGAGTTCCACAAGAGCCCCACCCACAACACAAATGAGTGTCGCATAAAGTTGCAATCACTGGTGGTCAAGCTAAAAGGTTCAGATCTAGATGCATGTTTCAACTCTGAGCAAAAATATGACAAGGGAAACAATAAGGGGTAGCACATTATTGATGCAGAGCCCTAGTGCCACCATTTCCACCACCAAGGTCTAGGAGATTTTTCCTGAAGATACAGAGGAGAGGAAGTGTCTCTTCCACTCATAGATGTGGGTTAATGATCCAGACTTATGCAGGAATGCAACAGAATACAGATATATAAAAAAAAACCAGAGATGCAACATAAATACAACTTCATTTCATTAATATCAAAGAACTGAAATATGCTTACATACAGAATGGAAATATACTAGCTCAGGCGATGGTAGCTTATCTCTGATAAGAGATGTGGTAACTAAATGCCTAATTGTGTTGCAATGAGGCTTGAAGGCCTATTTATTATTGATAAATAAAGGAAAACCCTAAATATATAGAAACCTAACCCTAGGAGATGAAGCGCCAAAACTATGGACCCCGTTGGGGTAAATTGGTACATCAACTTCCTGGGGTTGTAACTTTGGCATACAATCTTTGTTTGATGTGCATGATAGATCTATCCGAGGAATATAGATTTCAACTAAAAGTTTCAATTAAAGACCCACATTTTCCCATTTTCCAAAAATATGTCATTTAGTGCCTCACAAGGGCTTCAGAAGTTCAAGACCCGAGAAACTACCAAAAATAGTAAATTGTGCTACAATTATGGAAACTGAAAGAAATAATGATACAATACTGGGGGGCCAAGTTGAATATATGGGTGGGTGGCCACCTGCATGAGTCCTCCCCCCTTAGGAATAAATGGACCCCATTGCATTGAGCACCTCCATGAGATGGGGAAATTTATGTTGAACTTGGTCCCTGGTGAGCCTCTTTCCTTGGTGCATGTGATGTAGGAAATGTTCCCTTTGTGGACAGAGGCAACCCCTCTAGCCCTAGAGTGGGTATAGTCACAGCAAGACAAAACAACAACTAATTTCCTTAAACAGTCATTGTTGAAAGATCCCACCTCAAACCGGTGTTCGATGGAGCTTTTGTTGTGCCGCTTCAGTTATCGCTTCCTTCTCCTCAATGAGCAATCATCCTGAAACAACACAAGAGAACAACAGAACACGTAACTGAGAACAAAAATGATCTATTTACTTATAGAGTCAAGGATCCATAAGCTATCAAGTATATTTTACACAAGACATAGGAAATCATCATTAATTGTATTAAAATGAATAAAAGCAAATCTTACAACCAAGCCTTGACATTGCAAGCCTTCTCGAAGGGTCCAGTCGGTATGTTTCTTCAAGCATTCACTCTCAAAAGGGTCTCCCAAATGGATAATAACTCTCTCTCTCATTCAAAAGATCTAATACAAAGCTAAGGCAATCCACAACCAATTGCTAAACTATCAGCAATTCACACTGCAAACTCACACCAAAGCTAGCTAATTTGCTCCAATCCAAAAACTAAAAACTAGCTGATCATAGCAATAGGGATTGTTTTTATAGGAGGAGGAACCTCCATGAAATGAGGGAGAGGGAGCTTATCCTCAAGGGAGGTTTCTCAAAAGGTGGAACTACCATCCCAGAGGGGGGAAGGTGAACTCCCTTAACCCAACAACTAGCTCTAGAATCACCCAAAAGCATTATGTTTGAACTAATTCGCCATATCTGGATCGTCGCAAGTCATACACTAGGGCTCAATGATGATGCCACAAGGAAGTAGTGTACGTAGAACCATTGTTGCAATAAATATCTTGAGGACTTGCGCCGAGCCCTAAAATTTGACCATCGCAAGAAACATATGTACCCTTGCAACGATGTCGCAACCTTATAGTTCATCACAGAGAATCGTCGCAGGCAGAATGATGCTTACTTCCGATGATGTAGAAACATAGGTAAAAGGGTCAATATTTAGGCTTAGAGAGCACTTGTTTAATCTTCTTGAATGAGTGGGATGACATGGGCATATTTATTTGATGTATGACACAGAGGAGATGTCACTCAGAGACTGACTCTATCCGAGATCAAGGGATATGAGGCCAATGACAAATTACTGTGCAATAGATGCCCCCTAAAACATGAAGCCCAAGAGAGTGGGAGGGGTGAAATGCTTTACGAAATCATAACCGAACCGGAACACCATCGCTGAAAACTTGCAGGCGCAAGTACAATTGATATCTCTGACAGTGAAATACATGTAGTCTAGGCATGGGCACAGCCATCCAAAAGACATATGAAACTTGGTTTGTGGTATGGACGCAGCTACCCAGTCGATAAGGCCATTTATAAAGATAGAGGTATGGTCGCAACCATCGAGAAAGACTCAGGTATGGTCACAACCATCCAATCAAAGGGTCATGTAAATAATCACGAACCAATCCATGGAACCCAAACTTATGTAATCTTAGTTCGGAGTCTTGAATCCCAATCAATCATAGTACAATTTCTAATATGCGAATAGATGTGCTAAAGTCAAGCATACTAGAAATTCATTTGATTACCGGCCAATGATGTAAACCATTAACAAGCGCGAGAGAGACCACCAGTAATGTCAATGGTTCTCAAGGTATTGCCAATACAATCCAAAAAATGTGAAGAATGATCTGGAGTCAAACACTCATGGAATCACCCGATTGAAGACCAATGATGCAAGTCTATTGTCAAGCGTGAAGAATTTTGCATTGAGGCATGCAAGCTCTAAGGTACCGAAAGGACTATCTAGATCAACTCCCTAGATAATGAGTTGGTGTCGACAGGAAGCGAGCCATCGCAGGAGGGCCATAATTTTTCCCTCATCAACGACACGAGACAAGGAACAAGATGAATATGGATGAAACTGAGAATCAGAGGAGGAGGTAAGGGTGAAAACTGCAAAAGGATTAAACTCTTGAACATATCAGTGACATGACTCTAGAAGGCGGCAAAATTTTGGTACCAAGGGATTGGAAGTCTGACGAAGAAAACAAGGATAAAATGGAATGAGGCAAAATGAAAAACCCAAACCCTGAAAGGCCAACAACGATGTGAGGATGTCCCAAACCTGGCGAGAAACAAAAGTGTCGATTTTTAAGAGTGACTAGCTGTCGTAAGTAACCAATGAAGATTTCCAAATTTTCCCCCCACCATTGTTGGCGAGTACCCCAATTATTTTTGAAAAAAAACTTGAATGGGATAACATATGCTTGTGGTATAAGTTCGTCCTTCAGACAAATCCAACCAAGTAAAATTTTAATGATCCCTAGGGACAAGAAGCTCAGGTCTCATCATGGTGATGAGTTCAATGTCGTTAGGGTTTAACGAGTCTAACACAGGAAAAACTCGGAGTCTTTTTCATGTTTAGAGAGTTTGAAAAATACACGGAAAATAAAACTCCAGGGGGGGCCCTTTTCGTAAATTTGTGTCCCTTAAGCCCAAAAAGGTAGAAAACAAAACTCGAGAGAACCGCTTGACCATTTCGATCAAGGAGTACTTTTCGTAACTAGTGTTTCCAATCCGAAAAAGTAGAAAAGTGATCAGAGACACGGCGTTCCATAACCAAAAACGAGCTCGAAACGACAAAAGCTCGACCATCTTTTCATTTTTAAAACGGTCGGAAAAGAGTTGAAAGTAGACTGCCATTTTTATTCCGTTTAATGAGTCAAAAAGGGAAAAACTTGGCAATCTTTTCATATTTTACGAGTCGGAAAAGAGCTTAAAGAATACTCGTGGGAAAATTTTCATGGTATGTACCAAGCACGTATCGACTGGAAACTATATATGTCACCCCTGTTCCTACACAGAAAACCAAACGTAACACCCATCTGACAAAGATACACATTGTAATGTTAGAAAAACTAGGTCAAGAACCCTACAACCATAAGGAAAAATCAAACTATAGCAAAACCCAAGTCCTATAGTTAAAAAACCCTAAAATTTCAAAAAAAAAATGTATATAAGACTTGTGGTAAAAACATTTTTTACATTGTTTTTATTTTCAACCTTGGTAATTTTTCAAACACTACATACATGTGTAACTTTGGAGGTTGATTTCTTCATTTGTGGTCAACCATTTCGCGCCATACTTTCACCAAGTAAGTATATCAGTCTTGCCTCTGCATTTTGATTGTTTTTAAGTCTAATTTCATTGATTTTGGTCAAGTTTTGGTGGATTTTTGGTTCCAAAAAATACCCCGGTAACCGCAGAAGCACCCCACGGGTTTGCGACGATCAGAAATTAACACATGCCAAAATTGACATCGTCGTAGGAAACACGTGTACCCTTGTGACGATCTGGAAAATAATGAACTGTGAAAGCGGGCCGTTTCAGTTGTTTTAGAAACTACTACGACGACGCAGTAAACATAAAATTTTCATTTTTTACACCATTTTAGACCATAAAAATGGCTCAAATCAGTTCTATTCAATTAGCATTTGCCTATGTAGGATGAAAAATGGTGTTTGCATGGCAAGAACGCACTCACGACGCTGATGATGAAAGAGGTGCAATGGACCCGCAATGCATACAGGTTCTTCGGAACTGTGGGTTACTGAAATTCTTCCTCACACCCCTTTTACGAGTGCAACTGGACTTGCTACACTTCTTGATTCACTCATGCAACCCGATAGAGGGTAAGTTTATCATTCGGGGTCAGAAGGTTGAGTTCGATGCGACTGACATATATTTCCTTACAAGCTTATCTCGCCGAGGAGAGAGACCCCGCATGGGCAACATGTGGGTCCTCGAAGAGTCTCTTGATATGTTGATTGCACGAGCGTGCCTGGGGGCACGTAAGTCACCCACCAGTGGGAAGTTACAAATCCTAACAATGGAGGACTTGTCATTGTGCGTCCTATTATTCATGATCACGAGAACAGCAGGCTCTCAGGCACAACACAAGGTGACTAAAACCCAGCTACGATTGGCTTTAGATTGCCTCAACCTGACCATGTATCACTGGGCCGAGGCAATGTCTTTGAACATAAAGAGATAGTTGACCAAGTGCCAACGATCAAATAGTTTGGATATGGGTCCATCCTAGTACCGCTCACGCTAGAGTTGGTACCATTACTTTAGCTATAGGACATGTAGGTCCCGTTGTTGGGACCGCGACAGACTAGGATCACCATGTGGGCCCTGGTGATGCCACGAGGCGGTGGCGGCCAACCAGTGTCATGGGGCCCTATCTACATGGAGTGGCTACATCGACAGCAGATATTTGTCGAGGACTGGCCCTATGCGGGGACTGACTTCAAAGGAGATCCATGTTAGCACCAAAATCTGCCTCAGGCTGATGGAAGGCAAAACTTAGGGTAACCACAAACCACGCTCAGTCTGGTAGCTAGCCCTACAAGAGCAGGAGAGGGCTCTCTCCGAGTCACACTTAGTGAATAGATGATCGAAAATGGTCTGAGATGACTTACAATGCAATATTTACCTTAGGCTAGTAAGTGAATAGGGATTCAGGAAACAATTTTATGAATGACCAAGCTTCTGGGATGTTATGGGACCAGCGTTCAGCAAAGAACAAAGAATTGAATATGAAGGCACAGATTATTCCATGAGGCAAGGTAGGCATAAAATGTAACAATTAAGTTTGAGGTACCACGGCATGAATAGATTGCTGAAGAAAGTGAAAAGGGCATAGTGACATGAATCCTTTTCAACAGAAGAATAACACTGGAACATGAAATTTTCCCACTAGCAGAGCAATAAAAATTGGATTCTACCTAATCTCACTCAGAAAATTTCACTGGAAATGAGCATGAAATGAATTATGAAACATAACTGAATACATATGAACACATAAGAAATACATTTGCTACACTCACGACCACAAGATTCTCATGAAACAGAGCCGCTGCCTTTCATTAATTCTCTGTCAAAAATACACAGTGAAGAAACAGAGTTTCTTTCCCACAGTCTCCCAGAAGTTACCAGCCAACCAACCCTTTACAAATAACTTGCATACAATATATAGAATGTGTGAGGAAGAGATAGAATGCCCAAGGGTTGGGGAGTTACTCGAATCATTGCGAAATGGAGATGGAGAGCCAACCATCAGCTACAGGTGCAACATTGCAAACATGACATTTGGCATTGGGGTGACCGTTTGCCTTCCTTCGCCACTTGGATAGAAGCAAATCTGGAGAAAAAAACTCTTTAAATTCTTCCTTTGGTGCAAAAAAACTGAAGTGTATATGACCGAGCCCACTTGGAGAAGTCGCGAACTGAAATTTCGCGAAACGGAAGAAAATTGGCAATTTTTCCTCTTGCGCCGCGCCATTTTCTCTGTGCATCGTGCTACTTTGGGGCCTGTTTTGGGGCACATTCAGGTGTCCAAAATGTGCCAAAGTGGGATTTTTGGAAAGCATGTCTTGTCTACTTTCTAACCCCACTGGAATTTTCAAATTTGGTGCTCATTTTCCCCTCAAAATCTTCATTCTCCCAAGACTGCTTTCTGTGTGTCAAAAAAGTGGCAGAGAGGCCATTTTTGGGTGTTTTTTTGACCTTTAGGAGACCCAGATCTTGTCAAAATTTCTTGCCCAGACACCAATAGTCATGATTTTCCATGCTGAATCCAAAAATGCAAACCATTCCTCGATTGGAGCCCTAGAATTTCAGGGTCACGCCAGTGGCGCGGAACACAGGGAGGAATTTCTTGTTTTTTGTCCAAAAATTTGCCAAGTGACCAAAATTTGCCCAAATTTTTTGAAATTTGAGCTGGAGGTTCTCTATGGGGTGCCATGCTGAGCCAAGGAAGTCTCAGCCAAAATTCTAAGCCTATCTTGCTCTTTTTCCCGTTTTACCCTTCTTGTTGCTTTCCTCAATTTTGCTTTTAAGTTCCTTATCTGGGCCTGTGCACTCATGTTTCGCACCCTGTAATGGAAAGTCATCTGTCTCAATAGAGCAAGGTCCTGGTCGTCTTTGTATAGCAACCTCTCCAAATGCATGTTGACCCTCTCAAGGTTGGCCTCCCGGTCCTCATTGATTGCTTGCTCCAAAGATGTGAGCGCAACCCTTCTTCTTTGAGCAGCTTGGCGATGCTCACGAATGTTCTACAGCTCCATGATCATCTGTTGGTCATCAAGTTATTTTTTCCTCCACTCCAGGTATTTCATGTTCCACTTGGCCCCTTCTAAATCAATGGACAAGTCTTCAATCTCTCATTTTTTTTCCTGGATGATCTCTATAAGCTCTGCATTTATTGGTTCTGTATCTGTCTCATCATCCTGGAGGAGAACAAACTCGGTCTCTCGCTCACCTGATGGCCCTTCCTCCTGTACTGGCTCCTTGCCCTTACCCTGCTCCTGTGGTGTTGATGTCGGAAGGGAGGCCCCTTCCACCTCGGGTGGAGATAACACTCACTTTGCTACTGCAAATAAGGGTCTACTGCCTTTCTAATAGGTGATGTATACTGGCATGGTGGCAGTCTCATGTCGCTCATACTGATGAGATGGGCCCCCTACCTCATGCTCTGCCTCTGAAACCACCTGTGGAGCGCTGAAGAAGTCACGGGAGATGAAGTCCTCCCAAGCAATACCCTGCAATCCCAACTGATGGTCCACCAAAATCCGGATAAGAGCAAAGTGATAAACGTTGTTGAGCTGTTGTCGATGGGTCTTGTGCTGCATGAAATTCTTCATCCTCTCTATGTTCCTGCAGATGAAAAATGGGAGGCTCATCATCCGCACCCGGGTGAACTGCATGAGTAACCTGATGTGATAGGCATAAAGGCGAGAAAACCTCCCCTCGCAACTGAAATACTTCATGATCAATCTCATGAGTGGGGCATACTCGTCTTTCAGAAATCTGAATGGAGAAACTCTGGTGAGCTGGCTCAAACAACTGTTTTTGATGTAAGGCTTATAATGATGGCTCTCCACCTTCTTTTTCTTATGCCACTGATATGGTTTCCGGTGTCAATGTGAAAGTGACCCCAGCCAGGACAGATTGACCTCCCTGTAGATGAAGTGCAAAATACGGTCCAACTCATGATGGACTCTGACATTTGCCACCCTTTGACAAAATTCATAACATGCCGAGTGCTGGAAACAAGACATGTGTTATAGACATTTTTGGGCACTAAAACCCCAAGCATGAAATGTCCATAAACTAAGGGCTCCTAAGTCCCTAAAAGTGTTGTTCTAACCCCTAAAGGAACAAGGTCAACTGATTACAACTTCTCCCAGAAGTTCTCCATGAAAAACTGCTCAGAACTGGTCAAAACAGGATCATTTCAGCTACCCCATAGGAAAAGTGCGTTGCATCTCACCTAAATACAATGTGTGGGTGCGTTGCATTTCAAAAATCCTTTCTATGGGGTGCGATGGGTGAGAAGTGACAAATGGAAGTGTCATTTCGCGAGGTGGAGAGGCTAGAATTTTGCATATTGTAAGGAATTGCTGTTGGTTTCTTGAGACAACATCAGAGTGTTGGGTGATCTAAGCTTTGTATGAGGTGAAGAGGGGCTTCCTTGCTGAGAGGATGATGTTGGGTCAGAACAACTGGTTGTAACTCCCTTGGATCTTTCTTGTTTATCAATAAAATCTATTCAAGTTTTCCTCCATACTCTTGTGTCATTTATGTTTTATGCATTTGTATGGTCAATTTACATCTAATCCTAGATTGTTTATGATTATAGATCCATGTTCTTGTATAGTGCTATGCTACTGTGATCTTACAGGTACTCTGTGAAGCTGAGCGTATAAGGGAACAAGTAGCGAAAGACTATCAAGAGAGAGAGGAATCGAACTAGGAGATTAGCGCAAGACAGAGGTTGGTCTTCTTTGTTCTTCTCTCATCTATATTTCATAAAGGAAAAACGAAAGTAGCTTTACTTTGTTTGTTTCTAAGGTAGCTATCACACCTTAGTGGGATAAGCAATTCTGTGTAGACACTTTTCCCCGCGCCAAAATGGAAACTCCACTGGGGACGAATTAGTTTGTTTGTTTATCTTCCTTGTTGTCTATTTTATAAACTTACAGACGGAGCCTGAAGTCGAGCCAGGTAGCTTTCGAACTGCATTTTCTATGTAAATGCAAAGTAGATAAATGCCACTTCAGTCAATCTCCGGGATTTGTTTATAACTTAAACAACTAATTCACAAACTCTCTGATTGCCCCTTGTGGTAGCTCTTAGATCCTCCTTAGATCTACCCCTGATTTTTGCATTACTGATTACCATTTGCTCGGCCAAAACCCATGAATTGAACTGCAAACTGTGACCCAGAACCCAAGCAAAGTCTTGTCTCTGGCCTAGCGCAGGTACTGTTCTGTGAATCTGAAATTCAGCGCACTTCCCGAGTGTAGTAGGTGCGCTGCATTTCAAATTCCCTGTGTTACAGGTGCGCTGATCAGACTGGGCATTGTTCAGTTTTGGTTTCTATGATTCATTCTTTCCAGTTCTATTCATGAATTTTGCTGCCTGTAATCAATATATCTCTATTTGAAACCCCTTTTCCTTGTTGTCATTCCGCCTCCTTTGTACAAAAGAACTGTAAATGTTTTTGTGTATTTGTCGAGTCATTTTCAGTTCTCCTTTGCAAAAAGTAGCGTAATCGTACTGTCGTCCTTTGATTTGAAAGTGTCACAAGTGTCGTTTTTAGTCATAGGAAAGAGTTGGTTGCTGTAGATATTCAATTATCCTGTTGCTATTGTATTTGGTCTAAATTTGTAATTTTTCTAATGTCGAAAGCAAGTATTCATTTCCAAATCATAAAGTGTTGTGATTGTCTCCATTTTTTATTTCGAAAAGAAACTTGTTGGTAATTATCGCTTGAAAAGTAATTCAGATTTGTGCATTAGCTTTCTTTTTACCATTCACATACTAAGAAAGCCGAAAACAAATACATGCATGTGCATTTGCATTTAGACTGTTTGATTGGTTTGATTTAGGACAGTGCATTTAGAGTGTGCTCTTTGCTCTTTGTGAAAGAATATTGTCTCTCTTTCCTTAGTAGCTAGGATTTTCATTGCAAAAAGAAGATAAAAGACTGTTTATCATCTTAGATTGCATTTTAGGAATACATCTCGCCGTGAACCTGAAAGGAAAATTTCATAAACAAGATCAACTATAAAATAAATTCAATGAATCTAACAATGCTTTGGAACCTAACGCACAACGTTTAGAAGTCTAGGTTAGAGACGTATTCCGGCGTCATAAAGCCTGATAACTGTTGTTCTCACTGATGGTTGGGTGATTCCTCCACTTTGAGACGATAAGTGCCAGTACGGACTTGTGCTCCCACGTACCATCGAGTATATTTTGGGAGACCACAATAGGCTTAATACTTTATCCATAGGAAGCCGTGTCTGTCGCCCTATCGATCGCAATGCACTGAACACAACATTCGGGAAGATTGACTGTTGTACCGTAAAAAGTATTCTGCAGTTTTGCGATTGGTTTGGTAATCCCTCTACCTAGATTTCCAGAGTAGTCCCTTTCGTTCCTTTTCAGACTCCTTAACGGAAAAGGTCCATCTGAGCGCTTGTCACTTCAGGCTCATTAAAAATCGAAGGCAACTAGAGTCATCTTTTGTTTTTTCTCGACTCTTTAAAATTGAAAAAACAAGTTGTGTCAAAGCGTCTAAAATTTATTTTAAACGGAATAATCGTCACCCTTTCCTACGTTGATCTTAGGTTGAGAAAATGGAACCCACCAACCAAGGAATTCCCCTTGGAGGAAATCCTAGTCCCTTCTCCTCGTGGGGAGATGTTGGTGCACCCCATATGGCCACATTGTCGCTTCCAGGATTGACAATCGGCTCGCCCGTATGGCTCTTCTCAACCTCTGTCATTCAGAACACTACAATTCCTGAACAATCGAGTCAGCAACTAGACGAATCCAGTGTTACCCACCAACCTTCTACTTCCTCCAATTCTTCCTCTCCTCCTTCTTCTTCGCTTGATGGGGTTGCTAAAGCCAAAAATCAAGTACCTAAGAAGAAGAAGGAAAATAAGAAGAAAGAGAAGAAGAAGAAGGAGCGAAAAGTGAAAGGAGGCAACCAAGCATCATCTAGCGAAAATCCACACACTGCACCGACCAGGCCTAAATTGCCATGTGTCATTTGCAGAGGAGACCATTATCATAGAGATTGTTCGTGCATCCCTCGGATCTTAAGGGACTGGTCTCCTCGTTTGCACAACCCGGTGTCATCAACCTCTGATGATCATGTTGAAAACACACCGTCAACTAGTGAAAGTGAAACCCCAGGACAAAAAGGAAAATATAGATTTCCTTGTAAACTGCACGAAGGCGATCATGCCGTCCACCGTTGTCACTTCTTAGACGAGGCTAAAAGAGTTTTGGACGATCGTCCGGTTTCACCGTTACGACTTCCTCCTGGATATAAAAAACTCTTGCCGAGTCCGTCACTAGTTGAAAATCCAGTTGACCCGCCCAGATGGTCAGCTGAAGCATCTATCATTGAAGACAAACCATCTGAACCCATACCAGACGAAAGTCAAAAGGTCGCGGCGGTAGTTGACCCGGTCTTGCCTTCAGAGGTTCCATCTTCAGATGATACAGTCATGGAAAAGAATAAGGATGACACCGTCCAAATTCTTTTCGTAAGCACAGACTCCGATGAACGTGGGGGGAATTTACCCATTCCTTTACCACAAGAAGGAAGTTCGTCAGAGTCGTACCCGCCATCTATTCGGTCCCACCTCCAAGCAACCTAGTTGTCTCCTTCAACTGGAATCAACTAGGCAGACCCCGTTTACCGGCTAGTATACCATTCTGAATTATTGCTCAAGTATATAGAATGGTTATGGCTAGTACCATCATAGATGAAGGGGCTTCTGTGAGTATCCTTTCCTCGACTGCTTGGAAAGCGCTTGGTTCGCCATCGCTTTTGCTTGAGATGAGAAATATAACAGGCTTCGACAAAGGAACCAGTCGACCGTTAGGGATCCTTCCCAATGTGCCCATAACATTGAGAGGGAAAACCGTTCACATGAACGTAGTGGTAGTTCAAGGATCGCTGGATTATAATCTACTCCTTGGACGAGACTATATTTATTGCATGGGATCCATTTTCTCATCACTCTTTAGAGTGATGTGTTTTCCGCACGAAGGAAGAGTGGTCAAGCTCGTAGACCAGCTTTCATTTCCCGGATCACACAGAGCAAATAGTCATATGCCATCCCTGAATGGTCTTTTCACACAAGGAATGTCTCATCAATCTCCAGTCCGTCCACCCGATGAGCGCGAGTGACTCGGGGGATATGACTGAAACCCAGGGGGCATGCACCCTGGTTTGCTTCGGCAGGAAAACTTCAGGTATAGGATAGGTTTCCACGAGAGATATATGACTGGTTTGTACTCCCGTTCGTGATTAGAAGAGGGAGTTATTCTAGAATAAGATTCTCTTGTCAAAGTTATGTGAGTGGATTGTCTCACCTTTGTCTATTTCAGTATACATCGCCGAAGAAGTGTTTTGTTTGCGCTGTGAATAGAACAATCTTTGGTAACCTGAAAGAGGTAGACCTTTCCTGATAAAACAAATGTTTTGTTGGAGATTTGAAAGGTGACCTTGAAACTCTGTTGTATACCTGGGGGCATGCAAACCTTTTGGCGTGCAAGAAAAGAGCGATCATTTATCTGTTTTTTGGATTTGTCGTCTCCTAACTTGGATAAAGAAAGGATGTGGGGAAAAACTCTAAAAATTTTCGTTTTAAATGGGACATTCTTATTATACAACCGGATTAATCAAGCAGTGTTACCGCAAGGTTCAAGCTTGTTAAAAAATAAACCCGCATCAAGCAGTTTTAGCGCATAGTTCAAGCTCGTTAAAAAATAAACATAAGCCATGAGCAAATGTTTTCCCCCACGTTTAAGCTCATTAAAAAATGAACTATTTCCTAGTAAATAACCATCGTGAATGTAGAACTTCAGCGTTTAAAAAGCCTTGGTCGTGTTCTCATCATCACCTCCACTCTGTATTGGCTGATCATTCACCTCCATTTGATTGTTTACCCCTTTTGAGGAACAGCTGCGAAGAGTGATCTCACTATCCATCCTTGTAACACTGTCGTGATTGGAAAATTCCAAACCTTACCTAGAATTTGCTGCTACCCAATTTTATCACTCGTTCCTCAAAAGACGAGTCTCCTTTAAGCTCTTTTCAACTGACTCATAAAATATGAAAAGATTGTCGAGCCATTGGCCTCTCCAGCTCATTAAAGGGACCGGGAGTGCTATCCCTCCTCTAAATTTTAATCTTTTTGGACCTGAGGGATTATTACACAAAAAGATTGAGCGCTTGTTTTGTTCGGCTCGTTAAAAGTATCGAAAATTCATCCCTTCTGTATTCTTTTATACTTTTTCGGACTTAAGGGATTAGATGATGAAAAAGGAATTTTGGAGTTTCCTTTACGTTCCTTTTCAGACTCTCTAAAATTGAAAAGGACCGAGTTATCTTTGTCGTTAAACTCGTTAAAACTTAATAGTGACAAACTTGTCCATAGCAGACAAGAACGAGTTTCACTATCTCTAGTCTCATTAAAACATAGCGATGGGTTTGCACGAAGGGCAAATTATAGAACAAGCATATGTTATCCTCCTCAAGCTTTACAAAAATAAAGAGGTACTGGTTAGCAATGACTGGGGAAAATTGGGAAGAAAACTTGAAGAAACTTTGTTGGTAGCAAGTCGCTCTTGAACATGACACTTGCACTCCGCATCCAAGTCGGGTTGGGTTGTTTCATTCACCGGTCGCATCACCATGGTCCCATCACACCATCCACATTTGGGGTAATGCTACCAATCCATCATTTCAGTGTCGCCGACATGTTCAAGAGAAGTCATTCACAAAATTCACCTGTGTCTCACCTGCTACAATACATTTACACTCCATTCTTTCATGACCGCCACCCTGAACCGAATGTCATCAGATCGTTTTCACCTCCATTAAAATCATTTTCTCCATTCCATGTCATTGATGTGGGATTCATTAAGGCCCTCCTGTGATGGATCGCTTCTTGTCGACATCAGCTCATTATCCAAGAAGTCGATCTAGGAACACCTCGTTCAGTGCTTTGAAGCTTGCATGCCTCAATGGCAAGTTTCTCACTTCTGACGACAGGTTTACATCAATGGCCTTCGACCGAAAGATTTTGCGTGGTGTTCGACACCAAGTCCTTTATTCACACCACATGAATTGTACTGCAGTACCTTGAGGGTCATTATCATTATCGGTGATTCCTCTCGCGCCTGTTAACAGCTTACATTATTGGCTGGTAATCAGGCGATGTCTTTCCATGTTCGACTCCAGAACATCTCTCACATGGATAGACTTGTACTTCGAGTGAAGATCGAACGAGATTGAAGACCCGGATCTAGTTTCATCCATCCGGGCTGTGATATATATTCAGGGAAATAAAGACATCAAATGTACATCATTGCTGCACAGATAATCATCCAATCAAAGGGATGATGACTCTACCAGAATCATCAGTCTACACTCAGACGATTGTCTGTCCTATGTACATGAAAATGAATTTATAAAGCTGAGCATGGGAATGCCCGCCTCGGCTAGATCATGAAAATATTATGAAGATAATGTATTGTATTGTATCTTATTACAAGTCTCCTCCAAGCTTGAAAGAACTTCGGATCCTCATAATAAAGCATTTCACCCGACATCAAAAGATTAACGACCTCATGCTTTAGGGGGCAACTGTTATAGACATTTTTGGGCACTACAACCCCAAGCATGAAATTTCCATAAACCAAGGGCTCCTAAGTCCCTAAAATTGTTGTTATAACCCCTAAAGGAACAAGGTCAACTGATTACAGCTTCTCCCAGAAGTTCTCCATGAAAAATTGCTTAGAACTGTTCAAAACAGGATCATTTCAGCTGCCCCATGGGAAAAGTGTGTTGCATCTCACCTAAATACACTGTGTGGGTGTGTTGCATATCAAAAAGCCCTTCTATGGGGTGCGATGGGCGAGAAGTGACAAATGGCAGTGTCATTCCGCGAGGTGGAGAGGCTGGAATTTTACATATTGTAAGGAATTGTTGTTGTTTTCTTGAGACAACATCAGATTGTTGGGTGATCTAAGCTTTGTATGAGGTGAAGAGGGGCTTCCTTGCTGAGAGGATGATTTTGGGTCAGAACAACTGGTTGTAACTCCCTTGGATCTTTCTTGTTTATCAATAAAAGCTATTCAAGTTTTCCTCCATACTCTTGTGTCATTTATGTTTTATGCATTTGTATGGTCAATTTACATCTGATCCTAGATTGTTTATGATTATAGATCCATGTTCTTGTATAGTGCTATGCTACTGTGATCTTACAGGTACTCTGTGAAGCTGAGCGTGCAAGGGAACAAGTAGCGAAAGACTATCAAGAGAGAGAGGAATCGAACTAGGAGATTAGTGTAAGACAGAGGTTGGTCTTCTTTGTTCTTCTCTCATCTATATTTCATAAAGGAAAAAAGAAAGTAGCTTTACTTTGTTTGTTTCTAAGGTAGCTATCACACCTTAGTGGGATAAGCAGTTCTGTGTAGACACTTTTCCCTGTCACAACATGGCAAGAGAGCATGCCTGCAGCTCAGTGAGGGTGTTTGGCTCATCTATAAGATGTCTGCCGCTCCGGTGATGTCTCCTATGGGCCCTCTCTCCTGAAGATGTGTCACTGTGGGTCCCCTCCTCATACTCTGATGAAACTTCTGATGCCATTACTGCTGTTTGTACCCTGAGTTTTATGTGGCCCTTTGAATCCAATGGAACTGGTAGATACTCTGAAAATCTGTCACCAAGGGGACAATAAAACAGGGAGTATTAGGAGAGGAATGATGAAATGGGAATAGGGGCTAAAGGGAAAGATTTATCAAGGATTTGGGAGTGTTTTGGGTATAGTATTAATGGGGTAGGGTTTGAAATTATTTTGGTAGGGTTTGGGTTTTTTGAGTCATAGGAGGAGGGGGGAAAAAGAAATATGATTACAGTGGTGTTAGGGTGATGATAAGGGGAAAATGATGCAGGGAAAATGGTGATAGGGGCAGGGTAGGAGAACACTTTGACAACACTGTTACTGTAGCAAAACCCTAGGACCATGTTTTCTTTATGTCTTCTTTTGTTGGCTTTATCAAAACTTTTTCATTTTATTCATACTCCTAAACCATCCTACTCTTTCCATGTTTAATGCAAGAGTATATGTAGGTTGCCTATCTTTTCAAATTTGATGAGCATCCAAAGTTTTTAGGCAAATTTATTGTCTTTTGGGCTTCATATCTCTATGCGTTGCGCGCACTGCCCAGTGCTCCACGCGCCCTGAGTGCGTCGCGCCAGTGGCATTTTTACACTGTGAACCGGCTCCCAGTGCGCTGTGCACAATGAGTGTGTTGCACCTCCTTGTGTGTGCGCCGCACGCTGCCAAAGTTGCCCTAACTTGCTAGGAAGAATAGGGGGAGGGTTTTAGTGGTGGATTTAGGGTGGGTTTCTTAGGAAAAATGTTGAAGGGGAGATGAGAAAGATGAGGGGTGAGGGGCCAAATGGAGTGAAGTGAAACCTTGGTGGCATCGTCACAATCTTGCAACCCCATCTATCGTTTTTCTTGCTGATTTTTTCATGGTTGACCTTGTGCTTTTGGGGAACCATTTAAACGTCTTATGCACACCAAATCATTGACAAATTTTAGAGAGAAGAGTTGTCAACAGGGCCTACCTCTTGATTTGCTAGCCTTCACCGAGATTTGAAATGATTTGCAATGTTTTTATGCCCCTGGCTGTGTGCGTCGCGCGCCAAGCCCAGTGCGCCACGAGCTGGGTTTGCATTGCACCCTTGAAAATTTCCCACTACGGGCTGGCTGTGTGTGCGTCGCGCCCTCTGTGTGCGCCACGCTCCTTGGTGTATGCACCGTGCTCCTTGAGAACCAGCTCTCACTCACTCAAACTCTCCAAATTTCACTCTCTTACCTTTGCAATGTCTCTCCCACGCTTGCAATAGCACAATGGCTTTGATTTGGGCAAAAAAATATATATATATAGGCTTGGGAGAGATGGGTTTGATTTTTTCTTCCTTGAAAACCCATTTTCTAATGTTTGTGTTCTGCACTTTTTCATTGACTCTAAAACACACTGATTTTCACTTTTCCTTTGACATTTTGGCTCAAATGATGGAATTTTCGGCACCTCTTTGCAGGGAATATATGACTGGGCATTTGGCCATGGAAACCATGACTGTATCTGAAAAAGTCAATTGGTGATTTTTTGAAAAAAATTTGTCAGAATTGACCTTGTTTGACTTTTCTTCAAAACAGAGTTTTGAAGAAGAGTCGAAGTCTCTTCAGGTGATGATGAAGCTTTTTGAACCTTAGCTGTGTAAGGCCTCCCTCTGGCCTGCATGGCTTGTTCTGGACATGTTTTCAAAGATCAAATTGATGATTTCCTAGACCCAATCATAAAAATGAATTTGTCTTGTAAAGGACCAGACCTGGATTGTCATGAGCTTCGATGATTATGGACCTAAGACCTGAGCCATCAGGGCCCAGACATGAGGGGAAATGACTAGCATGACTTTCTCCGTCAGATCATGGCATGTCCCTAGCGAAATACAGTTTAGTGGATGGAGCGGGACACCTAAAATTGAAATGCACAAAGAGTTTTGATCTCTGACGGAGGGTTGATCAGACCGACTCTAACGTTGGCTCCAATGGGGGATGGTAGTTCCTTGGAGGTGCCAAGAACAGAAGATCTCTAGAGGAGCTAGGCAGTGCCTTTTTTCCATTGGGCTATGGAGTCATTATTTCGAAACAGCACATGACTCTGACTTATTTGTAAAACTGGAATAACCAAGAAATTGACTCAAACTTGACATTGAAACAACTCAAACACTAACTTTACAGACTGAAACCAAACTGAAATAAAAATGGTATTTACAATGATAGTGGAAGCAGCGTTAATAGATCAGCAGTGATACCGCTTGAGCAGCCAACCATTGATCGGCCCTCCAGGACAATCTTCCCCGTTCATTTCCTTCAAAAGGAAGGCATTCTTACCCCTATATGCTGCAATTTTGAAAGGACCTTTCCACAGATTTTCGAACTTTCTGTGCTTGCCTTTCTCTTCATTCCTTGCATCCCACTTCAGCACCACATCATCCAACTGAAATTTATCTGCTTTTGCTTTTCTGTCATATATTTTCTTTATCTTCTCCTGCAACTTGGATGTGTTTTTGAAAACTTCTTCTCTTGTTCGCTACAAGTGGATCATTTCATTCAGCCTTCTCTGCATGGGATCTTCTTCGCTGTCGGCCTCCTGAAGAAGTCTGACCACCGGGGCAGAAAAAGTGGCGGGGAATACTGTGTCAACTCCATAAACAAGCTCAAACAGTGACATACCAATAGACTTTTTCTGACTGATCCGATTTGCCCAAAGTGCATGGACCAACCTCTTGTTCCAGCTCTTCTTATTTATTTCCAGCAGCTTCTTGATGATGTTGACCAAAGATTTATTCGAAGATTCCGCCAATCCATTGCCTTGCGGATGATAGGCAGTTGAATGACCCAAAATTATGTGATATTTATGACAAAATTCTGCCATCCTTTTCGATTTGAAAGCTGTTGCATTATCAGTGATTAATTTTTTTGGACAACCAAAGCGAGACAAGATGTTATTTTCGAGAAATGAAATGATTACTGTGTTTGTGGATTTTCTGGTAGGGGCTACCTCAATCCATTTTGTAAAATAGTCCGTCGTTGTAAGGATCTATCTATGTTGTCCGGAAGAGGTGGGATGAATTTCCCTAATGAAATCCCACCCCCATTGCTGGAAGGGAGCGCTCACTTCAATAGGCTTAAGTGGCAAAGGCTATAATTTCTGTTTTCCTTCGAAAATCTGACATTTATGACAGCGCTTGACCATCTTATACACATCAGCAAACAAAGTAGGGCAGTAGTACCCTGCTCTCAAAATTTTGTTCGCTGTTGACTTCCAAAAAAGATGACCTCCACACTCTCCTCCGTGGAAATCCTCCATGACTTTCTTTGCCTCCTCTTCCACCAAACAATTTAGCAAAATGCCATCGGGATCTTTCCAATACAGTGCAAAATTCAAAATACAAAACTTGGTAGCCTTCAATTTGAGTGTTCTCGCTTTGTTTCTAGTCATGTCGGGCGGTGGTGATAGATTTTTCAGCACATATATTATATCTGAATACCATGGGGACAAAGCAAACATTTCGGATACCTGAATTGACATTCCTTCCTCATTCTCATCGGACATGGCAGCAATCAGATTTATGTCCAATGCCTGCAAGTTTGACTCGGCCATTAGCTTCGCCAACCCCTATCCTTTGACCAGCTTTGTAGGCTTTATCTCCACATCATATTCTAGCAAGGTTGCGATCCATTTGCCTCTTCTCCCTTCCGGATCGGTCTACACTAAAACATCTTTTACATCAGTATTAGGAACATAGGCCAAAATGTGAGAATGTAGGATATACACGCGGAAATCCTTCAATGCCTTCATCAATGCCAGGGCTTGCTTCTCAATGATGTTGTACTTTAAATCTGCAACCCTTATAGCCCTGATGAAGAATGCAATGGGTCTTTCATGATCACCTCTCTTCTGCAATAATACCGCTGCCATAGTGTGCTCAGAAGCAAATGAAAACAATATGAAATCCTGAGTGTAGTCCGGACTGACTAGAACTGGAGCTGAAGAAAGGGCTAATTTGACCAAGTTGAAAGATTTTACAGCCTCATCTATCCATTTCACCTGGTTGTCCTTCTTAAGCATGTTGGTCATTTGCCTTAAGTGTTCTGCAAGATTAGGCACAAAACAACGCAGAAAATTCATCTTACCATTGAATGATTGTATTTCCTTTTTGTTCCTGGGCAGATCGATTTGCTGAATTGCTTGCACACGTGCTGGGTCTATACGAATTCCATCCTTTGAAATGATGTGCCCAAAGTAATTTTCCTTCCTCCATGGCGAACAAGCTCTTCTTAGGATTCAGCAATAGACCATATTTCCTGCACTTTTGAAAGACAATTTTTAGGTGATGCATGTGCTCTTCATCAGATTTGGAAAATACCATCAAATCATCCAAGTACACCACCAAAAACACATCCTTCGCATTTGCAAGCACCAAGTCCATTGCTCGCTGAAATGTGGCACCTGCATTCTTTAAACCGAAGGGCATCTTGGCATAGTGAAAGGTTCCCCATGGAGTGGTGAATGATGTATTGTATCTATCATCTTTATGGACAAAAATTTTGTTATATCCGGAATAACCATCAAGCAGTGACATACAAGATGCCCCCACTACTCACTGAATTATATGGTCCATCTTGGGAAGTGGATAGTTGTCCTTCAATGAGACCTTGTTCAGATTTCTGAAATCAATGCATAAGCAGATCTCATCGGTCTTCTTGCGTACAAGCACTAAGTTAGATATCCAATCTGAACATATGATGGGCACAATGATACCTGACTTATATAACCTATTCACCTCCTTTTCGATAGATGGCAGCAACTTTGGATTTATCCTTCTCAGCTTTTGTCTAAATGGTTTTTGGTTGGGCTTGATAGGTATTGTATGCTGAATAATATTTGTATCATAGGTCTTTAAATCAGAATAATCCCAAGCAAATACATCTGCAAATGAAGCCATCAAACTGATGTATTTGTCCTTGATCTTTAGCGGTAATGCTTTGGACAAGTTCACCAACTTTGGATTGGATGTTGTACCGATGTTGACTTCTCCTACACCCTTCTCTATCGGCTGCAATGTTGGCTTGCGGGCTACATCATCCTGATCAAAAAGTTCCTCTAGGGGTATCAATCCTTTAGGAATGATGTTATTCTTCAGCTGCAATACGTCCATTTGATTGATTTGCACTTCATCTGTACCATTCCCTTTGCCTTCATCGTTCTCTACATTAATTGAGGTTTCTTTGAACTTGCCTTTGTTGAGTAGAAAATCCTTAATCTCCTCATCATCTTGGAACACTTGCCAATGTCGCTGATTGTCTGGAATGGTTGGACAATTCTTGACATGGATTTCAAATTTATTGCTGGAGTTCATGGGGATTTTCAAGCTACTCGCTGCCTTGGCAAGAGCATCAGCAATGTTATTTTGTATACGTGGCACACATGTCAAGGTTTATTCTGAAAATAGCTTCAAGATTTCTAAAACTGCATTACGATAGGCCCGCATCCTAGGATGTTTTGCTTCATACTCACCTCTGACCTTTTTATTACCAACTCAGAGTCGCCATATACCGAAATCCTCTTTACATTCAGCTTTCTAGGAATCTTCAGGCCAGCAATTAGAGCTTCATACTCAACTTCATTATTTGAACATTCAAAGGCCAGCTTATAAGAGAAAACTCTCATGCTGCTAGGCACTTTGTTTGGGGCGTAGAAAGGACTGTATACCCAAATTCCAATACCAACGCCATCATTCCCCACTGCTCCATCGAAATCCATGGTCCACAAGCCTTCTTACTCCTCATGTAAGTGCTGGAAATCTGTTTGTTGTGCCTTGTCTACTTGCTGCCCATTATTTTCAGCTGATTTCCCAACATTTTCCTGCTTTTCTTGTATTTTTTTTTCCAAAACTTCTCTGAAATTTTCTGCTATTTCCGGTATGTCGTCTGCTTCTACTATCTGAATATCTATCTCATTAAACTATCTGAAAACAAAACAAAAGACTCTAAATCTATATGTACATAGTTGATAGGATCATTCATAGGTTTCTCCTTGCTTGTGATCATATATTTCATTTTTTGTTCCCGATATAACTTCCTCATTTGTCCAAACACTGGATTGTTGCATAGGAGAAATCCAGCTGTAGTGTCCCTTTCAATTTCGCTAGCCAAGACCTAGAAAGAAGCATGCCAAACCTTGGAGGAATATCTGCTACCACCACATCCATCAAAACATTTTTCATAGGAAGCTGATCCAAACTCACAACTAAATCTTTGATGAGCCCTATACACCATACACTACTGGAATCGAATGAATAGAGATCATGATATTGCCAGGTGATGTCTAGCCAAGCTTATCCATGATAGCCTTGGGCATGAGATTGTGAGAAGCTCTGGAATCGAACATGGCATTATGTAACACAAAATCATGCAATCGTAAACTGACATAGAAGGGTGGCACATCGCTATCGGGAGACTCACCATTCATTGCTGGTCCAAAAATCATTTCAGGCTGATCATCTTCTACATTTACCATGTCGGACATTGAGTCCAAATTCAACATTTTAGAAACCTGTCCTCTATAACTGTTGTTCTTCATTATTTCAGTCAAGGGGATGGATACCTTTAACTTAGAAATCTCATTCTCTAGGCTAAAGGTGGGAATTTTTTCTACCTCTTTGACTGGGATCTCTTTCCTTTCCTTTTCCTTTGATGTGGCTTGCTGCTGTGATTTTTCTACTGATTTTGATTTGCTGCTGTCCGGACCAACCGCCTCCTTTCCTTTTCTTTGTGTAGCTGATGAATCATTTTTTGTTGTTTCACCCTCCTTCTTTTTCTGAATTGGTTTGGCCTGCACATCTATGTTTCTAAGAGAATATCGCTGCTATTGTGTGGACAAAGCATTCATATACCCCCTTTGATATTCTTCTGATTCTTCTTCCAACACGGTGTCGCTAGCTAGAATAAAATCAGTGTCTTGGTGTGCAGCTGAATTCACTGCACATTCTTCCTCTTCGGTAATGTAAGTAGGCAGCTCATCTGGAGTAAAGAGATGGTTTTCCTTACCTATTACATTCCCATCCTCATCTGACTCTAGTCCATGCACAAAATTTTGCTGCAAAGGTGTTTATACTGGCTGTTGTGCTGTCTGCTCTTGAGTTCATTGATCTCTCTATCTTATCCTATATTGTGGTTGCTGCTGACCACGAAAGTTATGATTCCTAACTTGTGGCTCTGGCTTGTCAAGTTTTACCCTTTCAAGCATATGTTCTACCTTTCTGAGCAGCTGATCCATTGAAGAAGATTCTTCTTTCACAGTGTTTTTCTTCTCTGCTTTCGCTCTAGCTCTTTTGGACAACAAATTTGCCTCAACGCTGACCGCAATTTTCTGCTTGTCTTCCATTGTAGCCGGTTCTCTCTCTCTTAATTGGTACGCCATGTCAACATCAAAACCATCTGGAAACTTCATCATTGCTAGTCCCATAGGTGGCTTTAGATGATCTGGAATTGCATTGTAGACTGCATTAAATCTAACACAGTAATCTTGGACCGACTCACTGGCATTCCGTTTGATTTGTTCATATTCGGCCAGAATTTGAAGGGGATTCTTTTTCACTTCCCACCAGTTCAAAAATTGTCTTTGTAGTTCAGCCAAGGTAGTGATACTTGCAACCGCCAAACCTCTAAACCATTTCCTCACATCACCTGCAAATGTTTGTACAAAGAGCCTCATTGCCACGTTCTCCGCATCGATCTCATGAAGTTCGTAGAAGTCTGCCATTTTGTCTACTTGTTGCTAAGCAGTAATGATGTTAGGAGTGCCATCAAAAAACGGGATTTTACTTTGATAATCATTTGGCATGTCATCTAGGACTTGGGGCAGAACAAGGGCAACAAAACATGCAGCAATCAGTCTCGGTGGATTTGTCCTTGGAGGTGTTGGAGGAGTGTGCGTAGTTTGCAAGGGGCTTGCAATTGGAGTTTGGGGCTATGTTGCAATCTAATTATCAATTAATCTATTAGCTCTTTCTATTTCAAGGTCTACAAGAAATTGTGGATTGGGGACGATACAATCAACAGCCCTTTCGGATTTAGACTCAAATAGTGATATCTCAAATCGTTCGTCAAACTCAAGCTCTTCAAGATACTCAAAAATGTCGGGACATGAATGGGATTTGAACACGGGAGTTATGGTGCTTTCTTGACGAAGGAGCCTTGGGATCAAATTGGGGTTTTCGTAAATATGAGGAGGATCCGGGTCTGGATTTGCTCTAGTATATCGTCTCGAAGCCAGCGTGCTATTGAGAGAAATTACGGGACAAAACCAACTTACTCAGCCTTTTCAATCCTAAGCTCATCATCCGGAAGCCTAGAATTCTTATGAAACAAGGGGATTTGATTTTCAACTTGTCCCCAGTATGGTCGCCACTATGTTAGCACCTAAATCTGCCTCAGGCTGAAGGAAGGCAAAAATTAGGGTAACCAAAAACCATGCTCAGTCTGGTAGCTAGCCCTACCAGAGTAGGAGAGGGCTCTCTCCGAGTCACGCTCAGTGAATAGATGATCGAAAACAGTCTGAGATGACTTACAATGAAATATTTACCTTAGGCTAGTAAGTGAATAGGGATTCGGGAAACAATTTTATGAATGACCGAGCTTCTGGGATGTTATGGGACCGGCGCTCAGCAAAGAATAGAGAATTGAATATGAAGGCACATATTATTCCGTGAGGCAAGGTAGGCGGAAAATGTAACAATTAAGTTTGAGGTACCATGGCATGAATAGATTGCTGAAGAAAGTGAAAAGGGCATAGTGACATGAATCCTTTTCAACAGAAGAATAACACTGGAACATGAAATTTTCCCACAGGCAGAGCAATAAAAATTGGATTCGACCTAATCTCACTCAGAAAATTTCACTGGAAATGAGCATGAAATGAATTATGAAACATAACTGAATACATATGAACACATAAGAAATACATTTGCTACACTCACAACCACAAGAATCTCATGAAACAAAGCCGTTGCCTTTCATTCATTCTTTGTCAAAAATACACAGTGAAGAAACAGAGTTTCTTTCCCACAGTCTCCCAGAAGTTACCAGCCAACTAACCCTTTGCAAATAAATTGCATACAATATATAGAATGTGTGAGGAAGAGATAGAATGCCCAAGGGTTGGGGAGTTACTCGAATCATTGCGAAATGGAGATGGAGAGCCAACCGTCAGCTACAAGGGCAGCATTGCAAACATGACATTTGGCATTGGGGTGACTGATCCAGAGTTAAACAGGAACACAATAAAATACAGAGATAACCATAAAGACAGATATGCAGCGGAAATAATACCTCAATTCATTACTGTAAAATACTGAAATATGCTTACAAACAGAAATTGAAATAAACCAGCTAGGGCGATGGTAGCTTATCTCTGAGAATAGATGTGGTGGCTACATGCCTCTGAACTGTCTTACAATGGGGCTCGAAGGCCTATTTATTGTTGAGAAACAATGGAAAACCCTTCACATTCCAAAACCTAACCCTAGAAGATGAAACGCCAAATTGTGGGCCCCGTTTTTGGGTAAGTTGGTACATCAACTTCACGGGGTCGCGAATTGGTCGTACTATCTCCGTTTGACGTGCATGATAGCCCGTTGGAAAGATCTCTCCGAGGACTACGACGGAAAAGATGATTTTTATCAATAAAATCGCTGGTGGTGGATTTCCCAAAAAAACGTCGTTTAGCGCCTCAAAATGGCTCCGGAAGTTTAGGACCCGAAAAACTACTAAAAATAGTAAACTATGCTATAATTAAGGAAATTGAAAAAACTGTAAGAAGCACTAGAGGGGATCCAAGTGGAATTAGCAAGTGGCCACCAATATCCACCTGGATCATTCCTCCTCCCTTAGGAAGCAATGGTCCCCATTGCGTTGAGTTCCTCCATGAGATGAGGGAACTTCTGCTGCACTTGGTCCCTGGTGAGCCACTTGCCCTGGTGAAGGAGTTGTCCTGCTTTGACAACTCGATACAGTTGGATATTCTGCTGGCGAGTGTGCTTGATCTGTGTGTCCATGATCTGATCAGTTGCATCTTGTTCCATGCAAGCTAGATTTAACTCTGTGGGTGTGAGTTGTTCTGCAACGTCGGATGTGTCTAGTAATGGTGGAAAGTATGGCCGAAGGCGGTCGACATTGAACACCGGGTGCAGGCCAAGGAATGGGGGAATGCTGAGCTCAAATGCATTGTCTCCCATAGCCTTGGTAATGGTGTAAGGGCCATATCGGAGTGGTCTGAGTTTCCGATAGGCTCCGGTAAGGCGTTCCTTTTGCAAATGCAACCAGACTTTGTCGCCCACTTGAAACTTGTGTAGCACCCGATGTTGATCATGTCGCTGCTTGTATTTGGCATTTGATTTCTCCAGAATGTCATGGACCTGCTGGCGAATATGTTGGATGTGCTCAATGAAGTTGTTTGCCTTATCTGTTTCAGACTGGACATGAGCAGAATCTGCATGAGTAGCTGCAAATGGCATGGCCACATCGATGGGACATAGTGGCTGGAATCCCAATCCCACCTGAAAAGGGCTGTGGCCAGTCGAGCTGTGGAGAGCCCGGTTGTAGCTGTGCTGAACATAGGGGAGGCTCTCGTCCCATGTGCGTGGATGCTTTGAGTTATACATGCGTAGAATGTTTACGATCATCTTGTTGACGACCTCAGTCTCGCCATCAGTTTGAGGATGGAAGGCTGTGGACTTTGTGAGTTTGGTGTCCAGCATCGACCAGAGGCTATACCAAAATGTACTGAGGAACCTGTTGTCCCGATCCGAAATGATAGACTGTGGGATCCCCAAGTGTACCCATACTCGTTCAAAGAAGAGTTTAGCAGTGGCTTTTGCTGTGATATTCTTCTTGCAAGCTGCCATAATGGCCATCTTCGAGAACCTGTCGACGACCACAAAAACACAGCCATTTCCATGCCTAGTGGAAGGGAGGCCTGACATGTAATCCATGGAGATGGATTCCCAAGGTCGACTATGGGTAGGCAGCTGTTGAAATTTGGTACCGGAGGACAGGTGGTTCCCTTAGGCTTTGATCTTTGGCCTAGGGAAAAGTGTCCAAAAGAATTTGATTTTTCTCCTAAAGTGACTTTATAATTTTATAAAGTTAAATCTAATTTAAAAGTGACTTTAAGTGATAAAGTTACTGAGTCTAATTTTAAAGTGACTTTTGTAAAGTCAATGAAAAATTAGAAAGGAAAAGTGACTTTGGAAATAAATGACTAAGTGGGTCTTTATTAAAGTGGGGTGAATTAAAAAATAAAAAGTGAGATTTAAAAGAGCATTTAATCTCAGCCATTGATCTAAATCTATTTCAGCCATTGGATTTAGAGATCACCCAAAAGTCACTTGGGTCACCCAAAAGTCATTTGGAGTTATATTAAGGGAGGAAAAAGAGGAAAATATCACATTCGATTCAATTCTTCCATGAGCAAATTGGGAGAAGGAGAGCAAGAGAGCAAGAGAGATTTCTGAGCAGGGAGGAGAAGGAGACAACATCTTGGCACACATTCCAAGGCAGCAGTTCAGCAGATTTGTACAGTTGATTCAGCACACAGTGAAAGGCAGATTTTGGCACGATTTTCGAGGAGAGGTTTGCACAAAAATCGAGGAGCAATTTGCCAGTTTTTCTGCACGCAAAAAGAGGGCCATACAGCAGCATTTAATGCTGAAAGTGGGCACGAAAATCGAGGAGACCGTACAGCATTTATTGCTGTCTTGTTTGCTGTAATTTCCAGTTTGTTGTGAAGCATGGGAAAAGAGATAAGTTGTAAATTTTCTTGCTGATTTTTTTGCTGAAAATTTCTCACTGTAAAAGGCAATTTTCAGAAATAAAGAAGAGCTCTCAAACTGGTTTTCCCCAAGAGTTGTAGGGGGTTTTTCCAGGTCACATTGACCAAAAATCTCAGTGTTTAAATGTGTTTTAATGGCTGTTTATTACTGCTGATTTTTATTTCTGCAATTTCCAGCATCTTGTAAAATTTCCAGAATTTGTGTTTTCAGCAAATTTATTTTTTTCATCTTGTTAAATGTATGGTTATGGGAAAGGTCATTTAACTATATGGGAGAAATAAGGAGAAACTGAAAACCGGGGTGGGAAAACAGAAATTTCCACATGGTATCAGAGCTTGAGTGATGAAGGGCAGTTTGGGACAGCAAAAGGAAAAATTACAGTTGCTGATTTTTCACTCAGAAAATTCCAGCAAGCTGATTTTTTCATAAACAGCAGTTTTATCTTTACTACAACAGTGCTATTTTTTAGTTTTAGGACAGCATGATGTCATTGGGATTGAGGGTGGAGGATAGGCTGGATGGGCATATAAATTACAACGTTTGGAAGGAGAGAATGCAGAGTATCTTTGAGGAGGAAGAAGTTTGGGATATCATGGTGCATACCACACAGAACCCTGTTGTTGTGCCTACTGATGCTACTCAGTTGACAGGTTATAATAAAAAGAACAACAAGGGTACGAGGCTAATTCTAGACGAAATCAAAGACCATTGCAATCCTCATGTGAGAGGAAAGAGCAATGCCCATGAGATGTGGACAGCACTGTCCAATCTCTACCAGAGTACCAATGAGAACCGGAAGATGGTCCTGAAGGAGAAGCTGAAGAACATTAAGATGGGTAATGATAGTGCAGCTGGATATCTCACAAAGATTACTAATGTGAGAGATGAGTTGGCAACGATTGGAGAGGCGATTCCACCCACTGAGTTGGTGCGGATTGCAGTGAATGGCCTCCCCTGTTCATGGTTGAACTTTGCTAATGGGGTTTGTGCACGTGAGACCCTTCCCACATGGGAGAGGTTTTGGGATGATTGCATTTAGACAGAGATCATGAAACGTCAGCTTGGGGTAGCCAAGCCAGTTGAGCAGGATGAGGATGTAGCACTGGTGGCAGGAGGTAAGAAAGGCAAAGGGAAGAAGCAGGCTTCCACAAGCAGTGGTGGGGGCAAAGGCAAAGGTAAAGGTAAATAGGGGAACACACAGAAGGACTATTCCAAGGTGAAGTGTTGGAATTGTCAAAAGATGGAACACTATGCAGTTGTGTGTCCGGAGAAGAAGAAGGGGAAGAACCAGGACGTGGCAGCTTCAGTAGAGATTGAGGGCTTTGCTGGTCATTTTGACCGAGAGTTTGCGTTCACTACGTGTGAGTCCTCTAGTGCAGATCACCTGCCACACAGGTTCAGAGGGAGCATGATTTTCCCTCAATTAGCGGAGCATCTTCAGGTATCTGGTATGTGGACAGTGGGGCTTCATATCATATGACAGGAGTCCGTGAGTACTTCTCAGAGCTTTCAGAGAGTGGCACTGATATTGAGGGGTAGTACTCGGTGATGACATAGTTGTTAGAGCAGTCGGGGTGGGAACAGTGACATTTCAGAGGGAGTCCAAACCTCCCTTGAAGGTGTCAGAGATTCTTTATGTGCCAGGGATGAGGAAGAACCTCATATCCGTCTCAGCTTTGGAGGACAGAGGATATGAGGTACTGTTCAGGGGAGGACAGGTGTTGATGTATCCCAGGGGCACTCTAGCTGATTCAGCTAGAGTGATAGGTGTACGCCATGCAAAGGTGTACAAGTTTGCATTCCAGCCCCTTTTGGCATTGAGCAGTAGTACCGACAGCAGAGCTAGCAGTTCTGAGCTGTGTGAGATTTGGCACCGCAAGATGGGACATATGTATCATGGAGCCTTGAGGACATTGTGGGAGATCACTACAGGTGTGCCAGATTTCAGTATTGATCACTTTGATACTTGCAGAGGTTGTGCGATGGGAAAATTTTCCAAATCCTCTTTTCCCAGCAGTGACAGCAGAGCGACTGGGATACTTGATTTGATTCATTCCGATGTGAGCGGTCGGATGTCTCATGTTTCCTTGAGTCGATATGAGTACTATGTTTTATTCATTGATGATCACTCCAGGAGGACCTGGATTTATTTTTTGAAGACCAAGAGTGAGGTCTTCAAGCGGTTTCAGGAGTTCAAAGCTCTTGTGGAGACTCAGACAGGTCGAAAGATCAAGTCCTTGAGGTTAGACAATGGAGGAGAGTACACCCTTGGAGAGTTTATTGACTATTGTGCAAAGGCAGGCATTAGGAGGGAGTTCACTGTTCCTTACAACCCCCAGCAGAACGGGGTTGCGGAGAGGAAGAACAGATCCATCATAGGGGTTGCCAAAGCCATGTTACATGATCAGGGGTTTCCATTGTTCTTGTGGGCAGAGGCCTGCAACACAGTTGTTTACTTGCAGAACAGGAGTCCGCATCGCGCCTTGGGGAACATGACTCTGGAGGAGGCTTTCTCTGGGAAGAAGCCTGATATTGGTCATCTTCATATCTTTGGATGCATTACATACTCCTATATACCCAAGGAGAAGAGGACCAAACTAGAGCCCACCACAGAGAAGGGTATCTTTGTGGGCTACAGTGAAACCTCAAAGGCCTTTCGGATTTACATTCCTGCACAGAGGAGAGTTTTTGTCAGACGGGATGTGAAGTTCGAGGAGGACAGGGCCTTTAGGAGGTCACGGGAGTTAGAGTATCTGGATCAGCCAGACCCTCAGCAGTAGTTGAGTCAGTCGCAGGGATCCAGTGGGCAGGGATCAGGAGGATCTGGAGGTACATCTATGAGGATGTCAAGTCCGTTAGTGAGCAGTGGCTCGCCGAGCCAGAGGGGTGGTGCTCCGGGCAGCATGCAGAGCAGTTCACTAGGGAGTCCATTGATGGACAGTTCACACGGTGCCTCAGCTTCTACAGGTTCAGGTGCAGGCAGGAGGACAGCAGATAGACAGTCAGGAGTTCAGGCTACTGATGGTGATGAGGAGGAGGAGTTTCATTCTCCTATGGGAGAAGCATGCTCAGGGAAGAGAAAGCCCAAGTGGCTTCAGGACACCTTGAGAGATGCCACATCTGTTGCTGAGCCGAAGAGGCCGGTCAGAGAGAGTAGGCCACCTGAGAGGTTTTGTAGTTATATTGCGATGGTTACCTGCATCCTTGACTCTAAGCCTTCTAGCTATGAGGAGGCAGCTAGCCAGCATGTCTGCAGAGAGGCCATGCAGGAGGAGTATTCTTCTATCATGAAGAATGACGTTTGGGAGGTGGTACTGAGGCCTGAGGGCAAATCTGTGGTTACTTCCAGATGGCTTTACAAGGTAAAGCATGTTGTAGATGGCAGCATTGAGAAATTCAAAGTGAGGTTTGTGGCTAGAGGGTTCTCCCAGGTAGAGGGAGTTGATTATGAGGAGACCTTCGCTCCCGTGGCTCGATATACTTCGACCCGCTCCATTATATCGATAGCAGCAGAGATGGGTTGGAAGATCCACCAGATGGATGTGAAGACCACATTTATCAATGGCTTCATACAGGAGGAGATGTACATTGAGCAGCCACAGGGCTTTGAGGTGCATGGGAAGGAGTCCCATGTGTGCAGACTGAAGAAGGCCCTTTATGGCCTAAAGCAAGCTCCCAGAGCTTGGCACTCTAGGACAGATACATATTTGCAGGGGATGGGTTTCACAAAGAGTGAGGTAGATCCGAACCTTTACTTTATTGTGATTAGTGAGGATCCTATCATTTTGGTGCTGTATGTGGATGACTTGATCATTACAGGTGCAGAGAGACTCATAGAGCACTGCAAGAGAGATCTTGCGACGGAGTTTGAGATGAAGGACACCGGCTTGATGCATTAATTTTAGGTTTGGAGGTGTGGCAGGAGGAGGGGCATTTATTCCTCGGGCAGGGGAAGTATATTGTGGACATCCTTAGCAGATTCCACATGGAGGATTGTAGACCCATGTCGACACCAATGATCACCAACTGGAAGAAGCTTCATGCTTCGGATTCCGAGTTGGTGGATCCCACATTGTACAGGCAGTTGATTAGTTCCTTGATGTATTTGGTCAACACTAGACCAGATATCTGTTTTTCAGTCAACACGATGAGTCAGTTTATGTGTGAGCCTAGGAAGGTTCACTGGGTGGCTGCAAAACACATTTTGCGATACTTGCAGGGGACAGTGGATTATGGTCTGGACTACAGGCAGGGAGATGGAGTGAGATTGGCAGGATACACTGATTCTGATTGGGCAGGTTGTGCTTTTGATAAGAAGAGCACTTCAGGGTGTTGTTTTGGGTTGGGTTCAGTAGTAGTGTCATGGTTCAGCCGGAAGCAGCAGTCAGTAGCACTTAGTTCAGCAGAAGCAGAGTATATGGTAGGCAGTCTAGCTATTTGTGAGGCTATCTGGCTTCGCAAGATGTTGTTTGGCTTATTTGGTCAGCCGTTGAGACCTTTAGTGATTTACTGTGATAATCAGAGTTGCATTAAACTCACGGAGAATCCAGTATTTCATGACAGGTCAAAGCATATCGGGATCAGATATCATTTCATCAGAGACTATGTTCAGAAGGGAGTTGTGAAGCTTGAGTATATTTCCACTGATGAGCAGGTTGCAGATATCCTTACCAAAGCCTTACCACGGGGCAAGCATGCCTACTTCAGAGACAACATGGGTGTGGTGAGGAACACCTTGCTCGGTAAGAGGGAGTGTTGAAATTTGGTACCGGAGGACAGGTGGTTCCCTTAGGCTTTGATCTTTGGCCTAGGGAAAAGTGTCCAAAAGAATTTAATTTTTCTCCTAAAGTGACTTTATAATTTTATAAAGCTAAATCTAATTTAAAAGTGATAAAGTTACTAAGTCTAATTTTAAAGTGACTTTTATAAAGTCAATGAAAAATTAGAAAGGAAAAGTGACTTTGGAAATAAATGACTAAGTGGGTCTTTATTAAAGTGGGGTGAATTAAAAAAATAAAAAGTGAGATTTAAAAGAGCATTTAATCTCAGCCATTGATTTAAATCTATTTCAGCCATTGGATTTAGAGATCACCCAAAAGTCACTTGGGTCACCCAAAAGTCATTTGGAGTTATATTAAGGGAGGAAAAGGAGGAAAAGATCACATTCGATTCAATTCTTTCATGAGCAGATTGGAGAAGAAGCAAGAGAGCAAGAGAGATTTCTGAGCAGGGAGGAGAAGGAGACAACAGCTTGGCACACATTCCAAGGCAGCAGTTGAGCAGATTTGTACAGCTGATTCAGCAAACAGTGAAAGGCATATTTTGGCACGATTTTCGAGGAGAGGTTTGCACAAAAATCGAGGAGCAATTTGCTGGTTTTTATGCACGCAAAACGAGGGCCATACAGCAGCATTTAATGCTGAAAGTGGGCACGAAAATTGAGGAGACCGTACAACATTTATTGCTGTCATGTTTGCTGTAATTTCCAGTTTGTTGTGAAGCATGGGAAAAGAGATAAGTTGTAAATTTGCTTGCTGATTTTTTTGCTGAAAATTTCTCACTGTAAAAGGCAATTTTCAGAAATAAAGAAGAGCTCTCAAACTGGTTTTCCCCAAGAGTTGTAGGGGGTTTTTCCAGGGTCACATTGACCAAAAATCTCAGTGTTTAAATGTGTTTTAATGGCTGTTTATTACTGCTGATTTTTATTTCTGCAATTTCCAGCATTCTGTAAAATTTCCAGAATTTGTGTTTTCAGCAAATTTATTTTTTTCAGCTTGTTAAATGTATGGTTATGGGAAAGGTCATTTAACTATATGGGAGAAATAAGGAGAAACTGAAAACTGGGTTGGGAAAACAGAAATTTCTACAACAGCGAGGTATAGAGGCCTTGCTTCTTTATGGTAGGTTTGGCAATGGCGCAAGCAGTGCATGATCTGATGTACTTCCCGACATCCTGTCGAAGATTCGGCCAATAGAAATATTTCTGCAATACTGCCACCGTTTTTTCAACCCCAAAATGCCCAATGGCCCAACCACAGTGTGCTTCCCAGATCATCTTGGCACGCTCGCTTGAAGGAACACAAAGGTGACCTAGGTGGCATAATAGGTCGTCCTGGAGGTGAAAATCTGGAACATGTTGACCCTCCAAGAGTGTCTGGTATGTGTGGCCGAATTCTGGGTCGCTTTTGTAGAGCAGTGGCCAATCAGAAGTCTCGTGCCCACAAGAGTTGAGCACGATGGTTAATGCCATGATCGGTGGTCGACTGAGGCAATCTGCGACATTATTGGTGCTGCCCTTCTTATACTTGATATTCAAATGGAACTGTTGTAGGTATGTGGACCACTTCTGATGGTGATCATTCTGCAATTTCCCTTGGATCTGTATGAACTACAGGGGTCGGTGGTCTGTGTGGATGACCGTTTCCTTCCCCAAAATGTAATGCTTCCATTGTCGACAGGCCTGCACAATGGAATACATCTCTTTGTCATAAGTGGTATACTTCCGGACTGTGTCTGAAAGTGTCTCACCGTGATATGCCACTGGATGCCCGTGTTGAGTAAGGACTACCCCAATAGCATAGTCAGAGGCATCTGTCTCGACCTCAAATGGTTGTTGCAAGTCTGGTAATGCAAGAACTGGTCCTGTGCAGAGTCGATCTTTCAACTCTGGAATGCCTTCTGTTGAGATTTGGACCAAAAAATTTTGCTTTCACTCCTCCCTTGGTGACCTAACTCAAGGGCCAAGTGATATGAGAAAATCCCAACACGAACCTGTGGTAGAAGTTGGCAAGGCCTAGAAAGCTGTGAAGCTCTGTCAGAGTGGTTGGAGATGGCCAATCCCGAATGACTTGGATCTTGGATGGATCCACATGCACCCCCCGTTCATCAATAATGTATCCCAGATACTGAACCTGGGTCATGCCAAAAGTGCATTTCTCCATATTGGCACATATCTTGTGTTGTGGCCACCCGCTAATTCCACTTGGATCCCCTCTAGTGCTTCTTACAGTTTTTTCAGTTTCCTTAATTATAGCATAGTTTACTATTTTTAGCATTTTTTCGGGTCCTAAACTTCCGGAGCCGTTTTGAGGCCCTAAACGACATTTTTTGGGAAATCCACCGTGATTTTTCTGATAAAAATCATCTTTTCCGTTATATTCCTCGGAGAGATCTTTCCAACGGGCTATCATGCACGTCAAACGGAGATAGTACGACCAATTCGCGACCCCGGGAAGTTGGTGTACCAACTTACCCAAAAATGGGGCCCACAATTTGGCGTTTCATCTTCTAGGGTTAGGTTTTGGAATGTGAAGGGTTTTCCATTGTTTCTCAACAATAAATAGGCCTTCGAGCCTCACTGTAAGACAGTTCAGAGGCATGTAGCCACCACATCTCTTCTCAGAGATAAGCTACCATCGCCCTCGCTGGTTTATTTCCATTTCTGTTTGTAAGCATATTTCAGTGTTTTACAGTAATGAATTGAGGTATTATTTCCGCTGCATATCTGTCTTTATGGTTATCTCTGTATTTTATTGCGTTCATGTTTAAATCCGGATCAGTGGTATTAGAGCGGTCTGCTTTTCTTCTCTTTTTTTCTTTGCATATCCCCAACGAGGTCGGGATATAAGGAGTTAGGGCTTGAACTGGTCGAACCTTTGCAAGACCAGCCTCGCAAATCCTGACAGCCTCCCATGGCGGATGAAAAGAAAGACGAGGGGGCAGGAGATCCTATCAAAATCTTGCTCGAAGAAGCCCTCGAGCGACAAAGGAACGCGATGATGGATAACTTTGCCCAAATCCTTCAGTAGCTACCCAGGGGCGACGCATCGGCTTCCAACAGCAACTCTGGAAACGCCACACCATTTAAGGTACAAGTTAATTTTGAAATCCCCATATTCGAGGGTCAAATAGACGCAGATGCCTTCGATAAATGGTTAAATGTGCTAGAGGGTTATTTTTCTGTTCATGATTTTTCCAGTCGGGAAAAGATTATTTTCGCTCTTCTCAAAGCAGCCCCCCATGTCAAGGATTGGTGGGAAACCTACTGCGAGCAGAAAGATGAAAGTACAGGCTCACTATTTTCAGTCGCACCGACTTGGGATTCATCCCGAGACGCCATCAAGGAGTAGTACTACCCTGTCGGAAGCTATGAGGATCAATACATAAAGTGGACCACGATACGGCAGGGAAGGGACCAAGACGTACCAGAGTTTACCAATATTTTCCATACCCTTCGCACAAAGTTGGGTATCAAGGATACAGAGCAGCATTTGGTACTAAAATAACGTGGCTGCTTGCACAAGTACATCCAAGAAGAAATAGAATTCCTGAACATTTCCTCGCTCGGCACAGCATACCGATATGCCGTCAAGATCGAGCAAAAGTTTAAACAGAAGAAGTGAGACTTTGGGTCTGCGAATCCGAAACAAGGGAAAGGTGCCTCCAAACCATAGAACAAAGGACAAAGCCAAGGCAGGGCGGCCCAAGACAACCCGCCAAAGCTGCACAGGGAGGAATTTCCTGTTTTTTGTCCAAAAATTTTCCAAGTGACCAAAATTTGCCCAAATTTTTTGAAATTTGAGCTGGAGGTTCTCTATGGGGTGCCATGTTGAGCCAAGGAAGCCTCAGCCAATATTCTAAGCCTATCTTTCTCTTTTGCCTGTTTTACCCTTCTTGTTGCTTTCCTCAATTTTGCTTTTAAGTTCCTTATATGGGCCTGTGCACTCATGTTTCGCACCCTGTAACGGAAAGTCATATGTCTCAATAGAGCAAGGTCCTGGTCGGCTTTGTCCAGCAGCCTCTCCAAATTCTTGTTGACCCTATCAAGGTTGGCCTCCTGGTCCTCATTGATTGCTTGCTCCAAAGATGTGAGCACAACCCTTCTTTTTTGAGCAGCTTGGCGATGCTCATGGATGTTCTGCAGCTCCATGATCATCTGCTGGTCCTCAAGCTGTTTGTTTCTCCGCTCCAAGTAGTTCATGTTCCGCTTGGCCCTTTCTAAATCAATGGACAAGTCTTCAATCTCTAATTGTTGTTCCTGGATGATCTCTATAAGCTCTGCATTTGTTGGTTCTGTATCTGTCTCATCATCCTGGAGGAGAACAAACTTGGTCTCTCGCTCACCTGATGGCCCTTCCTCCTGTACTGGCTCCTTGCCCTTACCCTGCTCCTGTGGTGCTGATGTTGGAAGCGAGGCCCCTTCCACCACGGGTGGAGATAACACTCGCTTTGTTGCTGCAAATAAGGGTCTATTGCCTTTCTGATAGGTGATGTATACTGGCATGGTGGCAGTCTCATGTCTCTCATATTGATGATATGGGCCCCCTACCTCATGCTCTACCTCTGAAACCACCTGTGGAGTGCTAAAGAAGTCACGGGAGATGAAGTCCTCCCAAGAAATACCCTGCAATCCCAACTGATGGTCCACCAAAATCCAGATAAGGGAAAAGTGATAAACGTTGTTGAGTTGTTGTCGAGGGATCTTGTGCTGCATGAAATTCTTCATCCTCTCTATGTTCCCGCAGATGAAAAATGGGAGGCTCATCATCCACACGCGGGTGAGGTGCATGAGCAACCTGATGTGATAGGCATAAAGGCGAGAAAACCTCCCCTCCCAACTGAAATACTTCATGATCAATCTCATGAGTGGGGCATACTCGTCTTTCAGAAATCTGAATGGAATCTCCTGAGCTGGCTCAAACAACTGTTCTTGATGTAAGGTTCATAATGATGCCTCTCCACCTTCTTTTTCTTATGCCACTGTTCCCCAATGTTTGGTATTCCTGTTGCCACTGATATGGTTTCTGGTGTCAATGTGAAAGTGACCCCAGTGAGGACAGATTGACCTCCCTGTAGATGAAGTGCAAAAAGACGGGCCAACTCATGATGGACTCTGACATTTGCCACCCTTTGACAAAATTCATAACATGCCAAGTGCTGGAAACAAGACATGGCAAGAGGGCATGCCTGCAGCTCAGTGAGGGTGTTTGGCTCATCTCTGAGATGTCTTCCACTCCGGTGATGTCTCCTATGGGCCCTCTCTCCTGAAGATGTGTCACTGTGGGTCCCCTCCTCATACACTGATGAAACTTCTGATGCCATTACTGCTGTTTGTACCCTGAGTTTTATGCGGCCCTTTGAATCCAATGGAACTGGTAGATGCTATGAAAATCTATCACCAAGGGGACATTAAGACAAGGAGTATTAGGAGAGGAATGATGAAATGGGAATAGGGGCTAAAGGGAGAGATTTATCAGGGATTTGGGAGTGTTTTGGGTATAGTATTGATGGGGTAGGGTTTGAAATTATTTTGGTAGGGTTTGGATTTTTTGAGTCATAGGAGGAGTGGGGAAAAATAAATATGATTACAGTGGTGTTAGGGTGATGATAAGGGGAAAATGATGCAGGGAAAATGGTGATAGGGGCAGGGTAGGAGAACACTTTGACAACACTGTTATTGTAGCAAAACCCTAGGACCATGTTTTCTTTATGTCTTCTTTTGTTGGCTTTATCAAAACTTTTGCATTTGATTCATACTCCTAAACCATCCTACTCTTTCCAAGTTTAATGCAAGAGTATATGTAGGTTGCCTATCTTTTCAAATTTGATGAGAATCCAAAGTTTTTAGGCAAATTTATTGTTTTTTGGGCTTCATATATCTATGCGCCACGCGCCCTGAGTGCACCGCGCCAGTGGCATTTTGACACTGTGAACCGGCTCCCAATGCGTCGTGCACAATGAGTGTGTCGCGCCTCCTTGTGTGTGCGCCACGCACTGCCAAAGTTGCCCTGACTTGATAGGAAGAATAGGGGGAGGGTTTTAGTGGTGGATTTAGGGTGGGTTTCTTAGGAAAAATGTTGAAGGGGATATGAGAAAGATGAGGGGTGAGGGGCCAAATGGAGTGAAGTGAAACCTTGGTGGCATCATCACAATCTTGCAACCCCATCTATCATTTTTCTTGATGACTTTTTCATGGTCGACCTTGTGCTTTTGGGGAACCATTTAAACATCTTATGCACACCAAATAATTGACAAATTTGAGAGAGAAGAGGTGTCAACAGGTCCTACCTCTTGATTTGCTAGCCTTCACCGAGATTTGAAATGATTTGCAATGTTTTTATGCCCCTGGCTGTGTGCGTCATGCGCCAAGCCCAGTGTGCCACGCATTGGGTGTGCGTCGCGCCCTTGCAAATTTCCCACTGCGGGTTGGCTGTGTGTGCGCCGCACCCTCTGTGTGCGTCGCGCTCCTTGGTGTATGCACCGCGCTCCTTAAGAACCAACTCTCACTCACTCAAACACTTCAAATTCCGCTCTCTTACCTTTGCAATGTCTCTCCCATGCTTGCAATAGCACAATGGCTTTGATTTGGGAAAAAACAAATAAATATAGGCTTGGGAGAGATGGGTTTGATTTTTTCTTCCTTGAAAACCCATTTTCTAATGTTTGTATTCTGCACTTTTTCATTGACTCTAAAACACACTTATTTTCACTTTTCCTTTGACATTTTGGCTCAAAAGATGGAATTTTCGGCACCTCTTTGCAGGGACTGTATGACTGGGCATTTGACCATGGAAACCATGACTGTATCTGAAAAAGTCAACTGGTGATTTTTTGAAAAAAAATTGTCATAATTGACCTTGTTTGACTTTTCTTCAAAACAGAGTTTTGAAGAAGAGTCGAAGTCTCTTCAGGTGATGATGAAGCTTTCTGAACCTTAGTTGTGTAAGGCCTCCCTCTGGCCTGCATGGCTTGTTCTGGACATTTTTTCAAAGATCAAATTGATGATTTCCTAGACCCAATCATAAAAATGACTTTGTCCTGTAAAGGACCAGACCTAGATTGTCATGAGCTTCAGTGATTATGGACCAAGTCCTGAGCCAGCAGGGGCCAGACATAAGGGAAAATGACTAGCATGACCTTCTCTGTCAGATCATGGCATGTCCCTAGCGAAATGCAGCTGAGTGGATGGAGCGAGACACCTAAAATTGAAATGCACAAAGAGTTTTAATCTCTGACGGAGGACTGATCAGACCAACTCTAACAATCCAAACATGCTGCTCTCGCCCGAAGAGCAGTGGGATGAGAGAGGTAACGTGCTTGTTTAACCACCATACCTTTTATATATTCAATTTTTATTTTATGTTGTTTTTGGATTTTAAATGTATATGTCTTAACAATTATGTTCATTTTTGCGACATCGGACCTAAGAGACCGATGGGTCTTGCTCCTACGGCGCGGAGGGAGGAAAACAGAGAGCTTGCCCTGCCACCCCTAGGCGGTGATGTAGAGGAGGAGATAGCCCAGAACCTAGAGGGCTTGACTGAGGGGATCCCAAACTATAGAGTGTTCGAGGAGATCAAGCGACAGTATCAGTGCCACACTATGGGTGTGTCGCCCAGGGTTTATAGACTATTCAGGTGAGTGGTCTGTTATAGAGAGTAGACCCACCACAGTAGTCCCCTAGGTTTCATTTTCCGCTATTTTGAGAGACATATGTCTCGGATGTAACTAAACATGTATATTATTTTTTGAAGTGCACATTATTTTTTAACACCTCAGTACACCACACGATATATATAACTATCTATGTTTTATTATTGTGTCTGAGTACTTGCATACAATGTTTGTTTGATTATAAATTGCATAAATGTCTATCTAATACATGATTTGCCAATGCATCAGTTAACGTGTTTAGCCTCCTAGGAATGTGTTGATATGTGATAAAATCAAAATTTCTTTCCAATAAGCGAACACGCAAATACAATCTTAAAATTTGAGGGTTTCTAATGGAATAATTCTCGTTAAGCTGAAGAACAACAAGTTGAGAGTCCAGATTCACAATAAATGCACGAATATTGAGGTTAATAGCCTCGATTAATAATTCAATGACAGCACTATATTCAGCGACATTGCTTGTGGTACACACCAGAAAAACACCTTGAATGTCTACTAACTCATCGTGAGGATCGTAGATCACCCATGCCGCAGAGGAAAGATTCCGTGTACTACGACAGGGACCATCAGCGAAACTGATATAAGGTGCACCAGACACCAGCACAAGAATTAAAAAGACACAATAAGCGGTAATAATGCCTACACACCAAGCCACAAATGTACACACTAAGAACATACATATGTACACAGCAGATGCACGAAAATTCATGCATAATATTTTTTCAGATAAAGCCCATTTCGGGGCTTATCTAGAGGATTTCCTTCATAGTCAATTAGCTCATAGGCCCCTTTCTGTAAAACACATTTCACAATATAAGGTCCATGCCACATCAGTTCGAATTTTCCTACCCCCAGCATATCATTCGCTTGATCATACAACAAGACTAAATCTCCCTCAATAAAAGAACAAGGAGTAATAGTTTGATCGAAGTGAGTTTTCACTCTCTTCTTTTGTGCTTCGATGACTAAAGAGGTGAGTCGATGAGTCTCATCTAGCCGCTCTAAGTAAAGAAATCATTCTTCTACAGTAGTAGTATTTGGGAGCAATTCGACATCTATCTTGAGGGAAGGTATCTCACATTCAATCAAAAGGGTAGCCTCCAGACCATAAACAAGTTGGAACAGTGTGAATCCAGTGGCATCCTTCATTGAGGTATGGTAGGGCCATAAGGCAGAAAATAACATAAAATTCCAATTAGACTTGTGCATTCCAATGGTACGTTGAAGCATCATGACCAACACCTTGTTGACGTCTTCGACTTGGCCATTGGCCTGAGGGTAATAAGGCGTCGAACTATCGTGACGCAAGCCTAACTGGGTCGTTAACTCAGTCATCGTTTGGTCATGAAAATGAGAACCATGATCAGTGACAATAGCTTGAGGGACACTGAATCAAGTAGTCACATGATTGAATAAGAACTGGGCAGTTGTCTTACCATGATTGGACAATGTAGGCATCGCTTCGGCCCATTTTGTAAAATAATCGACGGCAACGATAATATACCCATGCCCCCCGACCGAGCGAGGATTACAGGTCATAAAATCAATGCCTCATTTAGCAAAAGGGCCAATGGTAATGATAGGATGCAATGGGGATGGGGGCACATGCATCTTCCATTGGTAAATTTGGCATGTGTGACAAGAACGGACAACAAGAATGCAATCCTTGAAAATAGAGGGCCAAAAATAACTAGCGTGGAGGATCTTTTGGGCAGTAGCATAACCAGACATGTGACCACCACAGGTGCCAGAGTGGCAGTCATTCAAGACTCGTTCAGCTTCCTCAAACGTCAAACAATGGCGAAGAACTGAATCAACACCGAGACGGTACAAGGTGTCCCCAACAATTTGATAAGGCTGAGAATGATGACGAATACATTGTTGAGCATCCTTAGACAAATCAGGATGGAAGGAAGACATCTGGAGGTAGACAATAATGTCACCATACCAGGGATCGAGGGTACTGATCAAGAAAAGGGTATCGTTGGGAACGCGATCCCCTAACAGAGAGGGAGCGGTAGCAGATGACAACGAGCAAATTAATTCAGCAAAGACAAGGGACTTCTTGGACTTGGTAGTAGTAAACTCCAAATCGAACTCCTGAAGGATAACAATCCATTTCAAGTATTTTCCCCCTAACAATTGAAATGACAAGATGTACGTCATCGGGTTGCAATCGAAAATCACTCTCGTTGTGTGTAACAAAATATAATGACGGAAGCGTTGGATAGCGTGAACAGCTGCCAAGGTGAGCTTCTTGACATAAGAATTTCAATTTTCAGTGCCAAGGAGGTTGTGGCTAAGATAATAAATAACGTGCTCGAAACTTTCGTCATTGTCTTGGACCAAAACCATGCCAATAGTGTTGTCGGCAGCAGCAAGATAAAGAATGCAGTCTCGATGATAATCAAGTGGACGCAATAAGGGAGCAGAAAAGTGTCTTGAGTTTCTTGAAGGACTCTTGGGCAGTGGCATCCCAAACAAAGGGAGTGTCACGCTTGAGGAGCCGCGTATAGCCTTTAGAAATCTCGGTGTAGTTAGGAATAAAGCGACGTAAGAAATTAGCTTTTCCCTACAAACTCTGTAGTTGCTACAAAGAGGCAGGAGAAGGGAGGTTCAGTATAGCTTCAACGTTGAGGGGATCTAAACGAATGCCCTCTTTAGAGACGACAAACCCAAGAAGTCTGTTGGATTCGACGCAAAAGAGACACTTATGTGGATTAATATGAATACAGTAATGTCGACAGTGAAGAAAAATCTTGTGGAGATGGCTGGGATGGTCAAATCGTTTAGCTGAATGAGCCGGGAGGTCATCTAGATATGGTTGAACAATGTGACAAATCTCACGAGATGTGTAGGACATTGCTCGTTGGAAGGTAGCACCGACGTTTTTAAGACCGAAAGGGAACTTCTTGTAAGCGAAGGTACCCCACGAGTAGATGAAGGCAGTTTTGTGCTGAATGGCAAGAAAAATATTAATCTAGTTGTAACCAGAAAAGCCGTCCATAAACAAGTAAATCTCACTCCCAGCACAATCATCGATGAGCTAGTCGATAAAGGGCATAGGATAATTATCCTTCAGACACGCATGGTTGATGTCACGTAATCAACACAAACCCTAATAGTGCCCTACTTTTTGGTCACAGGGACAATATTAGAGACCCATTTAATCGATGAGATAGGGTAAATAAACCCTACCTTGAGAAGTTTTTCAACTTCTCCCTTAATAGCCATGGCTTTTCTCAGGTGCACGGGGCGTAAACGTTGTCGAACAGGCTTGGAACAAGGGTATGTAGGGATCTCGTGTACCACGATACTAGGGTCAATACCTGGAATTTCTTCATATGACCAAGTGAAAACGTCACGAGATTCTCTAAAAAGATCGGTATAAAGCTAAATCTCCTATGGAGTACAGATAACTCCAATGTGGATATTCTCAACAATCTTTGGTTTGACAAAGATGTTGATGGGCGTAGTTTACGTAATGCTCCCCATATTACCTTTAGAGAAAACTTCATGAACTTGAATAGGTGTCTAAAATGGCTATGAGGGGACACAAGAAGCAAACTTCTCTAGACAGGCAGTCATAGCCCCATGGATTGGGAGAAATGAGGAACAATGGTGATCATCAAACCAAGGAGGTTCCTCAAAAGACAATCTCTAAAATCGATTCATCGAAAGGAAAGATTTCCTTTAACGGATCCGAAGAAATTCTATCTCCAAGCCAAGGGGATTGTACATATGTGTCAAGGGGTCTACTTGATGGAGCAGGATTGGAAGATGAAGTCGATGCGGAAACAATTTCGACATAGTTGAGCTCAGCAGGACTCAACGGCATGTCGTCACCCCAAGAATCCACCTGATCGATGGGAGGGACTACCCAAGGATCAAAACAGATAGAAATCATGTTAACGGGGGCGATGTTAGGAGGTGGGAGTGAAAAGACACCCATAAGGGCAAGATCTTTGAAAAGTCCAGCGCCCACACTTTCATAAGGAACAAAGATATGCTCCACAAATGGCATGTTTCCATCTGAAGAAGAAGAGGCAAAGAAGGACAATTTATCAACTATGATAATTTTCCCTTAATGGGGAAAACGAAGGACATAGAATAGAGATGAAGCCACATCATGCATGGCATATGTCCAGCTTCGACCTAAGAGAAGGTTGTAAGTCAACTTTGCATCAACAACTTCGACTTCAACCTCTACTGTCTTCCCTTCTAGAGTGATGGGAAAATGCGGGAGGATACTAAAAGGATGGGAATCTCTTCCGTCGAAGGCTTCCAAGGTATTAGGAGATTGACTCAATGTCGGGGAACTGATGGCCTTCCAACAGGCAACAGACATGATGCAAGTGGAGGTGCCCTCATCAATAATAGTGTGATGAATATTCTTCGAGTTAATGATGACCTGAATGAGGAAATAAATCTGATGAGGCAATCTGGTACATGATTGTCAAGATCGAAAGTGATTAAATCTAAATTGGTCGGGTCAATGCCACCAATGGCTGATAGCAAAGATTTCCTTGGGAGGGACAACTCTGGAGGACTTCCAAAGTAGACATAGTCGAAGGGGCTTGGGCTAAGTCCTCAACAATGTTATAGTTTTGCGTAGCATGAGCATTAGGGTTGTAAGAAGATTTCTAGAGCACTCCTTTGGTAGGAGGTCAAATGACTGACTCCGTACTAGTCTGCTCAATATGGAGAGGGCCAGTACTGGATGAAGGAGCACTTGAAGGGACTTCAGGTTCCTTTCCGGCGGGTGGAGGGTATTCTTTCAATCAAGTACTGATATGAATGGGAATTGTCCCAGCCATGAAAACTTGAGAGCCAAAAGTGGAAGAGGATTGAGGTTGATCGACCACCATTTGGGTTTGTTGAGAGGGAAAAGGCTCCTTAAGCACAGCAGGAGTTCCATGGGTGCCTTTAAGCAAACAACTAACCTCAGACCGTCTGGGACAATCTTTCGTGTAGTGATCCTCGTCACAGATGAGACAAGGATACTTGGGTTTATGTTTGGTACCTTCATCGGCTGGGGGCTTAGGAGTGTCTTTCTTCCATGGATCAGCTTTATTTTTGCCTTTACCATTTTTCTTACCTTTCAAAGCTTTGTCTTCTACGGTGGACTGGATGGCATTGACTTCGAAATTTTTACCAGGATTAGATGGGGCCTGAGAAGCATTTTCATTTGGAGCAATATATTTTTGCTTCGTAGGGCTCGCGGAAGACTTTCGGGAGCATGAAGTAACGAAACCAATGACATCGTCGACAGATGGCGTTGACGGAGCCTTAGAAGTTTTGGGTCACGGAGCATTAGGAAAATAATTATACAATGTACCACACTAGGAATAAACCAAGTCGAGATACTGAGCACGCGTAATAGCTTACTCTTCAGTGACACATGCTCCCATGGCAATATCGCGGGCTATCGGACCGACAAATGAGGTAGTAAACCAGTCAGTCAAAAGCTGATTAGGGATCCAGAACTTAATCAAACGACGTCGCCTTCTCCATTCATGGATATGATCGGAGATGTGTGTCGCTGTGTCCTATTTCAAAGATGTAAGGAGATGTGTCCCTATTTCATAACGAATCGATAACTGAAAGTGAGTAAGAAATGCCATAGCAAGAAAATTGAAATCCTGGAAAGTTCCACGAGCAAGCTCAATATACCATTTCACAACTGAACCAGTGAGAGTCCGTTGGAAAAGATGGAGGCAGATAGAATCGTCAAGCCATGAGTTAGATGAGCACCAGAGGTGATAAGTCATGACATGCGCTTGAGGGTCCTCTCTAGATTTACCGTCAAATTTAGGAAAATCACTAGGAATTTTGGTCAAAACTGGTGGCCAATACAGATTATGAAGGATCATATCGTTTGTGAGCTTGGACACATCAGGCAGTTCCAAGGTTGCCAAGAAAGGTAATTGAGGATTAAAGAACATCATAGGCTTCTGATAAGAGCCAGCATTAGGGTTCCATCCAGCCCCTTATTGCCCCCATGGATTTTGGCCAGAAGGATTTTGCCCGTAAGGGTTTTGTCTGTAAGGGTTCTGTCCATAGGGATTATAAGTATAATAGGATAGTTGACCCGAGTTTTGACCACTAGCAACCCATTGGTTACTAGCTTGACCAACAGGAGTAGCATAAGGCTACTAAAAATTTTGATAGGGATTGACCTGTGGTTGCTGATAATTCTGAAATGGAGTAGCCTGAGGTTGCCCTTGGGGTTGCTAAAGTGCTTGGAGACCATATTTTGCTTGAGCTCCAAACTGCACCTGAGGCCCAGGCTACATTTGATAAACAGGTTGGGGTTGAAACCCAACTTGAGTTTGGAGACCAAGTTGGGTCTAGAGTCCAGCTTGATTCTGGAAACCAGGTGGGGATTGAGAAACAACCAGTGCCTGAGCGCCTAGCTTACTAGGAGATGGATTGATTTGACTGGATGGATGTCCTTGTTGAAGCTAAGGTTGACCCCACTGGATAGAAGGTTGGCCTTGTTAATACTGAGGTTGACCTATTTGCCCAGAAGGTTGAGCTTACTGGGTAATAGGTTGACATGGCTGAAGCTGAGGCTGGCCTATTTGACTAGAGGATTGAGCTGGTTGAACAATAGGTTGACCTTGCTGAATCTAAGGTTGGCCTACTTGTCCAGAGGGTTGACCTGGCTGGACAGTAGGTTGGCCTTGTTGGATCTAAGGTTGGCCTACTTGTCCGGAGGGTGGACCTTGCTAAGCAGTAGGTTGGCCTGGTTGAAGTTGAGACTGACCGAGTTGACCAGAAGGTTGCCTTATGTAGGTGAAAGAGGAACTCGTAAAGGCCGAAGGTTGTCCCTGTAAGGGTTGTCCTTGTGGGCCAACAAGTTGTCCTTGATATGGCTACCCTTGATATGGCTGCCCTTGATACGGTTGCCCTTGATACGACTGCCCTTAATGCGGCTGCCCTTCATATTGCTGCGCTTCGTAGGGTAGTCCTTGAAATGCGGAAGGTTGTTCTTGACCACCATGGTAAGTAGTACAAGCCCAAGCAACGGGTAATGGAACAGAAACCTCAATCGTAGGCTGAGGAGGGAGGGACCCAGTATGATAAATATGAGTCCCTTGAGGTCATAATAATGCAATGGATTATGTAGATCCAGATTCTGAAGAGAAAACATGTATTGCTCATATGTCCACCCTGCCAAAATGGAACCGGAAGAGAGTGGAATACTACCAGTGGGATTTACGACTCCAGACGTCGAGGCTGACGGACCACCACTAGTGGGATCAACTAAAGGCCTAGTAACAGTGGTAACTACCAAAGATGCAGCAGTGGCACTAACCGCAGGAGTTGTAGAGGCCACACAGACAGTAGGCATCGATGGAACAGAGGTGACCGAGACATTGTGAATCTGAGGTATGAAAGGTTCTGAGGTCGGGGCTATAGTACAAGACCACACAGATCTCTGATTTAGAGACATGGAACTCATGATGTCAGACAAGGCGTGATAGTGTAAAGGCAATGTCATGCCAAGAGGGGCAACACGAAAGGGGAAGCCCTCCATGGAAAGAGGAATTTCTCCACTTGATACAAAGGTCTCTTCACCAGTAATGGGGCTTGTCTCATCCATGTCGGAAGACGACATTGCAACCGACACACCAGGGGGTAAAAGGAAAGTCCTCTTCCGAAGGTTCCCAAAGAGGATTCCAATTAATATCGTAAGGTTCTCCTCCCGAAGGGCGAGAGTCAAGGGGTTGAACACTCCAGATGATAGGAAGGGTATCACTAACAGTTGATACCTTAGAAGTGATAGGAGATGCAGAGTCGTGGTCGCTTGGTATAAGAGACGAGATCGGTGATTCTACCAGGATGACTTAACTCAAGATCTCGAAAAAGAGATAATTGAGCAGGGTCACAACTCGATGTGAACTAAAACACAGTCAAGATTAACAGGGAAAACGTGAGCGTGGCCAAATAAATTTTATGACATAGGAACAAAACTTGACCTTTTCATATTTAAAGAGTTGAGAAAAAGGACAAAAGATGACTCTAGTCACCTTCTAATGTTTAATGAGCCTAAAAGGACAAGTGCTCAGATGATCCTTTTCTTTTAAGGAGCCGAAAAGGACTAAAATTGATTACTTTGGAGTACTAGACAAGAGGTTTACCAGACAAACCGCAAAACTGCATATACACCTTGGTGATCAAATGAAAGAGATATGACCAAGGACTTTCCGTATGGCAGTCAATCTTCCCAAATGTTGTGTTCGATGCATCACGGTTTGTAAGGCGGCAGACTCAGCTTCTTATGGATGATAGGATGATAACCTACTGGGGTCTCCTGATATATACTCGACGGTATGGGGAGCAGAAGTCCATACTAGCAGCTATTGAATCACGGAAGGAGGAATCACCCAACCTTAGCGAAAACAATAGTGACTAGGTTTATTGACGGTGGAGCACGTCTCTAGCCTAGACCTCTAGATAATGTGTGTTAAGTTCCAATGCGTTGTTAGGTTCATTCAATTGATTTTAAGAGTTAATCTTGGATTAAGTTTTGGTTTTTAGGCCTTACTAAATGTATTTCAACAATTCCTAGGATGCAGCTACAATGAGTAAAACATCATTCGTTTCGATGAACAACTACCTAAAGTAGAGTAAAGAGTTCATTTCCAAGCGAATGCAAACCAAGACAAGAAAATGCAAACACCAATAAACACAATGCATCAATACACTTATCTCACAACTACTAATGAAAGATTTAAACTTCGCTTCCTAATTTCTCAATCATGAAAATTCAGTAATGCAAATGTACTTTCACTTTCGTATGTTGTGTAAATGTAATATTTTGATTTTTTTGGAATTTTAATGACAAATAAGCAAGTGTAACCCTAACTAATCCAAACAAATGTGATCTATGTTTGATAGTGCAGAAATCAAATCAATATGAGGAACTGGTTCAATAACCAAGCACTAAATACCAATCAGAAAGAAAACAAGCAATAAAATAACTTCAAGCAAATCAATCAGACGGATGTGGATGAATCTTGGAGGGACGAGTAACCCAAGAAAACAACTTCTTGATGAAACCTTGAATAGAGTGAGGTCACACGGTTTGAATACAAGATTCACTCAATGAACAAAAGAGAAGGTGCCTTAACCTAAAGCAGTCAAAACAAGTTAATGAGAGACAAGAGACAACAGCTGTCAAGCAGCACTGGTTGATTCAGGAGGTAAAGTTGTAAAAACAACTTGTACATTAATCATCGGGAGGCTATAACTAGCAACATGAGATGAAAGACAAATCATCGCAAGTAGAAAGCTGGCAACTAGGCAACGTCGTTGCAGGTGTACACCTGTCTTTTGCGACGGTTCGATTTCAGGAATCATCACAACTCTACGACGGGTTATATGTGACATGCAGGTTTTCTAAAGAGGACAGGTGCGATGTTGTTGCAGCTATTCAAATATAAACAGTGATGATCTCAATTAAGAGAAAAGATAAAGTAAAAACACCCAAAGGATACCAGACTAATCTTTCAGACAATAAGAGGGACTCTTAGATTGACCCAGGTAACCCAGAATACTGATGGCTCAGCCCCGAAATCAAGAGACACTATATCAAAAATAAAATCAAGAGCAAACAAGAGAAAACATGCAAAAGACTCCCCAACAGAGTCACCAACTTGTGATGTAGGAAATGTTCCCTCTGCGAACAGACGCAACCCCTCTAGCCTTAGAGTGGGTCTAGTCACAGTAAGACAAAACAACAACTAATTTCCTTAAACAGTCATTGTTAAAAGAGCCTACCTCAAACCGGTGTTCGATGGAGCTTTTGTTGTAATGCTTCAACTATTGTTTCCTTCTCCTCAATGAGAAATCATCCTGAAACAACACAAGAGAACAACAGAAAATGTAACCAAGAACAAAAATGATCTATTTACTTACAGAGTCAAGGAACCATAAGCTATCAAGTATATTTTACACAAGACATAGGAAATCATCATTGATTGTATTAAAATGAATAAAAGAAAAGCTTACAACCAAGCCTTGACGTCGCAAGCCTTCTCGAAGGGTCCACTCGGTAGGTTTCTTCAAGCATTCACTCTCGAAAGGGTCTCCCAAATGGATGATAACTCTCTCTCTCATTTACAAGCTCTAATACAAAGATAAAGCAATCCACAACCAATCGCTAAACTATCAGCAATTCACACTACAAACTCACACCAAAGCTAGCTAATTTGCTCCAATCCAAAAATTAAGAACTAGTTGATCATAGCAATAGGGAGTGTTTTTATAAGAGGAGGAGCCTCCATGAAATGAGGGAGAGGGAGCTTATCCTCAAGGGAGGTTTCTCAAAAGGTGGAACTAACATCATAGAGGGGGAAAGGTGAACTCCCTTGACCCAACAACCAGCTCTAGAACCACCCAGAAGCATTCTGTTTGAACTAATTCACCATATCTGGATCATCGCAAGTCATACACCAGGGCTCAACGACGACATCGCAAGGAAGCAGTGTACACAGAGTCATCGTCGCAATAAAGATCTTGAGGACTTGCGCCGAGCCCTAAAATTCAACCATCACAGGAAACATATGTACCCCTACGATGACGTCGCGACCTTATAGTTCATCACAGAGAATCGTCACAGGTAGAATGATGCTTACTTGCGATGATGCAGAAACATAGGTAAAAGGGTCAATCTTCAGGATTAGAGAGCACTTGTTTAATCTTCTTGAATGAGTGGGAAGATATGGACATATTTATTTGATGTATGACACAACGGAGATGTCGCTCAAAGACTGACTCTATCTGAGATAAGGGGATATGAGGCCAGTGACAAATTACTGTATAATAGGGTAGGAGCTGGCCAACTTTGACAACCCCATACAGTATGATATTTTGTTGGCGAGCATTCTTGATTTGTGTGTCCATGATCCGATTAGTTGTGGAATGTTCCATGCAGTCTGGTTTTATCTCTATTAGTGTGAGTTGTTCTGCAATGTATGATGTGTCTAGTAAGGGTGTAAAGTATGGCCAAAGGCAGTCCACATTGAACATTGGATGCAGGCCAAGGAATGGGGGAATGTTGAGCTCCAAAAAAAATTCTCACATATCCTTGGTAATGGTTTAAGGCCCATATCAGAGTGGTATGAGCTTCCGATGGGCTTTGGTAAGGCATTCTTTCTACAAATGCAACCAAACTTTGTCACCCACTTGAAACTTGTGTGGCACCTGATGTTGATCATGTCGTTGCTTGTGCTTGGCATCTCTAAGATGTTGTAAACCTGCTGGGAGATGTGTTGGATGTGTTCAATAAATCTAGTTTCTTTATCAACCTCAAACAATGCATGTGTGGATTCTATCTATCTAGTCGCATGAGGCATGGAAACATCAAACAGACATAATGGTTAAAATCTTAGACCCACATGAAAGGGATTGCGACTAGTCGAGCTATGGAGAGCTTTGTTATAATTGTGCTACACATAGGGAAGGCTCTCATCCTAGGTTTGTGGATGCTTGGAGTTGTACATGTGGATTATATTCACTATCATTCTGTTGATGACCTTTGTCTAGCCATTGGTCTAGGGATGGAAAGCATTCAAATTTGTGATCTTGGTGTCCAATAGTGTCTAGAGGATTGACCAGAATGTTCTCAGGAACCTACTATCTTGATCTGATATAATGGTCCACGAGATCCAAAAATGTACCCTTACTCATTCAATTAAGCATTTGGCAGTGTCCTCCATGGTGATACTCTTCTTACAAGTTACCAATATAGCCATCTTAGAAAATCTATCCACCACCATAAATACACAATCACTACCATGCTTGGTAGAAAGGGGGCAAGAAAGATAGTCCATGGAGATGGATTCCCAAGGCTAGCTGGGAGTAGGTAGAGGAGTGTATAGGCCTTGCCTCTTGATGGCTGGCTTGGCGATGGCACAAGTAGTGTAAGATCTGATATATTTCCCAACATCCTATTGGAGTTTTTGCCAATAAAAGGACATTTTTACTATGAATATAATTTTCTCCACACCAAAGTGTACTGCAACCAGACTGTAATGCACCTCCCAAATCAGCTTGGCACGCTCGCTTGAAGGAACACAAAGGTGGCTCAAGTAGTATAATAATGCATCCTTGAGGTGGAAATCAGGAAATTTCTTGCCATCCACTAACATTCGGTATGCAGAGGTGAAATTTGGACCATTTTTGTACATTTGTAGCCATCCAGAGGTCTCGTGGCCACAAGAGTTGAGAATAGTAGTCATTTCTCCAACAGGGGTCCAGTTGACATAGTATGCAACATGATTGGTGCTTATTTTTTTGTATTTAATGTTCAAGTGAAATTTTTGTAGATATGCATGCCACTTCTAATGGTGATCGTTCTGCAACTTCCTATCTATATAAACTAAAGAGGTCGGTAATCAGTATGGATGATTGTCTCCTTCCCTAGAATGTAATGCTTCCATTGTCGACAATCGTGCATGATCGAAGATATCTCTTTATCATAGGTGGGGTAATGTACTTCCATATTGTATCAAAAAGTGTCTCACTATGATAAGCCATTGGATGCCCTCGTTCAGTGAGGACTGCACCAATAGCATAGTTGGAGGTGTCTGTCTGAATTTCAAATGGTTCTTTTAGGTCTCGCAATGTGAGTATCGGTGCAGAGCAAAGGCAACACTTCAACTCAACGAACTCCTTCTATTAGGACTTGGACTAGGGAAACTTTTCTTTCACACCACCCTTGGTAATATGACTCAAATGACAAGTGATGTGGGAGAATCCCAACATGAACCTCTGATAAAAATTGCAAGGCCCAAAAATCTATGAAGCTGTGTTAGAGTGGTCGGGGTTTGAAAATCCATAATTACTTGGGTCTTAGTCGAATCCACATGCACACCTCACTCATTTATGATGTAACCCAGATATTGGACCTGTCTCATGCCAAAGGTGCATTTCTCAAAGTGAGCACAAAATTTGTGTTGTCATAGGGTTTGAAGGACATGTTGAATGTGTTCCAAGTGTTTTTCCCAACTCGTGCTGAAGATGAGGATTTCGTCTAGATAAACAACCATAAATGAGTTGGTGAAGGCCACAAGATGTCATCCATTAGCCTCATAAACATAGGAGGGGAATTTTCCAACCTGAAGGGCATAACCAACCATTCAAAAAGGCCTTCCTTGGATTTGAAGGTGGTCTTCCATACATCTGTGGGCTCTAATGGAACCTGGTGATAGCTAGACTTTAGATCGATCTTGCTGAAATACTTAGCCTCCATGAGTTGTTCTAGAAAGTCATTAATCTATGGGATTTGATACATGTTCCTAACAATGATTTTGTTTAGTGCTGAATAATAAATGTAATCTCTAGGTCCCATCCTTTTTCTATACAACTATAATTGGGCTCGCACAAGGGGAGGAACTTGGTCGGATATGCCCTTTTTGTAGCAACTCCTAGATTTTCTACTTAATCTCTTCATTTTCCATAATGGAGCAATGATATATCAGCCCATTGAGTAGAGTTTCTCTGGGAATTCGATCGATCGAATGCTTGACTTGACAGTCTAATGTTACCTCTGTGGGTGAGGAGAATATGTCCCTGTATTCTTCCATGACCTTATACACCTACTTCTACAACATGGAGGAACCCTTTTTGGGGGCCATGGATGTGGCCATCATCTTCCCCTTACTTTGAAAGTGAACTAGAAAGAAAAAAAATCCTAGCCTGGGAGATGATCTTACTACATTTCTTAGCAGAGATCAAAGAGATGGTGGTAGGCAGGTGTGGTGAAGTAAAATTATAAGTGTAGACAAAAACAAATTCCTCTAGCCCGATAATGGGTCTAGCCACAGTAGATACATTCTATGGAAAATTTCCTTAGGTTAGAATCAATCAAGAGGGCCTACCTCTTGGTCCGCTTATCTCTCTTGATGATGCCCTTGCTTGCTCGCTCCAGCGATCTCTTGCTTCCTTCTTCAAGTACCTGAAACAAGTAAACAACAACAGACAACAAACATAATAATAGACAAATTGCAATTCAACCTACTTAAAAAGTCAAGAAACATTAAGCCATGAATATGTAATATTACAAAACATGTAATAAATCAATCGATAGTTGCATATATTAATATCAAAGAGATTACAATCATTCGCCTTGACATTCTAGTCCTCCTCTGACAAGACTAGGTTCCCACACACTTCTACTAGCATTCCATGATGGACTCAATCAACAATAGTTTTGAGGCTCTTCCCTTTAGGCTTCACTCCAAACCACATCAAAGTTCTCCCTCACACAATTAGATAGCTACAACTAGTAATATCTTGTTGTCTACTCCAAACCAAAATAGCATAATAACACTAACATCCACACTCCAACTAGTTTGTGCTTGGGAAGAAGGGAAGTTTATATAAGAAAAATGGATGGGATATGGATCTTCTTCTCATGGGAGAAGGTCTTATCCCTTGAGTTAGTTCCATCATTATAGGGGAAAGGAGCCCAAACTGACATCCTTGACCCCATCCGACCAAACCATCTACCAAACTTCCGTTACGAAGCTTCTAGAGCTGGAAGCTTCAGCTCCTAATTTAAAAAAAATTCCATAACAAGACCGACGCGACTAGAAGATAGCTCAGTTGCTCCGGTCAGCGCGAGGAGTAGTGTTAATCTCTGCACATTGGTGCGGGGTAGATAAGGGTCATTAGCACTGGTCTTGTAAACTGGGCAAAACAGAAGTTTCAGGGGAAATGGTGCAAAAGGGAATTCATCTGCTCATGAAGAGGGACACAATGGGAGTTTCTTCATGAAGGTAAAGCATGCGGGGTTCACTGTAGAGGTCCTCTGGGATCAAGGAATGGGGAGTACAGGGATAGTGAAAAAAAATTGTGTAAGAGATGCCCCCTAAAGCATGAAGGTCAAGCTGGAGTGAGGGATGAAATGCTTTATAAATTAGTGTGGGGAACCGGTCTGCCGTCGGGAAAACCTGCAAGCAAGTACAAATACATATACATAGACTGAGATCTCTGTCAAATGATACATGAATCATGGCATGGACAAAACCATCGAGAGAATGATCATGTAAATGGATCCAGGTATGGGCGTAGCCATCCGTCAAAGAGGATCATAACGAAACCAAGTTATGGTCGCATCCATCCAATAATGAGAAGGATCACATATGATAACTCATGGTTTGGTCACAGCCAGCCATCTGAAAGAGACATGTATATCAACATAACCATGTCACATCACTTAACAACTTGAACTTTTGTGATCTAAGTCCAGGGTCTTGCGCCCCAACACAACCTGATCAAATTACAGATCCTATCATGTGAATAGATGTGTTGATGTCAAACATGCTTGAAAGTCGCTTGATTACCAGTCAATGATGTAAATTGTTAACAAGCATGAGAGAAACCACCAATAATGACAATGGTCCTTAAGGTACTATTAGCACAATCCATAGAATGTGAATAGAGGAACTAAAGTCGAACATCCATGAAATCACTTGATCGAAATCCAAGGATGTGAACTTGTCATCGAGTGTGAAGAACTTGCCATCATGCAAGCTCTAAGGTACCGAAAAGGAGTCTCTTGGTCAACTTCCCGGATAATGAGTTGAAGTTGACCAGAAATGACCATGTCCAAGGAGGGCCATAATGAATCCCACATCATCGACGCAAGACGAGAGGATGCAAAATGATTTTGGATGATACAGAGAATTAGAGGTAAGTGTAACTCTAAAAGGACAACTCTTGAAAATATTGGCGACACAACTGGAAGTTTGGAAGCTTTTGGATCTATAGGATTAGTGGTAATGATGACATGGCACAGATCAAATGGAAGATAAAAATGAATGGCCCAAACCCAGGAAGGTCAATGATGAAAAGGAGGATGTCCCAACCTCACACGAAGCAAAGAGTGTCATGTTCAAAAGTGAGCTGCCAACACAACTGATAGATTTCCAAATTTTCCCCCACCATTTCTGCCAAGCACCCCAATTAATTTTTAATCATAAGCTTGAAGGGGATAGCATATGCTTGCACTGCAAGTTCATCCTTCAGACGAATCTGACCTAGTAAGTTTAACAAGCCCTAGGAAGGAGAAGCTCATGTTCGTCATGGTGACGAATCCGATGTCGTTTAACAGTTTAACGAGTTCAACAAAGGTGTAACTCGGTATCTTTTTCATGTTTAGAGAGTTTCAAAAAGACACATAAAAGATAACTCCAAATGGTCCATTTTCCTACATTCGTGTCTCTCGAGCCCGAAAAGGTAGAAAACAATTCTTGAGAGAACCGCTTGACCATTTCAGTCAAGGAGTACCTTTTTTGTAAATAGTGCCTCCCAGCCTGAAAAAGGGGTAAACTTATACTGGGCACATGACATTTCATATCCATTAACGAGTTCGAAACGACAAGGGCTCAGCTATCTTTGCGCTTTTAAAGGGTCGGAAAAGAGCTGAAAGTGAACCCCCCATTTTATTCTCTTTTACGAGTCAAAAGGGAAAAATATTCGGCAATATTTTCATTTTGTACGAGTTAGAAAATAACTTAAAAGTGACTCATCCTAGAGGAGTGAGTGGTATAAAGGGTAGCAACTAGTTTCGACAATGGTGGAACTACTCAAAACATGTAATGGTCAAGAGGCTGGCTAATAAAACCACTCATTCTTGCAGTCCCTCAGGAAAGGAAAAATAACCAAGTGAAAGCATATGATCGGCCAAAGAGATGGTGGTGATGGAATGAAACAACCAAGGCTCATCTAGCATAAATTAGCTGATGAAAATGGAAATCACGAGATGTAAATTGGGCATGGATTCATTTTTACACAAGCTTGAACCATGGAGAACTTTTCTTGGATTCAGTTTCATGTTTACACTAGCTTGAAACGAAAAACTATGCTTGCTATAAGTTTGCATGCCCCCGGCATAATGACTTAATCGAGATACATGCCCCCCAAGCTACATTTCAATCAACTAGGTGGATGGAATGAAGGTTCACTTTCGAGATCTTAGAAAGACTTGACTAGAATTTTACGAGATCTTAATCAAATAATCGATTTGGAAAAGGGATTTGTTTCATTTTTTAACAAGGTCGACACAAACAAAGAACTATCCTCATCCATTGTTTCATTTTTAACGAGGTTAACACAAGACCAGGAACTATCCTCATATGGTGTTTCATTTTTTAACGAGGTTGACATAGAAAAAGAACTATCTTCACACGTTGTTTCATTTTTTAACGAGTTTGACAAAGAAAAAGAACTATCCTCGTTCATATGTTCATGGACCATACGAGAACATGGCTCTGAAGAGGTCTTCACTAGATGGAAGAATCACACTCCGGGAGGAATACATGTCATTTAGTACCAAAGACAGATTGGGTTCCAATGCCCCCAGTACATAATGTACTGTACCATTTGTGTGATCATCAGCAGATGTGGAGACGGAATGGATAGCCACATAATTGACCTGTGGTAGGGAAGGCACTGCTTGCAGACAAGAGCCGATAGGGGATGATGGTTTCAAAGGAGGTGCCTGGTGACCAATGAACGATAATTGATCGATAGTCATAATTCTCCCTTTGCGTGGAAAACAAACCACACATAAAAGTGAAGAAACAAGAGCTCCCATGACATAAACATAGTCACGTCCAAGGAGAAGATTGAAATCTAAGGGACCTTGGACTACCATCACATCTATACAGACGGTATTTCCTCCCAAAGTAATAGGGAACTTTGGAAGGATCCCTAAGGGTTGACTGGTTCCTCCATTGAAAGCCAACAGATTCTGGGTGACAGGCACAAGCTGTGGGGAGCCCAAATCTTGCCAAGTAGTAGAAGACATGATGCTAACAGACGCGCCTTCATCTAATATGGTGCTAGGTCCTACCATATTATAGGCTTGTATTGTAATCTAGAAAGGCAAATAAGATGGAAGGCAGAAAGTAGTCAATGGACCCCAATTGAAAGAGACGACAAAACTACTTGGTGGGGGTATCATATGGTTGCCTCCAGATGTACATGAATAGGAGAAGGACTCTCCTGAACAACCGAGATGGGAGGGTTATGCTTCGATTCATGAGAATATGAGGAGACGATAATAACATGAGTAGTATGATCACTACTCTCTTTGGGAATAGAGTGAACAACTAAAGGTGGAGCCAAGTCGACACTCTTTTCGACCAATAGTTGGTCAAGAACAGACACTTGAGGGTCTCGCTTAAGAAGAGCAGGAGTGGCAAGAGATGAATTCAAGTCAATCTCTTTACCAACCAGGAGAGGGTCAGAAGAAAGCCTCTGATAACCAATAGGAAGCTAGGGTTGAGGAGCTGCTTCCAAAACTTTGGATGCTTTATCCATAAGAGGAAAAAGGTGAAGAATATGCTCTCCTTCACATAACCTATGGAGGAATCTAATTTTTCCCTTCTTCTTACCATCATTAGTTGAAGGTGTAGCATCGACATGATCTCCAAAGTTCGACGGGGATGGTCGGTTCAGGTATTGAGACCATACCTCTAAGACTCTGGGAATGCTAGGACAGTCTCGAAGGAGATGGTCACCCTTACATAGCCTACATGGTAATTTTATCTTCTGTGAAGGATTAGAAGGTTTGTCGATGGGGGGTGCATTTGGAGAAATAGTTGCATGGTTGGCCTCTCACTTATTTAACTTCTTCTTCTTCATCGTCTTCTTCTTCTTCTTATCCTCTTGGTTATCGGATTTCAAACTTTCACCAAGTGAAGTAGAAGATGAGGGCGAAGAAATAGGGGAAGAAGGAGAGGGGTCCACCTTAGAATCATCGTGACATGATTCGAATGAAGGAGATGGCAGGGTAGGAGTTGGGACACTCAAGACCACCAAGGTCAAAAATTACCAAACAGGTAAACCAATGGTTAACCCAGGGAGGGACAATGTTGCCATATAAGGAGCACCAGCATTTCCAAAAGAAGGAAAAGGACCAGGATTCCCATCCGAGGAGAATCCTTGACTAGTAGACTCTAGGAATGTTGCCATTAGAATCGATCCTAAAGAATCACTAAGGAAGCTAGCTTTAACCAGGAATATTTTGTGGGTAGTTAATTTTAAGACACTGAAGCAAAACTTTTCCTTTTCATATTTTAAGAGTCGAGAAAAGGAAAAAAGGTGACTCTAGTAGCTTTCGGAATTAACGAGCTTGAAAGGACAAGTGATCGATGATCTTCTCAAATTTAAAGAGTGAGTAAAGATCAAAAATGACTGCTTAGGGTACTCTAAGCATAAAGGATTACCAAGTAACCATGTACTCCAGAATACTTCCCGGCAAACCAAGAAGTACGAGTAGGAAATCTCTCTGAATGTTGTGTTTGGTGTATCATGTTCATAAGGGAGCAGACTTGGCTTCCAACGGATAAAGGATTGCAAACCTAGTGGGGTCTCCTGCTATATACTTGACAGTACGGGGAGTACAAATCCGTACTAGTGTTGTCTAGTGTCGAAGCTAATGACAGCTATTAGGCTTAAATATGCTGGAACACTTCCCTAGCCTAGACCACTAAATGTGATCATTAAGTTTCAATGCTTCCTTAGGTTAATTCAATAAATTTTAATGGTTGATCTTGAATTAGGTTTCAATTACAAGGCCCTACCATTGTCATCTGAAAACTCCTATATGCAGCTATATGAGAAAAGAGATCTTTGTCTTCGATGAAAGTTATCACTAATTGAGAGATAGAGAACAAAAAATTAATGCAATAATCGAAGAATGAAATCTTTCACTAATAAATCTCCTAAATTCACTTAGCCTTCCTATAACAACATAAGAAGTTTCATTTCATTTCCATGCCTATGATAATGCAATTCTAGCTTCTCAATAATGCTACTCATGCAATATTTTCGCTTAAGTAAACTAGAATGATGTTCTTATTTTCATAAAATGAGAAATGAATCTTTCACATAAAGCACTTTAGTGAAAATTTTCACAATTCTGAACAAAAAAGCATCAATCAAATCCAAAGCATGGTAAATGAAACTAAAAACAAAATCTTCCCTGAATCAAACAAACGAAACACATAAATGATTCAATCAAGAAACCAAGCAATGTAATCTATGCTTGGAAATAGAAAAGAGACACTTGAAATAAGAGAACAAACAAGACTCTTTCACTCATTCAATTGAAAATAAAGCATCCTAGTCACTTCTAGGCAGAAGAAGAGAGTCTTGGGGTCAAGACACACTGGCACTAGAATGGGAGAAATTCTCATTTTTACTTAACTCAGAGACCAGAGCGACTTTTGGGCCAAAAGTAGTGTCGATCGGCACGATTGACCAGTACTAAAACTAGCGCTGATGGCTTGATTGGTGCGACTTTTTGGCCAAAAATAGTGTCGATCGAGGGATTCAAAGAAAAAATAAAAAATAACTTCACACTAGGCCACACTTAACACATCATAGGGTGGGCTAAACCAAGCAAGCACACAAAGAAAGTTAAATTAAGCTTTCTAGTCAGGGAGAAGACAGTCTAAAAAAGCTTAGAAGGTCGAAATAATGAGAGAAAAACACTCTCGCCAAGATTTGGGACAAACCTTAATCTTCACTTACAGGCATCGACGTGACTGCCTAACTGACAACAAGTGCCAGAGGCTGGTCATCACGACTATTTCTCAGCAACTCGTGCTGATCGGCGCGACTGTAAGCGAATCAAGTGTGTTGATCGAGGGAGCTAAGGAAAAAAAAATTTGAAATAGGGACCAGATCTGCTACTATGAATTTTAGACTCAGACCAGTAATCAGGAGAAAAGAAATAGAACCAAAGGGAAAATGTGGAACTAGAAAAGTTCTCACAAAATCATGAAATCCAAGAAAAACAAAAGGATTGGGTTCTCCAGTGGAGTCACCAATTTGTGGTGAACTAAAATTATAAGTGCAGACACAAACAAATTCCTCTAGCCTGATAATGCATCTAGCCACAACAGATACATTCTATGGAAGATTTCCTTATGTTAGAATCAATCAAGAGGGCCTACCTCTTGGTCTGCTTATCCCATTCGATGATGTCCTTGCTTGCTCGCTCCAACTATCTCTCACTTCCTTCTTCAAGTACTTGAAACAAGTAAACAAAAACAGACAACAAACGTAATAATAGACAAATTGAAATTCAACCTACTTAAACATTCAAGAAACATTAAGCCATGAATATGTAATATTACAAAACATGTAGGAAATAAATAGATAGTTGCATATATTAATATCAAAGAGAGATTACAATCATTCACCTTGACATTGCAGTCCTCCTCTGACAAGATGAGGTTCCCACACACTTCTGCTAGCATTCCATGATGGACTCAATCAACAATAGTTTTCAGGCTCTTCCCTTTAGGCTTCACTCCAAACCACATCACACTTCTCCCTCACACAACTAGATAGCTACAACTAGTAGTAGCTTGTTGTCTACTCCAAACCAAAATATCATAAGCACACTAACATCCACACTCTAACTAGTTTGTGCTTTGGAAGAAGGGAGGTTTATATAGGAAAAATGGATGGGAGACAGATCCTCTTCCCATGGGAGGAGGTCTTATCCCTTGAGGTAGTTCCATCATTATACGTGAAAGGAGCCCAAACTGACATCCTCAACCCCATCCGGCCAAACCATCTACCAAAATTCTGTTACGAAGCTTCTAGAGATGGAAGCTTCAGCTCCTAATTTAAAAAAATTTCCATAACAAGACCGGCGTGACTGGAAGACAGCTCAGTCGCTCAGGTCGGCGCGAGGAGGAGTGCTAATATTTTCACATCAGCATGGGGGAGACAAGGTTCATTAGCACCAGTATTGTAAACTAGGAAAAACAGAAGTTTAAGGGGAAATGGTGCAAAAGGGAATTGATCTTCTCATGAAGAGGGACACAACAGGAGTTTCTTCATGAAGGAAAAGCATGTGGGATTCACGGTAGAGGTCCTCTAGGATAAAGGATTGGGAAGTATAGGGATAGTGACAAAATGTTGTGTAACAGCGAGCCTACCTCTAGTATCATGTATAACCTATTACCCAAAGAAATAATAATAGTGCAAGGCCTCAACTCATACACAGCATGACGCTTCCACAAGTATGGTTGGCTTAATAATATATCACAAACTTTAAGAGGAGAAATATCACACAATACCTCATCGATGAAGGGTTTGATGTTGAAGGGAAGGTGACATTATTGGTTGACGCGAAGATCTCGTCCTTGGTGAAGCAACTGAATGGTGTACAGTTGTGGGTGCGGTGTGGTTGGTAGGCACAACCACTTCATGAACTATACTAAAATGAGGTTCTTTTGGCTCTCGTTGTTGACAATGAATTGCAGCGGTGAACCCTTCACCCACATCTATAAGTGGAAGAGACACTCCCCCTCTTCTAGATTTTTGGGCTCAATATTATGGATCTTAGTGGTGGCAACGGTGGCACTAGGATCTGCATCAATAATCTCCTTCCATTTTTCATTCCCCTTGTGGGGTTCTAAATCAAAGTCATAACATGCATCTCACTCTGAAGCCTTCAACTTGGCCACCAGTGACTGCTTGGCTCGACACACACTTATGTTGTGGGTGGTGCTCTTACAAAACTCGCACCACTTTCCTATTTCCTTATTTGTCTTCGTGGTCTTATTCTTTGCTTGTGGCTTCAATGGGTTATCCTAGGTCACCTTGCCTTGGCTTTTTCCTTTGTTCTATATTTTGGGGGTGCTTTTCCCTTACTTCAGATTCGCATATTCAAAGTCTCTCTTCTTCTCTTTAAACTTTTGCTCGATCTTAACAAGCAACACCAAGTGAGAAGATGTCCAAGAACTCCATCTTGTCTTAGATGTATTTGTGTAGACAACCATGTTACTTGAATACCAGATGCTACTCATAATCCTTCATACCCAATTTTTGCGAAGGGTGTGAAAAATATTTGTGAACTCTGGCACGTCTTGGTCCCTTCCCTAATGTAGTGTAGTCCACTTTATGTATTTATCTTCATAGCTCCCAAAAAGGTAATAATAATCCTTGATGGAATCTCAGAAAGAGTTCCAAGTGGATGTGGTTGAAAAAATGATGCTTCCCTCTCATTCTTCTGGTCACAGTAGGTTTTCCACCAATCCTTGACGTGGGGGCTAACTTTGAGGAGTGAAAAAAGAATATTTTCCCTATTCGAAAAATCATGAACCGAAAAATACCCTTCCAACAGATTTAACCAATACCTACAACATTAAAATCTATCTGGCCTTAAAATATGGGAATTTCAAAGTTTACATGTACCTTGAAGGGAGTGGTTCCTCCAAAGTGGCTATCAGATGAAGATGTGTCACTTGTAAGCATCCACCAAAAGATCTAGGAAAAGTTGTCAATCATTGTGTTACTTTATCACTTGAGGGCTTCTTCAAGAAATATTTGAAGGGATCTCTTGCTCCCTTTTCTTTATTTTCTTCCACCATGGGAGGTCGACAGGGTTTACGAGGCTGGTCTTGCAAAGGTTCAACTAATTCGAGTCCTAAATCCTTATACCCTAACCTTGTTGGGGACATACAAAGAAGAATAAAGAAAGACCAAACCTCTCTAATACCACTAATCTAGACTTATGCGAGAAATAAATAGAATACATATATAAAAATAAACACAGATATGCAATATAAATAAAACTTCATTTCATTAATATCAAAGAACTGAAATATGCTTACATACAGAATGGAAATAAACTAGCTCGAGTGATGATAGCTTATCTCTCAGAAGAGATGTTGTGGCTACATGCCTATGAATTGTGTTATAATGAGGCTTGAATGCCTATTTATTATTGAGAAACAATGGAAATCCCTAAACATCCAAAAACCTAACCCCCTAGGAGGTGAAGCACCAAAACTATGGGCCCTGTTGGGGTAAATTGGTACATCAACTTCCCGGGGCCATAACTTTGGCATATGAACTTCGTTTGACACACACAATACCTTATTGGAAAAATCTATTTGAGGACTCTAACTTTCAACTACAAATGTTAGTTGAAAACTCACAATTTCCCATCTTCCAAAATAAGTTCGTTTAGGGCCTCAAAACGGCTCCAAAAGTTCAGGACCTGGAAAACTGCCAAAATAGTAAAATGTGCTTTACGGAAATTGAACGAAATAATCATACAATTGTGGGGGTCCAAGTGGAATAGGTGGGTGGCCACCAATGTCCACCTAGATCAGTTAAGGGTTCTCTATTGTAGCTCATTTTCGATGGTGGGAGCCAAAAGAACCTCATATCAATAGAGGTTATTAAGTGGTTGGTACTTCTAACCACACCACACCCGCATCCATACACCATCTGGTGCCTCCATCAAGGATGAGATTTGTGCATCATCTAGTTGTGTCACCTTCCCTACAACATCGATCCCTTCACGTATGAGGTATTATGTGATGTTTCTCCTCTTGAAGTTTGTGATGTTTCGATGCAGAAAAGGGTATAAGTAGCTGATTGATCCTCCCTATGTGGAGATCAGGCCAAGAAATTAGATTATCTGACTTGAATATGATATGAGGGATTTGAAAGCTTAAATTAGCATTTGTTTGAGAAAAGAGTGGAGTAAAGAGATTCTTTAGGGAAGAATGAGAGATTTCTGGATCTGAACTAAATGGGTTCATGAATCTGCATTTTGTATAAATTGTAAACTTTTGGAATGAGTGAAGGGGTTAGATTTAGATGGAAAGATAGGATGGATGAGCGAGGGTAGAACTAAAACAGTCGAGTGTAACTGTTTCTTCTGTAAATATTTATCAATATGAATACAATGTCGATTATGTATTTCTTTGTGTAATTTAGTATTGAGTGTGTTTATAACTTTTAGTTTCTGGATTGGGGATCTGATAATTATTGTGTTTGTTGATACTCAAAATATAGGATAAGAGTGTGTGTTCTGTATATAATGCAGAAACTGGTTGATGTGGATTATCCCTACCAAATTAGCAGACATGAATCATCATTGATCACAGGTTTGATCAATGATGATCTATTTGTGAGAAGATCATAAGTGTTCTGTAATGAATGTGCATGCGGTTTAATACAAGAAACGAACCCGAAACATCAAAAGACTGAGTTGATTGATAATTTGTGAAGAAAGCCCAAAATAAGTCAGGTCGTATGTTGGCTGGAAAATTCGACGGTGAAAAGCAACTACGGGGTAGGAGAGTACGGATTTCTTAATCGTGGTTGAAGCCCCGCACTCACTCCTAGCTGTCGATCTCATATTTAAACTCTTAGATCACAATCGATTGCAAGGGTTAAGCCCACTTTTAAACCGTGTGCTAGTTGAAGTCTCACAAACCATATATTTTATGGCCTCTTATATCCAATGGATATCGCGTCATAAAGTGATTGAACTTTAATTTCAAAAATGGACCTGAAAATCTATACATCAAGGATTTATATTCCTTATCAGCTCCATAAGAGTGGTCAAAGTCGGTGGAAAATTCAGACCCAATATGTTATCAACGTGGGTTAAATCTATTTGAGATCTAGTCGGATGCAGTCGAAGTGGGACCGGGCTCATTGACAGGTTATATCTTTGTTTTTCATTGATCAGGTGTATAGTCGGGTTTTCTATTGTTTTGGGTTCCAATAATTTGATGGGGTTCTGTTAAGTTAAATGAACAAGGATTTAATTATTTTTAATTCTGAAATTATGAAAGGGTGTAACCTTGCTTCAATTTGGAGGTTATGTGGGCATAACTCATAGGTCCAAGGATGTCAGATACGTGGCATCATTTTTGGTATCAGAGCAGAAAAGGATTCTGCATAGAAGTACAATAATGTTAAAGATTGGAGATATCTGCATGTTAGAACAATCAAAGTAAAATCAGAGCTCAAAAGAATTTAATACAAAGGACACTGAGATCAGAACAGGGAAAAGGTGAATCCTCTTTCAGTAGATAGATTTGTTTAGATGTTTGGAGAACAAGGGAGTGAAAATTTCCTTTCAGACAAATGAAATTTCCATGTAAATTGATTGAATGATTGGTTTGATTTGAAAGCAAAATTGAAGTAGAAGGTTTTGAATTTAAAGTCAAATAGAAGAGTGGATTGCTATGACTGAAATCATTTAAATGATTTGAAGAATTTTAATGATTAAGGATTGCTTAAAGTATTGTTGAAGACAATGATATTGATGATTGAAAGAACAAAGATTGGGTTTAATAGGATTGAAAGAAGAACCACTACAAGGAATGAATTTTGGAATTTGTAGAAGCAAGACAGGATTTGCTTACAATAGATTATCAGAAGGAATTTGTAGTGTGTCATGAATTTGTAAATATAGGTGAATTTCAAATTGAATCTTAATCGTAAGATGAAGAATAGTTGTTGACTGTATGGAGTCTTTTGAATGGAGAAGTTTAAATGAAATAGTGAACAGATGAATCATTTGGCAAAGATTTAACTGATGGAATGGGAATTAGTTTTAAGACATCTTTGAATGAAAATCGGTAGGTTTGAAAGGTTCTTTGATGTATCTTGAGATAAGATTGTACAGGTCAATGGAAGCAACGAAATTTATAGAAGGAAGAATGAATTGTATCAGCATCATAGCACATGAGATATGTTAAAGAAGATGAAGCAAGAAGAACTCTTAGATGAGTAAAGGTGACAGTACCCAACAGTAAATGAAATTACTGAATGAAAGAAGGAAGTGAGCAATTGAACATGTAGCAGCCTAGAGCAAGGAGTGTTCAAGAGAAGCTGAGAACAACTTCCAACTGTGGTTGGGTAGAAGTTGTTGAGGAAGCCCCACAATTGTGATTGTGGATAGAGTTGTCTTAAATATAGAAATTCCAACAAGAGGAGTGCTTGGTAGAATTTCTATTCAGTGAAAGGTTCGAGGAAAGAAGCAATAGATGCCAAAAGGCTAAACTCAAAAAAATTTGGTGAGTCATGAAGGAGACTTCTTACAAATGAAAGAAAGGGCTAGTTGTAGCTCACCAGTGAACAAGGAAATTTCACCAGAGGAAGAAATGGAATTGACTATTGATAGTCATAACAAGGGTACAGAGGAAAGTCACAGATAGAGGAAAAAGAGTGCTAAAGTAGTTGGACTCAAAAGAATGAGTAAAGAAGAAATGGACATAGATTTGGCCAAGATGAAGGCAGAACTCAGTCATTTGAAGAAGCTGGTATAGAAAGGAATCAGAGAAGATTTGGAACAAGGAATTTATGTGGGGAAAAGAGTTAAGTGGCCTATCAGAGAATTGTTTGCTGAGAAATTAATGCTTCAAAAGTTGAGGATGAAGGAGTAGAATACATTTGTGAACTAGAGAAAATATCTCTCCTTGGGGAAGGAGACAGTGATGATAGTGATGATAATGATGAAGAGATTATATGTACATATCAGCATAAGAGAAGGGTGTTGGTAGCATCTTCACAGGCAATAGAATCTCATAATTTTGGGATTAATTATTTGTGTGAATGTAAAGTTATAGGTATGTAGGCAAATGAAATTGACTCCGTGAAAGAGGCAGAGACAAGAAAAATAGAAAAGGAGGTGCAGGAATACTTTCAAGACTTCGTTTGGTGGAGAAAATTAAAAGTTGTGAGTAAATGGTTGTGTCTTCTCTTAGTGAAAACTTATTGGATCATGTTAGAAGGAATATTAACATGGATAGAAAAATAATGGAAAGTGGACAAAGGGAGAGAAGCTAATGCATTGCAGGGTTGTGAAAAGAAGAGAAGTGAAGCTAACACATAGAACTCAACTAAATAATTTAAGTCAAGGAAATCTTTGAAAGATCAAAGTATTATCATAAAAGAGAAGGAGACATTTTTGTCTTATTTGGATAAACTAAGTGTTGGAGAAACTTGTGAAGGACAGGGGGATGTTATGCAGACTTATGATGAAATTTTCAAAAAAAAGTCAAGAAGCTACAGTCCGAGAAGTTTTCTTTGATGAAAAGGAAATCAGAGATGTTGAGGAAGAATTTCTCAATAATTTAGTGAACTATCTGAATAGTTCAAAGGAGCATGAAGGTCTGGTCAATGAGAGTTCAGATGAAGAGCCTTGTATTTTTGAAACTTGCATGATGTGTATATTTTCAGGTTTGACAGGTGATGAACAACAATTGGACAATGTGCTTATGCATGTTGATGAATAAGCAAAACTATTTGAGGAAATAGTTGAAATAGAAGGATATTTTGAGCATGTATTTAATACTTTTGAGAATGATGGTATTGACAAGGAAATTTTCATGATTATGGAAGCTAAAGACAAACAAATGGAAATTTGTGATGATAAACAGAATGAAGTATCTTCAATAGAAAATCCAGACAGTGTGGAAAATGTGAAGGAATGTATGATGATGTTGACAAATATAGAAGTTCAGGAATTTTGTGATTTTAAAGTGGATTATTTTTATGAATCTGTAAACCATGAAGAAGCTTTAGAAAACCAGAATTGTGTTTTTATTGTAGGTGAAGATGAAGCAACATTAATTAGTTGTACAAAAGGTGAAAGGATACTTCACAATGATATATTTCAGGAGATTTTAATTCTTGAATTGTTGAATGATATTTTTGTGTCAAAATAGGGAATATTCTATAATGAACAAGAATGTGCTCAGATGAAATTTATTGACAGTTTTATAAATTTTGCAGAGGATCAATATAAGGAATTGATGGTAGATTTCTCTGTGGAGACAGAAATCCATAATAACTTTAAATCTGATAATTGTGGCAGAAATTCGGTTTTATACAGGAAAGAAGAGTCATATGCAAATGATATGCTTATTGGAGATGAGGGAAGATTCAAATTACTGGAAAAGTTATTAGATGAACCTGATAAGATAAAGGGAAAGATTATATTTAATGATAATGAAAGGGAAGCTGTAGAGTGCAAGCAACAGTTTTTAAATGACAAAGGTGAAGAAGAATTGGACAAAAATTTCATAATTTCTATGGTGAGTGAGAATGTATAGCAGACATATGTAAGTGGAGTTCAGCTAAGAACAAATTGTAAGGAGGAAATTTAGAAAGTGTGGAAGATGAAGTCAGTTAAGAAGAGGGACATCAAGGAAGAGAAATTAACAAAAGAAATTTGTATCAGCAAGGAAAGTTGACAGAAACAACATCAGATTTGGAATCCTAGAAGAACAGAAGTTAAAGTGGCAGAAGAATTGAATCAGCAGCATGATGGTTACAAAGTAAAGTTTGGGATACTAGATGATCAGTAGAAGAAACTGATCCGAATTGGATCCTAGAACACTCTCTAAGTTTTCATGAACTCCTAAAATCATGCCAAAGTTTCAAAGTCTTATAAAGGTCAAGCTTATCAGAGATATCCTCGTGACAATGGCAATTTGTGATCAGCACGGAGCAATGAGGACTGTCGGTCAAGCGTGCAGACCGTTGGCCCATGGTAACGTGCACTAACGCAAATTGGAAAAACCAGAGGTTAATTCGAGAAACAGGGGTAGTTTATAATATGTGATTAGCGATAAGTTGCTAATCACATATTGCAGGGCAAACCCCTCAAAGAAGGATAAGCCCCGAGTGCCCAAACTCGAAAATGTTATGAAATGCGGAAAAGTAATTAATTTGGTTTCGACGGAGGAGGATTCCACAAAACCGGTGGGATATTGGAAGGGCTCAAGGCGGTAAGCGGTTTCAACCGAGTCCAGCCCAATGCCACACATTGATTGCCACGCGTCGAGCGGAAAAGAGAGAAAATCGCTCACATCGGATGGGTAAACGTCATGTTACTTGTTATGAAACCAGCTCAAGAAAAGATAGATCAATGCCTTAGAATTCAACCTCTTCGAGGGGGCAACCTCCTTTACATTACATAAATGAACAATTCTTGGATGATACAAATGAAAAGACTTGCTTTCTATATATAGGAGTCTAAGGGGTCATAACATAATCATAGCCGACATAACAATAATAATGTAAGGGCACAATAATAACAATAGTGGACTTCTATGTGGCACAATAGTAACAATATGGGCACTACATGGGTACATCAATATAATAAGTGGGTTGTACTAATAACAATAAGGGGTTACACTAGTAGTATAGGGGCCTAACATTACTTATCCGTCCGATATGAGTGATGATCGTTGGATCTGGAGGCCCCAGATCGACGGTGGAGACATGATCCGATGGATGACCAGATTCGGCGGGGTAAATAGGCAGAATTATATAAGATACGAAGTCCGATATGGACGATGCGTTGGCAGAGATTTGTATTTCACAGGCAATCTTGGAGCAAACAGAAATAATGACCGTTCAAACATTCCTAGTGAACCTGACACACTCATCCATTAAAGAATAGGTGGCCACCTCCCTGTGAGGCGTTATACAGTGATGAATACGCCGAACAGAGGGATTCAGACAAACAGAGGCAGGGAAACCAGAAAGCCGAGAAGCAGAAACGAATAGTCAGGAAGTTGATGGATTTAAAGCCACGAACTGACAGAGATAGAGCAAGTAATTAGAAGGCAGTAGTGAAGAGAGTTTGTTAGACACAGAAAGAAGGAGCCGAGTTGACCTGTAGAAGTAAAAGCGACATTGAGCAAGACAGAGCCAGAGAGATTCAGAGAGTTTGTGTACTCCAGAGAAGGCTTGAGAGGTTCAAGTGAACTCCTCTGTATATGCCTGTCATGTATGAGTCTCAGATTGGGCTCATACTACTGTGACCAATAGAGGTCGAGTTTTAGTAAGTAGAGACTTGGGGGTTCCAAGTATAGTCTTGCTGATTCATATCTATTGTGTGAGACTCAAATTGAGTTCACTGTTGTAAAAACACTACTTTTGAAAACATAATATAGAGGCCATCACTGAAGGTTGGACCAAGAGACGTAGCCCAAGAGTATTAGGTGAACTCCTTATTAAACTGTTGTGTTTACATGATTTCCTGTTATGTTTTCTCTAACTGCTTCAGTGTCTATGTATTTCGCAATCTTATCGATCCATTGCATAAAATAACATAGGCACATACATGCACATGAGTCTGTAATACCTTAATTGTTTGTCTTAGATCAATTCTAGATCCAGTGGTATCAAAGCTCTAGGTTGCTAAGGTTATGCAAGCTTGTGCTAGATTTTTTTTGTTGAATGCTGACTATATCAAAGCTTAAATTAGGAGAAGGAGAGTTGGTTGAAACTAACCTAGAAATTGGAAGAGTCTATCCTAAGAGGAAAATGGAAGAAGAAAGTCCCTTGGAATCAGACCCTCAGTTCATGGATAGTTTCATGACCATGAGAACCATGGTAGAGCAAATGTATAGAGAATTTAAGAAAGGTAGAGAAGAAGATTCATCAAACTCCAAACGAGATAAAGGAGCATAATAATCTCTCCTCCATGACCATTCTAAAGGCAAAGATAAAGAATAAAAGCTTCCCACACCTCCTGATAGCCCTAAAAATAAAAAGAAGACATCTTTAATTCAGGCTGTAGAGCAGGCTGTAGAGCATTGATTCAGATAGTAGTAAGATTCAGCTGGCCAGCCTACACCCTGGAGGCACTACCTTGGTATGGTGGGAAGGCAGGACACAAGTTGACATGAAGAAGCATGGTAAAATTATTTCTGTCTGGAGTGAATTTGTTTCTGCAATTAAAAAACAGTTCTATCCACTAGCTTATATGCAGCAAGCCATGATGAGTTGGAAAACTCTTCGAAAATTGAAAGGGAAAAGTGTACAAAGTTACACCCAAGAATTTAGGAAAAGAGCTTTGATTCTAGGAATTTCTTTAGACTCACCTGAAACTTTGCTGAAGTATATAGGTGGTCTACACAGCTATTTAAAGCATACCATTCTCATGTTTAATGCCACTAGCATAGATGAGGTATCCATTTAGGCTACACATCTAGAGGCTAGAGACAAGAATGTGAACCCAGAAGTTGGGGGATCATCAAAACCCACTACAAGCAAGAATAAGGAAAAGAGAAAGCAAAAATGGAAAGAGAGGAAGGCAAATGTTGTACAAAAGACCAAACCTTCGTGCACTCACTGGAAGAAGGATGGGCATGATGATGAACATTGCTGGATTCTGCATCTAGAGCTGAAACCCAAGAAGTACAATGGCAAAAATAAGAAGACTGCTACAGCTGCAAGAAGGATGCGCATGATGATGAACATTGCTGGATTCTGCATCCAAAGCTGAAACCCAAGAAGTACAATCGCAAAAAGAAGAATATTGCTGCAGCTATTCAGAAGGATTTGGGGTCAGACTCAGGGGATGAAACAACAATCACAGTCACATGTATAAAAGGTAAAAATTATGAAGCATCTACAAGTAATTCTGCACAATCTACTGATAATGAAGAAAATGAGAAGAAAATACATGAGCTTTTTCATATTAGAGTTATTTCCAAACATCAAAGATTGATGCTTTGTTTGATAGTGGCTCACAAGTAAATTTAATTTCTGAAGCAATTGTAAAGAAGTTTGGATTACTAACCACACCTCACAAGAAACCATATCCATTGGGTTGGTTATGTGATAAAGCAAAGCTACAAGTGACTAGACAATGTAAACTTGGGCTTTCTTTTGGGTCAACATTTGTAGATGAGGTTGAGTTAGATATTGTTCCCTTGGATATATGTGAAATTGTTTTAGGAAGTCCTTACTTGTATGATAGAAAAGATATTTTCTATAGGTCAGAAAACAAGTATCAGCTCGTTAGAGATGGAAATGAATATATTGTAAGAGCTCATAAACTCAAGGATAATTATACTCTCATAAACTTAGGGCAGATGAATATAATTGTAAATTCATGCAAACAATTTTTACTGATGGTTGTAAAGGAAAGAAACCTGAAAAAACCAATGTATTTGAGGGTTGTAATGTTAAATAACAAGCTAATTTAGAAAAAATTGTTTCAAAATATGATATACTATTTCAATAACCTAAAGGTCTGCCACCCAAAAAGGAAATAATACATGATATTAATTTGCAGCAAGATGCTCCATTGCCTAACATCGAAATGTACAGGTTGTCTACTTTAGAGAATGCAGAAATCAAGAAGCAGGTACAGGAGCTGCTCGAGAAAGGGTTCATAAGACCTAGCACATCACCATGTAGATCTCCAATTGTCTTGGTGAGAAAGAAAGATGGCTCATGGAGAATGTGCATTGATTACCGAGCACTATATAAGATAACGATAAAAAATCATTATCCCCTTCCTCGCATAGATGATCTACTAGATCAATTGAAAGAATTTGTTTACTTTTCCAAGTTGGACTTGCATAGTGGCTACCATCAGGTCAAATTTCCAGGGCAAGATTCATGGAAGACTGCTTTCAAGACAAAGCAGGGATTGTATGATTGGTTAGTTATGCCTTTCGGCTTAACTAATGCTCCTGCTACTTTCATGAGAGTAATGAATGATGTACTCCGACCTTTTATTGATGATTTTCTCATTGTATATTTGGATGACATTATTATATTTAGTAAAACATGGGAAGAACATTTGAAGCATGTAAATCAGACTCTAGATGTTTTGAAAAGATAAAATCTTTCTATTAAGTTCTCAAAATGTGAATTTGGCAAAACATCTTTGAATTATTTGGGTCATATTGTAGGGGCTGGTGAATTGAAGATAGATCCCTCTAAGGTTGCAGTCATTGTAAAGTGGCCTAAACCAAAACCTACTACTGAAGTTAGAAGCTTCCTAGGAGCAGCACAGTATTGGAGAAATTTATTTCTAACTTTTCCTTGATTGCAACTCCCTTACATGCTTTAACAAGATTGAAAAAGGTGTTTCAGTGGGGAGGAAAACAACAGAAAGCCTTCGATACCTTGAAAGAAAATATTAGTACAGCACCATTACTAGCATTTCCTGATCTTCAAAGACCATTCGAAATTGAAACTGATGCCAGTGACTATGCCATGGGAGCAGTGTTGATGCAACATAGTAAACCCATATGTTATCATTCTGAGACATTTAATTCTGTAGTGGTTAATTATCCCACATATGATAAGGAATTATATGCATTAGTACAGAGTGTGAAAAAGTGGAAAAATTACCTAATGGGCAAGGAGACAGTTATACATACTGATCATCAACCACTTCAATATTTACACTCACAAACTAAGTTGCAGCAATCGAGACACTATAGGTGGATGGGTTTTCTACAATAGTTTCATCTTGCCATCAGATATAAAAAGGGCATACACAATAAAGTTGCAGATATGTTTTCCAGACCAATCATAAATGCATTCACTATACTTAAGCATAATTCAGTATTGCATGAAAGCTACATTGAACAGTATGCTCAAGATATAGAATTTAAAGATGTATATGCAACTTTAAGTCATGGCAAACAAGTAGAAGAATTGGATTATCATGTTCAGGACCAACTCTTGTATCATTTTGGAAAGTTATGCATTCCACAAACTGAAAGAGTAAAGATAATTTGAGAAGCACACACTTCTCTAATATCAGGTCACTTTGGGGTAAGTAAAACAGTTGTACAACTGCAAAGATTTTGTTATTGGCCAAAAATGCATGAAACAATTTCTAGATATGTAAGAGGGTGTACCATGTGTGCTAAAAGCAAGCCCAGAAATAGAAAACTAGGCTTGTACACTCCACTACCAGTTCCTTCTCATCCTTGGGAAAGTGTTTCCATGGACTTTTTGGGGGACTGCCTAAATCTAGAAAAGGTCATGACTATTTATATGTTATTGTGTTCAGCGTATGTGTATTCTAATACCTCGTAACAAACAGATTACAGCTGAACAAATAGCAAAGTTGTTCTTTCAGCAAGTATGGTTTCATTTTGGATTACCCACTTCTATTGTATCTGATCGAGATTCTCGATTTGGTGGGAAATTTTGGTCGAGTCTGTGGGAATTGATGGACACCAGAATAAAGAAGAGCACAACCTTTCATCCACAAACATATGGCCAAACAGAAGTGGTCAACAGGACAGTGATCCAGTTGCTTAGAGGCTATTGCAGCAAGCATTCCAAACTTTGGGATGAACAGCTATGCTATGTGCAGCATGCTTAGAACCAGGCCAAACATTCTTCTACACAGAGATCTCCTTTTGAGACCTATTTTGGTTTCACACCAAGGTCTCCCTTGGATTTTGTCTTTGGTAAAGACATAGCGGTTGATGGGCACAGTGATGTGGACAAGGCAACCAAGTTCATTGAACAAATCCAAGAGATTCACCAGGCAGTACAGGAACAGTTGGAAAAGAGCCAAGCCAAGTACAAGGTAAGGCATGATAAGCATCAAATTGAGCATAGTTTCCAAGTTGGTGATCAAGTCTGGTTGTATATCAGCAAAGACAGAATGCAAGGTGAACGTAAGAAGCTGAAGTCAATAAGGTATGGACCTTTCAGGATACTTGAGAAAATTGGTGAAAAATTTTTTCACCTTGATTTTCCAGCTTACATGCACATCTATTCAGTTGTTCATGCAGAAAGCTTGAGATTATTTTAACCTTCATTGATTGAAGATCCCGAAGAGCGGAGTCAATTGCCTTCTATTGATGATTTGTTTCCTGAATATCTCAATGAATTGCCGGAAGATACAGTTCTGGACAGGAAGGTAAGGACAACGCGCAGAGGGGATGTTGAGTACCTCGGGATTGGGCTCAAAGGTTCAAAACCAAGCAGTGCAAGATGGATAGAAATTGGACAAGCGAGGAATTTATACCCTCACTTGATTGATGCTTAAAAACCAACTTTTGGTGGTCCAAAAGCTTTTTCAGTGGGAAGGTCGTGATCCGAATTGCATCATAGAACACTCTCTAAGTTTTCATGAACTCTTAAAATCATGCCAAAGTTTCAAAGTCTTATAAAGGTCAAGCTTATCAGAGATATCCTCATGACAATGGCAATTTGTGATCAGCGCGGAGCAACGAGGACCCTTAGTCAAGCGCACAAAACCGTTGGCCCATGGTAATGGGTGTTGGCACAAATTGGCAAAACCAAAGGTTAATTCGAGAAATGGGAGAAATTTCTGATATGCGATTAGCGACAAGTCGCTAATCGCATATTGGAGGGAAAACCCCTCAAAGAAGGATAAGCCCCGAGCACCCCGACCCGAAAATGTTATGAAATGCAGAAAAGTAATTAATTCGGTTATGATGGACCATTTTTCCACAAAACCGGTAGGATATCAGAAGGGCTCGAGGCGATCAGCAATTTCAACCGAGTCCCACCCGATGCCACACATTGATTGCCACGCATCTAGCAGAAGAGAGAGAAAACAGCTCACATCGGATGGGTAAATGTCATGTTACTTATCCACCCAATATGAGCGATGACCGTTGGATCTAGAGGCCCTAGATCGATGGCGGAGATGCAATCCGATGTATGACCAGATTCGGCAGGGTAAACAGGCAGAATTATATAAGATTTGAAATTTGATATGGACGATGCATTGGCAGAGATTCGTATTTCACGGGCAATCTTGGAGAAAATGGAAATAATGACCGTTCAAACATTCCCAGTGAATCTGACACACTCATATGTTACATAATAGGTAGCCACCTCCCTGTGAGGCGTTATACAGTGATGATTACATCGAACAGAGGGATTCAAAGGGATAGAGGCAGGGAAACCAAAAAGCTGAGAAGAAGAAATGAACAATCAAGAAGCTGATGTCTTTAAAGCCACGAACTAACAGAGACAGAGAAAGTAAGCAGAAGGTAGTAGTGAAGAGAGTTTGTTAGACACAAAAAGAAGGAGTTGAGCTGACCTGCAAAAGCAAAGGCAGCTTCGAGCCAGACAGAGCTAGAGAGAGTCAAAGAGTTTGTGTACTCCAAAGAAGGCTTGAGAGGTTCAAGCGAACTCCTCTGTATATGCCTGTCATGTATGAGTCTCAGATTGGGCTCATACTACTGTGACCAATAGAGTTCGAGTTTCAGTAAGTAGATTTTGTTTACTTCAGAGACTTGGGGGATCCAAGTACAGTCTTGCTGATTCATATTTTTTGTGTGAGACTCAAATTGAGCTCACTATTGTAAAAACTCTGCTTTTGAAAACATAATAGAGAGGCCACCACTAAAGGCTAAACTGGGAGACGTAGCCCAGGAGTATTGGGTGAACTCCTTATTAATCTATTGTGTTTAGATGTTTACCTATTATGTTTTCTCTAACTACTTCAGTGTTTGTGTATTTCGCAATCTTATCGATCCGTTGCATAAAATAACATAGGCACATCCATGCACACGAGTTTGTAATACCTTAATTTTTTTTCTTAGATCAATTCCAGATCAGAAACACATGACTAGGAGGTCATGAAAACTTTCAACTTTGGGATTCTGATGCAAGAGAATTTAGACCTAGTCAGGAATGTGATGGTATGATCACATGTTGTGGCTAACAAAGGGTTGGAAGACAAGATATTAATTAATTTTATTAATGTAAATGTATGAGAGTGTTTTATTTGTTGTCAAAATTTGAGTAGAAAAGGGTATAAGTAGTTGATTGATCCTCCCTACGTGGATATCAGGCCAAGCAGTTAGATTATCTAGTTTGAATAGGATATGAGGGATTTGAAAGATTAAATAGCATTTGTTTGAGAAAGGAGTGGAGTAAAGAGATTCTTTAGGGAAGAATGAGAGATTTCTGGATCTGAACTAAATGGGTTCACGAATCCGCATTTTGTATAAATTATAATCTTTTGGAATGAGTGAAGGGGTTAGATTCAGATGGAAAGACAGGATGGATGAGTGAGGGCAGAACTGAAACAGTGAAGTGTGACTATTTCTTCTGTAAATATTTATCATTATGAATACAGTGTGGATTGTGTATTTCTTTGTGTAATTTAGTATTGAGTGTGTTTATAACTTTTAGTCTCTGGATTGAGGATCTGAGAATTACTATTTGTCGATACTCAGAATATAGGATAAGAGTGTGTGTTTTGTATATAACGCAGAAAACTGGTTGATGTGGATTATCCCTACCAAATTAGCAGATAGAGATTGAATGAAGGAATGAATCATAATTGATCACAGGTTTTATCAATGATGATCTGTTTGTGAGAAGATCGTAAGTGTTCTATAATGAATGTGCATATGGTTTACTACAGGAAACAGGCCCGAAACATAAAAAGACTGATTTGATTGATAATTTGTGAAGAAACCCAAAAAAAGTCAGGATCGTCTGTTGGTTGGCAGATCCGATGGTGAACAGTAACTGCGGGGGTAGGAGAGTACGAATTTCTTGATCGTGGTTGAAGCCCCGCACTTGCTCCTAGCCATTGATCTCATATTTAAAATCTTAAATCACAGTTGATTGTGGGGGTTAAGCCTGTTTTTAAACAGTGTGCTAATTGAAGTTCGATAAACCATAGATTTTATGGCCTCTTATATCCAACGGATATCGTCTCATAAAGTGATCGAACTTTAATTTCAAAAACGGACACGAAAATCTATACTTATTAGCTCTGTAAGAGTGTTAAAATTCGGTGGAAAAGTCAGACCCGATATGTTATCAATACTGGTTAAAGCTATTTGAGATCCAGTCGGATGTAGTCAAAGTGGGACTAGGCTCATTGACAGGTTATATCTTTTTTTTTCATTGATCAGGTGTCCAGTCGGGTTTTCTTTTGTTTTGGGTTTCGATAATTTGATGAGGTTTTGTTAAGTGAAGTGAACAAGGATTTAATTAGTTTTAATTCCGAATTTATGAAAGGGTGTAACCTTGCTTCACTTTGGAGGTTATGTGGGCATAACTCATAGCTCCACATGGGGTTTTTAAAGGATGTCAGTTACGTGGTATCATGTTTTATTAGACCATCCCTACTACGGAAGTGTCATGCTATGTATGAGTCTAGACCTCACGCTATTATTATTATTTGGGCATAAAACTATACAAGATACCAAAGGTATTCCTACCTACCACCATTTCTCTAATCTCTACTAAGAAATGTTATAAGATCATCTCCAAGACCGAGAAATTTGTTTTCTTTCTAATTCACTCTCAATGTGAGGGGGTGATTATGGCCACATCCATGGCCCCCATAAATGGTCCATCCATGCATTAGAAGCAAGTTGATAAGGTCGTGCAAGAGTACAGGGACATCTTCTCCTCACCCACGGGGGTACCTTTGCAGTGTTAGGTCAAGCATTTGATTGATATGACTCCTAAAGCACCTCTACCCAATGGGCCAATATAATTCCACTCTCTTCTGGAAATTGGAAATCAAGCAACATATCTAGAAATTGTTGTAGAAAGGGAACATCTGACTAAATTCCTCACCTTATGGGAGCCCAATTTTACTTTTACAAAAGAAGGATGGGACCTGGAGGTTCTGCATTAATTATCAATCACTGAATAAAATCACTACTAGGAATAGGTATCTGATCCCATGGATTGATGACCTTCTTAACGAGTTCAAAGAGGGTAAGTACTTCAACAAGATTGATTTGAAGTGTGGCTATCACCAAGTTCCAATAGAACCCATAGATGAATGGAAGACCACCTTCAAATACATGTAGGTCCTTTTTGAGTGGTTACTCATGCCCTTCAGGTTCAAAAATTCCCCTGCAAATTTTATGAGATTGATGAATGACATCTTACAGTCTTTCATCAAGCCTTGTTCATAGTTATATATCTAGACGACATCCTCATATTAAACAAGAGTTGGTTACAACACTTGCAACATATTTGGTAGGTTTTATATCTAAGCAAATTTTATTTATCAAAATGGTCCATTTTACAATAAGATGTGTAATTCCTATTTTTCTTAAGTTAAAGTTGACCCATGTCAAAACAGCGGAAAAATGTCAAATGGAGATTAAAAAGGTAGACAATGTCCAATATAAAGGTATAGTATATGGAAATTAATGATGCTTGTAATGAGGGCCTCAACTTATAAAATTATGCTAAGAAATAGCGCTAAATGAGAGAGATAGTGTGTTTCAATGAGAGAATAATAATTTCATTTATCTTGCTGAGAAACAACCCAACTTTTCATGTGAAAAAAGGCATATAATTATGTCCTAGTATTTTGTTAGGATGTGGTAGGGGATAGAAAGTAATACTAAAACAAATTAGCATTTTACAAAATGTTGCAAATGCAATGAGAAAATTGGCTGGAACATATAAATTCAAGTGGTATTGGTAGTATTTTAAATCTACATTTGTTGCAAATGCATTGAGAAAATTGGTAGGCACCTATAAACTCAAGTGGTATTGGTGGTACTGTAAATCTATAGACCTTATCACCGCTAAAAATTCGATACATTTTCTTTTATATCCTTGCAAGTTATATAATAAGTGAAAAAATAACTACAAGTTGGTGATACATGTTTGAATCCTATAAAAGGATGGGAATAAATAAATGTAAAGATATTGTAAAAAATAAACGCAACCTAATTATAATAAACTATTAATTTAAATTATTATATTAAAATAAAAATATTTTAAAATTTAAGAGTAAATGAAAAATGTAGTAGAGGATTTCCAAATTTTGAAGTCCCACGTTCGAATCAATCTGTGTTGTCGAAGGGTTTCTTGATAGCATTTCACATATCTATGTGTTTTGTAGTTACCAAATTCGGCCGAATTGGTAACAAAAATTTGAATAACCCTTAATTCGTTTAATTCGATCTATTCGTAAAAAATCGATTCATTTAAGGATTACATGGGGAGACATAAAGGATATCAAAGGTGAGTTAATAAGGCTTTTTTTTGTATATATATATATATATATATATATATATATATATATATAACCATAAAATATTTATATATTATTTATAAGGATGGTTTATTTAGCAAAGCTTTGATATATATAATATATATGTAATAACAACTTTAACATTGGCAGACTTAATAATTATTTGGGTGTCCAATGATTATGGTTTCTCCTCTGATCTAGAAGTTTTCTTATTATTTTGATTAACTCTAAGTTGGTTCAACAACCTAAGTTTATTGTTTTCCTAAAGGAGTTGATGAATTATTTACTCAAGGAAAGGAACCATATCTGAATATTGTCGCTACCAATACATTCTATGTGTATATCTATGAGCATCGGCCTTGTATTAGTAGTGTTCATCGCAGTTATTATCACCTGTTTGAGTATGAGCATTCTCATCCACAAATTCAAAGTCAATATTAGACCAGTGTTTATTCTTTTACAACACAAGGTCCTCAAGAGAGTCAACATTACCATAAACATCCTTGACAATGGTCTTTTTACCTCTATTTCATTGAGCCCTAGATGTTTTAAGAGCCAATCGTTTACTTTTAATTTGAGATTGAAGGCGTGGACTTGACTAACTATTTTATTTGTATTTTCCACGTCAAAAATGGCCAATGTGATCTGACATGTTAGGCTCGAAATCATCATTGAACTCAAGTTGTAATGCAACATTCTAAAACCCTACCTTCTTTGCCATGATATGGATTATGTGATCAGGTGAAGAACTAGGGGCCTTAATCATTGTTTCATCACATAAATTCTATTCATTTGAATGACATAGGTTATCGGGACCCAAATCATCCTGATTGTGAGACACATAGGGTTCTAGAGTAGACTCTCAAGGATTAGGTGAAACCCTAGGAGGAATTTTCTCTCTGTCATTGGCCTGAGGGTTTTCAAAACCATTCCAACAAAGGAATGAATTCCCTAAATCCCTGGACTTAGCCAAATGGTGTTTGAATATAATACATATTAACTTATGATGAAACAGGGAGTGTTCAGGGTTTTTACAATACCACTAGTAAAACTTAACCATTTTAGAAAAAAAATTGTGTAAACAATATGGGAGTTTCAACTTAAAGCCCAAAAACACCATTAGAAGATGAATATAATACAACAAGAAAATCACATATCTACCCTTGCAAGTGATGAAATGCATAAAAAAGTAAAGAAAATATTTCCATTTCATTTTGAGATAGTAAATAGGCATACCTTTCACAATGTAGGTGTAGTTCTTGAAGACCTAAAATTCTTGCAAAGGAATGTCATGCAAGGGACATTTTTCATACCACTTTTTTCCCTCAATAGAAATATGAGTTGCTTCAGCAATAATCTTTCATCAAGCAGCATTTTGATATCTACAACTTTGGCTTTACGACCATTACAAGTGGATGCAAAACTCTTGACTACATCATCATTTTAAACCTAAAAAATCTGAGTGAAATCCCACCATCCAACTATAATAGAGTGAGACACTCTTTGTAAGCCTCAATAATTTCACCTTTAAGAAACTCAGTTTGGATGACAAGGACCATTACAAAATATTTGAGAGAACATAGTAGGGATTTCATGCACACGGACAGTCATACACACCAGGTAGGGTCTATAAGAATAAACCTTAATATTTCATAGTGATCTAAAATGATCATATGTTAAAACTAAAGTAGAATTGATTATGCCATTAATGAATTAAATGTTCACTAAAAGTGCAAAAACCGAGAGAATTTCTTGAGAAGAAATACTTTACAACAACTGATAAAATATAAGTAAGATGCAAAACAATAATTAAAATAGCAAATACACAGTGATACCAGACAGTAAGATTGATTACGGAGTTCATCCCTCATGGACTACCTCTTCGGGTCCGCTTTCAATATGGGCGACCGCTTTATTAGGATTGAAACCAAGGAGGTCGATTACACAGCAATTTGACCAAACTGAATGTGCACGCAAGCACTTTTGGTCACTGTCAAAGTATATCTCTTTGAACCATATTTCCAACATCTGTCACGGTTCCCAATTTGGGTTCAAGAATGCGAAACCTCTTAAAACATTATTCCTATGTTGCAAACATGAAATTAAACTAGAAATCACACAACAACTTCATTCTAACTAATCTAAGGAAATAATTGAATGCTTTAAGAAGAATCACGATAATAATGCACTGCTTCTCTTAAAGACAATTCAATACTTTAATTGTTAGAGAAATATGCAATAAGAACCAATATATAATTCGTGTTATTTGGCATAATCTTATTAAATACTTCCTTATAATATATGCAACATTTAATTATAATGAAGAATTTTGTGAGTGTTTTGTCAACAAGATTCACAATCTTTCCTTATGTTGATCTTGACATCTACGTGCAAAAGTGCAGGAATAAATGTTTTTCTGCAAAAGTGTAGGAATAAATGTTTTTTTCTGCAAAAGTACAAGAATATGTCTCGTATAATATTCAAAGAAAATCATGAATACATGTTAAGTTAAGTTAACTAGAATTCTTGATCAGTGATTATTTCACCATTACATTCTGGAAATAAACTTTGTTATGCAGCAATGAGATCAAGGTAAATCTTTGTAAGAATAAATAAGAGATGTAGTTAAAACATTCATTGTTTACTTTAGTTCAGCCTTTATCAAAATACATCCAAAAGCATTGATATTAAACTTGAATAACCAGAGCAGTCAAATAAATCTTTTGGAATGAAATTGAAAATGAAATTACTGAAAGAAGAGCTATGAAATGAAATTGCGAAATTATCTAAGATCACACTCACACCAAGCAAACAAAAATGCAGCAAAAGAAAGTTAAGAGGTTTGGGGCAACGGACTGGTTGGTGGGCCCAACCATCCATCTCATTTCCCTTGTAGCGATTAAGTCACAATCTTCAGAACAATATGGAGAACAAAATTACTCAGAAGTGATTGCCAAATAAACTCTTTTCATAGTAGAAACCAGAATTCAGAATTTAATGCCACGGAAATTCATTTCAGAAGTCTTGTTACAAATTCATTAAATAATGCAGTGTTGGCTCCAATGGACCCCCCAAGGATCATCCCACTGGTGCGCAGCTCCTCCTTCCCTGCACAACAAGATCTAATTCCATGTTCTGCAACTGAAATATAATTTACAAAATACAAAATGCCATCCCCTCTCACCTATGTAGCTCCTCTCCTTTATATTGGTTTTTACATGATAGTTTCTTTAGCAAATAACATGTAGATTGAATACCAATTGATATTCATCAATAGAATATCAGTACAATCATTTACCCCTCGAAGGAATGAAGATCTGGCATGAATTTCCCAAATTTGGTCGTTTTCTAGAATTCTGGAAAAATCGACGTTTTTAACAAAATGCCTCCAAATAACTCTCCATATCGCCTTAACCATTACGAATTTCGGAAAACTGTTAGGAGGAAATATAGCTTGTTATAATTTCAACAATAACCTCTCTCATAAGTTTCTGGTTCAGATACAATTCCTCGGAAATCGTGCCCAAAAATGAATGTTTGAAATCTGAGATGCTAAGATTTTGGAAAAAGTGTCTATTTTTAGAAAACTTCCTCAAAGACCGTTACGTAACTTTTATACCATTACAAAATTTAGAAATCGATTTGAGGCATTGTCAATTGGATATACTGGGACCAAAACCCATGTTCCAGAATTTCTCTATTCGCCTTCACTTGCACAGAAAATGAGGCAGAAGTTGGCAATTTGGAAACTACTGTGAATTTGGGGCCGAGGCATTAATTATTGCCTAAAATAAATCCATACGACCTGGGTGTATATTAGCTTATGTGGAAGTGTTCAAATAATATTTTGAAAAAAAAACCTCGTTCATATTTCCCTAGAGATGTGTCAATGCATGAAAGCCCCAAATTAGTGCAGGCATGTTGGTGGAGGCATGTTGGTGCGAGCAGAGCTAGTGTAGGCACAATTGGTATAGGAACTGCTACTATAGTAATGTTAGCACCTACCACAAAAGAGCTTGAAATTAATGGCATTTTCACATTAAATTAACAAAACAATAATAGTTCATAGATCAACAACTATCAACTCTAAATGCCTCTAGATAATAAATTAATAATGCGAAAAATGAATAATAATGATTATAAACACTTAGTACAGGCATAAAATTGTTCTATTAAATCATGAAAATTTGGACAAAATGGAGGCTCAGCGGTGACACAACCTCCAGCAGTTCCGGTTCACATGTCCCAGTTGATGTTGACGGTTCCACTGTGGTCAGACTCTCGGCACTAACTCTTACAGCTATACACTAGTCACATAACCACAGTCTTGATGCCACTACGGTTAAGGTTGATGCGACGGTTAACTGCTAACCCCGGCAGCTGACTCTGCTCACATGAGCTGCGATCCTCCTGCGATCTCTTAACCGCGGTTAAGACCAATATGGTTTATTTATATTGTTTTACAATGTTTTTGTATTGATTTCAATATGGCCAAGAGTTGTTCCAACTTAGGTTTTATGTGTTTAGTACATAGAAATGTAGTATATGTTTAGGTCTTAGGTGTATATGTATTTATTTAATACATTTAGGGTTGTAATATGGCTTAGAACTTATGTTTAGGGGTTTGAACTCATGGATTTAGGTGTATTAGGGTTTAGTATTAGGTTTTTGACATTTTAATGCATGGTTATGGTTTTAGATCTTTACATCAAATAGAACAAAACCCATTTATCACCAAATGTCAAAAAGTGACATTAGCAACATTTGTCTCATGATGATGACAACCAAACCCAATAAAATGGATGACAAAACCCACGTCAACCCCAAACCTTGCAAAGTGGACGATAAACACATGTCAATGACCAAATCCTGGCGAAACTGACGACAACCATATGTCGACAACCAGGTACATCACCATATCAACTAAAAACCTTGAAAAACCATAGACACCACCTGAAAAACCCGATCCATAACCAAAACTATAGAAACTGAATGACACCAGACTGAATTGTTGATGATGACACTGAACACTAACAATGAACCTGTGCAACTAATCTGACGAGATCCTCCTGGATCAATCCTCTCTACTTGAAATCTTTTGGACCATAAAATTTTGACTAAACAAATAGTCAATGAGGGTAGAGCTCCCTCACTTCCCACCTTGTCCTGATAATGTACCAATACATTCGATCAATCACCTGTAAGTGATGACCCTGATGATGCTGACCATGGTACATTTTGAATCGGTGACATGTTCCTTCCATCTGCAATATGTACAAATTTTGACGATGGTCATACAACCTGTTATGAACATGGCAATTGATTTGTTTCCATGAAATACCATGAGTTAGTGATTCATAATCATCTTCGAAAACAGTCTCTACAGGATGTTGTTCAATACTTTTGACATGTATTAACAATCTATTTTGCGGAATAACAGAGACAATCAAAGATTTTTTTGACATCAAACCAGCTACTTGACTTGTGATACCTTCCTGATTCCTAATTACTAAGTGAACTTGTTGCCATAAACCCATCAAAATGTAAGGTGAAAACTACTGCAACTTAGTTTTTCTTTGAAAGTACTGAATTAGTTATTGTTTTGTTTGAATCATGGTTTCTTCATTTATTAAATGATGTTTCCATTGATTAGCACTTTCCCCTGATGCATAAGTTTCCGTTAAATGCTTTGACACTGCTTTAGAAAAGGCTTTGATATGAAAACAAATGGGCTTCCTGTCCACTTGAAAAGAGGCTTCCAAATTGTTTGAAACATGAAGTGGTGACACAATACAAGAGAAATGTAACAATGACTTTCCCCAATACTGACATGCATCCCTATAACATTTAATTTCCAAACTTGGACTGAATTGATTCATTCTGACATTAGGAAGAGGAGATTTAGGCATCAATTGTAATTCATGTTGTATTTCCCGCTTATCAGTAATATTTTTGGTTCCTTTAAATAGAACTAGAAAAGTTTCTACCTCTTTGATCAAACTATCTTTAAGCTGAGACTCATAAATGAACAAGCATCACGTCAATTATTATGTTGTTCCTTTACACACATGATTACAAATCTCTTATTTGAACTTATTAATCACTTCATTTGATTAGCAACAACTAAATTCAAGTGATTTTTAATTTGATGTGCCCTGATAATAAATTCAACCCATCTTTCTTAAGGTGATATTTATGCTCTCTTCTATAAAATACTGCATCACGATCATAAAGATAAGGACTTCCTAAGACAACTCCACATATGTCTACTGGAACCACATCTAATTCCACTTCATCAATGTAATTAGTTGTAATGGAAAATCTTAATCGACACTATTTTGTGAGTTTTATCTGAGTTGATTTATTTAGCCATCCTAATGGGTAAGGTCTTGGATGATTCCATGTTTCCAAACCCAAATTCTTAACTAAATATTCAGATATTAGATTGGCCTGTGATCCACTGTCAAACATTGTATCTATCTTTGTGTGCTTAGAAGTTATCCTTATGTTAAACAATTCAACTCTTTTATCCTCATTTGAAGGATTTATGTTTGATGAAGATGCAATAGTTTTTGAACTTGAACCAGTGTTAGAAGTTTTATTTGTCGTAACCATAGTAGTTATACTCCTTTCATCACCTGAATCTGATCCTAGATCTTGTTGGACTACTACAATTGCCTTCTTTTCATCCCTTTCCTTAAGGAACTTTTTGGGCTTATGTTCTCGATGAAGTTTCCAACACTTAGATTCATCATGACCGATTCTCTGGCAATGAGAACAAGTAGGTCTTTCCTTCTGAGCTATCATTGATTTCTTTCTCTTCGAATTGTTCTTCCCTTTACTGTCATTGGAATCTTTGATTTCCAACTCTTTGGATGATTGCGATGAAAACTTGAATGGTCTGCCACCTGATTCAATATGTATGGCATGAACACACACTTCATCAAAATCATCAGGATTAAACATCAATAATGTATGTTGCAAATATGAATGTAAATTGCTAATGTATTTTAATAAAGTTTCACATGTATCCAATGAAATACCAAGCGCCAATGCTTTCTTTCTAAACTCTTGAGTGAACTCCTAAACACTCTGCCCTTTACCTTGCCTCAAATTCTTCCAAACAATAACAACTTGCTGCATGTATCCTAAAGGATAGAATTGTTTCCTAAAAGCTTTTAAAAACTTAGACCATGAAGAGATGACTTTTCCTTTATACTTTACATCTATCTGAGTTTTACTTTCCCACCAGATTAAAGTTGTTCCCCCCATTCTAAGTGTAGCTACCTAAATTTTTGTTTTATCATCAGAAATGTTCTGAATACAACAATACACTTCTAACTACTTAATCCAGTTATCTAGCTTTTCAGGATTCATTTCACCATCATAAATAGGTAATTAAAATTTTACATCATGTTTCAAAAGATATGTTTTCTTAGCTTTATTTTCTGTTTTAGATTCTCCATTGGAAGAAGAATAAGATGATGATGATGATGATGGAGATGATGGAGGTGATGGTGGTTTATTAGCCTTGCCTTTACCTTTGTCCTTCTTAGATGTCTTTGAAGAAGAAGCTGCATCTCTTGCCTTCTTGCCTTTGTAGAGTTCTCCCAACATCTCTTACATAGTCAAGAATGCTTGTTGAAACTGTTCATCACTCATCTTAGCTTCAATATGTTCACCTGTATCAGATCCTATCATGGTCGACTTATGAACGACTTGTTGCTTTCCATTCTCTGGATCAATCTGCTCAAGGATTCCTTCTCCACATTGCAACTTTGACCTAGTTAACATTCAATGGCAAATTTTACAAATGAAACCTACTCTGATACTAAATTATATGATTTGAAATAATCATATGTTAAAACTGAAGTAGAATTGATTATGCCATTAATAAATTGAATGTTAACTGAAAGTGCGGAAACCGAGAGCACTGCTTGAGAAGAAAGACTTTATGACAGCTGATAAAACATAATTAAGATGCAAAACAGTAATGAAAACCAAAAATACACAACGATACCAGACAACAAGATTGATTACGGAGTTCGTCCCTGATAGACTACGTCTCTGGGTCCACTTTCAAGATGGACAACCACTTTATTAGGATTGAAACCAAGGAGGTCTATTACACAGTGATTTGACCAAACGAAATGTGCACGCAGGCACTTCTAGTCATTGTCAAAGGATAGCTCTCTGAACCAGCTTTCCAACGCCTATCATGGTTTCTAATTCTGACTATGGATGCTCATGTTACACTGAAGAAAAAAAACAACCTCTAACCTCCAAAATCTGCATACAAAAACCCAAAACCACCAATGTCCACTTCAATGTGAAAAATAGCCTCTTATAGCCCTGTAAGTACATTCAAACTCCTCAAGTAGAGTTTAGGAATGAATCAGACTCAAATTAGAGTTTGTTGGTCTCAGTCCTGTTAGGTTTTACCACCTAGGCTTTAGTCTTAGGTTTTTGACATTTTAATGCATGGTTAGGGTTTTAGAACTTTAAATCAAATAGAACAAAACCCATTTATCACCAAATGTCACAAAGCGACATTAGCAACATTTGTCTCATGATGACGACAACCAAACCCAGTAAAATGTTCGACAAAACCAATGTCGACAACAAACCCTACATAGTGGACAATAAACACATGTCGACGACCAAATCCTAACGTAACTGACGACAACCAGGTACATCACCATATCAACTGAACACCTTGAAAAAGCATAGACACCACCTGAATAACCTGATCCATAACCAACATTGTCGAAACTAAACGACATAGGACTGAATTTCTAACGACGACACTGAACACTGATGATGAACCTGTGCAACTGATCTGATGAGATCCTCCTGGATCACATAGCATAATGCATAGGCTGAAACTTGAAATGTGAATACAGAGTATGCAAGAATAAAACCCTAATTCTCGAAATGACCAACTAGCATCTGTTGGAATTTCTAAGTTTAATTCGTTGTAAATACTAAAAATAAACACAAGTATAGTATCAATATCTACCGATCATCAACTGAAGGAAACAAGCACACAAGTGACACCATTATTTTTGGACCAATGTCCCCGGAAAAACCTAATGTAGGAAAATCGGTGCAGCTACTTAAAGGGTTTTATTATTATGCAGTTTTCATAATACAACCAGGGTGCCAGAAATGGATCACCCAACAGAGAATGCCCTCGGCAGTAGTACCTCTCCTTAGAGACAGATATTCCGGCTGATAAATCACTAAATGAACGATCCAACAGCAACAATTGCAGCTCCCACTGCTCTGCATCACTTTTATTGGAACTGCGTCACCCTACCTGGCTCACCAGCTCCTAGTCTATCCCACAAAATCCCTCCGGTGATGCCTCTTGGCCCTGGGTCAGCTCTGCTAGCCTTTACGTCAGCTTCTGGAGCTTCTACATCAGCCCTTAGACCCTCTACGTCTCCCACGCTAACCTCTCTTAGCTTTGTGTAGCTCTTGGCTACCTCTGCATAGCCTCCAACTGCCTCTGCGTCAACCTCTCTGGGCTCTACGCTACCTCTTTGGTACCAACTCTACCTCCCTGCTATGTATTCACTGCCCCTAGTTGTTGATCATTGATTCTATCTCTCTTAGCAAACCCCACTCTAGATAACAGAATGATTGATCACTCTGGTGTGTTCTCTAACTGGCCCTCAAGCCTCCTTTTATACTTTTCCCGTTGGTCCATCAATGGCTAAGATTAAATATCTAATCAATGGCTAAGATTAGATTTCGCTTGATCGATGACTTTTGGAACCTTCTAACCCAATTTTATATTAATACCCATTAATATTTTATTTTTCCTAAGTTTAGACTTAAGAACTCCATTAAATATATTAATTATTTTAATATCTCTCAAACCAGTTAAAATCTTCCCAAACCATTTCTAGGTCTTGGAGATCTCATGTGCTTTAGCCTCTCCACCAATTTTCATGGTTATAGTACATCTGATGTTACCCCAAATCAACACTCCCTCTTAGCAAAGACTATGCTCTAGTAATATTGCACACTGAGCATCACTCTGATTATCCAGCATTAGTCCATGTGTTGATGCTAGGCCTCCCCACCCAACATCCTCTACATTGTTGCATCATATACTACTTCCCATGGCCTTGCCATTACCACTGTTACATATGTATGACAGCTCCCTCTGCATCTGTGTTGCTGCTAGTCCACACACCCAGCATTGCATCTGCACTGCATCCCCTTCTCTTCACATTGCATTGTGTTACCGCATATTGTTACTGCACTACAACCTAGTTACTGAGAAGTAAGTAACCGATCCACTCAACTCTGAGATCCCTATCAGGCTAGAGACACTCCCGATGTTGATGTTTCGTCTACCACTAACAAGTGTTCCCTCTATTGACCTCTGTGTTTCTGCAACAACTCCATGCATCTCGCACCTTTGCACACTTCTTTATGCCATCTCGCATTGGTGCAACACTCCCGTGCTTCTCCCACTGGTGCAACACTCCCGTGCTTCTCGCACTGGTGCATCCTACTAGCCTCATGCTATCCTGGGACTCCTGTAATGTAGAACTCTCTACCGCTCCATCTGCATCTGTCTCTACCAACATCTACCAGTCCTGCTACTCCTCTTCGGGGCTCTAGTAGCAAGGTATAATCTAAGAGGTTGGGTACCTCAAGGATCCTACCCCTCATCACCTATAGTCCGTCTGACAACATCTCGATGTCTCCCCACTTTTTCTCAAGTGGCACATGAGCACTTTTCCTCAAACACTAGTTCGTAAAATGACACAGTTCCCCAAAATAGAAGCACTTAACCTTGGAGAGGTCCTTCTTCCGCTTCTCCTATTTTCCCGTAGATGCTAGAGCTGTATCCTCTTCTTCCTCCTTTTTTATCCTGATCCCTTTACCACTACTCCCCACCTTGGTTAGCCATTTGACCTCTTCTTGACAAAGATTAGCCCGCAGTTCTTCCCAATCTGGAAGCTTCGACCTGCCCAGTATGCTCTAGACAAACACTTCCCAAACCTTGGAAACTTCATTCAGTGTGATCCTCACTAACATCTCCTCATCCGACGTGGCCCCTATGGAAGTCAGCTAGTCCTAGATCTCCTTTAATCGATCGAGAAAGACATTTATCTGCTCTCCCTTGTACATCTGATATGACCACAACTTATTTTAGTAACATCTTCCTATGCACGAAAGTATATTAGTACAATTTCTTCAAGGCCTCCCACATCGCCAATATAATTCCACTCTCTTCTAGAAATTGTAAATCAAGCAACATATCTAGAAATCGTTGTAGAAAGGGAACATCTGACCAAATTCCTCACCTTATGAGAGCCCATTTTACTTTTACAAAAGTAGGATGGGACCTGGAGATTCTGCATTGATTATCAAGCACTGAATAAAATCACTACTGGGAATAGGTATCTAATCCCATGGATTGATGATCTTCTTAATGAGTTCAAAGGGGGTATGTACTTCAACAAGATTGATTTGAAGTGTGGCTATCACCAAGTTCCAATAGAACCCACAGATGTATGGAAGACCACCTTCAAATACATGGAGGTCCTTTTTGAGTGGTTACTCATGCCCTTCGGGTTCAAAAATGCCCCTACAAATTTTATGATATTAATGAATGACATCTTACGGTCTTTCATCAAGGCTTGTTCATAGTTATATATCTAGACGACATCCTCATATTCAACAAGAGTTGGTTACAACACTTGCAACATATTTGGTAGGTTTTATATCTAAGCAAATTTTATTTAGCAAAATGGTCCATTTTATAATAATATGTGTAATTCCTTTTTTTCTTAAGTTAAAGTTGACCCATGTCAAAACAACGAACAAGTGTCAAATGGAGATTAAAAAGGTAGACAACGCCTAGCCTACTCAATTTCAAAAAAGACACCTTAAGTGTAATTATAATCATTTATTTGTTGAATAATAAATTAAGTGTGCTTATATGGTGTTTTTCTTGTAAAAAGATTTTCCTTATGAAATATTTATCCAATAGTTATATATCTCATGTTGTTTATTATTACAACTATATCTATTTCTATAAGTTTTTTTATTATAAAAATAATATTTCCATGAAATATTTATCCAATAATTATATGTTTCATGTCGTTTATTATTACAATTATATCTATTTCTATACTTTTTCCTCTCATTAGTTAGTGTAAAAAGTTTATTCTGCACATTTATTTCCCCTGAATTGAAAGTACTAGAAATAAGATTATTTTTTATGTATATCATGGTCTATACTAAATTGAACATTACTATAGTGGGTACAATTCAATACTAACAATGAACATGAGCATTGAGCTTTAATGAAAATATTGATGTACTTTAAAGGTACTTTGAACATTCTAATTGATATCATAAGGTTGTTTCAATGGAACTACACTTAATTAAATACAAGGCTACATGGATTATGATGATGCAAAGGATGTATATAGAAGGATATTTAAAAACAAATGTGTTTTGAATGTTTGATGGAGTAAGTTAAATGAGAAAGCAACCATTTGTTTTATTTTTGTCCAATATAAAGGTATAGTATAGAGAAATTAATAATACTTGTAATGAGGGCCTTTCAACTTATAAAAGTACGCTAAGAAATAGCGCTAAATGAGAGAGATAATGTATTTAAATGAGAGAGTAATAATTTCATTTATCTTGCTAAGAAACAACCCAACTTGTCATGTGAAAAAAATGCATATAATTATGTCCTAATATTTTGTTAGAATGTGGTAGGGGATAGAAAAGTAATACTAAAACAAATTAGCATTTTACAAAATGTTGTAAATGCATTGAGAAAATTGGTGGGCACTTATAAATTCAAGTGGTATTGGTGGTACTGTAAATCTATAGACCTTATCACCGCTAAAAATTTGATACATTTTCTTTTATATCCTTGCAAGTTATATAATAAGTGAAAAAATAACTACAAGTTGTTGATACATGTTACAATCCTATAAAGGAATGGGAATAAATAAATGTAAAGATATTGTAAAAAATAAATGCAACATAATTATAATAAACTATTTATTTAAATTATTATAATAAAATAAAAATATTTAAAATTTAAGAGTAAATGAAAAATGTAGTAGAGGATTTCCAAATTTTGAAGTCCCACGTTTGAATCAATCTGCATTGTCGAAGGGTTTCTTGATAGCAATCCACATATTTATGTGTTTTCTAGTTACTAAATTCGGCCGAATTGGGAACAAAAATTTGAATAACCCTTAATTCGTTTAATTCGACCGAACTATTCGAAAAAAATCGATTTGTTTAAGGATTACATGGGGAGACATCAAGGATATCAAAGGTGAGCTAATAAGGTTTTTTTTGTTTTATATATATATATAGCCAAAAATGTTTATATTATTTATAAGGATTGTTTATTTAGCAAAGCTTTGACCTTGAGAACCTATTGTAATAACAACTTTAACATTGGCAGACCTAATAATTATTTGGGTGTCTGGTGATTATGGTTTCTCCTCTAATCCAGAAGTTTTCTTATTATTTTGATTAACGCTAAGTTGGTTCAATAACCCGATTTTATTGTTTTCCTAAAGGAGTTGATGAATTATTTGCTCAAGGAAAGGAACCATAACTGAATATTGTCGCTACCAATACATTCTATAAGCATCAGCCTTGTATTGGCAGTGTTCATTGCAGTTATTATCACCTATTTGAGTATGAGCATTCTCATCCACAAATTCAAAGTCAAGATTAGACCAGTGTTTATTCTTTTTCAACACAGGTTCCTCGAGAGTCAACATCACCATAAACATCCTTGACAATGGTATTTTTACCTCTATTTCATTGAGCCCTAGATACTTTACGAGCCAATTGTTTGCTTTTAATTTGAGATTAAAGGCGTGGACTCAACTAACTATTTTATTTGTATTGTGCAGGTCGAAAATGGCCAGTGTGATCTGACATGTTAGGCTCGAAATCATAATTGAACTCAAGTTGCAATGCAACATTCTAAAACCCTACCCTCTTTGCCATGATATGGGTTATGTGATCAGGTGTAGAACTAGGGGCCTTAATCATCGTTTCATCACATAAATTATATTCATCTGAATGACATAGGTTATCAGGACCCAAATCATCCTGATTGTGAGACACATAGGGTTCTGGAGTAGGCTGTCAAGGATCGGGTGAAACCCTAGGAGGAATTTTCTCGCTGTCATTGGCTTGAGGGTTTTCAAAGCCATTCCAACAAAGGAAAGAATTCCCTGAATCCTTGGACTTAGCCAAATGGTGTTTGAATATAATACATATTAACTTATGATGAAACAGGGAGTGTTCAGGGTTTTCAGGACACCACTAGTAAAACTTAGCCATTTTAGAAAAAAAAATTGTGCAAACAAGATGGGAGGTTCAAATTAAAGCCCAAAAACACCATTAGAAGATGAATATGATACAACAAGAAAATCCCATATCTACCCTCGCAAGTGATGAAATGCATAACAAAGTAAACAAAATATTTCCATTTCATTTTGAGATAGTAAATAGGCATACCTTTCACAATGTAGGTGTAGTTCTTGAAGACCTAAAATTCTTGCCAAGGAATGTCATGCAAGGGACATTTTTCAGACCACTTTTTTCCCTCAATAGAAATATGAGTTTCTTTAGCAATAATCTTTCATCAATCAACATTTTGATATCTACAACTTTGGCTTTACGACCATTATAATTGGATGCAAAACCTTGACTACATCATCATTTTAAACGTAAAAAATCTGAACGAAATCCCACCATCCAACTAGAACAGAGTGAGACACTCTTTGTAATCCTCAATAATTTCACCTCTAAGAAACTCAGTTTGGACGACAAGTGCCATTACAAAATATTTGAGAGAACATAGTAGGGATTTCATGCACACGGATAGTCATACACACCAGGTAGGATCTATAAGAATAAACCTTAATCTTTCATATTGATCTAAAATGATCATATGTTAAAACTGAAGTAGAATTGATTATGCCATTAATGAATTGAATGTTAACTGAAAGTGCAGAAACCATGAGAACTGCTTGAGAAGAAAGACTTTACAATAGCTGATAAAACATAAGTAAGATGCAAAACAGTAATGAAAACAACAAATACACAGTGATACCAGACAAAAAGATTGATTACGGAGTTTGTCCCTCATGGACTACATCTTCGGGTCCGCTTTCAAGATGGGTGACCGCTTTATTAGGATTGAAACCAAGGAGGTCGATTACACAGCAATGTGACCAAACTGAATGTGCACACAGGCACTTCTGGTCACTATTAAAGGATATCTCTATGAACCATATTTCCAACGCCTGTCATGGTTCCCAATTCGGGTTCAAGAATGCGAAACCTCTTAAAACATTATTGCTATGTTGCAAACATGAAATTAAACTATAAATCACACAACAACTTCATTCCAACTAATCTAAAGAAATAATTGAATGCTTTAAGAAGAATCAAGATAATGATGCACTGCTTCTCTTAAACACAATTCAATACTTTAACTATTAGAGAAATATGCAATAAGAACCAATATATAATTTGTGTTGTTTGGCCTGGTCTTATTAAATACTTCCTTATAATATATGTAGCATTTAATTATAATGAAGAATTCTATGAGCATTTTGTCAACAAGATTCATAATCTTTCCTTATTTTGATCTTGACATATGCTTGTAAAAGTGCAAGAATAAATGTTTTTATGCAAAAATGCAGGTATAAATGTTTTTCTGCAAAATTACAGGAATCTATCTCATATAATATTCAAAGGCAATCATGAATACATGTTAATTTAAGTTAACCAAAATTCTTGATCAATGATTATTTCACCATTACATTATGGAAATAAACTTTGTTATGCAGCGATGAGATCAGGGTAAATCTTTGTAATAATAAATAAGAGATGTAGTTAAAACATTCACTGTTTACTTTAGTTCAGCCTTTATGAAAATACATCCAAAAGCATTGATATTAAACTTGAATAACCAGAGCAATCAAATAAAGCTTTTGGAATGAAATTGAAAATGAAATGACTAAAAGAATAGATATGAAATGAAATTGAGAAATTATCTAAGATCACACTCACACCAAGCAAACTAAAATGCAGCAAAAGAAAGTTAAGAGGTTTGGGGCAACAGACTGGTTGGTGGGCCCAACCATCCAGCTCGTTTCCCTTGCAGCGATTAAGTCACAATCTTCAGAACGATATGGAGAACAAAATTACTCAAAATTTATTGCCAAATAAACTCTTTTCAGAGTAGAAACCAGAATTCAGAATTTAATGCCACAGAAATTCGTTTCAGAAGTCTTGTTACAAATTCATTAAATAATGCAGCACTGACACCAATGGTCCCCTCCAGGTATCATCCCACTGGTGCGCAGCTCCTCCTTCCTTGCAAAGTAAGATCTAATTCCATGTTCTGCAACTGAAATACAATTTACAAAATACAAACTACCATCCCCCCTCACCTACGTAGCTCCTCTCCTTTACATTGGTTTTTACATGATAGTTTCTTTAGCAAATAACATGTGGATTGAATCCCAACTGATATTCATCAATAGAATATCATTACAATGATTTACCCCTTGAACGAATGAAGATCTGGCACGAATTTCCCAAATCTGGCCATTTTCTACAATTCTGGAAAAATCGGTGTTTTTAACAAAATGCCTCCAAAAAACTCTACGTATCGCCTTAACCATTACAAATTTTGGAAAATTGTTAGGAATAAATATAGATTGTTATATTTTCAACAATAACCTCTCTCATAGGTTTTTGTTTTAGATCCATTTCCTTGGAAATCGTGCCCAAAAATGACTGTTTCAAATATGAGATGCTAAGATTCTAGAAAAACAATCTATTTTAGAAAACTACCTCGAAGACCGTTATGTAACTTTTATACCATTACAAAACTTAGAAATCTTCTTGAGTCTTTGTCAATTGGCGATATTGGGACCAAAACCCATGTTCCAGAATTTCTCTATTCACCTTCACCTGCACGGAAAATGAGGTAGAAGTTGGCAGTTTGGAAACTACTGCAAATTTGGGGCTGAGGCATTAATTATTGCCTAAAATAAATCTGTACAACCTGGGTGTATCTTAGCTTATGTGGAAGTGTTCAAATAATATTTTGAACAAAAACCTCTTTCATATTTCCCTAGAGATGTGTCAATGCATGAAAGCCTCAAATTAGTGCAAGCATGTTGGTGGAGGTATGTTGGTGTAGGCAGAGCTAGTGCAAGCACAACTGATATACGAACTACTACTATAGTAATGTTAGTTCCTGCCACAAAAGAGCTTGAAATTAATGGCACATGAGCTGCGGTCCTGCTGCGATCTCTTAACCACAGTTAGGACCAATATGGTTTATTTATATCGTTTTACAATGTTTTTGTATTGATTTCAATATGGCCGAATGGACATTAGCAACATTTGTCTCATGATGACGACAACCAAACCCAGTAAAATGGAAGACAAAACCCACATTGACCCCAAACCTTACAAAGTGGACGATAAACACATGTCGACTACCAAATCCTGTTGGAATTGATGACAACTATATGTCAACAACCAGGTACATCACCATATCAACTAAACACCTTGAAAAACCATAGACACCACCTGAAAAACCTGATCCATAACCAAAACTGTAGAAACTGAAGGACACTGGACTGAATTGCTGACGATGAAACTAAACACTAATGATGAACCTATGCAACTAATCTGACGAGATCCTCCTGGATCAATCCTCTCTACTTGAAATCTTTTGGACCACAAAATTTTGACTAAACAAATAGTCGATGAGGGTAGGGCTCCCTCACTTTCCACCTTGTCCTGATAATGTACCAATACATTTGATCAATCACCTGCAAGTGATGACCCTGATGATGTTGACCATGGCGCGTTTTGAATCGGTGACCTGTTCCCTCCATCTGCAATATGTACAACTTGCGACGATGGTCAAACAACCTATTATGAACATGGCAATTGATTTCTTTCCATGCAATACCATAATTTAGTGATTCATATTCATCTTTGAAAATAGTCTCTACAAGATAATGTTCAATACTTTTGACATGTATTAACAATCTATTTTGCAGAATAACAGAGACAATCAAAGATGTTTTTGACATCAAACCAGCTACTTGACTTGTGATACTTTCCTGATTCCTTATTACTAAGTGAACTTGTTGCCATAAACCCATCAAACTGTAAGGTGAAAACTGCTGCAACTTAGTTTGTCTTTGAAAGTATTGAATTAGTTGTTGTTTTGTTTGAATCATGGTTTCTTCATTTATTAAATGATGTTTCCTTTGATTATCACTTTCCCCTTATGCATAAGTTACCCGTAAATGCTTTGACACTGCTTTAGAAAAGGCTTTGATATGAAAACAAATGGGCTTCCTCTCCACTTGAAAAGAGGCTTCCAAAGTGTTTGAAACATGAAATGGTGACACAATACAAGAGAAATGTAACAATGACTTCCCCCACTACTGACTTGCATCCCTGTAACATTTAATTTCGAAACTTGGACTGAATTGATTCATTCTAACATTAGGAAGAGGAGCTTTAGGCATAAATTGTAATTCATGTTGTATTCCCTACTTATGAGAAAGATTTTTGGTTCCTTTAAATAGAACTAGAAAAGTTTCTACCTATTTCATCAAACTATCTTTAAGCTGAGACTCACAACTTGAACAAACATCATGTCGGATATTATGTTGTTCCTTTACACACATGATTACAAATCTCTTATTTGAACTTATTAATCACTTCATCTTATTAGCAACAACTAAATTCAAGTGATTTTTACTTTGATGTGCCCTAATAATAAATTCAACCCCATCTTTCTTAAGGTGATATTTATGCTCTCTTCTATAAAATACTACATCATGATCATAAAGATAAGGACTTCCTAAGACAACTCCACATATGTCTACTGGAACAACATCTAATTCCACTTCATCAATGTAATTAGTTGTAATGGCAAATCTTAATTGATATTGTTTTGTGAGCTTTATCTGAGTTGATCTATTTAGCCATCCTAATGGGTAAGTTCTTGGATGATTCCCTATTTCCAAACCCAAATTCTTAACTAAATATTCATATATTAGATTGGCTTGTGATCCACTGTCAAACATTGTATGTATCTTTGTGTGCATAGAAGTTATCCTTATGTTAAACAATTCAACTCTTTTATCCTCATTTGAAGGATTTATGTTTGATGAAGATGCAATAGTTTTTGAACTTGAACCAGTGTCAGAAGTTTTACTTGTCGTAACCATAGCAGTTATACTCCTTTAATCACTTGAATCTGAACCTAGATCTTGCTGGACTGCTACAATTTCCTTCTTTTAATCCTTTTCCTTAAGGAACTTTTTGGGCTTACATTATGGATGAAGTTTCCAACACTTAGATTTATCATGACTGATTTTCTGGCAATGAGAACAAGTAGGTCTTTCATTTTGAGCTATTGTTGATTTCTTTCTCTTCGAATTGTTCTTCCCTTTACTGTCATTGGAATCTTTGATTTCCAACTCTTTGGATGATTACAATGAAAAATTGAATGGTCTGCCACCTGATTCAATATGTATGGCCTGAACACACACCTCATTAAAATCATCAGGATTAAACATCAATAATGTATGCTGCAAATATGAATGTAAATTGCCGATTTATTTTAATAAAGTTTCACGTGTATCCAATGCAATACCAATTGTCAATGCTTTCTTTCTAAACTCCTGAGTGAACTCCTGAACACTCTGCCCTTTACCTTGCCTCAAATTCTTCCAATCAATAACAGCTTGTTGCATGTATCCTAAAGGATAGAATTGTTTCCTAAGATATTTTAAAAACTTAGACCATGAAGAGATGACTTTTTCTTGACGCTTTACATCTATTTGAGTTTTACTTTCCTGCCAGATTAAAGTTGTTCCCCCCATTCTAAGTGTAGCTACCTAAATTTTCGTTTTATCTTCAGAAATTTTCTGAATACGACAATACACTTCTAACTGCTTAATCCAGTTATCTAGCTTTTCATGATTCATTTTGCCATCATAAATAGGTAATTCAAATTTTACATCATGTTTCAAAAGATATGTTTTCTTAGGTTTCTTTTCTGTTTTAGATTTTGCACTGGAAGAAGGAGAAGAAGATGATGACGATGATGGAGATGATGGAGGTGAAGGTGGTTTATAAACCTTGCCTTTACCTTTTTCCTTCTTCGATGTCTTTGAAGAAGAAGTTGCATCTATCACCTTCTTGTCTTCGTAGAGTTCTCCCAACATCTCTTACATAGTCAAGAATTCCTGTTGAAACTGTTCATCACTCATCTTAGCTTCAGTATGTTCACTTGTATCAGATCCTATCATGGTCGACTTATGAACGACTCGTCGCTTTCCAATCTCTGAATCAATATGCTCAAGGATTCCTTCTCCACGTTGCAACTTTGACCTAGTTAACATTCAATGGCAAATTCTGCAAATGCAACCTACTTTGATACCAAATTATATGATCTGTAATGATCATATGTTAAAACTGAAGTAGAATTGATTATGCCATTAATGAATTGAATGTTAAATGAAAGTGCGGAAATCGAGAGAACTGCTTGAGAAGAAAGACTTTACGACAGCAGATAAAACATAATTAAGATGCAAAACAATAATGAAAATAGCAAACACACAATGACACTAGACATCAAGATTGATTACGGAATTCATCCCTGATGGACTATGTCTTCGGATCTACTTTCAAGATGGGAAACTGCTTTATTAGGATTGAAACCTAGGAGTTCTATTACACAGCAATTTGACCAAACTGAATGTGCATGCAGGAACTTCTAGTCATTGTCAAAGGATAGCTCTCTGAACTAGCTTTCCAATGCCTGTCACGATTTCCAATTTTGACTCTGGATGCTCCTATTACACTGAAGAAAAAAAACAGCCTCTAACCTCCAGAATCTGCATACAAAAACCCAAAACCACCAATGTCCACTTCAATGTGAAAAATAGCCTCTTATAGCCCTGTAAGTACATTCAAATTCCTCAGGTAGAGTTTAGGAATGAATCAGACTCAAATTAGAGTTTGTTGGTCTCAGTCCTGTTAGGTTTTACCACCTAGGAACACCATAAACTGTTGGTCGCATTAATTTTTACCAATTGCAACAATAAAAACCCACAAATAACTTTACATTAAAACCAAAAGTGTAAATGGTTTGTTGATTGGATGGAGGGGAGGCAGTTAGCATGTGACTGTCGCAGTCTAACCACAAGTTGCCACCCACGCAGTGTTCCTCTGACAGTTCCAGTTAACAACGCTTCGGCAGTTTTTCATATGACCATGTTAACCACAAGTTGCCACCCCCGCCAGTTGACTTCGCTCACATGAGCGCGGTCCTACTGCGGTCTCTTAACCGCGGTTAGGACCGATATGGTTTATTTATATTGTTTTACAATGTTTTTATATTGATTTCAAAATGGCCGAGAGTTGTTCCAACTTAGATTTTATGTGTTTAGTACATATAAATGTAGTATATGTTTAGGTCTTAGGTATATATGTATTTTTTTAATACATTTAGGGTTTTAATATGGCTTAGAACTTAGGTTTAGGGGTTTGAATGCATGGATTTAGGTGTATTAGGGTTTAGTATTAGGTTTTTGACATTTTAATGCATGGTTAGGGTTTTAGATCTTTACATCAAATAAAACAAACCCCATTTATCACCAAATGTCACAAAGCGACATTATCAACATTTGTCTCATGATGACGACAACCAAACCTAGTAAAATGTTCAACAAAACCCACATCGACACCAAACCCTGTAAAGTGGACGATAAACACATGTCGACGACCAAATCCTGACATAACTAATGACAACTAGGTACATCACCATGTCAACTGAACACCTTGAAAAAGCATAGACACCACCTGAACAACCTGATCCATAACCAACATTGTCGAAACTGAATGACACCGGACTGAATTGTTGACGACGATACTGAACACTGACGATGAACCTGTGCAACTGATCTGACAAGATCCTCCTTGATCTGATAACATAATGCATAGGCTGAAACTTAATTGAATACAGTGTATGCAAGAATAAAACCATAAGTCTCAAAATGACCAACTAGCATCTATTGGAATTTCTAAGTTTAACCCGTTATAAATTATCCCTGTACTATCTGATTTATTTTTTCCTACTTGTTCAATTACTTAACAAGTTATTTACCGTGTAAATACTAAAAATAAACACAAGTACAGTATCAACATCTACAGATCATCAACTGAAGGAAAACAAGCACACAAGTGACACCATTGTTTTTGGACCAATGTCCTTAGAAAAACCCAATGCAGGAAAATCGGTGCAGCTATTTAGAGGGTTTTATTATTATGCAGTTTTCATAATACAACCAGGGTGCCAGAAATGGATCACCCAATAGTACCTCTCCTCAAACATAGATATTCCGGGTGATAAATCACCAGAATAATGATCCCATAGCAACAATTGCAGCTCCAACTGCTCTCCGTCACTTTGATTGGAACTGCGTCACCCCACCTGGCTCACCAGCTCCCAATTTGTCCCATAAAATCCCTCCAGTGATGCCTCTTGGCCCTGGGTCAACTCTGCTAGCCTTTACGTCAGCTTCTGGAGCTTTTGCATCAGCCCCTAGACCCTTTGCGTCTCACACGCTGACCTCTCCTAGCTTTGCGCAGCTCCTGACTACCTCTGCATAGCCTCCAACTGCGTCTGCGTCAACCTCTATGGGCTCTGCGCTGCCCCTTTGGTACCAACTCTGCCTCCCTGCTATATATTCATTGCCCTAGTTGTTGATCATTGATTCTATCTCTCTTAGCAAACCCCACTCTATAGAATAGAATGATTGATCACTCTGGTGTGTTTTCTAACTGGCCCTCAAGCCTCCTCTTATACTTTTCTCGTTGGTCCATCAACGGCCGAGATTAAATCTCTAATCAACGACTAAGATTAGATTTGGCTTGATCGATGACTTTTGGAACCTTCTAACCCAGTTTTATATTAATACCCGTTAATATTTTATTTCTCCTAAGTTTAGACTTAAGAACTCCATTAAATATATTAATTATTTTAATATCTCCCAAAGCAGTTAGAATCCTCCCAAAACATTTCTAGGTCTTGGAGATCTCATGTGCTTTAGCCTCTCCACCAATTTTCATGGTTATAGTACATCTGATGATACCCCAAATCAACACTCCCTCTTAGCGAGGACTATGCTCTACTAATACTGCACACTAAGCATCACTCTGATTATCTAGCATCTATCCTGTGTTGATGCTAGGCCTCCCCGCCCAACATCCCCTGCACTGCTGCATCATGTACTGCTTCCCATGGCCTTGCCATTACCACTGTTACATCTATACGGCAGCTCCCTCTGCATCTATGTTGCCGTTAGTCCACACACCCAACACTGCATCTACATTGCATCCCCTTCTCCTCGCGCTGCATCATGCTACCGCATACTGTTACTTCACTGCAACCTAGTTACTGAGAAGTAAGTAATTGATCCACTCAAGCCTGAGATCCCTGTCAGGCTAGAGACACTCCCGATGTTGATGTTTCGTCTACCACTAACAAGTGTTCTCTCTATTGACCTCTGTGTTGCTACAACAACTCCATGCATCTCGCATTGTTGCACACTTCTTTGTGCCATCCTGCACTGGTGCAACACTCCCATGCTTCTCGCACTAGTGCATCCTACTAGCCTCGTGTTGTCCCGAGACTCCTGCAATGTAGAACTCTCTACTGCTCCATCTGCATCTGTTTCTACCAACATCTGCTAGTCCTGCTACTCCTCTTCGGGGCTCCAATAGCAAGGTATAATCCAAGAGGTTGGGTACCTCAAGGATCTTGTCTGTCATCGCCTGTAGTCCATCTGGATCCTGCCCCTCATCATCTATAGTTCGTCTGACTACAGCTCGATGTCTCCCCACTTTTTCTTAAGTGGCACATGAGCACTCATAGCATAGTCATCATTCTCCTCGACTTCTTTCTCCACCCTCGCTGGCGCTGCCTTGGTCTCGGAAGCCTCTCCCTTGCTCTTCTTCCTTGGACACTGGTTCGTAAAATGACCTAGTTCCCCACAATGGAAGCACTTGACCTTGGAGAGGTCCTTCTTCTGCTTCTCCTGCAAATGCTAGAGTTGCATCCTCTTCTTCTTCCTTTTTTATCATGATCCCTTTACCGCTACTCCCCACCTTGGTTAGTCGTTTGATCTCTTCTTGACAAAGATCAGCCCATAGTTCTTCCCAATCTGGAAGCTTCGACTTGCCCAGTATGCTCTAGACAAACACTTCCCAATCCTTGGAAACTGCATTCAATGCAGTCCTCACTAACATATCCTCATCCGGCATGGTCCCTATGGAAGTCAGCTAGTCTTAGATCTCCTTTAATCGACCGAGAAAGACATTTATCTTCTCTCCCTTCTGCATTTGATATGATCGCAACTGATTTGCAAGTAACATCTTTCTCTGCACGGAAGTATGTTAGTACAATTTCTTTAGGGCCTCCCACATCCCAATTTCGTGTCCTTTTTGACAATGTGTGGCACTACACGATCCTTAACCCCTCAAGGATGATGCACTTCGTGCTAGCCATTGCGTCCTTGTACTTCTCATTTTCAGTTAGGTCAACTAGGATCGTTATCATTTTCAAGGCGAAGTCCTTGATGTGATATATTTCTAGAATGGACAAGATCCTGGCCTTCCACACCACAAAGTTGGACACTCTGTCCAGCTTATACTGATCTCTCAGCCCATTCACGGCCATCTCACTACTCTTTTGTTGACTCCTCCAAGTCTCTCAACTTCCCATCTGGAAGTTGTCGGTTCGACTCCCACCGAGTCTCGATTTCCCTTCTAGAAATCCTTCTGCCAATGTCGAGTTTCCCCACTTTCATCGTCTGTGCAACTGCACCATTGATCCAGATTCCTTGGCTAGAAATCTACCTGGGCAGCAACTCCCTCCTCCTTGATCTTGTCCTCTTAAGTATTGTTCTGACCACAATACCCCACCAGCTTTGCACCGCAGATTACCCACAGCCTCGTATGCCCCAGCAACAAAAGGGCTATGCCTCTCAGATTTATGCAATCCTAGCACCGATAAAATCTACACCTCCATGCCATAGTGTTAATCCTTCCCGACTGATAAAGAGGACCGGGCACTACGTAGGTTAGGTCTACTCCTCTATGCCCCTACATTGATCCTCCTCCTTGATCGAGCTGATGACGTAGGCCCTCCGCGTCACTCCCTCCTTGTTGCTTTCTACTAAGAACAACTTATGTCACTCGGGACAGTGGTTTTCACTGCTACTACTTTGCTAGCTAATGCCTTTAGTTATCCTGTGATCTGCAACCACACTTCGATACCATGTTGGAATTCTAAGTTTAACCCGTTAGAAATTATTCTTGTACTATCTGATTCATTTCTTCTTACTTGTTCAATTACTTAACAAGTTATTTACCATGTAAATACTAAAAATAAATACAAATACAACATCAAAATCTAAAAAACATCAACTGTTATCAAAACACCAGGTTTATCAAAACACTAATGTTATCAAGTTTGAATTGTCCAAGAAGCAAAAGACATGCATCACCTAATAAAATTTTAAAACCAATGCAAGAATAAAATATCTACTTACAAAAAAAGTGAGCCATTATTTCAAGGCCTTAAAGTAAAAAAAACATAAAAGGATAGACCCATTTCATTCAAGGAATGTAAGGAGAGTTTATTGGGTGGACAGCAAATAGTAAGTTGATGTAATTTTTATGATAAAGAATTTAGTTGATATAACATTTACATAACGGTCAAAGAATTTGATAAACATCTTATAAAAATAATGAATCATATTTATCTCAAAACATTTTAATTAATTATATAAATATCTAATAAATTTTGAAAAAATTAATAATATTCATTTTATTAAAGTTTTAAAAGTAATAATATCATAACCATTTACATACATTTCAAAATTAAATTATAAATATAAAACTTAAATTAATCGTATTAAAATATAAGATTATTTCCATAGCAATGCTTTTAATATGGATAGTAAACATTGTGATCTCAAATTAAAAGTGTCAATATTTTAGAATGTGACTCACCTTAATTATCATACAAAAGTGGAGTTGAAGCTTCAAGTCTGTGGCCTAAGTGTCACCTTCAAGGCTATATTCCGCCGCACGTCCTCTCACAACGCTTGCAAGTGCATGACGTGGATAGCGATTACAGTGGTCAAGAACGCGCAACCCTTTGAAAACGGAGGCTCTCTCATTCAGCCCGCAACACACGTAAATAGCCTTCGTCAACGCGTCCACTTCTTCTTCCACCATCTTCCCTATCCGTTGCCGTGCCCTTTCCGAATGGCCGCACACCCCATCCAGAATCTTCAGAGCCGTCTGGATCACCATCAGCTGACCCTCCTCTTCATCACTCCCCAGTGCCAGCTTTGCCGTTTCTTTGTAGTGATTATCAGTAAGTTCCTGCGTCGGAGAAACTCCGTAGTCCAAGAGAATGAATAGCACTCCAATAATGCCTGCATCAACCATGCCTTCGCAGCTTTCCTGGTTCTCCGACAGGCGTTCTATGGTGCTCAGTAACTTTCTGTAATACTGTTTGTGTATACAATACTCCCGTACAGGCCACATGTATGACACAAGTGCCTGTATAATTCCACCCAGCTTCCCTGCCATGGCAGAAACATCAGGGCTATTTATCACGAGCGCGTTAATGAGATTTATCAAACCCTTTTGAAAATCCTCGTTCTTGGCATTGCGCAGATGAGGTTGGCATGCTCTTGATATCGGCGCAAGAAGTGAATACTCAGGGTGTATGTCTGCCGGGACTTCAAATATCCAATCCACGTCATCGTACAGAGCAACGATAGAGATCACCGTAGCCACCCAATCGGAAGACAGATTTTCTGGTTGGTGCAATAAGAGGGTGACCACGCAACGGACGCCGCCTCCATCGTCAAGCATGCAGGGTTTGTTTTCGAGCGTGTCCCTGAATTCACGGAGGAGGTCCTCATTGAGTTGCTGCGCCACAGAAATGGACGCCGCCACGAGGTCGTCTTGGTTGGAGATAAATTGGAAGGGAGGGTTGAGATCATAGTGAGAAAACCATTGTTCAATAACAGTTCTCAATCGCAGGTCGGGAACCAAATCTTGTGGCCTGTGCAGATCTTTTACCGACTTTCGATCGTAGGTGAGGTTAGAGTTGGGGATTCTAACAGGGTCCGACATGAATTTCTTTGAAATTGGGCAGAAAAACTCTTCCGGTATTTCTTCATAATTCTCAGTGTCATCCACGTCTGTTGGGGTTAGGCTTCGCTGCCGCTTTCGGTAGCTCTTGGTCATTTTTATAAGTTGTATTGACCCTGCAGAAATCAGGTAGCAGCAATGGTTTCAGCTGTTGAATATGAACGTGTTGAAATATAATACTCAAGTATATAATTTAGCGAAAAGGCGCCACCTCTAATACCTGCCGCAGGCAGAGTATTACGAAAAACTAAGTTGACGTTTAATTAATTTATGGTCCTAAAAACCGCTACCCAGTGAGTGATGACGAACACCAATCCAGCGAGTGCTACGAATATCGAACGGATTTTGTTGTGTTCACGATGAACAATTTTTGTTGGTGTGTTAATGAATTTTTAATTACTTATTTATATGGGTATGTAAGGTATGGTTTAAGCCGACTTATTAAAATGTAAATTTTTAGATTTTTTTTAAAGTTTTTATAGATAGAGAAATTTACACTTTTCCCTATATTGACGCAATAACACTACCACACCCATATTTACAACCAAATTATTTAATAAATATAGTTGGGTTAAAACGTTGATAATTATTAAATAATTATGGACCATAAAAGATGTGTTTGATATTAAAACAATAAATACAATAAATTATGATACATAAATTATAAAGTATGAAACATATACTTTAATCGTCACTTCATTAAGACATTTCTTCATTAATCTCAACACTCTTCTTTAATGGAGAAATGAATTCACATATATGTCTAACACTTCCCTAAACAACTCAAACTTGATTCTACCAAGAGGTTTGGTAAAAATATCAGCAACATTGTCACAACTATTACAATACTCAATATGGATTTCTTTTAACTGAACTTTCTCCCTTACAAAATGAAAGTATCGATATGCTTTCTGTTCTTATGAAATACTGGATTATTTGCAAGTTTGATGGATCTCTGGTTGTCGCATTTGATCATTGTTGCAACCTTTTGTTCTTCTCCAACATCAAGTAGAAATCTCCTCAACCAAACTGCTTCACATGTTGCTGCACACATAGCTTGATATTCAACTTCCACAGAAGATAAGAATACAATGTTCTGCTTTTTGTTTCTCCATGTAATGACCTCGGATCCAATGCTAAATGCATAGCCTATTATGGATCCTCTGTCATCTACATTTCCAGCCCAATCGAAGTCTGAAAAACCTGTCAATCTAACATCACACGAATTAGTATAAATGATACCAAAATCTAAGGTTTCCTGGAGATACCTCAAAACACCTCTTGCTGCAACCGAATGGCTCTCAAGGGGCTTTGACATAAATTGGCTCAATGCACTAACTACATAAGCCAAATCAGGCCTAGTTGTAGTCAAGTAGATTAGACTACCAACCAGCTATCTATACAAAGTCGCATCTGCCTCCTTAGATCCATCATCATTCTGAAGTTTTAGATTTTGTTGTAAAGGTACTGCTGCAGCTTTGCACTGATCTATTATGAACAACTCCTGACATACTTACTTTGTGAAAAAAAGGTTTGTCCAGAATCCCTCCAGGCTTCCAAACCCAAACAATGATGTAACTCTCCAAGGTCTTTCATCTCAAAGACTTGTGACATCTACCCCTTGATTTATTTAATGAGATTATCAACATTCCCTGTAATGATTAGATCACCTACATATAAAGAAATCAAAAAAATCCTTCCCTCTTTATCAAACACGGTATAAAGATTAGGGTCATTTTTGCTCCTTTTATAACCATGCTGCAGGAAAAATGAATCAATTTTGTCATACCATGACCCGGGTGCCTATTTTAGTCCATACAGCGCTTTCTTCAACCTGCAAACTAAATGTTCTTCACCCTACTTGACAAACCCATCAGGTTGCACTAAGTAGAGTTCTTCTTTTAAGTCCCCATTTAAAAATGCAGACTTAACATCTAGCTTGTGAATCATCCAATGGTGTTTGGTAGCTAAAGCAATTATCATTCTAGTTGTGTTTAATTTAGTTTCAGGGGTAAATGTTTCATCATAATCTATGCCTTCTTACTGCAAATACCCCTTTGCAACCAGCCTAGCTTTATACTTATCTATGCTCCCATCTGCTTTAAATTTAGGCTTATACAGTCATTTGTATCATATGGGTTGTTTGCCTTTAGGTAGTTTAACTAAATCCCAAGTTTTGTTTTTGAGGATTGATTCATATTCCTCTTGCATAGCAGCCCTCCATTCACTATATTGATTGGCTTCTTTATAACTAGAGGGTTCAATAAAATTCATCATACTAGTTATAAAAGAATTTTCCCTATATCTTGATGGCAACTGAATATTCCTACCTGATCTCCTAAGTGGTGGGGTAGCTTCAAACCCTGTTTGGTCATCCTTTTGTGGACTTGGCTTGACAGCTACATCATCTTCTTTCCCTTCTTCCACTGTTGTTGTTGCTCATTGTTATCACCTGATTCATCACTTCCTTCTTCCACCAACAAGGGCACGTGCCATTCTTCATTAGCACTCTCATGACTTCCATCATTAACCTTCTCATGAAAACTATATTATGGTAAAACTTGTGGTAAAAACTATATTATAATATAAAAAATTTACTAACTGAATTTTTATCATTGAAAACCAAGTAGGTAAATTTAAACGCATAAGATAAATCATATATAATGAACTACAACAAATTCTTAGCCAACATTCATGGTTCCTCGAAATCTATGCCCGTCATGGAGGTTCCGTTTGAGAAAGACAAAATATTAATAAAATTGTATGTTTTAAATCGTTACGATTACCTTTTTAGTTTCCTGCAAGCAATCGGATTGTCAAATCTTCGGCCACCTCTGCCATCATGGTCTCCCACCATTTCTTGGTGTATGTTTTCACCTATCCACTATCCTCTGTTTCCTTCCATCCCATGTCTGTCTCCCCCTATTTTTTGTTAGCTGGTGGTCTGTTACCTGCATGTTCATTTGCTAGTGGTCCATTACCTGGGACATGCAGATGCCACGTTGGTTACATGCATGCAAAGGAGTAGGTGGATGTGAGGTAATGCACTGTGCCACCCTACTGGCCTTTACAAATTCGCCAGCACAACACAAACATTTTCTTCCCTCCGCTGCTCTCAGCTTCCCTGTTTTGCACTCAAATCCCTTGCTCCAATCCTATGTTTTACTTTGGTATGCCATTGCCAATTCCTAATTCCACTCATCATTTTTAGAACATCAGTAATTCTGCTGACTTGGATCCCTCAAAACCCAACTCGTAATACGCTGGATATGTATAAAGCTAAGAGCCAGCAAGGGGTCGCGGAAGTTTTCTAAGAAGAGGTGGGAAAAAGTGGGTTTAAGTTCCAAGGAAAAGGGCGTTTGTTGTAGTGAATGGATTTTTTTCTAAGAAGGGGTGGGAGAAAGTGGGTTTAAGTTGCACGAAAAGGGTGTTTGTTGTCGTGAATGGGTTGTTTTCTGAGAAGGGGTGGGAGAAAGTGGGTTTAAGTTCCACGAAGAGGGTGTTTGTTGCAGTGAATGGGTTAAAAGAAGCAACACAGGGGCAAAGATGGGATGGGATACGACAAAGAAGACACTATGGGACACTATGGCTAAAACTTGTGGTAAAAGATATCATATAAACAAAAACGTTGAAACAACCTTCGTACAATGTTGGTCACACCAGGTGTGATGGCTGCGCTTGGTCACAGCCGATGTGATGGCTTCCTTTCTTAGGTTGTCTTCTAAGAAAGTAGGAGCACTATGATATATAGCCCTTTATGTAGGCTTAATTCTCTTTATGTGGGCTTAATTCTATCTTGTCAAGCTATGGTGAACGTTATAAGGGCTTGGTGTGGAAAGGACTTGGTGTGGATGTGGTAATTCTCTTTATGCAGGCTTAATTCTCTCTCGTCAAGCTCTGGTGAGCATTATAAGGGCTTGGTGTGGAAAGGACTTGGTGTGGATGTGGTAGGCTTTATGACCCCAAAAACAGGAGAAAAAAAAATGCAGACATGTTTTCAACTGCGGGTTTTTAGTCTAAATGCCTAGATAGCAACCCGAGCTCATAAGGTTCATTGGTGGGTAGATGGTGATTCATTCAAAACGTGCAAGTGTTGCAGATATAAGGTTCATTAATGGGCATATGGTGATTCATTCAAAACTTATAAATGTTGTAGATACAACTCAAGGCCGGATCATTAATCTCTTCAAGGTACACAAAAATTCCCTATTATTTTTTTACTTCAGTATAGATGTAAGAGAAAATCCAACAGAAACAACCTGTAACTTGGAATCTATTACGTAACATGTAATATATTACACTACCTAGATATATATTCTCTTTGTATCATTATATTCATTATATATTGCTCAAGGTTCCAGAAATATTACCGGAAAGCGTACTTGAGATATTTTTTTTTACTGGTTGTGCAGAATACATCTAATATATATCATTCAAGGTTGCAGAAAGCTCAAGCGTGCAGAAATTGTACTAGAGAAAGTGTTGCTTCAAAAATTCTTAAACGCCATGTTGTGGTGCTGATGATGCATAGTGTTGTACTAATGATGATCTCCACAAAAACTCTTATGGAAATCTCTTCCAAATTGTTCATCAACAAATGGATCCTTTCTTTCTATTGTGAATTGATTTGAGTTACAAGGAAAAGAAACTCAGCGCTTAACTACTCTTATATGCTCTTCTTCATTTCTAGCCCAATCGGAGTTTCAAAAACCTGTCAATCTAACATCACACGAATTAGTATAAATGATACCAAAATCTAAGGTTCCTGGAGATACCTCAAAACACCTCTTGCTGCAACCCAATGGCTCTCAAGGGGCTTTGACATAAATTGGCTCAATGCACTGACTGCATAAGCCAAATGAGGCCTAGTTGTAGTCAAGTAGATTAGACTCCCAACTAGCTGTCTATACAAAGTCGCATTTGCCTCCTTAGATCCATCATCATTCTGAAGTTTTAGATTTTGTTGTAAAGGTACTGCTGCAGCTTTGCACTGATATATTCTGAACTTTTCTAGTAAGCTCTTGACATACTTACTTTGTGACAGAGAGGTGTGTCCAAAATCCCTCTAGACTTCCAAACCCAAACAGTGATGTAACTCTCCAAGGTCTTTCATCTCAAAGACTTGTGACATCTACCCCTTGATTTCCTTAATGAGATTATCAGCATTCCCTGTAATGATTAGATCATCTACATATAAAGAAATCAAAACAATCCTTCCCTCTTTATCAAACACGATATAAAGATTAGGGTCATTTTTGCTCCTTTTATAACCATGCTGCAGGAAAAATGAATCAATTTTGTCATACCATGACCTGGGTGCCTATTTTAGTCCATACAACGCTTTCTTCAACCTGCAAACTAAATGTTCTTCACCCTGCTTGACAAACCCCTCAGGTTGCACTAAGTAGACTTCTTCTTTTAAGTCCTCATTTAAAAATGCAGATTTAACATCTAGCTCATGAATCATCCAATGGTGTTTGGTAGCTAAAGCAATTATCATTCTAGTTGTGTTTAATTTAGCTTGAGGGGCAAATGTTTCATCATAATCTATGCCTTCTTGCTGTGAATACCCCTTTGCAACCATCCTAGCTTTATACTTATCTATGCTCCCATCTGCTTTAAATTTAGGCTTATACAGTCATTTGCATCATATGGGTTGTTTGCCTTTAGGTAGTTTAACTAAATCCCAAGTTTTGTTTTTGAGGATTGATTCATATTCTTCCATAGCAGCCCTCCATTCACTATATTGACTGGCTTCTTTATAACTAGAGGATTCAATAAAATTCATCATACTAGTTATAAAAGAATTTTCCCTATATCTTGATGGCAACTAAATATTCCTACCTGATCTCCTGAGTGGTGGGGTAGCTTCAAACCTTGTCTGATCATCATTTTGTGGACTTGGCTTGACAGCGACATCATCTTCTTTCCCTTCTTCTATTGTTGTTGCTACTCATTGTTGTCACCTGATTCATCACTTCCTTCTTCCACGAACAAGGGCATGTGCCATTCTTCATTAGCACTCTCATGGCTTCCATCATTAACCTTCTCATGAAACACTACATCTCTGCTCCAAAAACTTTATGAGTAGAGGGATTAAACAGTTTTTAAGCCTTATATTCTATACAATACCCAACAAAAATGCATTTGATGGCCTTTGAATCCAATTTCTTTCTATCTTCCCTTGGGACATGGGTAAAGGCTTTACTGCCAAATACTCTCAAATGCTTAACTACATGCTTATAGCCAAATAAAGTTCAAAAGGAGTTTTGAAATCTAAAATTCTTGTTGGAATCCTATTCTTTAGATATACTCCAGTATTAATTGCTTTAGCCCAAAAATCATTAGAAAGATTCTTACCTTTTCTATACTGCGAGCACACTCCACAAGGGTTATGTTCTTCCTCTCTGCAACCTCGTTTTGTTGAGGAGTATGGGGTACTGTAAACTGCTATTGTATCCCATTATCTTTGCATTATTTGAAGACGCAAGCTTTCGTGTACTCTCCCCCTTTATCTGAGCGGAGCATCCTGATGCATTTACCTGTCTGCTTTTCAACCATACTTCTAAACTCCTTGAAGTATTCAAAAGTGTGGCTCTTCTTCATGAGAAAATACACCCAAGTAAATCTAGTATAGTCATCAATAAACAGTAAAAAATAGTATGCATTGCCTAAAGACCTTGTCTGCATAGGCCCACATAATTATGTGTGTACTAGCTCGAGTATATCTCTCCTCCTTCTATCAGCATTCATAGGAAATTCATCTCTGTGCAACTTTCCCAGTGCACATGCATCACAATCAATATGAATAGGTTTTAAAATAGGAAGACCTTCGACCATACCTCTTTTCTGTAAAAGCAACAGATCATTGAAGTTAATATGACCGAACCTCTGATGCCATAAGTCCATTGTAGTCATGGTAGATGATGTCAGTGCCTGATGTGGTGTACTTTTGACATTTAGCTTGTATAATCCTCCCACGTGAATACCTGATGCAATAGGCTTCATACGATCCAACAGGTCTTTAATAACACAATATGATTTATAAAACTCTACCTTGAGATTTTGATCAGTTATAGTAGAGACAAAGATCAGATTCTTTTTTATCTTGGGTACATACATCACATTATGAATATGTCTAATATTTCCATCGGGCAAAACAACAGGAGTATTACCATAACCTTTGATTTGGTACCCTCTATCATCACCAAGATAGATGTTTGCTCCACTGCTGATCTCTTTGAAGTCTTAAAACCACTGTCTGTTCCCTATCATGTGGATGGATGCACCTCAGTCCACAAACCAGGTATTTGCTTCATCATCCTTAGCCGAAAGCACAAAGTCAGATATGAACAATCTGAGTTTTTGACACTATTCCTCATCAACAAAATGACCTACATGTTGTTAATGTCTCTTCCGACCTTCATCAAACTTCTTCTTCATGCAATATCTGACTATATGGTTGGTTCTACCATAGTAAAAACATTTGGTCGTAGAGTCATTTCTATTTAAAGACATACCTTGAGGTGGGGGCATCTTTCTTTGTGGGGTTGCACTGCTCTTCTGTGCTGCATTTGGCTTTCCTCTGAAGGGCTTCTTCTTCGCCATTAAGGCCATATCTGAACTCTAAGGTTTATGAGTCAGTCGCCTTTCCTCCTCTTGCATGAGGATCCCAGTCAATTATTTAAATGCAGGGGATTTTTCTCTTGCACTCAAGATAGTGATGACCATTTGATACTCGTCAGTCATACCTTCACAGTAATCGTAACCAAATCTGTATCTGACACAGCTTCACCGATATCACCCAGCTTGTCCTTGAGCTCCTCGATCCACAAAATAAATGCTACAACTATCTCATTCTCCTCCATCTTGATGGAGAGAATCTTGCTCTTCAAGAACATCAATTGATTGGTGTTCTTGACCTCATAGAGATCCTTGAGCGTCTTCGAGATTTCTGGTGTAGTCTTGCAATCACGAATATGGGGAATAACGCAATCTTTGACTGAGAATTTCAGGAGCCTTCTCACCTTAGTCTCCCGCTCGTCCCAGTCTTAGATTGTTGTTGTTGTTCCTCCTGCAGCCAAGTTCATCTTCACCTCATCATTATTCACAATTGTCCATGCATTATGTCCCTCAAGCAGGGTCTGTAGCTTAAATTTCCAACCAAAATAATTGGATCCATCCAACTTGTTATTCTCATTCAAGTATTCCTCTACTAACTTATTTTTCATCTTAAATGAATAAAAAAACTTCAACCCCAACAATTTAAAAAACAACCACTAGCAGCGAAGAGAAAAAGAAAATGCTGCGAACAGACAGTGGTAGCAACTTACCACGCACGCGTGAGCAGCGGCCTCTTCCTCGACAGTTTCGGCCTCCTCCACAGCCACCGATGCCACGATATCGATCTCCACACACAACTTACTGGATTCAAGTTATTGACCTCACGCTCACTGCATAAGCCTCCTCCACGTCAATCTCAGTGGCGATCCAAAAAAAAAAGGATTCAATTCCCAAGTGTGTTGCGATCTAATTCAATTCCGCAACGATCTTGAGAATGCCACTGCCACTTCAATGTCCTTCCAAAACACATCAATTCACCATCGGCTTGTTCATCGTCCTTCCTCCTTTCACGGTCGGCGCAATTCAACAATGGTGCACTCGCACCATTCTTGAAAATAAAAAAACGCGTAAGGCCAAAACTGAGTCGGCGCATCTATCACCCTTAAAAACGCGTTCATCGCCCTCCAACCACTTCAGTCAAATTTCTGTGTCCCCACTATTAATGAAATGAAGTTTTATTCTTGATACATCTCTATGTTTATGTTTATATTTGTATTTTGTTGTGTTCCTGTATAAGTATGGATCATTTAGCCTTATATGGACTCATCGGGGATGACGTACTTTTTCTCCTCTAGTTGTGTTTAATTGCTTGGATCAGAGGTTCTTACTCTTTTGGAGTCCGACGATAGTCTCAGTGTCTTCTTGTGTTGAGCAAGTGTTTTCACTTAGTGGCTCTGGGATTTAGTTTAGCATTGTGGTTGTGTTGAGTGTTGGTGAAATTTGGGTGTGTTTACTATGTGGAAGGATTATTTCTTCGTCACCCTTGTGTTTCTTGTGTGGGAGGATTATTTCTCTATTTTTGAGCTCTAAACAAGGATTTCAACTCTCAAGAACGACGGAGAGGCTTGAACTCATCTTCAAAAATTGGGAAGGAAAGGTGGTTCAAGTGGTCGGTGGGTTTTTGATCAAATTCCGGAAGTCGAAGTCTCTCAGGGAAATTTTAGGTATCATGGGTGCTCTTCCTTTCTTGAGAACCGGGGACTAGGTGTTGTTTGGGTTGTTGTGGTGTCTGTTTGCTTCTGGAGAGAACGACCTCGATAAAATTTCAGCTCATCTCCTTTTAATTTGAAGCTGGTTTTTAATTTTCAATTGTGGGCATTTTAGGTGTGGGTTTGGAGGAATTCAATGGGAGAAGGTAGCAGCGAGGTGGTTAAGGTTCTGAGGAAATTGTATAGTGTGGGGATGCTTCTTCAGCAAGGTCACCCTTGCAAAGGAAGGGATCAACGGGGGTCGCAAGGACGTGGGAGGGATAGAGGGGAGATGTTGAGTGATGGTCATTCGGGGAGTTTGGAGAGGGAGAGCGTCATGTCCCAGGACCCAGCCCACTCCCCGAGTCATGTGGTTCAACTACCCTCCTTGGATTCTATTGTTGAGCAGCTAACGGGAATCCAAGCCAACCTATATACCCTTCAAGATAACCATTATGAGGACAGAAATGAACTGGTGGCATACGTCAATGATATTCAATATAGTCATAATGAAATCCTGGCACAACTAGCCAATGTGAGCCAACGTCGGACCAATGATCGCCTACATGCAATAGAGAGGACACTGGAACACATAGATTTTCAAGTGCATGAAGGGCATGGCCTAACAACAGGTTTTTTGGTACAACCTATCCACCTACTGCCTTGATATGCAGTCTACTAGGTGTCTCCTAATTTTGCCTTTCTTTTGGTATGTATGGCCCTCAGGCCCTCCAGAAATAAACACAAACAAAAAAAAAAAACTAACATAGATCTATCTTTACCCTGATTGAATAAGGATTGACAGATCTATGCTTTAGTTTCTTTTTTATCCCTCTCATTCTTTAATACATTAAGAACAAAAATAGATATATATTGATATTTATTAATATTTATATTTACATATTAACACATAATGCCATAAAGAGAAAATAAGGATTGAAACATCCTCCATGACCATATTTCTTAAGGCAGCCATAACATTTCCATGAGAAATCCACCTTCTTAATTCCATTCCTATCGATTGCTTCCTCATTGGATATTGAACACAATCTTACTCTATAACTAGATCAGTGGTGCTAAAAATAGACATAGTATCCCATAATCTTATATTATAGTTGTTTTACATAATTTTAGGGAATTTAATATTTTCTCATAATCAAGTGTTATAACCTTGTTAGTTCTCTAAAACAAGTTTTGTTGATCCATAAAACTACACTTTGAACATTTATTCTTATGTAATATGTGGCTATTTGTTTACCCATGTACTATATATTGTCATGAGTTCAACCTCATAAGTAGGTACTTAGACGACAAGAAGATTGATAGATTGAGAAAGTGAGCAAAACCCTTATTCGTTATACTTATTTTGAAAGCATGTTTAACGGAAAGCTTTCGCCCGAAACTTGGCCATCATGAACTACTAGGTTTGGGAAACCATTTATTGTCAACTAGTCCTTCGAAACTAACCATTTTTCATTACCTTTGTAGCTATCAATAGATTACTTACCTACAATTCAATATATTCATATAATTTTAGAAGTCCTTACATCACCATCGAGTTGCAAATTGAAAGGTATACAGTATGCAATAAGGGTATCCATAATTAAATGTTGAAAGGTATATAGTATGCAATAAGGTTATCCATAATTAAATGTTTGTTCTTTGCTCTTCATTATAGTGATGGAAGATCCAATATTCCTACACTCCTCCTCCACCTATAAATTTACCCATAACCCTTTGCATTCCCACCTTCATTGCGTAGTTATTATTGCATTTATAATCCATCACTCTTCTTCCACCTAACCTATTATTGCCCACCTTAAGCATTAATTGAGGCATTGACCATATTGTTTCAATTATGAATACATTAAATGACTCATTATTGTGTCTCATACACAACATCCTCCTACTATCTCGGAGTTAGAGCAATTGGTTATGATGCTTATATAATTCTAGATTTAATGATACATTCACAAAATATGATTGGTGCGGAAGTATAAAAAATAAAAGTGAATTGGAAATTATCAGAAATTTTAACAATTGTCACTGTCGTGGTTGTCACTAGTATTGTGTTGCTTCTTGTATTATTTGAACATAATTCATTAGAGAGGGTGTGCTAAGGTTTGGGTAGTGAGAGTTTTGGAGTTGTTGTGGGTTATATAAAGGAAATAATAATAATAATAATAATAATAATAATAATAACAATAACAATAACAATAACAATAACAATAACAACTAAACTTTTAAGACCTTCTAAACAGTGGGTTGGCATATGGCATATGATGCTCTACATAGTAAGCTTCCAATCAAATGGGGATTTTACTTCTATTTCTATGGGAGTATTTGGAGGATGATTTTGGATGAGTTAATAATGGAATTTTAATATTTCGATACTATGTTTGCATGGTTGGACTTGTAGGCAAGTGAAAGTAGCCATGAAAGGATCAAGTTTGTTATGAGTTAGAGTTTATCTTCTCATTAATGGTGACCATAGTGGGAATAGGAGTATAGTGTTAAATTGTTGAATATGTTCTCAACATTATTTTACTTATGAATTTTTACATGAGGACTAGCTAATTATTTTAATGTAATCCCAAAATGATAAATAGAAAATCTTTTACATTGAAATATTATAAAGGGGAAATCAAAAATACTGAAAAATAAGAGGAAGAACATACACTAAAAAAAAGGGAGAATGGAAATAGAAAAGGTGGGCAAAGGAAGTTACAAGTAGCAAAATTTCTTTAAGCTTAGGCTCTAAATTTTTATTCATTTGTTTTTATATTTTAGATGAACGTTTTATTTTTTAGATGTACATATATATTAATTATTTCAAAGTTAATTTTATTAAAAAATTCAACTTTTTCTTTCAACATATTCCTCTTAACATTGAATTTAAATTTAATATCTCAAAAATAAATAAATAAAATACACATCATGTTATTTCTTTTTATCCTTTAACCAAAGGATTTTTTTTATAATGCAAATAAAATATAATGCAAATTGTATAAAGCATTAAAAAAACGTTCATGCACTCACTCAAAGCATAAAAACCATTCATGTGCTCACTCTTTTAATAATTGAATACAATATATTTCCTTACACATGAAAGTATGCACTTACATGTAATCCCCCAACATCAAGGAGAACCTTCCATGTGGTTGGACACATTGAGAACTGACCTGGACTTGAGAATAGTATGATACAAATTTTACCTCCTACTCTTGATTGGTGTAAAATTTTATAAAGTAGAAGAAGCATTCATACCATCACTCTTTTGATAATTAAATGAAAACATTCATACCATCATTCATAACATTCTTACAAATGAAAACATGCACCTGCAAGTGAAAAGAAGCTTCCATGTTGATGAAAATTAACTCTTAACTTTAAAATAGTATGGAGAGTGATTTTCACTACTGTAAGCTTCATTCTTGTAAGTAGAAGTTTAGTCTAGTAAAACAAGGACTGCAAGCAGTGGTAGTCCCTATCTATTTGATAGGGGAATGAAGTTAGTTAAGAGATATATTCATGGTATTACGTATTAAAAATTTTATTCTAAGTTTACTCAGGCATGATGAAATCCTTAAATTTATTATCTTTTTGAACGTGCCAATGATGAAATCCTTAAATTTATTAGCTTGGTGAACGTGCCAATGTTTGATATTTGTTTTGAACTCATAAATGTTTATCCAAACTTCGCAATTACCAGTGAGCCAAAGTCGATATATCTAAAGTTAGTTCGAAATTACCAATGAACTAGCCAAAGTCGACATATCCAAAGTTAGTTCGAAATTAGCGAAGTGATGAAACCCTTCGACATATCCAAAGTTAGTTCGAAATTACCTGTGGGGATGAAATCCTTAAATTTATTAGCCTGTTGAACTTGCCAATGTTTGTTATTTTTTTGAATTCATAAATGTTTATCCAAATTTGGCAATTACCAGTGAACTAGCCAAAGTCGACATATCCAAAGTTAGTTCCAAATTATCAACGACCCAACCAAAATCAAATATCCAAAGTTTTCATAATTTAGCACGATCTTTTCTCCGGACACCTGTTATATCCATATTGGGCTTAAGACATAATTGAACAGTTGTTGCAAGCCACTGCAAAAAGTTAGGAAGTCAGGAAGACTAAGAGTAGGCCGAGGAAGAAGATGATGAAAATGATGAGCAACATTTCAGATGGCCCACTGCAAGATTCAATTTTTTGTTTACAAACTCGACTCAGTTAGTCAGTGAATATTTGTACATCAGTCAAAGAGTCAATCAAAAAATAATTATACGAATATAATGAAAGAAAAATATTTAAATAACGTGTTGCAGTAAAAAATGGTCGACCCATCAACTTATTTATTTATAGTATTCAGCGAAACTATTTTTTGAATAATGTAATTCAACTGAAATGACACATTAGTCAGTGAATATTTGTACATCAGTCACAGAGTCAATCAAAAAAGAATTATATGAATATAATGAAAGAAAAACTTTTAAATAATGTGTTGCAATAAAAATGGTCAGCCGATCAACTTATTAGTCCTTACCGTCTCGGCATGGGACTATAGTAATCGAAAATGATGCAATTAGTATTACTTGAGCTGTTTTGACCTGTTTCTTAGTCCCAGCTCTTGATTTATAATCAAAGTTTTTTAACGTGGATGGATTTACCATCTTATTTGGCCTTTTCCTGAGGTGGGACGCAAAAAGCATAGATTATAATCTATTTGTTTGTTCATATTTTCAAAGCCGTAAATGCTACTAAACTAATGCTAGCATTAATAGAGGGCATTAAATAACATGCTCTCCCATCTCTGATAAGAAGAACACAAATATGCTTGTATATATTATGTTATATCTCCCATCTCTCATAAGTAGCATGCCTTCTGATGACTCTCCGCCACAACAAATGTCCCTGGCTACACCACAGGGCGATTGCACAACACATCTATGTAGTGTTTCTGCTATATGTGCACAGCACGTCTATGTAGAATCTGTGAATGAAGTATTTCTGCCATTTATGAGTGCATGTTTGTGTCGTGGTATGTTGTGGTGGACAGGCATGTTGTGGTGGAATGTCATGGACATGCTCCCATTTCTCTCTCACTATTTATAGGAACTATTTATTTTCCTATAGTCCTGCACTCTCACTGCTTCACTATGCACCATATTGTCTTGCACTACACTCTGACTGCTTCACTATGCACCATATAGTCCTGCACTTTGACTCTGACTACTTCACTATGCACCATATTGTCCTGCACTAAACTCTGATGGCTTCACTATGCACCATATAGTCCTGCACTTTGCGATTGCATGAAAGATTTTTAGGGACTATAGAATTCTAATTCTTTGGAAAACTTTGCTAAGAAGAATTTTGGGGATTTCCTCTTGCCCAGTAGAGAGCTTCAGTAGCAGAGGTTCAGATATAAACAAGAGAACCTATAGTGGTAGTAACAAAGGCGGAAGTTGCCCAGGAGCGAGCTTGTAGGTTTTAACCCCGTATAGAAATTACCTGCATACGAATTCTAAAACACATAAAATAAACAATGCGAGAGCATAACACATAAAACACATATACACAGAGATTTTCCCCTGGATCCCAAAACCGGGACTACCAGCTTGATTTTTCATTATGTTCCTTTCAATGTTATAATACATATTTATAAATGCCGAAGCATCCAATACCATGGACCGAAACCATCGCGTCCAATACCATGGACTGAAAACCATCACGTCCAAAAACATGTGCAAAACTCATGCACAAAACCATAGGTGGGTCTGCCCATCCTAACATAGGGTCCAAAACCAAAATTTTCTGGGGCGCTGCCCCAGACCCCATAAAGTGGGATTACGAGTACACCTCAAACCCCCTGCGACCCCCCCTCCCCGCTACACAATCGGCGCAACGAAAGGGGGCTCCCCCCCCCCCTCTAACCCCCTGGTTAACTACGTGGGCTAGTCGTGGAAAGAATATAACACAACCCAACATTATCCCACTTGTTGTTTTCTTTCCACAGGGGGCCACAAGAGAGCTTAGTCATTTTTCCAGCCCTGAAACGCCCATTGTCTCTCTACACCAAGAGAACTTCTCAGAGCTCGCAGATTTCGTCAATGCATCTGCAGTGTTGTTCAAAGTGTCCAACTTTACCAGCAACACCCTTTTATCTTCTATCATATCCCTCACAAAGTGATACTGAACATCAATGTGCTTTGTCTTTGAATGATATGCGGGCTTCTTTGCCAAGAAAATTGCACTTTGGCTGTCACAATCTATCCTTATAGCTTCATGTACTAACCCCATACTTGAACACAATCTCTGCAACCAAATTACTTCCTTGCTTGCATGAGTGGTTGCCATGTATCCTGCCGCTGTAGTTGATAGTGCCACTACAGGTTGTTTCTTATTCATCCAATTGACTGCACCTCCAAATAGGTTAAACACATACCCACTTGTAGATCTTCTCTGATCCAAATCTCCAACCCAGTCTGCATCAACAAAGCCACGAATATACAACACTCTGTCCAATCCTATTCTTCCTTGTAGCATAAACCGTAATTGCTAGTGCCACGCAAATCCCTGAAAACCCGCTTCACTGTTGTCCAATGCTCCTTTCCTGGTTTTGACATAAACGTGCTCAATACTCCCACTGCATGTGCAATGTCTGGTCTAGTACAGAACATTGCATACATCAGGCTACTGACTGCACTTGCATATGGAACACGAAACATATCCTCTTCCTCTTCTTGTGTCTTGGGACACTTTTCAACAGATAGCTTTACACCTACAAGAATAGGAACCTTCACCGGTTTACTATCCTACATATTAAACCTCTGCAGTATTGTCTCTACATACTTCCTTTGGTTTAACCAAAGCTTCCTCTTTTCCCAATCTCTTTTAATTTCCATGCCCAAAATATAGTTTGCAGCAACAAGATCTTTCATGTCGAATTTGGAGGACAATTGGGTCTTCAAATCCTGGATAATTTCTTTGTCATTTCCAACCAGCAACATATCATCCACATACAAGACCAGATAAATAACACGGTCACCAATTAATTTAAAATACACACAATGATCTGCTTTGCTTCTGGTGAAGCCAAGTCCCCGTATAAATGTATCAAATTTCCGATACCACATCCTTGGTGACTGTTTTAACCCATACAGAGACTTCTTTAACTTGCATACCAGTTCTTTCTTACCCTTCACCGCAAAGCCTTCAGGTTGCTTCATGTAGATCTCCCCTTCAAGATCCCCGTGAAGAAATGTTGTCTTCACATCCATTTGTTCTACCTCAAAATCAAAAGCAACAGCAACAGATAAAAGTAGCCTAATAGAAGTTACCTTGGCAACAGGAGAAAAAATATCACCAAAATCAATTCCCGGCACCTGAGAATAACCTTTTGCTACCAACCGAGCTTTGTATTTCTCCACCTTTCCTTCTACATTTGTCTTCTTCTTGAACACCCATTTGCTACCAATGGGTTTCCTTACAGTCGACAACTCCACCAGATCCCAAGCCTCATTTTTTTGCAAAGATGACATTTCATCAACCATGGCCTCTTTCCAGAGTTTTCCATCCTCTGAATCTACTACTTCCTTCACAGTTCTGGGATCATCATCAGTAATAGATAAAGCAAAATTTGAACAGAAAATAGATGGACTATACCTTATGGTTGTCTTCTTTCTCGAACTGATCTTCTTACACTCGAAGTTTGTGGATCTTCATCTTCTGATTCCTCCTGTGCTGTAGAGTTTGATTCTTCCTCCTTTAGCTCAAACTCTATCTTTTCAGGTTCCTTTGGTTGGACTTCATGTTTAATAACATCTTTCACCTCTCTGAACACCACATCTCGGTTGTACACAACCTTCCTTGTTGTTGGGTTCCAAAGCTTATAACCCTTTAAACCATCCTTATACCCAATAAAGATGCACTTTTCAGATTTACTGTCCAACTTGGTTTGTTTCTCCTTTGGAACATGTACATATGCATCACATCCAAATACCCTCAGATGTGAAAGAGAGAGTTTCTTACCAGTCCATACCTCTTATGGAGTCTTATCCTCCAACGCTGATGACGGTGTTTTGTTGATCAAGTAACATGTTGTCTCCACCGCCTCTGCCCAGAATTCCTGTCCTAACACGTCACCACTGAGCATGCTTCTTGCCCTTTCCATCAACGTCTTGTTCATTCTTTCTACAACTCCATTTTGCTGAGGTGTATATGGAGTAGTCTTCTGCCATGCTATACCACACTTCTTATAGAACTCTTCAAATTCATTACTACAAAACTCTCCACCGTTATATGTCCTCAGCACCTTTATCTTCTTCTCTATCTGGTTTTCCACGAGAGCCTTAAATTCTTTAAACATGTCAAAGACTTCAGATTTCTTCTTAAGGAAATATACCCATGTATTCCTTGAGAAGTCATCTATAAATGATACATAGTACACAGACTTACCCAGTGATGTAACCTTCATAGGTCCAAACACATCACTGTGCACAAGCTCTAATATCTGTTTCACCCTCTTACCACCAGAGGGGAAACTCACTCGATTCTGCTTCCCATATACACAATTTTCACAGAAATCAAAGTCCAGAGAGCTATTACTCATACCTTCTACCATACCTTTATCATGAAGTATTCGAAGTTCCTTCTCTCCAATATGTCCAAGCCTTTGATGCCACAGCATGGTCTTCTCTCCAGAGACCACTATATTTTCAGCTCCACTTTTAGGAACCACAAAATTGTTGCACCCATCAACAACAATTCTACCTTGAAGCTTGTATAGAGTTCCAATCTGAACTCCCTGCATCAATACCAGTGCTCCTCGAACCATCTTACAGGTATCTTTCTCGAACACTGTCTTTACACCTGCATCATCTAACTTGCTTACAGAAATTAGATTTCTAGCCAATGCAGGAATATGTAGAACACCCAGAAGTGTTCTAACTCTTCCACCTTGCAAATTCAACTTTACCTTTCCTCGACCAACGATTTTAGCCTTCCTGTCATCCCCCAAGAAGACATCACCACCATCATATTTCTCATACTCGCAGAACCAATCTCTATGGGGAGTGAAGTGAAAGGATGCACCTGAGTCAATCAACCATGCCTCATGATCTACATGTGTACTTGAAGAAACCAAGTACACATCTCCGCCTTCATCTAAGGTGGTTTTCGCCTCTGCAAAAGGAGACTCATCAGATCCCTTTCCTTCGTCAGGAGCTTTAGATTTACAGTCTCTTTTGAAGTGGCCTTCATTTCCGCATTTCCAACACACCACCTTTATAGGTTTTCCTGGAGATTTAGATCTCCCTCTAGATTTAGATCTCCCACTCGATGACTTATTTTTGTTTATGTTCTGGGACCATCCTCGTACAGACAAGGCATCACCATTTTGGCTCTCCATATTTTTCTGTCTCATCTCCTCCGTCAACAAGGCTAGGACTATTTCATCAAACTGCAAAGCAGTTGCACTGCTACCTATTGCAATAACCAGACTATCCCACGAATCTGGTAGAGAACACAACAAATTGATGCACTTATCTTCATCTGAAGTTTTAATATCAACAGATGCTAACTGACTTACCACAGTATTAAATGCGTTCAGATGCTCTGTCATCGAGTCTCCATCTTTCATCCTCAAGTTATACAGCTTTTTCCGCAAGAACAGTTTATTCACTAGAGACTTAGATTGGTACAAAGTCCCTAACTTGTCCCACAAGCCTCCGTCGTAGCTTCCCCTGATACATTCAGCAATATTGAATCTGAGACACACAATCGTATTGTGCTCTTTGCCTTCCGATCCAACTTCTTCCATTCTTCATCGGTCACTCCCGTTGGTTTAGTACCCAGATCTATTGCGATCCACTGATCTTTATCCACCAAAAGATCCTCCATCTTGAGTTTCCACAACTCAAAACTCTGACCATTAAATTTCTCGATCTCTATCTTTCCATTGCTCGCCATCTTCTTTTACGACTAGAATCGATCTCGCAGATCTCCCACCGAATAGGGTCTACCACAGGCCCGAGCGAAACCCCTCAGCAACAAAGGCGTCCCCTTAAAGCCAAAACTGCTCTGATACCAAATGTAGGTTTTAACCCCATACAGAAATTACCTGCATACGAATTCTAAAACACATAAAATAAACAATGAGAGAGCATAACACATAAAACACATATACACAGAGATTTTCCCCTGGATCCCAAAACCGGGACTACCAGCTTGATTTTTCATTATCTTCCTTTCAATGTTATAATACATATTTATACATGCCGAAGCATCCAATACCATGGACCGAAACCATCGCGTCCAATACCATGGACCAAAAACCATCGCATCCAATACCATGGACCGAAAACCATCGCGTCCAAAAAACATGTGCGAAACTCATGCACAAAAACATAGGTGGGTCTGCCCATCCTAACATAGGGTCGGGGTTACGGGTACACCTCAAACCCCTTGTGACTCCCCCCACCCCCCCGATACACAATCGGCGCAACAAAGGGGGGCTTTGCCCCCCTTATAACCCCCCGGTTAACTACATGGGCTAGTCATGGAAAGAATATAACACAACCCAACAAAGTTGTTGCTGTAGTAGCAGAGGTATATGTATAAACAAGAGAACCTATAGTAGCAGTAGCAAAGGAAAAAGTTTCCCAAAACATAGCTGAAGTAGCAGAGGTATATATATAAACAAGAGTGCAGAGGTATAGATATAAACAAGAGAACCTATAGCAGCGAGTTGCAGTAATAGAGGTATAGATATAAAAAAGATAACCTATAGTGGCAGTGGCAAAGGGGTTGCAGGTACAATCGTCATGCACTTTTCTGTTCTCTTTAGCATCACAGAATTCATTTTGGCTTTTAAAAAAAAAACTCATTTCATTTTAGCCTCACCTGTATAACTAGCTTTTGTTTAAGCTAGGCTCTCTAACAACTGCTTTTACCGACACTGGATCACAAGTCTTCCGAGCACCATTAAAGAGAGAAGCCATTCCTTCCGGGCACTGGCTATCAACTGCGAGTTTCTATCCTCCTTATCATACCCTATATACACGTTGGCCCAGTGACAGTCTACCAAATTCATTGGAAAGCTAGACAAAGCAAGCCATACAAGCCAACAACATTCCTTCCAATTAGAGAACTAGCATCAAGCTTAGCTACAGTGATATAGAGAGAAGCAATTGCATTGTTCTCCACACTTGCTACATGCATGTCCCCCACTGCAAAATCCAAACACTTGCTTCAAGTAGCATTGATGTGAATATTATTATTGTCTAGAAAAAAAAGAGCAGCGGACATAACTCCTGCAACCACAACCATTAAAGCTCCTTGACCTTCCATTATAGACACCACTTACTCTGTTGATTGATCCCAACTAGAAGCTAAACGAGCAGATAAGCCTCTCTCTGGGTGCATAACAACGCTATGGTTCATTTTCTGTTATCAACCCGTTGTAGTTGTTGCTGTAGTTGCCTTTGTTGCTTGCCATTGTTGCCTTTGTTGCTATATTTTTCATTTTAGCTGTTGTTGTTGCTTTTGTATTTTCCTTAACTGTATCTGATGTAGCTATCGTGTGCCATAACCGTTGTTTGCATGACTTCTTCTGATGGATAGGTTCCTCAGGGAACCAAACAAAACCAGTTGCAGGTCAAGAGGGTTCATAAAATCCAGTGCTGGCTTGACCATCGAAATGCTTCAATAAGGGAAACTGCTTGATACAAGTGACACTTGTGGTGTATCAAGCAACACTTGTGGTCCATGCAAACATGTTTAAACTAATTTTCTTGCCACAAGTCTAATAACTAATCATCCTTTGTATTATTTATAATGTTTAGTGAGCACATCACTAAATAGATTAGGAGCGAGGGTCAAGGGCGTACCCCGCATTTTTGTCTCTAATGGGCATACTTGGACGGGCCACTTAGATGGGCTCCTGGGATCGGTTCGGCTACTCGGATCATTGACTCGGCTAATACACTAAGATGTGATACTCAACTTGGATACCCGACTGATCCAATTGGTTGATCCACTGGGATGGGATAATACAATGGGCTTCAAGACTCCACTTTGGTACTAGATGTGGGTGGGATACTTTGAGCGGCTACCGATTCTAGAAAACAACTTAATTATACATTCTTGTTTAAAAAATTGCTACTTTGGGGGGGGGGGGGGGGGGAATGGTAATTCCTCATCTGACCTCCTAAATGGATTTTATATTCACTAAACTATACCATTTCAGATCGTTTACTTACGATTATCAGGTGGTGATCACTCGATGACAAGATGCAGGTACTTGATCCAAGAGTCGATCCAGTTGATCCCACTACTGGATGTCGGGACTCTTTCCCACTAGTAGAGCCAGGTCTTTATTCACTCGATGACAGGATGGCGGTACTCAATACAAGAGTTGATCCCAGGTTTCAATCACTCGATGACAAAATGGCAGTACTCAATACAAGAGTTGATCCCAAGTTTCAATCACTCGATGACAAGATGGCAGTACTCAATACAAGAGTTGATCCCAGGTTTCAATCACTTGATGACAAGTTTTGATTCACTAGATGTCGAGAAAGAGGCGATCCTAGAGGAAATACAAGAGGTGATCACTCGATGACTCGTTGTGATTCACTTAATGATAGGAATTGATGCTGCTACTCATGCTTTCGATACAAGAGTTGATCCATTCGCGGTCTTCTCTGGTTAGTTTTCAAACCCATGTGGATCTTGTAATTGATTGCTTTCATGTTCGCTTTTATGCCACATGCCCCAAGTTCCCATATATCGAAGTGACCTTCACAACATGACACATACAACACCGAAGGGGTGTCACTATATCACTAGATTTGATTTCCGGATCTACTTAAAACGCGAGGCAGGGACTTGTTACTCAGTAACAGATCTTGTTTATTTATAGTATTCAGTAAAACTATTTTTTGAATAATGTAACTCAAGTGGTCATGAAATGACACATTTTTTTATTATTATTAGGAAATGATTTTTGTGGTAAACCAACTGTTATCAAATGAAAGTTTCATAAAATGACATTGAAGTGATGTATCAAATGTAAGTTTCATCAAATGACATAGAAGTGATGAAGAGGAAAAGCAATAATTTCATATTTTTTTCATCACGTACAAAAGTGATGATGGAAAAGGAAAAATATCAATTATCAATTTAATAGTTTTTTAATTAAAATAATGCATCCACGAATTTGTTAATCACGTACAAAAGTGATGATGGAAAAGGAAAAATATCAATTTAATCATTTTTTAATTAAAATAATTCATCCACAAATTTGTTAACCAAAAAATGTTATACAATGCAATCCTATCAAAAGACACATCAATACTCACAATTATGTGTTGCATTATTTAAAACAATGCTTCAACCATGTGCCAATGAACCTATGTTGTATTATTTAAGGCAACACACTAATTTTTAGTAGTCTTTCAAGCTTGGAATATTCATTGCAAAGAAATATAATTAGCAATCTTTCAATCTTGGAATATTCATTGCAAAGAAATATTCTGACGGTTATTGTTGTTTGAAATCCATTTTCATATCGAGCATCACCATCAACCTAAGCACAAGTTTCCACTAATCCAAGCTAGCTAAAAGAGGACCGTGGTTTCAAATATGCACAAGAGTGTTTTTAAGATGCATAAATATTTCCTCACTGAAGATGGAATCCATCGGTGTCAAAAATGTAAGGTAATGAAGGAATGAATTAATAAGTCATACTCAGGGAGTTTCCTAGATTTATTTAACTTTTAGAAACTTCAAAACCTTTCAATGATTCCTGAGAAATGAAGTTTAAATAGTGAAGCCTGTAGTAAAAAAACATAAGGTAGAGTGAAAAACAGATTGTAAGATTTTTTTTTTGAAATAGATTATTGTTACCTGATTTATATTATGTTGGATGTATATTATGATTTTGTGCATTTTAATTTTTAGAAGCAATTTCTTCAATTTTATAAACAAAAATAGAAGCAACAGATGAATAAATCTCACTTAAATATGTAAATTAACTACGAGTTAAATCTGTTTAACTTTTCAAAAATAAAACCATTGGTAAAACTTGTGGTAAAAATAGAAGCAACAGATGAATAAATGTCAGTTAAATATGTAAATTAACTGTTAGTTAAATCTATTTAACTTTTTAAAAATCAAATCATTGGTAAAACTTGTGGTAAAAATTGAAGAAGCAACAAATGAATAAATCTCAATTAAATATGTAAATTAATTGCTAGTTAAATATGTTTAACTTTTTAAATTTGGTAAAACTTGTGGTAAAAACTATATTGTAATATAAAAATTTTACTAACTGAATTTTTATCATTGAAAACTAAGTAGGTAAATTTAAACGCATAAGATAAATCATATATAATGAACTACAACAAATTCTTAGCCAACATTCATGGTTCCTCGAAATCTATGCCCGTCATGGAGGTTTCGTCTGAGAAAGACAAAATATTAATAAAATTGTATGTTTTAAACCGTTACAATTACCTTTTTAGTTTCCTACAGGCAATCGGATCGTCAAATCTTCGGCCACCTCTGCCATCACAGTCTCCCACCATTTCTTGGTGTATGTTTTCACCTATCCACTATCCTCTGTTTCCTTCCATCCCACGTCTCCCCCTATTGTTTGTTAGCTGGTGGTCTGTTACCTGCATGTTCATTTGCTAGTGGTCCATTACCTAGGACATGCAGATGCCACCTTGGTTACATGCATGCAAAGGAGTAGGTGGATGTGAGGTAATGCACTGTGCCACCCTACTGGCATTTACAGATTCACCAGCACAACACCAACATTTTCTTCCCTCCGCTATTCTCAGCTTCCCTGTTTTGCACTCAAATCCCTTGCTCCAATCCTATGTTTTACTTTGGTATGCCATTGCCAATTCCTAATTCCATTCTTCATGTTTAGAACATCAGTAATTCTACTGACTTGGATCCCTAAAAACCCAACTCGTAATACGCTGGATATGTACAAAGCTAAGAACCACCAAGGGGTCGCGGAAGTTTTCTAAGAAGAGGTGGGAAAAAGTGGGTTTAAGTTCCAAGGAAAAGGGCATTTGTTGCAGTGAATGGGTTGTTTTCTAAGAAGGGGTGGGAGAAAGTGGGTTTAAGTTGCACTAAAAGGGTGTTTGTTGTCGTGAATGGGTTGTTTTCTGAGAAGGGGTGGGAGAAAGTGGGTTTAAGTTCCACAAAGAGGTGTTTGTTGCAGTGAATGGGTTAAAGGAAGCAACACGGGGAAAATATGGGATGGGATACGACAAAGAAGACACTATGGGACACTATGGCTAAAACTTGTGGTAAAAGATATCATATAAACAAAAACGTTGAAACAACATTCGTATAATGTTGGTCACACCAGGTGTGATGGCTGCGCTTGGTCACAGCCGATGTGATGGCTTCCTTTCTTGGGTTGTCTCCTAAGAAAGTAGGAGCAGTATGATATATAGCCCTTTATGCAGGCTTAATTCTCTTTATGCGAGCTTAATTCTATCTTGTCAAGCTCTGGTGAACGTTATAAGGGCTTGGTGTGGAAAGGACTTGGTGTGGATGTGGTAATTCTCTTTATGCAAGCTTAATTCTCTCTCGTCAAGCTCTGGTGAGCATTATAAGGGCTTGGTGTCGAAAGGACTTGGCGTGGATGTGGTAGGCTTTATGACCCCAAAAAGAGGAGAAAAAAAAAATGCAGACATGTTTTCAACTGCGGGTTTTTAGTCTAAATACCTACATAGCAACCCGAGCTCATAAGGTTCATTGGTGGGTAGATGGTGATTCATTCAAAACGTGCAAGTGCTGCAGATATAAGGTTCATAAGGTTCATTGGTGGGTAGATGGTGATTCATTCAAAACGTGCAAGTGCTGCAGATATAAGGTTCATTAATGGGCATATGGTGATTCATTCAAAACTTGTAAATGTTGTTACAACTCAAGGCTCATTAATGGGCATATGGTGATTCATTCAAAACTTGTAAATGTTGTTACAACTCAAGGCTGGATCATTAATCTCTTCAAGGTACACAAAAATTTCCTATTATTTTTTTACTGCAGTATAGATGTAAGAGAAAATCCAACCGAAACAACAACCTGTAACTTGGAATCTATTGCATAACATGTAATATATTACACTACTTAGATATATATTCTCTTTGTATCATTATATTCATTATATATTGCTCAAGGTTCTAGAAATATTACCGTATTTTTTTTACTGGTTGTGCAGAATACATCTAATATATATCATTCAAGGTTGCAGAAAGCTCAACCGTGCAGAAAGCGTACCAGAGAAAGTGTTGCTTCAGAAATTCTTAAACGCCATGATGTGGTGCTGATGATGCATGATGATGCATAGTGTTGTACTAATGATGATCTCCACAAAAACTCTTCCGGAAATCTCTTCCAAATTGTTCATCAACAAATGGATTCTTTCTTTCTATTGTGAATTGATTTGAGTTGCAGGGAAAAGAAACTCAGCGCTTAACTACTCTTATATGCTCTTCTTCATGGGTTACACGTCAAGGTTCTTAAATAAATATAGAAATAGCCATGCAGATAACCATCTGGCAGTAACTATGTGGCAGTAAGTTTGTATATAAAGAAATTGCCTCTTGCTCTAAAAAGATTAGATATAGAAAACCTTTCCACGATAAAACTTGACTTTAGATATTATAAAACCTTGCCACAACCCTATTTTGGATAAAATAAAATTGCTCCATATTAGAAAACCTGGCTAGAACCCTACTTTGGATAAAATAAAATTGGATAAAATAAAATTGATGCAACCATGTTGCAGGGGGCACGTGAAGTTTGCAATAACCAGTGGAATGTTTTATCACCCAAAAACCTTCGTTAAAATTGAATTGAGTGAAATTGTAAATATAAAACTTTGGTTAAATTTAGGTAGGCCAGGAAAAAATTCAGTCAAAAGATGAATTAATTCACAGTCAACATCGAGCGGTCACTATGGTTCTGTAGAACGCCGGGACTAATAAAAAACAAATTTCATGGAGCGTTTCAATTTTTAAGTAATATCCATATGATACTTATTTGTTATTTTTTTTATCAAATGGAATTTGACTTCAATAGTTAGCCGATCATTGTATACATGTTTGTTCCTTTTTAAGTTATTAGAGTGGTTATCATTGATATCGAAGATTAATTATACATTTAGGAGCAATTGGTTTATCAAAAATTACACAATCAAATGAACCAATTAATTTTATTTATCAAAATGATGCCTTGAAAATCGGATTGATGTCTTTATTGTCTCGTAGCATGGAGTGTTATGTTGGTTTACATGTCATCTATTTATTGTGATTTTAAATACAAGGATTCCTAACATAATGATGTGTTATTTACATTTCTAACACAATAATATATTGATTTTAAATATTATTCTTTTAATCATATCATGTCAACAATATATGTTGTTGACATGTATTTAAATTACAATGGGAAGTGTAAGTTTTATTTATTGTGTTTGGCTCTACAACAAGAAGTGTTCTAGGGTTGTTATAATCTGCTTTCTTATCTTTTGTCCTGCATCATGACAACCTATGGGGATGAGGAGGCTCTTCCTTCCATAACATATTAGCGGCTAAATCAATTCCATTAGCAAAAACTATTGTGAAGAATCTAGGTGCCTGTGATGCTTAGAAACAATCATCTTCTGACATCAGAGACCTCGAGTCCTCTATTGCCGCCTCTGGCAAACAATCAAGCCCTACCACCACTGGAGCAACTACATGTCTGTTGCAAACTACAAAATTTCCCCTCTTGGAGATTCCTCTAGAGAAAATAGGAGCAAAGGTAGAACAAATGAGGGAATACACCATCATCTGCAAATTTATCGGTATGTGGCCAATGAAAAAAGCTCTCATCACTTGGATTAAGAAAAATTGAGTTCTCAAGGGAGACCTAAAACTCAAAATAGGCTCCAAAGGATTCTTTATTGTTATCTTTAACAACATAAATGACAAAGACATAGTCTTCAGGGAGGATTGTACTTCTTGAACTCTGTAGGTCTCTTTATGAAGCCCTGGAATCCAAAATTTAACCCAGAAAAAGAGGATTTCTCCTAAGCACTAATATGGATCAGGTTATACTCCTTACCACAGGAATATTGGGACCAGGACATTTTGATAGGGATAGGAAATGTGATTGGGAAATTTGTAATGATCTCAAAAACTACCAAACATGTTGGATATGCCTCCTATGCATGTATCTATGCTTATGTTGACCTCTCACAACCACTTCCAGCCAACATCATGCTAAGTAGCGAGGACGAGAACTAGGAGCAGTTATTTGACTATGAAAAAATCACTTTTCACTACCACAAATTTCATGAAAATAGACGCCTATTTAGAGACTACCCAACAAACCAAGCTTTGAATAATGTTCGAATGGCTACATCTCAGGATGCATAAGGTTTTACCAAGGTCACACATAAGAAGAAAACTAGCAAAAAAGGAATGAGGGCACCAAATGCAAATATAATAGCAAATCAAAATAAATTTGGAACCCTACAATAGCTGTCAGATCCAGCTCAAGAAACAGAGTGCCTACACTCACAAGAACTAGGCCAAATGAGTTGTAACAACCCTGGTGAAAATTCCATGTGATAAAAGTTAAAAATAATAACCATGATTGATGAGACACTTATTCCAAGTTGAATGTTGGGTAAGACATCCTAGGGGGTGTTCATTTGGTTTATTATGGCTAAGGAAATTGGCAAGGGCAATGGATAAGGCTCTGGAAAGGCAAAATAGAATTTTTGGCACATTTATTTATGAAAATAATGGAAATTAGGAGAAAAGGGAGGTGAAAGGTCACAGGTTGCATGTGAGGAGGAAATTGAAGGAAAATAATGGAAAATGAAGAAAATAGAGGCCTCATTAATAAAAAGGCTTATGAGGATCTGTTAGTAACTTTTTGTCAGTTCAGTTTTGGAGCTCTCTCTCTCTCACTCTTGGACACTTAGAGTTTTCTTGGAGCACTTGGGCATTGGATCAAGAAAGGTAAAGAAGGCAACAGGAAGTGAAGATCAAGCAATGGAAATCATGATCAAGCAGCTACAACAGGATTCTTTACAGGTATCGATATGCATGTGTATTTTCTTTGCTAGATTTTGCATGCATGATGTTGCATGTGGTTGTTTTTTATCATGGCATGGGCTTTGCTAGGTTTGACAGTGGTTTCTTAACCTAGCCTTTCCATTTCCTGATATCCTTGATGAGATGGATTCTCATACTTCAGTTGAGCTAGATTTTCATATGGAATCAAAGCGGAGTGGGGTGGATCTCCGAAACGATAAACACATGGCTTAGTGGTACCTGAACCGGACTGTGGATTACAGCAAATCCATTGGCATAGTAACCCCTAAGCCAGACAGTGGGTTGCAGTAAAGCTAGGATTGTGTGCCGTAGTGGGCCTAGGAATCCTTGCCAGTGAATGGTTGGGTATCTGGTAAATCCAAGAGATGGATTGCTCTCCATTGGGCCTAGTAGCCATGGGATGGGATGTATGGTAAAGCCTGGAGAGTGGGTCTTGGTGTAAGGCCTAGTGATCCCTAGATCAGACTATGGATTACAGGAAAGCCTGAGAGACTAGGAGGCACTCAAATTCCTCACGGTGTAGGCGAAGAACTCTGGTAGCATCCATGCATGTTTTGTTCTTTTAAGTTGGTTATGAGTCCCACATTCATGCATGGAATATAGCACGGGGGTGATTAGCTGAAGAGAAATTTGACTCAACCAATCTATGATCAAGTGGAACGTGGTAGTCCCATCCCCGATTGGTGGGCAGTGACCTGGGCTTTGGGCCTAAAAACGTTGCTTAAATCCCGAGGACGTTGGCACAGAACTAGACAAAATAGTCCCTGGATGCTGGCATGCATATAGCATGAGAGCATCTAGAGCCTCCTAGACGCTGGCATGCCTATTTCGTGAGAGAATCCATAGGTCAAGTGGTCTAAAACTTCAGTGGGACCGAGGGGCAAGATGCCTGAAGTGTTGGGATGGTTCTCAGGGGTCCTGTAGCTGATGTGTAAAGTTTGTATGTTGTGTTTCCATCGATTCCATTTCCTTAAGTTCACATAGGAGGTTGAATCTAATAATAGTAGCCTCTCGTCGCATGTTTACCCCAGTTGGCCAGTTACTTGGGTAGATGTGGGAGGAGGGCGTTATGGAGCGGTATTTTCACCCCTCAGGCTAGATGGGTTGTGTATTGGTCATGCATGCATGTCGGTTGCATGTGTGTCTCTTACGCTTGATTCCATGTGCATGTTGCATTGCATGGTGTTGATCATGGTTGTAGTGACGTCGCCATGTGGAAGTTGATGTTGTTATTGTGGAGTGCATCATTGTGATTGTATGACTACCTCCATGTTGATGTCGCTTACATGTATCCTTCTTGTATGCTTGGTTGCATGTATCCTTCTTGTAAGCATGGTTTCAAGTGTTGTTCGCTTATTATTGATTATATGCATTCATGCATGTGTGTGGTTGGTTACGCATTGATTATGCATGTTGATGTTTGCATGTGGCCATGTGTATAGTGGCGTAATGGTTGTTGTCATGCATGAGGTCATGGTATGTGTAGTTGATATGGTCATGCATTGATGACTAGACTCTAACTAGAATGATGTTTATGTGTTGATGCATTTATTTTTTATATGTCTATATGTTGTTATGGTTATGTTATACATGTATCACGCTAATTTGATGATCTTATAGATGATATATCCTCCCTGGATTATGCTAAGGTACGTTGGTTTATTATGATTTGGTTTATCTAACATATTATGCGTCGAAGGAGAAAGGTCAAAATGAATAGTAAGATGGTAGACTACAAGGACTCTCCCTGTGAATCAGATGAGCAGCGTGGTGGGCACTCTTCTGATTTGGTAGACACATTGAGAAGCTTGAAGGAAGAGATAAGGAGATGTAAGGCATACAATGACAGGATCATACAGGCACAAGAGAAACAAGCAGAGGTTAATGTAATACTCCTTCAAAGTTTGTCAAAACTACAGCGACAAGGGCCACTTTGGATTAGCCATGGACAGGAGGAAAAAACTAACAAGGAATATGGCAATAGGTATTTTGGTAGACACGGGTCAGATAGAGCTGACACAGTGAGATATGGTAGGTTGTTGGCCACTCTAGATAGGAGGGGTGATGAGTACAGGTACTATTCTAGTTTTGGTTCTGATAGGCATCATGATCGTCATCATTATCGTCCTTACAGGAGGAGCGATAAGGGATACTTTCCAGATGAATTTAAGAAAGAAAATCCACCTACTTCTGATGGAGATGTGAAGAATTCAGAAGATGCAGAGGCTTGGGTACTTGGGATGAACAAATTCTTTGAGTTGCATGAGTACACAGATAACATGAAGGTCAGAATCGCTATCTTCAACTTGAAAGGTAAAGCAGGGTCAGAGACATTAGAATGGATGACTTGAGTTGGCACGAGTTCAAGAGGATCTTCAAGAAGAAATACTTGTCAGAAAGGTACTATGAGAGTAAGGCCAAAGAATTCTATGAGCTAAAGATGGGGTCAATGACAAATGAAGAGTACACGATCAAGTTTCTGGAGCTATTGAGGTATGTACTTACATATGAGAATGCTAAAGTTCAGTGATTTGTCAGTGGTTTGTCATTAGCATTTAGAGATCGGATTGAGTATGATGATCCTTGGTCACTTGAAGAAGTCATTGGGAAATTGAAGCATTGCTATGAACAATCAAAGCATAAGAATGAATCTCAGCAAGGATGGAAAGGGAAAGGCAAAGGTAAAGGTAGATGGCAGCCTAAGAGAGCAAGGCCACGAAATGCAGGGGAGAAAGAAAATGTGGCACCTCAAAAGAAGTTTAATGCAGCTAGAGAGGGAAATGGATCACAGTAGCAGCACAGAGGTAATGATATTGGACGATTGGAGTGTTCAACATGTAGTGAGGAACACCTTAGGGTAGATTGTCCGCAGAACCAAGGTGGTAGGCCTAAGATATATAGTGCACAGGAGGCGCAGACTATTTGGGATGTGGGGCAGAGTATTCCTCATATTTATGTAGCCGTGGACAATAAACAGGCAGAGCACCAGGCATCTATCATTGAGATGGACGATAAGCTTTGTGATCAAGTTATGTCTATTTTTATTGACCCTAGATCTAATTATATCTATGTTAGTCCTTACTTGGTGGATAAGTGTGGTTTGAGTAAGTAATTGCATGTAGAATCTTGGTTAGTGTAGTTGGCTATAGGTACAAAGAATTATTTGACAAGGCTACTTGTCAACAAGAAGTATATAAAATAACTAGAAATATGGCAGCCGACACCAAAAATCACAATTCCAATTAAGGGTGGAACCACGAGTGCAAACCCCCCCTCCTGATGACGTCACAACTTCCCCCCCCAACCGTCCCCCCCGCAAGTCATCGATCTTGCACAACATACCACCATCATCTGATATACTATTTGGAATCATGAGTTGGATTTACGAGTGTGGACCCCCTGGATGAGGTCAGTAGCACCCCTCCCCCACATGTCATTGATCTCAGCTAATTCTCCACCTCGATCTGATACATTGGATTCGCGAATGGGGACAGCCCACCCCCTCCACTAATCATGGTCGTTGGTTTTGGCCTAGTGCTAGAGGCCAAGTGTTCCAAGCATCCGCTGGTAAACAAGAGCTTCGGGCAAGCTAGAACAAGTCTTCATGACCAAATGCCTTAGACTGAATCCATCTTCACAAGTATTTCCTCCCACCTACAAGCTACAAAGCACCACAAGCACTATAATTCAGACCACAGGTGGGGGCGCAATCTCATTGGCAACCATCAAGCTCAAGAAGATCAAGGCAACAATTCGACATAACTAGCTCTCAAGATTACCCATCCTTTCTATCAGTCAAATAATAAGTTGTCTATGTATTACAATAGTCAACCCTAGGGCTACACTTTTAGTCTTTCAAATAAATTAGTCAAAAACAATTTCCAAAATCTTAAAATTTTGCAGCCCAATATATAGTCTAATTTCCCATCAGACAAACCATAAACTCATACTTTGAACAATGTAACCTTTAATCTATTTAATATAAAATATCTTACTAAAAATAATAAAATTAAATTAAAATTTAGATCTAAGAATTTTGTGATCCATGATGTAGAGAATAGTATTTCCTTGTCCTGAGGATGAACCACATTAATTGGTCCGAAACGTCAACCCAACCCTAACAATGTGATTAATCCGAAAGGCTATTCTCTAAAATTAAAATTATTAATAATTTATTATTTTAATTTTTTTATGTTATATTTGATTATAACTTTTAATAAATATTTTATTTACTATATATTATCTATAATTTATACCATTTAAAAAAAAAATCTATAAAAGTATCGTTACTAAATTAATGAAAAATAATAAATAGTGTGTTCAATGCCCCCACTTGTCTTCCCTCGCTTTCTTCTAATACCCATTATGTGATATCTACCACTTTTTTCTAATAGCACACAATGGACCTTTGTTTGTCATTGTTCACCTTGGATCTTAACGTTCCAATATTTTCATAAATAGCTTTGAACGTGTTTTAATATAGTATATATTAGATACATGCTCTTCCATAGAAATTAATCAATGGTTAAGTATTACCATTTTAAACATTTTTCATAAATATGGTTGAAGTAATAACAATAGTTATAATTTCCATTTTAAAAAGCCAAGAAATTATGGAAATACTAATGCAACTTTATATATCATTGAGAAATAAAAAAAATTTCATTTATATCATTAACTTTGCATTTTTAGTTTGTTGTTCCATCACCACTTGAGAATAAAGGAAAATTTCCCTTTTCTTTGATTTCCACACATTATTTAAAAAGCTTATCATCCAATATTCATGTGTCACAAATGATTAGAGAAACTCATCATCCAATATTTATGATATATGTTTAATGGATAAATTGTTATTTTTATTTCTAATATTTTTAATGAATATATTTTAATATAAAAAATTTTAAATAAACAAATGATATTTTAATGTTTATGGGACTAAAAATAGTCTATGGGATTATTAGCTTTCTTGTTTTTCATTTCTTGTTATTCAATCTTTTTCTTATTCAAATTGATGATGAGTTGTCTCATCTTTCTAACAGTCCCCTTGCTGAAATGACAGTGTCAAGGGACCAATGCTAACATATTTCCATAACTATCCCTGATGTCTTTGAAAGCATCATATTCAAAAATAAAATGTTTTTCTAATTTCACTGCCCTAGGAAACACAAAAAGTACACACATGTTCTTCCCAAGCTTCTTTAGGTCTTTTCCACCGTCCTATTTCACACCGAAGTTGATGCGAGTTAGTTCTTAATTGAGAAATAAGAATATTTTCTCTCCACGAAATGCTAGCTCCAATGTACTGCTTTTGTTGGAGATCAAAATTGGGGTTGAATTCCTCGACATGATACTTCTTTTTACACTTACAGAACTTCTCCATAACAAAATTCTTTAACTCCTTGTTATTTGTGGGATAGGCATTGAGGTAGATATTCCATTTTTGCATCCATTTGTTATTTTGTCTCATCCATGTTTTCTTTCTTTCAGTCATGCCTTCATTGAAGATAACTTTAGGCCATCTACCTACTCCGATTTGCTCAATTATTTTTAGATATCTTATGAGACGCACCATAGAAATTGCTTAGATGGGAGTTTTTTTTGTTTCACTCAACATTATCTCATAAGGAATTGAACTTTTTATTTTGAACTTGCTCACGATCAAGCGTCTTTGGATTTTCTAAATTTGTTTCCATTTTGAGATGGAAGTGATCCTAGCCCACAATTCATGCCCATACAACATCACTGGACAAACTAAGTGTCCATAAAGCACTTTAATCATTTTCATAACTTTGCCTCTCTACATCTATTTTGAAGAGCATATAATGCTTTCCACCCTCCTAAAAATCTCTTCTTTTTGTAGTCCTCCCAATTAAGATTGTTGTTGAAATCAATCTTGAGGTGCTTGTACTCATTTACTTCTTCAATAATGTTGCCTTCAAAGAAAAACGTATGTTGGTTATGCTTCCTTTTATTAGAGAAAATCAGTATTCTGGTCTTATTGGTATTGATTTGCATCCCACTGCTCTACAAAAATTTTCAAGGGCATATATGTGCATCTGCAATCCATGGGCTGATTTAGTAATCAATACAAGCTCATCAGCATATAGAAGAATCTTTATCACAAACTCCCCCAGTCGAACACCATCTCCACCTTGCAAATTTAGCCATTCTTCTAGTTTATCAATATATAAACCAAAAAGAGTAGGGGATAAAGGGAAGCCTTGCTTGACTCCAATGTCACTTCTAATTCTTAATGTAAATGTTAGGATCACAGAGCATCTAGAAAAATGGCGGTGTCTAAAGACATCATTGTTTGACCTAATTAGCCAACAAGACAAATAATCATGGAATTTCTTTTGGCCTACAAATAGGCTACTTCATAAATAAATACCATGGGCAAAACCATGGGTGCTCGTATGCTTGGAGTTAGAAACCACTGGTAACTTGAACGAGTCAAGTTTACTTGAACAATCTTAACAATAAATGGTAATCGATTATATAACACACACACACACATGGATTTTATTTATTAAAAATATTATTTTTAAAAAATAAGTTAATATTTAAATTTTTAAAAAAGTGATATTTAGTCATATGCATGACAAATTTTATTTTTTATTTTAAAATAAAGCATGTAAATTTAATTGATTAGCTAAGATGTGTTATCCAACCCATTATGTAAGAGATGTTGTAATGTCCTTTTATGTAAACATTTTGCTTGGTCAAATTACCTAAAGTTAAAATCAAAACTATAAAACTAATAAAATAAAATGTATTGTTGGTAATTTTTGGGCTCCAGGTTTTGACAAACGATGGTTTTGCTAATGGTATTTCTTATGTAATATAACCTATTTAAAGGCATGAAGAAGAGATCCCTGAGGGTTAGCTCAGTTGGTCGAGTCACCGTCGTTAAAATCACCTTTGTTATTAAGAGGTCATAGGTCCAATCCTCTCGACACTCTCAAAGTCAAGCTCCATGGTTGAGCCAATAGGAAGTGATTCCTTCAGGTGGATCTTCCTTGTACAAATATTCCATGGACCTAGTGGTCACCAATCTTTGAGGTATGTGAATCACACATGCATGTAACCAACCTAGATCAATCTTAACTCTCGATCTATCAAGTGTCAATAGGGATCAAATCTCTCAAGGTACAAACCCTGAGATATTTGATCTCTCTTGGTGCTTGGTTGATCCAAAATGGATTTAGTTTTGCCCCCAGATCAAATTCTTCAAATGCAGATGAAAGTGGGATCAAGTCGAAGTGCTCGTCGATATGATTCCAACGATGTGAACGACACGTAAATCCGAGTCTGGATGGAGAAGTTAGAGCCAGTCAAAGTTTGTGGAAAACTAGGTCAAAAAATTCAAAAGTCAAAAGTCAAAGGTCAACCGTCAATGCCTATGTCAGCAGTACACGTGTTAACCCAAGAATGAGCCACGGGTCCTAGATGATATCAGCAGAGAAGGTGACGTGGCAATTTTTGATTGGTTCACACGGGCCAATCCAGTGTTAACACGTGGCAGCCCGAATTTGCCCAATATTGGCATGAAATCCTAAAATTTTGGGGTCAAGGAGGATCGAACCCCTGACCTCCCGAAGTGGCAACTACTTTTCCGGAATTAGCTCACCAATTGGGCTACCGTTAGACTTGGTAACAGATATGATGAACTTTCTTTTATGTTGTGTCAGGATCTCCGCTAGAAAAAGGTCGGACGGTCAGGGTCAACCCCACGACCATTGGTCCTTTGATTTTATGTTATCGCATTATCCCACATTCACTGTAGATTTCAACCACATATGGTATATCAATACCATATCACCGAAACATAACCAATGAAATAATGGAGCTAACATAAATCATATCGCATATCCAATGTATAATTGTGAAATGGTCAGCGGGGGTTTCAAATCCTCGACCTTCCAAAACCTTATATACAAACGACTTTACATAACTCCACTAACCAACATGCCGAAGGGTGGGACTTGGTTAACCAAGCCACCAATTTTTTAATAAACCCTTTGCGGGTTCCAAACCCACCCTACCACCAACGCGCAATCTGAGGTGGCAGGCCGATGCAGTTTTTTCCAAATAGAGGGTGGTTTTGCAGGGACAAAGGTGGTTTTGGACCATTCCAGGGGGTCTATAGGTCACAGTGGCCAAATATGGTCGAGTTTATACTCGTTTGACTCGAAATTTCGAGTTGAACGCAATGGTGATGTCCATTTTCTTGTTTGAGACTCTTTTTTCGAGATCATACATGTAACAGCATTTTGAAGACAACTTGTCCTGACAATGAACCACACTAGTTGGTTCGAAACGCGTCGACAAATGATATTCCATGTGATTTTTGCCGAAGAATCTTTCTTAACTTAAAATAAAAGAGGTCAGCACTAGAAGCGAAAGGAGCAGGAGATGTAGCCAGAAAGTCTGGTGAACTCCTTTATTAAATTTGGTCATTTTGATGTGTTTGAATGTGTTTTCAAATTGTTTATGTGTTTATGTTACTCGCAATCTTTTCGATCCATTGCACTAAGTAACATAAGCGAATTCACACATAGTCTATAATACCTTTTTCATTAATGGATCAAGTGGTATCAGAGTAGCAAGCTTTTTAAGGTTTGACAAGTTTGTGTGAAGATTTGAATGCTTACTAGGTTGAGGCTCGGACGAGGTGAAGGTGAACTTGTTGAGGCGAATCCAGAGATTGGAAGGGTCATTTCACAAAGAAGGATGGCAGAAGAAACTCCACTTGGATCAGAATCTCAATTCTTGGATAGTTTCATGACAATACGTGCAATGGTGGAATGCTTCCTCCACCCTTTCCTCCATCATCACCATCATCGTCATCATCATCCTCTTCTTCTCATAAATATAGTCCTTCTAAGAAGAAAAAGAAGAAATCCTCTTTGATCAAATTAGATGTAAAATTTGATTTGCCAATTTATGATGGAGAACTTAACATTGAAAACCTTGATAATTGGATAAGACAAATTGAAGTATATTGCAGGGTGCATAAAGTTGTTTAAGAAAGGACGAAGATCCAACTTGCTAGCCTTCGACTTGGAGGAACTGCACTTGTATGGTGGGAAGGCAAGACACAAACAGATTCCCAAAAGCATGGTAAAATCATTTCAACTTGGAACGAATTTATTTCTTCTATTAAAAAACAAATTTATCCTTTGGCTTATATGCAATAAGCAATGATTAGTTAGTAAACACTACGTCAATTAAAATGTCAAAGTGTTCAAAGTTTTACTTAGGAATTTCGTAAGAGAGCTTTAACATTAGGCATATCATTGGAATCACCAGAGACATTGTTGAAATACATAGGTGGTCTTCATAGTTATATGAGGCATACCATACTTATTGTCAATCCAACTAGCTTAGATGATGTATCGGTTCAAGCAACTCATCTAGAAGCTAGAGGAAAAAATGTAACACAAGATGTTGTGAAATCATCCAAACCTATTGAAAGCAAGAATAAAGGCAAGAAGAAACTTAAATGGAAGGAGAAGAAAACAAACACTGTGAAGAAGGATAAACCTTCATGCACTCATCGTAAGAAGGAAGGACACGATGAGGCACACTGCTGGTCATTGCATCCAGAATTGAAGACCAAGAAGTTTGGGAGTAAAGAGCAAAAGAATGTTGATGCTATTCAAAAGGACTTGGGATCAGATTCAGGTGACGAGACAACGATTACAGCTATAGGTATAAAAGGTAAAGATTCTAAAGCATCTACAAGTACTTCTTCGCATTCTGTTGATAATGATAATGATGAAAGGAAAAGAAATGACCTATTTCACATTAGAGTCATTTCCAAGCATACTAAAATTGATACTTTATTTGATAGTGGGTCACAAGTTAATTTTATTTCTAAAGCAATTGTAAAGAAGTTGGATCTAGAAGCAAAACCTCATAAAAAGCCATATCCATTAGGTTGGGTGTGGGATAAAACTAAGCTACAAGTTACGAAACAATGTAAAATTTGTTTTGCTATTGGGTCAAAGTTTGTAGATGAGGTTGAGTTAGACATAGTCCCATTGGACATATGTGGAATTGTATTAGGAATTCCATACTTGTACAATAGAAATACTATCTTCTATCGAACTGAAAATAAGTATCAACTCACTAAGAATGAAATTGAATATATTGTAAGGGCTCATAAACTCAAAGATAACTTCTCTCTCATAAATTCAGGGCATATGAAAAGAATTGTAAATTCAAGTAAACAATTTTTACTTATGATTGTAAAAGCAAAGGATATTGATAAATCCAATGCTTTCCAAGGTTGTGATCCTAAACATAAAGCAGATCTAGTTAAAGTTGTTTCTGATTATGATATTCTGTTTCAAGAGCCTAATGGGCTTCCACCCAAGCGAGAGATAGAACATGAGATTTATTTGCAACAATATGCTCCACTACCTAACATTGGAATGTACAGGTTATCAGCTCTAGAGAATTCAGAGATAAAGAAGCAGGTACAGGAGTTTTTCGATCAAGGGTTTATTCGACCAAACACATCACCATGCGGATCACCTATTGTGTTAGTACAAAAGAAAGATGGTTCGTGGAGAATGTGCATTGATTTTAGAGCATTAAATAAAATCACAATAAAGAATCGTTATCCTCTTCCTCGTATTGATGATTTGTTACATTATTTAAAAGATGCAGTTTACTTCTCTAAATTGGACTTGCGAAGCGGCTACCATCATATCAGAGTTGCGGAACAAGATGTATGGAAAACTACTTTCGAAACAAAGCAAGGACTCTATGAATGGATGGTTATGCCTTTTGGCTTAACTAGCGCTCTAGCTACATTCATGTGAGTCATGAATGATGCATTTAGGCCATTCATTGATGATTTTGTAATAGTCTATTTAGATGATATTCTTGTTTGCAGTAGAACATGTAAAGCATTTAAAGAAGATTTTAGATGTTTTGAAAAGAGAAAATCTCTATGTAAAACTGTCAAATGTGAATTTGGCATAACATCTTTGAATTATTTGGGTTATATTTTAGGGGGTGGTGAATTGAAGATAGATCCCTCTAAGGTCGAAGTCATTGTAAATTGGCCTAAGCCCAATATTGCTACACAAGTTAGAAGTTTCTTAGGGGCAGCACAATATTGGAGAAATTTTATTGCTAACTTTTCTTTGATTGCAACTCCTTTACATGCTTTGACAAGTGTGAAACAGGTGTTTCAGTGGGGAGGCAAACAACAGAAAGCCTTTGACACATTAAAAGAAAGGATCAGTATATCGCCAGTACTAGCACTGCCAAATCTTCAGCATCCATTTGAGATTGAGACAGATGCAAATGAATAAGCCATGGGGGCAGTGTTGATGCAGCACAGAAAGCCTATATGCTTTCATTCTGAGACATTCACATCAGCAGTAGTTAACTATCCTACATATGATAAAGAATTGTATGCATTATTTAAGAGTGTTAAAAAGTGGAAACATTACACAATGGGTAAAGAAACAATCATACATACAGATCATCAACCACTACAATACTTACACTCACAAACTAAATTACAACAATCACGACATTACAGGTGGATGGGTTTCCTACAACAATTTCATCTTGTTATCAGATATAAGAAGGGCATACATAATAAGGTTGCAGACATGTTATCTAGACCAATTATAAATGCATCCACAATACTTAAGCATAATTTAGTAATTCATGAAAGTTACATTGAACAATATGCTCAAGACACAGATTTTACGGATGTATATGCAACTTTAAGTCATGGCAAGAAGGTAGAAGAATTGGATTAGTTCATAAAGGACAAACTCTTATATCATTTGGGAAAGTTATGCATTCCACAAACTGGAAGAGTTAATATAATTCGAGAAGCACATACTTCTCTCATATCAGGTCATTTTGGTGTAAGTAAAATAGTTGCACAATTACAAAGATTCTACTATTAGCCACGAATGAATGAGACAGTTTCTAGATATATTAAAGGATGTACTATGTGTGCTACAAGCAAGCCAAGTAATAAAAAATTAGGCTTGTATACTCCACTTCCAATTTCTTATCGTCCTTGGGAAAGTGTTTCCATGGGTTTGTTGGGGGATTGCCAAAGTCTAGAAAGAGTCATGATTATTTGTATGTAGTTGTGGATAGGTTCAGTAAGATGTGTATTTTGACACCATGTAATAAACAGGGCACAGTTGAACAAACTACAAAGTTGTTCTTTCAAAATGTATGGGTTCATTTTGGGTTACCCACTTCTATTTGTATCCCAATCGAGATTCTCAATTTGTCGGAAAATTTTGGTCAAGTCCATGGGAGTTAATGGACACAAAGTTAAAGAAGAGCACGACATTTCATCCACAAATATATGGTTAGACAGAAGTGGTCAACAGGACAGTGATACAGTTCCTTCGAGGATACTGTAGCAAGCATCCTAGACTTTGGGATGAGCAATTGTGTTATGTGCAGCATGCTTATAACCATGCAAAACATTCTTCTACTCAAAGATCTCCTTTTGAGACTTGTTTTGGTTTTATACCAAAGTCTCCCTTGGATTTTGTCATTGGTAAAGACATAGCAGTTGATGGACACAGTGATGTGGACAAAGCAACCAAGTTCATTGAACAAATCTAGGAAATTCACCAGGTAGTACAGGAACAGCTAGAAAGAAGCCAAGCAAAGTATAAGGCGCGACATGGCAAGCATCAAGTTGAGCATAATTTTCAAGTTGGTGATCAAGTCTGGTTGTACATTACCAAAGAAAGACTGCAAGGGGAAGGTAAAAAGTTGAAACCAATTAGATATGGTCCTTTCAAAATACTTGAAAAAATTGGTGAAAATGCTTTCCGCCTAGATCTACCAGCTTATATGTAGATCTATTTCGTCGTAAATGTTGAAAACTTGCGGTTGTATGAAACTTCATTGATTGAAGATCCCGAAGAGCAAGGTCATCTACCTTCCATTGAAGATATTTTGACTGAGTATCTTAATGAGCTACAGGAGGACACAGTTCTTGACAACAAGATAAGGACTTCGCAATGGGGAAATGTTGAGTATCTTCGAGTTGGACTCAAAGGTACAAATCCAAGTAAAGCACGATGGATAGAAATTGGAAAAGTGAGAGAACTTTATCCTCACTTACTTGACAGCTAAAACCAACTTTTGGTGGACCAAAAGCTTAAAGTGGGGAGGAGTGATCCAAAATGGATTTAGTTTTGCCTCCCGATCAAAGTCTTCAAATGCAGATGAAAGTGGGATCAAGTCGAAGTGCTCGGTGATATGATTCCAATGGTGCAAATAGCACGTAAATCTAAGTCTAGATGGATAAGTTAGAGCTAGTCAAAGTTTGTGGAAAACTAGGGCAAAAAAGTCAAACGTCAAAAGTCAAAGGTCAACTGTCAATGCCTATGTCAGCAGGACACGTGTCAACCCAGGAATGAGCCAAAGGTCTTGGATGATGTCATCAGAGAAGGTGATGTGGAAATTTGTGATTGGTTCACACGGTCCAATCTGGTGCTGACACGTGGCAGCCCGGATTTGCCCAATGTTGGCATGAAATCCCAAAATTTTTGGGTCTAGGAGGATCGAACCCCTAACCTCTCGGAGTGGCAATGACTTCGCCAAAATTAGCTGATCAGGTGCTCATGTCCTAAGTGTCGTAAAATGCTCAAAATTTGAAGTGCTCAAAACTAGTTCAAAGTTGAACGACTGGAAAGTGCTCGTCTTTCCGATTCCGGCACTGTAAACGGTTCGAAAAACGGTCGCCGTATGAGGAAGTTATGGCAAAAAGAAGAATTTGTCAATAACATTGGAAATTTTAATTTTTGGAAAAAAAATTAAAAAAGAAAAGGATGGCTGGAAAGTCATTAGGTGTTGGGTCCCTGCACTCTCGTCCTAGTCATTTTTCCGCCCTCCTCTTTAAGTTTTTCTTTTATCTTTATTTTTATTTATTATTATTTTATTTCATTTTTACTTATTTATTTATTTACTTATTTATTTATTATTTATATTTCTTTATTTATATTATTTTATGTTATTTTATTTTTATTTTTATTAATATTTATTTATTTATTTATTTATTTATTATTATTATTATTATTATGATTTTATTTTTTTTAACTGACATTATTTTTAACTAATTTTTATTTATTTAATATTATTTATTTTATTTTATTTAATTAATTTTCCCTTTTATTTTTATTTTAATTTTGTTTATTTATTAATTTTAATATTACTAATTAGCTTTTAACTTTGATAATACTTAGAAATCAGCTCCCATTTCAATTAATTTTATATATATATTATATATTACCTTAAGGTCCTTTATATAACTAATTTTCCATTTAAATTCTAATCTAATTATTTTTAACTAATTTTCTAACTAACGTAACATCTTTTGATATTCTTTATTATTTTCCATAAAAATAAACTAACCATTAAATTATGATTGAATAAAAATACTCGTCAACCTATTATTATGATTTTAAGTATAAAAAATATTTATATATATATATATAATGCCAATATTAATTATTAAATAATTTAAATAAATAAATAAATTTTCTTTTCAAATCAACCATTGAAATGATTAATCCTAACTTTTAATAACCTAATATTATAATTATATATATATATATATATATATATATATATATATATATATATTATTAATTTTTAAATAAATAAATTCCTTTTTAAAACCAACCATTTTACCTAATTTAACTTATTTCCATAGAAAAATAATAATAATATTAAATTAATAAATTATAATTTGACCTGGCTTCTAAGGTCAAAATTAGCCGTTAATCAATCTAGCCGTTGGATACTCTGCTCAGGCTATTTATCATGATAATCTGGATCTGTTTCTTCAACTTGTCCTGACGATGAACCACACTAGTTGGTTCGAAACGCGTCGACAAATGATACTCCATGTGATTTTCGCTGAAAAATCTTTCACAATCTTGATATGGATCACAGAAGCCTGAACTCTATAATTAACTAAAGTTAGCTGGAGTTCTTTTAGGCTAAACTGGAGGGGATCATTAAATGGCCATAACTTTGGCTAGGAAAGGCGGTTTTGGACGAATTTTTTTTTATTTTGGGTATTTTCGACCTTCTGAAGCCATTGGTGCAGGTCTTACAGCCATCTGAGGTCTTTTGCAAAGTTTTTGGAGCCGTGAAAGTTCTAGGAGCCATCAGGGCCCAGTATTGTGAAGACTATATAGGGTTGCAGGTATCCATTGGAGGTGATCCAATAGTAAATCCTGAAGGATTCAAGTGTTCTGAATCCATTTTTACCATCTATTTCACCTGTAGATGCTTCTATTCAGCTGTATTTTCAATTTGAGCATTTAATGAAAACAAGGACAAGCCCATTTGGGAGCTTTGGACCCAGCAGACATAGCCCAGGAGGGGTGAACTGCTTTATCAACTTCTTTTGCATCTGTCATGCTTTATCAAATTCGTTTTAGTGTGTTAAATAGTAAAAGGAAATAAATCTGCGATGCTTAAATGGGTCATGAACAGCTGAAAATTTCATTTGTTTTCTTTCTGCAAGACATGGAAATCTTTAAAACATGTATAATTCTGGATTGAATACCTTGCAAACAAATTACAAGTAGTTTCAAATTCAGATCAAGTTGGTATCAGAGCTCAGGGTTTTGTGCAAAGATCTTCTAACTGTCTTGCAAGTATTGATGCTTACCAGGTTGAAACTTAAAATAGGGGAAGGACAGTTGACTAGAGAACGAGAGAATCCTCAGTCAAGGAAGGCCAGAGAGCCATCACCTCCACCTTCAATTTCACCCTCAAGAGTCTCAGCAGAAGCTTCAAGGATGTCTGAACATGAAGGAGAAATTCCTACAGAGACAGATCCAAGAGAAGAAGAAAGAGTCTTCAGAAAGGCTTTCTTAGACCTCACTGAAATGGTAAGGATATTGTACCAAGAAAGAAATGAGAAATTGGCTAGAGAAGGGTCCAAACATCCACATGAAGGAGAGGGCTCTTCAGGAGGTAAGAAGGATGATGGTCATTCCAAGAAAGGACATGGAGGAAATGGTGATCCACCACGCCCATCTTCACCTTCTTCCTCTTCATCCTCGTCTTCTTCTGTTCATAAGCATAGATCCTCTGGAAAAAGTCCTTTTTTGAAGCTTGATGTAAAATTCGAATTACCTATGTTTAATGGTGAAGTGAATGCAGAAAAGCTTGACAACTGGATTAGGCAGTTGGAAGTTTACTTGAGGATCCAGAATATGCATGATGATGCCACAAAGATTCAGTTGGCTTCTTTGAGAATGGATGGAGCAGCATTGGTCTGGTGGGAGGCCAAGACTAAAGAGGAGATCAAGAAATTTGGTAAGGTTACCTTAACATGGCCTGAATTTCTGTTAGCCATTAAAAAAAGCTTTATCCTCTTGCTCACATGCAGAAAGCCATTATGAATTGGCAAAATTTCAGATAACTTAAGGGTCAGAGTGTCCAAGACTACACCCAAGAATTCAGGAGAAGAGCTCTCTTGTTAGGGGTAGATTTACAGACCCAAGAAACCTTGCTGAAATACATCGGTGGCTTGCATAGCTACCTTAGACACACCATCTTGATGTTTAACCCTACTAGCCTGGACGAGGTTTGTGTCCAAGCTACCCATTTAGAGGCAAGGGGGAAAAACACATTTAAAGAGGGTAGAAACAAGCCCCCCAAGGGGAAAAACAAAGAGAAAACCTCCAAGGGAAAGAGTAAAAAGAATGCATCTGTCAAACAGGAGAGTGAGAAAGTGATCTGTAAACACTGTTCTAAACCAGGCCATGAGGAGAAAAACTGTTGGAAATTATATCTTGAAAAAAGACCTCAATTTAACAAATCCAAAGGGAAACAGAAAACTGCTGCTACTACATCTACCCACAGGATTTAGGGGATGATTCAGGTGATGAAACCAAAATTGCAGCCATGGGTTTGAAAAACTTTGAAGGGAAAATAAATTGAAACTCAAGCCAGCACTAGTACCTCAAACTGCCATGTACAAGCTCCTAATGAGGAAGAAAGAATTAAACTGTTTCATGTGAGGGTGATTTCAAAACATACTAAAATTGAAACACTTTTTGATAGTGGGTCACAAGCAAACCTTATATCAGAGGACTTGGTCAAGCAGCTTAAACTTGAGACCGTTCCACATCCGAAGCCATATCCACTTGGATGGATTTGCAAGGATGCAAATTTACAAGTTTCAAGAAAGTGCACATTGCGCTCTGCAATTACTGCACATTTTATTGACACAGTTGAACTTGATGTGGTACCTTTTGATATAGCAGGAATTGTTTTGGGAAGTCCTTACTTGTTTGACAGGAAAGCTATCTTTCATCGTCATGAAAACAAATATCATCTTTTCAAATATGGCAAGGAGTTCATTGTTAGAGCTCATCGCAAGAAGACAAATATAGCGATGGTAAATGCAGGACAGGTAAAAAGGCTGGTCAATTCAAGTAAGAATTTTGTTCTCCTTATGATTAAGCCCAAGGTTGATGTGAATCATGAGTCATTTGACAATTGTGATCCAAAACTTAAATCAGATTTGTATGATGTAGTTGATGCATATCATGAGATGTTTCAGGAGCCAACAGGTTTGCCTCCTAAGAGGGAGATTCAGCATGAAATCCATTTGCATCCAGATTGTCCTCTTCCAAACATAGGCATGTACCGCATGTCTATTATGGAGAATGCTGAAATAAAGAAGCAAATCAAGGACTTGTTGGACAAGGGTTTCATAAGGCCAAGTACTTCGCCATGTGGGTCACCGATTGTATTGATTCCAAAGAAATATGGCACTTGGTGTATGTGTGTTGATTTTATGGCCTTGAACAAGATAACGGTAAAGAATCGTTACCCACTCCCAAGGATAGATGATTTGCTAGACCAGCTGAAAGATGCTCGATATTTCACTAAGCTAGACTTGCGCAGGGTATATCATCAAGTAAGAATTGAAGAAAGTGACATTTGGAAGACAGCCTTTAAAACCAAACAAGGACTCTTTGAGTGGCTTGTGATGTCGTTTGGTTTGTGCAATGCACCTGCAACTTTCATGCGGGTAATGGATGATGTCCTGCGTCCTTTTCTTGATGATTTCGTTATTGTCTACTTAGATGACATCTTAATTTTCAGCAAGTCTAGAGAAGATCATGTCATGCATGTTAGGAAAGTACTTGATGTTTTGAAGAAGAATCAGTTATTTCTTAAAATGTCAAAGTGTGAATTTGGAAAGACTTCTTTGGTTTATTTGGGACACATAGTAGGAGGAGGTGCTTTGAGAATTGATCCTGCTAAGATTGAGGCTATTGTGAAGTGGCCTTCTCCCAAATCCATTACAGAGGTAAGAAGTTTTTTGGGTGCAGCTCAATATTGGAGGAAGTTTATCTCTAACTTCTCTTCTATAGCAGCTCCTATGCATGCAGTGACAAGTGTGAAGCATGCTTTCCAATGGGGAGGCAAGAAGCAAAAAGCTTTCAAATATTTGAAAGAGAAGATTAGTTCAGCTCCAGTCCTTACATTACCGGACTTGAGACAGCCATTTGAGATACAAACTGATGCTAGTGATTATGCTATGGGTGCAGTTCTTCTACAGCATGGTAAGCTATTGCTTTTCATTCTGAAACTTTTAATGGTGCTGTTGTAAATTATCCTACATATGATAAGGAGTTGTATGCGTTGGTACAAAGCGTCAAAAAGTGGAAACACTATTTGATGGGCAAAGAAATTGTTATACATATCGACCATCAGCCCTTACAGTACTTGCAATCACAAAGCAAGTTACAACAGTCACGACACTTCAGATGGATGGGCTTCTTGCAACAGTTCCATTTGGTAATAAGGTACAAGAAAGGTACTTTGAATAAGGTTGCTGATATTCTTTCAAGGCCTATTATTGGTGTTGTTACTTTACTTAAGAATGATTCCATTGTACATGATAGTTACATAGAACAATATGCATCTGATGATGACTTTAAAGATGTGTACATGCTAACTTGAGTAAAGGGAATCATGTAGAGGAAAATGACTATCACATGCATAACAATTTGTTGTTTCATTTGGGCAAGTTGTGTATACCACAGGGGGAGAGGATAAATGTCATAAGAGAAGCTCATTCTTCTCTTATTGCTGGCCATTTTGTTGTGAGTAAAACAGTTTCACATCTACAGAGGTATTGCTATTGGCCTCGCATGGTAGATTATGTTTCAAGGTTCATAAGAAGTTGTTCATTATGTGCTACAAGCAAGCCTAGCAATAGGAAGCTTGGTTTGTATACTCCTTTACCGATACCTTCTAGACCATGGGAGAGAATCTCAATGGATTTTGTAGGAGGTTTGCCAAAATCTAGAAAGCAGCATGATTATTTATATGTAGTAGTTGATCGTTTCAGCAAAATGTGTATACTTATGCCTTGTAAGAAAACTATAACTGCTGAACAAACTGCTGAATTATTTTTTCATCATGTATGGATTCACTTTGGTTTGCCTACTTCCATTATTAGTGACAGGGATTCCAGATTTGTGGGGAATTTTTGGTCCAACCTATGGGAGATGATGGACACAAAGTTGAAGAAAAGTACTGCTTTCCATCCGCAAACAGATGGACAAACCGAAGTTGTGAACAGAACCATTGTGCACCTCTTGAGAGGTTATTGCAGCAAGCATCCCAAGCTTTGGGATGAACATTTGCACTACATACAGCATGCTTACAATCGTGCCAAGCACTCTTCCACAAACACCTCACCGTTTGAAGCTTGTTTTGGTTACTTGCCAAAATCACCTCTTGATTTCATTCTTGAGAAAGATGTTGCCATTGAGGGACATAGTGATATTGACAAAGCTCGTTCATTCATTGAAAGAATTTAGCAAATACATTAGCAAATTGAAGAACAGCTTGAGAAGAGTCAAGGCAAGTGCAAGGAAAGACACGACAAGCATAGAGTCGATCACAAGTTTCAAGAAGGAGATGAGGTATGGTTGTACATTAGTAAGGAAAGGATGCAAGGAGAAGGTAAAAAGCTGAAGCCTATTCATTATGGTCCATTCAAAATCCTTAAGAAGGTTGGAAATAATGCTTTTCAATTAGATTTGCCTTCCTACATGCAAATGTATTTTGCTGTCAATGTGGAGAACTTACGTTTGTATGAACCTCCTTTGATTTCTGATCATGAAAATGTTGTTCAGCTGCCATCTATAGAAGATTTCTCACCAGAATTATTAGATGAGCTGAAAGAAGATACAATCCTTGACAGAAGGACACGCACTTCAAGAAGGGGCAGTGTAGATTATGTTCAGGTTGGTTTCAAAGGCAGCAAACCGAACAAGGCAAAGTGGATGGAGGTGGATAGAGTGAGGGAGCTGTACCCTCACCTCTTTAACAGGTAGTTGAAGGCTTTTGGGGTCCAAAAGCTTCCCAATGGGGAGGCGTGATCATGTGCTCATGTCCTAAGTGTCGTAAAATGCTCAAAATTTAAAGTGCTTAGAACTAGTTCAAAGTTAAACAACTGGAAAGTGCTCTTCTTCCCGATTCTGGCGCCGCAAACGGTTCGAAAAACGATCGCCGTATGAGGACGTTATGGCAAAAAGAAGAATTTGTCAATAACATTGGAAATTTTAATTTTTGAAAAAAAAAAAAAAAAGGAATATTCTACAGAATATTCTAGGGAATATTCCCTTTTCGGCAACCAATCACAAGCTGCCACGTGGCAAGCCCGGAGGCCACCACGTGGCCCCCAGGATGATGTCAGCAAGGTATGTGCGCATTATCAAAATTTTTGGTTGAAGCGTGGTTTAAACCCACAACCTCCCACAGGAGAATGCAACGACTTACCGTTAGGCCATGGGGTTAGTTGTTGTTGAATGGGTGAAACAAATGATAATTGAACGTTAAAGTTGGTTGGGGCGGAAACCAAAGGGGGCCAGCCCCCCATACCATATGACCTTGGGCCGAGAACCGTGGGCCAAACCCAACCACCAGCGCGCAATCCAAGGATAACTGCAATGTGGTCACATGCGGAATTTGTGGGTAGTTAAGTAACAGTTAGACTGGCAGATTTTTTGGCGGTGGCGCCAAATTTGGCGGACACCCAGATTTGGCGGAGCTAACTGGACATTAACTAAAGTTAGCTGGAGTTCTTTTAGGCTAAACTGGAGGGGATCATTAAATGGCCATAACTTTGGCTAGGAAAGGCGGTTTTGGACGATTTTTTTTTTTATTTTGGGTATTTTCGACCTTCTGAAGCCATTGGTGCGGGTATTACAGCCATATGAGGTCATTTTCAGAGGTTTTGGAGCCGTGAAAGTTCTAGGAGCCATCAATGCCCAGTATTGTGAAGACTGTATAGGGTTGCAGGTATCCATTGGAGGTGATCCAATAGTCAATCTTGAAGGATTCAAGTGTTTTGAATCCATTTTTACCATCTATTTCACCTGTAGATGCTTCTATTCAGCTGTATTTTCAATTTGAGCAATTAATGAAAACAAGGACAAGCCCATTTGGGAGCTTTGGACCCAACAGACGTAGCCTAGGAGGGGTGAACTGCTTTATCAACTTCTTTTGCATCTGTGGTTGAGTTATTTTGTAGAACAAATTCATTTTAGTGTGTTAAACAGTAAAAGGAAATAAATCTGCTATGCTTAAATGGGTCATGAACAGCTGAAAATTTCATTTGTTTTCTTTCTGCAAGACATGGAAATCTTTTAAACATGTATAATTCTGGATTGAATACCTTGCAAACAAATTACAAGTAGTTTCAAATTCAGATCATTAGCTCACCAGTTGGGCTACTGTCATACTTGGTAATGGATATGATGAGCTTGCTTTTATGTTGTGTCGAGATCTCCACCGGAAAAAGACCAGATGGTTGGGGTCAACCCCACGACTACCGGTCCTTTAATTTTATGTTATCACATTATTCCACATTCACCACAGATTGCAACCACATATGGTATATCGATACCATATCACCGAAACATAACCAAAGAAACAGCGGAGTTAACACAAATCATATCGCATATCCAATGTATAACGGCGGAATAGTCAGGGGGGGTTTCGAACCCTCGACCTTCCAAAACCTTATATACAAACGACTTCACATAACTCCACTAACCAACATGCTAAAGGGTGGGACTTGGTTAACGAAGCCACCAATTTTTTAATAAACCATTGCAGGTGTCGAACCCGCCCTACCACCAGCGCGCAATCCGAGGTGGTTTTATGCAAGCCAAGGCAGTTTTTGCCAAACAGAGGGTGGTTTTGCAGGGACAAAGGTGGTTTTGGACCATTCCAGGGGGTCTGGAGGTCACAGTGGCCAAATATGGTTGAGTTTATACTTGTTTGACTCGAAATTTCGAGCTGAACGCAGTGGTGATGTCCATTTTCTTATTTGAGACTCTGTTTTCGAGCTCATACCTGTAACAGCATTTTGAAGTCAAAATAAAGAGGTCAGCACTAGAAGTGAAAGGAGCTGGAGACGTAGCCAGAAAGTCTAGTGAAATCCTTTATTAAATTTGGTTGTGTTGATGTGTTTGAATGTGTTTTCAAATTGTTTGTGTGTTTATGTTATTCGCAATATTTTCGAACCGTTGCACTAAGTAACATAAGCGAATTCACACATAGTCTATAATACCTTTTCATTAATGGATCATTGGCATATTGAGGTTTTCACCTTGAGAGATTTGATCCCTCTCGATGCTTGGAATTTCCAGACTTAAGATGGATCTAAGCTAATAATAGGTTAATTAGTTAAATTTTTTATTTATTTAATAATATAATATGTTTATTCAAAATTTTAAATTTTACTTATATTTTACTATTACATCCATAGGCATGTCTATTTTGGAATAGGGCTTCTAGAATTTTTATTTAACTAGTGCAATCATATAAATTAAACGGTTATTAAAAGCTTATAGGCATCAATCCATGAAAACAAAAAAAACAAACAAACAAACAAAAACAAAAACTAACAAACAAACAAAAATTAAAACTAAAACTAAACAAAACAAAACAAAAACTTACTTCATGATAGATCTCATGTTGCTAAAATTATAAAAGGAAATAAATAAATAAAATCATAAAAATTAACTAACTTATAAATTTACTATTAATTATTAAAAAAAAATGTGGGGTAAATATTTTATTACCTTATAAATAAGAGTGCACATGGATATGCTAAACACTTTAGGTTACTCTTTCATTGGGAAGACCAGAGCATAGCCAAAAGTTCATTTTTCGTAGAGAGGCATAGGATAACATGGTGTTCAAAAAAACAAAATATTATACATATATTGAAAAGTAGGTCAGATTGGCCATCAGGATAGACTATGATGCATGTTGTCCCTTAAGAAACCAATTTCTTGGTTGTGTAGAAATTGTGCTTAAGACATTAATGTTTATTATTCATGTCACTTATTTGTATGGTGTATCCTCAAATGAAGGACCTGAAAGACCTGGTTTTTAACCCTTAATACTTAGCTGATATGAAAATCTCAGAATGCCATATGATGCTGGATATAAATGTTGAGTGAAGAATGCTTTGAAAGGTTAGAGACAATATGATGTTTTTCACAGAAACTATTATTTGTAACACTTTGAAAAGTTAGAGACAATATGTTGTTTTTCACAGAAACTATTATCTGTAACTTAGAAGAAATGTAGAAGTAGGGGTTTTAAGTATAGGAGCGCTCTTTTAAGGAATTTTAACTTCATTCACATAAGTAAACAAAGACTTGCAACTTCATTACTATACTTAAAGAAAAGAAGACATATGATGACACATAACAGAGAAGTTACAAAATCATACCCAACAATGAGTGGAAAACTTATAGTAGCCTAGTCTCCAGGTTCTTCACAATTCGAACCCTTTTTCTATAATTTTCCCTCTATTTATACATCATGGGACAGTTGGTAATCACCAAAATTGTCAAACTGCTTAACTATCTCCTAACTATCTAAGGTAAAAGTCGTTACATAATATTACATTGGAGGGTAAAAGACACCTCATTCTTCTCAAGAAAACAAAATAACAAGAAGTAACAGAAATTAGAAAGTGATGGTTGCTCGTTGTTTGAATCTGTGGCTTGACTGTTGATGAAGTTTCTCTATAGATGTTCTGATAATAGCTAGATTGTTTTAACGCAGCAAACTGCATCTTTACAAAACTCTATGTGTGGACTTGTGGTTATGGGCCCACATATCTATCGGAAGTGTTCTGATTGGAAAAAACACAAAGAAGCCTGACCAATCACCGTTACTTTGAAGTTTCGGTCATCCACCTCTAATTTTAGTTATTCTACTAAAACAGCGGAATTGGTTGATTTACGTCGAATATGGAAAACCTTCAACTACCACGGAACCAAAAGGAAACAAAACTCTAGTTCATAATCTTATCGCGTCTGCCTTTTCCACAAACCTTTTCCTTCCCCATGGACCCGATAGGAAACAAAACTGCAATTAAAAGACTTCTTGGGTCCAAAAATCATAATAAAACCCATGCACTTTTTAACGCGGTATCCGTTGGATCTCGTCCTTTCCTGATGAGTGGTTGTGATTGATCTAGACTTCAACAGATCAAATTGCATTCCATAAACCATTGCGTTCATTTTCCGAATTAAACCTCGTCCTTGTTAACCGCGTGATTGCTGTCGGATCTGCATCCTTCAAGCGGATGACCCTGATCAACTGAGGTTTTAACTCGATTTTATGACTTCTCGTGTACGATTTTGGAGTAAACTTCACCCTTTTTAACCGTGCGATTACCATTAGATGTGCTACCTATCGATCAGACGACTCAAATCTTCTCCCGGGTTTCTCACATTCGCAAGCCATCAATAACATAATATATATATATATATATATATATATATATATATATATATATATATATTTTTTTATTTTTTTTTTTTTTCTTTCAAATTTCTGCATTCTCCCCCTTATTTTTGTTATAACATAATTAATTTATTTTTTATTTATTTATTTATTTATTTTTATTTTTTTTTTGCGATAACACTGAAAATAAAATTAAAATGACAATGGATTCTACAACAATGCCAACAAAAAAAATAAGACTAAGTAGAGGTATCAGAGTCCATAGGGGTCCTCAGTGTTGTCAAGGGTGTTTCCTAATGGGGGAGGAATACCAAGGTGTTGTGTTGTGTCATCAAGACATTGGTGAAGGTCCCTCATGTAACGATGTAAATGCTCCAAAGAGTGTAGGATGTCTACTCGATGCTCGAACCAATCCATTAAGATTTCGTGGAGGAGAAATTTCAAATTCCAATATAAGTTGATGGTGTACATTTATTGGTTGAAACAACATTTGGCACCCAATCTACAAGTTCTATAAGAACCTCTATGTTTGAAATTTGATGCCAATGAGAGGCTCATTCCCGCACCATACAAGTGAGATCCTCCTAGATGGGGCCCGGGGTGAGATCCCAAAACCTAGTAGTTCTTTCCTCTAGGCGATGGTGGACACATGAGTGTCCCCAAGAGGCTTGTTGTTAGCAATAGGTCATTCCTCAATGAACATGTGCACGTTGATGGGGCATGGTGGGAGGCCCATCAATGATTTTAGAGCAAGTTGTCAGTGTGGGAAGGGTATAAGTGACAAACACAAAGAGAGGTGCCACATGTAGAAGGAAAAGAGATAGGTAATCAAACGATAGAGGAGGCCAAGATCTAGTAAGGGAGAAAAAAACCAACTGTCCATGTAAAATGTGAGCTAGCTCGGGAGGGAGTGCAAAGGAAGACACAATGCTTGCTTGAAAATCCAACAAAGGAGAGTGAATAATAGTAGGAGAAAAAATAGTGAGAGAGCAGAGAAACACAAAAACAAGCCAAGAAGTCCAAGAAGAGCGTTAGACAAGACTACTAGCAAGGAGACACCAGTAAAGAATTCAAATGTAGAAACAAAGACCAAGCAAGGGGAGATATTCAAAACAAAATATATTGAGAGTGCTCCCACTAAAAGTGTATAACACCCAATTAGACCTTCATCTAGCATGCATGAGGAGCCGAAATCGAAGGAAACACCATGAGCATCGAACCTACGAAGAGCAGGAAACAACCAGACCAGTCCTATACTCTAAAATAACAATTAGAAATGGCTATAGAAACTCTATTTTGGGAGGGGACTTGTTAATTTTAAGTAATACTTATATAACATGGATAGAAGAGCAAGGCTTGGCCAAGGCTCAAGGAGTGGGCTAGCCAATGACCCAAATTCAGATTAGCAAGAGTCAATACTTGAGTCACATATGGGGGCCTATGGTAACCAACAACACCAAGTGAAAATTAGACCATGAAGTAAAGTACCATAAGTTTCATTGGAGTGGGAGTGATTGTCACACAAGCAAAGGCCTGACAAGTAACCTAGCAGGACAACAGACATTCATTACAATGGTTATGATCATGCATGAGTTCAAGTGAATTACAATCGGCCCACATGAGGTGAGGCCTTGAGATTGATAGTGCCATAAAACTCTTTATGGGGGCATGTTGCCATATCCCCCAACCACTTGGCTAGGTGGGACAGTGGCAGCCCCCTCCCCTTTTGCACCAAAAACACCCCATCTGGGAATTAATATAAAAGTTAAACATATATACATTTAAAAAAAAGTAACAAGATTCTTAGCCATGGAGATTCACCCCCACTTTACCATATTTGTAAAGGCGTGGTCTAACTAATAGATGAAATGGCCTTCTTCACGACATTTTTTATGGTTAATTTTAATCAAAATTTGGCAGATATTTTTTAAAATTTGAGTTTAAGTCATTTAATATTTAAAATTCAAGTGCCCAGGGTGTTGAATCCATTTGTGCATTTAAAAAATCATAATCTTGCTTGAAATTGTATCATCAATTTATTATGAAAGAGGTTATTTCATCCATAAGTTCAATTGCGCCTATCAGTAAATAGGATTTGTTACAAGACCATGGACCAATACCATGACTTATCAATACCACATGCCCAAAAAAACCATAGTTCATTTCATATGACATTTTCTTTAATTAATAAATTTAATTAAAAGAGAAAAAATGGCATAATTCTTTTGGAGATAAATCTCAACCTTTGATTTGTGCATACTACTATGAATATTTTAGAATATTCTATATAGGTTAAATCTTTACCATCCATTTAACAATTCTTGATAATTGAATTAAAATTATGGAAGCCATACTCTAAGATAGACACCCCTATGAGCATAATTATCTATAATTACTAGTACAGCCATATAAACTAAATGGTTCGTAAATGTCCACAGACATCAAACCATAATAAGCATCAAAATACTTACTTCATGTTACATCTCACATTGCTAAAATTAAAAAAATTAGTAAAACTAACTAAAATTATAACTTTATTTTAAATAATAATAATAATAATATTAATTATAAAAAAGAGTTAATATATAATTTAAACATATATACATTTAAAAACATGGAACAAGACCCATAGGGCATAGAGCAAACGGTGACAGAGTGTTCTGTTAAGGCACTTCGTAGTGTAAAGGTCACATGTATGGAACTCTGCGGGCAAAAATCCATCCATGCTAAGGGTTGGTGTGGCCCAGGACATGTACGATGCTTGGGTGATTTTGATGGATTAGATGCCCCTGGGTCACAATTGCTCAAGCCACGGGTTAGGCATGCCAATGATCTCGGGACTCACATTACCTAGCAAACAAAAAAAAACATGGAACAAGTGTCTTAACCATGGAGTTTTATTTCCACTTTACCATGAAGATTCTTAATTTGTAAATAGACTTTGTTATAATATCGTGGCTTATTAATACCACACACCGAAAAAATCATAACTCACTTCATATGACAATTGTTCATATGACTTTGTTTTTAAATAATCAATTTAATTAAAAGGGAAAAAAGGGCATAATTACTTTGGAGATAAATCTCAACCTTTGATTTTTGTAACAACTAAGAATATTCTAAAATATTTTGTGGAGGTTAAATCTCTACCATCGACCTAATGATTATTGATAATTAAATTATAATTTTGGAATCCATATTCCAAAATAAACATGTCTATTTTTTAATTGTTTTGATGTTTATTATGGATTAATGTCTATCAACATTTACCAACCATTTAATTTATATGGTTGTGATAGTAAGTTAGTGTAAATATATAAATTAAATGGCTGATAAACGTCAATGGGTATTATTCCATAATAAACATCAAAACACTTACTTAATCATACATCATAAGTTGCTATAATTGAAAAAATCATATCAATTAACTAAATTATAACTTCAATTAAAATTATTATTATTAATGTTAAAAAGAATTAAGAAGAAGAAGAAGAAATCATTTTAACGTCCACGAGGCTAAAGATATCCTATGGGACAGATTGCTTCTTCATCTGCTTGATGTATTTGGCCCTTTTTCTATGAAGCTTCACAATAAATGCTCCCAGCTTCTCGACAAACCCCTCGCTAAATAGATTATCCCAAGAGCTAGCTCACAACATATCTACATAACTTTCCCTGTTGTCTTTTAAGGCCTCACATTCTAAAATGAAATGTTTTTCTGTTTCCACTTTTCCGGAAGAACAAAAAATGCATACTCTTTCCTCCCACGCTTCTTTTGGCCTTTTCTAGTGCCCTGTTTCACAACAAAGTTGATGAGAATTAGTCCTTAACTGAGCAATAAGAATTTTGGGTCTCCAAGAGATATTTGCCTCTATGTATGCTTTTGGTTGATGATTATGAGTGGGATTAAACACTTCAATATAGTACTTTTTCTTTCATCCTAGCTCCTTATCCCAAGTATGCTTGTGGAACTTTTCCATAACAAAAGCTTTTATCTCTTTGTTGTTTATGGGACACGCGTTCAAGCAAATACCCCATTTACTAAACCATTTGTTATTTTGCTACATCCAAGTTTTTTTTTTGCACAATCTGTCATTAAAGACAACCTTAGGCCATCTACCCTCTTTCATTTGCTCAATTTTTTTAATATACCTTATGACTCGCACCATAGCAATTACTTCAATAGGAGCAACCCCTGTTTCACTTAACAAGATAGCATCAGGAACTACACTTTTAATCTTGAATTTGTTTGTAATGAAACGTTACTGAATTTTCTCAATTTGTCTCCACTGCATGTCGAATGTATTGTTGGCCCATAGTTCACAATAATAGAGTATCATCGGAATCACTAGAATCCCAAAAAGAGTTTGAGTGCTTTTCTAGTCCCATAACTCTCCCTCTCTACACCCATTTTGAAAAGCATAAAATGCTTTCCAACCCCACAAAGTTCTTTTCTTTCTAAAACCATTGCAGCTTAAATTTTTGTTGAAGTCAATTCTGAGGTATTTGTAATCCACAACTTCTTCTAGAATGTTGCATTCAAAGTAGAACTTATGTTAGTTATGTTTTCTTTTCTTAGAGAAAACCACTACTTTCGTTTTACTGATATTGACTTGCATCCCCACACTTCTACAAAAATGCTCAAGGGATAGTAAGTGCTCTTGCAAACCAAGAGCCGATTTAGCAATCAGAATAAGGTCATTTGCATACAAAAGAAGCCTTATGATGGATTTATTGTCGAGATTCTTAATTTTAAATAACCTTTGTTACAATAACATGGACCAATACAATAGCTCATTAATACGACATGTCTAAAAAACCATAACTCATTTCATATGACATTTTTTAGTTAATCACTTTAAATAGTACAACCATATAAATTAAATGGTTGATAAACGTGGATAAGCATCAATCCATGATAAACATCAAAACACTTACTACATTATACATCTCACATTCCCAGATTAAAAAATTCATAAAAAATAAGTTAAATCATAACATTCTTTTAAATTATTATAATTAATCCCCGATGCGGGAGAATGAACAACAGGGTGTGGGTCTCAGGGAGAGGTGTCCACCACGCTATCAACCCCCTTGATTAATAAGGAGGGGTGGCGTGGCACTCCTCCGCCATGCATCCTCGTGTTTGAGTTATTTCAAATTCAATGTGCATGGGTGTTAAGTTAATTGACAAGACAATTATTGAGGTTCAGATAAAAGTGGTTCTAAATCCTACATGACGACAGATACATTGGCTTCACGATCCTAAAAATAGTATTGGCCTCACCAATGTGCGAGTCTGGATAGTCGCAATGGCATGGGAAGTGATGACAGGGTAAGGTGTTTGTTCTGACCGTTTGGGTCTTGTTACCCGGTGACCATACTCAGTGGCTTGGAGAGATCAAGGTGGTGGCGAGCCTTCTTAGGTGTAGCGAAGTTGGGACCCTGGTAAAAGCAACTCGCGATTTGAAAACAACATATGGTTGTTGGAATTACAATACTATTGGTGGTCTCCTACACACTAGAATGCCAACTGGGTTCGAATCTGGGTCGTCAATCCCAAAGTAAGGTATGGCATGGTGGTCTCCCATCTCGGTATCATCCTATCATTGATATTGATTCCAATCTTAGTTTTTGTATTTGGCATTCCTAGACTCTTTATGTAAATTATGGTAGTAATATTGTCTTGATTTAGGTTCTGGTAATTGAGGCTTCGCCGCTCTACTTGCAGCCTAAGGAGTTTGACTGGAGAGGGAGGCATCAACTTACTACCTCTCTAAGATAACAACTCTATTCTGGTTATGGTATGGAAGGATCTATGTAAATATTTGGGGGGATTGAGGGTAGCCCTAGCTCTGTTGTTTCGGCTCTATGTCTAGAAGAGCTCGATCCTCGTCATCTGAACTTTAAAGTTGGGTATTCTAGTGGACTATATGTATTTTCTTTAACTATGGGTTTACTTTTAGTTCTTGGAGCCTATCTACTCTGGTTGTGGTCATGGGTTTGCAGCTGGGTAGGTTACGACACGCAACTTTCTCGTTGGGTCACTCCTTGTAGTCTGGTTATTTGCTGGAGGGTTTTGTGTATTTCTAGTGGAGGTTTGTGAGCACCCAGTTTCTTAGCTCTCCAGAATTTTCCTTGTGTAAAGAGGGTACCTGTTTGAGTGGGAGATTATTTTGGGTTGACTTTGTGGGTGAGAAGTCTAGGCGAGTTTATAATATGTGGTTTGCTTGTGATCTACTTGCATCCATAATCCATTGGTGTGCAGTCCAGATTTCAGTGCCTCATAAATGAGGCATAAATAGGAGGGGGGATTAGCTAGAGGGGACAACATAGTAGACCTTGTTTGGAGGACCTAGGTTAAAGTGAGGTCATTGACACTAACCCATCTCATGCACGTAGCACTAAGGAGTTGGTCCCATCTCTAGACCACTTTGGTAGTCATTCCAAGCGTATCACTTTACTTTTGGAGTAGCTTAGTCAAGATTGACACGATGACAAGAACGTGATAATTGGCTTCATGAATTATCTCTAGAGAAATCAGTGGTATATGCAAGACCGTTTGGCCAACATGTAAAAGGATTAGTGGTGCATATAGGATAAATTGAACTGAATTGAGGGAATACTGGCCCATATGGAGAATCATGTAAATTGTGACTTCAAGCTTCTACCATCACGAGGCTATGGATGAGAGAATCTTGCTCATGTTAATTATTTTGACTCTTAATGGTTTCTAGTTGCATTCTAGCCTTGAAGGTCTTATGATGTTATGCAAATTTCTAGTTCTGGTTAGCTAAATTTTTCTAATTGTTTTTTATCTACTTTGGTAACTACCTACTCGCCAATAAAGTTGGTAACAGTGAAGCTGGTAGTATTTTGGAAAGTTAGACACACCGATGTAATATTTTTGCATAATGGAAACTTTTAGATTCACAAAAAAATACTATAAATAATAATTATAAAATATATTAACCTGAATGGGGGTGGTGGAACATGGGACAATGGGGCATGTGGCGAGGGCTCTCCACCCTACGCATTAACTCTGCCATAACGTGAGATCCCAGCTAGAAGGTGGTGAGCATGTAACTTCAATGAAGGTCGTAATACTTCATCAATAAGAATCAATTAATGGCTTTAACACTCATCGAATCATTATTGTACTAGACGCAGGGTTGGTGGCCAAAGGGGAAAAAGTTGAATACCCAAAAGCCTTTAGAGGGAGGAATTACGTATTGGTTTGGCTATGTATCACTTAGTGTGGAGGGTTCAATGAGTCAATGCCTATATCTCTACTCAGGGTCTATGAGGGGTTCATGGAAGGATGGTGGGCTTAAGACTTTGAGCACATAGGTGGCTCTACCTAGATTACGACTCAACAAAACATTGAATGACAAGTCAATCAGAACATAGTAAAGCTCCAGATTTGCAAGGTTCTCTCTCAAAGCACCTATGGGAAATTTACACCAAGATTAAACTTTATAGCTCTACCTTTGTTTGTGCATTTGCTATTTTCATCCTTGATAATACCTAGAATGTTGGGTGGGTCAAATTGGTGGTCTGGTGCGAAAATTACAATTTTATTTTTCCCTTTCTATTTTCTTTGTCAGGTGGAGGGGTCCAATAGTCCTCAGCTGGATGTTTAATTGGTCCGGTGGGTTGTTCTCTGTCAAATGTGGGAGAAATGTTGGCCATACTGAGGAGAGTTATCCTCATAGTGATTTTGGGTTTGTGATTTCCTTAAGTGGTTTCATTTCATTAATTGTAGAGCATCATGTTCTTGAATTTATCGATATGTTATCTTGGGTTAAGGGGCAGGCAGTTTTTCCCCTTCGGGGTTGAATTGGTTGTATTGGGTCTATTACATCCTTTAGTAGCTTTGTTTGGTTAACTTTCGGGCCCCTCGTTCGTGAACCTATTCCTTCCTTGTCCTATGTAAAGCGGCAGGTGGGTTTTCCTTCTTTTGGGGGTGTGTTGACATGTATTGAATGAGTTAGGATAGTTGGCTAGTCCAGCTCTATTGCGTGGTGTTCTAGGAAACTTGCAGTGGTCTCATCCACTTGCAGAGGGAAATGTTAGTTTTTGTAGAAGCGGACGTGTTATAGCCGTGAATTTTTTTGGAGAGGCTAGAATACATGATATCTTCCAAACCCAGAAATAGTTTCTGGAAATTCCACCTAGAAATGACTTAATTAGATTATTAGTCTTTTTTAAAACATTTCCCTAAGTCTAAAATTAGGAAATATGAATAATTAACCATAATTAATGAAGTTATGGCGTGAATCTTCTAGAAACTCACATTGATCGACTTCAAGTTAATCTTAGCAATAGATTAAGATCTAATCTTGGTCGTTGAAGTCTTGACAGAGGATTATAAGAAGAAGTCGATGGGCACTTGGAGAAGACACTTGAGCAGTTCGATTTCACGAGTAGGTCGATTTCCTGAGTAGCAGCATTCAGTTGCTGGAAAGATAGCTAGTGAGATCAAACTTGTGAGGGAGGGGTAAGGATAGTGTTTTTGGAGGAGGCAATCCAAATCCAGCAAACTAGTTGCAGAGAAAGGCAGAGATTTCTCCAGGGAGCAGCACAGAGGCAGCGCAGAAGATTCAGTGAGCAAGTTTGATTTTGTTGGGGTGAAGCTAGATTTCAGTTCCAAAGGCCGGAAAGTATTTCGAGATTGTCAGAGGAACAATTTCCCAGATAGTAGAAGGTTGGATGGCTTGATATTCAGTTGTTCCAAACAAGTGTGTAGCATACTATGTTGGTGTGATGCAGTAGCTGCGTGAAACTAGGAGGACGACTTGATTTTCAGAGAGATGTTTAGTGTTAGGATTGCTCAGAGTGAGGGTAATTTCCCTCAAAATATTTTTGCAAGTATTTTTCTCTACAGGATTGCTAGTATTCGACATCCAAATTATTGTACTCAGATTTCACTGTTTCTTAATAATAAAACCCTCAGATGTTGCACCGGTTTTCCAGAGTTGGGTTTTTTTCTGGGGACATTTATCCAAAAATAACTATGTCATTTTATGTGTGTGTGATAGTATTTCTTCCATTGTTTATTTATTCCGCAATTTATTTATGTAGGTTATAGTGTGATTGATTCAGTATTTGTTGTAGTTCACAGTAAATAATTTGTTAAATTTAATTAACAATTAGGAGAATTATTTCCAGTTACTACAATAAGATTCGGGTCTTTGAATTTTCACATCGTATCAGAGCACAGATGATCAGCTAGAGCTCAGTAGCAAAGGAAGAGGGAGTTTCGTTGTTCATTGAGGAGCAACATTTCGAAACCCTAGAGGCAATACAATCACCTTGGCCAATAGGTCGAATTCTTGAGAAGAAATCGATTTTTCTGAGAGAGGGACAAAAAATTCGATCTCTCTAGATTGAGAATTTGTAGAGGTAGAGGGAGCAACTAGTGTTTTTCACAGAGCATATCTCTAGCTGGACGCAGCAATTTGCTAGAGTAGAAATCGTGTCGGGAGGAAGAAGAGCACACATTGAGGGAAAATTTTCCTTGGGGAACTTCTAGTCTCAAGAAGTTCGAATTCCCTTGCAAATCAACAATCATAGTGCGCAGTTTTTCTCACTCTAAAAGGGAGTGCGAATAGCCTAGTTCAAGTAGCAGCAATGGTCGAGTAACAACAGCTGAGTGACGACTGAGTAGTAACAGTGTCTGAGTAACAACAATTGAGTGACAACGGAGTAGCAGTAGTGGCCGAGTAGCAGCAGTGGCCGAGTAACAGTAGTTGAGTGATGACCGAGTAGCAGCAGTAGCCGAGTAATAGCAGTTGAGCGATGGTTGAGTAGTAGCAGTGACCAAGTAACAGTAGTTGAGTGACGACCGAGTAGCAGCAACTGAGCAAAGTGAAAGAGGGATATTCGTGTTTATTTTCCAGTTTTTGAGTTTCGCAGATTTTGCAGCTTTGCAGAGATGACCATACGAAATTACCAGAGGAGGTCGTTCGAGTTAGCCAGAATGCAGATCTGGGAAGTAAATCGAATTCCAATTGTTAGAGATGGGTACCACAGGAAGTGTGAGTTGTCTAGTACGGGTTTCAAAGTGAAGAAAGTTCCCAGTAAGGGACAAGGCTCAAAATGAGATAATGGGACACTAGGTCCAGAAGGAGGTGGAGTATGACACTCCTATGTGACAAATGGGCAGGATTATTTAGGAGGTCCACCTCTTGAATCAATACCTTGCTACGAGAGCCCACAGCATTCAGTATCAGGATGGATCAGTGGCAATTGATGCAATCATATGCCAGAGTGACAGATGTAGAGTCTAGTTGCAGTTAGATACTAGACAACACAATGCAGAGTTGGAAACAGTGCAGAGTGGCACATTGTAGAGTCAAAAACAGCACAGATGCCTCACTAATAGCACATATACTAGCAGCAGTCAGAGACTTGGTTGACATATGCATTATATTGATCACAGTTGATTCAGTATTTAGGATGTTTTTCATTTGCAGATGTTGCAATTGCAGTAGCAACATATGGAGAGGGAGTTGCAGTGTAGATGCAGTGTTGGAAACAGATCAACAAAGTCGGCAGCAGCATAAATGCAACACATATCAGAGTTGCGTAGTGGTTGGTGAGCAGCAACAAGTAGACATCAACAGCGTGACAAGAGATGATGCAGAGACAATGTGTTGCTACAGGGGGCAACAGTATTATAACATATTCCTTGCTTAGAGGGAGTGTTAGTTTTTGTAGCATCAAATGTGTTCTAGCCACAAAATTTTGTGGAGAGGCTAGAATACATGAGATATCCAAAACCCGGAAATCATTTCTGGAAATTCCACCTAGAAATGACTTAATTAGATTATTAGTGATTTTTAGAATATTTCCTAATTCGAAACTTAGGGAATATGACCAATTAATCAAAATTAATTAAGTTATGGCATGAATCTTCTAGAAACCCACACAGATCGACTTCAAGTTAATCCTAGCCATAGATTAAGATCTAATCTTGGTCGTTGAAGTCTTGATAGAGGATTATAAGAAGAAGTCGATGGGCACTTGGAGAAGACACTTGAGCAGTTTGAGCAGACATTCAGTTGTCGGAAAGAGAGCTAGTTAGATTGAAGCAGTGAGAGAGGGGCAAAGACAGTGAGGCTGGAGAAGGCATTATAGATCCAGCAAGTGCAGTTCAGAGAAAGGCAGAGATTTCTCCAGGGAGAAGCATAGAGGCAATGTAGAAGCTTCAGTGAGCAAGTTCGATTTTGCTAGCCTGGTTAAGTTGGATTTCAGTTCCAGAGCCCAGAAAGTATTTCCAGATTGTCAGAGCACCAATTTCCCAGTCAACAGAAGGTTGGATGGCTTGATCTTCAGTTTTTCTGAGTAGAGTGTGAAGCATATTGCGCTAGTGTGACACAGTAGTTATGTAGAGCTAGGAGGACAACTTGATTTCAAAGATATGTTGAGTGTCAGGATTGCTCAGAGTGAGGGTAATTTCCCTCAGGATATTTTTGCCAGTATTTTTCTCTGCCCTATTGCCAGTATTCGGCATCCAAATTATTGTACTTAAATTTCACTGCTACTTAATAATAAAACCCTTAGTTGTTGTTGTTAGTGCCTAGATTTACCTCAGGCTGAAAAGGTAGGATCCAAGACCAACATCAAACCACACTCAGCCTCGTAGCTAGCCCTACGAGGACAGGAGAGGTCTCTCTCCGGGTCAATCTCAGCAAAAGATAATCTATGGGGCTTGAGATGACTGAAATAAAAACTAATTTTAGGCTAGGTATGAAGTGCAAGGATTTGATTTGAGTTTTTGAGGGGTTTTGTTGGAATCAAGGGAAAGGAAAATTTTGGGGTGTGGGGATTGAGGCTCAGTTCTGCAGAGATCTCGATGGGGCAAGGTAGGTAATCGTTTTGGCACTTAAATTTTAGTGAGATGGAAGGAAAAGACATGTGAGGGGTTGAAGAGGGCAAGGGAAATCATGGATCCTCTTCAAACAGCTGAAAACATCAAACAACTAAATCAAACTTCAAGTAGAGCATTGCACTTTCAATGAATTCTACTTACACTCTTGTTTGTTTAGTTCAGAAGAAATAAGATAGATGATGGCATACATAAACAAAATTCAAAATTACAAAGAGAAGCATTGTACCAATACAAATTTCCACATGAATCCCAAAGAGTGTTGCAAATCCTGGTCTCAATTCCTTAGCCAAAATACTGAAAATGAATGTACAATGAAACTCAAGGATTTCTCAAGAGTCCAACCATGCTAATGACTGAAAAACAACATAATATAGACAAACATAGCTCATCCTTACCTCTAGGGGTCGAGCTCACAAGTTTATGACCTGATCCAACTGATTCTAAATTGAGAACTAGAAACTAGGCAAGATAACAGCATGCCTCTAAAAACAAGGGAACTGATTCATTCAGTTTCAAACAACCTCTAAACTGATGAATCTACCTCTACAAGTGAAAATCCAACACAATTACATCATGATCCATAAATATACATCAAATTACATCATAAATTTTCCATTAGGAAAGTAAAAAATTCAAACTAGGCAAAGCTAGGCGAAAAACAGAGCAAAACTTGGTCAAACTGGCAATTTTTCCTCTATGCATTGCGCCAAATTCTCTATGCGTAGCGCCTGTTTGGACCCACTTTTGAAGGCCTTCTCGGTGTTCAAATTCACTCCAAGTGTGCTTTTTGGAAAGGTATGTCTGTCTACTTTTCAACCCAAGTGTAATTTTTCAATTTGGCCTCAATTTTCCCCTCCAAAAGTCCATTCTCCAAACACTGCTTCCTGTGTGTCAAAATAGGGGCAGTGAGGTCATTTTTTGAGTCTTTTTGACCTTTTTGAGGGCTCAAAACTTGCCCAAATTTCTTGGCCATAAGTAGGAAAGTGTAATTTTGCATGAGAAATCCAAAAATGTTGAGTTTTTGAGATTTGGAAGCCCCTAGCAAAAGCGAGCGCCACGTGGCGCGGCGCATAGGGCAGAAAACCCTGTGTTAAAAATTTCTGTGCGTAGCGCCTTTTTGCGGACCCGTTTTTAGGACCTTCCCGGTGTCCAAATTGGGTGCACAATAGCTCATTGGAAATATTATTGAGTCTAATTTCCAAAAAAACTTGAATTTTTCAATTTGGAGTTCATTTTCCCTGTCAAAAATCAAATCTCCCAAGACTGGTCAAAATGTGCAAAATGAGGCTGCCTAAAAGTAGAGTGTTGTTGCAGTCAACTTTTGAAGGTCTTCCTCAACCCCAAATTGAGCTCATGATAGCTCATTGGAAATATATTTGTGTCTATTTATCATTTGACTCATCAATCAAGTCATTTGGCCAACCAAGCTAGGAGAAAACTTGATTTTCCCAAGGTCACTTCAGAGGTGCATCAATTCTCCCGAGCAACTGTATTTTTGACATTTATCTAAAACCATGACACTTGTGTAAAAAGTGAAGGACGTTTTTCTTTCCTGGCATTTTTTGGACAAAAACCTCTCTCTGTTTTCCCAAATTCATCTTTTCTTGCTCAGAGACATCATTTTAGTAGAACCTACCCCAATGTGTGGAACAGGGGATTTGTCGAAATGAAGCGAAATGAAGGGGATAAGGGGATTCTAAATTCTTGGGAAAATTCTTGGAAGTAGGGAGGGATGTTAGGAAGTAGGGAAAAGTGGAATTGCAAAGATTGACTGAGGGGAAGGGGTTCAAAAGGGAAAAACACAGGCCTAACCCAGAAAATTGTCATGTTGTAGCAAGAAACTAGGGTTTGTGCGAAAATGAGGAATTTGAGGGATATAAGTGATGGGAAAAGTTTAATAAGGTACATTAAGGAAAGGGGAAGGTGTATGAACATCAAGATACAAGTTTTGCTGATGATTTGACCATCTAAGAGAAATTACCTTCAAAACCCTAGGAGAGGGAAATGAACCTTACCTAGGCGCAACTGAAGCATGAACAAGGTATAAAATGATCCAGTGGAACTTGACATGATGATTGAAACTCTTTGAATGATGGTACACTCAGCTGAATGGTGGTATGAAGCTCTTGGGACAACAATTAGGGTTTGGGGATTTGTAATTAGGATTTGGGAAAAATGGGAATTGGGGATAGGGATGACTGAATATGGAAGTTGGGGAATGGGTGGATAAGGTGAGAAAATAAATGGAGAAGTGAAAAGTGAGGGAGTGGTAGAATGAACTTGGCAGCCAAAATAACCAATGCAAACCCTAGGTAGCAATTTCTTGAGAAATGGCAAGGAAGTAGGGTTTGATTTTTCTTTTACATAACCACCATAAATTGTATGAAAAACTCCTTCACTAGCAAGGAAGAGGGCTTAACTTACTTGCAAACTAGAAGACTTGAGTGATTTTGGCAATTTGAGGGAATTTTTAAGCAAATCAGGCTTGGAAGCTCTATGCACCGCGCCTCAAACCCAACGCGTTGTGCCTCCTGTGTGCATCGCGCCAGTGCAAATTTACACTGAGGAGAGTGGCCCTATGCGCCGCGCCTCTTGTATGCGCCGCGCCTCCTGCCCAATGCGCCGCGCCTTTGGATTTGCACAGTTTTGCTTCAAACTTGCTTCCTTTCTCCAACACGACCTTCTCTTACTTAATATGTCTTCTTTGAATGCAAATGAGCTCTTTGAACATGACCAATGAGTTATATACAGGAGATTTTAAGTTTTCACTTATCAACAACCCACTTTGTAATGTTTGCATTTGACTTGCTTTTCAAACTCTGTTTTTGGGCAGTTTGCTTTATTTTTGCCTGTGATCAACTGAATGCTTTGATTTTTTGTTTGCCTTGCAGGTGATGGAGCAGCTGAAGCTTGGCAAGGTGACCAGGGTTGCCACTGAAGTGATTTACATACAAGAGAACTGAAATTACATGAATTTATACAACAAAAACCTAGAACACTCTGTTTTTCCTCAAAACAGAGTTTTGAGGAAAAATACATTGCTGAGCAATTTATTATGAACTTTATTGGTACTGGAACCTCCTCATGTGCCTGCTGACTGTTATTGGACATTTTGGAGACCTTTTTGATGAAACCCTAGACCTAATGCAACTGAAACCCTAAAAAAGGACTTTTGCAAATTCGAAGACAAAAAGTGACTGCATATGATTTTGATGAATGAAAATGGGCCAGCAGGTAAAAGACATGAGGGAAAATGTACAACAAGCCACTACCGTCAGATGATCCATGCTCCTAATGGAATGCAGCTAACTGAGCGAGACACCTAATATGCAATGCAACAAGAGGATTTGATCTCTGATGGAGGGATGAAGATACCGACACTAACAGTTGCATCGGTTTTCCCGAGTTGGGTTTTCCGGAAACATTTGTGAAAAAATAATTGTGTCATTTTATGTGTGTGTGTTAGTATTTCTTCTAGTGTTTATTTATTCTGCAGTTTATTTGTGTAGGTTGCGGTGTGATTCATTCAGTATTTGTTGTAGTTCATAGTAAATTAATTGTTAAATTTAATTAACAATTAGGAGAATTATTTCCAATTGTTGCAATAGGATTCGAGTCTTCAAATTTTCACAAGAAATAGGGGTGGCAATGGGTGGGATAATAAAATTTTATTTATAGCTCATCAAGCCCAAAGGGTGTATTTAAATCAAGTGTGTGAAAGTAGTGACCACATAGGTGAAGGAGAACATGGATGCACACAAGGGCGGGGCACGCAATATGGATGCTCACCATGGCAAGTCACGTTGAGGGTTGGAGATGTGTAGAGTTCAACGATGCTCCCAACAATAACAAGACTAGGGGTGGGGACAAGGAGAAACAGAGGATCCTTTGTCCCCTCAATCCCTCCCTGCAGTGTAATATTCCACCTCTGTGGTAGGTATTATTAACACTCTTCAACAAATGTAGAGATTACTTGACCAACTAAACTAGGCTTGTCAAGATGATCATAATCGTATAATGGACTTCATGAACCGCCTCTAACACACTTTGTGGCAGAAACATAATTGACTAGTTAACCTATAGCGTGTACAACAACAAATCCAAGAGAAAATGGACAGGATGGAATCTCGGTTGGCACACATGGAGGGTCACGTACATTGTGAATTTAAACCCCATCCATCCCATGGCTCATCTCAAAAGAATCTGATAAACTCTAATGACACTTGATGAATGTTGGTTGTTTTTTTGTCTTGTTAGTATTTTGGCAGTGTTGCCAATTAAATGTATGTCTATCATAGTTGCTTTGGCAAGTAATTATGTATTTTGCAATGCACGTGTTGGCCAAAAAATCTAGAGGCACTCTCCAGCCCAATATGGAAGAGACATTGTAATGTCCTATTATGCAAACATTTTGACTCGGTCAAATAAGAATATATATAAATAAATAAATAATTCAAATTATTTAAAATTAAATAAAATTAAAAAATTATAACAAACTAATGTTTATAGTTTAGGTAAATTTGAGGTCATAAAGTCAATTTACTATTGGTGGTTTTTGGGCTCTAGGTTTTGACAACCCATGGTTTTTCTAATGATATTATTGGTTATATATATATATATATATATATATATATATATATATATATATATATATATATATATATATATATATATATATATATATACATATATAACCAATCTAGATCCATCTTAACTCTTGATCTAACGAGCTTCGAGAGGGATCAAGTCTCTCGATGTGCTAACCTTTCCTTAAGTTTTGCACTCAAAAAAGAGTTTTGCACCTTGAGAGATTTGATCCCTCTCAACGCTTGACAGATCTAGAGTTAAAATGGATATAGGTTGGTTAAATCAAAATTGTGGAATACATATATTGAAAAAGACACACACACAGACATATATATTAACTGGTAATTTTTTAACGCTTTTAACTGGTAATTTGTTAAGATGGAGCAATATGTTAACTGGTAATTTTTTTCACGCTTTTCGATCATATTTCCAAGTCTAATATGTAATTGTTTTCACCTTTTTTTGGCTCCTTTTTATTAGATTTGAGAAAATTTATCAAATTTTTCATAAAGTTTGAATCCATTTTGAGTTAAAAATATAACTTAAATAAAAAATATATCAAAATTTCATCAATAATAATTATATCCAACTTCTTTTATGACGATCAAATCCCTTTTTAATTGAAAATATAATTTAAAAAATGAAATTTTGAAATTTTATTATAATTATTTTATCAAATTTCCATGAAAAGGGGTAACGTCAGCTTTGTGGGTAGTATATGTCCAACGTAAAGATGTAGTATGTTAATTGGTAATTTTTTCATACTTTTTTATCATTTTCCCAAGTGTAATAGATAATTTTTTTGAATTCTTTTTATGAGATTCGAGAAAATTATAACTTTTTGTTATCAAATTTTGCATAAAGGTTGAATCCATTTTTAATTAAAAATTTAATTTAAATAGGTGTTGCAGGAGGGGGAGGGGTTATTCATAACCTTGATGGAAATTTAGTCATTAGCTATTCCTAGGTCTTGGGACACATAACCAATAATCAAGTTGAGATGTATAGTCTCTTCTTTGGTCTAATCTTGGCTAAATATTTGAATATTCAAAATTTGGTAATTTGTGGGAACTCTCTCCTAACTATTCAACACCTCTACAAATGTACTTGACCCAAAGATAACCATTTCAAACTCTTACGACAAAGAATCTCTAAAGCCCTTGAAATCTTCCCTTTGAAATCCTTCTTTCACCTCCTCTGGTCCCAAAATACGAAAACCGACAAATAAGCCAACCTAGCTTGTCCTCTCCAAGATGGTTAAACTAAAGTAAATGGATTCCATGGTTGGAAATGTATCCCATGATTGTAGGTTTTAACCCTGTACAAAAATTACCTGCAAATGAATTCTTAAAACAAAAAAATATACAATGACAAGAACATAAAACAAATATACATAGAGATTTTCCCTTGGATACAAAAACCTAGAATACCAGTTTTATTTTTCATTATATTCCTTTATATGTTACAATACATATATATACATGTCGAAGCATTCATAAACCTCAATCCACTAATATTGGATTAGAACATAACCATAGTTCCCTTGACCAGATCTACAAATACCATGAGCAAAAACCACTATGCCCAAAAACCATACAAAAACCATGGGTAGGTTCGCCCACCATCTTTGGGTCTGACCCCATCCTTGGGGCTGGCCAACTATTACTGGGTCTGTACCTCAGACCCCATGACGCATGGAAACAATATAACACACACCCAACAATTATCCATCTCCCAACTATATGTCAATGTCCATATTTATAAAGTTTATCCTATACACCCTCCCTCTGATTCTAAACATTAAGAAAATGGATAAAAAATTGGGGACTATGCAACAGGTTATCATATCCCCCTATGACATGACATCCCATACAACACATTTACTCCCTAGAGAAATTAGACATTCCTTCTACCATACCATTACCATGCGTTATTCAAATACCCTTCTCTTCAATGTGTCTCAGTCTTTGATGCCATAACATAATTGTTTCTCTAGAGACCACTAGATTTTCTGCTCCACCTTTAGGAACCACAAAACTATTACACCCATCAATAACAGTTCTACCCAGAAGCTTGTACATAGTTCCAATCTAAACTCCCTTAATCAATACTAGTGCTCCTTGAACCATCTTGTAGGTGTCTTTCTCAAGCATTGTTTTTACACCTACATCATCCATCTTGCTTACAGAAATAATATTTCTAGCCAATACAGGAATATGCAGAACACCGAGAAGTTTTTTGATCCTTCCACCTTGCAACTTCAACTTGACTTTTCCATGTCTTATGATTATAGCCTTCATATCATCCCCTAGGAAGACTTCATCACCATCATATTTCTCGTACTCACAGAACCACTCCCTATGGGCAGTGAAGTGAAAGGATTCCCTTGAGTCAATCAACCATGCCTCATAATCTACGTGTGTACTTGAAGAAGAATATAAGTACACATCCCTGTTGTACCTCTGAGATAGTAGTAGGTCAGCTACCAATGCCAAAGCATCTAAAATAATTGTTTTTGGGTTTTTGGTTTTAGTTTTGGAAGAAAAATGAATGAAGACAGATGTAGAATTAAAATACTTAATCCTTTGGGTTATATTAATATCTCATCAAAGGGCTGCTATAAAGCTTTACACGGTGATATAGATCAAAATAGTGGTGAGAAGAAGACAGAAAATAATATGATTATCATAGTTTCCAGACTGTAAAACAGAACAATCATAAGTGTGAAAACCTTCTAAACTATGTTCTAGAGGTTCAAGACAGTATACTTAAGCTCACACAAGATGTTGAAGATTTATTGATTAGAGGGGATTAGCTAAACAGATAGTTAATTAATCCATTCTCTTAATAGATGATCACTTCAGGAGCTTATAGGAATAAATTGAGACACAATTCTTCCTACCTAGATATCTCTATAAGTCATAAGCACATGAAGAAAAACATAATGATTGATAACTGGAAAAACTTACAGGATAACACAAACTGTGTAAAACCAAATTCAGAATCTCTGCTTTGTATTAAGCTTCCAGAAAGACTAAGTACATCAAATGTGTAGAAAAGCTTCCTTCAAAGGTGGCTTCCAGGTTCAAAGTAGAATGAACAGTCGCAACTTAACAAGCAATGAACCATGAATCCTGAACTTCAAACTCATAACAACTCGAGAAGAGAGTTATTTATACAATTATGAAATTAAAAAATAGCCTAAAACTGATTGAGATTTATTCTAGGAAAGGAAAGATCTTCATGCAAGAAGATAGGGGCAGCTATTGAACTGCTTCTTGTTGTCCCTTTTCTTCATGTTGTGTTGGCTTTGTTGTTTGATATTTCGCCCTTTATGCTGCTTATTTGCTTGTAGCCTTTACGCTAGTGAATTTCTTCATTTGATCTTTCATCTGATACTCTTTTAACTTTGTAAATATCCTTTGACCCTGTTTAGTAACCTTTACTGTGCATTTCAGGTTTTTACTGTGTTTTTCAATAGTAAAACCCTTTATATTTATCTTCAAAACTATATGCAGGCTTTTTCTTTGTAAGTTTGGAACAGGGGTTTTTACCTACAAAACACAGAAATTGTTAAGAAAAACAGAGGTGAAAAAGGAGGACATCAATGGCTTTATTGAGCTTGAGAGGATATTGGAAGGAGTCCAGAGCGTATCAGAAGGTAAAACAATGGCTTTTTGGTCGTAGAGGCTTATGGGGGGTTTACTATGAAAACAGGCGAAATAAAAGAAAAATGGTGATTTTGCGTTTAAACGGAAAAACAGTTTCCTTTTTAAAATATGGCGCAAAGTGAACAGTGTTCATTTTCTCGTTATGCGGGAGGTGGTTTTGGTTTTCATCGCACCCCTTATGAGGCGCAGGCAGCTTTGGGAGGGGTCACCCAAAATAACCTGAGCATGACACATAGCAAAGGGAGGTCAGTTGAATACTGCTTTTCGGGCGGGTAATGCTTGTACAAAGAGCCGACTCGAAGACGCTTAGGGTTGATAGATTTGAATGGATTTGATCGAACGGTGGTGGAGTGAAGGAGCAACGTGGAGGGTCCTAGCAGTTAATTATGGCAACAATGGGCTTTATTATGGGTTAAAACTGAGATTAGCGGTTAAATGGAGGTTTAGCTTATTTCTTTGTTAAAATTGTAAAACCTTTTAACAAAGAAATTCTTCTCAAAACACGATATGGCAGACTTGAAAAACTATGAATGCGGGCAGATAAATGATATCAGTTTCGGGTTCATTGCATATCGCAATCGGGGTTAGTGGAGGAAGGCCCACCGCAAAGGGATGCGATAAGGGTTGGACATGATATGGAAATAAAACATGAAATATATTTGCGTCGGGTTCGGGTTCCCATCTCAATCGGAGATCGCAATGGCAAAGGGTTATGCTTTAGTCGGGACTTGCGATGGAGGCGGATGCGATATGGCAATGAACTATAATAAATATTCCGTCAGGTCGGGGTCCATTGTGCATCGCATATCGCAATCGGAGGGGAGTGGATGCACATTGAAAGGTTACGATCCGCTAATATGCGATATGTTATGAAAATATATAGTTTTTATAATAAAACTAAGGATTTCAGGGTATTTCATTAAAGGGAATAAATAATATACGGGAAAAGGGACTTTTAGGGGTTTAATACTATAAGTTAGTGTTAACATGAAAAATGAGCGGAAAAGGAGAAATTATATGAAATATGAGCGGAAAAGGGAAAATATATGAAAACTGGAAATATAGGCAGAAAAAGGGAAATACACTAAGTATAATGGTTTATCATGAGATTATTTGCTTTTTGCATATGCATCAATACTTAGGCTAAACATTATTTTGTGGGTTTTTTGTGTAAAAGGGGATTTTACATGGGTTTTTTACTTTTCCTAGGCAAAAAGGATTTTGACCTTAGGAAAAGGGGTTTTAATGGAAAATGAATGAATATGAATGTATGAAGGTAGGAAAGGGAAATTAGTAAATATAAGGGTGAATGGGGATGAATGGGAAGTTAATTAATTTATCTTGTAGACCTTCATTTTCTTTGTGTAATTGCCTCATGGACGTAGAAACATATGGTAAAACATGATAAATGTACATTTTGTCCAATCAACCATTAAACTTCTGCGACCTTTCTTCTACTTACCCTTTGCTTATCCTATCATTTTTTCTTCACTTAATGGGTGCATTTAAGCTAGGAAACCCTTTTCCTTTCTTTTTATTTTACAAAAGCAAACTATCTAATTCTAACCTTATAACCTCCAAGGGCTCAGATTAAACTAATGAGCACCTTATGATTCTCTACCTAACTACTAATCTGTCAAGATTAAACAGTTTGGCCAGATCTTTATTCTCTAACTATAACATCAAATTTAAAGCATGAAGCAGACAAGATTAAACTATTTGACTGTCATGGGTTGTGGCATTTAAGACAAGCTGCACACAACCATTATTTTGCAGAAAAATAGTAGTGGCATTTAGACTTGCTCACTTTCAGAGTTTTTTTTTTTTCTTTTCTTTCTAACCTAACATTTTTTTTTTGTCTTGATTTTTTAGGACATCTAACCTAACATTTTATTTTATATGGACATCATCATCAAGATATTCTATTTAAAAACATTTTATTCACTATTGTTATGTCCATATCCTAACTTAACTTTTTTTCAAATATTCTATCTCATCAAAACCGAAAAATGCTACAACATTGGCTCTAACTAGGGACTGCTTTCTCCTGTAGAATGCTGAGAACCTGCAGATCCATGTGCCTTCTCCTCGGGCTATGGAGTCCTTGTTGTAAGAAAATCACACTGTCATCTTGAAAAGTAAAGGAAAACTGGAGTATTTACAATGAAAGCTATTTCAACTTCTTAGTATTGAATGTAATGTTTGAGAAACCTTCCATTTACAGGATAAGTGGAATATAGCCCCTCAAGGTTCTGCAACACAAAAGTGTTGTTACCCTTCACTTCAGCAATTGCTAAAGGTCCAAACCATAGGTTGTCAAATTTGTCATGCTTTCCTTTCTCTTCTCTCCTGGCATACCATCTTAGAACTAGATCACCTTCCTTAAAGTCCCTTTCCTTGGCTCTTCTGTCAAACAGGGTCTTCATCTTATTCTGATATTTCATCAATTTGTATTGAACTTCATCTCTATTTTCATTAAGTTCAATAATCTGATTTATTCTCTTTAAAAAATCATCAAGTTCATTTGTTGAATCCTGCAGGAATTTTAAAACAGGGAGATTTGCCAGTTGATCTCTTTGGAGTAATTCTATTTGCCCATACTACATAAATCAAATGTGAATCCTAGCTCTTCTTATGATCAGCTAGAGTCTTTTTTATTACCTTTACCAGGCTTTTGTTGGATGACTCTGCAAGGCCATACCTTTAGGGTATTACGGAGTTGAATGATGTAACATAATCTGATATTTCCGGCAAAAGTTAATCATTTTAACACTAGAAAAAGTTGTTGCATTATCAGTGACAATTTGAGTTGGGCAACCAAATCTAGATAAGATATTCTCCTCAATAAACTTAATTACTACTGAATCAGTAACATTTCTGACTGGAATTGCTTCCACCCATTTAGTGAAGTAGTCTATTGTAGTGAGGATCCATCTATTCTGATTACTTGAAGTGGGGTGAATCTCTCCAACAAATTATAATCCCCATTGAGAAAAAGGTGTTGAAACTATTGACGGAACGAGTGGAAGAGCTACTAATTTTTGTTTACTAGCAAACATTTGACAAGGAACACAACCTCTTACCTTTGCCCCTACTTGTAAGAACAATGTGGGCCAATAAAATGCTCCCCTCATAATCTTGTATGACGTTGCTCTCCAAGAATAATGTCCCCCACAAAATCCTGTATGAAACTGATTAATGATTCCTTTAGTTTCTGATTCTGTTAAACATAATAACAAAATATTCAGTGGATCTTTCTAGTATAAATTTGCATTTATAATGCAGTACTTGACTGATTTTAACTTAAGGGTTTTACACTGGCTTTTGGAGAATGATGTTGGATACTCAAAATGGATCAAGAAATTTACAATATCTTGATACCAGTTTGACAACAAGAATTTTTCATCAATGTGTATAAGACTAATCTGCTCTGAAGGTAGAGGTTCTTATGGATTGTCCCCTTTAGGATGAAGGGAAGGTTCTTGTGGATTCTCCCCTTGTATTTCCAAAACAGAATTGATTCCAAGAACTTCACAGTTGGATTCAGCTAGAAGCTTGGCTAATCCTTGACCTTTTACTAGCTTGGTAGTCTTGATAGTTATATCAAACTCCAGAATTTGAGTGATACATCTAACTCTTTTCCCATCAGTTTTTGATTGGGTTAGGACAATTTTCACAACACTATTAGGGACATAAGCAGTAATATGTGAATGTAAGACATACATTCTTAATGATTTCAGGGCTTGAATAAGGGCATAGGCTTGCTTATCAATAATGTCATACTTAAGCTTAGCATCTCTCATAACCTTGCTGAAAAAGGCTATGGGTTGGTCATGGGAATCTTCATTTTTCTATAATAGAACTGCAACAAGGGTTGTTTCAGAGGCAAAAGAGAAAATACTAAATTTCTTAGTATAATCAAGGCTGGCTAAGGTGGGAGCTTCAGAGATAGGCCTTTTTATTTGTTCAAATGCATGCCTAGAAGAGGGAGTCCAATTGATTTCATGGTCCTTTCGGAGCATGTCAGTTATATCTTTTACAATCTCTGTATAATTTAGAATAAACCTCCTTAGAAAATTAATCTTTGTTGGCCAGATAAATCGATCTTGCGGACAAGGCCGATCTCCTTAGTATCAAAAGATATCTAGCAACAAGCAAGACAAGCAAATATATCTTTCTCTAAACATATTCGATTCATAAACAAGAACTATAGAGGTGTTTAGACCCTACCTTAATTCCAACGGTAGTTTGTAGCAGCCATCCTTCAACCATCCAAAAGAGTTTCCTTTTGAGAACCTGCAAACTCAAACAAGCAAACATCAAATAACACCTACATAGCTAATATCATAAATCATGTTCATTATGGTGATCAAGGAATCCATAAAATAAACCATAAAACACAGCTTATTGAGAAAAATAAACTTATTTGTATTAACTTTGAAGTAGAAGAACCTTACAACCTTTGGTGCCTTGATGTTGAACAAGCTCTTCCCAGGGTCCGAAATAGGAATCTCCTTTACTTTTACAAGCCTCACACTCTTCCAAATGAGATCAAAGAGGTATGTAATCTCTCCTCATAAAAGCTCAATTAGGAAGACTAAGTTCCAGCAGCATTTCACCTCAAAAATATCTAGCTTTCAACCTCCCAAGTAACCAGCCCAATGCTTCATTTTATAGTGCAAAGGAAGGAGGTTACAGGTCCACCTATGAAGGGATAGAGTCCTCCTTCAAAGGGATAAGCTCCTCACATCAAGGCGTTAGCTCCTTAAGGTATGGGATGCATGAACCTTAAGGGAGTGAACTTGCCACATCAATATTTCTTCCAGAAGCTTCTAGAAATGACTCAAAGTGAGTTTTTAAGAATATACTTGCGCCTTTTTGACTTTTACAGGGGTCCGCACCCATAACACAGAGACAAAGTGGTCAGGTGCGCAGGGGAAATGAGCTTTAGGTGTGGGACCGCAGGTAATGCTAAGAGAAAGTGCGGAACTAGAGTTTTAGATACTTTTTAAGACTTTCTCTTATTTTGAAGGCTTGATATGAAGAACTGAGGCTTAAGACTTGCAAAGGAGGAAAGTATGAGTGGTAATGGACTCACACAGATTGCAGAATGTCAAGGTGACAATTTTTAGTGCAACAGATTGCCCCCTAAAGTGCAAAGTCTATAATCGACGAAGATGAAGTCTTTCATGTATGAAGACTGAAGTAATTTATCATTTCAAGGATCATCCTGTGGACACCCCAGTAGAAACCTGTAAAAACATTCAATGCAAAATATATATATGTGAACATATCATTGCTAAGGTAGGCATTCCCATACTCAAATTAAAACTAACTAAAAAACTGACTAAATTGTTCTGATACAGGAATGATTTTGTAATACATCACGAGTATAGACATATGTAGACACAGTATGGGTGCAGCCATCTATTTATGAATAGTCCATTGTATAATGAATAAAAAAATTCCTCGCAGCCTGGATGGTAGAAACTAGATCCAGGGTCTTGATTTATGCTTCCTGAACTAGTACGATTCTATCCATGTGAATGAATGTGTCGAAGTCGAACATGGTAGAAACCACTTGATTACCAGTCAATGATGTGAACTGCTAACAAGTTTGAGAGAAACCACCAATAATGTCAATGGATCTCAAAGTACTCAGTACAATCCATGAAATGTGAATAAATGAGTTGATGTCGAACATGTCATAGAGTCCTTTGATTGAAGGTCAATGATGCAACCTATCATCGAAGGCGAGAAACTTGCCATTAGGGCATGCAGATTCCAAGGTACTGATGATTTCTAGATCATCTTTCTAGATAATGATCTGAAGTTGATAGAAAGCGATCTGTCGTAGGCAAGCCCACAACACGAAATCATAGATCAAGTTTTGAAGAAATATGTTTGGCAAGGACTAACGCAGGGATGGTCAAAATGGATGATAGATATTTTGCAGATGAATGGTTTATTTGAACAGACCTCTTGAACATATAACGACATTGCAAATGGTTTGGTGACAATTGACCCAAAGCTAATACCCAGAAACCGGCTGAAGACTTTCAATATGGTTTGATTAACTATTAGGCAAAGGATTTCCCAACCCAGGTGAACAAAAATTGTCGTGTTCAAGAGTGGTTAACTGCTTTTCTAAAACAGAAAGTGTAACAAACAAGTTCATTTTTCTCTCTTTCCCCCACCATTTCTGGCAAGTACCTCTTTATTTTTGTCAAGCTTGAGGAGGATAACATTTCCTTGTTTATAAGCTCGTCCTTCAGATGAGTCCAACTTAGTTTAAAATCCGAACCCTAAGGAGTGGTTCGTTCTTGTTTAAAATTGAACAGGTCCTTTACTGTTGAATTTTAACGAGTCCAGTATAGGAGAAACTCCGTGTTTTTCAATTTTAGGGAGTCTGAAGAAAAACTTAAGAAAACTCAATGGGTGTCCTTTTTTGTAAATTTGTGTCCCTCAAGCCTGAAAAAGTATAAAATAATACTTGAGAGAACCGCTTGACCATTACGATCAAGGAGTACTTTTCATAATTAGTGGCTCTGATCCAAAAAAGTAAAAAAGTGATCGAAGACATGTCGTTTTAGAACCAATATCGAACTTGAAAAGACAAAAGTCTGGCGATCTTTTCATGTTCATATGGTCAGAAAAGAGTTATAAGTGGACCGCCTTTTTAATTCTATTTAACGATCTTAAAAAGGAAAAAAACTCGGCAATCTTTTCATATTTTACGAGTCAGAAAAGTGCTTAAAGAGGACTCCAATGTTCACGCTTTTTTGTAAATTTTTTGAAAGAGACTGAAAAAGTGATAAAAGTACTCTTTGTTAAAAATGATCAATTTTCCCCGAAAAATCCAATATTCTGCACAAAACATTACTCATACCTGTTTTAAGATAAATAAAAATGTATCAAAAAGTTACATCTTTAAAGTGAAAAATAATTAAATTAAAAATTCATTTATTCAAAAAAGCTTATAAAAAGGGATTTTGTAAATTCATTTTTACCATTTGATTTCAGAGTGAGAAGTGAGAGCTTTTGGGTAAGAAACTTCCTGTGAAGATTGCGGAAAATCTGTCTGTTGGAATCGAAAACCGTCAACTCCAGGTAATCCACATCATCCCTATCTTGTATTTCAACCGTTTACATTTCGTTTTTAGGCTTTAAAATTGATTTTTTAAGGATAATTTGATTTAGAAAAATGCTCGCGGGGGTCTGCAGGTGCAACATGCGGCCCCTGCAGACCCCGACTTTTTTCTACAAAGAAAAAAGTCGTGGGTCCGTGTTGAGTCCCAAACCTGCACTTCCCTATATACCATTTCAGCCTTCTTTTTCCATTTACTTCATCCACCAAGCTGTCAAATCGTTGCATAATAGTCTAAAAAGAGCTTATGGAATGGTTTCCTAACTATGTTTATGACTGTTGTTTGATTTAGATTTTTGTTCAAGCAGCTGAGGAAACTTGTCACTTTCCGCAGCCAAACCAAGTTTCCGCAGCCATTTTGTTAAAGGCTATGCTACAGGTGTCCAATGTAGAAACCAGCCACATGGGTAAGCTACATGTGACGTGTACATGGGGTGTGTCCCCTCATATTAGCCAAATCACTCATAAACAGTTGCGGTCAACGATGGTCAAAGGAAGGGCCAAATGAGGAATTTTGCGGTGGCACGGCTCTGTTTTGCCCACGTGAAGGTTTCCGTGGCACGATCCTTAGTTTTCAGAGGTACTGGCACACCTGGAGAGCAGCCCGTGAACTAAACCACGCAGCCACCACTCCATGAATTCATGACCATCACGCTAGATCTCGGCTCAAGGAGATTTACGTGTCTCTTGGCAGCATAAATCTAGGAATTAGTTGCAGCATCTTTTTCTTATAAATAACGCGTTGATATACGCTGAATAGATTAGCTTTTGTATTGTAATTTTGATTGTTGTCACCCACTGTACTGCATTTCACTTTGCTTTAAATACATGAGAAGACAGTTTTTCTGAATCTGATTTGTGACTAAGTGATTGACTGGCCGAGGTTGCAGAGGGCCCCTGTACACCAGAGCTTTGTATATTTTCTTACTTACTTTCATTTACTGCTTTTTTAATCATTGCTTGTATATATAGTGTGTTGTTTTGATGTTCATTTGTTGTCTATATTTCCTTTATGTTTCTTTTCTAACTGTTAGCTGATCAGTGCTTCTTTTACAAGTTTTGTTGTAGGTAGCCCGGGCAGATTTACATATTTTTTTGATAACTACTGACATGAGATCATCTTGTCCTTCCTGCTGATTTTCATTTCCTGAAGTTTAATTCCAACACTGTCATTTTTCAAATTGTGTTTTGCTTATTTATTTTTCTGCTACTTAGACATCATATTACTCATTTGTTTATGATTTCCTTTCTATAGTCAAGTGACTCTATTAGTAAGGAATCAGAATATTACTTATTGTAGTATGATTTAGTTTGCTTTCTTGCAATTTAAATATCATATTGCTCAGCTTGTTCATGATTACTTCCTATAGGCAGATTGAGTTGAAGGGTAAAGGATCAGAACAGGGGTTGAAGTAGTGTGATTAGTTTCCTTTTATGCAATTTAATTTCCTGCAATTTAGATATCATGTTACTCAGCTTGTTTATGATTACTTCCCATAAGGTAGATTGAGTTGAAGGGTAAAGGATCAGAACAGGGGTTGAAGTAGTGTGATTTAGTTGCTTTGCTTTCAGTCTTTGAGTTGCTTTAAGTTCAGTTTTTACTTTCTTTTTCATACAGCAGTAAGGATACTGGGCCATTGTCATTAGTTCACTGTTTGATACATTTACTTCCTCTTGAGAATTGATTTCATTACAGTTAGTTTAGAGCTTTCTTTTTGAACACTTTTAAGTTTGGAAAATCACTGTAGAAATCACCATTACCATCCATACTTAACTTTCAATTTCGCCATCACACACTAGGGAATCCATAAAAGATAAATCCAAAAACAAACTAAAAAACTCAAAAACGACAGAAGACTAAGAAAATGGTTATCTTGTACATATAGTACACTTCACTTAATCAGTTTACGAATCCCGGATTGACATTTTAATTAGCAATTTAGAACACACTAAATTGACCAAAAATTTTGGCGTCGTTGCTGGGGAAGTGAAACTAGGTAGCCAATTTCTTTAAAAAAAAAAAAAAAAATTCAAGGAAAATTGATAACCTCTCAAAGTATGCTCTCCTCTTGCACTTAGCGTGATCTGGTGGATCAGAAAAGAGAAAGTTATTGGTTTAGTAGTTTCTTGAGTATGCTCTCTTCTTGCACCTAGAGTGACCTGGAAGATCAGAAAGAGAATTATTAGCCTGACTTGAAGAAAAATAAAAATGATATGCATAGAGCAAGAGATTCTAGGGGAAGGTTTTTAGCTAGAGCCAAGAGTTCGATTTTCACAACTCCATCTACTTCAAGGAATAGACAAGAGACACCTCCATCATCTCCAACCTACACTCCTAGCCCTAGGATTCCTGGAATTCAAGAGGCAGTAGTTGAGTTAGGAAACTCTTCCACACCATCCATCGAATCTGAATTAGGAAAAGATCCTTTATTTCCTTCTACAGGGAGACACATTGTAATTGAAGAAGTAGAATCACCTGAGGAAGAAGAGGGAGAAATTCCTCCTCGTTCGCCATTAGTAGAGGAACCAAAGGACTCTGAAATCTCTAAGGAAACTACCATGACAAAAGAGGGAGTTAACGGATTTGGTAGAGATAGAGGTAGAGGAGGGGGAGGAGGAAATATTGGAGGAGGTAGAGGTAACAATGGGGGAAATACGGATGGAGATAACTCATTTGGATTTCCTATAGTCGATGAGGATTCTCGAGCAACAATGAAAAATATTTCACCATCTGTCCTCCCAAACTTTCATGGGTTAAGAAATGAAGATCCTGAAACATTTCTATTTGAGTTTGAGGTCGTGTGTCGAACCTATGATTATCTGGAAGACTCTCAAAAACTCAAATTGTTTCCTTCAACATTGAAAGGAGCTGCTTTGAAATGGTTCATGGGATTACTCACTCAATCCATTAGGACTTGGAATGATATGAAACAAACATTTCTGGATAGATACATGGACTATTGTATGCCTACCAACCACAAGGATGAAGTATTTAAAATGGTACAAGGAGAAGATTAAAACTTGGAGGATTTACTTGAAAGATTCCAATACAATCTGAAAAGAGAAAAAATGAGTAACTTAGATGAGGAAACCTTAAAAGCCCTTATATTAAAAGCCATTAGAGATGAATGGATAGATATTTTGAACATGATGGGAAAAGGAGACATATCTTAACTTCCACTTCATGATATAGCAGAGCTGTGTGTCCATCTCTCAAGAGGAAAATCTAAAACTGGAAAAGGACCTAGAGATCCTTCTCTCATTAGAGCAAACAAATCTGCAACTGGATCAGTAAGTAGGGCTGAGATTGGCAATATGCTTGATGAATTCAAAACTGATATCTTATTTAGCCATCTTTTGCCCAAAATGTAGAAAAAAACATGCTCTCAGGGAATGTCCCTTGGATGCAAAAGTTGTAGAAACATGTGCCATTTGTTCAGAGAATCATGAGACCAAGGATTGTCCTTCAATTCCTGGGCTCAAAGCTGTCTTCCAAGAAGATCCAAATACAATTGAGTCTCTCTGTTTTGTTGCAAGGAGACCTTGGCAGGGGCAACAAAACCAAGGGTTTAATAACTCTATGAACTTTCAAACCCCACCAAATTGGAATCCTTGGCAACAACCTTGGTCCCAACCTCAAAATCCTTTTCAATCATGGGTACAAGGCATGCAAAATCCTTATGGGAGATTTGCTCAATTTTATCAATATCCTCCATCTTTTCAAAACCAGCAAGCTCCACAACTTCCAAATCAAAATCCACAACTATCATTGTCATTTCAACAACAACAACCCTCTCAACAGAACCCAAATTCTCAACTCTTGCTTCCATTCCAACAAAAGTCAAATCAACTTCCTTCCCAGCCATTGCCAAACCCCAATAATAAAAACCCTCAAAATGCTTACATGGTAGAAGGTCAACAATTTCCTACCTATATGATTGTTCCTCTCAATGATGTACAACTCAGATCTGGTAGAGTTTTAGATAAACCTTCTATAGATGCCCAAAAGCAAAGCATTTCTGAGGAAGATTCTCTTGAAGCCAATAAGGGTTCTGAAGCATCCCTTCAAAACCCAAGCACTCAGAAAGAAAAAGAAAAAGAGCTAACCCCCACAACTCCTATAGTTGAGCAACCTGCATCTTCATCCACACCTCTTTTTCCTGAAAGATTACAAATTGACAAAGGGGTGGAAAAACAAATCTTTTGCCTGACTATGATTTTCTAGATGAATTGAAAAATGTTTGTATCAAGATTCGCTTGTTACAAGCCATTAGAGAGATTCCTATTCTAGCAAAAACAATAAAGGAGTTGAGTCTTAAAAGACCAGGAAGGAAACCTAGAGATACAAGAAGAATCCACCTGGTAGGGAAAATTGCAGACATCATGATGGGAAAAATTACTATGCAGAAGTATGTAGATCTCGGTAATCCAATTGTCAAAACACATATCAATGGGGTAGAAATTCCAAATACTTTGATTGATTTAGGGGTTGCTATCAACATTATGAGTAGATAGACTATGGAACAACCGAAACTTCCTAATCTTCTTTTTACACCTACGTTACTGCAACTTGCAGATCGATCAATTATTAAACCAGATGGTGTATTAGAAGACATTTCAGTCTCCTTAGACTCTTGGGAATATCCAGTATATTTCATGATTTTAACCCCCAAGAGTAATTTAGGAGGACACCCTCTCATCTTAGGAAGACCTTGGCTAGCAACAGCCGATGCTTTCATCAGTTGTAGGTCTGGGGATATGTATATTTCTGATGGTAATTTGACAAAGAAATTCAATCTGTATCCTCCAGCAAAAGTAATTACAGAAATAAGAGATAATGAGTGGATTGATGATGAAGATGCTATACAACTTGTCTTTACCATTTCTAAAGTTAGTGAAGATAGTCAAATTCTGAACACATTAGAAAACTTTGAAACATCTTCAGAATATGATCACACGCAATTTTAGTTAGATTCTAACATTGAGTATCTATCATCTAGACAAATGTCTCTTTTCTCTATGGAAGAGTTTGGTAGTTCTGCCATTGAGATATTTCCAGGTAAAACATTGAATATCAACAAAAATTTGGAAAGATCACAACAGGAAGAACTAACCAAAATCTTGCAAAAACATTCTATTGCATTTGCATGGGAATATACTGATATGAAAGGTATTGACCCTAAGACTTGCATTCATCACATCTACATTGAGGAAAACAGTAGACTGATCAGATAACCTCAGAGAAGGATGAATCCAAACCTTAGGGAGATAGTGAAATAAGAGCTCCAAAAACTACTTAATGTAAACTTCATTTATCCAATTTCAGATAGCCGATGGGTTTCTCCTTTGGTTATAGTACCTAAAAAGAATGGTAAATGGAGGGTATGCATTGATTACAGGGAATTGAACAAAGCAACTTTGAAGGATCACTTTCCTTTACCCTTTATCAATTAGGTATTAGATACTTTAGCAGGCAAAAAGTATTTTTCATTTTTGGATGGTTTTAGTGGCTACAATCAGATTCAGGTAGCACCTGAAGATCAGGACAAGACCACATTTACCTTTCCATGGGGAACTTTTTCTTACCGAGTACTTCCTTTTGGATTATGTAATGCACCCGCAACATTTCAAAGGGCAGTACCAGGAATCTTTTCCGATCTAATCCATGATTGTGTAGAGGTTTATATGGATGATTTTACAGTTTATGGTAATTTGTTTGAAGAGGCATTAGAGAATTTGGAAAAAGTCCTTATAAGATGTAAAGAAACAAACCTATCAAGTCATGAAAAATGCTTTATGATGTTTACTGAAGGGATTGTTTTAGGACATCATATTTCAGGGGATGGGATTAAAGTTGATAGATCAAAAGTTGAAGTCATCTCTAAGTTGCCTATTCCAAATTGTCAAAAAGATGTTAGAAGTTTTCTTGGATTTACTGGATACTATAGAAGATTTATTGAAAACTTCACCAAAATAGCATCTCCACTCTTCAAATTACTTACAAAAGACTGTGAATTCAAATGGGATCCTGATTGTCAATCTGCATTTGAAAACAAGAATATCTGAAGCACCCATTTTGAGAGGGCCAAATTGGAAACTTCCTTTCCATATTTCCACAGATGCTTCAGATACAGCTCTAGGAGCTGTGTTGGGAAAAAAGGATTTAGTTCCTTATGCCATTTACTACACCAGTAAAAATTTGACTCCCACCGAGTTAAACTATACTGTGGCTGAGAAAGAGTTCTTAGTTGTTGTTCATGCAATCAATAAGTTTAGACACTATATAACTGGGTATGAAACTTTTGTCCATACTGATCATTCTGCAATTAGATATTTCATGAATAAACCTGTTACTAATGGCAGAGTTACAAGATGGCTCTTACTTTTACAAGAATTCAATATTACTGTGTTGGATAGACCAGGGAAACAAAATACAGTAGCTGATTTCTTGTCTAGAATCCAAAATACTAATGAAGATTCTCCTGTAGAGGATAAGTTTCCAGATGAGTATTTATTTGCAATAACTACTAAGACTCCTTGGTATGCAGATATTGCTAACTATTTGGTTACAGGAAAGCTACCTCCACATCTATTTCCTGGTGAAAAAATAAAAATTATTCAGGAGAGTTCAAGTTATTCATGGATTTCTAATGAATTGTTTAAAACAGGGCTAGATTGTGTGATCAGAAGATGTGTTCGGGAAGATGAAATGCCTGACATCCTTAAGGCATGTCATGATGAACCATGCGGTGGACACTTTGCTGACAAAAGGACGGCCTATAAAATCCTTTCTTTAGGATATTATTGGCCTTCCCTTTTCAAAGATGCAAAACAATATGTCAGAAGGTGTGACAGCTGCCAAAGAGTTGGGAGACCGACTCTTTCAAATGAAATGCCATTACAACTACAGGTACTCATCGAACCCTTTGAAAAATGGGCTTTAGATTTCATTGGACCTATTAATCCACCATCTAAACAGAAAAAGTATATATTGGTATGCACTGATTATGTCACTAAATGGGTAGAAGCTAAAGCATTGCCTTTTGCCACTGAAAATTCAGTTGTTCAATTTCTTTTTGAGAATATTTTTACTCGTTTTGGTGTCCCAAGAGAAATTGTGATAGATCAAGGAATTCAATTTACATCTAACCTGATGGAGAAGCTGATGGAAGAATACAAAATCAAGCACAGAAAATCTACTCCTTACCATCCGCAAGCAAATGGCCAAGTGGAGTCTACAAACAAAGTTCTTGAGAGAATCATCACCAAAACTGTTCATCTACACAGAAAAGATTGGGCAGAAAGGCTTCCTGAAGCCTTATGGGCCTATAGAACTACATGGAGGAATACAACAGGACATTCTCCCTATGAACTTGTTTATGGGAAAGAAGTCCTGCTCCCCATTGAGTTTCAAGTCAAGACTTTCAAGATGGCAGTCCAGTTGGGGATGAATCTATCAGAAACCCAAAAGCACAGAATGGAGCAGCTGAATGAGCTAGATGAGATTAGACAAGAAGCAATTTTAAAGACTGATCTAGTTCAACATCAAAGAGCTAAATGGCATGACAGATACATCAAAGAGAGAAAGTTTCAAGAGGGAGATTGGGCATTATTGTTTGATTCCAAGTTCAAAGACTTTAAAGGTAAATTTCAGACCCATTGGCTTGGGCCATATGAAATTGACAAAGTCTTTAATAATGGAGCAGTAAGAGTCAAGACCATTGATGAATTTCAGATTTCTTTTCTTGTGAATGGTCACCGATTGAAAATTTATCATAAGCCACTCTCAAAAGAAGAATTTGTCAAGATGTTCCAAGAGAATTCTGCAATAAGGCTGGTGGAGAAGAATCCTTCTTCCCCACCAGCCTAGCCTTTGATTCTTTCAGTTAAAAAAAAAAAAAAAAAATGTATAAGCCTGAAAACCAATCATAGATTGGCAGTCTTATACAGAAAATATGGAGTGAAAATCAAGGACACTTGACACTCTATATTTTCCAAAAAAAAAAAATCTCCTCTCCTTCTCTTTCCATCTTCACTCCACCTCATTTGCCATTCCACTTCATCTCCATCTCATTCACATTTTCTCTTCACTTCACTCCGCTTCATTTTCATTCCATTCCACTCATTTCATCAATAAAAGTTCATTTCATAACTATTTTCACTCAGTTAGTTCTTTTCTAACCACATTTGTTCAGCTAAGTGGGTGTTGTCCCAGTTTCCGTAGCTGGAAGCAGTTTCCGCAGCCAGAAACAGTTTCCGCAGCTAGAAACGATTTCCGCAGCCACCACCACTCTGTTTTTCAAATTCACAGTCAAAATGTTAGTACAAAAATCATGAAAATGCAGGTGTAAGTGAGCAAATACCATGAAGACATGGAGCATCTCCAAGACATCAAGAAAGAACAGTTGGTTAAAAGCTATGGGCAAGAAATGACAAAGTTTCCAAAGGTATGAGAAAAAAATTTTATCAAATACCAATTAAAGTCATGATTATGCATAGTTATTAAACCATGAAAAGTTCTACTATGTGCAATGATTCGATATGATAGCTCCATTACCCACTCCTATCCCACGACATTACTCCATATACCAAGCATTCATTTCTTAACGGTCTCATGATGGGTTTTTCGGGTTTAAACTCAAGTTAACTGCACTTTCATTTGCCACCTGCGCTCATGAGATGTGACCAATCTCTTTACGGCTCTTCTTCACCGTATTTTCTGCAGCTATCTATTAAAACGTGTGATCTTTCGTACGCAGCCGTTAATTCAAAAAAATATCTCCCCTCCACTACCGGTCACTTACCATTTCATTTAAGACCTTCCTTTCATATACACGCACTTCAGTTTGTAAACCCATTCACTACTGTCTATCCTCTGTTCCGCCTGTAATCCGAAGCATTCCCATTACCTGCTATCGATTGCAGCCATTACCTTTTACCATAAACCCTGCAACCGAGCTACTGTCCTCTGCTAAAATCCTCATACGCAATTGTATCCTCAGTTGAAATTTGAAACAGGGAAAGAAATGGGAAAACTACTCAGGGCAGAGCCAGAAGGACCAAAATATCTAGAAGGTTACCCTCAAGCCAAGGATTTACTGAAGAAAGCTAAATGGTTACGGTTCATTCAAAGGTTTAAAGGCTATAACAAAGAAGTAACCAAGGCTTTTGCACGGTCATTTGATGGTCAGAAAGTGGAGATTGGAGATTTGAAGCTCACAGTGACCGAAACAACGGTAGCAGCTGCTACAGGCTTACCTCAGGAGGGTGAGAGATGGTTCAAAAATAAAAGCGTGGATGAACAGGCATGGAGAATCATGCTAAGAAACCCAGGTATGGACACCACCATGTTTACTAAAGGAATTCTTGTTCATGCATTAAAGGAAGAATGAGCTAGCATACTATTAGTTATCCAAAAATTTGTCACCTGTGAAGGACGCTTCGGTTCGATGTATATGTACCATGCTAGACTGTTGATGAATTTCTTAGAAAATCAGACTCTTAATTTGCCTTATTTCTTGCTCTTGAGTTTGAAGAAGATGAGCATTACAGTCCAAAAACACATAGGCAATATAGACCCTCATCTATACCATCATGGACTTATAAAAATTCTTATTGAAGACCACTTAAGGAAAAACAAAGATACATGGGAGCAATTCTTGATAAGAAACTACTTCCAAGAGCCATCTGAGGCCTCTGAAAGTAGCACACCGAGGACACCAAGAAAAAGTAGGAGGAGAGAAAAGAGCACTACAGTCCAAGACTCCCCTACTATAGAAACTCAAGAAACCGGTCAAAAAGAAGAAGAAGATAGAGCTAAAGACAAGAAACAGAAGAAAGAAAAAGGCAAAAGGACCATCCAAGAAGTCTACCCATCCCCTGAGCAATCCATAGAGGAGGATTATCAACCACTGTCAGAAAGATTAGTACATCTTCAGGCTGCTGCTATAGCAAAGAAAAAGGCAAAAGGAAAACAGAGTATACAAGAAAAGAGCACTAGTCCACCATACTTAAGGAGAAGCACAAGGTTAAGAGGAAAAGGGAGAAAAACACAAATAAAACGGCCCCACTTCATTGACTTGGGTGGAGAGACACCTGAGAAAACTCCAGCTGGCCGTAGTCCACCTCATCCTCAACCAAGCATTGAAATCAGTCCTCCACATGATGAAAGCCCTTCTCGGCCAAAGTTAGAGAGCAGTCCTCCTCCTCCACCAGATTTTGAACTCAGTCCAAGAAAGACACCTGAAGTAGACCCCAATCAACAGGAAGTATATGACTACTTGGAATAATTAGAAAAATCAGTTGCATGTCCAAGTACCACTCTGCCACTAGATGCACAAGTTCAGTCCTTAAATCAGGAGGTATTTGAATTAGAAGTCCTAAATAGGCATATCAAGCAGGAAAATGAAGCACTCAAAGAGCAGAGCAAGGTAGATAAAATTATTCATGATAACACTATGCTCCATTTAGGACTATGGCAAAAGAAAAATAAGAAGCTGAAGAAAAAGTGCAAAAAGTTGAGCAGAGCATTGATTAATCTCAAGTTCAGGTGTCTAATAAGGAAAACAAGAATGGTGGTAGCACCAAAGAAGAAGAAAAGAGGGCTAGATGTCCTAGCAGAAGCATCAGAACATATGGATTAGAAAGGGGTGACTAAATTTTGGTTGCATGAGGTCATGCAACACCTTCACAGTGGGAGTATGTTGAGTCCCAAACCTGCACTTCCCTATATACCCGTTCAGCCTTCTTTTTCCATTTACTTCATCCACCAAGCTGTCAAATCATTGCATAATAGTCTAAAAAGAGCTTATGGAATCGTTTCCTAACTATGTTTATGACTGTTGTTTGATTTAGATTTTTGTTCAAGCAGCTGCGGAAACTTGTCACTTTCCGCAACCAGCCCAAGTTTCCGCAGCCATTTTGTTAAAGGATATGCTACAGGTGTCCAATGGAGAAACCAGCCACATGGGTAAGTTGCACGTGACGTGTACATGGGGTGTGTCCCCTCATATCAGCCAAATCACCCATAAACAGTCGCGGTCAACGATGGTCAAAGGAAGGGCCAAATGAGGAATTTTGCGGTGGCATGGCTCTGTTTTGCTCACATGAAGGTTTGCGTGGCAAAATCCTTAGTTTTTGGAGGTACTGGCACACTTGGAGAGCAGCCCGTGAACTGAACCAAGCAGCCACCACTCCATGAATTCATGACCATCACGCTAGATCTCGGCTCAAGGAGATTTACGTGTCTCTTGGCAGCATAAATCTAGGAATTAGTTGCAGCATCTTTTTCTTATAAATAACGCGTTGATATACGCTGAATAGATTAGCTTTTGTATTGTAATTTCCATTGTTGTCACCCACTGTACTGCATTTCACTTTGCTTTAAATACATGAGAAGACAGTTTTTCTGAATCTGATTTGTGACTAAGTGATTGACTGGCCGAGGTTGCAGAGAGCCCCTGTACACCAGAGCTTTGTATAGTTTCTTACTTACTTTCATTTACTGTTTTTTTAATCATTGCTTGTATATATAGTGTGTTGTTCTGATGTTCATTTGTTGTCTATATTTATTTTATGTTTCTTTTCTAACTGTTAGCTGATCAGTGCTTCTTTTACAAGTTTTGTTGTAGGTAGCCCGGGCAGATTTACATATTTTTTTGATAACTACTGACATGAGATCATCTTGTCCTTCCTGCTGATTTTCATTTCCTGAAGTTTAATTCCAGCACTGTCATTTTTCAAATTGTGTTTTGCTTATTTATTTTTCTGCTACTTAGACATCATATTACTCATCTGTTTATGATTTCCTTTCTATAGTCAAGTGACTCTATTAGTAAGGAATCAGAATATTACTTATTGTAGTATGATTTAGTTTGCTTTCTTGCAATTTAAATATCATATTGCTCAGCTTGTTCATGATTACTTCCTATAGGCAGATTGAGTTGAAGGGTAAAGGATCAGAACAGGGGTTGAAGTAGTGTGATTAGTTTCCTTTTATGCAATTTAATTTCCTGCAATTTAGATATCATATTACTCAGCTTGTTTATGATTACTTCCCATAAGGCAGATTGAGTTGAAGGGTAAAGGATCAGAACAGGGGTTGAAGTAGTGTGATTTAGTTGCTTTGCTTTCAGTCTTTGAGTTGCTTTAAGTTCAGTTTTTACTTTCTTTTTCATACAGCAGTAAGGATACTGGGCCATTGTCATTAGTTCACTGTTTGATACATTTACTTCCTCTTGAGAATTGATTTCATTACAGTTAGTTTAGAGCTTTCTTTTTGAACACTTTTAAGTTTGGAAAATCACTGTAGAAATCACCATTACCATCCATACTTAACTTTCAATTTCGCCATCACACACTAGGGAATCCATAAAAGATAAATCCAAAAACAAACTCAAAAACACAAAAACGACAGAAGACTAAGAAAATGGTTATCTTGTACATATAGTACACTTCACTTCGTCAGTTTACGAATCCCGGATTGACATTTTAATTAGCAATTTAGAACACACTAAATTGACCAAACAGTCCGCACCTATTGCTTACAACATGTCCGGACCTACGCACTGTCTGTAACCAGCGGGTGTGGACCCCACGAAATGGGTTTTGAAATTTAAAATTTCTCCATTTCCGCCCAAAATTTTTTGAACTAAATTGTTCTAATATGTCTTTTTTGCATTGTAGGACATACGAAATGCTTATTTGGCGAGAACGTGAGCATGAGGATGTGGACCTTGCCGCAATAAATCATCAACCCACATTGGATACATTGAGATCATGCGAACTGTTCAAATTCTGGGCCATACCAGGCATGAGGGCCCAAGTAGACTTTTTGCAATGGCTGGTAGACAGGTGGAACATACAGGACCAGTGTTTCATGATTGGTGGCCACTGGCTCAAAATTGAGCTAGAGGACATATATTTTTTGACTGGTTTTCCCAAGAGAGGCGAATGATTATCTCTTTTCGGGACTAGGCCAGGTGGCCAGTCTGTCGCTAGTCTCCGATTGGAGTTTTGCAATGATCAAACAGAGGAAAAACGGATCGATATTAAAACTATCGCCCGTCCTGAACTTAAGGTTATTGCGTTCACTGTCACTAGACTATGCGGGAGTGCAGCATTGCATGTAGCTACCGAATCCCAAATGCGAATGGCAGTAGACTGTTATCGAGGTACCATCTTCAACTGGTGCGAAGCTGTGTTGGCGAATGTAAAAGGCCAACTAACTAGAGCAAAGAACGGACAACTAAAAAACTTTGGATACGGTTTTCTGGTTGTGAGATTTGGTCTAGAGAGGGTCCCTATGTTGGTCCCACAGTAGCTTTCTGTTGAGGCTAGTCTTCCTCGAGAGCCTAGGATAATGCATTAGGTTGCAGTGATGGCCCGTCATCCTGAGGAGGGTTCAGAGGTTGTTCGGTTTCCACCTGAGTATTTTCGTTGGTTGAGGAACCAATTTTTTGTGATTCAAGATTTTCCATATGCCGGGATGGATTATTGCGGTGATCTAGACATGACTCTTCCACCAATAAAGCAGTGGGATGATTCAGGTAAAATCATTTTCAACACTTTCTAAGTTCTAATTTTTTTGTTTTTTTAAATCATCCAAAACTGACAATAAAAAGTTTTAAATGCAGATGTGGGTCCACGACGACCAGCCACTCTCCAGCCCTATGAGAGGAGACACCTAGCTACAGCAGTACGGGCCCCACAGGACCAATCTACAGAGATCCTGACCGATTTGGAGAATCATCTAGAGCGTTTGATAGCAGATATTCTAGAGACTAGTATAGATGATATTCCACTTAGGTTACAGCGATATGTGATTGGGATCCCAGGACCTTTTAGGAGGTTCCTTTGTAGGGTGGCCCGAGCAGTGGTTTCTTATCGTGATCATCACCAGGGATACGATGATCACTTTTGTAGACTCATACAACATTTTATGTCTTTTTGTACTATCATTTTTGCCAATCATAAGGTGTTTTTCAACCTATGATCGAAGACGATGTATATTTGACACACTTCTATGCTATGATATATCACTATTACTGGCTATCTTGTGTAACATGTTATTGAATTTGTTTTAAATTTACTGTTTTGGTTATTGCAAATGTCTATTTATCATATGAGAAGAAACTACATCTGCTAATGTATTTAAATATCTTGGAATATGCTGATATTCAATGTAATCAAATTCACGTTCCAAGAGACGAACACTCAAAAATAATCTTAATAACACCGGATTTCTAATGGCATAAACCCTGTTAAGCTATAATACAATGAGTTCAGAATCTAACCTAACAATCAAACTCCAAATCCCAAATGAGATGGATTCAAATAATAACTCAATCACTGCACTATACTTTGCAATGTTATTTGTTGTTTGACCGAGGTTTACCCCATGCATAGATACTAACTCATCAGAGGGTGAATAGATAACCCAAGTTGCAGAAGAAATGTTCCGTGTACTACGACAAGCACCATCAGCAAAACCAATGTATGTTTGAAGAGACGTCGACATCTGCAATATCAAGAGTAAAATCAATATAAGCAAGAATAATGATAAAAGCACTCTAAACTAGGCACACTTTTCTAATATAAAACACACCAGCTAGAAAGAAACTAATCTAACAAAAAATCTCCACACCAAAATTTAAGCATAATATATCTTAAGATAAAGCCCATTTTTGGGTTTACCCAAAGAGACACCGTCAAAACCTACCAATTCATAGGCCCCTTTTGCCAGCTTTCGCTTAACAATATAAGGACCATGCCACATAGGTACAAATTTTCCAGCCCCTAGCTTATCGTTTGCTTGATCGTATAGTAAAACTAGGTCTCCTTCTTAAAAGTATGAGGTGTAACATTTAGGTCGTACTGAGCTTTTATTCGTTTCGCGTGAGTCTCGATTGCTAATGCAGCATTGCGTCAATTCTCATCTAGTTGAGTTAAGTACAACAAATGTTTCTCCTCTTCAGAAGTGGCTGGGAGTAATTCTATGGCTATTTGCAATGACGGAATTTCGCATTCAATGGGTAACACTGCTTCCAAACCGTAAACCAGTTGAAAATAACATGTTTTTACTGAGGTTCAATATGCCCAAAGTGTTGAAAATAACATGTTATGCCAATTCGACCTATGAATACTAATGATTCGTTGGATCATAGTGACTAGAACTTTATTGATAGCTTCAACCAGACCATTAGCCTATGGGTAATATGGAGTAGAACTATCGTGACGCAGGCCAAGTTGATCTGTCAGTGCAGTCATCATGATGTTTTGAAAATGACTTCCATGATTAGTAATAAAAGCTTGAGGAACACTGAATCTAGCAATTATATGATTGAAAACGAAAGTTGCAACAGTTTTTCCGTCTGCCGAAAATGTAGGAATCACCTCGGCCCACTTAGTAAAATAATCTACCACTAGGATGATATATGCATGCCCCCCCGCCGAGTGAGGGTTACATGTAATAAAGTCAATACCCCTCTTTGCGAAAGGACCGACAGCAGTTATAGGGTGGAGAGGAGTGGGTGGAGCGCGCATCTTACGATAAAAAATTTGACAATTGTGGCATTTCCGGACTGCATAGATACAATATTTGAATAAGGATGTCCATAAATAGCCAGTGCGCAATATCTTTTGGGCTGTGGCATACCCAGACATATGACCGCCACATGCTCCAGAGTGACAGTCATTCAGAACCTTTTCAGCTTCTTCATGAGTTAGACAACGTCGGAAAACAGAATCCGCCCCACGACGATAGAGTGTATCTCCAATAATATTGTATTTTTGGGATTGGAAACGTATTTTCCATCGCTGAGATCGTGAGATTTCAGGCTGAAAAGATTGGGTTTGGAGATAAACAATAATATCTCCATACCATGGATCAAGAGTACTGATAAGAAACAAGGATTCGTCCGCAATGGGCTCTTCTGCCACAGTTTCAGTATCAGTATGCGGGAAGTCACACATCAGTTCCGCAAAAACCAAAGATTTCTTTGCCTTGGATTTTTCAAATTCCAAGTCAAATTCCTGCAAGATAACTATCCACTTGGAATACTTTCCCCTTAGCAATTGTTTGGTCAAGATATACATCATAGGGTTATAGTCAGAAATTACCATGGTTTTTCATAATAAGATTTAGTGACGAAATCTTTGGACAGCTTGAACAGTTGCCAAGGCCAATTTCTCCACATGCGAATGTTTAAGCTCAATTGGATTCAAAGTTCGAATAAGATAGTAAATCACATGTTCACTGTTGAATTCATCTTCCTGAACTAAAACTATCCCAATGGTGGAATGAGAAGCGGTGAGGTACAAAAAGTAATCCTAGTTGTAATTGGGAGGATGCAGTAACAGTGCATGGGTTAACGCATGTTTAAGTGCATCAAAAAATTTGTCAGCGATCTCATCCCAAAAGAATGGAGTATTATGTTTCAACAACCTGGTAAAACCTTTGGTTATCTCGGCATAGTTAGGAATGAAACGACATAAAAAGTTTTCTTTCCCTTGTAAACTTTGGAGTTGGCGAAGAGTCGAAGGAGGAGCTAATTTTACGATATCTTAAACCTTCGAGGGATCGACATGAATTTCGGCTTTTGAAACGACAAATCCCAGTAAACGACCCGTTTCTATACATAATACACATTTGTGTGGATTCAGCCTAATTCGATAATGCCTACATCTCATAAAGATAGCTCGTAAATGAGTGAGATGATCGGCTCTACGTAATGAATGGGCAAGTAAATCATCGAGATAAGGCTGCACAATGTGCTTGATGTCATGAAATGTGTAAGACATAGCCCTTTGAAAAGTTTCTCCAGCTTTCTTCAATCCAAAAGGTAATTTGCAATAAGCAAATGTCCCCCATGGACAAATGAAAGTTGTTTTAGATTGATCAGCAGGGAGTATGTTGATTTGATTGTAACCGGAAAAACCATCCATAAAGGAGAATATTTCATTGCTGGTACAATCATCAATAATTTTATCGATATAGGGGGTTGGGTAATTGTCTTTAGGACAAGCTTGATTAATATCCTTATAGTCGATACATATTTTATCATTCCTTGCTTTTTGTTAACAGGAACAATATTCGATACCCAATCCGTTAAAGGAACTAGATAAATGAAACCTACTCGAAGTAATTTCTCAACTTCAGCTTTAATAGCAGCAGCTTTTCTTGATGTATCTGACGCAAATGTTGCCGGACAGGTTTAGCATCCTGGTAAGTTTTAATTTCATGGACAACAATTGATGGATCGATTCCTGGCATTTCTTCATATGACTAGGCAAACACGTCGCGGAATTCTTGAAATAGGGCTTTATAAGTTTGTATTTCATCGTCCGTATAGGAAGCACCTATATGAATGTTTTCAATAATTTCGGGTTTAACTGAAATGTCAATAGGAACCGTTCGAGAGATATTTCCCAAATTTAACTTAGAATCAGGATGTTGCAATGGATTCTGTGGTTCTTTGACATAGTCAGTGGTAAAAATAGATGAAAAATCATTTTCAAAATGATCAAGCTCAGGTAAAAAAGAAGATTGATGATGAAGATCTTCCCATGGTAAATCATTAACGCACAAAAGTTCACGAATCTGCTCATCAGTATGAACAAGATCAGAAAATGTTGTTGAAGCTGAGGTTGATATTTGTTATCACTCAGGTTGTCCCCAGGTTGTAGTAAGGGATACGGCCGAGGTAACCACAAACCAACTTTGGATTGTAGGTTCTAGCCTACCTGCAATCAGAGAGGGCTCTCTATTTTGATTTAGCTTTGTTGAAAAGGGATTTTAGGCTAGGTATTGAGTTCAGAGGGTTTTTGTTTTGTTTTGGTGGGAAAATTTATGATGTTTTCAGGTCGAGAGGCAAAGCATAGTCTGAGGGTTTCAAACCATTGGGCGTGGAGTCGATGATGAGGACTGCTGGTGCGTTTTCTTGGTCACAATAAGGGAAAATGGAGCAAGATAGTTGTGCATGAGACAATGTCTTCAGGTTTAAAGGATGGGGATGAATGCTAAGTAATGAGAGGCAGTTAAGGATCTCTCAATCAGCTTAACAGAGGGAGGTAGCAGAGCTCTACCTAGGGGCAGTAAAGAATCCCTAGATAATTGGCCAACACAGGTGAATAGGGGTAAATATGAGCCAGAAAGAATTCATATTCATAACCAATTCATTCGGAGGAAAACATAAAGAAACAACAGAAATTGAGCATAGAGTGTTTTTAAACAAATTCTAAGCTATTCTTTCTTTCTGCTATTTAGATAGTGGTAAACAATAAAACAGAGGTAAGATGCACTTATTGCTTCAGGCCGCAGCACAAGAATTCCATCTTCAGATCTTCAAAACATTCATTTACAACAGACAGTTTGCTCTCCAAGCTTTCAGCAATCTTTGATTATAGAAGAACTCAGGTATACAATGCGAGTCTCTAGTGGAAATTCTCAATTGACCAACCCTTGAAACAATACAGTGGGTGGTATATATAGGGAAAACTCTTCAAAATTGCTTATTTACAGTTTGACCTAAACAGGTCTGAAAGAAAGATGATTACTTTAACCTAATCCTATCAGAAATAAATGCATAAAATATCTTGAGCTGCACTGAGGGCCGCCGTATGGGGACTAAGTAAATGTGTTGTCCTCGGTGGCTTGGTGCAGTTTGCCTCTGCCATAACTGTGCGTGGGTCTCTGCTCCATTGTAGTTGGTGGCCTTAAATGCTTCAACTCTGATTTGAGAGCTGGGATGGGCTTTCACCGCCTGATTTGATTTTGTTGGCGGCCATTCAATGTTAATCTGCTTTGGGAACTGAAGGTTTCTATTAAACAATTTAACTAGTACACTTTGTTGCTTCTCTTTCCTCTGATACTCTCTGACAAATGAATCGGGTCGCTTTTCTCCTTTGATGTGGGTCTAATCACAAATTAATGGTTGTTGTTCAGCCTCTATTTCCTCTAGAACTCTCTTTTGCTCCTTTCGGCAAGCTTCGCGAAGAAAAATGGGTCATTCGGCGCCTTTCGGGCTTGTTTGGGGCTGCGTGATGAAAAGATTCCCTAAAGATTCCCCATTTTGGCCTAATTTATCCAGCGATGCGCAAATCGCGCATCAAAAACTGCCTCAAAAACTGATTCTGGGGCTCCAGAGTGCGATTTTCGCCCTTCGCGCTAAAATTGTTGATGACGTCAGCATGATGGACCTCGTACAGCGGGTGACGTCAGCGATGACGTCAGCATGATGACATGGCAGTACGGCAGGGGACACGGTGGCAGGACACGTGGCGGGGTGACTCGGCGGTACAGTGGCAATAGGCCACGCAGGCGAATGACGTGTCATGGTGACTGGGCAGGGGGGTGACGCAAGCGGGTGACGTCACACGCAGGAGGCAGTTTCCGGTTTTGGGGTGCACCGCCTTTGGACAGAGGTGGTTTCGGGGGAGGGGGCTCCGCCACAGCCCAGAAGGTGACGCGTGGCGGGAGTACGGCGGGAATACCGCCCATCTCCCGGACACTAACCTTCGGGCGGCTTGGGAGATGGAAAAGCCCACCCATCGTAGATCTGTGGGGCGGGCGATCCAACGGTTGGCAGCGGAGGGATAAGGGGCGGGAATATACACGGAATATTCTGATTTTAATACTGCACGGTGAGGGGTAAAACTATGGTTTAGCGGGTTTGGGGGTTAATAAACGGGCGGGTTAATGTATTTACGCTCGGGACTTTAGCATAAGGGGTAAACATGGGTTTTTTGAGGGTTTATGAGCGGGGGTTTTAACAATTTATGCACAAAAACTTAGGATAAGGGTGGAAATGTGGGTTTTTAGGGCTAGGGGAGAGGTTGTTAGCATGACAAGCTGTCATCTAACTCCTGCTATGACATGGATGGGCTAAAAACAGCCCCAGATGGACTGTTCTTTCCCTGACTTAGAAAAATATGGCTATATTGCCAGGGAGGGGATATTTACATAGGGGATTTTATATACATAGTTTTAGTAGGGGAAGGGGAAAACTGATAGGGAGTTATATATTAGAGTTAGTAGTTAATATGGAGATGATAAGCAGGCGCTAAGGTAGGGGACCTTAGGCTAATCCTCAAGTGAAAAGTGACTCATAAATGAGAAATACAAAATCCTTGAATGAACCAGATCTTCACCAGGACAAATGACATGGAGACTGATGAAACTAAGAGGAATCAAGCAGATCTTGACCTCTTTGGGAAATTAGTAAGTGACTTGGGGAAGTTAGTGATGTCCAGCTTGAGCTCCTCCAGATGAAAATTGCTTGATAACTGTGATCTGAAAATATAAAACACTCTGTAACACAAAATTGATCATACATCCTCATTCTGCAACCACACAGCTACTTACCCAGCCTACTCACCTAACATTTTTTCTTCTTTTGATTCGAGTGCACTTAGACTTGCAAACCCAGCTTTACAATTTTTCTTTTGAATGTTTCTTATCTAAATCTACCCTTATCTCTGCCAGGGCCCAGATTAAGCAGTTGGGTCCCTTTGATTCTCTACCTATCTACAAATCTGCCAAGATTAAACTGTTTGGACAGATACATTCTCTATATTCTAAAACAGGAAATTGAAACCTAGGGAGACCAAGATTAGACTGTTTGGACCTCCTTTTTAAAAACTCTTCAAAACTGGAACAACTCATCAAAATTGGAATACAGCAGTGGCATTTGGACTAGCGCACTTCATGGCTTTCTTCTTTGGTCTCTTCTGGAAATATGGAACACTGCAGCTTGCAAAGTATGACATATTTGGCCTGTAAAAATGTCAATCATGAAAAATGAACACCTGTTGCAACAGGAGGCTAATAGTGGCTCCACTTGGGGATGGATTTTCCTTGTGAAAAGCCAAGAACAGCAGGTCAGACTGCCTTGATCTTCTATGGTTGCTGTAGGCTGGAAACATTTGTTCTGGCTGCTAAAAATGTAAAACTTTGAACTATGAACAACCTCCTCCTCAACTGAATTACTGTGAACTGTATAGCATCGCCTGCTTTCCTCCGCGTGCTTGATAATTATGTACAATGACTGCAAATAGTTCTTTTCTGCCATGATTTGCTTGTAATGCGACAGATTTCCTCTTGTTGTTTTGCTGAAATTGGTGTAGAGACAGAGCTTTTAGAACTGGACTACTTGCATCGGCTGTATCTTTACAAAACTTACTGTTGTTCCTTAAACAATCGGCCTGCTTATAAATAAAAACAACGTGCTGATATATACAAATAAGACTGTACAAAAGATATATACAAAGCTGCACCGTATCTTTTAAAAGGGATCATGGTAATGTTTCAGCATACGGCCATTTACAGGGCCTTCTTCGGCAGTGTCGTCCTCTATAGATCTGAGAAAGTAAGTGTTATTTCCCTGAACAGCAGAAACAACAAATGGCCCTTTCCATAGGAAATCAAACTTGGCATGTTTGCCTTTGTCTTCCCTTCTTGAGTCCCATGTTAGAACTTTGTCACCAATACTGAAATCCTCAGCCTTAGCTCTCTTATCAAACATCTTTTTAAGCTTTTCTTGCAGGATTTGAGCCCTGTCGTAAACTTGTTCTCTGGTTTGCTGAAGATGAATGGTCTGATTGATTCTTCTTTGAATGTCATTTGGTTCAGCCTGAATCTCCTGTAACAGCTTGATAGTAGGAATGCCCAGGGATGAAGGAAATCTGGCCTCCATGCCATATACTAGCTCATAAGGACTCATCCTAATGGATCTCTTGCTCGAAAGTCTATCTGCCCATAGGGCATTTACCAGCTTTTTGTGCCAATTCTTCTTGTTTTCTTCCAGCACTTTCTTTATGATGTTGATGAGGCTCTTGTTAGATGATTCGACCAAGCCATTACCTTGAGGGTAATATGTTGTAGAGTGGCCCAGGGTGATATGAAACTTATGGTAGAAACTGATCATCTTTTTGGACTTAAAGGCAGCGGCATTATCAGTGATGATTTTTTCGGGGCAGCCAAATCTAGAAAGGATATTGCACTCAAGGAATTGGATAATGATGGTGTCATTGGCCTGCCTACAGGGGATGGCTTCAACCCACTTGGTGAAATAGTCAGTGGCTGTTAGGATCCATTTGTGCTGGCCTGAGGAAGAGGGATGGATTTCTCCAATGAAGTCAAGACCCCATTGTTGAAAAGGTTTTTCGGTTGAGATGGGTTTAAGGAGCAGGGGTAACAACTTTCTCTTGCCCTCAAAGATTTGGCATTTGTGACATGACATGGCAAACTTCTTTACATATACAAAAAGAGAGGGCCAATAGAATCCAGCCCTTAGAATTTTATCAGCAGTGGACTTCCAATATAGATGTCCTCCACAGTCACCTGCATGGAATTCTTTCATGACATTGTTAGTTTCATTTATGGTTAAACAATTAAGCAATATACCTTCATGATTTCTCCAAAATAATGCACCATCTATAACACAAAACTTCAAAGCCTTCATTTTCAAAAATATTTTCTTGGTCCTGGACAATCCTGGGGGAGCACACAGGTTTAACAATACAAAGCAAATATTAGTGTACCAAGGGCATTGCAGAAATATTTCACTGATCTGTGGAGTCGCCAGCTCCGGTTCATTGTCCAGTTGGTTAATGTCTAAGGCTTGAAAGTTTGTTTCGGACATCAGTTTAGCTAAACCTTGTCCCTTTATCAGCTTGGTTGGTTTTATTTCTATGTCATATTCAAGGATGTTTGCAATCCACTTGCCTCTTTTGCCTTCTAATCCTTCTTGGGTCAATATGTCTTTTACAGCAGCGTGTGGAACATAGGCAATCACGTGTGAATACAAAATGTACACTCTGAAATCCTTGATGGCTTTAACAAGTGCGTAAGCTTGTTTTTCCATTATTTGGTACTTCAAAGGGGCGTCTCTTAAGGCTTGGCTGAAAAAAGCGATTGGCTTTTCAGCTCCTTGTTCATCCTTTTGCAAAAGGACAGCGGCTATTGTGTGATTAGATGCAAACGAAAATATGATAAAATCTTTGTCAAACTGTGGGCTGGTTAGGACAGGGGTTTGGGTTAAGGCAGACTTGATACTCTCAAATGCTTGTTTGGTTTCAAGAGACCATTTTACCTTGGCATCCTTCTTTAACATGTTGCTTAACAGTCTTATCAGTTCAGCTAGATTTGGAATAAATCTTCTTAGGAAGTTGATTTTTCCAAGGAATGCTTGCAGCTCTTTTATGTTTCTTGGATATGGAATTTGGAGGATGGCTTGGATTCTTTCAGGGTCAATTCTAATCCCATCTTTTGATATGATGTGGCCAAGTAATTTGCCTTCTTCAAGGCCAAAGAGAGACTTTTTGGGGTTCAAGGAAATGCCATATTTCCTACATGTCATGAATATTTGCCTAAGATGCTTGAGGTGTTCTTCATCAGATTTGGAAAATGGGGTCAAGTCATCAAGATAGACAACTAGGAAGTCATGTATTTCTTTGGCAAAAGCAATATCCATTGCTCTTTGAAAGGTGGCACCAGCGTTTTTGAGTCCGAATGGCATCTTCACATACTTAAATGTTCCCCATGGTGTGGTAAAGGCTGTCTTGTCCTGGTCATCCGGGTGAACAAGTATTTGGTTGAAACCTGAAAAGCCATCTAGCAAGGAGATTCTAGATGACCCCACTACCCTTTGTAGGATGTGGTCCATTTTGGGCAAAGGATAGTGGTCTTTTAAGGAGACTTGATTTAAATTTCTGAGATCTACACAAAGTCTGATTTCACCTGTCTTTTTTCTCGTAGGAACAAGATTGGACACCCATTCAGAAAATCTGATGGGTGCTATGATGCCTGCTTCAAACATCCTCTTTACTTCCTTCTCAATCGGTGGAAGGAGCATAGGGTTAATTCTTCTAAGTTTCTGTTTGAAGGGTTTCTGGTTTGGTTTTAAGGGAATTGTATGCTGGATCACCGAGGTGTCATAGGATTTCAAATCCTCATAACTCCAAGCAAATACATCTTGGAACTCTTTGAACAAATCAATGTACTTGGGCTTTTGATCAGGTGGCAAGTTTTTGGACAGTTTGATCATTTTGGGATTCTCTTTTGTCCCAATGTTGTGTTCTTCTATTTCAGTGTTAATGGGTTGCAATTTTGGCTTTCTAGGCACATCATTAGAGTCAAACATGTCTTCTAAAGGGGTGAGGCCAGCAGGCAGAAAATTATCCTTTATGTCAATGATCTCTGCCTCTTTTTTGTCTGTTTCCTCCAAGTGCATTTGTTTCAGCTATTCTATGTTTTCGTTTTCAAAAATAGTTGGTTTCAGGATTTGCTTTGTTGTTGCAGCGGTCATAGTTTGTTGATTTTCATTTGTTTGTTGTTCTGGATCTGTCATAGCATCTGTATCAATGTTAATATTTAAAAATTCATGCTCAAGGGTAAGGAAATTATTAATCTGGATGTCATTTTCGAACACTTGCCAATCTCTGATGTTATTCGGGACAGTGGGCCTATGTTTTATTTCAGCTGTGAAGTGATGATTTGGGTCAAATGGAAGCTTGCATGTGCTTGCGAAGGTGGCTAGGCTGTGTGCATGAATGTTATGTTCTCTTGAAATTTTGTCAAGCTTGAATTCAGTGAATGCCTTGAGTATATTAGTGGCAGCAGTCCTATAGGCTCTCATTCTATTGTCATTGGTTACGAAATTTCCTTTCATATGCTGTATGATTAAGTCAGAGTCTCCTAAAATAGACACCTTTACAGCTCCTAGAGCTTTGAGCAGTTTAAGGCCTAGCAGCAGAGCCTCATACTCCGCCATGTTATTTGTGCATTTGAAATTTAGTCTGTAGGCATGACCTACTGCATGATTGTTGTGTGTATTGTGAATCCAGACACCTGCCCCTGGTCCTAACTTGTTAACAGAGCCATCAAACTCTAAATACCAAGTGATTTCTTGCTTGTGGTTAGTGCCTAAAGTTTCAGCTAAGTTAAGATTGGGTAGATTTGAAGTTTTTGTTTGGGGAGGTTCTTCTTGTATGCTGGTTGTGTTAACTATAGTGACAGTTTCACCAGTGAGTGCAACCGATTCTTCATTGATCTGCGCTTGTTGTTCCAGAGCCAAAGGCTCATCACCAGTTGGAGAATTCGTGTCATCATTAAACAAAATAAAGGAATCCATATCATAATGGATTGAATAGATGGGAAAATTTTCAGGCTTGCTCTCACTACTCACCACATATTTCATGAGCGTTTCTCTGTACAGTCTCTTTGGTTTCCCAAAGACTGAAATAGTAGCGTAGGAAAGGTCTAATTGAAGGGATCCTTGGAGCTTTGCTCCCCATGATCTTGACAGGAGCATATCGTACTTTGGTGGAATGTCAGCAACCACCACATCCATGAGGATGGTCTTGTTGGGATATTGGACTAAGGAGACACACAGGTCTTTGATGAGGCCTAAACATTTCACTTGATTTGAGTCAAATGAGTATAAATCTTTGTAAGGTCTTGTAACGTCAAGGTTCAGTTTTTCCATAACTGCTTTGGGCATAAGATTGTGAGATGCCCCTGAGTCAAACATAGCGTTGTGTAATATTTTGTCATGTATATGCAAACTGACATAAAAGGGTGGGACAGGTCCATGTGTTGATTTTCCATTAACTTCTGGGCCAAACAGCAGCTCTGGGGTGTCATCTAAAACATTTACATCATCCTTAACCTCTGGCATTTGAAGTGATCTTTGAATTTGTTGCATATATACATCGTGTTTGGCAAGTTCTGAGAGGGGAATGGATATTTTCAACTTAGCTATTTCTGCCTCTAAATTAAATGGTTTTTCCAATGGAGTCTTGGTGTTGATAATGGCAGTTTTTTCCTTTTCATTTGAATTATCTCTGATTTGCTCTTGTTTATCAGCGTTATGAGGACTGATTGCTTGTGGTTTTTCGATTTCAGGAAAGTTTTTTGGAACACTGTTCGAGCTTTTTTTCGGTTTCAGGAAAGTTTTTTGGAACACTGTTCGAGATTTCTTTCGAGGAAGAAGGTGGCAAAGGCTGATCTGTGGAAGGCTATATTTTTGTCATGTCTTCTACAGTCACTTGATGCGTGTTTGGAACATTTGTATCAGCTGGATCTGTTATGACAGCTTGCCTTTAGTCTTGTTGGGCTGTTTTCCATCCTTTGTTTTACTAGGTTCAGAAATGTCAATGGTCCTAGTTCTCAGCTTATATTGTTTGTGTACTTCATACACAGCAGTATCGTATCCTTATTTAAAATCAAAAGACTCACCAGATTTAGTTTGAAACTCATTACAGTCATGCTGATTCTGGTCTTCTTGGGACAGGAAAGTTTTATGCTCACCCTTTAGATCCATCAGGTTCATGTGAGTGTCCTCTATGGGTTCGCTAGAAGTAGATCCTTCAACATAGTTGTCTTGAAAAGGGGGTCTTATGTCATGGTCTTGGTTAGACCTACCAGCATTTGTGTTCTTTGTTTTCCTAAAATTTGGATTCCTTATGGTATTGGACTGTTGTCCTTCCCATGATGCTTTCCTTTCGACATTTTCTACTCTTTCTCCCAGCCTTTGTAGGCCATTAATAATAGCATCAAGCTTCTGGTCAAAGGCTGAGGGTTCTTCCTTAAAAGTGGTTCTTCTTTCCATTCTAGCTCTGTTTCTTTTGGCAATTAAGTTGGCTTCAACACTGACAGCAACGTTTTGCATGTCAGCAAGGGTCTGAGGAGCTCTTTCTTTTAATTGATATGCCATATCAGGGTCAAAACCATCCGAAAATTTGTACAAGGCAAGGTCAGGTGGAGGCCTTAAGTTCTGTGGTATTGCATTATATACATTATTGAATCTTGCACAGTACTCCAAAACAGTCTCTTGAGGACCTCTTTTAATTGTATCATATTCTGCTAGTATGTGCAAGGGGTCTTTCTTTTTCTCCCATCTGTTAGTAAAGGATTGGTAAAGCTCATCTGGGGTGGTTATGGAATTTGCAGCAAGTGATCTGAACCAGGTTCTTACATCACCTGTTAAATTCTGAACAAAAATTCTCATCCTCACACTATCATCATCTATCTCGTAGTTTTCAAAATAATCTTGCATCTTTTTGGTATGATGAATGGCTGTGAAAGGACCAGTGGAATCAAAGTAGGTAATTTTAGATTGGTAATCTTGAGGTAAAGCCCCAGCATTAGCAGGTAATTGCAGGGGTGCATATCTATTAGCCATATTGGCAGGGATAAGTGGAACAGCAGGGATTAATGGAACAACTGGGGTAACGGGGATCACAGGAGTAACTGGAACGCTGGAAACAACAGTAGTGGTAATGGGAATATGTGTAGCGAATGGAGGTGTGGAAGGGGTGCTATGAGATGTGAATGATGAACAAGGGGAAACAGGGGTAGACCGGAATAAAACCTTGACAGGAGTTGGAACAGAGCTAGGGTAAGCTGTTTCAGGACTCAAATGAGCAAAATCTTCCTGTCTTTCTTGCTTCCTGTGGATTTTTGGGATTATGTTAGGGTTTTCAAAAACAGCTAGAGGGTCTGGATCTGGGTTTGATCTTGTATATCGTGGATTCTTCTTGGGAGCCAGCTTCCAAATTCGTTCTTTTTTAGGTATTTTTATGGGAACTTTTTTGTAATTAACAAGGGACAGATCGGATTTTGGAATGGTTGTGTATAGCTTAAAACTAGCATGAAGGTTGACTGAAGCAGCTTTTATTTACTTCTGTCAATGTAAAACAAAAACAGTTTCAAAGGCTTCCTGGCTGACATTCAGGCTTCATCTGTAGTTTTAAGAAATATACAGCAATTAGAAACTCGACCTTTTAACAGGGGATTTTTCCAACCTTCTTTGTGAAATTAACTGAGGACATTCCCCAGTGGAGTCGCCATTATGTTATCACTCAGGTTGTCCCCAGGTTGGAGTAAGGGATACGGCCGAGGTAACCACAAACCAACTTTGGATTGCAGGTTCTAGCCTACCTGCAATCAGAGAGGGCTCTCTCTTTTGATTTAGCTTTGTTGAAAAGGGATTTTAGGCTAGGTATTGAGTTCAAAGGGTTTTTGTTTTGTTTTGGTGGGAAAATTGATGTTTTTAGGTCGAGAGGCAGAGCATAGTCTGAGGGTTTCAAACCATTGGGTGTGGAGTCGATGATGAGGACTGCTGGTGCATTTTCTTGGTCACAATAAGGGAAAATGGAGCAAGATAGCTGCGCATGAGACAATGTCTTCAGGTTTAAAGGATGGGGATGAATGCTAAGTAATGAGAGGCAGTTAAGGATCTCTCAATCAGCTTAACAGAGCGAGGTAGCAGAGCTCTACCTAGGGGCAGTAAAGAATCCCTAGATAATTGGCCAACACAGGTGAATAGGGGTAAATATGAGCCAGAAAGAATTCATATTCATAACCAATTCATTCGGAGGAAAACATAAAGAAACATTAGAAATTGAGCATAGAGTGTTTTTAAACAAATTCTAAGCTATTCTTTCTTTCTGCTATTTAGATAGTGGTAAACAATAAAACAGAGGTAAGATGCACTTATTGCTTCAAGCCGCAGCACAAGAATTCCATCTTCAGATCTTCAAAACATTCATTTACAATAGACAGTTTTCTCTCCAAGCTTTCAGCAATCTTTGATTATAGAAGAACTCAGGTATACAATGCGAGTCTCTAGTGGAAATTCTCAATTGACCAACCCTTGAAACAATACAGTGGGTGGTATATATAGGGAAAACTCTTCAAAATTTCTTATTTATAGTTTGACCTAAACAGGTCTGAAAGAAAGATGATTACTTTAACCTAATCCTATTAGAAATAAATGCATAAAATATCTTGAGCTGCACTGAGGGCCTTCGTATGGGGACTAAGTAAATGTGTTGTCCTCGGTGGCTTGGTGCAGTTTGTCTCTGCCATAACTGTGCGTGGGTCTCTGCTCCATTGTAGTTGGTGGTCTTAAATGCTTCAACTGTGATTTGAGAGCTGGGATGGGCTTTCACCGCCTGATTTGATTTTGTTGGCGGCCATTCAATGTTAATCTGCTTTGGGAACTGAAGGTTTCTATTAAACAATTTCACTGGTACACTTTGTTGCTTCTCTTTCCTCTAATACTCTCTAACAAATGAATCGGTCGCTTTTCTCCTTTGCTGTGGGTCTAATCACAAATTAATGGCTGCTATTCGGCCTCTGTTTCCTCTACAACTGTCTTCTGCTCCTTTCGGCAAGCTTCGCGAAGAAAAATGGGTCATTCGGCGCCTTTCGGGCTTGCTGAGGGCTGCGTGATGAAAATATTCCCTAAAGATTCCCCATTTTGGCCTAATTTATCTAGCGATGCGCAAATCGCGCATCAAAAACTACCTCAGAAACTGATTCCGGGGCTCCGGAGTGCGATTTTCGCCCTTCGCGCTAAAATTGCTGATGACGTCAGCATGATGGACCTCGTACGGCGGGTGACGTCAGCAATGACGTCAGCATGATGGACCTCGTACGGCGGGTGACGTCAGCATGATGACATGGCAGTACGGCAGGGGACACGGTGGCAGGACACATGGCGAGGTGACTCGGCGGTATAGTGGCAGTAGGCCACGCAGGCGGATGACGTGTCATGGTGACTGGGCAGGGGGGTGACGCAAGCGGGTGACGTCACTGGGCAGGAGGCGGTTTCCGGTTTTGGGGCGCACCGCCTTTGGACAGAGGTGGTTTTGGGGGAGGGGGCTCCGCCATAGCCCAGAAGGTGACGCGTCGCGAGAGTACGGCGGGAATACCGCCCATCTCCTAGACACTAACCTTCGGGCAGCTTGGGAGATGGAAAAACCCGCCCACTGTAGATCTGTGGGGCGGGCGATCCAACGGTTGGCGGCGAAGGTGAGGCGGCGGAGGGATAAGGGGCGGGAATATACACGAAATATTCCAATTTTAATACGGCACAGCGGGGGGTAAAACTATGGTTTAGCGGGTTTGGGGGTTAATAAACGGGCGGGTTAATGTATTTACGCTTGGGACTTTAGCATAAGGGGTAAACATGGGTTTTTTGAGGGTTTATGAGCGGGGGTTTTAACGATTTATGCACAAAAACTTAGGATAAGGGTGGAAATGTGGGTTTTTGGGGGTTTTTAGGGCTAGGGGAGAGGTTATTAGCATGACCAGGTGTCATCTAACTCCTGCTATGACATGGATGGGCTAAAAACAGCCCCAGATGGACTGTTCTTTCCCTGACTTAGAAAAATATGGCTATATTTCCAGGGAGGGAATATTTACATAGGGGATTTTATATACATAGTTTTAGTAGGGGAAGGGGAAAACTGATAGGAGTTATATATTAGAGTCAGTAGTTAATATGGAGATGATAAGCAGGCGCTAAGGTAGGGGACCTTAGGCTAATCCTCAAGTGAAAAGTGACTCATAAATGAGAAATACAGAATCCTTGAGTGAAGCAGATCTTCACCAGGACAAATGACATGGAGACTGATGAAACTAAGAGGAATCAAGTAGATCTTGACCTCTTTGGGAAATTAGTAAGTGACTTGGGGAAGTTAGTGATGTCCAGCTTGAGCTCCTCCAGATGAAAACTGCTTGATAATGGTGATCTGAAAAGATCAAACACTCTGTAACACAAAATTGATCATACATCCTCATTCTGCAACCACACAGCTACTTACCCAGCCTACTCACCTAACATTTTTTCCTCTTTTGATTCGGGTGCACTTAGACTTACAGACCCAGCTTTACAATTTTTCTTTTGAATGTTTCCTATCTAAATCTACCCTTATCTCTGCCAGGGCCCAGATTAAGCAGTTGGGTCCCTTTGATTCTCTACCTATCTACAAATCTGCCAAGATTAAACTGTTTGGACAGATACATTCTCTATATTCTAAAACAGGAAATTGAAACCTAGGGAGACCAAGATTAGACTGTTTGGACCTCCCTTTTAAAAACTCTTCAAAACTGGAACAACTCATCAAAATTGGAATACAGCAGTGGCATTTGGGCTAGCGCACTTCATGGCTTTCTTCTTTGGTCTCTTCTAGAAATATGGAACACTGCAGCTTGCAAAGTATGACATATTTGGCTTGTAAAAATGTCAATCATGAAAAATGAACTCCTGTTGCAACAGGAGGCTAACAATATTGAAAGTGATTCCCCATGGACCACATTCATTGGATTAGTTTCCATTGAACAAGAGTCAGAAAACGACTGTACGGCCTAATATGCAATTTCAAAGGGACTCAAAGGCATCGCGCTACCAAATGAATTCACCTCAGAATGGGAAGGTATGATCCAAGGTTCATCAAAAGCAATAGTGTTCGATGAAATCATATGAATAGTTGTAATAGAAGGCGATACGTTAGGAGGAGGGAAAGAAAAAGTTCCTAGTAAACCAGAATCTTTAATCAAACCTACCCCAACATCCTTGTAAGGGATAGTGGTTTTATCGACATGCTGGATATTATCTGAAGAGGTTGGGTCGGATGAAAAATAAGTCAGTTGGTCTATCATAACGATCTTTCCATTATGAGGAAACTTGATAAGCCAAAAGACCGATGAAACAATAGCAGTCATAGCGTAAGACCAACTGCGACCCAAGAGAAGGTTGTAATCTAGAGGGGCATCAACCACTTCCACATCTAGATTTACAGTTTTGCCTTCGACCCCTATAGGTAAATCCTGCAGAATGCCAAAAGGATGGAACCCTCAGCCATCAAAAGCCTTTAGAATCGTCGGAGACTGATTGAGTGTAGGAGAACCAAGCGATCTCCAACACTGGATCGACATAATACACGTAGAAGCTCCCTCATCAATCACAGTCTGAAAGCAAGGTCTGTTTTTGACTAACACTAGAATCTGGAAAGCCATTTGATGAGGTAGGTGGGGTGTACTATTCTCTAAATCGAAGATTATTAGGTTCGAATCCTAAATATCAACAGCTCCTATAGCCGACAATAGTAATTTACGTTGTGCTGGGCATGATTGCAGCACCTCCAAAGCCGACATTGCTGAAGGGGAAATAGCTAAGTCTTCAACAATGTTATAATTCTGAGCAGCTCTCGCATGTGGATTGAAAGCTGATTTCTGAAGTATACCTTTAGCAGGCGGTTTGATTACTAAGTCAGGGTTAGGTTTCTCGATCTGTAGCGGATCAGAACTAGGAGGAGTTGTAGTTGATGGGTTTGAATTAGAAGATTCTGCTTCTTTACCACCAACAGGATTTTTACTACCATAATCTTGCGATCGCGTCGCAATCCTAACATGAGACATCATCATAATGGGTTCTTCTAAGGCATTTGAGGAAGAACCGATCATCTTACTATATTGATTAGGAAAAGGATCCTTTAAGACAACAGGCATTTGAGAACCTTTGACGATTTTCGAAACCTCTGCTCGATGTGGGCAATCTCTTGTAAAATGCTCCTCATCACAAATGAGACAAGGATAGCGAGGTTTACGTTTCTCTTCGGTAGATTCATTTTTATCTGTTTTCTCTTTTGAGTTTTGTTTATTTTTCTTCTTCCCCTTCTTTTTAACACCAGATTTTGATTTGGTCGTAGATGATTCTACGACATGGATATCAGTAGGAATTTCAATGAAAGAGTCTCCTGTCGGGGAATCTGGTAAAGTTATAATAAGAGAAGAATTCTTTGAAGATTTCTTCTTGCTTTTGGTAATAACTGAACCAATCATACCATCAGCGGCATGAGACCCTGAAGGAGCTGCAGTTATTTGATTGTGTTTTGGAAGGTCGGGGATTTTTTCATGTAAAGTACATAACTGTGTATAGACGAGGTCAAGGTACTGATCCTAAGCAATTACTTGCTCTTGAGTAACAACTCCTGACTTAGCTACATCTTCAGTGATTTTAGGTAATAATGATTTTACGAACCATTCTGCTAAAATATGATCCGCAATAAAAACTTTGACTAAGCACCTTCTATGTCACCATTCATGAATATGATCAGAGATATATGTGGACATGGATTGTTTTAATGAAGTTAATAATTCCGAGCCATTGTCGTATCTAACAGGCAACTGAAAATGAGTTAAGAAAGAAGTGGCTAACTGACTAAAATTATAAAAAGAGCCTCATGGTAACTCAATGTACCATTTGGCAGCAAGACCAGTCAGAGTTCGTTGAAAAAGACGTAAGCGAATTGAATCATCAATAATGGAATTAGATGCACATTGTTATCACTCAGGTTGTTCCCCAAAGTTGTAGGAAAGGGAATACGGCCGAGGTAACCACAGACCAATATTTTAGATACAGGTTCTAGCCAATCTGCAACTAGAGAGGGCTCTCTCTTTATAATTTAGCTATGTTTGAGGTATATTAGGCTAGTTATGAAGTGCAAGGGTTTTGTTTAGAGTTTGGTTGGAGGAATGGAGTTTCAATAGAATAGTGACGTAAAACTGAAGAGTTTCAATCTATTGGGCATGATGGAGTCAAAGGAGGATAGCTTTCTGGATTTTCTTTTTCCACCAAGGATGGTATCACAGAGCAAGGTAATCAAACATGGAACAATTCGTAGGCTGGAGTAAGGCGAAATGGAGTCAATGGGTGAAGGGAAATTAAGAATCCTTCATCATGTTGATAGAGGGAAAATGGTTGATTACTGTTAAGGAGCAGTTAAGAATTCCTTAGCAAATATTCAAGATGAAAGAACTAGGGGAAACAGGAGCAATTAAGAATTCACTGTTTATGCTAATTCTGAAGAAAACATTAATAATAACAAGACTGAACACAGAGTGCAAACAAGCAAATTCTGAGTTATTCTTTTTCTCTATTATTCAGATCATGAAACACATATGGTATAGTAAACACAGAAACTGTAAAACACAAGTTAGAAGGGACTTATTGATCCATAAGATGATTCAAGAATTCTGTAGCATGGCCCTTAGCAGCCATTCCTCATTCAGTAAGCCAGACAAAAATGGTTCCAACAGCCTTTTATTCCAAAAACTTCAGAATTACAGCAAAGTCTGAGAATGCATCCCAATCAACCAACCCCAAATACTTCGTCTGGGGGGGTATTTATACAAAAATGTCAAGATATCATACAAAATATCTAATAGAAATAATATCTGTTGACAATTAATGCTTCTTTTACATAGATAGAGACAGACAGTCTCGAAAACAGGGAGACAATAAATAGATGCAATAAATTCGTGCTGCGCTGGTTGATCCGTCTTTATGAGATGTACTAGATGTAGGTGCTGCAAGTCGATTCCTAGCTGTCTTCTACTGATCCTTTGTGCTGGTTATTCTACCTTGGCCGGACTTCCTTTAACTCTGATGTGATGCACTTTGACCCACATGACTGTGATTCATTTATGTTCTGCACATTATAGTAGATGGTCCAAAATTCTGCATTGGCCAAAGATAAATTTACAAGATTTCTAACATGCTTTGCCACCATTCTGGTCATGCTAATTTATGTCTCTGCAGCTTCCTCAGAGTTTCGTCAGTCTCTGTGTACCTAAAGAAATTAGGTGGGATGGTGAATAGATGCTTCACCTCATGTTCTATGTAGAATAGATTTTCCAGGCTGTCATAAAGGGACTGGCCAGATGGAAGTGCCTTCTCTCCTCAAGTGCTTGAAGATGCATTAGCTTGATTAGCAACATATGTATTTAATTTACGTATATAGTCCTTGTGTTTCATCAGACGATCATTACTTCCCAAAGGACTTGGCAAACCTTTTTGATGCAGGACTGTAAATTTTTTTGTGAAAGAATCGATCTCTACCTACATGTCCTGGCACCTTTTGTCGAAGTTTTGCATTAGATTTTTCATGGTTAAAACTCTCTTGATGTCCAGAATGGTTCCTATTCTATCTCTAATATTCAGTGCTTCCAGTTCTTCACTGGTCTTGGTATTCAAAAAATGTATTACCCTGTTAGCTTGCTCAGGCATCTGTCCCAATAAGGCTCTTGTTTTCTGAATTTCCACTTGGGCTACTCTTATCAAATCAATCTGTTCATAAATGGTTTGAATAGATCTCCACACAACACTAAGGGATTGAGTGATGTTGGACCAAAAAATTCCTCTGATTTTTGCCAGAGGCTTATCCAGAGAGAGATCCTCTCTAAGGCTCTTACCTTGTTCTCCAATGCTTTGACTTCCCTTGTTTTCTCTGCAACATTCATCTTGGATTTATCATAGCTTTGTTCAACCTTTGCCAATTTTTCTTTGACTTGTTTCAGCTCTGATACTTGGAGTTTCAACTCCTCCATGGCTTTTATTAATTGCTCTGTAGTCATAGCTGTACTGTTGCCTGGTGTTGTTGCTGTTGCTGAGGCACCTGTGGTGATTTCTGCTGTTGATGTCGGGATAGTGGGAGGCGCTGCTGTTATAAATGTGGGAAGGGCAGTTGTGACTGTTGGAGCTACTTCAAGTGGCTGGGAGGTCGACTCTCCCTTTTTTTATTGTAGTGCTTTCTCCAATGCCTGCTCTGTCTCACTCAATCTCTCATTCAGCCTCATGAGCAGGTCCATCATGTCCTCTTTGGATTTTTGTTGTACAACATCTGCTATCTGTGGATGCATAGAAGGAGGCATTTTGAGTTGTTTTTTGAGGGCAGCAATGTCCTCTTCCTTTTTCTTCATTAGTGCTTTTATGCCTTTGGAATCTTTGGGATCATGTCCTAGTTCAATGATGATGTCCTCCAAGGATTTGATCCTGTTGTCCTTTGCTAGAGAAGAAGCTTTCTCTAAATCCAACTGAGCTGAGGTATTATTTAAGGAATTTTGCAATTTATGAGCCAACATTGCTTTATCAGCTAGCGTGGAATACACCATCTCTCCAGTCTATTTGTGCAGCTCAATCTGGTCTATTGGATGAATGTCCTTGGCCAAGACTTCCAGATTTGTCCTGATATAATCAGCTACCGATTGTGGTTGCTGCACCTTGGGCTTGAAATAGCTCATGATCATTTTCCCTTCTTTAATGTCATAGGCAGACATCAATCTTTGCTATTTTGTGGGGCCATCTTAAGATATTGGTTATAAATTTGCAACCTCAATGGATCATTTCTAGCCTTTATCTCTGTGAACGTTCTTTTGATGTCAGAGGTCTGCTTACTTGGTGGCCTAGTGGATGAAACTTCCACACTATGTTGCCTTTCTAGCTCTTGCCTATGTGAGCTAGTTGATGTGTCTATCACTGGGGAGGTGTGTGGGCTGGTTGCCCTCTCACCTCTTAGACTTTGTATTGTTTCTTCAATGATTTCCTCTTCAGATAGAGGATTCAGTCTCTGCCTTTTTGCACTTGGCTGTTCTGTAGGTCCACTGATGGGTGTGGCCTCTTCTCTGTCTCTTTTCTTACCTTTTTCCTCATTTAGAGGAGTTTGTAGTGCTGGTATCTCTAGCGCTTTAGTTTGGACCGGAGGAATTTTCCCCTGCTGATCAGTCATTGCTTGCTGCTCCGTGCCTGCCACTTCCTTGCCCTTAGAAGACCCTGTACCTGGTGCACTGGTTTCCTGTACAGGTTGCTGTGAAGTTCCAACAGAGGATGTACCCACTCCGGTTTGTTGAGGCAGCTTGAAATATACTTGTCCAAAAGAGTCCAGGTGAAGGGTCCTTTCAAGATCTTTCATAGCTTATTCCATCACTTCTTGCTGAGTAAGTTCTTCTATTAATGTACCCTCTACCCACTCATCCTGATTAGCAAATTGCTCTATTTCAAGGATCCTAAAATGTTTATAGGCCGATAGCCTATTTTTTACTTTTCTGTCACTTATAAAGCTATTTGGGTCATATGGTACCCACCAGAAGCTTTTCTTCAATTTAAGTTCTTCCCCCAATATCCTATCAGCATCTTCCCATGCCTCCCTCTTGTTAATGATAAATGGGCCTAACTGGTTTCTTATTCTCAGCTGAGCCTTTTTCTTTACATTGCAAAAGTGGGTTAAATCTGCATTGATAAGTTGCCTGAAATACTCTAGTGCAAACAGTCTCATAGGCACATATTTGGGCAACTTATAAGGGCACAGTTCACAGCCATAAATTCTGATTTCGGTGTGATTCTGGTAGAGGTACCAGTCACCTATTCTGTAGTTTTTGGAGAGCTGTAAAATCTTCTTTATATCCCCAGAGAGCCTAGGAGGAGGAGCTCCTATCAATAAAGTGGAGGCTGGATGTATAAACCAGTCAATGAATTCAGAGTAGGTATAAGGGGATTCAGAAACATTGTGGAAGACCGAGGTCCAAAACATCACAAACCTCCTCTCTCCTTTGGAATCCAATTTTTTGATAGGAAATGAAAAGCTGTCTGTCTCATAATATAGCAGAAGGTGATATATGAATGAAGTGTACTTGAATACTCCTTCTCTTTCCAGATTTATGAATTTCTTATTGATTTTATTGGCAATGAAAGAGGCATAATCATATTTGACAGTAGGGGGCTATCCTGGAGTAAACATTGACAACATAACAAAGATGGTCTCATCAACATATTCATTGGTTTTCAACCCAAATATAAAGGATATCATGTCAAAAATAAGCCTGCCAGTTTCAGTAAACTAGGCATGCACATAGGGAGGTGGGCCTTGAGGCTGGAAATATGGCTTCATAAAGAACTTAGCAATCCGAGTTATTTCTGCACTGGACAATTGAGAGCTTTGCTCAAGCAAAAATCCCATGGAAAGAGGAGCAAGGGGCTGAGCTGGATGGAAGTGCACCATCTCATTGATAGACTCAATAGTTATGTAGAAAAGAACAATTTGTGATGGAGTCATAACTGCTTTACTGATAGGGTCATAGTTTGCACAACAATGGTGGATAAGATCTAGGAACACATTAACTGAAGTAAGGTAATATTTGGGGAGATTGGACTCCCATATTCCAAGGATATCAGAGTTACTGAGATGGCTATTTCTAATTCTACAAAATGCCTGGAAATGGTTCATATCACCAGATAACTCTTTAATTTGAAAATCTCTATCAGCCAAGGGCAACCAGTCTTGTTCTTTGTGAGGTGCATTGAGAGGTGCGGCATTGAGGGCCACAGGGGCTTCCATGTTTAGTTCTCTGTGTTTTTAACTGGAGGTCAAGTTCCTTTGGAAAAAACAGGCAAAAGAGTGGTTCTGGATGTCTTGGTATGGCACTTATGGACTGCTTCAGTTTGAATTTGGATCTTATAGGTATAATTTACAGAGGAAAACTGAAAATACAGGTTTGGGAGGTGAAAACAGGGAAATACCTATATTTTGGAAGCGAACCAGTGTAATTTCCAGGTTGATCAATGAGTTGCGGAGCAGGATGCTGGACTTTGCTTGGTCGGGTGGAAGACTGGATGCTTCTGCAGTTGCTTGGATGTAGTTTGCATGCAACAGTTTTGCGGAAAAAACGAATGAAAATGGGCGAAAATGTCAATTTCACGAGTTTTTAACAAAAATTGGCTTCACGGGGTTTTTTGGCGCTTTTCGGTCGGATGACGTCATCGGGATGTGACGTTTTGTCGTGACGCGGGGGTACGGATGCTGATGTGGCGGTGATGTGGCGATGATGTCAGTGGGTGGGGTCCGCGGGAAGGCAGTAAGCGGTATCGGCCCACACCGTTTATGAGCTAAGGCAGTTTCGTGCAGAGGGGCCGCAAGCATGGCGAGAGGGCGCCGCATGTCTTTGGTACGGTGGTAATACTATCGGCTCCCCGGGCGGTAAACATCGGCGGTGGAGGGCCTCGCGATAGGATCGTGGGCTGTTGGATGTGCGGGCCCAGATCCAACGGTTGGCGCTCAATGGAGCTGGCAGAGGGTTACGGCGCGGGGCCCATGTAATATAAATAATGGTTTAACACTTCTCGGGGCGATTATTATTGGTTTTCGGGGTGTTTGTTAATTAACCCAGATGGTTAATTAACCACGTTTTGCGCGGCAGAGGTTTTTAATAAATTCCAGATGAACCATTAAACCCTCATTTATATAGTGCTATGGTTATAGATTAACCAGGGGCGGGATATTAATTTTTTGGGGATTTTTCATATATTTACATAATACGGGGGGGAACAAATTATATGGGAATTATATAATAAAGTTAAAGTTAGTATGAAAATTGATATAAAAATAAGCGCTAAGTTATAATGTTTAACAACTTAGGCTTAACAGGAAAACATGGATTTTTACACAAGAAATGTGGTTTAGTGTCTAAGTAAAAATGTGGTTTTAGGTCTTTTATGCAATGAGATGAAGTGATTTAAGAGGGATATTAAGAAAATATCAACACCCTGGGGGAAATTAGTAAATGTTTTAGGAAGAAGTGTGAACGGAAGTTAGTCATGCCTCACTTGATTTGTAACCAAACAGTTGCCATGGTACTTATGATATCAATAAGATGAACATCTTTGAGAGACAAAATTAATCATAAGCCTGCTTTTGCAACACCAAAACTACCTACCCAGCCTATTATACCTAACATTTTTTCTTCAATGGGTGCACTTAGACTAGCAAACCCTTACAAATTTTCTTTTATTTTCATGGGAATCCTATCTAAGTCTGCCCTTATTTCTTCCAAGGGCTCAGATTTAACTGTTGAGCTCCTTTGCTTCTCTACCTATCTATTTATCTGCCAAGATTGAACAGTTTGGACAAATTTTATTCTCTATCTCTAAAACAGGAAATTCAAAGATGAACCAGCCAGGATTAAGCTGTTTGGCCACAGAATAAAGTTCAACAAACTGCAGATGTAACTTTTATTTACAGAACATGAAATAGTAGTGGCATTTATACTTGCACACTTTCTTGCTCCTTTTCTTTGGGGTTCATTTCTTTCATTTTTCTTTTGACCATTTCATTCTTTTTACCCTTTGATCTTTCTTTTAGGGTATACCCTCTTTTCATTTTTTAATTTTTTGATCTTTTCAAAATATGGAAAACCTTTGCAGTAGGGAAAGGATGAACATATTAGGGATTTTAACCAGTCAATCATGAAATATGACACCTATTGGTATAGGAGCATAACACTGGCTCCACTTGGGGATGGCTTTTCTTGGTGAAAAGTCAAGAACAGCAGGTCAGATGGCCTTATGTACAATTCTTGTTGCATTCTGAAATTTTCTTTTGCTGTAAGTAAACAAACTGTACAGAGGACCATGTAAAATATACATATCTCTCATGAGCTGATTCAAATAATTGCACCTCTGTTTTGGATAGTTTCTCTTAATGTTTGTTCTCATATTTTTAGCTTCCAAGTCTTCTACAATTTCTGGTAAACTAAAAAAGGTAACACAAAAAAGGTGGTAAAGTTCCTTGACTGCTCCTCAAAATTTCCTACACATTCCTTCCCATTCTTATTGCTGTAATAAACTACAGCAACTAAACATCCTTATATACAAGTTAGAGTCATGATATATCAAAAAACTCGATCAAAATAATGTTTCAGCATCCGACCATTAACTGGTGCATCTTCTACTTATGTACCATCCAGGCTTTTCAAAAAGTAGGTATTGTTTCCCTGTGAGGCCTGAATAATAAAAGGTCCCTTCCATAGGCTGTCAAACTTCCCATTTTTTCCTTTATCTTCTCTTCTGGAGTCCCATTTCATAACTTTGTCTCCTATGAAAAAATCCTCTGCCTTAATCCTCTTATCAAATATCTTCTTGAGTTTTTCTTGTAGCACTTGAGATCTTTGATATACCTCTTCTCTGGTCTACTACAAATGTATAGTCTAGTTTATCCTTCTTTGAATATCATTGGGTTGTATTTGAACTTCTTGCAATAATTTCATTACAGGTATTCCCAAGAAAGAGGGAAATACAGCCTCCAGACCATAGACAAGCTCATAGGGACTAGTTCCAATGGATCTCTTGGTAGTTAACCTATCTACCCATAATGCTTTTATAAGCTTTTTATGCCAATTTTTCTTGTTTTCTTCCAATACTTTCTTAATGATATTGATCAGACTTTTATTGGATGACTCAGCTAGACCATTACCTTGAGGGTAATAGGTTGTGGAGTGCCCTAGAGTGATATGGTATTTGTGACAAAAACTGATCATTCTCTTCGATTTGAATGCAGCAACATTATCAGTTATAATATTTTCAGGACAGCCAAATCTAGACAGGATGTTGGTTTCTAAGAATTGCATGATCGCTGAATCATTGGCTTGTCTACAAGGGATGGCCTCTATCCACTTGGTGAAATAATCTGTGGCAGTCAAAATCCATTTATGCTGGCCAGAAGAGGGAGGGTGAATTTCCCCAATGAAATCTAAACCCCATTGTTGAAATGGTCTTTCAATGGAAATTGGTCTAAGGGGTAGAGGCAGAAGTTTCCTCTTGCCTTCAAAGATTTGAAATTTATGGCAAGCAGTGACAAACTTTTTTACATCAGCAAACAAAGTGGGCCAGTAAAATCCAACTCTTAGGATTTTATCAGCCGTTGATTTCAAGTACAAATGTCCACCATAGTCCCCTGCATGAAATTCTTTGAGTACCTTGTCAGCTTCATCTTTTATTAAACAATTTAATAGAACACCTTCATGATTTTTCCAAAAGAGATAACCATCTAAAATACAAAACTTTAAAGCTTTCATTTTTATAAACCTTTTCTTTGTTCTGGATAACCCTGGAGGAGCCTGCAAGTTTAATAATACATAACATATATCAACATACCAAGGTGATTCTTGGAAGGCCTGGCTAATTTGTGGAGTCGCCATCTCCTGTTCATTATCCAGTTCATTAATATCTAGGGCTTGGAAATTGGTTTCAGTCATGAGTTTAGCCAATCCCTGTCCTTTTATAAGCTTTGTAGGTTTTATTTCAATATCATACTCTAATATAGTAGCAATCCATTTACCTCTCTTGCCTTCAATCCCCTCTTGGGTTAGGATATCTTTGACAACAGTACTTGGCACATAAGCTATTATATGAGAGTATAGTATGTAGACTCTGAAATATTTGATAGCTTTGGCAAGTGCATAAGCTTGTTTTTCCATGATTGGGTATTTTAGAGGTGCATCCCTCAGTGCTTTGCTGAAGAAGGCTATGGGTTTTTCACATCCTTGATCATCTTTCTGTAGCAAAACAACAGCAATAGTGTGTTCTGATACAAATGAAAATATTATGAAGTCTCTGCCAAATTTTGGGCTTGTAAGGACTGGTGTTTTGGTTAAAGCTATCTTGATTTCTTCAAATGCCTTTTTGGATTCTAATGTCCATTTGACCTTAGAATCCTTTTTCAGCATATTATTCAACAATCTAATTAATTCAGCCAAGTTGGGTATGAATCTTCTTAAAAAATTAATTTTCCCTAGGAAAGCTTGGAGTTCTTTGACATTTCTGGGATGTGGTATTTGTAAAATGGCTCCTATTCGGACATGGTCAATTTTAATGCCATCTTTTGAGATTATGTGACCTAACAGTTTGCCCTCTTCTAGGCCAAATAATGACTTCTTTGGATTTAGTGATATACCATATTTTCTGCAAGTTAAAAACACTTGTCTTAGATGATCTAGGTGGTGTTGATCTGATTTGGAAAATACAGTGAGATCATCTAGGTATCTGACCAGGAAATCATGATTTTCTTTAGCAAAAGCTATGTCCATTGCACATTGGAAGGTTTCCCCTGCATTCTTGAGTCCAAATGGCATTTTCACATATTTGAAAGTTCCCCATGGAGTAGTAAAAGTAGTTTTTTCCTGATCATCAGGGTGAACTGGAATCTGGTTGAAGCCTGAAAACCCATCCAAAAGTGAAATTCTGGAGGCACCTACTACCCCTTGTAAAATGTGGTCCATCTTAGGTAAGGGGTAGTGGTCTTTTAAAGAGACTTTATTTAGATTCCTTAAATCCACACACAGTCTGATTTCTCCTGATTTCTTCCTAGTGGGCACTAAATTAGAGATCCATTCTGAAAATCTAATAGGTGCGATTATCCTAGCTTCATACATTCTTTTGACTTCTTTTTCAATTAGAGGGAGGAGTACAGGGTTGACCCTTCTGAGTTTTTGCTTGAAAGGTTTTTTATTTTCTTTGAGGGGTATTGTATGTTGAATCACAGAAGTATCATAAGATTTGAGATATTCATAGCTCCATGCAAAAACGTCCTGGAATTCTTTGAACAGTTCAACATATTTAAGCTTTTGGTCAGGAGGCAAATTTTTGGACAATTATATCATTTTAGGATTCTGTTCAGTCCCTATGTTACAGTCCTCAATTTCTACATTTAGAGGCTACATTTTGGGCTTCCTTGGGATATCATTAGAATCAAAAATGTCTTCTAGAGGAGTTAATCCTGTGGGTAAATAATTGTCCTTTAAATCAATAACTTCAGATTCTCCTCCAATAATTTCATCGACGCCTACTTCTTTAAGCTCTTGCAACTCTTTGCTAGTAAATTTTGTTGGATGTAGTATTTGAGTTACTGTTTCAACTGAAATGTGTGTTTCAACTTTGTCTATTTAATCAACTTCACAAACAATGCCCTGTGGAGCACCTGGAAGGTATGCTTTTGACAAGCAATCTAGTGGTTTTTCAATAATAATTGTAACCTTTTCTGCATGAGGAATTCAAAGAAGATAAAGGATTTTGATAAAATGTGCAAAAATAGACAAAGGAAGCTCAAGTGCTAATAATTGACGTTTTCTATGTAGGAAGACGTGCAAGCAAGGAGTTCCCGCCCAAAAGCGAGAAGCAGAGGAAAAATAATTGTTGTTCCTCCAGCAGGGAACCGGATGCGGACACGATCAAGAAAAATCGGAATTGAATAGTCCAGGAAAAGAATGCGGGATACCGGCTCGGCGAACGCAAGAAATATTGAACGATTAGCGAATCCCTCAAGATCTTCGATCCTGACGGATCACTACTTTACTTATCTCTGATTATCTAGATATCTCCGTCATTTCTTTTATATAATGGCACAACATCATTAAGAAAAGGGGATTGTTTTTTTAATTTTACAGTTCCAGAACAAACTTTAATCATTGAGTCTCACTGAGACCTGATTTTGTTATACTTTTGTGGATGCGATTAATATAAAAGACTTGGTGTTTATTCCGTCTCTGCGTCTGGAGTAATCTAAGGCAGTGTACCATTGGCAGCTAAGGGCCCGGCTCCGAAGGACACTTGCTTTTGTATCATTATATGGTGATTTGTGTGTGGTTTGTTTATCTTTATTACTTAGCAATCTGATGAACTCTTTATGTGATACGCTATGCTCTGTTATGACCAATGAATGAATGATTTCTCCATGTAAGGACTCTGCACTGTATAATTGGATTTACACAGGGTCGAATTGTATCTTTATTCAGCCATTTCTTTAACAGAGTGCTGGTATGAATGTTACTGTCATTGGATTTCTGTGAAACAATATTCGTGGGATTTGAGAGTAGCGTCATTCTGTTTAGAAACATAGTTGTATCATTCAATACTCTCAGATTGCTATATTAATGTAGAACATGTACATACAGGTGATGGTTGTTGTTTCGTAAATCATTAAGGGTTGTTGTTCCATTTGATTATTGCTATTCCATTTGATTATTGTTGTTCCATTTTACTGCTATTCCATTTGATTACTGCTGTTCCATTTCCGTTTTACTGTTCCATTTTACTTTCCGCTGATTTATTTACCTGCCTTTGTTGCTTTGGTGTGAGAGAAGGCCTAAGGTTGTAGTGAGCCTCAGCAAGACGCTGCTTAGCTCCCAGACCTATAAGTCCATGCTCTAATTTCCCTTCTTTAATTAGTTTCTAGAGGGATGGGTTATCGTTTCCGTACCCTTGACTGATCAACTGTTTTGTGTGATTCCATCTTTTAGGTTAGTCTAGTTACAGCTTAGCATCTGTTTTCCTTTGATCTTCTCAACCCTGTACTACTAAGCATTACTCGGACAAATAGCCTCGGATTGAGCTACTTCTTGCAATAACAAAACGTTCCCGGATTGACTTATTAATGTGGAATAATTAGCGGTGTGAGATACCCTAGTTACAGCTCTACATTTTGGCGCTGTTGCCGGGGAAGGAGTATAGCCATTTGCCCTTTACAGAGTAGTGCACAAAAGCTGCTAGGGGGGAGTTGGATTTTAAAAACGGAAGGTAAGAACCTGCGTACGGAGCATGTAAAAGCCCTGCTCCACCGTCCGCTCTCTTAGCAGAATTGCTGGTTGAATAGGATTTAGCAGCTTTTTAGAGTGCATGACTAAGCAGAAAAAGCTAGAAAAGAATATCAAACCTCCAGTCAAACCTGAAAAAGCCAAAGGACCGGTGACCCTTGGCCGAACAACCTTCATAGACGAAATCTATAAGAAAATCGAATCTCAGCCGTCAGTAGGCCTCAGAAAGACTCATTCTAAGCAGCCTACTAGTTCCCTTCAGGCTACAGCATCACCATCTGGAGCCTACGCTGAGGTGCATAGTCAGACTGATGAGCAGGACTTCCAAGAAATTGGAAATTCTGTGTCAGAACGGCTGCAAGAAGGGAATTTAAGCAATCTTTGTGAAGGAGAAGGGGAAACAGGGGAAATAGAGGAACCAAAGTCTCATTCTAGGATAATCCAATTGTTAAACAGCCCAGATAGGGGGAGCGCGGTCAAGGTTAACATTGAAGGCACCCCATTCCCTCACACAGAAATCCCAGATAAGGGAAGTGTCATTAAAACAGTTCCTGCCAAGGCTGTCCCTTCTCAACCTAGGAACACCCTCCTAGAAATTTCGGAAGGATATTGGCACATCTTTGATCCAATGGCGCAGAATCAGCCAAATACTCAAACTTCTACATTGCAATATCCTATAGTAGATTCTGCTGCAAATGCACCCATGAAAGCAATACCTCTTCAACACATCCCGACGTTTCATGGACTTACATCAGAAGACCCCAATGCATTTTTATTTGAATTCGATGTGCTATGTAGAGGGTACGACTACACCACTGACCCCCAGAAATTAAAGCTGTTCCCCTCCACTTTAAAAGGAGCAGCTCTGAGATGGTTCATGGGTTTAGGTGGTGGAGTCATAAACAACTGGGAGCAAATGAAAGAATCCTTTCTCAAAAAATATCAGGATTATTGTAGGTCGAGAGAGCTAAAAGATGAAATTTTCCAAATGACGGCTAGACCAAATGAAACTTTAGAAGAATACGTAGAACGGTTCCAGTATAATTTACAGAGATCCCCCTATGCATCACTACCTCTGCCCGATAATGTGTTGAAAACTGCATTGATTAGAGGAATGAAAGAGCAGTGGATTGAAACATTGAATATCATGGGAAAAGGGGATATTTACCAAGAGAATTTTGCTGATATCATTAATTTATGCATCAGGAGTTCAAGAGGCAGCACAAGGATAAAATCAACAGAATATGATAGGTTTGTTAAAGACAACAAAATATCAACAGAAGGGGTAACACGTGTAGAACTAGGGAATTTATTAGAAAATTTTAAAACTGATATTCTGGGGTCATTAACTTCTCAGCTTGATATTGTGCAGGCTAAACAAAAGCAAATGGAGGCGGAGCAAAATCTGGCAATTTTCTGCCCCCGATGCAGAAGAAAACATAGCCACAAGGAATGTCCGCTAGATACAGTTCAAACATGTGTTATCTATACGAAAGACCACCTTACTGAGAGCTGCCCCTCACTTCCTGGATTAAAGGCAGTATACAAGGAAGCAGGAGAAGAATCAGAACCAGCATACTTTGTTAACCAACGTCGCCAATGGCAACCTAGGCAATCTGGTACGTTTTCGGACCCAACTTCTTCTTTCCAGCCTCCGCAGTATAATGTTCAGCAATATGGTATGTGGCAAAACCAATCTACACCCCCAGTCCCGAATTGGTCATCACAGCCGTTTCCTTCTCCGAATCCATGGATGAATCAGACAAGCCAATTCGGCTGGCCAAATTTTCCTTACACCCCTCCATATTGGCAGAATAACTCATACCCTCCACAATGGATTCCCCCTACTTCACAAGGTTCACCCTGGCAGACAAATTGGCCAAGATCGACATATCAGTCAACAGGAACTATTCCACTCCCTCAACCGACTCTGCCAGCCTTACAACAAAACCCCCAGTCTAATCTGAGGCCGCAACTCCCAGCCCAACCCAATCCCAATCCTAATAATAGACCAATCCAATCCCTCCAAATTATAGAAACATCAGAACCTGGACTTGACCTAAGGGAGTGCAATGACCTTCAGTTACGATCTGGACGTATCATAGAAACAGAGGGAGACAAAACAGTTCACATTGAAGATCAGTTACCAATAGAACAACCACCACAACAAGAGGGTGTAAATAAAGAACAGACCCATCAACAAGCAAATACATCCTCTCCTCCTTTCCCGGAACGATTAGTCATACCACAAACAATACAACATCCAGACTTTGACATTCTGGGAGAGTTACAAAACCTGTACATAAAAATTCCATTCCTCCAAGCCATTCAAGATATTCCTATATACGCAAAAACTATAAAAGAACTGTGCATAAAAAAATCAAGGAGGAATACAACCACTAACCCAAGAGTCCAAGTAGTCGGCACCTTATCTGATTTATTATCGGGAAAAGAGACACCTATCAAATACGAAGATCCCGGAAATCCAATTATGATTGTCCAAATCTATGGCCAAACCCTGACTAACGCTTTAGTTGATCTAGGAGCTGCAATCAATATTTTGACAACCTCTACCTGCCAAAAACTTGGCATCACATCAGTAGAACCTACTTCTACTTTGCTAGAATTGGCAGATCGATCTGTAGTTCGACCAGAAGGCACTCTATATGATGTCATGGTTTCTGTAGACTCCTGGGAATATCCAACTGATTTCCTGATAATTAATCCAAAAACCCGACTGGATGGACATCCGCTAATACTAGGAAGACCTTGGCTTGCTACTGCCGATGCCTACATTGGTTGCCGGCAGGGAAACATGACTATAACTAAAGGACCAGATGTTAAAAATCTAGTTCTATATCCTCCAGCACAGCCAAACCTGCCAATGATCAAAACCAATCAGTATCCTATGTCATACCTTACTAACAATATCAGATCCCCATTGACTGTACGGAAGGCTTTAGATTTTAAAGATCAAATAGAAGATGATGCCATCAATAACTTTATTAGTCAAATTGAATCTAGATCTCACACACAGTGTTTTATGATAGAGGCAGCATTTGATAGTGAGCTAGAGGAAGACCCTTTGAAAGACGCACATGACCAAACAATACCAGTCACTGTTGTTGCCAATAGTAAAGTAGTGGAAATTGAACCTGGTAAGGCCCTAAATATCAACGCCAACCTTACACCAGACCAAGAAGCAAAACTTGTAAATCTGTTACGAAAATATCAAGGAGCATTTGCGTGGGATTACCCTGACATGAAAGGGATCGATCCCCAATTATGCACCCACCACATCTATATAGAAAAGGATTCAAAACCTGTTCGTCAGCCGCAAAGAAGACTTAACCCCCATCTAAAAGAAGTAGTAAAAGCCGAACTTTAGAAACTTTTAGATGTTAATTTTATCTATCCCATCTCCGACAGTAAATGGGTCTCTCCCCTGGTGGTGGTACCCAAGAAAAATGGAAAATGGAGGATTTGCGTAGATTACAGGGAGTTAAATAAAGCCACACAGAAGGATCACTTCCCTCTCCCGTTCATAGATCAAGTATTGGACACTTTGGCAGGAAAGACATTCTTTTCTTTCCTGGACGACTTCAGCGGATATAACCAAATCCAAATTGCCCCTGAAGACCAGGATAAAACTACCTTTACTTGCCCTTGGGGAACGTTTGCCTATCGAGTCTTGCCCTTCGGCCTATGTAATGCCCCTGCTACATTCCAAAGGGTTGTCCTTAGTATCTTCGCAGATCTGATAAATGACGGACTTGAAGTGTATATGGACGACTTTACACCATATGGAGATGATTTTGACCCAGCTCTAGATACCCTGGAAAAAATCCTACAACGTTGTATCGCTACCAGACTTTGTCTGAGTCACGAAAAATGTTACATGATGATGACAGAAGGGCTCATTCTAGGGCACTATTTCTCAGCAGCTGGCATCCAGGTAGACCCGGCTATAATCCAGATTCTTTTGCTTATTCCTACCCCCACTACTCAAACGGAGGTACGCAGTTTTCTCGATTTTTTTGGGTATTACAGACGATTTATAGAACATTACTCACGTATTACTGCACATCTATATGCTTTAACTGGCAATGTTGATTTCTTGTGGACAGAAAAATGCGACTAGGCTTTTAAGGAATTGAAGAAGCTTCTATCAACAGCCCCAGTCCTTCGAGGACCCAACTGGAATTTGCCCTTCCAAATCTCATCTGATGCCTCGGATACAGCAATTGGTGCAGTCCTAGGTCAAGAAGAGGATAAGAGACCATATGTTATCTACTATATCAGCAAAAATTTATCCTCTGCCGAACTCAATTATACTGTTACTGAAAAGGAATTCCTGGCTGTAATACATGTTGTTAACAAATTTAGACATTATATCACAGGCTATCCCGTTGTGTTATATACAGATCATTCTGCTATCAAATATTTGGCAAATAAACCTGTTACGAAAGCTAGAATAACGAGATGGTTGATCTTATTGCAGGAGTTCGACATCACAATCAAGGATCGACCTGGCAAGGAGAACCCTGTAGCTGATTTCCTCTCACGAATACCGAAAGCAATTGAAACAGCAACAGTGGAAGATCAATTTCCTGACGAGCACCTGTTTGTTGTTTCTGTTCGAACACCCTGGTATGCTGATGTCGCCAATTACCTTGCAGTCGATAAGCTACCAAAACACTTAACCCCTCAGGAACGCAAGCAGATTGTTCAGAAGAGCACTTGGTTTTCGTGGATTGGAGGCCATTTGTTCCATACAGGGGCAGACATGCAAATCAGAAGGTGTATTCGAGAAGACGAAATCTTCGACATTTTAAAAGCTTGCCATGATGGGCCATGCGGGGGGCATTTCGCTGAAAAACGAACAGCACATAAAGTATTGCAGACGGGATACTATTGGCCTACAATTTTCAAGGATGCGAAAAAATTTGCACAAGCCTGTGACAGCTGCCAGCGAGCAGGAAAACCTGGCCAAGCCGATGAAATGCCTCTGATACCATAATTGGTCATTGAGCCATTCGAACGATGGGCTCTGGACTTCGTTGGGCCCATCAATCCATCATCAAATCAGAGGACATACATTTTGGTGGCGACAGACTATGTTACTAAATGGGTCGAGGTCAAATCATTACCTAGGGCTACAGAAGACTCTGTGATACAATTCTTGTTCCATTTGTTGTCCGTTATGGACTTCCGAGAGAACTAATCACCAATGGTGGACCACAATTTGTTGGAAATAAATTAGCTGCAACACTTAACAATTATCATGTCCAACATAAGATCACTACCCCATACCATCCGCAGGCAAATGGGCAAGTAGAAAGTAGTAATAAGGTAATAGAATCAATTTTAAAAAAGACCATTGCATCGCATAGGCGAGATTGGGCCACTCGACTACCTGAGGCACTGTGGGCCTACAGAACCACATGGAGAAGTACTACAGGCTATTCACCTTATCAATTAGTGTTTGGAAAGCAGCCAATTTTCCCCATAGAATTCAAAATCCGAACGCTACGAACTGCACAAGAAGTTGGCCTAGATCTGAGTGAGGCACAAATCAATCGATTACAGCAGATTAATGAATTGGACGAAATCAGGCTCTCTGCATTACAAAATACAGCATTGATTCAACAACAGCGAGCTAAATGGCATGATGCACTTATCAAGAATAAAGTCTTTCATGAAGGAGACTGGGCTCTGTTATACGACTCTCGGTTTCAGGACTTCTTGGGGAAACTCCAGACTCGATGGTTAGGACCATACGAAATCCAGAAGGTACATGACAATGGGACCCTTACCCTGATCACAATTGACGGTTCTGGATATGCATTCAAAGTAAATGGCCACCGAGTTCGCCTTTATCGAAAGCCACTCACTCGGGAATCCTTCTGTCAGCAGCTACGACAAGATACTGATATGGAAATCCTAGGAGAGGAAGCGAAATCTTCCTCGCCTATAATTTAAGAAATTCATTTTTATAACTTGTACATAACATCTTGTATATATGTTTTCTTGATTTTTTGCTTGTATTCCAAGTGTTTTTGTTGTTCCTTTGAAAAGGAACAGCACTTGTGCTTTTTGTTGTTCCTTTGCGAAAAGGAACAACACTTGTGCTTTTTGCTGTTCCTTTGCGAAAAGGAACAGCACTTGTGCTTTTTGCTGTTCCTTTGTGAAAAGGAACAGCACTTGTGCTTTTTGCTGTTCCTTTGCGAAAAGGAACAGCACTTGTAAGATTTTGCTATTCCTTTGCGAAAAGGAACATCACTTGTGTGATTTCTGTTGTTCCTTTTGAAAAGGAACAGCACTTATGTGTTCATGTTGTTCCTTTGCGAAAAGGAACAGCACTTGTGTGATTTCTGCTGTTCCTTTTGAAAAGGAACAACACTTATGTGTTCTTGCTGTTCCTTTCCGAAAAGGAACAGCACTTGTGTGTTTCTGTTGTTCCTTTGCGAAAAGGAACAGCACTTGTGTGTTTTTGCTGTTCCTTTGCGAAAAGGAACAGCACTTGAGTGTTCCTGCTGTTCCTTTCCGAAAAGGAACAACACTTGTGTGTTTTTGTTGTTCCTTTGCGAAAAGGAACAGCACTTGTGTGTTTTTGCTGTTCCTTTGCGAAAAGGAACAGCACTTGAGTGTGTCTGTTGTTCCTTTTCAAAAGAAATAGCATTTGAGTGTCTTTGTTGTTCCTTTCTCAAAAGGAACAGCATTTGCGATTTTCCGTTGTTCCTCTCAAAGAAATGGTATCCTACGAATAAATTCTTCTCTCAGGAATGCCATCGACATGTTTTTGCCCTTAGGGAGGATGCTATGCCCCCATGTTCTCCTCAATCTTGTAGATACAGCAATGAACTTATGCGGTGAACATAAACCATGATATACCGAAATCAGCACATCATAAATCGCTACCATTGTGAAGCCAGTATGTATAAGAGGACAAGTGGAGGGACATGAACTTTTCATCTTCGATGTCATTGTCATTTACTGGTACCATTGTCATTGGTGATCTTTATCATGACGATTTCCCTAAAAATCTCTTTTGATCATTACTTAGGAGAAAGAACGAACAATTTATATCTATCTGTTGGGATCGTAAGACTTCTTCCACCATTCCCCGCTCTTAAGGAGTGCGGAACCACCCTTATGTGAAAATAAACAAGAGAGGTGCTCTACAAAAGAAAACAAAAACAAAATATGAAAATTGTCAAATTCAGGATAGGGGGTCTCATTAAGAGCCGGCCTACCATGATCATAAGGGTGGAAGCGAAGTGGCATTCCCATAATGGCCACCACACCAGGGATATGGTTCGAAGGTAAATTAACAATTAAACCTTGGAACAGGGGGTCTCATCGCGATCCGGCCTGACCACGTTTCGCGCCTACCTTGTGAATGGCATTATGGCTATCTGGTCACCAAGCCAGCATAATGGCCTGCATTTTGACAAAGCACTCTTCAGAATATACACAAAGGATCATGGTTCCGGAGGGTGAAATAAACAACTCTGCCAAGGTTATGAACACCTGTTGGCAGCAGAGCTCTGTTAATGGCATAGAAGTCGTAATAATTACACCAACAGGTATGATATTAAATTTTTCTGTCTCTTATCCTTTGCAAAGATCCTATGTCACACCCGATGTATATATCGCATGAATATTTATTACCACCAATCATGGCAACAGAACTGACAGTGACCACTGGAGACTTCGTACGCTTGACAGACGTCCCATCCCCTAGCTCCTCATTATATCACGCAGGCTCTTATGCAAAACGCGATCTACCTTTTTGCCTCGGTTTCGACATTTCGTTGTTTTTCTAAAACATGGCATAATTTCATATGTTGTACTTTATGATTGGACCTCTGAACTGGCTGTTGCTCCTCTCTTTGACGGCTGAGGACAGCCTATCAGATCGCGGGGGGGAAGGTAATCTCATTACTCCATGATTACGTGGCTGCACACCATTCGGGCGAGACAATGTACAAAGGAATGACATGGTTTAATGGTATGATGCTTCCATTCTACGGAAATTGCCATCTACGATCTTTTTTTTTATTTAGTTGCATGCTCGGTGATCATCCTCTCTGCGTTGCAAACACCGCAAGAAGTTGTTGTTCCATTTCTGAGTAGAATCATGGGCGGAAAGACGGTCCGAAGCGAACCTCACAAGCTGACAGTTTCCGCTGCTGCTCGTGAAATCCTGGAAAACGTAGGATGGTTGAATTATTTCAGCCGCCTGCAAGAATCAAATGAAGCCGTGGCGTTGGAATTCCTGCAGAATTTGCAGGAAAATTACTCCATAGTAGGAGGAAAGCGGATAGCGGTTACAGAGGATATCATCGCAGAAGTTTCAGGATTACCAACTGCTGGACCCATATGGACGCCGAAGAAGGAAAGATTACAAAAAGCTATGGAAATTTTCCAGGACGAAGGCCAAAGCTTGACAGTCAAAGGGAAAGGAGTTCTGCCGGCAACACTAGGGGAACCCTGGACCGAGCTAGTGAGGATAGTACAAAGTTATATCACCTGCGAAGGGAGAAAAGACGTGGTAAGACCTCGTCACCTGAAACTTTTAGCTGTTTTAAAAGGAAAATGTTCTGTGAATCTCCCTGCACTTTTAAATTCGTTACTACATGACGCGGCCCAAAGCCTGAAGAAGGCCCAGCACATGGACGCATTCGTTAGCCACCATGGGCTGATTCGGTTGATAGTGAGCCACAGTCTCACCCAACAGCAAAGCACTTGGGAGGAACTGATCGCAATAGTTGAAGGAGGATCGGTTGTACCACCCCCAAAACCTGAACAGTCCTCTAGCACGCCGGAATGAGTAGAGAAACGCAAGAAGTCAGTAGCAGAAAGACATGCCGCTTCAAAGCGGAAAAAACCTTCCGATACGCCAGAACGACCAGAGGAACCCACAGAACCTGCTGGCACACCCGACCAACCTGAGAGACCAAGGAAGTCAGCTCGGCTGGCCCGAATATGAGGAAGGTTGGAAAGAATTCAGGGAACAACGGCCCAGCCAATTGAAATTGCGGATGAACCTCCAGAACCAGAAGGAGGACCCTCCGAAGGAAATGCTGAGCAATCAGGGCCCGGCACTGGCCAGCCGGAAGAGGAAGAAATGGTTATCGAACAGAGCAACCAAGAAAATGAGCACTCTGAGGAAGAAAGGGTTACCGAACAGGGCAATCAAGAAGAAGAAATAGCACAGCCAGGGGGTAGCCCGTTGCAGGACCCTATAGGTGAGGAGGAATTGGCAGCAGTTCTGGCCAATATGGGGGAATATGGCTAGCCCTCCAGCACAGCAGGCATCCCTGACAGTCCCGCAGAGGAAGAACTACCCGAGGAAGTACATGCAGAAAAGGTAGGAGAAGAAAACCTGCCTGGTTCTGATAATGAAATCGAAGACAACAATCAGGGACAGTCTGTCCCCAGGACGCCGGAAGATATCCCAGATGAAGAAGGAGCGGGCTTAAGGGCCAAACCCTCTGCCGAGGCAAAGAAAATTAAGAAATTAAGAAAGAAACAGCAGAGGTTGTTGGGCACTATAGCCAGGCTCCGGCAGCAAATTCGAATTTGGAAAGCCAATTTGAGAATACGAAGGACCACAAGGAAAAGGAGGAGGGCCACTACAGCAAAAACCCCGAGGACAAGAACCCGTTTTGTTGGTTGAAACCCCATCAGGAGACCTACTGCCGAGGAACAGTCTGATGTTCCAAATGATAATGAGGAACAGGGTGCTGTTCCAAATAACATAGAGGAACAGACTGTTGTTCCATCTGACCGTGGAGAACAAACTGACATTCCAATTAAGGGAAAAGAACAGCAAGATGTTCCAATGGCAGGGGGACCTCAGCAGCCTTTCATTCGTGTCAAGAAGGAGAAAGAGAATAAGGAAATCCAAACAGAGGCACCACCCTCAGGGATTATTCGGGTTCTGAACTCTAAACAGCGCAATAAAAAGTTTCAGGCAAAATTCCCGGCCTCTATGGCTCAATGGAAAAAGGATCCAAAAACGAGAAACTTGCACAGGATGATGAAGCAAGCCCAACAAGAAGCTGAACAACTAAGAGAGCAAGCAATCCCCCGGGAGAAATACGAAGAATTACAGCAGCAACTTCGGAGTATTAGTCAATCCGAAAGCCAAGCCTTTGAGGGGTGGCAGAAGGAACAAGAAAAGGTTGCTAAGGTAACTCGTCGATTAGATAGTGTTGTTAAGCAGATGGACACTGTGTGTTCCTTATATAATGACGTTTTGACTTGTAGGGCCCCTGCTAAAAATTATGCTTTATTTTTGCTTGAAAGATATTTGAGATTGAAAATAAAAGCCGTTAGGGCAGGAGCACCTATCCACATCAACACTGTTAATGATTTTATAGACTGTTGCAAGCATTATGGGGTTAAGGTTCAAAGGTTATTGTGCGAATTTTACTTGCACAACCTTGTGCTAGACCAGGAAACTGATTTAAATCCTGGCCCTCTTGTTGGCGATATACAATTCCAAGCCTTCATCTCATTTGGGGTTAATCAGATGAAATGGCTCAGAGCTTATAACACCTTTCAGAGACAAGAAAACAGCCTAGACTTGTGGATACGAGCTGAACCTAGAAACCCAGTGACGTTATGGAGAGAGCATAGGAGTCTTATGAGGATCCCAGGTGTCATTGAGATAATAGGACCCATGCACGAAGACTTGATCCGAAATGGTCTGGAATATTTCCTGACTATTAAAGATCTTGCCCTCGATGCTGCAAAATTTCGATACCGGACCTCTAGTCCAAGCATCCAGCTCAGGGAACCATTCAAATATGAGAATTTTGAGCTGGCTGCAAGCCGGTTAAACCTTTATGGGGAACGAATTCTGCAAGCAGGGCCATCCTGGTTGGGGTATCGATTTCGCAGTCCAATTATTTGGCACCCTGCACCCGGGTATCAGGCCTTGTATGAGATGCCTGCAGATCAAATAGATCAGTTCTTTGATAATCTAGTTGCTCATCACGGTTGTCGGCCTCCTCACGAGATCCCTTCTCCGACCTATTCTCTCACCGCCTTGCTTGTCAACTACAATGTTTTCATGAGGCCATGAAACAGGGTAAGCAGGGGGGTGTGTGGAGCACCTGGAAGGTATGCTTTTGACAAGCAATCTAGTGGTTTTTCAATAATAATTGTAACCTTTTCTGCATGAGGAATTCAAAGAAGATAAAGGATTTTGATAAAATGTGCAAAAATAGACAAAGGAAGCTCAAGTGCTAATAATTGACGTTTTCTATGTAGGAAGACGTGCGAGCAAGGAGTTCCCGCCCAAAAGCGAGAAGCAGAGGAAAAATAACTGTTGTTCCTCCAGTAGGGAACCGGATGCGGACACGATCAAGCAAAATCGGAATTGAATAGTCCAGGAAAAGAATGCGGGATACCGGCTCGGCGAACGCAAGAAAGATTGAACGATTAGCGAATCCCTCAGGATCTTCGATCCTGAGGGATCGCTGCTTTACTTATCTCATATCCTGAGGGATCGCTGCTTTACTTATCTCTGATTATCTAGATATCTCCGTCATTTCTTTTATATAATGGCACAGCATCATTAAGCAAAGGGGATTGTTTTTGTAATTTTACAGTTCCAGAACAAACTTTAATCATTGAGTCTCACTAAGACCTAATTTTGCTATACTTTTGTGGATGCGATTAATATAAAAGACTTGGTGTTTATTCCGTCTCTGCGTCTGGAGTAATCTAAGGCAGTGTACCATTGGCAGCTAAGGGCCCGGCTCCGAAGGACACTTGCTTTTGTATCATTATATGGTGATTTGTGTGTGGTTTGTTTATCTTTATTACTTAGCAATCTGATGAACTCTTTATGTGATACGCTATGCTCTGTTATGACCAATGAATGAATGATTTCTCCATGTAAGGACTCTGCACTGTATAATTGGATTTACACAGGGTCGAATTGTATCTTTATTCAGCCATTTCTGTAACAGAGTGCTAGTATGAATGTTACTGTCATTGGATTTCTGTGAAACAATATTCGTGGGATTTGAGAGTAGCGTCATTCTGTTTAGAAACATAGTTGTATCATTCAATACTCTCAGATTGCTATATTAATGTAGAACATGTACATACAGGTGATGGTTGTTGTTTCGTAAATCATTAAGGGTTGCTGTTCCATTTGATTATTGTTATTCCATTTGATTATTGCTGTTCCATTTTACTGATGTTCCATTTGATTACTGCTGTTCCATTTCCGTTTTACTGTTCCATTTTACTTTCCGCTGATTTATTTACCTGCCTTTGTTGCTTTGGTGTGAGAGAAGGCCTAAGGCTGTAGTGAGCCTCAGCAAGACGCTGATTAGCTCCCAGACCTATAATTCCATGCTCTAATTTCCCTTCTTTAATCAGTTTCTAGAGGGATGGGTTATCGTTTCCGTACCCTTGACTGATCAACAGTTTTGTGTGATTCCATCTTTTAGGTTAGTCTAGTTACAGCTTAGCATCTGTTTTCCTTTGATCTTCTCAACCCTGTACTACTAAGCATTACTCGGACAAATAGCCTCGGATTGAGCTACTTATTGCAATAACAAAACGTTCCCGGATTGACTTATTAATGTGGAATAATTAGCGGTGTGAGAGACCCTAGTTACAGCTCTACATGCCCGTGTCTATATTAGTGCTGGAAAATTCTTCTTTTAAGGTCAGGAAATTATTAATCTGAGTGTCATTGTCAAACACTTGTCAGTTTTTTACATTGTCAGGTACAGTTGGTCTGTGTTTAATCTCAGCTGTGAAGTGATGATTAGGCTCAAATGGCAGTTTACAAGTGCTGGCAAATGTTGCCAAACTGTGACCATGCAAATTGTGTTTCCTTGGAATTTTGGCAAGATGTGTTTCTAAAACGTAATTGTGTATTTCATTTGTTGCCCCTCTATAAGATCTTAATCTGAGATCATTTGTGATGAAGCTTCCTTTCTTTTGTTGAATAACTAAATCAGAGTCTCCCAAAATCGATACCCTTACTGCCCCTAAACTTTTGATCAATTTGAGTCCTAGCAAGAGGGCTTCATATTCAGCCATGTTATTAGTACATCTAAAATTCAACCTGTATGCATGTCCTTCAGCATGATCATTTTCCATATTATGTATCCAAATCCCTGTTCCTACTCCTAGTTTATTGACTGATCCATCAAACTCCAAATACCATAGGATTTCTTGATTATAGCTAGTATCAGGAGTCTTAGAAATCTTTTTCCTAAGGAGATTTGGATTTTCAGTTTCATGTGGTTTCCCTCATGTGTCTGATATACCATTGTTCACAGAAATTTCTTGAATTTGCACACTAGATTTTACATTTATGATTTTTTCTTGTGCTAATGCTAAAGTCTTGACATCAGTTGAAGGGTAAATTTTAGCATTGTATAGGATGAAGGAGTCCATATCAGAATGCATGGAATAGATGGGAAAATTCTGGGGTTTCTCCTGGCTGCTCACCACGTATTTCATCAAAGTTTCTCGGTACAATCTCTTTGGCTGGCCAAATACTGAAATGGTAGCATAGGACATGTCCAATTGTAAAGATCCCTGGAGCTTTGCACCCCAAGATCTAGACAACAACATGCCATATTTTGGTGGAATATCAGCTACCACTACATCCATTAAAATTGTCTTGGCAGGGTATTGAACTAATGATACACATAAATCTTTGATCAATCCTAGACATCTGACCTGGCTTGAATCAAAAGAGAACAAGTCTTTGTATGGCCTGGTGATATCTAGGTCCAACTTCTCCATTACAGATTTGGGCATTAAATTATGGGAAGCTCCAGAATCAAACATTGCATTGTGCAGTATTTTGTCATGAATATTCAGACTTACATAGAAAGGAGGGACCCCTCTGTCTATTGATTTGCCATTTACTTCAAGGCCAAAAATTAATTCTGGTTGGTCATCAAGGACATTTATTGCATCTCTGTTTTCTGAAATTTGAAGTGATCTGTTGATCTGTTCTCTATAGAGATCGTGTCTAGCCAATTTTGTTAATGGAATTGCTATCTTCAATTTGCCTATTTCGGTCTCAAGGTTGAAAGGTTTTTCTGTTTGAATTTTTTCATTTCGGGCAATGAGATTATTTTTTTCTGCTGTTTTTTCAATGCTTTTTCCTTTATCGAGAGTAGTGTTATGGGTTGAAGTTGCTTGTATGTCAATTTCTGGAGGTTTTCCCACAATTTCTTTGGAAGGAACGGAAGTTGAAGACTGTTTATTAGGTTGTTGATTATCTGAAACATCTTCAATTGTTGGATTGTTTGGGTTAGGAATTGCTTTAGGAGGAGTTTGTATAGGAGGGTTCTTGATTTTAGCTTTGGTAGGTTGCTTGGTTTCTTTCTGTTTATTGTTTTCGGGGACATCTATCATTCTGCTTCTCAGATTGTATTGCTTGTGGAGTTGATAGATGGCAGTGTCATATCCCTCCCTAAAATCAAATGATTCATCTGATTGGATTTGGAACTGACTAAGAGTATGAGCTTCTTGGGTCAAGAAAATCTGTTGTTCACTATTGAGCCCCATTAAGTTAATTTGAGTGTCTTCTGTTGGTCCCTAGAAGTTGAAGCTTCAGCATAGTTTTCTTGGAATGGAGGTCTAGTGTTTTGGTCAGGGCCAGCCTTCCCAGTGTTGGGATTCTGATTTTTTTCTGAAATTTGGGTTTCTTGCAGTGTTTCTCAGTTGAAAATCCCAAGGGGAATTCCTCTCAATTGTTTCTACTCTATCACCAATTCTATCCATTCCTTTAATGATAGCATCTAATTTTTGTTCAAAGGTAGAAGGTTCTTCTTTGATGGGTATCCTCCTTTCAGCTCTAGCCTGAGCTTGTTTAGAAATCAGGTTGGCCTCAACACTGACAGTTATACTCTGCATGTCTTCTAGGCTTCGAGGAGCTCTTTCCCTAAGCTGGTATGCCATGTCAGAGTCAAATGCATCAGGAAATTTGATCAAGGCCAAGTCTGGTGGAGGTCTGAGATTCTGAGGAATAGCATTGTATACATTGTTAAATCTGGTGCAGTAATCTTGAACAGTTTCTTGCGGGCCTCGTTTCAAGTTTTCATATTCTGATAAAATGTGGAGAGGATCTTTTTTCTTTTCCCATCTGTTTAAGAAGGTCTGATAAAGAGCTTGTGGATCATTGATAGTGTTTGCAAGGAGTGCTCTAAACCAGGTTCTAACATCTCCAGTTAAGCTTTGGACAAAGACTTTCATTCTTACATCATCATCATCAATCTCATAGTTTTCAAAATAATCCATCATTTTCTTGGTGTGTTGTTGAGTTGTGTAAGTGCCAGTACCATCAAAATAGGTGATTTTGCTTTGATAATCTTGAGGCATAGCCCCTAGATTTGCAGGTAATTGCAGGGGAGCATATCGGTTTGCCATATTTGCAGAGATAAGTGTAACAGCTGGAAGAACAGGGATACCAGTTGAAATATGTGCTGAGGATGGGGGAGTGGAAAAGATGGTTTGAAGTGCTGAGGGTGAACTAGGAGATGCAACAGTAATGGCAGAAAGGATTGGTGCTTTTCCAGGAGTAAGCTCAGATTGGATAAGGTTCTGCTGGCTTCTAAGGTTCTTAGGAATCAGATTAGGATTTTGAAACACAGGTGGGGGATTTGGATCTGGATTTGATCTAGTGTAACAGATCTTCTTCTTTGGAGCCAGCTTCTGAATATGTTTTTGTTTTTTCTTGAAATATCTTAACAATACAACTTTAACAGTGTCTTGTAGGAAGTTTTTAAAATATGGGAGTTTTGAATTTTCCTAAAGATCTACTGAAACAAGGAACTGATCAAGTATTTGAGACAACTATTCAAAGTATAAACTAGACTGGAGATAGACTGAAGCAGCTTTTATTTACTCCTGCAATTGCATAGCAAAAGTAGTTTCGAAGGCTACCTGGCTAACTTCAAGCTCCATCTGTAGCTTTTTTTTAAATAAACAACAGTAACAAACAATTATTCAGGTCCCCAATGGAGTCGCCAAAGATGTTATCACCCAAGTTGTTCCCCAAAGTTGTAGGAAAGGGAATACGGTCGAGGTAACCACAGACCAATCTTTTAGATACAGCTTCTAGCCATTCTGCATCCAGAGAGGGCTCTCTCTTTATAATTTAGCTATGTTTGAGGTATATTAGGCTAGTTATGAAGTGCAAGGGTTTTGTTTAGAGTTTGGTTGGAGGAATGGAGTTTCAATAGAACAGTGAGGTAAAACTAAAGAGTTTCAATCCATTGGGCATGATGGAGTCAAAGGAGGATAGCTTTCTGGATTTGGTTTTTCCACCAAGGATGGTATCACAGAGCAAGGTAATCAAACATGGAACAATTCATAGGCTGGAGTAAGGCGGAATGGAGTCAATGGGTGAAGGGCAATTAAGAATCCTTCATCATGTTGACAGAGGGAAAATGGTTGATTACTGTTAACGAGCAATTAAGAATTCCTAAGAAAATATTCAAGATGAAAGAACCAGGGGAAACAGGAGCAATTAAGAATTCATTGTTTATGCTAATTCTGAAGAAAACATTAATAATAACAGAGACTGAACACAGAGTGCAAACAAGAAAATTCTGAGTTATTCTTTTTCTCTATTATTCAGATCATGAAACACATGATATAGTAAACACAGAAACTGTAAACACAAGTTAGAAGGAACTTATTGATCCATAAGATGATTCAAGAATTCTGTAGCATGGCCCTTAACAGCCATTCCTCATTCAGTAAGCCAGACAAAAATGGTTCCAACAGCCTTTTATTCCAAAAACTTCAGAATTACAGCAAAGTCTAAGAATGCATCCCAATCAACCAACCCCAAATACTTCGTCTGGGGGGGTTTTATACAAAATGTCAAGATATCATAAAAAATATCTGATAGAAATAATATCTACTGACAATTAATGCTTCTTTTACACAAATAGAGACAGACAATCTCGAAAACAAGGAGACAATAAATAGATGCAATAAATTTGTGCTGCGCTGGTTGATCCGTCTTTATGAGATGTACTGGTTGCAAGTCGGTTCCCAGTTGTCTTATACTGATCCTTTGTGTTGGTTATTCTACCTTGGCCGGACTTCCTTTAACTCTGATATGATGCGCTTTGACCCGCATGATTGTGATTCATTTCTGTTTTGCGCATTATAATAGATGGTCCAAAATTCTGCATTGACCAAAGATAAATTTACAAGATTTATAACATGCTTTGCCACCATTCTGGTCCTGCTAATTTATGTCTCTACAGCTTCCTCAAAGTTTTTTCAGTCTCTGTGTACCTGAAGAAATTAGGTGGGATGGTGAACATATGCTTCACCTCATGCTCTATGTATAATAGATTCTCCAGGCTATCATAAAGGGACTGCCCAGATGGAAGTGCCTTCTCTCCTGAAGTGCTTGAAGATGCATTAGCTTGATTAGCAACATATGTATTTAATTTATGTATATAGTCCTTGTGCTTCATTAGACGATCATTACTTCCCAAAGGACTTGGCAAACCTTTTTGATGCAGGACTGTAAATTTTTCTTTGAAAGAATCAATCTCTACCTGCATGTCCTGGCACCTTATGTCCAAGTTTTGCATTAGAGTTCTCATGGTTAGAACTCTCTTGATGTCCAGAATGGTTCCTGTTCTATCTCTAATATCCAGTGCTTCCAGTTCTTCACTGGTCTTGGTATTAAAAAAATGTATTAGCCTGTTAGCTTGCTCAGGCATCTGTCCCAATAAGGCTCTTGTTTTCTGAATTTCCACTTGGGCTACTCTTATCAAATCAATCTTTTCATAAATGGTTTGAATAAATCTCCACACATCACTAAGGGATTGAGTGATGTTGGACCACAAAATTCCTCTGATTTCTGTCAGAGACTTATCCAGAGAGAGATCCTTCTCTAAGGCTCTTACCTTGTTCTCCAATGCTTTGACTTCCCTTGTTTTCTCTGCCACATTCATCTTGGATTTATCATAGCTTTGTTCAACCTTTGCCAATTTTTCTTTGACTTGTTTTAGCTCTGATACTTGGAGTTTCAACTCCTCCATGGCTTTTATTAATTTCTCTGTAGTCATAGTTGTACTACTGCCTGGTGTTGTTGTTGTTGCTGAGGTACCTGTGGTGATTTCTGCTGTTGATGTCGGGATAGTGGGAGGCACTGCTGTTATAACTGTGGGAGGGGCAGTTGTGACTATTGGAGCTACTTCAGGTGGCTAGGAGGTCGACTCTCCCTGCTTTTCTTGTAGTGCTTTCTCCAATGCCTGCTCTGTCTCACTCAATCTCTCATTCAACCTCATGAGTAGGTCCATCATGTCCTCTTCGGATTTCTGCTGTACAACATCTGTTGTCTGTGGATGCATAGAAGGAGGCATTTTGAGTTGTTTTCTAAGGGCAGCAATGTCCTCTTCCTTTTTCTTCATTAGTGCTTTTATGCCTTTGGCATATTTGGGATCATGTCCCAATTCAATGATGATGTCCTCCAAGGATTTGATCCTGTTGTCCTTTGCTAGAGAAGAAGCTTTCTCTAAATCCAACTGAGCTGAGGTATTATTTAAGGAATTTTGCAATTTATGAGCCAACATTGCTTTATCAGCTAGCGTGGAATATACCATCTCTCCAGTCTGTTTATGCAACTCAATCTGGTCTATTGGATGAATGTCCTTAGCCAAGACTTCCAGATTTGTCCTGATATAATCAGTTGTTGATTGTGGTTGCTGCACCTTGGGCTTGAAATAGCTCATGATCATTTTCCCTTCTTTAATATCATGGGCAGACATCAATCTTTGTTGTTTTGTGGGGGCCATCTTAAGATATTGGTTATAAATTTGCAACCTCAATGGAACATTTCTAGCCTTTATCTCTGTGAATGTTCTTTTGATGTCAGAGGTCTGCTTACTTGGTGGCCTAGTGGATGAAACTTCCACACCATGTTGCCTTTCTAGCTCTTGCCTATGTGAGCTGGTTGATGTGTCTATCACTGGGGAGGTGTGTGGGCTGGTTGCCCTCTCACCTCTTAGACTTTCTATTGTTTCTTCAATTATTTCCTCTTTATATAGAGGATTCAGTCTCTGCCTTTTTGCACCTGGCTATTCTACAGGTCCACTGATGGGTGTGGCCTCTTCTCTGTCTCTTTTCTTGCATTTTTCCTCATTTAGAGGAGTTTGTAGTGCTGGTATCTCTGGCGCTTTAGTTTGGACCAGAGGAATTTGCCCCTGCTAATCAGTCATTACTTGCTGCTCCGTGCCTGCCACTTCCTTGCCCTTAGAAGACCCTGTACCTGGTGCACTGGTTTCCTGTACAGGTTGTTGTGAAGTTTCAGCAGAGGATGTACCCACTCCAGTTTGCTGAGGCAGCTTGAAAGATACCTGTCCAAAAGAGTCTAGGTGAAGGGTCTTTTCAAGATCTTTCATAGCTTGTTTCATCACTTCTTGCTGAGTAAGTTCTTCTATTAATGTACCCTCTACCCACTCATCTTGATTAGCAAATTTCTCTATTTCAGGGATCCTAAAATGTTTATAGGCCGATAGCCTATTTTTTACTTTTCTGTCACTTATAAATCTATTTGGGTCATATGGTACCCACCAGAAGCTCTTCTTCAATTTAAGTTCTTCCCCAAATATCCTATCATCATCTTCCCATGCCTCCCTCTTGTTGATGATAAATGGGCCTAACTGGTTTCTTATTCTCAGCTGAGCCTTTTTCTTTACATTGCAAAAGTGGGTTAAATCTGCATTGATAAGTTGCCTGAAATACTCTAGTGCAAACAGTCTCATAGGCACATATTTGGGCAGCTTACAAGGGCACAGTTCACAGCCATAAATTCTGATTTCAGTGTGATTCTGGTAGAGGTACCAGTCACCTATTCTGTAGTTTTTGTAGAGCTGTAAAATCTTCTTTATATCCCCAGAGAGCCTACGAGGAGGAGATCCTATCAATAAAGTGGAGGCTGGATGTATAAACCAGTCAATGAATTCACAGTAGGTATAAGGGGTTCAGAAACATTGTGGAAGACCGAGGCCCAAAAGATCACAGACCTCCTCTCTCCTTTGGAATCCAATTTTTCTGATAGGAAATGAAAAGTTGGCTGTCTGATAATATAGCAGAAGATGATATATGAATGAAGTGTACTTGAAGACTCCTTTATTTTCCAGATTTATGAATTGCTCATTGATTTTATTGGCAATGAAAGAGGCATAATCATATTTGACAGTAGGGGGTTGTCCTGGAGTAAACATTGACAACATAACAAAGATGGTCTCATCAACATATTCACTGGTTTTGAATCCCAATATAAAGGATATCATGTCAAGAATAAGCCTGCCAGTTTCAGTAAACCAGGCATGTACATAGGGAGGTGGGCCTTGAGGCTGGCAATCTGGCTTCATAAATAACTTAGCAATCCGGGTTATTTCTTCACTGGACAATTGAGAGCTTTGCTCAAGCAAAAATCCCATGGAAAGAGGAGCAAGGGGCTGAGCTGGATGGAAGTGCACCATCTCATTGATAGACTCAGCAGTTATGTAGAAAAGAACAGTTTGTGATGGAGTCATAATTGCTTTACTAACAGAGTCATAGTTTGCACAGCAATGGTGGATAAGATCTGGGAACACATTAACTGAGGGAAGGTAATATCTGTGGAGATTGGACTTCCATATTCCAAGGATATTAGAGTTACTGAGATGGCTATTTCTAATTCTGCAAAATGCCTAGAGATGGTTCATATCACCAAATAATTCTTTAATTTGAAAATTTTTGTCAGCTAAGGGCAACCAGTGCTGGTCTTTGTGAGGTGCATTGAGAGGCGCGACATTAAGGGCCACAGGGGCTTCCATGTTTAGTTCTCTGTGTTTTTAACTGGAGGTCAAGTTCCTGTGGGAAAAACGGGCAAAAGAGCGGTTCTGGATGTCTTGGTATGGCAATTATGGACTGCTTCAGTTTGAATTTGGCTCTTATAGGTATAATTTACAGAGGAAAACCGAAAATACAGGTTTGGGAGGTGAAAACGGGGTAAATACATGTATTTTGGAAGCGAACCAGTGTAATTTGCAGGTTGATCGACGAGTTACGGAGCAGGATGCTGGAATTTGCTTGGTTGGGTGGCGGACTGGACGCTTCTGCAGTTGCTTGGATGTAGTTTGCATGCAACAGTTTTGCGGAAAAAACGAATGAAAATGGGCGAAAATGTCAATTTCACGAGTTTTTAACAAAAATTGGCTTCGCGGGGCTTTTTGGCATTTTTCGGTCAAATGATGTCATCGGGATGTGACATTTTGTCGTGATGCGGGGGTACAGATGCTGATGTGGCAATGACGTGGCGATGACATCAGCGGGTGGGGTCCGCGGGAGGGCGGTAAGCGATATCGACCCACATCGCTTATGAGCTAAGGCGGTTTCGGGCGGAGGGGCCACGAGCATGGCGGGAGGGTGCCGCGTGTCCTTGGTACGGCGGTAATACCGCTAGCTCCCCAGGCGGTAAACATCGGCGACGGAGGGCCTTGCGATATGATCGTGGGCCGTTGGATGCGCGGGTCCAGATCCAACGGTTAGCGCTCAATGGAGCTAGTGGAGGGTTACGGCGCGGGGCCCATGTAATATAAACAATGGTTTAACACTTCTCGGGGCGATTATTATTGGTTGTCGGGGTGTTTGTTAATTAACCCAGATGGTTAATTAACCACGTTTTGCGTGGCAGAGGTTTTTAATAAATTCCAGATGAACCATTAAACCCTCGTTTATATAGTGCTATGGTTATAGATTAACCAGGGGCGGGATATTAATTTTTTGGGGATTTTTCATATATTTACATAATACGGGGGGGAACAAATTATATGGGAATTATATAATAAAGTTAAAGTTAGTATGAAAATTGATATAAAAATAAGCGCTAAGTTATAATGTTTAACAACTTAGGCTTAACAGGAAAACAGGGATTTTTACACAAGAAATGTGGTTTAGTGTCTAAGTAAAAATGTGGTTTTAGGTCTTTTATGCAATGAGATGAAGTGATTTAAGAGGGATATTAAGCAGATCTCAACACCCTGGGGGAAATTAGTAAATGTTTTAGGAAGAAGTGTGAAGGGAAGTTAGTCATGCCTCACTTGATTTGTAACCAAACAGTTGCCATGGTACTTATGATATCAATAAGATGAACATCTTTGAGAGACAAAATTAATCATAAGCCTGCTTCTGCAACACCAAAACTACCTACCCAGCCTATTATACCTAACATTTTTTCTTCCATGGGTGCACTTGGACTAGCAAACCCTTACAAATTTTCTTTTCTTTTCATGGGAATCCTATCTAAGTCTGCCCTTATTTCTTCCAAGGGCTCAGATTTAACTGTTGAGCTCCTTTGCTTCTCTACCTATCTATTTATCTCCCAAGATTGAACAGTTTGGATAGATTTACTATCTCTAAAACAGGAAATTCAAAGATGAACCGGCCAGGATTAAGTTGTTTGGCCACAGCATAAAGTTCAACAAACTGCGGATGAAACTTTTATTTACAGAACATGAAATAGTAGTGGCATTTAGACTTGCACACTTTCCTGGTCTTTTTCTTTGGGGTTCATTTCTTTCATTTTTCTTTTGACCATTTCATTCTTTTTACCCTTTGATCTTTCTTTTAGGGTATACCCTCTTTTCATTTTTTAAGTTTTTGATCTTTTCAAAATATGGAAAACCTTTGCAGCAGGGAAAGGATGAACATATTAGGGATTTTAACCAGTCAATCATGAAATATGACACCTATTGGTATAGGAGCATAACACACCAGAGGTGATAAGTCATCACATGATTTGACATATCTTCTCCTGACTTACCCTCGAACTTCAGGATATCAATGGGCAACTTATTAGGCATTGGCGGCCAATACGGAAGATTGTAAATCGGATCGTTCGTAAGGCGCGACAAATCAGGTAAATCCAAAGTTGCAATAAAAGGTAACTGACGGTTAGGGTCTCGAAAACCTTGGGTAACAAGACCAGCCCTAGGAGGAGGATATCCTAGATAACCAGGAATTGGATTTGCATTAGGAATATTATAACCTCCCGGAAAACCAGGATTAACCGGACCAAACTAGGGTTGTTGAGGTTGCTGATAAGTATATCCAGGGTACGGTTGATACTGATAAACTGGGTTTTGTACAGTAGGACCGAATTGGTACTGTCCCTGGTATGGTTGATAAGTAAATTGCAGTTGACTTGTGACAACTGTACTTGGACCAGCTTGTCCTGCAGGCATCTGGACCGAAGTCTAAACTGTGGGTCCTGACTTTGGTAAAGAGGCCTGAGGAGTTTGCACTGACGTAGGAACAGTAGAAACCGAAGCTACTGATACTCCAGAAACAGGCATGGTAGGTTGAACAGAAGCCACAGCAGTTGCAGCAGCAGTTTGAGGCGGAGTTCGAGGTGAACTAGGCCCAGGCTGCTGAACTATACCAGATGCAGAGGTTTGAACAGTAGGCTGGACAGGTTGCTGGGTTGGACCAGAAAGCGAAGGTTGTCTAAGTTGACTTGATAAATACACATTAGGTTGCATAGTCTGTTGAGATGAATCCCACACCATATTCATTCTGGGGTATGGACCCATAAAAGGTTGTGCATATTGAGAACCATAACCGGGTTGAGCATAGGGTTGATAATTAAGTGGTACATTTCCAACTCCTTGTACAAATGGTTAACCAGAAGGTGGTTGGAAACCTTGAGTTGTGTACTGACCTTGAGGTTGATAACCTTGAGGCACGTACTGAAACTGGGGTTGACCTTGAGGTATATATTGGTACTGGGGTTGACCTTGAGGTATATACTGAGTTTGGGGTTGACCTTGAGGTATGTACTGTCCTTGAGGTTGCCCCCCCAGGCGGTAACTGACTACCTTGAGGTTGCCCCCCAGGCGATAATTGACTACCTTGAGGTTGCCCCCCAGGCGATAACTAACTACCTTGAGGTTGTGGATTTGGAATAGTATCAGACTCATAAGAATTTCTTCTACGCTCAACGCTTGAGTTCCATTATTACTAGTGGATATCTCATGTTCAATTGGTTGAGGAGATGCTCCTGAAAAAGTACCAGTAAGTGACTGGTACCCCGAAGGAACAGAAGGACCGCCATATAAAAATATTTCCGGTGTTTGGGAAAACATAGATGACCGTCTCGACATATTCAATGGAGGATAATAACCTCTAGGCATAACATGAAAAAGAATTCGAGGTGGTGAAAAACTAAGACCCGGGTTTTCTAAAAAAATTGTTAATGATACGTACCAAGCGTCACTCCTAAAAGGACTGTAGAAAATTGATTCACGCTCCCTAAGCTCTAAAATTGGATTTTCAGGAAGAATTATATCTTCGTCCAGACTAACAAGTTCTTTAATAGAAATGAGGCCAGAAGAAAGATTTTGGGTAATGATATTTCCTACCCTGGGTGAACCAGGACCACTAGAAGTTGGAGAAGCAAATCCTGAAGATGGAGTAGCAGCAAGTTCAGTTTCAGCCTCAGAAATTTCAGGTTCTTTAGCTAATTCACTGGTAGGAGAAATACTACCAGTAACTTCGGAAAATGAAATTCGTTTAGAAATATACTCTATTGCTTGAACTTGATAATCAGGATGAACAATTAAAGATGACTCTCCGGCTTCCGGTGACCCAACTCTACTGTCACTTGGTGATACAAGAGCTCGTAGCCCTTCGAGCTAGCTTGGTGTATACTCGGGAGGTTGCCCCCGAAGTATACGGGATTGTCTCGGTAATTCAGCCACGATTAAATATTTAATTACTCACACGCAAACAAAGAAAATTTCAATAAAACCACCTAAAGTCTCTAAAGAAACAAACAATTGAATCACACGCCTAAAAAATCTAAGAGTTCAAACCACACACAAACAGTAACTTCCCATACTAAAAACACTAGTTGGTGATGAAATCCAACATCGTAGAATTTAATACAGAAAGGGTGGTTGGAACAGTTACCCCAACAACCTGCTTAATGAAACAGACTGGCACAAATTTCTTCACAAAACCATCTCGAGTGAAGAGAACCCCCCAGAGAGTCCAAGTGAGTCTGGTCGACATCTGTTCCAGGTACAGTGAGACCCGTCCTTCACCGTCACCTTAGGAAATAATCTTAAGTTTATGGACACTAAGGTTACCAATAGCATCAAATACAATTGGTGGAACAATCTACGATCTGATCTATGCGCAAGGGTAGAGTAACAAAGCTCAATCCCCTTGAAGGCTCCTCGACATGATCAATCCGAGGTTTACCAACAAGTGACCCCAGGCTCCTCGACAATGGTTAACGCGAGGTTTACCGTTTATAATACGCACAAATCTTCTATCTTTCCCAATGAAACAGACTTGATTGTCTCAAAGTTTCGGACATGATCTCGTGATTGACTCCTTTAAGAGAAGATTTCCACATTATATCAATTACAATTGGATTTATTTCCTACCGCAAGATATAGCTACTTGTTTGTTTTAACTATCTTGGAGAGTTAATTACTCCCTACTCCAAGATAATAGCCTAAGCTATATTGGTGATAAGAGCCCTAGAAATAAGAAAGATTGCGAGATCAATTTTAATTAAGCGTTACTTTTATGGGTTGTTCTTTAAGTCAATGGGTATGGAAATGAAACTTTGATGGTGTGAAGACTTGACTCCAAAACACTAAAAGATGCACCTAATATGATAAACAAATCGTTTTCTTTCAATGAATTTCTAGCTAAAAGAAAGAGTTCGAGAATGCAATTCTTTGAGAAACAAATCTTTCATTCAACATGTAAATGAAAAGAAAATATTTTTGTCTTTTTCAATAAGAACTCAAAACGAGACTACTAATTATGCTCACAATAAATCCATTTCCTTTTTCAACACTCAAAACTACAAAAAACAATTTCTTTCAAAAGAGATTCTACAATTTCTAGAAAAAAAACTCAAAATTACCAAAACTAATCTTGAGATGTAAAAGCTTCTAAAAACCTAATTATAAAAGCTTCAATTCTTTTTTAGGACGTTTTACTTAGTTATTCAGTAAACTAAGGATTCATTCATTCAGAATAACAAATCAATCAAAAAACATCCAAATATGTTTTCTTTTATAAAAATGAATTCAAAACTTATGACCAAGTTTGTTCAAAGATTTGCAAAGAGAAAAGTAAGTCTTTTTCTCACAAAGGACAGATTTCACAAACCAGTCAGACTCATCAAGAAGACAAAAGACACCAGGGTAATCTAAGGTTTCTGAGGCTTCTGATCTTTGAGTCACTACATAGACCAAGTGAAAACCACTCCAGGCATCCAAAACTTCTAGAAAATCATCTAAAACAAAAATGCCAATGGAACTCACTCATAAGAGATTTTTGACAAAACACATGCAGATCTAGGTAAATACTAAAAGCCATAAATGAAACCTAAACTTAGCTGGAAGAAAACATTTTAGGTTTTTCAAACAATTTGACAGGGTCTGCAGGCTTCCAGAAGAACCAGATGTGGTACCGCTCTGTGTACTAAAGGAAAAGTGCGGAGATGCCCGCACTGTCTGTAAAAATAAAGTGTGGTCCCCTGAAAATTTTGAAAAAACAAAAAATAATCGAGATCCTAAAAACTACCCAATCCAACGCACATCAAGCAAAAACCAGAAACGAAAACAAGTTTCTCAAGTCAAAGACAAAGGAAAACCAAAAACCAAATTCAGTTCCCTAGCGGAGTCACCAATTTATTGGCCGGATAAATCGATCTTGTGGACAAGGCTGATCTCCCTAGTATCAAAATATATCTAGCAACAAGCAGGACAAGCAAATCTATCTTTCTCTAAACATATTCGATTCATAAACAAAAACTATAGAAGTGTTTAGACCTTACCTTAAGTCCAACGCTAGTTTGTAGCAGCCATCCTTCAACCATCCAAAAGAGTTTCCTTTTGAGAACCTGCAAACACAAACAAGCAAACATCAAATAACACCTGCATAGCTAATATCATAAATCATTTTCATTATGGTGATCAAGGAATCCATAAAATAAACCATAAAACGCAGCTTATTGAGAAAAATAAACTTATTTGTATTAACTTTGAAGTAGAAGAACCTTACAACCTTTGGTGCCTTGATGTTGAACAAGCTCTTCCCAGGGTCCGAAATAGGAATCTCCTTTACTTTGACAAGCCTCACATTCTTCCAAATGAGATCAAATAGGTATGTAATCTCTCCTCATAAAAGCTCAATTAGGAAGACTAAGTTCCAGCAGCATTTCACCTCAAAAATATTCAACTTTCAACCTCCCAAGTAACCAGCCCAATGCTTCATTTTATAGTGCAGAGGAAGGAGGTTACAGGTCCACCTATGAAGGGATAGAGTCCTCCTTCAAAGGGATAAGCTCCTCACATCAAGGGGTTAGCTCCTTAAGGTGTGGGATGCATGAACCTTAAGGGAGCGAACTTGCCACCTCAAGATTCCTTCCAGAAGCTTCTAGAAATGACTCAAAGTGAGTTTTTAAGAATATACTTGCACCTTTTTGACTTTTACAGGGGTCCGAACCCATAACACAAAGATAGAGCAGTCAGGTGCGCAGGGGAAATGAGCTTCAGGTGTGGGACCGCAAGTAATGCTAAGAGAAAGTGTGGAACCAAAGTTTTAGATACTTTTGAAGACTTTCTCTTATTTTCAAGGCTTGATATGAAGAATTGAGGCTTAAGACTTGCAAAGGAGGAAAGTATGAGTGGTAATAGACTCACACAGATTGCAGAATGTCAAGGTGACAATTTTTAGTGCAATAATCTTGCCTAGAAAAGCTTGAATCTCCTTCTTGTTTCTAGGTAATGCCAATGTTTCAATGGCAGATACTCGTTTGGGGTCAATTACTACTCCCTCCTTTGAAATAATATGGCCCAACAGTTTTCCTTCTTTGACAGCAAACAAGGACTTCTTATGGTTCAATGATATTCCAAATTTTCTACACCTATCAAAAACCTTCATCAAGTGCTTTAGATGTTTCTGATCAGATTTAGAAAAAATAGTTATGTCATCAAGATAAATAACCACACATTTATTTACCTGACCCATAAAAGCTATGTCCATAGCTCTCTGAAATGTGAAGCCAAATGGCATCCTAGCGTACATGAATGTACCCCAGGGTGTAGTAAAGGTTGTCTTCTCTCTGTCTGTTGTATCAACATTCACCTGATTGTAACCTGAAAAACCAGCAAGCATAGAAAGTCTTTGTGCTCCTGAAACCATTTGAAGTAACTGATCCATTTTGGGCAAAGGATAATTATCTTTTAATGATGCATTATTCAAATTTCTAAAATCCACACAGAGTCTTATTTCTCCATTTTTCTTTCTAACAGGAACTAGATTTGCAACCCAATTAGAATACCTAAGAGGGAGGATGATCTGAGCATCTAGCATTTTATTAATCTCCCTTTCTACAGTTGGTAGAAGGGCTGGACTTATCCTTCTAAAATTCTATTGATAAGGTTTTGCTTCTGGCTTCAAAGGAATCTTATGTTGTATTAATGAAGTATCATAGGTTAGATCAACATAAGTCCAAGAAAAAACATCCTTATAATTTTGCAGTAACTTAAGATATTGAGCTTTGATCTCAGGGTCTAGAGATGCACATAATTTGATGCTTTTGATATCTTCATCAGTTCCAATGTTAATCTCTTATGTGTCATCTTCTGAAGAAATGGACTGAGGGTTTCGGAGGACATCATTTTGATCAAACAATTTTTCTAAAGGAATAAATCCTTTTGGAATAAAATTGTTAGATAATTGAATAATGTCATGATTAGTAATTTGGGTTTTAAAATATGAAGTATCATTTCCATCTGTATTTCCATTTATTTCAGTTCTATCTTCATCAATTTGTAGAAATGAAAAATCATCTATTACCTACAGAAATGATTTCAAATGTTCATCATCTTCAAATATTTGCCAATGTTTCAGATTATCTGGGATAGATGGCCTATATTTGACTTGTATCTGATAGAGTACATCAGTATGATCAGGAACTTTAGAAGAGCTAGCAGAGACAACTAAGGCATCTGCATGAATATTCTGATCTCTGGGAATATGAGTCAAATTAAAAGCATTAAAGAAGTTTTCAACTGAATCCCATACTTCATTTCGGTAGGACCTAAGTCTAGGGTGCTTGGTCTGGCAAACATTTCTTACTTGCTTAACAATAAGTTCTGAATCAGTGAAAACACTTAAGTTTTGAACTTTTAAGCTTTTGGCTAATTGTAATTATAAAAGGAAAGTTTCATATTCAACAACATTATTGGTAAATTCAAAATCTAATTTACATGATTGGGTTATATTTTCTTTTTCAGGTGAAATTAAAACTACTCCAGATCCTGCCCCATCTTTCGTGCAAGAGCCATCAAAGAATAGTTTCCAAATATCAGTTTGTTTTGGTTCAAGACTTTCAACTACCTCTTCAATTTTGACTTGAGTTTTATGTTGGTTTGAAGTGAGTTGAAAACAACCAAAGTCTTGATTTATTGCATAAATTGGATGGTTCCTTGGCTGGTCAGTCTTACAAATAGTATGTACAAATCTTACCTCTCTATATAATCTTAATTTCTCTCCTCCATAAACAGGAATAGTAGCATATGACATATCCATCTGTAGAGTTCCCCCTAATTTGGCATAGCAAGATCTAGAAAGGAGCAATCCAAACTTGGGAGGGATATTTGTGACAACAATATCAAGTACTACACTTTTCACTGGATTTGGGCAAGGGTAACCACTAGATCCTTGATCAATCCCAAACAGGGCACCGTTTTAGAATCAAAGGTGTACATGTCATGGTAGGATCTAGTTATGTCGAGTTTCAAATGGTCCATGATATATTTTGGCATAAGGTTGTGTGATGCTCCTGAATCAAGAATACAATTATACAACATGGAATTATTTGTTTTAAGAGTTACATAGAAAGGAGGCACTATCTCATCTATCATGTTTGAACTAGGGCCAAAAACTACTACTGGTTTTTCATCTTGCAGACTTATGACATCACCTTCAGCATCAACCGAGGTATTTTGTATCCATTTTGTGACTTGGCTTTTGTAACCAGGGTTTTTAGAAAGTTCTGACAGTGGAATTGGGATCTTAACTCTCTCTAATTCTTTTTCAACATTAAATGTGGTCAAAATGTTTTTACTAGTTTTGGTAGTATCAATTGACTAATCTAAGGGTTGAATAAGAGTTGTTTGAGCTTCAGCAGTTTTGGTATGTGGTTCAATTATTGAAGTTTCCTTTGGAGGTCTCCCAGGACTAGGCCTAGGCCTAAGATCATACCTTTTGTTTAATTCTGCGATTAAAAATTCAAAGAAAGTATGATATTTAGGGACTTGTGAAGCTTCCTGATCTTCTTGAACTTGATTTTGTTATGAGAGAGGAATGATGGTTGTTTGATTGGAAGAAGAATCCATACTATTAATATCTTTAGTAATTGTCATAGTATTATCATCAGGTTGTTGATCATCTATCAATAGAGGAGTAGGAACTTGTTGATCATTGCTAGGTCTCTGAAGAATTTGTAGTAGTGGATTTCTTTTATACTGGCCTTGATTTTGGTTTTGAGGTCTAGTAACTATTTGTTGTATTTCCCTAGGTTGGGTCTCAATCTTTGAAATCCTATTTGATAGGTTTCTACGAAGAGATGTTATTTCATCTATTTTTTAAGTCTTTTGATTTAGTCTTAGAGGAACTAGAGGCTTCTTGAATAGATTTGAGTTTTATTTGGGCCTTTTCTTCCTTAAGTTTTAAAGAAGTTGAGGCTTCCCTATTTGCTTCTACTTCTATAGCATTTGTTTGCATATCTTCAAGAGTTCTTGAAGTTCTCTCTTGTAGCATAACAGCAAAGTCATCATCAAAAGCTTTAGAAAATCTAGACTTAGTTGCTGCTACAGGGGACTTACAATCAGTAGGCATTTTGTGATAGAGTTTATTGAATCTTTTAATAAAATCTGATACTGGTTCACCGAAGTTCCTTTTAAGCTCTTCAAATTCTATGAGTAAATAAAGAGGATCCTTATTCACACCCCATTGATTTTTAAATATGGTTGTAAGCTCTTCCCAATTTCTAATGGAAGCTGCTGGTAACTGCCTAAACCAAATCCTCACATTTCCTTTAAAAGATTGTACAAACAATCTCATATAAACGTTTTCTTGTTCAATATTCATGTTGTCTGCAAAGTCTAGGAAAGCTTGAAGATGGTCCTCAGCTGAGGGACCAGTTTCTCCATTGTACTTGGGAAGGTATTTTAAGTATCCAGCTAGGAATGCATCAAGGTTATTAGGTAAGACTAAGGCAGCATATCTAGCCTGTACAATAGGTCGGAAAAGCCATGACAGCAGGTGGTGTATGAGGTGCTTGAGGTATATGAGGTTGTCCAGGTGGAGTATGAGGTGTTTGTGTGGATGTAGAGGATGAAGAAGGAGTAGAGGAAGAAGGTGGTGATTTAGGGGTTGATGAACTAATTAGAGGTGAAGGAGGAGGAGATCTCCTGAAAGACTTCAAAGGAGTCTTAAGAACTAACTTTGGGACCTGTAAAGGAATACCTTCTTTTGTTTCAAAGAGAGGATTGGAATATATAGAGAAAGTCTCCTCAGATTGTTTAGAAGAAGAAGCTTCAAGTCGGTCAAAAATGGAAGGAAAATGATAGGTGGTAGGGGATATGAAATCTGTGGGTTTATATTCTGGTAGATTAACACCCAAATCAGATTCAGTTTTAGGTGATCCTGGTGGTAGTGTGGGTATTGGATGAGATTCTAATGAATGAATAAGGTAGGCTGACTTAAAATCAACTCCTCTATTTAGAATTTCAGCAATCCTAGGTGATAAATGGGAGTAATCAAGATCAGATGGGATATTACTATAGGGGTCAAATGATTCTAATTCTTCAGACTGTAGAACTAAAGAGGAAGAAGAAGATGGTTGGTGTCCCCTTTTAGAACTGGATTTTATTAGAAACCTTTCAGGATTTGGCAGAGGACTAACTATGTCATCTTCTGAATGAGATCTGGTATATTTAAAAGGTGTCACACTGTCATCTTGGGAGTGTGCAGTCGCCTAGGTGAATGATTTTAACCTTTCTAAACCTTTAATCACCTTTAAAGGAAAATAATGAATGAATATTGTTGTCCCAAGGGAAACTTATATGAAATTCGAATCCCCGCCAACGGCACCAGTCTGATGTTGTACCTCTGAGATAGTAGTAGGTCAGCTATCAATGCCAAAGCATTTAAATAACTGTTTTGGGGTTTTTGGTTTTAGTTTTGGAAGACCAATGAATGAAGACAGATGTAGAATTGAAATACTTAATCCTTTGGGTTATATTAATATCTCAGCAAAGGGCTGCTATAAAGCTTTACACAGTGATATAGATCAAAATAGTGGTTAGAAGAAGACAAAAAATAATATGATTATCATAGTTTCCAGACTATAAAGCAAAACAATCATAAGTGTGAAAACCTTCTAAACTACATTCCAAAGGTTCAAGGCGGTATACTTAAGCTTACACAAGATGCTGATGATTTATTGATTAGAGGGGATTAGCTAAACAGACAGTTCATTAATCCATTCTCTTAATAGATGATCACTTCAGGAGCTTATAGGAATAAATTGAGACACAATTCTTCCTACCTAGATATCTCTATAAGTCATAAGCATATGAAGAAAAACATAATGATTGATAACTGGAAAAACTTACAGGATAACACAAACTGTGTAAAACCAAATTCAGAATCCTCTACTTTGTATTAAGGTTCCAGAAAGACTGAGTACATCAAATGTCTAGAAAAGCTTCCTTCAAAGGTGGCTTCCAAGTTCAATGTAGAATGAACAGTCACAACTTAACAAGCAATGAACCATGAATCCTGAACTTTGAACCCATAACAACTCGAGAAGAGATTTATTTATACAATTATGAAATTAAAAAATATCCTAAAACTGATTGAGATTTATTCTAGGAAAGGAAAGATCTTCATGCAAGAAGATAGGGGCAGCTATTGAACTGCTTCTTGTTGGCCCTTTTATTCAGGTTGTGTTGGCTTTGTTGTTTGATATATCGCCCTTTAAGCTTCTTATTTGTTTTTATCCTTTATGCTAGTGAATTTCTTCATTTGATCTTTCATCTAATACTCTTTTAACTCTGTAAATATCCTTTGACCCTGCTGAGTAACCTTTACTATGCATTTCAGGTTTTTACTGTGTTTTTCAACAGTAAATCCCTTTGTATTTATCTTCAAAATTGTATGCAAGATTTTTCTTTGTAAGTCTGGAACAGGGGTTTTTACCTGCAAAACACAAAAATTGTTAAGAAAAACAGAGGTGACAGAGGAGGACGTCAATGGCTTTATTGAGCTTGAGATGATACTGGAAGGAGTCCAAAGCGTATCGGAAGGTAAAACAATGGCTTTTTGGTCACAGAGACTTGTGGGGGGTTTACTATGAAAACAGGCGAAACAAAGGGAAAATGGTGATTTTGCATTTAAACGGAAAAACGATTTTCTTTTTAAAATATGGCGCAAAGTGAACAGTGTTCATTTTCTCGTTTTGCGGGAGGCGATTTTGATTTTCATCGCACCGCTTATGAGGCGCAGGCGGTTTTGGGAGGGGTCACCCGAAATAACCTGAGCATGACACGTAGCAAAGGGAGGTCAGTTGAATAACGCTTTTCGGGCGGGTAATGCTCATACAGAGAGCCAACCCGAAAACGCTTAGGGTTGATAGATTTGAATGGATTTGATCGAACGATGGTGGAGTGAAGAAGCAGCGCGGAGGATCACAGCAGTTAATTATGGCAGAAATGGGAATTATTATGGGTTAAAACTGAGATTAGCGGTTAAATGGAGGTTTAGGTTATTTCTTTGTTAATATCATAAAAACCTTTTAACAAAGCAATTCTTCACAAAACACGGTATGGCGGACTTGAAAAATTATGAATGCGGGTGGATAAATGATATCGGGTTCGAGTTCATCGCATATCGCAATCGGGGTTAGTGGAGGAAGGCCCATCGTAAAGGGATGCGATAAGGGCGGACGTGATATGGAAATAAAACTTGAAATATATTTGCGTCCAGTCCGGGTACCCATCGCAATCGGAGATCTCAATGGCGGAGGGTTATACTTTAGTCGGGACTTGCGATGGAGGTGGATGCGATATGGCAATGAACTATAATATATATTGCGTCAGGTCTGGGTCCATTGTGCATCGCATATCGCAATCGGAGGGGAGTGGATGAACGTTGAAAGGTTGCGATCCGCCAATATGCGATATGTTATGAAAATATATAGTTTTTATAATAAAACTAAGGGTTTCGCTATAAAGGGAATTAATAATATACGAGAAAATGGACTTTTAGGGGTTTAAAACTATTAGTTAGTGTTAATATGAAAAATGAGCGGAAAAGGGGAAATTATATGAAATATGAGCGAGAAAAGGGAAAATATATGAAAAGGGGAAATATAGGCGGAAAAAGGAAATACACTAAGCATAATGGTTTATCATGAGATTATTTGCTTTTCGCATATGCATCAATACTTAGGCTAAACATTATTTTGTGGGTTTTTCGTGTAAAAGGGGATTTTACATGGGTTTTTTACTTTTCCTAGGCAAAAAGGATTTTGACCTTAGGAAAATGGGTTTTTATGGAAAATGAATGAATATGAATGTATGAAGGTAGGAAGGGGAAATTAGTAAATATAAGGATGAATGGGGATGAATGGGAAGTTAATTAATTTATCTTGTAGACCTTCATTTGCTTTGTGTAGTTGCCTCATGGACATAGAAACATATGGTAAAACATGATAAATGTACATTTTGTCCAATCAACCATTAAACTTCTACTTACCCTTTGCTTATCTTATCATTTTTTCTTCACTTAATCGGTGCATTTAAGCTAGAAAACCCTTTTCCTTTATTTTTATTTTACAAAAGAAAACTATCTAATTCTAACCTTATAACCTCCAAGGGCTCATATTAAACTGACGAGCACTTTATTATTCTCTACCTAACTACTAATCTGCCAAGATTAAACAGTTTGGCCAGATCTTTATTCTCTAACTATAACATCAAATTTAAAGCATGAAGTAATCAAGATTAAACTATTTGGCTGTCATGGGTTGTGGCATTTAAGACAAGCTGCACACAACCATTATTTTGCAGAAAAATAGTAGTGCCATTTAGACTTGCTCACTTTCAGAGTTTATTTGTTTTCTTTTCTTTCTAACCTAACATTTTCTTTTTGTCTTGATATTTTAGGACATCTAACCTAACATTTTCTTTAATATTGACATCATCATCAAGATATTTTCTTTAAAAACATTTTATTCACTATTGTTATGTCCATATCCTAACTTAACATTTTTTCAAATATTCTATCTTATCAAAACCAAAAAATGCTACAACAATCCCCACCTTCATATAAGGTGGTTTTCACCTTTGCAAAAGGAGTATCATCAGATCCCTTTCCTTTATCAGGAGTCTTAGATCTACAATCATTTTTGTAGTGCCCTTCTTTTCCGCATTTCTAGCATGCCTTTGCATATTTTCCTAGAGATTTAGATCTCCCACTTGAGGACTTATTTTTGTTTATGTTCTGGGACCATCCTCTGACAGACAAGCATCTCCATTTTGGCCCTCAATATTTTTCCATCTCATCTCCTCCGACAACAAGGATGATATTATCTCATCAAACTTCATGGTAGTTGTTTTGCTACTTATTGCAACAACCAGAGTATCCCACAAGTCTAGTAGAGAACACAACAGACTGATGCACTTATCTTCATCTGAAATTTTAATATCAACAAATAAAAAATGACTTATCATAATATTAAAGGCGTTTAGATGCTCTGTCACCAAGTCTCCATCCTTCATCCTTAGGTTATACAACTTTTTTTGCAGGAATATTTTGTTCACCAGAGACTTAGATTGATACAAAGTCCCTAACTTGTCCCACAAAGCCTTCGTCGTAGCTTCCCCTTATACAATCAATAATATTGAAACTGAGAGACACAATCATATTGTGCTCTTCTCCTTCCGATCTAACTTCACCCAGCCTTCTGCCGATAATCCTATTTCTATCGTACCTGGGTCTATAATGATCCATTGATCTCTATCCACCAATAGATCTTCCATCTTGAGCTTCAATAACTCAAAACTTTGTCCATTGAATTTCTCGATCTCTATCTTTCCACTATTTTCTGTATTCTTTCACCACAAGAATCGATCTCCCACTGTAACAAGGTCTACCATAGGCCCAAGCAAAACCCCTCAGCAGCCAAGGCATCCCCTTGAAGCCGAAACATCTCTCAAACCAAATGTAGGTTTTAACCCTATACAAAAATTACCTGCAAACAAATTCTTAAAACAAAAAAATATACAATGGCGAGAATATAAAACAAATATACACAAACATTTTCCCCTGAATCCCAAAACTGGGAATACTATATTGATTTTTTCACTATATTTCTTTCAATGTTATAATACATATATATACATGTCGAAGCGTTCATAAACCCCAATCCACTAACCCTAGATTAGAACAAAACTATAGTTCCCTTGACTGGATCTATAAATACCATGGGAAAAAAGCCATTGTGCCCAAAAACCATGCACAAAACCATGGATAGGTCCACACGCCATCTTTGGGTCCGCCCTCCATGCTTGGGTTTGCTCGACTATTATTGGTTCCGCACCTCAGACCACATGACGCATGGAAATAATATAACACACACCTAACAATAATCCATCTCCCAACTATATGTCAATGTCCATAGTTATAAAGTTTATCCTATACACCCCCCTCTCATTCTAAACATTAAGAAAATGGATAAAAATTTGGGGAGTATTCAACAGGTTATCATATCCCCCTTATGATGCGACATCCCATGCAATGAATTTACTCCCTATCTCTTCACACGCCCTAAATCTCAACCTTGACCTCGCATACTGAATATTGATTAGTCCAATGGCCCCAGTCATTATGAAAATTATTAGTGTAAGGAGCATAATTGAATGTGGGATTTTCTCTAGGCTCATTAAATTCATGGTCTCAGAGTATCCTCTATCTATCAAGTTAATAATTACAATCCATTTGTGCAAGGTCCTTAGGTTTCTCCGAGGTGGTGGGCATATCTCCTGGGTTAGCTACTTCATTAATTGCAGTGTAAATTCTAGAATTTCTCTCTAGATTCGACTAGGTATCAAGTTTGTTCTAGTGCACCCTTGCCAATTACTCTCTATTGATTGTATTTTCATCACTAGATATTATCTACTTCGTTGGAATTCCTCAATTTTGGATTTTTTCCCACCCCTTTGATATTCTCCTCCATTGGCTTGTTATTAACGCCTTTGTAGCCAGAAGTGCCTCCTCCAATTCCAAAACTAGCCCTGCTCTTCTAAGAATCTGCTATAATCTCCTCTCTATTGGTGAAGCGAATTTGTCTCTTTGCATCTCGAGCCTAGGGGCCTTCCATTTTGATCTTCATGGCGTGGGCTCTATTTTCCTTAGAAAATTGGGGTTGTATCCTCTCTTCCTGGACAAAGGGGACTTTTTCAGGCTTGTTTTGTCCTGCTCTAAGCATCCTCTATTATGGCCTCCTTTTTTAGTTTCCCTCCCGTTATTTACCAACGCCCCATGCACATCATAAAAGAAGAGATCGAGGCCTTTCCTGCCATTTGTTCTAGCACATGGAAAACAAAATACAAATCTCCTTGAATTATTGGCAATCCATATTGTAGTAACTGCCCCTAACAAAACAAATCTCTCCACCTTGCAACAATGCAGACAAAATTGAAGTTGCATCAGTGAACGATAATTTCCATTAGTCTCCTCGAAAGAATTCAAACTCTGAAAGGAAAGTTAACTCAATAGGAAGATGAATTTGATGCCCTTAGAAAATAGATACAATATTTACAGAAGCACCACCAAGTCAGTGATACTCATACTTCCAACAATAGTGTTTCTAGTTTCTAGGACAATAGATTATTATGTGATCTCAATCAATTGCCAAAAGATGACCCCCCATAAATTCTCGGATGTACTCACTATATAAATGTGTTTTGCTCCTAGGCAAATTTTGCAAATTATATGTATGTATCTCATCAATAATAATTGGCCAGCGTACAATATAATTTTTATGTAATCCCTGAAAACTCCTCTCGAGAGGACCTGTCATTAAATGAATTACTGTAGCTATTTCTCGAGTAAGTGTTGCGTCTAGGTACAAATTTTAATGAAAAATATATATATATATATATATATATTTCTAATAATAAAATGACAAAATTTTATCAATAATAATTACATTGAGTTTCTTTGTGACGATTAAATCTATTTTAAATTGAAAGTATGATTTTAAAAATGTAATATTTAAATTTTGTTATAATTATTTTATTACATTTCCATGAAAAAACCTATATCCTTTGTTAACATTCCTTTTATAATCCCTACTTAACATCCCTTTTGTTGTACCTCTGAGATAGTAGTAGCTCAAGCTACCAATGCCATAGCATCTAAAATAATTGTTTTGGGGGATTTTGGTTTTAATTTTGGAAGACTAATGAAAGAAGATAGATGTAGGATTGAAGTAATTAATCCTTTGGGTTATATTAATACTTCAACAGAGGGCTGCTATAAAGCATTACACAGTGATATAGATCAAAATAGTGGTGAGTAGAAGACAACAAAAAATATGATTATCAAAATTTCCAGACTGTAAAACAGAACAATCATAAGTTGGAAAACCTTCTGAACTACGTTCCAAAGGTTCAAGGCAGTATACTTAATGCTTACACAAGATGTTGATGATTTATTGATTAAAGGGGATTAGCTACACAAACAGTTGCATTAATTCAATCTCTTAATAGATGATCACTTTAGGAGCTTATAGGAATCAATTGAAACTCTAATTGTTCCTACCTAGATATCTCTGCAAGTCATAAGCATATGATGAAAACACATAATGATTGAAAAATGGAAAAAATTACAGGATAACACAAAACTGTGTAAACCAGATTCAGAATCCTCTGCTTTGTATTAAGGTTACCAGAAAGATCGATTACATCAAGTATATGCAAAATCTTCCTTCAAAGGTGGCTTCCAGGTTCAAAGTTGTATAAACAGTGAAAGACTTTTACAAGCAGTGAGCTATGAATCTTGAACTCTGAACCATTTACAACTCTATAAAAGACTTATTTATACAATAATGAAATTTAGGAAAAGATCCTAAAACAGATTAAGATTTTTTTTAGGAAAAGAAAGATCTTCATGGCAAGAAGATAGGGGCAGTTGTTTGAATTGCTTCTTGTTGTCCCCTCTATTTAGGCTACGCTGGCTTTTTGTTTGATATTTTTCCCTTTATGCTGATCGATTGTTGGTATCCTTCACGCTAGCAGATTGCTTCAGTTAAATCTTTTATCTGACATTCTTTAAACTCTGTAACTCTCTTTTAACCCTGCTGAGTAGATTTGACTGTGCATTTCAGGTTTTACTGTGTTTTTCACAGTAAATCTTCATATTTATCTTCAAACTATTACGCAGATTTTTCGTTTATAAATCTGGAACAACAGTCTTCATACCTGCAAAACATAGAAACTTTTAAGAAAAACATGGTGACTAAGGGTCTTTAATGGCTCTGTCGAGCTTGAAAGGCTATCGGAAGGAGTCTGGGGCGTATCGGAGGCAAAATAATGGCTTAAATGGCCACAAAGGCATAGTGGAGGCTGCGCTATGTAAAATAGGCAAACAGAGCAAATGGTGCTTTTTGTTTAAATGGAGAAAAAGTTAATTTTTAAACTATCGGGCAGAGGTGGAGCGAAATAGCAGTGTGGAGGATTAATCATGGTGGGAATGGCTTTAATCTAGGTTAAAACATGATTAGCAGTTAAATGAAGGTTTCAGGTCATTTCCGCATTGAAATCGAGAAAACGATTTAACACAGAAAACCTTTACAAAACGCATATGGGCGGACTTGAATATATATAAATCGGAGCAGATAATGATATCGGGTCTGGGCCTTATTCGCATATCGCAATCGCAGTATGGCGGGGGAAAGCGCTTCGCAAAGGCATATAATAATGGGCGGATGTGGTATGGTAATAAGTTGTAATATATGCAGCGTCGGGTCTGTGGCTATCGCGCATCGCATATCACAATGGCGGAGGGGAAAACATTCATGCGGGACTTGCAATAAGGGGTGAATGCGATTATGGCGATGAGCTATGGTATATATTTTGTCGGGTCTGGGCTTCCATATCGCAGTCAGGAATCACAATAGGCAGAGGGTTATGCTTTGGTGGGGAATTGCGATGGAAGTGGATGTGAAATGGAATAAAACATATATATATTGGCCTCGGGTCCGGGTCTATCATATATCGCATATCACAATGCGGGGGTGTATGCATGTTTAAAGGGTTCCGGTCCTGCCGATATTGTGATGCGATATTATAATGAAATACATAGTTTTTAAACAAAACTAAGGGTTTTCAGGATATATAATAAAGGAGCTATATTATACGGGAAAAGGGGAATTCTAAGGGTTTAATACATTATGTTAATGTTAATATGGAATATAGCGGAAAAGAGGAATAACACTAAGTATTATGTTTTTTATGGGTTTTTGCTTTCATATATGCATAATACTAAGGGTAAAACATCTTTTGTGGGTTTTTCATGTAAAAAGGGATTTTATATGGTAAAAGGGAATTTATATGGTAAAAAGGGATTTTTCATAGTAAAAAAGGGATTTTACACGGTGTTTTTACTTTTCCTAGGTAAAAATGGTTTTTACCATAGGAAAAGGGATTTTTAATGGAAATGAATGATTATGAACTGAATGAAGGTAGGAAGGGGATATTAGTGAATATAGGAATGAAGGGGGATGAATGGGAGGTTAATTACTTGACATTGTAGACCTTCATTTGCCTTTTGTAATTGCCTCATGAGCATAGAAACATGATAAATGCTCATTTTGTCCAATCAACCATTAAACTTCTGCAACCTTTCTCTACTTACCCTTTGCTTATCCTATCATTTTTTCCTTCACTTAATGGGTGCATTTAAGCTAGCAAACCCTTATCCTTTCTTCTTATTTAACAAAAACAAACTATCTAAATCTACCCTTATAACCTCCAAGGGCTTAGATTAAACTAATGAGCACCTTATTATTCTCTACTTAACTACTGATCTGCCAAGATTAAACAGTTTGGACAGATCTTTATCCTCTAACTATAGCATCAAATTTAAAGCATGAAGCAGTCAAGATTAAACAATTTTACTGTCATGGGTTGTGGCATTTAAAAACAAGCTGCACATAACCATTATTTTGCAAAAAGAGAGTAGTGGCATTTAGACTTGCTCACTTTTAGAGTTTATTTGTTTTATTTCTACCTAACATTTTCTTTTGCCTTGATTTTTTAGAGTAGCTAACATAACATTTTCTTTGATATGGACATCATCATCAAAAATATTTTTTGTTTTTGTTTTTTAAACTAACATTTTATTTACTATTGTATGTCCATATCCTAACTTAACATTTTTTGAAATATTCTATCTAATCAAAACCAAAAAATGCTACAACACCTTCTATAATTGTTATTAGAACCAGCGTAGATCCATCTTAACTCTAGATCTATCAAGCACCCAAAAAGATCAAATCTCTCGAGGTGCAAACCTCTCTTTTAGTACAGTTTTATTACATCAATATGCATTTTTATTATATATATCATCTTAACTCTGAATCTACCAAGCACCGAGAGGGATCAAATATCTTTTCACTCTAAAAGAGGTTTTCACCTGAAGAGATTTGATCCCTCTAGGTACTTGGTAGGTCGGGAGTTAAGATGGATTTATAATGGTTATAAATTGAAATTGAGAATGAAATGTATATTTCTTTAATAAGATTTTATCAAAATTTCATATGAATGAATGTGTCTAAACTTTATTATTTTATTAAGTTTTCATTAATGTGAAAATATATATTTAATGGAAAACCAAGCTTTATTGGTTAAAATTGATTTGTATGAATCCGAAATAAAGATACATGGATTGATATTCTAAGTTTGTAAAAAAAAAACCCTGATGGGGGTGTACAAATGGAGGTTATAGATGTTTCGGATAGAGTGCCTCCATAACACTTGTATTATGCAAGGGAGGAGTAGGTAGGGTGGTATTAATGTTCAATTTATAGTTATGTGTGTCATTTGGTATGTTAAATTTTGGCATAGGGTGATGAAGGAATGATAGTTAAGAATTGTTGTACGAGGAGGCGAGGTTCTCACCTCGACCTCCTTCTTTGGTTATGTCTTGTTGTCAATTATCGTTTGGTGGTTGCTTTTCATATCTGCAATTCAGTTATTCTACCTTGGGTCTCTATCTCTGCAGTATTGGGAGTGTAATGTTTGATTTGGTTCGCGTTTCTTGATGTTTGTCTCCCTCTAGCTTCTTGTGATTTCGGAGAGGTCTATTTTGTTGGTAAATGTTTTGCATTTCCATTTTCTTTTCGTTGGATTGTTATTCTACATATTTCTTAGTTATATTTATTTATGGGTGACCTATGACCTGTTGTGGTGGTTAATTCGATCTCTTTGGGTCCATAGTTATTGATCTCTTGTCGAGGTGGTGTTGGAGTTTATTAGTCAGGCATTTCAATTCAATCTATTACTAATGACATCTTATCTGGGTTTTTCTCTCTTTTGTGAATCTCCTTGGCAATTTAAGCATGTGTCTTTGCTTGAGGGTTTGGTCATCTTGGTGTCTTGTCTTATAGATAAAATCTTGGTAATAACCATGTAGTGTGGGGAGCTTGATAATTTTTTAGGTTTGCGGCATGTTGAATGATTTTATGTTGATGATATAATTGTTTATCGAATTGTTTTTCAAGGCCCTCCTCACTATCCATCCTCCTCCATCATTAGTAGAGGTTTTGTTAGTGGGTTTCCTAGGTGTTTATATGTAGTCGTTCTCATGGCCCTAAGGCAGAGAATGAGCAGTTGGTGGGGTGGTGGAATTGTTTAACAGAAAAGGGTGTGCCCTTTCTCCTATGATTCAATGCCCACAACTTTTGATTTTGTTCCTCTTGAGGTGTGTTAGGAGCTCCTGCACCTGGAATGTATGGAGTTTAGGGATCATCCCTAATGTTATGATTCTGAATTGATGGGCAAAGATGGTAAATTTCTTCCTAATCTCAGTGGGTTTCACAAGATAAGGTTGTAATTCATGGATTCTTTTACTTTAAACCAGCAAACCACTACTTTTATGTATCTCCTCTTCAAGGATAAGCAGGTGGAAACACATAATGTTTTCTCGGCTTTGGAGGATGTCAAAAGGATGTTACGTAACTTGTTTTTCTCTCTAGATAATGTTGATGCTCATTTGGCACAGTTGGATACCTTTTTTCCCAGTGATTCTGGCTCAAGATATCTCGCAGATCCTCCGACAGATAATGTGCAATCCCTCGCTTTGATCTCTTCTGACAATGACTAATTAGTGATTATTATTCAGTGTGGTAATGGCTTTTTGTTTTGGAGGTTTTGGAATGGCATACATTGACATTTCTATGTTTTTAGATGTTGGGAAACAATGTCTTGTTTTGGTCTTGGAGTACCATGAAGTTGTCTTCATGTTGTTTGGGTTGTTGGTATTGTATTGCATCAAAAAAAATTGAAACATGATGATGGGAATGTTGGAGTTTTGCTTGATGCGTAAGACTTCTTAGACTTTCCACGGTGATGATGGCATATCTGAATACGCTATTGGTATTTTGAGGTAGAAATCTTGGCTTAGAATTTTGTTCAAGCAAAGGAAAAACACATATTTATTTCTCTATCCTGGAATTGAGGTCTTTATTTCATGTAACAAGGGTTTACGTAAAATGCTTTTCTTGGTGCTATTAATTACGGACCTCCATCACTACTAGAGATTGAATTTGAAGTTTGGATGTCTGGTTGAGTGTGTCTTTACTGGCTTGTCTGTAAGTTTCATTGTTTGGTGTATTGTAATATTTTTGGTACTTGGGAGCTATGTAGTAAAAGATTTGTCTTACTCAGGGTTGTGTTTTTTGGGACCTAATTCTCATGACAAATGTTTATGGTCATTCTTGAGCCACTGCTTTCTATGTAATCAGAGTTTTTGATATGAAATACAATGATATATTTTTACAAAAAAAATCGTAAATTTATTTATTTGACTTTTTTTAATAAGAAGAAAAGGAAATAAACCATGTTCATAATAAAATACTAATTTTATTAATTTTTTGTGAAATATTTTAATGAAAAAAGATAATATAAATATTTTGAAACAAGTTTTTTTTGGTAAAGTAAATAATTTGTATCACCTTCAAATCATATATTACATATTAAGTCTGAGAAGTATGGAATGGTTGGTCACTTGAAAAACCTAACCATATTTAAAACTTAAGTTGTTTCAAAAAAAATAGAAGACAAAATATTTCCAAAAGAGGTAAGACCTAAAATACCTTTGAGGTTGCGAAGAGACTGAGAAGATAATTGAGACATAAAAATTGAAAACATAATATTAAGAGACCAACTAAGATGAATTATCTAAATCTTTGGCTTCCACAAGTATAGGCTCATTGTTACTAACCAAAGAGCAGTTAGAGTTAGGAGGAATGCCCACATGTTTCTCAGTGCACCCTGGGTGGCATTTTAGTGCTATCATTTAATGTTGCATGTGATACAACAAGAGGAGAATATCCTCTCGGCTTTTGTGTTTGTCAAATAATTCTCTACCAAGCAAAAAATTCATGTGCCGGTATATTTCCACTATGTACATATATTGGTTGTGTAGACCCATGTGCACAACATTAGGAACCTAATCTGCGAAATTTGCAAGAACTTTCATGTCTGACAGAATGTTGCTTCAATTATCTATCTTTTGTTTTGCCTAAGAAATCTCTACCTAGATTAGTTGGGAGTGAGCTCACGAAACCATACAATCAAACTTTCTACCCTAATATGCCCACGTCCCTGTCGATCATGATAATAAGTAGCACCACAAGTGAACACAAGCTCGTTGACGAGGCATGTAATTTGTGTTTAGAGAGTGATTGTTCCAGAGAGAGGCATATGTTCCTCCAAGTTTGGGATAGAAATGAGAGGAGAGAAAAAACTCTTGAGTGTCAGAGTCCTCATGAGGGGCTTTGTCCAATAGAGTGTTGAAAATAGCAACAAGAAATGCTAAAAATAGCATTTCAAGTACCAGTGTTGAAGATAGCAACAAGGAATGATAAAATAGAAATGCTAAAAACAATATTTCGAGATACATTCCAATTTTAGTTAGTCCTTGAACTAAAATTGAGAATAAAAATTCGAATTTGATCTTAGTAGTTGTTTGAAAAATAATCAATTAATTCATCTTGAGTTAATTAGTGGGATAAAATCAAAGATGAAGTCTATGTGAAGACATGCAACAGTTTTCCCTTTGATTGAGGAAGTTATCCCTTAATTAAAGTGATCAGGATGAGTTGTACTTTGAGTTGTAATTAGTTAGCTCAGTTAACTAAGTTAAGTCCAGTTAGATTAGTTCCAACAGTTTGTGGAACTGATTGTGAGTTCAGTTAGTTAATGCATGCATGCATGTAACTACTACACTTCAGATAACTGAATATTCTCTCATAAATAACTCATGCATGTCAATTCAGTCAAAGACCCAGTTGAGATCAGAGGAAGGGACAATGTAATATTAGTTTCAGGTTTTTTCCTATATAGGAAACTCATCCATGCAGAAGGAATTATCTCCTTCACGATTGTGAAGTTATTTCTAAGTTTGGTGAGTTGTGCGAGAGGTGAATTCACACAAGTGGCAGCTAGAGGACCTAGGAGAAACTGTGCAAGGAAATAGGAGGCTTGGAGGAATGAGGGAAGGCATATGTTGTGTCTATTTAGTCTATGAGCAGTATTGAGGGATTGTACTGAGAGCTGGATAGCTTGTGAGCTAAAGCTTTGTGTAATCTGGACATATTTCCACTTGTATGATAATACAGAGATCACGGTTTTTAGCTGAGGCTTTCCCCAGAGTATTCTTCTGTGTTCATGTGTGATTGATTTCTCATTCTCTGTTATATTTGTTCTATTTGATCTTGCTCAAAATCGATTAAGCTTCCATAAGTTTGTTTGTAGAAGTAGATCAAGTATTTTTCTTTAGTATATTGCATTATCAAGTGATCTGCAGTGGGAAATTCTACGTAGAGGGATCCTGTGGGATTTCACTGAATAGTACAACTTGTCTGAAATTGGAGAAAAAGGAGAAACCAAATTTTCTGGAGCTACGCAAAAACTAAGGAGCCAACTAACACTAGACGAGAGGTAAGGATAAAAGTAAGACCAAGAAAAGAGAATAGATGCGAACATGAATTGATGGGTTCCAAAGTGAATTGCAAGTGGATAGTAAGCATGAACTTTGTGAGGGAACTTGCAATAACACTTGCTTGGTAGCACTTCTACAAGGCACTTCCCAAATTCAAAAATATTCCCTTACCAATAGCTGGAGATGGATGTGGCTAGGGAGACAAAGGTAAACACCACTTCTTGTTGGCTTTTCCAACTTAAAGCCCCAAGACTATAGTGTGAATAGACGGTGACCTAAAATAGTAAACCTTCGACTTGCTCATGCCTAAACCAATGTGCTTTTGAAGAAGAGTTAAATAGAATGTTACTACCATGAATGGAAGGCCATAATATTAGCCCCATTCACCTAGTCTACAACTCACCATTGCACTGAAAATTGTTAGACCAAAGATAATAATTAAAAAGTTTGAATTGTGATTTAATATGAATGACCTCCACTTAACACACATTTAAAACCTCCATAATGAGTTGCAATAATAAACCAATCATTGAGGGTGTCTAGGTCTACGCGGTGGGTGTGAGAATCCTTTGACATGCACTGGAGACCATTGAAATTTGAGAGTGCAGGCGAATTAAAACATGTACTATGTGTGAGGAAGTTACGATAAGAGTGTTCCCACCAGCAACTACCCCATCTTATCTATAGTCGTTCCCACCAGCGGAAACTGGCATCAAAACACATGCCACATACTCTGGTACGCAACAGCATGGGGGGAAAGCATGCGACGGCATAGGACGAGTCAGTACATAGGGAAGGAGCCTAATAAATGGTACTCAATGGGGCTACTAAAAATACACGTAGAGGTTACACAATGCGACAGTGGAGTGGGGATTTCCCCCATGCCATTTACAGTTGACATGAATACATACATTACGAGGGCTTGATGCATGTCCCCTAGCCATGTGGCTTGGTGGGACAACAATAGCCCGCCCCCCGCATTTTCTCAAATCTAACACCTCATCTAGGGAGGAACACGTTTTTATAATAAAACAATATTATTTTTAATATAAATTTTAAATGTATTTATTTTCATAAAAAATAGAGAAAATAAAGTAAAGTGAATTTTAATACTAATTCCACTAAGAAACCGATGATCTTTCTTCAATAACCTTTCCCTTTTTTCTTATTCACTTATTTTAGTATGTTAATTACATTTTTGTATAACATGTTGGAAATATTAACTCCTACTTTCCTTATTCGTAACAACTGATATTCCTCATTATATGTATGTGAGTAGTTTGATTGTTAGTTGGGGTGATTCACATGAATAAAGACATTATGGGAGTTTGTTGCCACGTCCCTGGCCATGTGGCCTAGTGGGATGACGACAACATGCTCCTCAACTTTTCTTGAATCTAACACCTCATCCAAGGAAGGACAAGTTAAATTTCATAATAAAACAATATTAATTTAATATAAATTTCAAAGATATTTATTTTCATAAATAAAACAGAAAAAATAAAGTGAATTTTAGTACTCATTCCACTTAGGAAATGATGGTCTTTATTCAATACCCTTTCACTTCAGTTTTCTTATTCACTCATTTAAGGAGTATGTTAGTTACATGTTTTTTTATAATATGTTGGAGACATTAACTCTTACTTGTTTAATTCTTAATATTTGATATTCCTCATCATATATATGTGAGTAGTTTGATTGTTAGTTAATTGGGGAAATTGACATGAATAGACCCATTATGAGGGTGTGTTGCCACGTCCCCTAGCCACGTTGCTTGGTGGGACAATGGCAGCCCGCCGCCACCTTTTCTCAAATCTAACACCCAATCTGGGGAGGAACAAGTTAAATTTCATAATAAAATAATATAATTTTTAATCTAACTTCTTCTTTTTTCATAAAGAAAATAGAAAAAATAAAGTGAATTTTGATACTCATTCCACTAAGAAAATGATGATCTTTCTTCAATACCCTTTCACTTTAGTTTTCTTATTCACTTATTTAAGGATTATGTTAATTTCAATTTTGTATAATATGTTGGAGATATTAACTCTTACTTGTCTTACTATTAATATTTGATATTCCTCATCATATGTATGTGAGTAGTTTGATTTTTAGTTAGTTACATTTGAGAGCTTTAGTCCAACTAAAATAGCTCCTAGTTTAGCGTTTGGTTGAGATATTATATGAACTAGTTGATTGTGTGGTTAAGGTAATATTTCTATCTTAAGCCAATGTTTGATGTATTTATATGATCCAGGTGGATATCGGTGGCTACCCGCCTATTCCACTTAGGCCCCCAACACTATTTCCTTTCAGTTTCCTAATTTCCAGCACAGTTTTCTATTTTTTGGCATTTTTTCAAGTCTTGAACTCCTGGAGTTGTTTTAAGGCCCTAAACGATGTTTTCTGGGGAAATGGGCAAACATAGGTTGAAGGCTACATTTGTATTCAAAAGTTGTTGTCCTCAGATTGACCTATCTAACAGACTATTGTGCGTGCCAAACGAAGATTGTATGCCAAAGTTATGACCCCAGAAAGTTGATGTTCCAAATAACTTTAGAGTGGCCAACAAGCTTTTGACACTTCATCTCCTAGGGTTAGGTTTTTGGATGTTTAGGGTTTCTCGTTGTTTCTTCATGATTAAAATTTTGAGGAGCCCTATTGTAACTCAATTCATAAGCCATGTAGTTGTCACATATCTTGTCAAAGAGAAGCTACCATCGCCCAAGTTAATTTGTTTCCTTTCTGCATGTAAACAATTTTCAATAGTTGTTATTTATTAATTGAAATTATGTTTTCCTATGTCTCTATATTTTTGTTTAAATAAGTGTTTCATTTCATTCCTTCATAAATTTGGATCAGTGATATCAAGGAGGTCTACTCTTTCTCTGTTTTTTTGTGCATGTCCCCAATGAGGTCGGGATATAAGGAGTTGGGACTTCAACTGGGTAAACCCTTACAAGACCAACCTCGTCGACCCTGATGGCCTCCAATGGTGAAAGAAAACAAAGATGAGGGAATAAAAGCTCCTTTAAAATTGTTGCTCAAAGAGGCCCTTAAGCGACAAAGGAACAAGATGATGGATAATTTTTCCCAAATTCTTTGTTAAGTATCAACCGGTGAAGCATCTTCATCCAACAGTCACTTTCGAGGTGCAACCCCCTTTAAGGTACAAGTTAACTTTTACATACCTATATTTGAAGCCCAGATAGATGCAGATGCTCTAGATAGGTGGTTAAATTTGTTGGAAGGATATTTTTTGGTCCATAATTTATCTAATAGGGAAAATATTAATTTTTCACTCCTCAAAGTTGCCCCCATGTCAGTGATTGGTAAAAAACTTACTGTGAGCAGAGGGACAAAGAGGAACCCTCACTACTTTTAGTCGTACCCTCTTGGAGTTCTTTTCGAGATGTTGTTAAGGAACAATATTACCTTGTTGAGAGCTATGAAGATAAGTACATAAAATGGAACACATTGTTTGGGAATATTATTGAGTTTAAATTACTGCATAAATTATTGACTACAGCTTGTAAACCGATGAATTTTATGTGCGCCAGTTATGCTATGATTCATTATTATGTGAGTAAATTGTCAAATTAAATTAGGATGTTTTCTTGCACATGGTTCATCAAAGAAATTGTCACTCTTGTAAGAAAGGATAATATCACACTGATCAGAAATAAAACTAAATTACCAAATATTTGTTTTGCAGTCAACACGTTGAGTCAGTTTATGATGGAGCTTAGGAGAGTAAAGTGTAGAAGCAAATAGCAAAACCAAATCCAAATTCTTTTTACGTTTGCAAAAAAAGAAAACTAATCTAAAATTGCAGAAATAAAATATCACACTAGCACAATTAAATCTATTTCTCACTGACAGAAATGAAACTAATCTTAAGTACATAAATAAAATATCACACTCGCAAGTCTGAATCACACTTATAAAGCCTTGGAAGAATTGTACTTCTAATTACAATCAAATGATTCTACTCTTCATGTGCACAATCGATCCCTTTTTGATTTATTTCCTTCATCCTTCACATAACGAAATGATAAAATATATAAAAGAAATATTCAGAAAACTTTGTCACAAAACTTTGTTCTTACTGTCGTAAGCATTCACTGAAAGTCAAAACTGAAAGATTAGCAATGATAAACTAATGCTAAAGAATTTAAGATATAAAACTGAAATACTAACTGAAAAATGAAATAAGACCTTTGAGCTCCCAGGGGGACCTCTTATGAGTTGAAGTTAAGCAACGATCAATTAAAGATTAAACACATTAATGCAACTCACAAAGGAGTAATCAGGCTTTGATTTTATAAATGCAAAGAGCGTTTTCAAAATAATAACCGATTTGTCCTCATCATGCCAAGAGGTAGGTTTTATAACCTCCTTCAATAAATTGTTTAGAGATTTTTACGCCTATCCTACTCGATAGAAATCCTAAAATGACATATGATAATACGAAATAGTTATTTTTCATGATTTTCTATCGGAGAAGCAAATCATGAGGCAAAATATCAGCCTCATCCTTATCATCTTTCTTCTCACTCACCTGATTCGTCTTGGGCTCCTTTTCCACTAGGTTGAATTCCATGTTGACCTGCTCATATGGCACCCTTGTCATCTTGTTGGATCATGAAGATAGGTGGATATCATTATGTTGGTTGTTAGCTACCTATCCATATATTTTGCTCCTCAACCTGTTTTTCGAACCTACATATTCTTCAATTGAGCTGCAAAATCAATCATTAGTTGCAGAATTGGCGCAATCTCGTATCTCATGAAAATATTAAATCAACTAATAAAGAAACAATTAAAATATGAATAAAAGATGATTAGGTACCTGCTTTTGTCAATAACCTTGCAAGCTGACACCTTATTGGGATTATTATGATAAAGGAAGAGAATGGAGTGTATGGAGTTTAGGGAAGGTGTCAAGAAAGGAAAAAATTTGGTCTTCAACGTTCCCCCACACAGAAGATATTGCATGTACTCATGTACAAAATTTCAAAATTTGTGACCCACTTTATCACTGAGCTACTTTTGAAGCTTGAGCAAGAACATCTAAGTTAGTATTCTCTATTTTTCTAACTTTGCTTCTAATTTCCATCCTTGGTTTCTTCATTAAAATCTTGCACTACAAACCCTTGATTTTACCTTTGAGAAGTTTATTTTGAGCCTTTAACTTCTTGTAGTTCTTGTAACAACGGAAAAGATGTAAGAGCATATTATCGTTTTGAGTCCTTGGAATGTCATTTTGTACCTTCATTGTTTCATGCTCTTGCTTCAGAAACTTGTTTAACACTTATAATTCATAAATTTCTTGTTTAAGAACATTATTATTCATGGATTCTTCTGGAGGGCTGAAATGAAACTCAGAATTTCTTCTTGGTTTGAGGATAAACCGACAGTTTTTCCTTGCGCTTTTTGTTTGAGAGATTCTATGTAGTCATAGATTTCTTGTTGAACAGGGTCAGTTTCGGGTTTCTTCCTTGTTGGACTTGCAATTGGTGATGGTATTTTCTCTGCTTCTTCTTCTTCTAAATCAACAAAACCTGGAGACTGTTTAATGGCCGATTTCATAAGTCGTGCACTTCTTCTTGATGGTTTTTCAACAGTGAGGGCTTGCTTTCTTTTGCTACTTTTGTTTTGCTTTGTTCCTTCCTTTGATGGACCTTCATGTGTGTCAACAAATTTATTCTTTTTAAGACTCTTTAAAACATTTGCAAGAGGGGTTTCATCATCAGAATCATTCTATGTGTGCTCATCTTGTGGAATTTCCTGTGCAGGTGTTTCATTTTGTAGCTTAGGGTTTGAGGGAAGTTTTCAACGGCTTCTTCTTATCTTAGAACCAGACTCATCTTTCTCAGCTTCCTTAAAGTGATTTCGAACCAAAAAATCCTCCCAATTATCCCCTTTACTCTTCAAATGGGCTTCAATTAAGATTTTTACTAACCCGTGATGATACAGGGCACTATCAATTGACTAAATTTTTCTTTGGATATTAGCGGCCATTTTTCTTAAACTACAAAGCAGGAAATATGGAAAATTGATTTCATTGCCATCAATGAAATGCATCATCAACCGAGCATGGTAAAATAACATATTTCCAAACCTACCCTCACAGGTTATGAATTTTTGAATAATTAACAACAAATTTCTCCATTTACTTTTTAAAGTTGTTACTGGAATTCCCTTCTTAAAAATGGAGATGTCCATACCTGGATTTTTCAAGAAGATTTCCCAATCTTTCTCTTTGATTTTGCAGTTTTTAAACCAAATTTCTTCGTTTCTCGGTAATCTTGTAGCTTCTGCCATGAATGACTCTATCAAGACCAACTTGATATCCACAATTTTCTGGTTCTGTCCCATCATATGCTCGAGCAAATGACTTTGTAACCTCCTTATCGTGCCCATCAAACTTTTCAAAGAACTGTAACCACCGTGCATGCTGCAATTGTTGTTTCACCTGTGGATAACCTTCAAGAAACTTGACTCCATTTGGCTCAGAACGCACAATAACTCCCATGGTGAGGAAGATTCAAACAACAATTTCAATTTTTGACAGGATTAGGGAGTGTAGCAAGGATGGGAATGAAATTTTGGTAGTAGTTGAGGGGTTTTCGGAAAAGAAGATTGAAATGGAGTCGAAGGAAGTGGGATATAATGTGAAGTAAATGGGATGGTGTACGGGAGAAATGGAATATATATGGATAAAGGCAAATGAAATTAAACATTAGCAAGGCTTGAATGTCATTCACATTTCGTGATGATTATCAAAATTTTATGCATTGAATGGTGAAAAACAAATATTATGTTATAACAAAGGTAACATTACATCTTATGGTGTAGGCAACGGTTATAATCATCCATTTATTTCATAACTCAATGTTTATCCTTAATTATTTAACTAGTATTTACATACCTTTCATTATGCCTTACTAATTTGCTCTTTTTGTAGGTTTCTCAGGTTGCTTTAGTTGTGATCTTCATTTAGACTGCTTTGACCATAATTTTCATTTTCTTTGGTTGTAATCTGTCAAGTCGGCTGCGGAATTTCATGAGAGCTGCAAATTATTGACAATTATGTAGCTATCTTATTTCCTCAAAGAAGAATAAAATAAATGGGACACGAATATGGAATTACAAGAAAATCTATGATGCCAAGAATTCTTTGTTTTCAACTTAGATTTTTTGTAAAAACATGCCAACAATGTTGGTTTTCATGTTTATACGTTATTTATTTATTTATTCATTTTTATTTTTTTTTAATTTATTTTTTTAGTTTTTTTGAAAAAGAAAGTAGAAGGCTAAGTTGGAGAGGAAGAAGAATCTTCCTTGACCAAATTCAAATCAAGATTATCTTGCATATTTCTTATGGACTCTTCCTTTGTTAATGGTTTATGATATACGCGTAATCTCCATTTACAAGGAAAGTTATTTTTTCTTCATCAACAGTTTAAATTATGACTACTCCATTATCAGAGACAGTTTCAATCTCACAAGGACCAAGCTAATGAGTTTGAAATTTTCCTTGAAAATATTTAAATTTAAAATCAAAAAGCAATACCCAATCACCCAACTTGAACTTCCTATCTTTGATAAACTTATCACACCATTTGGATCTTTGCTATTGAACTATATTGGTTCTGTGAATAGCATCTTGTCGTATCTCATCAATTTCATTCAATTACTCCATTCTTTGTCTTTGGGCTTCTGATAGATCAAGGCCCAATTTAGCTGTTGTTTTGAAGGTCTTTATTTGGAACTCAATAGGAAATAGAACTTGCTTCCCATAAACAAAATCATAAGGAGTATGTCATGTTGTATTTCTTCATATGGTACAATATTATGCCCATAAAGGTTTTGGAAGCTTTTCTGCCCAATCTCTTCTATGCAAATGTGCATTCTTGGTAAGAATTACTTCAAGTACTTTATTGGTAGCTTCAACTTTTCCATTTGCTTACGGATTATATGGAGTGGATTTCCGATGTTTGAGCTTGTATTCCTCATTATCTTTTGCACCAACTTGGATGTAAATTGAGTACCTTGATCTATCACAATTTCCGTTGGGACACCTAAATGAGTGAAAATATCCTCAAAAAGAAATGAAATTACAACATTTTCAGTAGCAAAAGGAAGTGCTTTAGCTTCTACCCACTTTGTGACATAATTTGTACAAACAAGAATGTACATTTTTTTCCGTGATGGTGGATTGATTCGACCAACAAAATCTAGAGCCCACTTTTCAAAGGGTTCAATAAGTACTTGAGGTTATATAGGCATCTCATCTGAAGGAACAAGCTTTCCCATTCTCTGGCAACTATCACATCTCTTAACATATTCTTTGGCATCTTTAAAAAGAGAAGGCCAATAATATCCTAAGAGAAGGATTTTATAGGCAAACCTTTTATCAGAAAAGTGTCCTCCACACGGTTCATCGTGGCAAGCCTTTAATTTTTCTGGTACTTCATCTTCGAATGATTAAATCAGGCCCTATTTTGTACAATTCTCCATTTATCCATGAATAAGATGCACTGGTTTGAATAACTTTCCTTTTCTCTCGAGGAGATAAGTATGATGGTGACTTCCCCGTAGCCAAATAATTAACAATATCTGGAAACCAAGGACATTTAAAAGATACTGCAAAAAGGTATTCCTCGGGAAAATTATCTTTTACAGGAACATCCTTATTATCATTTTGGATTCTAGATAGAAAATCAGCAACTATATTCTCCTTTCCAGGCCTATCCAAAATAGTAATGTTGAATTCTTGTAATAACAATAACCATCTTGTAACTCTGCCATTAGTAATTTTTTTATTCATTAAATATCTAATTGTAGAGTGATCTGTGTGAACAAAAGTTTCATAATCAGTGATATAGTATAATTTAACTTTGTAGGAGTCCAATATTTACTTGTGTAATAAATGGCATAAGGAGTCAAATCTTTTTGTCCTAATACAGCTCCTAAATTTGTATCTGAAGCATTAGTGGAAATATGAAAAGGAAGACTCCAATTTGGTCCTCTTAAGAGAGGTGCTTCGTAAATCTTTTCTTTCAATGTTTCAAAATCTTTTTGGCAATTAGAATTCCAAATGAATTCATAATATTTTGTAAGCAATTTGAAAAGTGAAGAGGCTATCTTTTTGAAGTTTTTTATGAATCCTCTGTAATAACCAGTAAAACCAAGAAAACTTCTAACATCTCTTTGACAAACAGGAAGTGGTAATTTAGAATTAACTTCTGCTTTAGATGTATCCACTTTAATTCCATCTCCTGAAATGTGGTGGCCTAAAATAATTCCCTCAGTGAACATCATAAATCATTTTTCATGGCTTAATGAGAGATTTGTTTCTTTACATCTAATGAGAACTTTTTCTAGATTTTCAAGAGTTTCCTCAAAAGAATTACCATATACAGTAAAATCATCCATGTAAACTTCCACACAATCATGAATTAGATCAGAAAAATTCCTAGGATTTCCCTTTGGAATGTTGCAGGTGCATTACGTAATCCAAAAGGAAGTACCCGCTAAGCATAGGTTCCCGTTGGATAGGTAAAAGTTGTTTTGTCTTGATCTTCTAGAGCTAGGTCGATTTGGTTATATCCACTAAACCATCTAAGAATGAAAAATACTTTTTTCATGCCAATGTATCAAGGACTTGATCTATAAAGGGAAGCAGAAAATGACCTTTCAAAGTAGCTTTATTCAATTCCCTATAATCGATGCATACTCTCCATTTTTCAATTTTCTTTGGAACAATCACTAATGGTGAGACCCATTGACTATCTAATATTGGGTACATGAAATTCACAGTCAATAGTTTTTGTAACTCCTCTTTAACAATTTCCCTTAAATTTGGATTCATCCTTCTTTGGGGTCGTCGAACTGATCTGACATTTTCTTCAATCTATATATATATATATATATATATATATATATATATATATATATATGATGCATACAAGTATTAGGATCAATTCCTTTCATGTCAGTGTATTCCCATGCATAGGCAGAGGAATGTTATTGTAACATTTTTATCAGTTCTTTCTTTTGGGATTCTTCCAAATTACCATTAATGTTCAAAGTTTTCCCTTGAAAGATTTCTATTAAAGGATTGCCAATTTTTTCCATAAAATGTAAATCCATTTGATGTGATGATAGATATTTAACATTGTATTGTTCTTGAAAATTTTGGTCTTGTTCACAATATGAGGAAGAATCATTATTATTCATTAGATTTAAAATTTGATCTTCTTCATCTATTTGCGAAGTAGAAAATATTGGTTGTATATCAAAATCTTCATTATCGTCATCTATCCAAACTTCACTTTCTACTTCTATCGTTGTTTTTGCAGGAGGATATAGTGTGAATTTCTTAGTAAATCTTCCATCAGAGATAAACATATCACCAAATCTACAACTTATAAAAGCATCATCTGTAGCTAACCATGGTCTTCCTAGAATCAATGGATGTCCTCCTAAATTATTCTTGGGAGTTAAAATCAACAGGATATTCCCAAGAATCTAAGGAGATGGATACATCTTCTAATACACCATATGGTTTGATAACAAATCTATCTGCTAATTGTAATAATGTTGGTGTGTATTGAAGATTAGAAAGTTTTAATTGATCCATATTTTGTTTACTCATGATAATGATAACTGCCCCTAAATCAATCAATGTGTTTGGAATCTCGACACCATTAATGTGTATTTTTACACTGGGACTACCTAGATCTATATATTTTTGAATTGTTGGTTTTCCCATCATAATTTCTGCAATTTTCCCAGCTAACTATACTTTTTTAACTTCTTTTCTTTTTCTTCCTGGTTTTTTAATGCTTACCTCCATGATTGTATTTGCAAATATTGGTATTTCCCTTTTTTTTCCCATGGAAAAAAGTCATAATTTATATTGATATATAAGAAATTACATTTTGTAGATGCTAAGGCATATGCATATGGAGGCAGAGTTGCCTGTCAAGTTCAAAACAAAACTTTTGACCAGAAAAAAAGTAATGAAAAGTTGTATCTCCACACAGGGAGTCTGTTATCAGTTGTACTGTGTCTATGCCTGCTCTCTAACATAGAGAGAACAAGATCAAAATTGTAAGTTGTCTCTTCGCAGAGAAAAACTAAGTATCAAAATCTGGGTTGTATATCCAAAGTCATAAGTATAGACAAAAAAGAAGTAAATACAAACATGATATATACAAGATTATCAAAAAATATTATAGGGCTTATAGCCCATTTTCTCTAGGATCCACAAAAGGTATGTGGTAATGCTGGTGGAAGGTCCCATCTATTTCCTCCTGGATCAGCCAGTCATTGCCCTATCTAAGCGTTACCTCTTTGGAAAGGTGATCTACCCCCGTATTTTGCTCCCTGTAAATGTGGCGACAGGCAAAGGAGTCAAAAGAGTATATCAATCTTTGTGCTTCTTCTAATATATGCATCAATGAAAATGCATTACAGTGGAATATTGGTATTTCCCTTATAGCTTGTAACAAAGGAATTTTGATGCAAACATTCTTCAATTCATCTAACATATCATATTCAGGCAACACAATTTGTTTTTCTATTCCTTTGTCAATTTTTAGCCTTTCAAGAAAGGGTGGATTTTGAACAGAAACAGAAGGTTGTTCTGCAATGGGAGTTGAGTTTATTGAGGTATCATGCATAGGGGTGCTCTCTTTCTGAGGAATTTCTTCTTGATTAAGAGATGTTTCTTTTTCAAGCGATTCATCCTCTCCAGATTCCTGAATAACAACAGATGGTAACTTCTTTTCCAAAACTCTACCAGATCTAAGTTGGACATTGTTTAGATCTAATGGAGTTATCATGCAAGCTTGGAAATTTTGACCTTCTATATTGTAAACAGGTTGTGAATTTTTATTATTCGGATTTGGAAGTGGCTGAGCAGGTAGTTGATTAGTTTTTTGGGGGTATGATGTGGATGGTATTTGAAGTGGTTGATTAGAAGGTTAAGTTTGATTTTGAAATTATGGAAAAGTGTTTAACTGAGGAGGATAGTATGGATATTGATAGGGAATAAATGGCTATTGAAATTGGTTATATTGAGGATTCCTAAAAGGATACTGCCAACCTTGTGTCCATAATGGATTTTGAGGTGGCCAATTTTGCTAAGGCATTGAAGCATTCCAATTGTTATGAGGTTTTACAAATGATTGGTATTGAGGATTAAGACCTTGTACCATATTTGGTTGTTGTGGTGGCCATGGTCTTTTACCAATAAGACAAAGTGACTCAGCTTGGCTTGCTTCAACTTCATTTTGCAAGACTGTTTTAAGTCCAAGAATTGAAGGGTGTTCCTTTGTGATATGAATTTCTTCACAAATAGCACATATTTCTATACTATCAAGAGGACATTCTCTCATAGCATGCTTCTTCTTGCATTTAGGACAAAAAATTGATAAAGCAACATTTTCATCTTTTTGCTTGTTTTGAACTTTAAGAGTATCGATTTGTTCACTAATACTTTGCAGTTTTCAAGTACTTTGCAATTTGTTGGAACTGCAACACAATCCATATACCTACTCTCAGGGTATGACTTCAAACAAAGAAATACATGCTTCTTCCTTTTGTGATGTTCAATATTATTTTAAGTTCGTAATTTTCTCGTTTGTTTTGATCAATTTGCATGTCATATTTTTGTATGTATAGAATGCCTACGTATTATCCAAGCTTTACAATATGCTTAATAGGGTGACATGGTCGAACACCTTGTGCTTCTTGGTGAATGTGGTGTCGTAAGAACACTGTCATTGGTTGTGTCTATAGTTTTTACAATGGGTTCATATTTAAAATCTTTATGTGCTTGTGTAAAATAAATGATGAGAAATATAGATAAAGAGGTCATGTTGTAAGATTGACTCTGGTTACATTCAATATCTAGACTACTTTATAGATAACTGGCAAATATAACAATGCGTAATATATTTTGTTAGATGGAAGCACGTCCATAGAATGACTAGTAGTTCAATCATTACAAATAATGAATTAATGGTTTGAAGTAATCATATCTTCAGAGGATCAAGTTGTAGCTCAGTATGGATGTTTGTGTGATGGAGCTTAGTCTATGAGATTTTTGAGTGGATAAAAATGTTGATGAAAACTTTTCCATACAGAGGTCAAACATCGAGACAAGTAACTGTTAACAGAGAGTGTTGGAGATATTAACTCCTAGTTGTCTTATTTTTAATATTTGATATTGCTCATCTTATGTGTGTGAGTAATTTGATACTTGGATTTTCAAATTATAGTCCAAATAAAATAAATCTTAGTTTAATTTTTAGTTGAGATATAATTTCAACTAATTAATTGTGTGGTTAAGACAACATTTTTATCTTACGACAATGTTTGATGTATTTATATGTGAAATTATTGATATATGTTGGAAGTATAATCCTCTTGGATTATGCAAACTTGGCTTACTCACTCGAGAGGAAGGAGAAAAACCTCAAGTGAATGCCATAGTCATGAGAAGTTAAAGAGACCTCTTGGAATATGAAACCAAGGGTCAATGAATTGTATTAATATGTACATCTTGTGAGTAATGTGCAATTACACAAGTTATCCAAATTGGTCAATCATTTTTGTGTGAGTTTAACATGGTATCTGAGTAGGTGCCTTCCTAGCTTGCTCAATTGTGTGAGACCCACAGTGTATGGCCTTCTTTAACTATGTGTTTTGTGTTCCTTGACTTGGGTGTTGTCACCAATGTGTTACATGTCATATCTTGTATTTTGACTCTGCTAGTTCTCTGAGCTTGTCAAATACTCTGCTTCCTGAGGAAATAATGTATGCTCTACTATATTCTACCCTAGATGTGTTTCATTGTGCCTAATTTTGCATGTTGTAGACCTGTTATAGCTCATGGATAGTCCTTTGTCGGTTGAGTAACTTAAGCATCTAATAGTTCCAACCAAGATTCACTACCACTCCTAGTCTTGCCATCAAAGTGGTGTAGTGGAAGCATTACTCTCGAACCCTATTGGTGGCCTGGGTGCCGACGATATGGACAAGCAGCTAAAACCTGAGATAATTTCTTCTAATGTTGGTTGAATTTCTCCTTCTCCTTCGACTAGTGTATCAGCCATTTACTATTAGACTAACTATTATAATAATCCCCTAGCTCCTTCATATAACCATTCTTCGTTTAGAAATCACCCCAACCCTTGTTATCGACGCTCTTTTATTACCCAAAGTCCCTTATTCTCTACCGGACACTACCACGGCCTTTTCGAATGGGGATAATGCAAATAGCATTAAATACACTATCGGCGTTAAAACCCAAAGGAATATGCGTTAAACGAAATAACACAATCGGCGGGCTTTTATTCCAAAGGGTCGATATAACACTATCGGCGCTTTTATAAACTATCGACGCTTTAACATGGGTAATTCCTCGATGCGATATGCCACGTGACTATTGGAAATTGCTATCGGCAGTGCCGAAATCCACACAACATGCTCCTTCTGTTGCGACTGTGCGATGTGATACACTTTACGGACCCGATAATTTATCCAACCTGCTATATAATATTTCGGGTCCGGACTGTCAGGGTTTCGGACTTTGGCAATTCTACAGCCCTTTCCACTCCACTTGCGATTATGCGATGCGATAAAGGTTCGGACTCGATATGGGTATGAACCAGAATCAATAAAATTTCACATCCAGAGCTACGTCTAGACTAAGGTTTTTCACGAATTCTCTGTGTAAAACATAGTTTGGCCTTGGAATTCTATACAACGATTTAAGAACCCTGCATTTGCCGATATGAGGGAAAAACGATTTTTAAAGGCTCCAGCCTAAATATTCATCGAAAAATAAGGCTACTTCATCCATATTCAAACTCAGAAGAAAACAATTGAACATATACACGCATATAATTATCAATTAACAGAGAACCACATAATCAGATGAATAGAGAGGTTTTTCTCCAAGTGATAATGCTTCTGAGCACCACTATAACTCTGAGCCTCTCGTCATTTTATTTATAATCCATAGATAAAGCCTTCTCAGCCATTATCCCTTATAAAAGCATGCTTTTACATAGAGTGATTTAAAGCATTCGTGCATAAAAGTTATTATCGCTTATCTATGAGCGCCTATTACAAAATGTTTTATTCTTAATTCTATCCCTATCTTGAACTAGAAAAGCATGGAAATAGCTGGCTAAAGGACCCCACTCCCTTACCTGTAGATTTTTTTGGATTTTTGGAATATGTTTGAAGATTTTTTACCTCTAAGTCACATGCTCCCACATCAGACTCCTAAGGACTAAATTCTTCATGGGCTCCTGTCCATGAGTTCATCTACAGAACTGCCGAGTTTCTGTAGCATGTCTTTTGTAACCCAAGTAGCTTCAGCGGTTGGCTGATCCTTCCACTTTACCAAACACTGGAACTACTCTTGTCTCCTTATTTTCTTAAACACCTTATTGTCTAGAATACTTTCTGGTTGTGAATTCTTTGTTGTGGGTAACTATTTTACCCAGTCAATCTCTTGGGTCTCTTGATCTTGTGTTGTATCATCTGCATTTTCACCTTCATACTTGTACAGGTCTGCAACATTAAAAATTGGTGATATTCCAACATCAGGGGGTAACTCAATCTCATAGGCATTTGCAAAAAATTTCCTCAACACTCTGCACAGTCCAATTTTTTTGAACTTCAGTTTGTTATACTCCCTCTTTGGAAACCTCTCCTTTCTGAGATGTGCTAAAACCAGATCTCCAACTTCAAAGTTCACCTCTCTTCTTTTCATGTCTGCTCTGGTTTTATACTTGATGTTGCTATCCTGCAATTGTTGCTTCACTTGTTCATGTATTGCCTGCATTTCTGAAGCAAAGTCTTCACCCTCTGCACTTCTCATCTCTTCTTTTCCCAAGTTTCTTAACTCAACTACTCTTGTTGGATGCATTCCATAAATAATATGGAATGGAATCTGTCCTGTACTCCTGTTAGGTGAGTCATTATATGCATATTCAGCTTGTGCCAATACTTGATCCCATTGCTTTGGATGTTCTGCAGTAAGGCTCCTTAAAAGATTGCCTAAACTCATGTTCACCACTTCAGTCTGTCCATCAATTTGTGGATGATAGGCAGAAGTGAAACTTAATTTAGTTCACAGCTTCTTCCATAGTGTCCTCTATAAATTTCCAACAAATTTGGAATTCCTATCTGAGACAATACTTTTGGGCAACCCATGCAATCTTACAACCTCCTTAAAAAACAAATTAGCAATGTGAGAAGCGTCACTAGTTTTATAACATGGAATAAAGTGTGTCGTTTTTGAAAATCTGTCCACTATAACAAAAATTGAATCATTACCTCTTTGAGTCTTTGGTAAGCCCAAAACAAAATCCATACTTACCATATCCCAAGGCCTATCTAGAATTGGCAATGGGATATACAAACTTGTGTTTTGGCTTCTTCCCTTTGCATGTTGACATATTTTGCAAGTTTTCACATACTTCTCCACTTCAGATTTCATTTTCGGCCAGAAATAAAATCTGTTTAGCTGCTCATAACTCTTCTCTATGCCAAAATGTCCTGCAAGCCCTCCACTATGCTTTTCTTTAATTAAATTCTCCCTCATTGAACAGTATGGTATGCACAGCTGATTTTTTTTAAACAACAGTCCATATTGTAAGAAGTAATCCAACCATTTACTCCTATCCATCAAAATAGGATTTTTACAAGCTTCAAATGCCTCTTTAAAATCTGAATCAGTCTCATACAATTCTTTAAGAAAATCAAAACCCAACACTTGGATTTGACTCTCTTGAAATAATACATTCCTCTTACTTAAGGCATCTGCAACTTTGTTTGATTGGCCATTTATATGCTTCAAAACAAAATGGAAACCTTGAAGATACTCTACCCATTTAGCATGTTTCTGGCTGAGCTTTGGCTGCTGCATTATAAACTGTAGTGCATGGTTATCTGAATAAAGGATAAATTCTTTTGACATTAAATAATGCCTCCATTTTTTAATGACTACACAACTGCGTAGAACTCCTTGTCATAAGAAGAATACTTCCTTTTTGAATCATTCAGCTTTTCACTAAAATAGGCTATTGGTCTATCTTCCTGACTTAAAACACCTCCAATTGCTTCTCTGTTGGCATCACACTTCACTTGGAAAGGCTTACTAAAATCAGGTAAAACCAAAATAGGCTTTTCAGTGATTTTCTTCTTTAACAGCTGAAAATTCTTCTCTGCTTCAGCAGTCCATCTAAATGGTTGTTTGTCCTTCTTTATGGTCTCAATAATAGGTGCATTGATCTTACTAAAATTCTTGATGAATTTTCTATAAAAGCTAGCAAGACCATGAAAACTTCTTACCTCAAAAACACTCTTGGGTGAAGGCCATTCCATGATTGCCTTGATCTTCTCCGGATCCATCTTCAGCCCTTCAGCAGAAATAACAAAACCCAAGTATACTAGTTCTTCTTTCATGAATGAACACTTCTTCAAATTCAGCAATAATTTCTCCTGCTGCAGCCTTTGTAAGACATAATTCAAATGCCTCATATGCTCTTCTTTAGACCTGCTGTAAACTAATATATCGTCCAGATATACTATTACAAATTTACCAATGAAATCTTTAAAAAATTCATTCATGAGTCTCATAAATTTACTTGGTGCATTTAACAACCCAAAAGGCATTACTCTCCACTCATATAATCCCTCATTTGTCTTAAGCAGTTTTCCATTCATCCCCTTCTCTTATCCTTATTTGATGATACCCACTTTTAAGATCTAGTTTTGAAAAATACTTTGCTCCACTCAAGCAATCCATTAAATCTTCAATTCTAGGCAAAGGAAATATGTACCTGATTGTGATTTTATTGATGGCTCTTGAATCTGTACACATTCTCCAGTCTCCATCTTTCTTTGGACTCAACACTGTTGGTACTGCGCAAGGACTCAAGCTCTCCTTGATCAGCCCTTTGTCAAGAAATTCTTGCACCTGCTTTCTAACTTCTTCATTTTCTGTAGGAGTCATTCTATAAGTTGCTTTGTTAGGTATACTTGCTCCAGGTATCAAATCTATATGATGGCTAATTCTTCTAATGGGTGGCAACTCATTTGGCAAATCATCAACACTAATATCACAATATTTCTCCAATATTTCTTGAATTTCAATGGGTAAATCAGAAATTTTAGTAAAGTCATTATTACCTTAGGCTTGCAAATCACAACAAAATTTACCTTATTCTCTTCAATCTGTTTCAAGTATTCCTTTCCTCCTAATAACAATGTTTTTGGATTAGTCTTCTTTCCTGGTACATCTTCTTCTTGCAGAGGCAACAACGTATGATTAACACCATCCTTTCCAAACTTGTAGGTGTTTATTTTCCCATCATGCATGGCTCCTCTGTCATATTGCCAAGGTCTTCCAAGCAATATGTGACACACATCCATTGGCATCACATCACATACAATTTTATCTTTAGACTTGCCCACCTGAAATTTGACTTCACACTGTTCATTTACTAAGAGTTGATGTCCCTTTTGTAACCATGACACCTTATAAGGTGTTGTATGTTTCATTGTATTTAGCTTCAATTTCTCCACCACTTCTGTAGAGACCAAATTATCAGTGTTGCCACTATCAATGATCATATGGAAACATTTCCCTTGGACTTTACACACTATCCTGAATAAAGTCTTTCTTTGTGATGGTTCAACTATCTCCTTTGCTGGCTTGAGCAAAAATTTATTAACTACCAAAGATTCTCCCCTCTCTGGTATATTTTCTTCTTCTGTCGCTGCTACTGGTGGTGCTTCTCTCTCATCTTGAGCAACAATGGCATTCCTCTTATTTGTTTCTGCATTCTTTGGGCACTCAAAATCTCTGTGTCCCAGTTTGTTACATCTATAACATCTTATTTCTCTACCTCTTCCTCTACCTCCTCTTCCTCTAAAAAACTCCCTCTGCCTCTTGCATCACCTCCTGTGGGTGCATGCTGGGTTGAGCTGCTGCTAGCTCCATCTTTAGGTGTTGTAGATCTCCCTCTACCACCTTGACTTCCCCTTCCTCGGAAAGTACCTCTCCCTCTGGCAGACTACTTCCTCATGAGTTTTTCTTCAGCTTTTAGTGCTATCTGATAAGCTTCCTCTACTGTTTTAGGAGACAATAGACTTATTTCATCTTGAATGTCCATCCTAAGGCCATTCACATATCTAGCCACCTTCTCATCTGTATCCTGGGCTTCTCCAACTCTTATGCTTACCTTGTAGAATTCCTCTGTGTACTCTTTCACTGTCAAAGACCTCTGTCTAAGATTTTGCATCTGTCTGAACAAGGTTTGTTGATAATTACTTGGAAGAAACTTACCTCTTAGCTTTGTTACCATCCTACTCCAATTCTTGATTGGTTGCTTGCCAAGTCTCTTTCTTTCTACCTGCACACCATCCCACCAAAGCATTGCATGGCCTTTTAGCTTGGTTACAACAAACTTCACTTTCTTATCATCTTTTGTTTCTTCATAGTTGAAGAATTTCTCCATGCCATTAATCCAGTTTATTAATTCTTCTGGATTCAATCCTCCTTCATATATTAGAAACTCGGTCTTTGGCCTAACTGTGGATCTCAATACTGAATGAAAGAACCTCATCTCAGGAGTAACTGCTACAACTTCCTCCTCTTCAGCTTCAACCTCAGGCTCACTAACATCTCTGTCATCTCTATTTCTGCCTGTTGTTAATGCATCCAATCTAGCTTGCATCTGTTGCACAACTTCCATTACTTCAGCATTTGCAACAGGCCGTCCTCTTCCACCACATCCACGTCCTTGTCCTCTTCCAATTATGAAAACCATATTAACTTTCCTTCTCCTGTTTCTGAGATTCAATTCAGTATCAAAAGGGGGCTCTGATACCACTAATGGTGGCCTGGGTGCAGGCGATATGGACAAGCGGCTAAAACCTGAGATAATTTCTTCTAATGTTGGCTGAATTTCTCCTTCTCCTTCAACTGGTGTATCAGTCATTTACTATTAGACTAACTATTATAATAATCCCCTAGCTCCTTCATATAACCATTCTTCCTTTAGAAATCACCCCAACCCTTGTTATCGACGCTTTTTTATTACCCAAAGTCCCTTATTCTCTACCGGGACTATAATTCCAAAGGAATTATAAAAAATACACTATCGCGGCCTTTTCGAATGGGGATAATACAAATAGCGTTAAATACACTATCGACGTTAAAACCCAAAGGAATATGCATTAAACGCAATAACACAATCGACGGGCTTTTATTCCAAAGGGTCGATATAACACTATTAGTGCTTTTATAAACTATTAGCGCTTTAACATGGGTAATTCCTCGATGCAATATGCCATGTGGCTATCGGCAATCGCTATCGGCGATGTCGAAATCTACACAATAGGCTCCTTCCACTGCGACTATGCAATGCGATACACTTTATGGACCTGATAATTTATCCAACCCGCTATATAATATTTCGGGTCTGGACTGTCGGGGTTTCAAACTTCGGCAGTTCCACAACCCTTTCCACTCCACTTGCAATTATGCGATGCGATAAAGGTTCGGACCCGATACGGGTATGAACTAGAATCAATAAAATTTTAGGTCCAAAGCTACGTCCAAACTAAGGTTTTTCATGAATTCTCTGTGTAAAACAGAGTTTGGCCGCGGAATTCTATACAATGATTTAAGAAGCCCGCGTTCACCGATATGAGGGAAAAATGATTTTAAAGGCTCCAGCCTAAATATTCATGGGAAAATAAGGCTAATTCATCCATATTCAAACTCAGAAGAAAGAAATTGAACAAATACATGCATATAATTATCAATTAACAGAGAACCACATAATCAGATGAACAAAGAGGTTTTTCTTCAGGTGATAATGCTTCCGGGCACCACTCTAACTCTGAGCCTCCCATCGTTTTATTTATAATCCATAGATAAAGCCTTCTCGACCATTATCCTTTAAAAAAGCATGCTTTTACATAGAGTGATTTAAAGCATTCATGCATAAAAGTTCTTATTGCTTATCTGTGAGCGACTATTACAGAATGTTTTATTCTTAATTCTATCACTATCTTGATCTAGAAAAGTATGGAAATAGCTAGCTAAAGGACCCCACTCCCTTTCCTGTAGATTTTTTTGGATTTTTGGAATATGTTTGAAGATTTTTTCCCTCTAAGTCACATGCTCTTGCATCACCTATCAACATGTCCCTTCTCTTTGCTTCTATGGTATTTGAAGACTTTTCTAGTCATTTCATTATCATTCTCACGGCTAATTGTGTGCTCCATGTGAGCTCTCTATGCATGACCCTCTCTCCCTCTACTTGTTCGCGGCCTGGCACGATAGGTGTTACCTTAATACGCTCATAGGATTTATCCATTGTTTCATTTTCTACTAATGCATCAACAGGGGTCCAATGAAGCTACCAAAGCACCATAAGGAATATAGCGTTAGAATATGCACCCAGTCTATCATCTTTGAGTGTTCGATAGTGGTATGTGGGCAAAGATGCATTCAATATATATGATCCATTGGTTACATATCTCATGTTTACAATCGTTCTTACTTAGACCTACCTCCCTTCTCATTGTGATCTAATTGACAATTTCATCTATTCAACTGTTTCATCCATTTTTATTATCAATCGAGCTCTTTCACCCCATTTCCCATTTAAGGAACTATTACATCCTCTTTTTTGTATCTTACTTGTGGGCCAAGTTGGGAACTATTTCATTGTATTTGAGACATATCAATCCAACAATTGAGCATGGAGGTTGTCACATCTCTTACCAAGTTTTTTCTGGTCTGAGTCATTGAATCTCAGGCATATAGCGTCATTCTAACTTTTTGGTTTGTGTGGACATGCTTTATTGCATTATGTGATTTTCAAAGCATGTAAATCGGGATTAGGGATGAATGAAACCATCATGCCAAATCCCTATGTCTATTAGGGTTTATTGTCACATTGAACCAATCGTAAACCTCATGTATAGTAAGCATTAGTTATTTAAGTGGAGATTACAATGACATAATATTACCTTCATAAATCCAATCAAGAAGGTGTCGTTCTCATCATAGTGGATCTTATTAGGAAGTCTAAGGAGATTGTTAATGAAAGCTTCGATGATTCCTTTCTCTGACCCTTCTAACCAGTATTATTGGTAACAATACCTATAATGAAAAAAAATTCATTATGTGATTGTCATCCAATCGTAAGCCCTATTACCTACTCCTCATAAAGATTTGTGACTAAAGAGTAATCGGATCCAACACCACCTTTGAGTTTAAGGGAGGTCAAACAATTATTGATAGCAAGAGTTGGGACTATGATTTTCACATCAGTTATGAGAGTGTGGATCAACATCGAAATAGTCATTACTTCCCAAAATTATTAATTAACTTCACTGACCTCATCATTTCTTACATTATTCAATGCTAAATGCGAGGAGGAGGAGGTCGATGAGAAGAATGCATTTAAAGGTGAGAGGAAGGATTACATTCATTTTGTTATTGGAAATTGTAGGCTTTCTCATGATTAAGTGCTTAAGTGCATGGTGATCACCAACAAGGGGCTTGAGCTCCTCGTGCATTCTTTTCCCAATTTCAAGGTTCTTGTGCTTACTTGCTACGATTTCCTCAACATAGATGGGATTGTTGCCATTTCCATGCACTGGAGTTATATTACAAAGCTCGATTTATAGAGATACTCCGTCAAAATTTGATTCGTGCTCCACATCTAGAGGATTTGGGTACAAGTGCATACCTGCAAGAGCCACACACTAAATAATGTTCCAAGCTTACGATTGTATTATAAAATTGCAAGGAACTTCAACGCTTATCTAGTTTTTGGGAGGTTACACCTGGTTATCTTCTCTTGGTCGATTCCATCTGTTTGAATTTGACCATTCTTCTAAACTTAAGTTCTACAATAATTCAAAGTGTAAAACTTACCAAGCTTCTTGATCACTGCCACGAACTACAATGCTCATGGTTACTAGATTGAATTTAAGATAAAGGACTTGAAGTGGTTGCCTCAACCTGCAAATATTTGCAGGAACTGCATGTTTTCCCACTAGACCTTGATGGTGAAGGAGTCATGGAAAAGGAAGGCCTTATGGCTATTTCAAGGGGTTGTCCTAATCTAACCTTTGTACCATATTTTTATTGTCAAAGAACAGATGTTGCTTTTCTAACATAGCTTTTTTACCATTTCACATCTCTGCATGGAGCTCGTTTGATGTAGTTATGATATGAGCCTTGGTTCATAGAATTGTTGTGAAGTGTTCCCAAAAGTATTGTTATGATACATGAGATTAGGGATTTTTCCTTTCTTATTCACTCAACACATTCAATTTTGAAGAATATTGGGTGCATTTTCAGTATAACATGACACCCTTTATTTGGTCAATTTAAATTGTTGGAAAATGGCTCAAATTGATGAAGTATTAGAGATATTGAATACTTTGATACTCTCTATTTTTGATGATACAGTAAAAATTAGCAAGGCCACTCTCACTGATATTCACATCTATTTATAGGATGCACATGACAAGATGGTGTTTCTTAAGCTCATACAATGACAACAAGATGAGCTACAACAAAAAGAATAAACATTCTAAATTCGTGTATGTTCTAGATAACTCCATTTTTTATTATGAAGTTGACTTCCATCAGTAGCCAAAATTTGATCAGATCAGTGAGGCCATTTCAAGAGCAAATTTCAATGAAGATGCAAAGATTCATCAAACAATAAATAACAATAGAGAGTATGCCAACAATAGAGAGTAGCATCAATTTCCTGGAGAGGAAAAAGAGTATGCCAACCCTAGGAAACCAGCAAGATCAGGCTCGCACCAGAAAGATCATAAGCCAATTAATAACATACCATAACAAAACATCCCTCCCTACAACTCAGAATCACCAAAAGTTTATTTCCACAAAAGAAAAACATGTTTCAAGCAATACCCAATGCTTGGTATTGAAAAGAGCCAAGCACAACGCCTTTGTACCATTCAAAAAACTTCAAAATTTAATCTCCAAAGAAGAAAATATCCAGTGCCAACAAAAGCAACAAACAACAAGAAGATATATCATCATCGTCCAGGCAATACCCATAACTAGTGAAACCAACGAAACGATAGGAAGATGTATCATCACCATCAGAGTATGGAGTCGCTTTGTATAGGACACAAAGCAGATGACATGAGGTACCAAGACAACTTAAAGACAACATATAGGTGACACCTCTAATACACATCCAGTCCACCTCCATTGCAAAATATATAAGGGAACCAGATCCACAATACTCAATTGAAGTGACCATGAAGAAACACCTTGACTGAGAACCCTCATAAACACACAAAGCCATAACAATATTATACAACCATGACCGAACCAAAAGCTAAGAAAAGAAGCATCCATGCCACATATAAGCCATGAAGAATTCTTCAACCAAATCACACCAGGACTAAAACATAATGAGGATACAAACCAAGAGTCTAGGGATCCAAAAGGCCATACCTTATCAATCTCATTGAATATTACCCAAAATTGTCGCCAAAAACTTTGAAAATTTTCATCTTTAATCATGGTCAAAAGAAGAGATTGTAGCTGACGCCTGAGCACTATATCCTGGAGGATCAATAAGGTCCCCAAATGCACAGTCACTCACAAGAAATCCCTCTACATGGGCCAAACGAGAGTCCAATCTATCCAGACAAAACCTGTGATTTTAAAGCATGCGTTTGATATCCTCAAAAGATGAGAACACATTGTAGTTGTCCACTTGCCTATCCTTGAAGACCATTCACAATAGAGTAGACATTTGAATATTTAAAGAAAGATAATTTAGAAGATGAAGCTTCCTACTCCTAGACTTTCCAAGATAGGAAATGCCTTTCCATTCAAATCAACACCTACCAAATCCAAATTAGAATGGTATAAATGCTCTCCTTCATCTTGAGTATCCAAAACTTGATTTTATTTTCCTCACCTCTGAGGAACAACATTGAAATGGAAGCCACAAAATCATATGCAAAAGGATGACACCGCTTTCACCCCAGAGAAGAATTACTTCCTCCACCTCACCTATAAACCATCCTCTACCTCGGAGGTATTAAAACAGTACGAAGATAACACTTTGGGCAACTGCTAAAGGACTGGAAGCCTAAAATAATCCAGGAAGAGGGACTCAACATAGGGCCCAAAACACAAGACCTAAGAACCATTATATCATCATTGAATTACTAAACTAAAGGTTCCAAATTCACCAAGTAATCAAACTCCTGATAGGCAAGAACCATGACCCACCCAACTAGACAATGATCTGAAACAGAGAATGCTTAACCTTTACATTGACTTTATTTTTATAAACAAAGACACAAAACAGGCTAGATCCACGAATTAAAAACCAACCCGGAAAGAGCTAAACAAAATTCCACAAGAAAACCTTACAATTATTCTGAGCAATGGACACTTTGTAGCTCAAAAGTCGACTTGAATTAAAACTGAAAAACATCCAATGATCAATACAAAGTCATAAGGACTGGAGAATTAACCTTAGTATAGATAGAAGTAAGAGATGAATTACCTAGCTAAAAACAAGACGTCAGAGCCAGAATTGAAATAATATAAAAGAAACAAGCCAGAGCTTGCTCACCCACACACCAATATACTTGTGACCACTCCTTTGAAAGGATATATCACCATAAGACATCTTCAACTGTGAAACATCAACCCAGAAATGAAAAGAGACTTGAAAAGTAATGGATAAACACCAAATGACGATGGTAGAGGGCAGGTCCTCACCACCATTCACACTAAACATTCAACATAGCAAAAAACACCAAGACCAAAATATTAAAGGAGGACACCACCACCTCTCACCTTGCATGTGAACACCAGTTGGCATAATAAAAGATGCCTAAACTCCTTAATGGTGTTGGTACCCTGGGGAGAAGGAGGGCACATCCTCCAACGAGTCCACCAAATCAAGAGTAACACCACCATTGGGAATTGTCCCGTATTTCTCCAATAACCTTTGAAGAGACTCCATTTCTTCCATCTGAACAGACAGAGGCTAACTCTCATCCAACTCAAGATCTCAAGATCAACACTTCAAATTAGTTAGGATATTGGCAACCATATTACCTTATCTTTTGGAGCAAAGAACTGGGACATTCCAAATTGCTAAGTAACCCATGGATGTTTTCAACTAAACACTCCAATCTCCAACTTTTCGCCAATCTACCCGGGGTTGACCATTTAAAAGTTTTTGGACACACCAAATTGTGAGTTGAGAATCCCCTGAAACCTGTAACGAATAATATCCCCCAAGAATGGTTATTTGGAGACCTTTTTCTAGCGCCCTAAACTCAACCATGGCATTTCTAGTCGAACCATAGCTCTATGCAAAAACTCTCAAAGTGGAAAAACGATAATTCCTAAAAATGCCTCCAAAATAAGAAATTCCAGGGTTTCCCTTAGAAGCCCCACCAATGATAAAACCTATCGAAAGGGGGAGAGTACGAAATATTCGACATAGAACTTCGATTTGAGACGATTCCTATTGGGGGACGTTCATCTTTTGATCCAACTCAAGCTTCTTCAGAATCACCATCTCTACGTTGTCCACCTTCCAATGATCCATCAATTAGGACATTGGTAGTACTATTTCATGAATGTTTTCAATGATCATCTCCTTAAGTGCCTCAACCATCCTTGATTTCACCTTATAAATTTCAGCGTTTCTTTCCTTCCACAAATTCCACAGGATAAAACCACTCTTCAAGATCCAAGCCCTCTGAATTATATGATTTCTAAATGAAGAGTAATTCCATTGAGCTACTGAAGATATGATATCCTTATTTTCCAAAAACAAATAATAGAAGGGCCCATACCCTCTCTGCAAACATACAAGAGTTAAATAAGTGCCTCATTGTCTCTTTTTCCATGATACAAAGAAGGAAAATGGAAGCGCCTTCAATACCCTTCTGTTTGAACTAGTCCTAAGTGAGAACTCCGCAACTTCCTAATAACCATAAGAAGAGTGATACCTTGGGCTAGTGAATAACATATGAAATTTGTCACGAAATTAATTTTTTTCTCCAATTTTGAAGGGAATATGCCTCCTTTAGAGTAAACATTCTAAGAGAATGCAAGCCCCATCATAATTTGTCATGATGATTCCACAATCTAATCTTTCTTTCCATTAATTCCTAATTCAAAATTTCCCACAACAGCGCCAAGAGTGACAACGACCAATCATCTTTGAATTTATACCTCTACCAAAGCATTGAATCATGTTTAGCCAACCAATAATCCTTAATCCTCATAGCTCCCAATCCCAACGTAAACATTTTCAAAATCATGAGGTTTTCTCTGTTTTACAAACACAGAAGTTGTTGCCAAGAATCATCCCAAAACATAGTAGATTCTCCCTTTTTTACGTCCCAAAATGCATATCTTTCCATAACGCTAAGATTCTCTTGAGCCCACATCCATAGAGTCAAACCTAAAATATTCATATTATATTTGAGTATCTTTTCTTGCGACCTAAGAGAGGCATATTTCCTCAGCCAAATTTGCTTCCATAATTTGTCTTCATCAGCCACCCATCACCACCATAACTTGAACCCAAGGGAACCATTTAAAGTTTATGTGTTACACTGGCCTAATCCTCTAGCCATCTTAGGTAAACACAAGATGTCCCACACCACTAGTGACCACCACTTTGCTTTATTTGACCTCCGTAAGAAATCTCTCCACTTGGACATAAAACCCTACCAAATAGCTTTCGGCGCTGACATATAAGACATTTGATACAATAGAATGGCCTGTAGAACTTTGTAGTGAGTATTAATCTTCTTGCAAAATTCAAGGCTCAAAATTCCCAATTATTAATTCTATTGGTGAGTTTCATGAGAAGATCTTACCAATTGGAAATTCTCTTCAGATTTAGAACCAAAGCTACCCCCAAATACTTTGAAGGGAGGGATGTTATTCTAAACTGCAACACCTGAGCTAAATCACATTGAATCAATTCTTTACAATAGAAGAAGAAAATGTTTTTTTTTTTTCTCATTATTAATAGGGATACCTAAAGCTTCCATGAAATTTGAGAGCAAAGCTTCAATCACTTTTCATTTCTTTAAGACTAGGCTAACCAAATAAGCAAACATCATCAACAAATTATTGATGAGTCACTGGGAGATCTTCACCAAACAAACATTGTCCTCTAATTATTCTACTACTACAAGACTCCTTTAAGAAATAACCCAAACCTTCCATTGTCAATATAAATAAAAAAGGGGACAATGGATCACCCTGCCTCAACCCGCAAGACAAATTAAAAGTACTAGACGAATATCCATTAACCAAAATTGGAAAAAGGGAGCGGAGATAAGAGATATGACCCATGAAATCCACTACGAATAAAATCTAAATGCATCAAGTACTTGCAATAAATAGTCCCAACTAACCATATCATAAGCCTTAGATAAATCAAGCTTAATCATCATACCTAACTTCATTTGTTTTTTCAAAGAGTGAATGATCTCATGAACAGTGATAATTCCATTAGAAATTTTCCAACCCTTTGCAAATCTTGGTTGTTCAGGTGAAATAAGAATCTTTAATAATAGTTTCAGCCAATTAAGAATCATTGAACCAATTATCTTGTAAATGACATTGCACCATGCAATGGGCTAATAACCACTAGGGTCTCCAGATTTTCTAGCTTTTAGAACTAAAGAGATAAAAGTGGCACTTAATCCTCCCCACATAAGTTGAAAAAATCTTGATTCTTCCACCACATAATGAATCTTTGTACCTAGAAAACTCCAACAAGCCTTGAAAAAATCTATGGTGTAACCATAAGGGCTTTCCGCTTTATTTTGGGGCATGGCCATTAACACATCTTCAACTTCTTGAAAATATATCACCCTCATCAATGCGTCATTATGATCTTTACTGATAATCCTTAAAATACAAATTGTAACCCTATTAATAGCTAGTTGTCAATTGAGATATGGTTTAGAAAAAAATTCCCTATTATACACAATCATTTCCTCTTCAATTTCATTATGTTGAGGCTTCCTCGATCCATCTGTACCAGTGATCAATTTTTTTTAATTGAAATGTTTATGATGAATCATAGATTTATGAAAAAAAAATGAATTCTTCTCACCATCTTTTAACCATTGCACTCTCAATTTTGCTACCAAAGCATCTCTTCATGCTTCCTTCTTTGTTCAAGCTTAGTTAAATCAACCCCTTCCTCCAACACTAATTCCACAATGTAGTCTTCCAGGATCATTTGTTGCTAAACCTCCTACATTTTCCTTTCCAGTTGTTATTTCTCTTCAAAAATATTCCCAAAATATTTCTTATGCCAAGCCTTGATCTTAGATTTCAATGATTTTAATTTTGATTGGAAAGAATGCATCTTATTTCTACCATGCACTTTGGTTTCACCCAACCATTCACGAGATAGTTCCACAAAGGCTGGACCTTGGATCGAGAAGCTTTTTAAGCGAAATGGTCTATTTCTCGAAGCTTCATTAAGGTTAATTTACAGTCACACAGGCCAATTATCCAAGCCAAAACATGGAAGAATAACCACTTCTATAAAAATATCCATATCCATAACTTCTTATGAAACAAAAAAACGCTCAATTCAGCTCGCCACCTAATGTCCCCCCCGCCCCTTTTATTGTTCTAGGTAAAAATACAATTGTGAGTTTCTATATCGACCAACTTTAACCTCTTAATAAACACCAAAAAAGATGAATATTTTGGATTGAAACGTCGAAGCCTGCCCTTTTTTCTCATTAAGAGATTTGAAAAGGTTGAATTCACTTGCAAGGATCTAAAGAGAGTCACAGATAAAACTTCTATGAGCCTGAGTGTTCTCCAAAAATTCTAGTCCCCCCCCAACCCCCCAACCACATGAGAGCCATATACCATTGTAATACTCATAGATTCCTTTTGAACCGAGATAGTGAAAACTTCCTATCAAAATATGAGGGATAGCCATACAGTCATGGAAAATGACCTCTTGCACATTCCACAAAATTTCCAAACCCCTTGCGCTACCCAAACATAGAATTTGACTTCAAAAAAAGAAACATAATATACATTTTAATGAACTTATTTGTTTTCCAAGGAAAAAATAGTAATTTCATTAAAATTTTCAAACAAAATTACATTTAGTAGATACACTATAAAGTAATGCATTTTCAGAAGATTGTCCATGTCCAGACATAAACATAGGCAATAAGTCCCATCACTAAGATACAAAAAAGTAATGTAGGCATCCAATTTCCATGAGAAAACCATCATAGAGAGGCTATTGTCCCATGATAAGCCATACAGGTGTAACTATACATGTGTTGAAGGGAAACAACCCTTTGTGTACAAAGAACCGCCACCAAAAACCCTCGTTATTTATGAGCACAATGCAAAAAGACTAGAAAGAGGAACCTATAATGTCCCAAATGAAAAGCAAAAATGGCCTATTAATGCTTGGCTCATAGTCCAAGCCTCAAAAAACTTGTGCCTCATCCATATATGGTCGGGGATAGTACTGAAAATGGTTCGAGGTATTACGCTCATTTATCTGCCAAATCACTCGGTCCAAAAGAATACCCTCCTTAGAAAGCCTGTCGACTTCCTGATTTCTTGACCTGTGGATGTGACCGCAAGAAAAATATGAAAAGTCAAGGCATAATCTGCGAATGTCCTCCATAATGTTGACGAGATGAATATTCCTGCAAAGTTAAGTAGCATTAACCCAGTTTATCATGAATAAAGAACCTCCATATATCTGAAGACTATCTCATCTCTTCTCGATGACAAAATCAATCAAAGATATGCATGTAATTGTTTCAACCTAGTTATTGGTTCTATAACCGATACCAATTTTCACATGGAAAGCTTGATGATCAGACAAATTGAGAATAAAACCCCCTCTTGCCTGTTCCCCATCCCCTTATGATGCCCCGTCAAAGTATCCCCAAGGCATGCACTTATCAGGCATTTCCTCTGTAAAGGCCCTAATAACTTGATGGCCTTTTACTTGAGGGCAATGGTTGAGAATGGCTAAACCCTCACCAACAACCTTTCCAGAGAATGAGGAAAAATCTTGAAAAAGTTCTTTATTACATGCAAGCCATATACCCCATTTGACTATTAGAGGGAGAGCTCTGATGATGTTATTTGCTTGATCCTGAAGCCAACATTTCCAGGAGTCAATAAAGGATGGTTCTTCCCATCTACACTATAATTCAAGAGGAACACTGCATTCATTCCATACCTGTTGAGTGAAGGGGCAGGACACGAAGAGATGATCTATTGACTCATTATCTCCTTCGCACAAAGAGCACCATCCTAGACCTATCACAAATTGACGTTAAATTATCTCCCATGTGGGGATCTTGTTTGCCATGATGCACCATCCCAACAATTTAGCCTTCAGAGGACACTATGCCTTCCATAAATCACACCACCACCACTCCAGGGCAACCAATCGAGCCTGTACGTTCAGATGGAGATATACCATATTTGGAGTATATATACCATGAGGAGATGAAGCCCAAATTAGCTCGTCGTCTTGCTCATTTGGCCTAATGTGAGCCTTGGACAACACTTCGATGTATTGCTTACATTCACCTTGAAGACCTTCCATAATGTTTAAATCATCCACAATTTTCCACCTGACTCCACAGAGTAGTAGCAGTTGATTTCCCAATTTGATTCAATCTTGTGAGACCTTCATCATGTTGAAAATGTATTAAGAAAATCCTAATTTATTTTTTTCCTTGAATTAAATTGGGAATAAAATTGTAATTCCACATCTCATGACAACTTGTAATAGTTAACTAAGTTAATTTGACTTAGTTGACTCAATTACTTTGAGTTGAAGGTCTAACTAGAGTCATGTAGAGTGTCTCCTACAATTAGAAGCACTAGTTGAGTTTATTTTGAGTTCTAATTAATTAATTCAGTCTAATTGAGTTAAAGTCAGTTAAACTAGTTCCAACTGATGGAGGAGCTAGTGGGAGGTCTAGTAGTGGGGTGTTGCCTACAGCCCAGTGGGGTGTTTCATGTAGTCTAGTGGGGTGTTGCCTGCAGTCTAGTGGGGTGTTGCCTGCAGTCCAGTGTGGTGCTGCCTGATTTACAGTGTGGTGTTACTTGAAGTGGAATGTGGTGTTGCCTAAAGTGTAGTGTAGTGCTACCTGCAGTACAATGTGGTGCTGTCTAAAAGTGCAATGTGGTGTTTCCTGTAGTGATCAACCAATAAAATGAATATTCGCTCATAATTAACTCATGCATGTTAGATCAGAGAAAGACCCGGTTGAGATTGGAGTTCAGGGATAGTGTACAATCAGTTGTAAAAACATCTAAATTACACTGATGGTGCATGCAATCAGAAAAAGGCCTATGAGGATTGCACAATACATAATTGAGGAATTTCCCAATTAAATAGAGGCTAATTCCTCGAGAACAACGCAAGGAAATAGGGACTTGGGCAAGCAAGAATTTGGTTAAGTATTGGCTTGAGCTTGTCTAGGAAGCAGTGAGATAGATAGAGATAGTGCAGAGGTTGCTCGGGCTTGAGCAAAACAGTGTAATATTCTCATATTTTCTAATTAATGAAATATACAGATAGCAAGGGTTTTTAGCTATGGAATTCCCTAGAAAATCATTGTGTTATGTGTGATTGAATTCTTTCTCTTATATGCTTCTTGATTTCATCGATCGTTTATTGTTTCTCCTGATGAGTAGAGTAGATTCAAGTCAATTGCTTTAGCATATTACAATTTGAGGTTTGAATCTACAAGGAATTTCTACATGGTATCAAAGCTTAAATCACTATATAAGAGGAGAATATGAGTTTGTCTTTTGCAAGAGAAATCGAATTTGCAATATCATACTTCAGAGCCAGCAGGATGTTGTTCTACCGATTGAGACTCGAATATGCCCTTGAGGGTAGTTCAAACTATTCTGCTTGGAAGGACAAGATGGAGGCAGTGTTGGAAGACAACGAACTTAAGGAATTCATAGAAAAAGATATTCCCAAGCCAACTGATGCTCAAGATCTAGCAGAGTGGAGAAAATGTGTGGAAAAGGCGAGAAGGATTATCCTATAAGAAGTTAAAGATCATATTCTCTTGAACCTCCATGGTAAGGAGACTCCATTTGCAATGTGGAAGGCCCTAACATACCCGTTTCAAAACAATAGTGACCACATGAAGCTGGCACTGAAGGACAAGCTCAAAAAAATCAAGATGGAGACGAGCGACATAATACTAAAGTACCTAACCAAGTTCACCCATTGTCGGGATGAACTTGGAAGTGTCAGTGTTACAGTTGCAGAAAACAATATGGTGAGCCTAACACTTTTAGGCCTTCCCAAGAGCTGGCATAGTTACCAGGACTCTGTTAATGGGAGGGAGAAACTACTAGAGTGGGAGTGTTTGTGGTTTGACTTGGTGCAAGAAGAGATTCGACGGAACACCATCTAATTCAACAGGACACCAAAGATGGATACTCATCCAAGCATGATGATGAGGAGAACTGCGCCTTAGCTAGAAAGGTGAAGAAAGGGAAGGGGAAGCCATCCCATTCCAAATCAAATTCCAGTTGGGGAGACTAGAAGAAGGACATATTGAAGATTAAATGTTTTCTCTGTCACAAGTTGGGACAATATGCCATGAAGCATCCGCACAAGAAGGCCGACAAGAAGCCCTAAGGAGGATTGACAGGTGAAGCTCTTGCTTCATAATTTGAGCTAGATTTCAACCTCATCGATTGCATGGTGACATCGGTGATGGGTAGCGTGTGGTACCTAGATAGTGGAGCCTCATTCCATATGATTGACAACAAAGAGTTCTTCAATGACTTGGAGGAGAAGGACCTCCAGATGCACATCGAGATGGGAGATGATGAGAGGTATAACACGACATTAGTACTATTACCTTTCAAAGGGAGTCTGGTTCTCCTCTCACATTAAAATATGTCATGTATGTTTCAGGTTTGAAGAAGAATTTGGTTTTAGTTGCCATGTTGGAGGACTGTGGCTACAATGTGATATTTAGCAAGGGAAAGGCCTTCCTTTGTCACATAGCCCCAGGACAGGTGAAGCGGATCAAAGTTCTGGTGAAGAACCTCTACAAATTGGATGTAGAAGACTATGCTCCTTTGAGCACAAAAGCAGAGAAGGTCAAGAGCCGAGACATCAGTGAGTTGTGGCATAGAAGATTGGGTCACTTACACCATGGATCTTTGAAGATCATATAGCAAATTTCTATAGGACTTCCTAAGGGTACACTATAGCAGAGAGACACATGCAAAGGGTGTACATTGGGGAAGGACACCAAAGCTTCCTTTCATGATAAAGACAGTTGAGCACGAGTGATCCTTGATAGTGTTCACTCAGATGTGTGTGGACCGTTCTTGACAGCCTCCACGGCCAAGCACATGTATTATGTAATATTTGTTGATGATTTTTCTCGTAAGTGTTGGATTTTATTCATGCAGAAGAAAGATCAGACATTCACTATTTTTTTACTAATTTAAGGCACTTGTCGAGAAATATACTGGTAGGAAAGTTAAAGGTCTCAAAAGCGATAATAGAGGAAAATGTGTGTCTAATGAATTCAAGAAATTTTATGCATCAGAAGGCATTCGATGAGAGTTGATATCACCTCATAACCCACCGCAGAATGGTGTGGATGAAAGGAAGAACAAAATTACTGTGGGAGATGCACGGGTAATGTTACATATTCAAGGCCTATCGTTGCACTGTTGAGCTGAAGCACGAAACACAATTGTTTATTTTAAAACAAAAGTCCTTATAAGATTCTCGGGATGAGTACACCAGAAGAATATTTTTCAGGAAAGAAACTAGATGTGTCACACTTCAGGATCTTGGTTCATCAGTTTACTGTCATGTTACCAAGGATGCACGAAAAAAGTGAGAGTCAACAACTGAGTTGGGCATATTTGTGGGGTACACTAATACACCTCACAACTATCAGGTGTACCTACCTTCCAATAAGATAATAGTGGTTCATAAAGACGTGAAGTTCGATGAAGAGAAGGCCATGAGATGCTCCCTTGAGAAGGAGATTATGTTACATGCAGATGAGGTCCCTTTAGCTCCAAAGGAGAAACCTCAGGATGATGTGGAGTAGCCACATGTAGAGGAGCAGAGAATGGAAGCACTACTCATGCAGAGACTTCCAGAGATGGAAGGAAGCACACCAGAGAGGCTAACAAATTGATGCATGATGCTAGAGAGAACATGAAAGCACCCACATCACAACGCAGGCAGAGGTCACCAGATCGGTACACTAGCTACATGGCTGTGATGAGTGAGAGAGTAGAGGTTGATCCATCCCCATTCGAGGAAGCAGTGCAACAACCAGTATCAGTTGATGCCATGGTTGAGGAGTATGACTCCATTATCAAAAACAATGTTTGGGAAGTGGTCCCAAGACCAACAGACAAGTTAGTGGTGAGTTCTAGATGGATTTACAAGGTAAAGCAAGCAACAAATGGGAGTGTGGAGAAACACAAGGCCATATTTGTGGCCAGAGGGTTCTCTTAGGTGGAGGGAATTGATTATGAGGAGACCTTTGCTCCAATAGCAAGGTACTATTTAGTCATATCTATTGTAGCACTTTCATCACAGATGGGATGGAAGATACATAAGATGGATGTGAAGATAACATTACTCAACGGTGTGATTGAGGAAGAGGTGTAAATTGGGCAACAACAAGGATTTGAGACCTTCAACAGAGAGTCACATGTGTGTAGACTCAAGTGAGCACCGTATGGACTAAAACAAGCACCCCGTGCTTGGTACACCAGGATTAACAACTATTTCACCAGGTTGGGCTTCACCAAAAGTGAAGTAGATGTAGACCTTTACCATATTGTGATTGAAGGTAAATTGTTGATTATAGTATTATATGTCGATGATTTGATTCTAACAGGTGATGTGAAGTTAATAAAATCTTGCAAAGAGGATACTGCAAGAGAATTTGAGATGAAGGACCTCGAGCTCATGCATTACTTTCTTGGTATGGAAGTATGGTAAGGATACGGGGAACTATTTATCTCTCGAGGCAAGTATACCAATGAGATATTGAAGAAGTTCCACGTGGAGAGAAACAAACCCATGGAGACTCCTCTAATAGGTAATTGGAGGAAGGAAGATGCTACTTCAAGTGAAGTAGTGGAGGCTACTATGTATAGATAGCTTGTGGCTTCACTCATGTATTTTGTGAACACACGACCATACATATGTTTTGTAGTTAACCAGCCTAGTCAAGCAATGGTTAAGCCAACCAAACTCTATTGGAAGGCAACTAAACATATGTTGAGATACCTCAAAGGCATCACTTAGTTTGGTCTTTGGTACAAATGGACAGAGGGAGTGAAGCTTCAAGGCTTCACAGATGCAGATTGGGTTGGGAGTCCATTCGATAGGAAGAACACATCAGGGGGAATCTTCAATATTGGGTTAGCAACAATTTCTTGGTACAACAGGAAGCAGAGTGAGTCGCATTCAGTTCAACAGAAGCAAAGTACATGGTTGCAAGTCAATCAACTTGTGAGGCTATTTGGATGAGGAAGATCCTTGTTGGGTTATTTGGTTAGCAGATGGATCCTACAACTACTTATTGTGACAATCAGAGTTGTATCAAACTCTTTGAGAATCCAGTTTTTCATGATTAGTCCAAGCATATCAACATCTCGTATCACCATCTACGAGATTGTGTACAGAGGAGAATCATGTTAATGGAGTACATTCATACAGAGGAGCAAGATGAAAATATTTTGACAAAGGCATTGTTAAGATGCAAATTCAAGTTTCACAGAGGCAGGATCGAGGTAGAAGATAATCCCTTTCTTGTTGAGAGGGAGTGTTGAAAATGCAACAAGAAAATCCTAATTTAATTTTGTCCTTGAACTAAATTAGGAATAAAATTGTAATTTCACATCTCATGACAACTTATAATAGTTAACTAAGTCAAATTGACTTAGTTGGCTTAGTTAATTAGAGTTGAGGGTCTAACCAGAGTCATGTAGAGTGTCTCCTACAATTAGGAACACTAATTGAGTTTATTTTGAGTTGTAATTAATTAATTCAGTCTAGCTGAGTTAAAGTGAGTTAAACTAGTTCCAACTTATGGAGGAGCTAGTGGGAGGTCTAGTAGTGGGGTGTTGCCTGCAGTCTAGTGAGGTGTTTCCTGCAGTCCAGTGGGGTGTTGCCTGTAGTCCAGTGTGGTGCTGCCTGATTTACAGTGTGGTGCTGCCTGAATGGCAGTGTGGTGTTTCCTGAAGTGTAGTGTGGTGCTGCCTGCAATGATCAACCAGTAAACTGAAGATTCACTCATAATTAACTCATGCATATCAGATCAAAGAAAGACCCAATTGAGTTTGGAGTTCAGGGAAAATGTACTATCAATTGTAAAACCATCTAAATTAAACCGATGGTTCATGGAATCAGAAAAAGGCCTATGGGGATTGCATAATTCATGATTGAGGAATTTCCTAATTAAATAAAGGCCAATTCCTCGAGGAACAACGCAAGGAAATAGGGACTTGGGCAAGTAAGAATTTGGCTAAGTATTGGTTTCTAGGAAGAATGAGATAGATAGAGATAATGTAGAGGTTGCTTGGGCTTGAGAAACACATTGTAATCTTCTCATATCTTCTGATTAATGCAATATACATATAGTAGGGTTTTTTAGCTATGGCTTTCCCCATAAAATGACTGTGTTATGTGTGATTGAATTCTTTCTCTGATATGCTTCATGATTTCATCAATCATTTATTGTTTAAGCTAATGAGTAGAGTAGATTCGAGTAAATTGTTTTAGCACATTACAATTTGCAGTTTTAATCTACAAGGAATTTCTACACATCACAAAGATTTTCTAAGAGGATTTGAGATAGGATGTACTCGACACTACTCCCTGGACACAGGTCATAACCAAAGTGAACCCTATGACCATTCCCGATTTTCCAGGCTAAACCAGAAGCAATACAATCAAAATATTTCAAGACAAACATCCACACAATGGAAATGTTACCTCGAGCTTTATTCAAGAGTCTAATCCAATCTTCCAAAGAGTGAGACCTGATGTACTTCTGTGTGATTACCTCAGCCCATAAACTATTTTTTGACAAGAGCCTCCATCCTGACTTAGCAACGAGGGCTTTAGAGAACAATAAACTAATTTTTAGGTCCCATCCTCCTAGTAGTTTTGGGACAACAATCCTTGACCATTTTACCCATGGCAACACAAAGTTCTCTTGATTACCTTCCCAAAGAAATTTGAAGTAGATCCTTCTAGCCTTTTTTAGAATTCCTTTTGGAATCCATGCCAGCAACATCCAATAAACATGGATTGCTTCCAACACAGATTTAAACAGAACTAGTCAACCCGCTCTTGAGAGCCATCTATGACTCCAACAATAAATCCTCTTTTCCAATTTTTTTAGGAGCCAAAACCAGTCTTCGATCCTATAACAATTGGGCTTCAAATGGAATCCTAGGTATTTGAGGCCAATTTCAACATTCAGGATCTCGAAGTGGAAGATTGCTATGATATTGTTGATTTCACGGGCCTCCATGTCATGAATGGTTATAATAGATTTTGTTGCATTAATACACACACTTGTTGATTTGCTAAAAAGATCAAGAATTTTATGAAGAGTCCATAAATACCTTAAAGAGCCAAAAATATATATATTATAATATCATCAAAAAATAGAAGGTGAGAGATGGCTAGATCGTGAGCAACACTTACACCTTTGAAATCTCCTCTTTGTCTGGCCACCTTCAACATTTTGCTGAGACCTTCAACTACAAGTAAGAATAATAGGGGAGACAAGGGGCTTCCTTGTCTGAGGCCCTTCTCAGCTCTGAAGAATGGTGATGCTACTCCATTAATGAGGAAGAAAAAGGATACTGCCATGATACAACTCATGATCTAGTTTATAAAAGGAACCTCAAACCCCACATGTGTTAATAGGAGGTAAATAAAAAACCAACTAACATGATTATATGCCTTAGAGAAGTCAAGTTTGATGATTGCCCCTTTTAATTTCTTGGTCTTTATGTTGTGCAATCCTTCTTGAGCCACTCGATCACCTCATGGATTTTCCTTCCTTCCAAAAACCCAATTTGTTCACTAGATATGGTCTTTGATAGAATGGGCTTGATCCTTTGGGATATCACCTTGAAAATATTTTTATACACATAGTTGCATAAGGAGATGGGACGAAACTCTTCGAAGGATTATGGATTATCCACTCTAGGGATTAGTGCCATAAAAGTAGTGTTAAAGGATGGAAGATACCCTCGTTTACTACTTCTAATAAGTAATCTCCAATATGTTCAAAGAGCTCAATGAAAAAGTCCACTGTCCACCCATCTGGCCCTAGGCTTTTGTCCTTCTGGAAACTTGATAGGACAAACTTGAGTTCGTCTTCAGAGACCTCTTCAATGGGAGATCAATTTTCTTCCTCTTCCACAAACCTTGGGAATTTTTTTTCCACTCTTACGACTTTTGCAATAGAAGTCCTAGTGAGAGCTTTAAAAAGATTTTGGAAGTGGTCTCTACCCAAAGCAGCCAGGCCATCAAAATCTGAGACCTCTCTTCCTAGATGGTCTTTCATTTTCTAGATAGTGTTATCCATCTTCCGGCTCTTTACATAGGCCTGAAAGAATTTGGTATTTTCATCTCCCTTTTCTAGCCATATAACTTTTCTCTTCAAATCCCAGTCAACCTCTCTGATTGCTAGTATGTCCTTTCTCCTAGCCAACAACTGCCCTAGTTCCTCCCTAGAGACTTTATCCCTAAATCCTTCATCATTTGTGTCAGTGACTAAACCTAATTACATCTCAACATTAAGAATCTTCATCTCCTCCTTATATCGCTTTTGGGATGCCCAATCATTTGTCAAAACCTTGATCTGTTTTAATTTGTCTTCAAATTGTTGGGCAATTAGGCGACCCGAGAGGGGATCAAAAGGTATCTAATTAGTTTTGACCATATTTTTGAATCCTTCATCCTGTAACCACTTGTCATTCATTTTAAAATTCCTTGCTAGCTTCCGGGCTTGCCCCTTTATTTCTAATAGAATCAGGGGGTGATCAAATTCTCCCCCATCTGAATCCATTGTTGTAGAAGACCAAACCTTTGCACCAAGTACTCCACCAACAAGAATCTATCAATTATTTTAGCTATCCTTCATTCCCAATCCTTTGGTTCCTCCACGTGGGTTTGATTATGATGGGTTCCAAATCAATGAATTTGCATAGGCCTAAATGATGGGAGAAGAAATCATAAAGAGTGTCAAGTCTTGCCCTCTTTCCCCAAGATTAGACAACTCCTATAAAAAAGTTGAGATCCCCTCCCAGGATTAAATTGGACCTCTTCATCATCGAATTCAAAAATATATCATACCGTAATCCAATCCTTTCCTCATGCGGCCCATAAATATTTAGAAGGTGAAATTTGTGATTAGATCCATAGAGGAACCCTCCATCCCAAGACTAGAAAAAACACTCCATGTAGCATGAGTTTGAATCTTGCAGGTGTTACAACCCAGGGCCATGTCCCTGGATCGCCCTCTAACATCGACACCAACAAAATTCCATAAAGGTAGGGATTGTTCCGGATAGGCTATAATGTGACCCCCCTCTCCTAGTGTTTCTTTTAAGAAAATCACATCTAGACTTTCTATCTGAATCAATCTTTTGAAGGCAAGTCTTTTTGGATTACTCGCTAACCCTCTACAATTGAACAAAATAACTTTCAATGGGTAACCCCATATTGGGCCTTCAAAGCTCTAAGGGCCCTATCAATTGAGGACTGTTTGCCCAAAACTAACTCTTATCTTGCTTGAGCTTGTGCCAATGAAAAGTGTGATTTGCTTCCCCTACCTTTTCTTAGACCGAAAGGGACTAGAGGATGACCTAACGCACATAAGGAGTCAACAATGACAGGGGGAATCTGCCTTGACCTGAGGTTGTATCTAATATTGTTAATACCCTCCCCCCTAAAATTCAAAGTCCACAAAGATAGATGGAGATGAGTAGCCCACCGAGCCACTCATTAGGGGACAGAAAACTTGCCTAAGGGCCAGGGAGGTAACAAGGGTTTGTATTGCCTCGATCTTCTGGTCATCAATTTTCTTATCCCAATTCATCCCTAACACTAAAACAAGACCAGAAAATAAAGAGACAGAGGAGGAGGAAAGAGACGTACCTTCATAGTGGCAGTTTCCTTTGATTGAATGTCTATGGCAACCTCTTCCACATGCGCAAGCCTCTGCTCCTGTTCATTTGTATGTAAAATTTCCTCCACAACTGCATCCTATTTCTAATCTTCACATCTCTCATGGCCTCCTCTGATTTAGTCTGAGTGCCCATGCCTATCACTGATGTCTCCTTGGCCTTCTTTGCCTCTGTCTATGAACTTAGACCTGAGGTCCCCACCCCCCCAACTTCCTCTGTTTTTTGCTTGGTCTGAATTGAAATTGTTTAGGGTTAAATGGCACTAAACAATTTATGGACAGGTGACCATATTTATGGCATATTTTGCACCTAGACTAGATCTCCTTGTGGTTCAGGTCTAGCATCCACTCTGTCGCTTTGCTAATATTCATAGTATGGTATAGATTTGACCTCATATCTAGGCTAACCAATATTCTTGCCACTGTCCAGTCCTTCATTTCCCTGAAAGAGTAATCTGCTCCCAAGAATTTCCCCAAGGTATTTCAAATATTCATGAAGCTCTGGTGGTTCCACATATGCATTAGAAGACCTAGAATCTGGACCCAAATGGGCATCACATCAATTCTTTCCCTACAAGCATCAAAGAGGGGTGTCCATAATTTGAAGGCGATTGGGGTAGAGTCTATGAACCAAATCTCTTTCGATACTAGATCTACATCCTCCTGACTTTGGAAGATTAATTGTATCCAACCCTTCACCAACCTTCTCACTTACGGGGGTGTCGAAACCTTTGGATTAACATTTTCGTCTCTCCAAGCTTCCACAGTTTCCACACTAAAAATCCTCCTTCTCGCCCTTCCAACTATGAATTTTCCAGCCAGACCTACTGCATGCTCCATCTTTGCATCTTCACCTACACAAAGATTGTATTGGATTGCCTTGAATGCACTTTTCAATACCTTTTTTTCTTCGCTTTTTCTTTCTTACTGTTACCTTGTGTGAGATTGACCACTTCTGCTCCTGCCTTGCTCACACTGCTTCCTTACCTACTGTCTCCTTTACTTGGCTAGTAATCCACTATGAAATGACCACTTCAAAACCTTCAAAGACAAACACAGGAGTGTGACTAACTTGTGAAATATGTTTCGACAGTTGAGGGACTTCTGCGCTGACCTGTGTGTGGGGGGCACCCCATATTTTACACACTCCAACCGAAGCCGTTTCATGAACCTTCTTAACTGTATCCCCACCCACCCTCCTCGGGCCAAAGATATCTCCCAGGCTACCTCTTCTCACCGAATTGAGAGCTCCAAATGCCTGAGCAATTACAAATTGATCACCTTGGTCAACCCTTGCACTTTCACTGTCTGTCCCTTACTCCTTAGAATTCAATGGTATTTGTGGAAAGCCAACATAAGGAGAAAACACATTTCTGCATTCGTTCAAGACTGCCACCTTTCCAGAGGGGTTTAATGCCGCTTCCGCTAGTTGGTCAATGACATGCAACCCTAAACTGTCAGAACCCCCCACCTGTGGCCTAGGGTTCCAACCTCGACCATGGTTTCCGGCCCCCTCCGCTTGAGAAACCCCAAAATTTGTCAGAGAGGAAAATATTCACCCTTTGAATGGGCACTCAGTGTCATAATCCATAAGATCCATCGAAAAAAAAATAAAAATAAAAATTTGATAGCTCAACCTGCTCCAGACAACAAGGGAGATGCAAGGATAGAACGAGAAAATGTTTACTATAAAACACCCCGTAAATGGTAAAAAACCCCCACCTGCTCCTTGTGAATGCTACCGTAATGACCTCATGACTTACCAATAACCCCACAACCCTGACTATGGACTTCCTTGGTAGCTAGTGGCTAGATCCAACATCAAACCCTAACCTCCACAGTTGCATTTTAATACACTCTTATTATATAGATGGATCAAGAATTAAAAAAAACATGATGTTTTATCTTCAAATAAGTTGTTTAAAATAAGTGACCTCATTGAGTTGCATTATGGTTATTATATGAATAATAATATTTTTATATAAAATTTATAAAAATAAATTAATTCGTATTTTAAAATTTAGATAATTTGAATTTAGTCATTAATAAATTTTTTTGGCATAGTTTAACTTAGAGACGAAATGACTTTTTTCACGATATTTTTTCTGGTTAAGTTTAATCAAAACTCGACAAAGTTTTTTAAAACCTTGAGTTTAATTGTTTAATCTGTAATATTGGAGTGCCCCAAGGGGTTTTTGAGGGTGCTAAATACATTTATGCATTCAAAAATACATTTTAAACAACAAAAAATCACATTCTTTCTTAAAATTGTTTTGCCATATTTCAATGAAGAAGTATATTTCATCTATAAGTTAGACTACGCCATTTTTTAGAATAAATACAATATTTATATATGATTACATTGTTCACCCAGAAAACTTTGAAGAACCAAAGTGCTCTTGCACTCAAAATTTTAAAAGACCAAAGTCCTCACTCACACAACCCATCACTAGTCGAAATGCCTCACCTAGACTAATCTAGTTAAAACTATATATATATATTAACGTAAAAGAAAATATTATTTTCCTCACTGCATTTAAAAAAATTAAAAAATCATTACAACATATAATTTCAATGAAAATGAAGGTAATTTAATTGAATTTAATCAAATTTGATCCTATGATATGATATAGGATTTTTTCCTTCATAATAGATTTAAATACATAATTCCACCAATTAAACTAACATTAACTATGAGAAAATCTTATAACTAACCTTATATTGGTTGATAATTTCAACAACCTGCCCTTATCAATCCACGCAAAATTGAACGGAAGGCCTTTCAAAAGCTTTACTCTTAATATTTTGTTTTAAATATTACTCTTAAATTAATATCGTAAGACGGTGTCATGTTCTTAAATTAATTTACTCTTAATATTTTGTTTTATTAAGTGCCTAGGGTTTATCATTCTTAGGTATTTAAAGTCATGCTAGGGTTTTGAATGGTTATTCGATGCACTGGGAGGCGGTATCAGCGGAAGCAGGGGCAGGAGTAGCAGAGCATCATCCGAAATGGTTCGTGGGTTTTCCTTTTCGATTTAATTTCAAGCCCTTAAATGAAATTGTATATTCTCACTAGTCTGAGAACCCTTTCAGCATTTCCACATGAGATTTTCAAATAGGAGTGCCCACCATTACCTCTGTTAGATTTTTATTTTAAGGTCGTCATTTCTTTGTTTCCAGGCAGCGGAGAAGAAACTGAGCAACCCCATGAGGGAAATTAAGGTGCAGAAGTTGGTGCTCAACATATCAGTTGGTGAGAGTGGTGATCGGCTCACTCGAGCCTCGAAGGTACTTTTTCATCGTCTTTCTTGTTAAGCTCTGCTCTTAAATCTCTTCTGCGTATGCATTCTTTAAGGGTTTCGCACATCGCATTTTTTAGGGATTCTAGGTAAATCCACAACCTAACTTGGGAATTAATGTTTGACACGATCTTTATTCTCTTCCTAATTATAATTATAAAGATGAACATTGTTGAAAATAGAATATATATCCAACATTTTTGGCAGATCCATATGAATATTCTTTCCCAAGTTTTCCAGAATTTTACGAAGGTCAAATTTATCCAATTTTCATTTGTCATATTGCCCTCTGGGAAACCAACTTTTTGTAAAAAAGACCATCACCATATCGTTGATTCAATACCGTTTTTCTTGTTTGTTCATATGTTCTGTTGCTAAATCCGTATCCCACCTACGAATGGATTGGTATCAAGAGGAACATAAGCATTTGACGTCGGAATCCTCAAATTTGTTTTTCTTTTGCGAAGCTGTCGATATGCTGATCTTGAAAGGTTAATCCAGTCGATTCGATTGATAGAATTATTAAATAAAAATCTAAGCTTCAGATAGCTGCAAGTCCTTTTTTTTGGTCAATCCTTTACCTAGACAGCAATATAAAATCTAAAGTCTGATTAACTACTGCAATCTGTCTTTGAGTTTGAGGATGACAGTCATAACTAAACGAAGACTTAAGTTGCGCCCCTAATGTCCTCCATATTATTCTTAAAAAAAAATACTAAAGTATTCTTTACCCTTATCAGAACACCATCAATGCCGTTGGTCAACTTCTTTGAAGAAAAGGTTATCAATATTTGGTGCATCAACATGTTTGTTACAAGCTTTATATTGAAGCATTTTAGAACATGCTCTCAATTACATCAGATATAGGATAATTACCTTTATGAGTTAAGCCCAACATAAAGTCCGAACGTATGTGTTTCCATGGTTAATCTGTGATATTTACTCTTATTGAGATTTTATTGCGTACCTTCCGTAACTTGACAAATGCTATATGTGTCCATATCTGTAGCCCAGATGTAAAGTCCATGCTTGTGTTTCCATGGTTATCTGTGGTATAACAAGGATTGGTAATATGGTTTTATTGAGATTTTATCAGTGTTCCACAAAGTCTCCGGATGGGGGAAGGGGCAGCGTGGGAGTGGGGAGACACATGGGGATGTGTGGAATCATCTCAAAATTTTGGGGAAATTTAGTGGGGGACAGGTGGTCATTGGGATCCCTAGCACAGGTGTCTCCAACATTGGGGTCTCTAGCATAAGGGTCCACATCTGGAAAAATATGAAAATAACGGTAATAATGATAAAATTCCACCAATAACAATTCATCCCAGTCAAATTCATCATTATGCAATGTAGATAGTAAACAGTAAATTAGTACTGAATTCAAATTTGTAAATGTTATAAACATGACTTAGATTGGTAATGAAATACGTCAATTCATAACTATAAATGAAACTGAAATAGTAAAATATTCATACATTGATTTAAAGTTGTCATTCTAGAATCCAGCTAGTACTAAAAAAAAAGTAGATTCTGAAGTTTGAAATAGTAAATTGAAATTACCCAAATTCAAAACCAGTAAAGAGTAAAGAGTTGGTAAAGACAAAAGTTAAATCTGAAAATAGTCAATGGACCATAAACATTGAAATTAAAATGAACATCAACGAGTGAAAGTGAATAAAAGGTAAATAAAAGTGAAAAGCGTGGAGTTCCTTTTCTATACCCAGTTTCTATATGGGCCTTGACAATCTACATAGAAAGAGGAGTAGAGGCTGTGTCTTTCTAGGTTCACAGTTTTCTCTGGAGAATGTCTTTGTAAAGTAATCAAGCTATCAAGCTTTTACAGTTTTCATAAGGTATCAAGCTTTGTCACTGCATCTTATTTTTGACGCCTGCCATGAGGCTTATAGTATTGGAAGTTTGACAATTCACAGCAAGTTGTTTGTGCATTTTTTGGGTGAAAGTCATGGACGGTTGGAAAAAGCTTTCACTGACCGGAAATGCATTCTACTCTTTTTATCCTCGTCAGTTCCAAGCTTTGAAAAATGTTTGTTGTCACAGATATTGCTACTTGTACAATAAACTCAGCTTTGTATTTGTAATTATCCTGATATCTAAACTATCCTGTGTCCAGGAGACTACTGAATTTCTGCAGTTGGATAGATGTTAAGGATAAAATTGCCTTTAGGGCTAGAGCGGCTATTAGAGTTGAACTTTAGCTATATATGTCCCCTTGTGCCTCATAGTTTATATTTGTGCTTAGTGTATCCTGAGACCCATCTTTGGGGTTTGGTCCTCTCATGTATCAATTGTCGAGTAATATGGTTAAAAGTTGCAATATCTTAGAAAACTGCTGTTATTTTTGTGCCTTGTTTGTCTGACTACGTCTTATTTGCTGTTATTAGTGAGTTGTATATATTTGACCTTATTTCTACTGTTGGAACATATCTTTACCAACAAACATCTTTCATCAGTGCATGCATCTTTTCAAATTCAATCTCCGTGCATTCATCTGTAAAATGTTTGCTCGTGCTTCTTCTCTCTTGTTGGTTCTTAGGTCCATCGGACATTTCCATAACTTGTGATCATTATCACATTGGTTAATGATGAGTTCACTTCTTCCACGTCCTTGGTCATTTGTATACCTACTATTTTGGTTCTGCAACTCTCTTCTTTTCTTTGAATTTGATATTGTAGATATAGCACTTCCATGGTTGGAGCTGTATTTGCTTCAACCTTTCTGTTGCTTTGCTCCTTATTTCTTGATTTGTCTTTCTGTAGTTATGTTTTCACCTTTAACACTATTTTCAATCCTTCAAAATTTTTAGGTCTCTATACCTTATCTTCTTTTAAATAGGGAATCTCCACCCATTTATAAATTTGTTAGCCATTTATTTCAGGCTTTCAGCCCACTGTGAGAAAAGCTAGGTGCCCTACAGCCTTGGTGGGGGGAGATTTTGTTCCTCTTTTCAATATTTGTGTCAGTAAGAGAAGACCTTAAAGAGGCTGACCACACACACTAGCAAATATACATCTGAACCTCTGATCTATTAACTGTTGAGGCTTGCACTTCTTTCAATGCTCAATATATCTGGGGTTATGATGGATCTATGCTAGTAATCAAACTGTCAAACTATTGCTCACTATTTTGAGATTCTTTGAATAAAGCTTTCACATAATGTTAAAGGTCCATCTTTTTCCTTGACTGAATTAACAAAATCGTCCTGTGTTGTAGGATGCTTGATTCTCTCTTCCGTCTGTTCAATCGTTTTAACTTTTCCACCACACATCTACTTCTCCTTGAGGCTGACCTGACCACACACACTAGCAAATATACATCTGAGGGCACACACACACTACCAAATATACATTGAACCTCTTATCTATTAACTGTTGAGGCTTGCACTTCTTTCAATGCTCAATATATCTGGGGTTATGATGGATCTATGATAGTACTCAAACTGTCAAACTATTGCTCACTATTTTGAGATTCTTTGAATAAAGCTTTCACATAATGTTAAAGGTCCATTTTTTTTCCTAAACTGATTTAACAAAATCTTCCTGTGTTGTAGGATGATTGATTCTCTGTTCTGTCTGTTCAGTGGTTTTCACTTTTCCACCACACATCTACTTCTCCTTGAGGCTTGAAGTACGAAATTACACATTCTCTAGATTCATAAATCAAAGGCATCAGAGAACTTTCCTATGGCTAAATCCATCGATGTATAGTTTCAGGCTTAAGAGTACATCAAATTTTGTACTCCTTTTCCCAGTTCTAATGCTTCTTTGAAGCCCACTGATGATGACTATAGTGTGCATGATGTATTCCTCTTACTTCTTGAATTACCTCCTCTAGATCTTGAAAGGTCTCAAGCCACCTTGATTTTGTAGACTCTGCATTCACCTTCCACAAAATAATAGTTTGTTGCTTGGAATGATCATTTTCTTCAAATCTCTGATTTTTCGAGTAAAATCTTCTCTATTCTTTGGCAGTATCTTTCTATTTTTGGGTATGAATCAGAACCATCACTGCTCCGTATATTTGTGTCCTCTTTATCGTTGTTTATTAAAATGAAAGTCAGCACTGCTATACTTAATGCAGGGAAAGTGAAAAAACAAATAAATCAACCAAATTTTATTGCAGCTCATGTAATTCAAGCAAATACGATTACAGATCATGTGATCTAACCAAGAACACATTGAACAAACTCCAGATTCTTGGAGCCACATACACTGAAAATTTGAGACTGAAAAATTGAGACAGGTCCCTTCAATAAATCTGAACTTGAATTCATTCCACATCAATTCCATCCCCTCAAAAGATTCACGATCGTTGTCTCATGGATCTTTCCCTCAGCGAACTCATTTTCATCGAAAGATAAAACATATTATCATTTTTTCTCGTCGAAATTCACTGAAAAGTATCTGGTCGTTGAAGGATCCTAAAATTCACTATGTTAGATATGGCGAAAGACCTATTATAGCTATAAAGGGTGCTGATCTCCTAGTTAAAAAATGTAGATATTATCTTCTAATTTTTCGGCAATTTTATTTCCATCTTTGGTTCGAACCGTATAGGGTCTGTTCTCATCAATTATCCAAGAATTGTTCTTCTTCTCCAGGTTATTTTTTGAGATTCATCATTTTAAATAGGGAAATTTAACTGGCTTTTTTCCCACAATTCTCCCCAAAAAATCACACATTACATGGAATCATGTTTTTATCTACATGTGAACAGCAGATCCCAGTTCTAATGCTTCTTTGAAGCCCACTGATGATGAATATAGTGTGGATGACGTATTCCCCTTACTTCTTGAATTACCTCCTCTAGATCTTGAATGGTCTCAAGCCACCTTGATTTTGTAGACTCTGCATTCACCTTCCACAAAATAATAGATTGTTGCTTGGAATGATCATTTTCTTCAAAATCTCTGATTTTTTGAGTAAAATCTTCTCTATTCTTTGGCAGTATCTTTCTATTTTTGGGTATGAATCAGAACCATCACTGCTCCGTATATTTGTGTCCTCTTTATCATTGCTTATTAAAATGGAAATCAGCACTGCTATACTTAATGCAGGGAAAGTGGAAAAACAAATAAATCAACCAAATTTTATTGCAGCTCATGTAATTCAACCAAATACGATTACAGATAATGTGATCTAACGAAGAACACATTGAACAAATTCCAGATTCTTGGAGCCACATACACTGAAAATTTGAGACTGAAAAATTGTGACAGGTCCCTTTCATAAATCTGAACTTGAATTCATCCCACATCAATTCCATCCCCCCAAAAGAATACATTTCATCATTTTAAATAGGGAAATTTAACTGGCTTTTTTCCTACAATTCTCTCCAAAATTGATCCCCAAAAAATTCACACATTACATAGAATCATGTTTTTATTTACATGTGAACATCGGATCCCTGAAGGGAATTACTGTTGCATTTCCTCTGAATAAAATCATGTTCCTATTGATTTATACATGTTTTTAAACTTAAGTTTATGAGGTTTATTATTTGATGATTCTCGGCAGGTGTTGGAGCAACTCAGTGGGCAGACTCCGGTTTTTTCCAAGGGTAGGTTTTGTATTTGACAAAGATATTCCTTGGTTGGACAGGAGGATTCAGATGAAGTTGGCAAATTGAAAAATTTAGTTGAGTCCTTTTTGATACTTTTCATACAGAGGAATGTTTTTGAAAGCTCATTTTTTTTGCTCTGGTTTTTATCATTTGTCTGCAGCAAGGTATACTGTGAGGTCCTTTGGAATCAGGCGAAATGAAAAGATTGCCTGCTATGTTACTGTTAGGGGAGAGAAGGCTCTTCAGCTTTTGGAGAGTGGGCTGAAAGTGAAGGAATATGAGTTGCTCAGGAGGAACTTTAGTGATACAGGTTGTTTTGGTTTTGGAATTCAGGAGCACATTGATCTGGGAATCAAGTGAGTTCAATATTTGCTTGACTTGTGATATTGACATGATCTCAAGTTATTTTGCTATTATGAAACAGTAGTGCTTTGGGACTGTTATTCTTGACTGTATTTTTTCGGTTTAATTTTAATTCATTTGTGATAATTAGATTGTTTTGAGTTATTTTCTAGGCTTTAGTTGTAAACATCTGTCTGCTTGTTCTGTTTTACAGGTATGATCCTTCAACTGGTATTTATGGTATGGACTTCTTTGTAGTCCTAGAACGTCCTGGATACAGAATCGGCAGGAGAAAGAGAGCTCAATCCCGTGTTGGCATTCAGCACAGGGTTACCAAGGAAGATGCCATGAAGTGGTTTCAAGTTAAATATGAAGGAGTCATTCTTAACAAGTCACAAAATATTTAAACAAGCAGCCTTGATAGGTTCGTTATTAAGAGTAGTCTTGGTGGGAATCCACATTTCTGGACACAAGGAATTTGTCTTGTCTGGTTTAATAGATGGATGGAAGACTCCATCATGTAGCCTTAGAGTAGTCTCAGCTTGGTGTACCAGTTCTGTTGACAGCTAAAAGGATGAACTTTCTATCTTATATAAAGTCATCTCTTTTAAAGAGATTTTGAAGTGCTGATTTCTTTGTAATTGAGAATTTTTTTGTAGGTTGTGTTGAGATGATATTGTTCCCTAAAGATCAAGCCATGCACTTAATTGAATACGTGCGTTTGAACAGAGATTATTAACTGTGTTTAATGGATGATATAACATTCCTCCTGTTTATCAAAATATCAGGTGGTTGTCAAATATTTGACGCTCATTTGGTTGTGCTACCTGACGTTCATTTACGTAAAGTGTTTTTGCTTTGGGACATATTTGTTTTTGGTCATCTGTGGTTAACCTTAAAGACATGCTTTATTTTAAGGGGGTTTTGATTTTAAGACTACAGATAATCGGTAACGTGTTTAGAAGTGACACACTATCCTGGTCTTTCAATTTTGGTTTGCTTTCTTTTATGAAGTTTGTAAATTGTGGCTGAAACATTCTGAACACGGAAAATTTTAGGGTTGAAGTTTAGCCATGGGGTGGAATTTTTGCCTGACTAAAATCTGTGTATTCGATTTACTCAGATTTTGCTTTAATTCAGAGAGTGCCTATATATAGCCACATACAGGAAGGACACTTTATTATCTCTCATGGCTCTGGTTTCATCCTGAGAAATCTCTAAAATATCTCATAGATTCCCTCGCTTTTTTTGCTGAAGTGCTCAATGGTTTACTCGGGCTTCACCTACCGTCTTTCTCAACATTCTCAAAAATATCTTGGCTCCCTTAGATTTCACGATAAAAATATTAAATGGCTTTTCGAGCTTTCATCATCTATATTTAAAAAAATTCTGTAAAATATCTTGTCTCAAATTGCATTTTGCTTGAAAATATCTGAAGGTTCCTCTGGTCACACCCTAAAACTCTTGTATGGCCCATGGTTTCATCCTTGAAAATATCTCTTGTTATCTAATATCTGGTTGAGAGAGGTTGAGATTTACCCCAAGAGTTAGCTCAAGTGGTCTAGAGCCAGACATGAAGTTTTTGATATTGTTGCTAATAATGGGTTCGTCTCTCTTCGATTCTCTTGGGGCAAGGCTCCATAATCAGGGCTGACAGTTTATTTGGTTTTACCATCCACCGAATGTGGGGAAGTACTATAGGTTTCCCGTGCTTTCACTATATATATATATATATATGGCTGAGAAGTTATTGTGGACAGTGGGGAGTACCCTGGGTTATAGAGAGAAGAAGCTTTCAAGTTTTCATCCTCTCTGTGGGAAGAGGACGAGGGAGACCAAAGGATCTTTTGCAAGAATGCTTGGTTTTAGTTTCTTTGGCTAAGATGGTTGTGGGTTTTTGTTTTGTGGCCATAGAAACTTGATACAGTCAAAGCACCTTTTTTGTGAGCTTGGATATGCAACTCAATAGTCTTAGTATGACAGTTTGGAGCAGTGGGGTCACAGGCTTAGGGCTTACTCTCAGCAACATAAGCTTTTCTGAATGCGATCTTTATCGTGGACACCTTTGATGACATAGGTGTCCTAGCAGGCAGCTCAAAGTTGTCATTCGCTTTGATCTCACAATGGTCATCTTACTCTGCACTTGGATAGAGATGCTGTCGCTGTGGGATCACAGGTAATTATAACTTAAGCCCATATCATTTCTCAATCTAAATTCCGCAATCAATAAATGGTAATAATAATAATGCATCGCAGCAGCCCAGAACCGGCATGTATTCATGCTATAAATGAATGGGTCAATAATTTTATCTTACTTTCCATTATGACCTGTATACTTAATGGTGGTTTCGATGATAGAATCTCCAGGATTAGATGAATAAAAGGTCCCCCAACAAGGTACAAGTGAATTCTAGGAAGAGAATGTGTGATCTTTTAATTTCCTTTTTGATGGGTATTAACAGTCCAGAATCAGAAAAGCTATTCTTTGTTATATTGTCAACATAATCCTGTAGACCTTTTTGGGAACGGTAATATCTTTGGTGCAAAGCGGAAAATTTGATTCCATATCGGAGAGATGGCTGAGCAGACGAAAGTGTCAATTGCCACTTTCGTTACAAGGAACTCGATTTGATTGATTGCCACTTCCATTACAAAGAACTCGATTTGATCATTTTTCCTGATAATGAACAAAACTCATGGTATTTGTTTCTGCGTTTCGGAAACGGAAAATTTGATCCCATATTGGAGAGATGGCTGAGCGGACAGAGTGTTGATTGCCACTTCCGGTACAAGGAACTCGATTTGATTATTTTCCCTGATAAGGAACAAAACTCATGATATTTGGTTCATGATATTTGGTTCTCTGCATTTAGGTTCCTGGATCTGTGACATTAGCTACTCACATATAACCTGAATGAAGTTTTCCGTTGGGTTTAAGTTGGGGATGAGATTTCTTTCCACCTGTCCTGGTTATAATGGAACTATTCAAAATCGAGTTGTTTGGTGATACTGGTTTCATAACCATACACGTCATACACTGGTGGGATTGGTTTCATAACCATAAATACACTCTATCTCACCTTGAGTTGAGAAACCTGCCTGACATTGTGATTGCATTTTGACATATTTGAAAATCAACCTGGTGGGATTGGTTTCATAACCATAAATACACTCTATCTCACCTTGAGTTGAGAAACCTGCCTGACATTGTGATTGCATTTTGACATATTTGAAAATCAACCTGGTGGGATTGGTTTCATAACCATAAATACACTCTATCTCACCTTGAGTTGAGAAACCTGCCTGACATTGTGATTGCATTTTGACATATTTGAAAATCAACCACTTTGGGACATTCATCCAGTGTAGAGAAGATTTGTGGCTAGAAATGCTAGTGCTAGTGTAGGTTTGTTATTTTAGTTGGTTGTTCATCTCAGTTTATGTTCAAGTTCCGAGTTAATATCCTTTTTTTCTTAAGTTTGCAGCTACGTGTAAATATTGAGCATTTTGACTCTTACCTAATAACCATGAATTCAAGAGTAGCTGGTGCAGTTGCCGTTATTTTAATTGGATTTTTGTCTCAGTTCCATGTTTTCAATTTTACTGTGAGTTGAATTTCAAGAGTAGCTGGTGCAGTTGCCGTTATTTTAATTGAATTTTTGTCTCAGTTCCATCTTTTCAATTTTACTGTGATAAAAATTCAACTTTATAATGTCTTTTTTAGTTGCTTCTCAATTTCCTACAAGTTCGGAGACAATTTCTTATAATTTTTTGGCCGAGTTTGCAGTGATGTGTGAATATAGAACATTGTGATTCCCTTGATAACCATGCAGTGGATACAGTTGGGCTGATCGTATCTTGCAAATTAATAAATCTGGGATGTCAATTTTCTCAAACTCAACTAATCTGGGATGTCAATTTTCTCAAACTCAACTTCTAGGAAGTATCTTGGATCATGTTCTCTTCCGTTTGTCTTGACTTTCCTATTATTCCGTTTGTCTTGACTTTCCTATTATTCATTTTTTTTTTTGTAGTTTAAGGAGAATGTTTTTTTGCCTTGAAAATCATGGAAATTTTGATAAATTCTGGTGGAGATTTTTGTAAATTTAAGTTAGAGTTGTCAAATTTCAAGATAAAATTTTGGGTGTTTTAGAGGTTTTTGATAGTGCTGAATCTATTTCTACTGTCAAAAACATGATTTAAACATGTGCTGAATCTATTTCTACTGTCAAAAACATGATTTAAACATTTGCTTCAGTAAGATTTGTTGATTTTTTTTGCCCAGATTCTGACCACTTTTAACTGTCTAGACAATTCTTTCACGTTGGTAGATTTTTTCCATTATAAACTTCACGGGTATTCAAAATCTATAAATATCTATAAATGGTAAAAGTATGATTTTAATGTGTAAACCCTCTTGTTAGACATGTTGAATTTTCTGTTTCACCTCAATTTTTGCCCAGGTTTGGGAAAATAGTTTTCTGTTGTGTATTATTAATAATGTGTGACAGCTGTTAGCATTTTCATTGTGTCGGGACACTGACTGATCTGTTTTAATATGAATACCCCTTGTGAAACTCCTTAGCATTTGAGATGGCATTAGATGTTCCCGTCTTCTCATAGATGTTCTTTGTCTTATCCTTTATTCTGGGAAATAAGAATGTATTCTAATTGCTTGGTTTATTTTAGGAAATAAGAATGTATTTTTGCCTGGTTTTTTTTGATATTAAAGGAATTTTGATGTTAAAAATGGGTCTCAAAATAAAAAGGTACTAAAAAATGTATAGCAAAAATTAATTTTATAAAAACCAATAGGATTTAATATAACATTGCTAACTATGGGGATGATTCACCATTTAGCCTATTGAATAAGCTTACGAGAGATTTGAGCTCTCAAAGTTGCACCACTAGGATAAAATCCAGGGTCGTATTGATTTTGTACAATTTCAAGAACCATTTAGCCTATTGAATAAGCAGAAAATCTAGCTAGGGAAAAATCCAAGGTCTTGATTGTGGTCAGCTTTTTTGAAATACAAGGTTGTCAAGCTTCCTTTTGAGTACATAGTTTTGATGAAGAGATTGCCAAAAGATTAATTGATAAGAAAAATTGCCACTATAGGCTTACATGGTGAAAAAATAATCCTTGCGCTCTCATGTGATTCTTCAACTTGTTCAAAATGTGAAGATACGGTAGAGGTTCAAAGAATGGCCTTGTTGTATTGACCTTGTAGTGACCATGTTGTCAACACAAAAGATAAAGGATACCAAACATTGTTAATTTGTTGCCTCAATTCAAATTTCAAAAGGTATAATAGAAATATAAGTAGCCTACTAATTAGCTTGTGGTTCTAGTTTAATGGGTCATATAGTTAGACACAATCTATTGTTTAGTTGAATGGTTCCTATTGAATTGAGGCCGCAAAAATCAGCAAGTTCTTGCTAACTTTGTGGAAATGACAAAGGTTAGCTCTTGCTTTGTGGAAGTGTGTGTTAAATTTTGGTAGCTCGAACAAGTGATTCTACATAGATTTGGTGTCAAGCATGTAGAAAGTTTTCAACAAAATTTTGTAGCAAAGTGACTCTTTTTCTTTCCTAAGCACATTGATTAATGAATGTTAAAGATCTTGAGATTGTGAATTACGATGAGAGTGAATTACGAAAATTATCCTGTTAATCATGAATCACAAGGCAAAGGAAAAATTATGAAAGTAATTGTTGAGCACATTTCGAGGAAGTTGGCATGCATACCTAGGAGCAAGAAGAGAGGAAAACAAGCGAGGAAAAGGAGAGGAAAAAGGTAGTGCGCAGATTGAGGTAGATAGGCATGCAAATCAAGATAAGTTGCATGTGTGAGAGGACTGCATAGGTATTTGTGCACATGTATTGAGGAGTGTAAAACAACACACAGATCAAGGCATGTTAGCATGCAAATCTAGGCATTGTTAGCATGTAGATCAAGGTTGTAATTTGGCATACAAATCAAGGCACAGTTGACACACATATTGAAGCAATAGATTGTCGCTTAGCACACATATCTAGATATATTTGTTTGGCTTGAATTTCTAGGTGCTGGGACAAGTTTTGTAGTTGTAATAAAACCTCTGATTTACTTTTGCAATTTGAAATAAAACAAAACACGAACACTAGTTTTCCTAAGTTGGGTTTCTATGATAAAAACTTGTGTCAACATTTAGTGTGCTTTATCTCTTTCCGTTTTGTAGATCTATTAGAAAATCAACAATTTTTTTCGTGCATGAATTTAGATTTGAGTTTTCTGCTAAAAATATGAGTATAAATTTATGGCGCATTAAATAATTTCGCTGGGTTTTAAAAAACTAACATGGTATTAGAGCCAAGATTTTGACATAAATTCAAGTATTGCATAAGTTCAAGCTCAAAGGAGTTTGTGGTGTTAAACAACAATGATCTTGGATGGGGTAAAAGATCCCTTGATTCCCCATTTGTCAAAGAAGAAAACATCAAAGGAGATGTGGGATGCACTCACAAAATTGTACCAGAGGGACAAACTCCACAGTACCAAAATGTCCAAAGGAGAAAGTGTGACTTTTTACCTTATTAGGCTTGACATGCAAGTATGAGATGTGATGGCAACCATGAGGGAGACAATTTCTAACACTAAACTGGTGCTATAGCCTTGAATGATTTTATGAAGCAATGGAATGTGTTTGTTAAATGTATCATTGGATGCGAGCATCTTCCCACATGTGAAAGGCTGTGGGATGATTTCATATAAGAAATCTTAGAAGGGTCTCAACATGGAGACCAAAATATGAAGGGTGAGGAGGAAGAGAACTTGGCTCTAGCATCCAAGAGCAAGGGAAAGGCCAAGAAAGGCTCCATTGAAGGAGCCACCTCACAAGTCAGGGAAAATAAGTTAGACATCAACAAAGTAAAATGTTTTGCTTGGTTTTTTTAGGACATTATGCCAACTAATGCCCTAATAAGAAAAAGAACAAACAAAAGAAGTATGTCACTGCTACAACTGAGATGGATAAGTTTGCAGCCATATTTGAGGATGAGTTTTCGCTCATTGCATGTCTATCTAGTTCAATGGCCACCAATGTGTGGTACATTCACAGTGGCGCTTCATGTCACATGGTTAGAGTGCAAGACTACTTTACCAGTCTAAAGGAGCATAGTTTGGATTACTGCATTAAATTTAGTGACAATCCCAAGTACAAGCCAATAGGCAGTGGAATTGTTAAGTTTTAGAGGGAGTCCGGGAGCCTTTACTGGTGAAGGACATGTTGTATGTTCTGGGATTAAAGAAGAATCTAATCTCTATTTTAGCATTGGAGGAAAAGAGTTATGTGGTGACTTTCTAGAAGGGAAAGGTGTATATTTGTCCCAAGGGTTCCAACCTCAACACAACAAAGTGGTTGGAGTGAGAAGGAACAAGTTGTACATACTTGAGTTCAAGCCAAACAAAGCATTAGTGAGTAGCAATAGCAACCACCTTGACTTGGGGGCGTTGTGGCATAAGAGGATGACACACTTGCACATGGAGCACTCAAAGTGCTTGGGGAGGTTGTAACATGTCTTTCAACTTTCACTACAAACCAACATGAGGTGTGCAAAGGGTGTACCATGGGCAAATACACCAAGACTTTTTTTCCCCAACAATGATAGCAGGTCCAAGGGGATCTTGGATTTGATCCATTCAGATGTATGTCGGCCCATATTAGTCGTGTCCATTAGAGGGTTTACTTACTATGTGACCTTCATAGGTGACCATTCTAGAATGCCTGGATCAATTTTATGAAGACCAAAGATGAGGCCTTCAATCGGTTCCAAGAGTTTAAAGGTCTTATGGAGAAACAAACGAGGAGAAAGATCAAGGTGCTTAGATATGACAATGGAGGCAAGTATTGTTGAATTTTGTAACTATGGTCGATCTTCATAATTAATATTTTTGGTCTTGATCTATTTTACAGAGCATGTTCTTCATGCTATTTTTCAAAATAAGAGATTAAATTTTTAAATTTGAATTTATTGGCTCCAAAAGATGCCAAGTCGGCCTCCTCCTAGTCAAGTTGGCCCTAGTATTGATGGCACCCATTTGGCATACCAAATAACTATATAAGGACACTTTTCCTCCCACATTGGGCACACAATTCTCATCTCTCCAAGAAGAAAGTTCCGATCATTTGAGGGAGTATGTAAGGTAGAAGATGAAAGCAAGAAAGAAGGTCAAAGCTATCTCTGTGATTGTAAGGGTGAAACTTTGTAAATGAAGGACAAAGATTTGTGATTGAAGGACAACTCTATAAATTAAGGACAATGGTTTGGATTTGAAGGACGAATCTTTGTGATAGCACTAAGTGGAAAAGGCCGAAATTTTGGGAAGGAATTTCTGTGGCAAGACTAAATCTATACTTTGTAAAAGGCAACAAGAAGACCGAACTCTGAGGCAGACAAAAAATGAGTTTTATAGCAAGTAGAAGGCCTAATTCTAAGCAGACCAAACTGAGTTGTGTTGGACAACTTAATTACTTGACTAGCATGGAGTTGGACTAGGTTTGCCCAAGTTTCTCTGATGCTTACTTTGACCTTGTAAATGACTAGGATGTATATTTGTGTCTCTTGTTGAAAATAATAGTTTCTCTAAGGTTGCTTGGGTTTTCCCCATGTGGGTTTTCCCAGGGTAAATGTTTGTGTTTTTGTGTGGCTGTCTCTTTATGATCCTTTTGACATTTTATTCTCCTATTGATATCATACATGTAATTTCTTTATGGTGAATAAGAATGAATGACAAAATTAACCTAAGAATAAATCATAAGAAGTAATTATTAGTTTAGAGGATACTTCGAAAAATCAACATGTTACCATATCTTATGGTGAAAGAGTAGTCTTGAAGTTGAAGTCATTATCCCTAGTTCAAGTGAAGGACAAAATCATCTATTGTTTAGACCGAAAGTCTATTCAAGAAATATATCAATATGCCATAGTCTCAAACCTTCGAATATATATTGCAATAGGGAAAAAGTTACATAAGTCGAAATAACCTCACATCAAACCTCAATTACAGGGACCAAGAAACCTTAACTGCGGATACCTTAGTTAGGCCAAAAGGCCTTAGAAGAAATATTAGTTTGACCAATAAGGTCGCAAAACTTATGATAGAAAGCCGAGAGACTTCTCAAATAACTTTAGAAAACCCACAGTCAATACAATTTGTTTTGGTGTATATTATTGTTGTGATTTGTTTAATGTTTCATAAGGCATATTCATTGGAGCATATATTGATTACAAGGGGAAGTATTGAAAAATTGTTTTGACTATGGCCAAGGATCTTGACTATATGAAAAGGTGACCGAGAGTAGATCTTAACATGAAAGAATCTTGACATTGAAGTTGTTTATAAAAGTCTTGAAGAAGATCATTGAAGTGATCTGGATACATTTTTGTTGTTGATATCTCTAAAATTAGAAGTATCCACTGTATTATCTCTTGAGATCAAAGATCAAAACCTATTTTTGAAGATCTCAAAGCTAGAAAGACCGAGCTGTTGTACAAATAGAATTTGGTGATGATCATTGCAAAGAAAATTACTTCTGAGAAGCCAAGGTTATTAGGTTTTCTATAGTAAGGGCGAAAATACCTCAGAAGAAAATAAACCAAGAGTAACAGATCTCAAAAAAGACAATTCAAGGTAGTCCAAAATTGCCTCACTTAGTGTCAAAGCCAACGAAGATGTTCTTCAAGAAATACACTAGAGTCTACTTACAAGGTATGTATTATCTCAATCTTTTTTGTTTGAGATCAAATTTTTGTTGAGGTTGAAATTACAAAGTATATCTCCATCAATCTAAAGTACAAACAAGTTGGGAATACATCTCAAGATAAGTATGTGCCATATGTCATACAATGATTTCTAAGTGTTACTCTTCTACTCGTAAGATAGCATAAGTTAATATGTTGAGCCTATATCAAGAGGATGAAGATCTTGAAATTCTAGTGACATGATACTTTTCAGCAAAAGGACAATATTCATTGATCTCTTATGATCTGTATGACTACAACAAGAAAGTATATAATTAGCCAACCCTAGAATACCTAAAGGATATGTGTAAAATAAAGGTCTTTTCCAGAATTTGATCCTTTTCCAACATCCTGAGATATAATGACAAATTACTTTTGTGCCAATAATATTTGGCATCCTAAAGATAAGTTGGATTAACATCTTGTATAGAAAGGTGTAAAAGATATCTCCTTGATAAAAGAATATGTCACCTCTGTGGAAATAACATATCGAGTATGCAACAAATGGCTTGCATTATGAATCATAATTTGATCTCTGTAGTTCCTTTATGAGCCAAAGGAAGTTAAGGAAATTGTTTTCAAAAAATCATTGACTATCAAATCTAAAGAAAAATTCCTCAAAGTCTCTTATTTAAGGCAGAATGCATCCTGGATACATTTACTGATTTGAATCACATTCAAAGGAAAGCCAAGATACTTGATTTAAGGAGGCATGGAGATTCTATGATCTTGGACATGGAAATATAGTCTTCTACTAATGATGAAAAGTGTACACTTGTTGCTACTATCTAGTTACAAGGGCTCCTGATTAGTGAAGAAGAGGTCGAGCTCCTCTTTAAGATTTGAGACTAAAAACATCTTAAGAAAATTGAGTCATTTGCAAAACCTATTATTATTATCACTATCAGGATACTTGGGTTGAAAAAGATAAGAATCAATGTTTAGCTGAGAATATTAGAACAATAATCAAGTATGCCATGGGATCCTTGATTGTTTGCTAAAATCATGGAGATTTTATGGATTTTGGAATAGGACTTGAAAGAGGTGCAAAATGAATCTTTGAGAAAATAGGGTTTGGAAGATTGAAAGTCTTGGATATAAAAAAAATATGGTTTTACACATTTGGATATCTAGGGTTTGTAAACCCTAGTAGGATAAAATGGCTTAAATAAGAAAGCTCTAGGGTTTATGGACAAAAAACGTAGGACTGGACCTAAACAAATGTTTCAGCTGAAAGTAGAAACCCTAGCTCTTGTAAGGAAGGAATGCCATCATACTGATGATGAGGACAAGGTTGATAAATTTACAAGATGGATGCAAAAGGACTAAAGATCAAGAGGGATATGTTATTATCCTCAAAAGATAAGTATTATTTATATCTCTTCTTTGATTATTACTATTATTATTGTTTCTACTATTAATTAATCTCTTGTGTTTGTATCCTTTGTTTGGTCATAATTGTATTTCCATGGCCTCCTAGTGAGGATTGCAGGTACGTGTTGACGGCTTCCACAACTTTGGGAGTAGATGGAAGAAGTGGATGAACGAAGCAAAGAGTGTGACAAGAGGACTTTCCCAAAATCAGATGAGATTTGAGCTCAAAGGGAGCAGGGAGATCAACAAGTTTGAAGTACCCCTGGATTGTGCCGAAGGGAAGTTAGTGGTAAATTCCAAATGGATATTCAAGATCTAGCATGCAACGGTTGACAATATAGACAAATACAAAGTGAAAATTAAGAACAAAAGGTTTTCCTAGTAAGAGGGAGAGGATCATGACTAAATATTTGCTTTAGTTGTAAGACACACTTATGTTAGAACTATTATCATTGCCTTGAAATTGCACCATGTGGTTGCAAAGATTGTTTTTCTCAATGAAGAGAAATAAGTGTACATGAAGCTACCTTAGGGCTTTGAGGTACACGAGAAAAAGTCTCATGATTAAAGAAGGGTATCACAAGCAAACACATTGGGCTTGGTTGATCTTATTTGATTTGTCTTTGACGAAATCCAAAGGACTCATGTCGGAGGGAGAAGTTGTGGTAGAAAGAATTGCCTCTATACCAGAGGAAGTAGTCAAAAAGCCTCGTTTTAGCTTTAGAGGGAGTATACCTATGAGTTCGAGATGATGGAATGTCATTGACATTGTCAGGATATATATCTGATATGCTGGAAGGCAACAATGGCAAAGGGAGCAACCATAATTACCACAATAATATATGTTTCAGTGTAAGAGGGAGACCCATACAGGGTAACAAGAAAGCAACTGTGGTGATGGACCCAGTGAAAGGAAGCTGATCTGTTTTATGACCCAAGGCATGTTTCTCAAGATGGGTTGGAGTACCATGATCATGGTATAGTTGGTCATGTCAAAAACACTTATGATTTTAGATTTGTCTCAAACAATGAAGTACAACTACAAATTCAAATTGGGCATAGAGTGTTGAAGACAAAAAGAAGTTCATCAAGATATTGCTTCAGTTTGGGCTCCAATATGACTATGAACATGAAGTAGACATCTGTCACACTTAGTATTGAAGAGGTCGAGTATATTGCAGTTGTATTGACAAGTTGAGAAGCATTATGGCTTCAAAGGCTACTTGCATTATTGTCTTGATCATGTGCAGATGATGACCATGATGACAGATTGAAGTACAATGAGATCTAGTACCAAGCCATGGTACAAAAGGGGGAAGTGAAGCTCCAATGTATTGATGAGCAAATTGAAAATATTCTTACAAAGCCTCTGTCTAGTGTGAAGTTTGTATACTTCAGGGACAAGCCTAGACTTGTTGAGAATGCCTCTCTCATTGAGAGGGAGTGCTAATGAGATAGTATCATGGAATAACATTCTCCCTATGTCATATATGACCATAATTAGGGGGAATGGTCCAACAAAGGACAATAATTCTTCTTGTGTCAATTATATTGACCAAAATTAGGAAGAATGGTCATAGAGGCCCAAAATTACTTAGAGTGTGGCCTTTCAACATTGAGACCATTTAGCATCAGGCCCAAAATTACTCAGATAGAGTGTGGCCTTCAAGGGTTCACCATGTGTCCAGTATTGACCAGAATGATGGTGAACCAAGACTAGTATGTATACCATGTGTCAAATAGACCCAAATTACGGTGACTAGTTGATGATAATGATGTACCATGTGTCAGGAGTATTGACCAGAATTATGGTGAGGATACAACATGTGTTAGAGGTACTGACCAGAATTATGGTACCTTGTTGATGCTATTGATCTACCATGTGTTCGGAATACCGACTAGAATTATGGTGAGAATATACCATGTGTCATAAGTATTGACCGGAATAATGGTAGTTTGTTGATGCTGTTTACTTACCATGTGTCAAAGATGTTTGAACATATTATGGTAGTTCGTTGATGTTATTGGTTTACCATGTGTCACAATTGTTGACTAGATTATGGTAACTTGTTTTACCATGTCTTACAATTGTTGATCTGATTATGGTAATGATTTGTTATAACATTTTCTTAAAAGAAATTTGTCAACATGATAGCATCTAGATAATCATTATGAATACCTCCCTATTTAAGAGGGAGTGTTAAATTTTGTAACTATGGTCAGTCTTCATAATTGATATTTTCGGTCTTGATGTATTTTACAAAGCATTTTCTTCATGCTATTTGTCAAAAGAAGAGAAATTAAATTTTTTAATTTGAATTTATTGGCTCCAAAAGAAGCCAAGTTTTCCTCCTAGTCAAGTTATCCCCAATATTGATGGCACCCATTTGACATAACAAATGACTATATAAGGTAAATCATCCTCCCACATTGGGTACACAATTCATATCTATCCAAGAAGAAAGTTCGTATCATCTGAGGGAGTATGTAAGGCAAAAGATGAAGGCAAGAAATAAGGTAGAACCTATCTCTGTGATTGAAGGACAAAACTTGTAAGTGAAGGACAAATATCTACCATTGAAGGAAAAAGCTCTATAAATGAAGGACGAAGCTCTGGAATTGAAGGACGAATCGCTGTAATTGAAGCACAAATATCTGTAATTGAAGGGCGAGTCTTTGTGATAGCATTGTGTGGAAAAGGCATAAATTCTGAGGAAGGAATCTTTGTGGAAGGACTAAATATACTCTTTGTAAAAGGAAACAAGAAAACCGAACCTCGAGGCAAACAAAAGATGAGTTCTATGGAAGGTACAAGGCCTAATTCTAAATAGACCAGACTAAGTCTTCTTGGGAAACTTTATGACTTGACTAGGATGGCGTTGGACTAGGTTTGACCAAGTTTCTTTGATGGTTAGTTTCACCTTGTAAATGACGTGGCTGTCTCTTTATGATACTTCTAGCATTTTATTCTATAGTTGATATCCTATGTGTAATTGCTTTATGCTGAATAAGAATGCATGGAAGAATTAACCTAAGAAGAAATCATAAGAAGTAATTATCAATTTAGAGGATACTTAAAAAAATCAACAAGTACAACTCGAATGTCTTCAAGGAGTTTTGTGCATATTTTAGAATTAAGAGGGATTTGATAGTTCCATATAACCCATAAAATAATGGAGTATCAAAAATAAATAACAAAGCCATTATTGGGGCAATAATTTCAATGTTTCATGATCATGATCTGTTTATGTTCTTATGGGAGGAAGTGTTTGCAAAACAAAAGTCCACACAAGGTGTTGGAAGATGACCCCTGAAGAGGCATACATGGGGAATAAACCAAAGCTTGGGCATCTTTGTATCTTCTAGTGCTTGGTTTATTGCGATGTCCCATTAGAGAAGAGGACCAAGCTCAATCCTACTATGGAGAAAGACATTTTCGTTGGGTACGACGAAAATTCAAATGCTCACAAAGTATTCACTCAGGAAAACAATGGTGTGGAGGGATGTGAAATTTGAGGAGGATAGAGATTTCAAAAAGTCTTGTGGATCAATGTTAGTTGAGGTAGAGGTTCAAGAGAAGGAAACCAAAATAATAAGGGAGAAAACGATTACAAATTGCAAGACCCCAGACTAGTGTGCATGACAAATAACATGAGTAGGATGATCCATTTACTCAGGCCGAGACTTCTAGGAATAAGAGGTTGAAATGGGCATAAAATACCTTGAGGGAAGCTTAGGAGAAGGAAGATGCACCTAGAATTTCAATAAGGGAAAGTGGAGCACCACAAAGATTTTCCAGCTACATGGCTCTTATGATCAAGTTGATAGAGGTTGATCCTTCTAGTTTTCAAGAGGCATCTGAGTAGTAGGTATGGCGAGATGCCATGGTGGAAGAATACTCTTCCATTATAAAGAATGATGTATGGAAGGTAGTTCCATGTATTGAAGGGAAATCAATGATAGGAGATAGGTGGATCTATAAAATCAAACACACTACTAATGACAGTGTTGAGAATTTCAAATCCTAGTTCATGGTTAAGGGGTTCTATCAAAGAGAGGGAATTGATGATGATGAGACATTCACCCCTATAGCCAATTATTCCTCCTTCAAGTCTGTTATTTCCATTGATGTAGAGATGAGTTAGAAAATACATCAGATGGACATTCGTACAACATTTCTTAATGGTGTGATAGAGGAAGAGGTATATATAGAGTAGCTAAAGGGTTGTTAGGTGCATGGGAGGGATTCCCATGTGTGCAGACTGAAGAGAGAACTGTATGGATTAAAAAAGGCACAGTGTGTGTGGTATCATATGATATAAATATATGTATTGTGTTTGGTCTTCACCAAGAGTGATGTTGACTCAAACTTGTACTACATATTTGTCAAGGGAGAGTAACTCATTCTTGCATTATATGTAGATGACTTGTTTCTTACAGGTTCAGACAAGCTCATTGTAGACTGTAATAGGGATTTTGATTTAGAGTTTGACATGAAGGATTTGGCGCTGATGCACTAACTTTATGGGGTTAGAAGTATGACAGAGAGATGGGAAAATCTTCCATGGACAAGGGAAGTACTCAGTGGAGATCTTGAAGAGATTTGGGATGCAAGACTACAAGCCTATGGCTATGCCATTGGTGACCAATTGGAATAAAATTGATACGTTTGAGTCAAAGGCAGTGAACCCAAATTTATACATGCAACTAATTGACTCTCTTATGTATCTAGATAATACTAGACCAGAGATATGTTTTACTGTCAATACACTCAATTAGTTTATGGTTGAGTCGAAGTGAGTTCACTAGATAGCTACACAACATGTCCTAGAATATCTGCATGGAACAATTGATTATGGATTGAGCTATATCCCAGGAGATGGAGTGAAGCTAGTGGGTTATACAAATGCTAACTGGGCAGGAAGTGTAGTTTACAGGAAAAGTACTTCAGGTTGTTGTTTCAACTTGTTATCTAGAGTTGTTTCTTGGTTCAGTAGGAAACATAAGTCAATTGCACTGAATTCTATGGAGGCTGAGTACATGGAAACCAAATTGGCATAATGCGAGTCCATTTGGTTTCAAAATTTACTTGTGGGGCTATTTGATCAGGTGTTGGAGCTGATAGTGATACATTGTGACAATCAGGACTGCATCAAGCTCTTAGAAAATCCAATGTTTCGTGATAAATCAAAAAACATAGAGATCAAGTATCACTTCATTCAAGACAATGTAGAAGGGTACAATGAAGCTACAATATGTACTTACATATGAGCAGGTGTCAGACATCCTCACAAAGATCTTGATGAAAGGAAAGCTCATTTTATTGAGTGATCCAGGTGGCTCCAGGGACACACACAGGACAAAGAGGGCTTATGGAAGCTCAAAAATCAAAGTGATCAGGATGCTTTCGAACTAGGACCAGAGCGTAGATCTCATCGTCCTGATCACAGCGGTTTGAACGGTTCGTCAATCCAAGCTCGTATGAGGGAGAACGAGCAAGGAAAAGTTTTGGTTGACTTTTGCTCACTGGGCAGGCTTAACAGAGACATAATTTGGAAGTTTTCCGGTAGACAAAATCCAGCCAAATCTGGATAGATTTCGAGAGAATTTGTGGCTTGTTTAATTTGACTCCTTCGATCAAATTTTGGAATTTTCAAAATGGCCTTATTAAAAAATTAAAAAAAATTATATAAAGGAGGTGGTGGGCCACCACCCCCACCACCCCACACCTCACCATATATATATATATAACATACGTTAATGAGGAGGTTGGGGGGGATTGAACCTGCCCGGCCCACGTGGGTTGGCTCCCACTGGGTGGCCCCATGAATGAACCCATGAAACATACCATATACCATGTACCAAACAAACGCGCCATCAAACAGTTAATGCACAATGGCCAATTAAGACATGTGCTACAGAGGGCATGGGGTGGGCCGCCCAATGCAGACCCGACCGCCCTAAAAAAAATATAATATATTATTTCAGTTTTTAAAACAAAACAATGTATTAAATGGAGGGGTCAGGGTTTGACCACCCGACCTCCTCCTCACTATTCAGATTTTATGCCAATCCAGCAAACGGTTTTGTTTTGATAAATCTGCCCAAAACTTTATATAAAAACCTCAGTTTTCAGTGCACCCAACAAGCATGGAGGAACCATGAGCGGGCACAGAAATCGAGATGATTTTTTTAATTAATTTATTGCAGGTGGAACCATGATTGAGCGAAATTTCCAGGAGGGTGAAATTTTTGTAGTGTCCAAATTGGACAAATTTTATGTTGATCTTACACCTCTCAATGACACGAACCCGATGACATAGTTAGTTTCCTGATCTGAGCAGCCGATTTGCAGAGGACATGGAGGAGGGAATCTTTAAGGAATCTAAAATATTCCTTAAGCCCCAGAATTCCACTTTCTTAGAAATCATAAATTTGACAGTCGATTTTGCACTATTCGACACCACAAATCTAATGGTGTGTTCATATTTTCCATTTGCTCATTCTATTTTTCAGCCACTTTTCTAAGTAGAGTGCAAGTGTTAGCATTCATGTGCTAGCAGCCATTTCTATGAGATTCGACGCCGCGAGATGGATGGTCGTCTAGCTTCAGAAATTTGACAACCTCTTCTTCAGATGGCCCTTGGATGTGAGGTATATGCAGTGTGTTCATGTACTTATTTTGCTATGCATTGTGCTGCACATATCCTTGTTTGATGTTTGATGAGGGATCTTGTTTCTTACTTGTTTTCATGATTCATGCTTGATGTGACGCAGAATCATCTATGTGATGTACTTGTTGTTATGATTCATCATGTTTTATTTGAGATCCCTTTGTCGTCATGTTGATGGGATACTCATGTTGTCACCATGTATGTTTGCTAAGATCCATTTTATGTCATGTGGTAGGATGCTCACTATCATCATGCATGAGTTTATGTGATACTGATAAGAGTCCTTTTCACCGAGAGTTCCGCAGTGGAACATCTCTTGGAGCCACTCCTGCGTGAGGGAATTTTCCTTGTATGATAACGACGTCACCTTTTATGTACATCATCACTATTGACAACACTTAATGCAGCCGCCTACACCATCTTGACACCGGGGCCCAGAGACGTAGTCCCTCTTGGATGAACTCCGTTATCAACGTCTTGTTATTTTATGTTGCTGATGATTGTCATGTTCCTTCTTCTTTACAACATGCACATGTATTCAATTATGTTCCATTAAAAATTCAATTTAACACATCACCAAAGTAAAAGGTCTTGGAAGGGTCCTTCGTTACACCCGGATGCGGATCAAGTGGTATCAGAGTGGTCTTTGCGTGAATGTGAATTGCAAACGTGAACAATGGAACGTGCAGCGACATAGGATGAAAAAGCGATGTACGAGACCATGCTCAAAATTTCCAAAAGGGTAGAGATAATGTATGGAACTCTACAAAAAGAGACAGAGGAAAAGGAGCGACTGCAGCTTTAGTTGCAAGCCATGGAAGAGGCACTGGACGAACTGAAGCACAACAACCAAAGTCTTCAAACAGATAACGCTGAGTTGAATATGCTTCTACATGAAGAGAAAGAGGAGAAACATAGTTTACTACGACAGTTGTAAGCAAAGGACGAGGCCTTGGAAAAGCTGCAGCATGACCCATGTGAGGTAAAATGTAATTCTCCGAATTCATGTATGTGTCTTGATGATGATTTCGCTATTTTTGAAAATCATACCACAGGAATTGGCTCCAATCTATTGAAGAGAATGGGGTATGAAGGAAAAGGCTTGGGCTTTAATGGCCAAGGCATTTTCAACCCCATCAACGTGGAGGAATTACCCGTCAGATAGGACTTGGGTATGTCAGAAAGGAAGTTGGAGAATGCGCTGAGACAACTAGCAAACCACCAAAACCAGATGATGAGAAGCCCTCATCAGTTCTTTCCAAATCGACGGAGGAGGTAAAAGATGTTGATTTCCTTTTGGTTTTGTCTTCATATTGTATGATCTCTGTTGGAGATTTGGAGATCCCAATTATAGGGACAAACATGAGGGTACTTACCGGGATGAGGCATAAGGAAGAAAAAGAACTTGGTGTTACTAACCAAGACATGAATCAACCATTGGAGGTTGCGCAGAGATCTCAATTTGCAGGCTTGAGATACACCGAGGGAGAATGCTCGAAGGTGTCAGAGTCTTCCGAGATATCTCAAACACATCCCCATCATCCCATGGCAGGGAAAGAGTTGAGACAAGCTCTCATCACCATACTTACACTAGAGATAGCAAGGAAAGGTATAATCACTCTCGACATTCGAATGTTCATTTCAAATATAATCATGTTGTTAAAGATGAACATAAATCAAGACATCGAGAAGCATGTACCTTTTCTGGATTACATAAGCATACATTTTCTAAGTGTTGGAAAAGAATAGCAGCACACAAAAGGAGGAGGCATGAAAGGTCCCCTCAAAAGCAGGGAAAGAAACATGGTAAGTAGATCTGGAGGAAGAAGATGTATTGCAGTCATTGCGACAAAAATGGCCATCAAGGAGCCACATGTTGGAGGCTCCATCCAGAGCAGTGCCTTAAAGACAAAGCGTTGATGCATGAACCAGGTGAAACAATTGTTCGACCAGAAAAGCCACCACAAAGAGGCGACCCATTCACCTTGATAAATGAAAAATGGTTTCTAGATATGTTAGCTTGTCATGGTCGTGATTTTGTAAATCATTTGTTGCATCTTAAAATGTAAAAGTGATGATATGTTTTCCATCACTTGTTCATCAACAATGATGTCTGGCCTTATTTTGTGTTGCATTTTACACTCTGAAAGTGATGTTGTGTTGCCATCACTTGTCAAAGAAAAAATAGTATTCAGCCTTATTCTTGTAAATCATGTGTTGCAGTGATGATGTGTTTTCCATCACTTGTTGAAGAAACAATGATATGTTGGCTTTGTTTTCATAGCTGGGGTATTGTGCCTGTCTTGATGTAAACTTGACCACCGAGTATGTGTTATAAACTCGTGGAAAGTATGGGATGCTTGGGTCATTAGTTGGTCATGAAAGTCAAGCATGTAATTTCAAAACAATGTAATAAGGGTTGCAGAGATTGCAGGTGTCGGCTCATCACTTAAGGCTCTGCAGAACAAAGGTGAAGGAGATGGAAGTGAGACCTTTTCAGGACACTTGAGATGTAGAGGAGGTACAGAGAAGTTGCAGTTATTTTTCATGCTTTTGGATGACCAAAAGCTCCTCAGTGGGGAGGATTGGTCCAGGTGGCTCCAGGGACACACATAGGACAAAGAGGGCTTATGGAAGCTCAAAAATCAAAGTGATCAGGATGATTTTGAACTAGGGCCAGAGCGTAGATCTTGTCGTCCTGATCTTAGTGGTGTGAACGGTTCGTCAATCCGAGCTCGTATGAGGGAGAACGAGCCAATCAAAGTTTTGGTTAACTTTTGCTGACTGGGTAGGCTTAATGGAGACACAATTTGGAAGTTTTCCGGTGGACGGAATCTGGCCAACTTTGGCCAAATTCTGGGTGAATTTGTGGCCTATTTAATTTGACTCCTTCGGTCAAATTTTGGAATTTTCGAAAAGGCCTTATTAAAAAATTAAAAAAATATATAAAGGAGGTGGTGGGCCACCACCCCACACCTCACCATATATATATATATATATATATATATATACGTTAATGAGGAGGCCGGTGGGGATTGAACCCGCTCGACCCATGTGGGTCGGCACCCCTCGGGCGGCCCCATGAAACATACCATATACCATGTACCAAACAAACGCCCCATCAAATAATTAATGCACAACACCCAATTAAGACATGTGCTATGGAGGGCATGGGGCGGACCGCCCAATGCGGACCCGAACCCCCCCAAAAAAAATATAATATATTATTTCAATTTTTAAAACAAAACAGTGTATTAAAATGGAGGGGTCGGGGTTTGACCACTCGACCTCTTCCTTACTATTCGGATTTTATGCCAATCCACCAAATGGTTTTGTTTTAATAAATCCGCCCAAAAATTTATATAAAAACCTCAGTTTTCAGTGCGCCTAGCAAGACTGGAGGAACCAGGAGCGGGCACAAAAATAGAGATGAATTTTTTAATTAATTTATTGCAGGTGGAACCATGATTGAGCGAAATTTCCAGGAGGGTGAAATTTTTGCAGTGTCCAAATTGGACAAATTTTATGTCGATCTTACATCTCTCAGCGACATGAACCCGATGGCGCAGTCAGTTTCCTGATCTGAGCAAACGATTTGTAGAGGACACGGAGGAGGGAATCTTTGAGGAATCTAAAAGATTCCTTAAGCCCTAGAATTCCACTTTCTCAGAAATCAGAAATTTGATAGTCGATTTTGCACTATTTGACGCCACAAATCTGATGGTGTATTCATATTTTCCATTTTCTCATTCTATTTTTTGACCAATTTTCTAAGTAGAGTGCAGGGGTCAGCATTCATGTGCGAGCAACCATTTCCATGAGATTTGACACCGCAAGATGGATGGTCCAACCAGCTTCAACAATTTTATAGCCTCTTCTTCAGATGGCCCCTGGATGTGAGGTATAAGCAGTGTGTTTGTGTACTTCTTTTAATATGCATTGTGCTGCACAGATGCTTGTTTGATGTTTGATGAGGGATCTTGTTTCTTACTTGTTTTCATGATTCCTGCTTGATGTGACACAAAATCCTCTGTGTGATGTACTTGTTGTCATGATTCATCATGTTTTATTTGAGATCCCTTTGTCGTCATGTTGATGGGATACTCATGTTGTTGCCATGTATGTTTGTTGAGATCCATTTTATGCCATGTGGCGAGATGCTCACTATCATCATGCATGAGTTTATGTCATACTGATAGGAGTCCTTTTGACTGAGAGTTCCCGCAGCGGAACATCTCTTGGAGCTACTCCTGCGTGAGGGGATTTTCCTTGTATGATAACAACGTCACCTCTTATGTACATCATCACTATTGACAACACTTAATGTAGCGGCCTACACCATCTTGACACCGGGGCCTGGAGACGTAGTCCCTCCTGGATGAACTCCGTTATCAATGTCTTGTTATTTTATGTTGCTGATGATTGTCATGTTCCTTCTTCTTTACAACATGCACATGTATTCAATTATGTTCCTTTAAAAATGCAATTTAACACATCACCAAAGTAAAAGGTCTTGGAAGGGTCCTTTGTTACACCCAGACCAAGATCACTGAGAGACAAACTAAGGGAGATGTAAAACAATTTCCTTGCTAAGAGGGATTATTAAATTTTGGTAGCTCGGACAAGTGATTCTGCATAGGCTTAGTATATAGCATGCAAAATATGTCTGAAAAAATTTCCTAGCAAAGTGACTTTTGATTTTTCCTAAGCATATTAATTAATTAATGTTAAATATCTTGAAATCATGAAGTACAAGGATGATTTCATTAATCATGAAGCTGGATTCATGAATCACGAGACAAAGGATTTTTTTAAAAATTAATCTCTTGAGGAGATCTTGGCATGTATTCCAAAGGTAGCACACACTTCAAGAAAGTTGACAAAAATGCCTAGAGGCAACAAGTGAGGAAAAAGAGAGCAAAAATGCAGTGCTTAGATCAAGGAGCCATGCACGTAAGTTGAGATAGGCCGCATGTGCGAGAGGACTACATAGGGATTTGTGCACATAACGAGGAGCATATAACAACATAGATGCAAGCACTGCCAACAAGCAGATCTAGGCACTATTGCACACAAATCAAGGTATCATTTTGGCATGTAGATATAGGCATTATTGATACACAAATCAAGGTAGCATGGGGCATGATTTAGGGGAAAGATGAGCTAGATATTATCTCACCTATAAGATTATTTAATGAAAAGGAAAATATTGATAGATTAGATATTGGCGCTGTTGACTGTTGATGAGGGAAGTTTTTAGACTTCTCCATCAAAACCTCAAATATCACTGGGCATGTGAGATAATGGGACTAGGATGAATGCTTTATGCCCTTAGTTAAATGACTAATTATTAATGTACAAGTCTATCTGTGGCAAAGAAGGAAAGTTAAATAAAATGCACAAAATAAAAAAGATGCAAAAATAATATTGCAAAAAAATTACAGAAAAATAAAGGCAAGTACTTATGTACAATATATGGAAACCACTGTAATAGACATGAACATAATGAAAATTGAAGAAAAACAATTTAATGGACATCAATAAAAAAATGTTTTGTAAGACATAGGGCTACACAAACACTTGAAAATTCTGTTGTGAATACTTTATAAAAAGTTAAATAAATTTTAGCCACAAACCGCTTGTGCAATAAGTATAAATATGCACACATATAAATAGGTGAATGATGACTGATTTTTATATTAAAAGTATGAGTACAACCTTTTGTTTGCTAGTCCCTGCAAGAACTATTGTCCAAAATTTGATTCAAAGTGTTTATGATGTTAAAGAATCATACAAAACACTTAGAGAGTAAGAATAAGTGTTGAAAATAGCCACACGAAATGCTAAAAATAGAAATGCTAAAAATAGCATTTCTATAAATAGCAGCTCGGGTACCAGTGTTGGACATAGCAACAAGGAATGAAAAATGGAAGTGCTAAAAATAGCATTGCTATAAATAGAATTTCGGGATGGATTCCAATTTTAGTTAGTCCTTGAACTAAAATTGAGAAGTAAAATTCAAATTTGTTCTTAACAACTGTTTGATTAATAATTAATTAATTCATCTTGAGTTAATTAGTCAGAGAAAATCAAACATGAAGTCTATGTGAAGACATGCAACAGTTTCTCCATTGATTGAGGAATTTATCCCTTAGTTAAGGAGATGAGGATGAGTTGTACTTTGAGTTGTAATTAGTTAGCTCAATTATCTGAATTAAGTCCAGTTAGATTAGTTCAAATAGTTTGTTGAACTAATTGTGAGTTCAATTAGTTAATGCATGCATGCATGCATGCATGTAACTGCTACACTTCAGATAACTGAATATTGTCTCATAAATAACTCATGCATGTCAGTTCAGTCAGAGACCCAGTTGAGATCAGATGGTGGGACAATGTACTATCAGTTGGAGGATTTTTCCCATATAGGAAACTCATCCATGCAGAAGGAATGATCTCCTTTAGGATTGCACAGTTACTACTGAGCGAAGTGAGCAATGTGAGGTGGAAATTCACACAAGTGGAAGCACTGGACCCCAGGAGAAACTGCGCAAGGAAATAGGAGGCTTGGAGGACTGAAGGAAGGCATATGTGTTGTCTATTCAATCTATGAGCAACATTGTAGGATTGTACTGAGAGCTGGATAGCTTGTGAGCTAAAGCTTTGTGTAATCCGAACATATTTCCACTTGTATGATATTACAAAGATTGGGGGTTTTAGTTGAGGCTTTCCCCAAAGTATTCTTTTGTGTTTCATGTGTGATTTAATCTTCTTCTCTGTTATATGTGTTCTATTTGATCTTTCTCAAAATCGATTAAGCTTTCGCAAGTTTGTTTGTAGAAGTAGATCAAGTATTTTGATTTAGTATATTGCATAATCTATTGATCTACAGTGAGAAATTCTACATGGTATCAGAGCAAAGGTGATCAAAGGAGAGAACTGTATACAAGAAGGGAGGAGTTCGAAGTTTGAAGTTCCTGAATATAGAAATCAAGTTCTTATCACCTCTCAATTTCACCAATGGCGTTCAACAGTTTAAGACTCGAGTATGCCCTTGATGGAAGCTCGAATTATATAGCCTGGAAGGATCACATGGAAGCAGTATTAGAGGATAACAGTTTAAAGGACTTCATTGATCAAGAAGTCCCCAAGCTTGCAATGGTTAATGCTACTGAATTGGCGGAATGGAAGAAATTTGTGGCTAGAGCAAGGAGAATCCTTCTGGAGGGAGTTCGAGACCACATAGTCTCGAGTCTCCATGGGAAGGAGACACTGTTTTCAATGTGGAAAACATTGAAAGATCTATATTAGAATAACAACGATTAGAGGAAACTGGCGTTGAAAGACAAGCTTTGGAAAATCAAGTGTGGAAAAGGCGACATGATCTCTACATATTTGAACAAGCTCACCACCTACATGGATGAGCTTGGAAGTGTAGGGATCACGACAACTAATGATGACATGGTGAGTCTTGCACTCCTCGGTCTTCCTAAGAGTTGGCATAGCTACCAAGACTTGGTTAAAGGAAGAGAAAAACTGCCAGATTGGGAACGAATTTGGTTGGATCTGATGCATGAGGAGATAAGAAGAAGCACCAGAGATGGTTCTTCATCCAAGGAGGACGAAGAAAATTGTGCCTTAGCGAGTAAGGCGAAGAAAGGGAAGGATGAAGAAAATTGTGCCTTAGCGAGTAAGGTGGAGAAAGGGAAGGAGAAGGATTCTCATTCCAAATCGAGTTCTTCCCATGGTGGGAAGAAGTTTGATAAATCGAAAGTGCGATGCTTTCATTGTCATGAGGTGGGCCATTTTGCTAGAAATTGTCCACTAAAGAAATCCAAGATGGGAACCAAGGAAGGATCTAAAGGTGAGGCATTGGCCTCATAGTTCTAGTTGGATTTCACCCTCTTCGCATGCATGGTTTCATCCATGGTGGGATGTGGTTGGTTTCTTGACAGTGGAGCTTCTTTCCACATGACTGGCGACAAAATTTTGTTCAGTACCTTGGAGGAGAAAGATACCTTGGGGGAGAAAGATCTCCAGATACTCAGCGATGGGTAATGATGAAAAGTATAGTGTCTCAAGGTGTAGGCACGATTGTTTTTCAGAGGGAGCATGGAGCTTGCATTACCTTGACCGATGTCAAGTATGTACCAGGACTGAGGAAAAATTTGGTGTCGATCGCAATGCTGGAAGACAAAGGCTATGATGTAGTTTTCAGTAAGGGAAAGGTTTTCCTTCGACACATCACCACTAGACAGGTGAAGCAGATCAGTTCACGAGTCAAGAACTTGTATGCTCTTGAGGTTCAAGATGCATGCAAAGCCTTGAGGAGCAAGGCAACTGATGGAGACTTGGTGGTTGAGAGGGAGAGTACACTACTTCTCAACATGCAGCCACAGGAGAAGTCTCAGACAATTGTGGAGGAGCCACGATTGGTGAAGCAGCTTCAGGAGGTTTTGGAGTAGCCACAACTACGGAAGTCGAGAGGAGATTGAGTGGAGGCATCTACTCATGCAGAGACCTCCAGTAAGGGGAAATTTCGAGCCAAGTGGGTAGAGGGATCACATGCATCCATAGATCCAAGTAGGAGGTGGGGCGATGTGGAGTGACAGTCCCAAGAAGGCTGGAATAGGAGTAGGATCATTGAGGTACTCAACCTCTTTGATTAGACCTTGCTACGGGAGCCCTGATGAGGAGTAGCAGGACTAGATGAGTGGGTAGAGACAGATGCAGATGGAGCGGCAGAGAGAGCTACAGTGCAGGAATCCCAAGACTGTGCAGATCTAGCAAGCTGCAACAATGCAAGAGGCACAAGAGTGTTGCACCAGTGCAGGATGGCACAGAGAGGTGTGCAATGGTGTGAGATGCATGAAGTGTTGCAGCAACTCAGAGGTCAGAGAGGGAGCACTTGTCAGCATCAAATGGAGCTTCAGCATTAGAGGATGTTTCTAGCCCAACAAAGAGGTCAGTTGGGAGTTTTTTTGTTTCTAGAGTTGCTGGAGAAATAACACTTGGTACAAGTGTTGCATGTAGAACATTCGAAAGGTGAGTTGAATTCCTTTCTTGTTGAGAGGGAGTGTTGAAAATAGCAACAAGAAATGCTAAAAATAGGAATGCTAAAAATAACATTGCTATAAATAGCAGTTCAGGTACTAGTGTTGGACATAGCAACAAGGAATGAAAAATGGAAGTGCTAAAAATAACATTGCTATAAATAACATTTCGAGATGGATTCCATTTTTAGTTAGTCCTTGAACTAAAATTGTGAAGTAAAATTCGAATTTGTTCTTAACAGCTGTTTGATTAATAATTAATTAATTCATCTTGAGTTAATTAGTTGGAGAAAATCAAACATGAAGTCTATGTGAAGACATGCAACAATTTCTCCATTGATTGAGGAATTTATCCCTTAGTTAAGGAGATGAAGATAAGTTGTACTTTGAGTTGTAATTAGTTAGCTCATTTATCTGAGTTAAGTCCAGTTAGATTAGTTCAAATAGTTTGTTGAACTAATTGTGAGTTTAGTTAGTTAATGCATGCATGCATGTAACTGCTGCACTTCAGATAACTGAATATTCTCTCATAAATAACTCATGCATGTCAGTTCAGTCAGACACCCAGTTGAGATGAGATGGTGGGACAATGTACAATTAGTTGGAGGATTTTTCCTATATAGGAAACCCATCCATGCAGAAGGAATTATCTCCTTTAGGATTGTGCAGTTACTACTGAGCCATGTGAGCAGTGTGAGGTGGGAATTCACACAAGTGGAAGCACTGGACCCTAGGAAAAAATGTGCAAGGAAATAGGAGGCTTGGAGGACTGAAGGAAGGCATATGTGTTGTTTATTTAGTCTATGAGAAGCATTGTAGGATTGTACTGAGAGCTAGATAGCTTGTGAGCTAAAGCTTTGTGTAATCCGGACATATTTCCACTTGTATGATATTACAGAGATCGGGGTTTTTAACTGATGCTTTCCCCAAAGTGTTCTTCTGTGTTTCATGTGTGATTGAATCTTCTTATATGTTATATGTGTTCTATTTGATATTGCTCAAAATCGATTAAGCTTCGCAAGTTTGTTTGTAGAAGTAGATCAAGTATTTTGCTTTAATATATTGCATAATTTGTTGATCTACAGTGAGAAATTCTACAATAAGATCAAACAACATTAATGGATCCTTCTAGGAAATATGAGAGAATTAAATTAACATGCTTTCTCAGAAATATTCTAAAAGGGATGAGATGAGTCTGTCATCCACCTTGTCACTCCTTTGGATGAGTCTCTCCTCATAGAGTTTTTGTTCCCTCCTTCATAGTATTCTTCCCTTTTGTATCCTTTTGGAATAGGTAGGCAGGCTAACTATCTTTGGAGATTAGTTTTTCTTCTATTTTAATGTGTTTTGTTATCATTCAGGAAATGAGAGTTTTAAAGGAATCACTTTATATCTAATTAACTTTCCAAATGAGTTTGGTAGGTGCCCCCCCTTCCCCCCACATATCTTTCATAAACTTAAACATTTACTTGTGACTCTCGACATAATATGCGCTCATAGTAATCTCAAATAATAATTTATATAATATGGAAAACACTCCTTATTCATCCCAACATGTATATCATCAAACAAATGTATATATAATACCCAACATTCATCTCATATTACTTTTATCATTGAAACAACTTGTGCCTCCCATTATAACATGCATGTGTATGCCCATATACTTCAACATATGAATATAATAAAACAACCATAGTATATCATCATATAACTCAAAATATCATTCCATCCAATGTAAATATGTCAAAATATAGTGTTGTCATAAAACATTTCATGTTGGAAATATACTATAAAAGAGCATTGTAAAGTGTGCCAACTTTTAGAACCATCGTGTTAAAAGTGCATCATGTAACATGTACTGAAGATAAAAACTCAAAATACTTTCCTAAAACATATGCCAAAGAAAAAAAACCATATGCAGTTTGAAAACATAAAACCATCATGCTGGCTATGTAAGCTCACGATCCCTATTTATCTCCTTACCCTTGTTATCCCCCCTTTTACCGCAAGAATGTATTTCAAGGAACATGTCATCTACAAACAAATATCTCTTTTCACTTTTTTCTTGTAGTGGAGGTGCATGAATGAGAGGATGTGGCCCCAAAGGAAGAGTGAGGAGGGGTAGCAGGGGGGATGAAGTTTAGCAATGAAAAAATTAAGTGATGGCTGTAAAAGATGATTATGATGCATGGTCACAACTTGTGAAGCTACAAAGGGTGCATGTTGTGTAGATTGTAAATGAGGCTGCGCATGACGAGAAACAAAGGGTTGTCTCATGTGTCTAGATGGCTGCCCAATGGGCTTGGAATTCCATCATTAAAGACATGAGGTTGTTGTGGAGCTATAGGCTGATGTGGTGGTAACTATACAATGTTGGGATGTAGAAGAGGCATACTTTATGATGGCGGGGTAGCAAGCCTCCCAAATATAGATGCCCTGTCTATGTAAGTTGGTCGAATTCTTCAGAATCAACATCCAAATGAATGGAGAACCGAATCCTCTTGTTATGATATTGCCTATGTGAAATTTCCATGTCTCCCTTGACATCTTCTGTTATTATAGGACTTCCTATTATGAAAGCTCACAATGTGTATATAGTAGCCCACAAAATTTGTATGCAAAGTGAACTATATATTATAACTGGACGAACAATTAAATAATTTTGATTTAAAACCATGTTTACATCATCGTTAGGGTACATGTAATAAATGTTCATGTGGAAATCATTATTTATAGGGAGGGAGCAGTGCATGCATGGTAAAGAAATTCGAGCGGTAAAGACGTTGTGACCAAAGCTTCACACGTAAGTATGACATGGCTCTGCTCATCAAACTTTAAATGCGAATCGAATTTAATGAATGTAAAGAGAAGTATATATAACGTCAGGTTCTAGGACTTAGTCTCACCATACTTGTCTAAAAATTCACTAGTGGGGTGAAGTATATTGCACAACCTTTGTATCAATATTCAAACAATAATAAATATGACCACTTATGAGATTGCATAGCGATTTAAGAAGGGAACATAAGTTATAAAATATTTTTACTATATCTGTTATATAATCAAATTGGTTTATCTTTCTTTGTAAAATGAGCCATGACAAATATATGTTCCCAAGTAAATATGGCTGCACATTCAAATTCTGTAATATTGTTAGGGAAGGGGCACATGTAGCGATGTCAAACAATATAGATATACTCGTTGCTTTCATCAACATATAAGATATGTTAAAAAATGGTTATGAATGCTTTAGAAACATAAAATGCGACAAGGGTAGGGATGCCACGTTGGCAGGGGAAGATGTAAAATGTAAATATGACGAATGAATAATTTGTCTTTCTAGAATGGCTGACCACAAACTATGATTTTTTATTTCAAGGGATTACATAAATGGGAGATGAAGGCATGCTTTTAAAACCAATATATGTGTTGCTAAATCAAAAAACCATTGTGAGTGGAACACAAGTCATCTGGGTTTGAAGTGAAGACTGGGTAAATGGATTTGTGAGAAGAAAGTGGACGAGTTAGTGGCCATATGGGACATCATGATTCTCTGTTTGAAATCAGAATTCGGTGAGGAAATACAATTTTTTTAAGGAACTGATGGCGAGGCCCTCAAACTAGGAGAGAAATCTTTGTTTTTAACTGATCCATGATGAATACTGACAAAAAAGAAATAGAGAATCTTCTGGGTATTGAAGGTGTGTGAGGTTCAACGTTTTTTTTTCCTTTTTTCTACTTTGAATTTGGCATGAACCGAGGAGGAGGCCAATTACTTTCATGGTTTATCAAAGCCCAAGAGACACTTATAGTATCAAAAGTAATCAGGTTTGTACAAGATACAAATATACCTTGACTGGTTTATTGGAAGGCCTACAGATGGAATACTTAAAATGTTTCCATATATAAATCAAAGCAGGTTTTCCTTCCTATTATGGGGATATGAGTATGGAGGCTAGTGCATTCTGTAAGTCAAATAAACTATCACAGCCTGTAGCTAGTGCTCAATTATTATACATTATGAAAAAGGAAATACAACGACGAATACCAAAACTAACTCTAAGTACATGCAAAGCTTCAAATTATACAAAAAAGTGGCGTCAAAGGAGGAAGCTATGAGATAGGATTAACCCTTCAACAATAGTATGTAAACAAATTAAAACACATAACATATATATATTGTTTCATGCCATTGCTTCTTAGAGGCGGAGAGGAACCAACGACATACCTCAATCCTTACGCTTTAAAAGGTGACTGAGAGTGGTTCCAAGCGGTGTTCATAGTTGAGTGAGTTTTCTTTACACATCCCACTAGGTTCTCACCAGTATTCGACGCTCTCAAACTAGCATTTGAAAGCAAGGCTGAATGAGTACTGCCCGAAAACACCTCTCACGTAGTGGATTGGAGTTTTTGGCTCCCATTTCAGAGCAAGTCTATGCACATTAACACCACCAATTTCCTATTTATTAAATCTATGGTACCACCACTTAATTGCTCACCATTGAAACTAGGTTGAAATTTTGATACATTGGTCATATCAACCCTTTAATAGCCACGTAATATCATATATTTCATTTCATCCAACTAGTGGGGAATTTGACATATTAGTCAACATTGACGTGGTAACCCAAATCTGCATTGTGTTTGTGACAAGGCTTGCTCATTATATGAAATTCATGACAAAATGTCTGTCATATCACCTGTACTTTGCGGACCATTTTCGTTATTAGAGCTTATGAATATGGATCAAATGGAATGAAACCTTATGAAATGCGACTCATGTTAATATGCCACATGTAATACATGATTATCAAAACAATGTGATATATATATATGCCATTAACAATAAGCTTTCAAACATGTTGAAAACAATAAGAGGTGTGTTGTGGGTGGTACATAGTGCCATATCTTATGTGGTGGTTGGGTTCTGAAAAATGTTTTCCTGTGATATAAAACCTACCTAGGGGGCTTTGGGTAGGTTGATATCATATATATATATAATTTATAATTTATAATTTATTTCTAATTTCTGAAATATAAATTTAAATATTTCTTAAATTGTATAAAAATTTAGTTAGAAAATTTAGAAAACATCTTCACAATCACTGTCATTGTTTGGAGATTTTGAACCATAAAGAACCATATACCATAAATATGAGAACATTATTGTGCATTGCTTTATCAAGATTGCATGAAGTAATCTGAAACCTATTTCCATTTGCATGCCAAAACAGTTCAATGTGCATGTTCTTGTCATATGAGAGAATAATTGAAAGCATACTAATCACCTTATAGCACCCATGGATAAAGGGCCCCACTTGCATTTAATTTGAGTTTTTGTTTGTTTGTTTTAATTCAATTTTTTTGTTCTTTTTAGAAGGTATTTAAGAAAGTTTGCACTGGTTTGCGTATTGTGCAGGTAGGTGTGTCAACATTTGGTGACTCCATAGGGAGGTCTATAGGAGATGGACCAAAACTCCGAATTTTTGGTTTTTAAGCATAAATTTCCATTATGAGAGAGATGACTACAAGTTGCGATGTCAGAAAGGGTAGGAGATGCAAGAGGCAAGAAAAAAAGTTAACATATGGTGTTTTGCAGAAGAGAAGATACTCAGGGTAGGACTTGGAAGTATTGCAATATCATCTTTACCCACAACCAATAGGTCTCTTGCTTCCTTATTAATGATCTTTTGTTGATCACAGGTAAAAGATATTAGCACATAAAATCTTACAAAGGAAAAAAATAGCTTCTAATAATCATATCAAAGAAGGATTATGCTACTTTTATTGATCACTATACATCAGTCATGTCAAATGTAATAGAAACAAGAGTTAAAATAGTAAACACAAGGCAACGATGCAATAAAAGGTAATGAAGTAGTAACAAAAAAAAGCTATAAAAAAAGGCATAAAAGTAAATGATTAAAATAGAAAACTGAAGCAAAGAAGGAAAGACATATATACAAACAAGGAGTAAAATGATATTTTCTTTATTCATCCCTTATCTGCCTCAATATAAGGCTTAAATTATGAACCATTCGTTTTGTATGAGAGTAAATGATCATCATTAACTTTGAGTAAGTATGAGTTATCCCCAACTATAAAAGCTATAATGAGGATCAATCCATAGTTTTTGAAATTTAGAATGTTTCTCCTTTTCTACATCTGTAGAGTCCCATAACAAAACTTTTTGAAAAGCATAAAAATTTACATTTTTTGACTTCTTGTCAAAGTATTTCTTTAATTGTCTACATTCTCCTTGTGATATTATCAAGATAATGATTTCTTTGTTCCTTAAGAGCCAATAAAGCAAGAATTATCTAGGGAACATATGTGGAATTTAACTCTCCATCTTGCAAGGTCAAACACAAGGAAGTTAGTTCAAGATCTACAAGCATTAGTGCTTCTCGAACATAAATAAGATGAAAAGGGGAGGATTGGATTCTTGATTTAATGGTAGTTCGATTTTCCCATAAAGCATACTTTAATAAATTATGCCAACTTCTAGTTTTGTCATGAATAATGTTTTTAAGAAGATCAAATTCTTATTCGTTGATTCAACTTTCCCATTACATTGGGGATAATAGGTCGAGGACACGGAATTATTATTCAACATTTAGCATACAATTAAGTGAACTTAACTAAAATAAAAATTTATCCATTATTAGAAATAATTTCGAAGGGAAGACTAAATCCGGAAAATATATTGTTTTCAAGAAAATCCATCACATGCTCATCCTTGGTGTTCTTCAAGGGAACCTCCTCTACGATCTACCCACTTGGTAAAGGAATTGGTGGTAGTTGAAATGAATATGTTCCTGGATGAAGGAGGTGGTTTGATTGGACCGATGAATTTGAAAGCCCACTTTGATAAAGGGAAATCGAGAAAAACAAGCTGCAAGGGAATCATATGGAATTCTTTTTGCTGGAAAATTTTTGGTCACTCGTCACAACTCTGAACGAATTTATAACCGCCTATGAAAACAGTAGGCCAATAAAAGCCATATATCAATATTTTGTGCATCATAGACTTGGAAGTGAAGTGTTGGCCAATGTGGCATGTCAACAAAAGTGGATCCATGTGTGAATTTTAAGAGCCTAGAGGATTCTTTATCACCAACACAATAAAGAAATAATCCATCGAAGGACCTACGAAATGACATGGTGTTAAGAATGAAATACTTTGAGTATTCGAGACGCAACCTTGTACACCGATATTTGTTAAGATTTTCAATGCATTTTTTATTTTGCAGATATTAAATTACGTCTTTATACCATGGGTGATCTATAACGCCAGGTTCTGGGTCTTAGTATCACACCATACTTGTCTAAGAATTCTCTGGTGGAGTGAAGTATATTGCATAGCCTTCATATCAATGTTCAAACAATAATAAATATGATGACTTATAATATGGCATAACAATTTAAGAAGGGAACATAAGTTATAAAATATTTTTACTATGTCTGTTATATAATCAAATTGGTTTCTCTTTCTTTGTAAAATGAGGCATGACAAAGATATGTTCCCAAGTAAACATGGTTTCACATTCAAATTTTCTAACATTGTTAGGGAAGGCGCACATGTAGCAATGCAAAACAACATATATATACTTGTTTCTTTCATCAAAATATAAAAGACATTAAAAAATGGTTATGAATGATTCAAAAACATCAAATGCAACAAGGGTAGGGATGCCATGTCGGCAGGGGAAGATGTAAAATGTAAATATGACGAATGAATACTTTTTCTTTCTTAAATCATCGACCATAAACTCTTCCGTTTTAAAGGATTTTATAAATGGGAGATGAAGGCATGCTTTTAAAACCAATATATGCGTGTCTAAATCCAAAAATCATAATGAGCGGAACACAAATCATATGGGTTTGAAGTGAAGCCTAGGTAAATGGATTTGTGAGACGAAAGTGGATGAGTTAGTGGCCATTTGGGACATCATGGTTCTCTGTTTGAAATCAGACTTCAACGAGGCAAAATATTTTTTTAAGTAACTGAAAGCTAGGCCCTCAACTTAGGAGAGAAATATTTGTTTTCAACTGGGCCATGATGAATACTAATAGAAAATAAATAGAGAGTCTTCTGGGTAATGGAGTTGTGTGAGGGTCATTGTTTGTTTGTTTGTTTTTTTTTCTATTTTGAATTTGGTATGAATTGAGTGTTAGAAAATTATATATTACAGAGAAATGAAACACATAAAATATTGTAGAAATATAAACATAGAAAACACATAAAACAAGAGACACACATATATATGTGGTTCATCCAATTTGGGCTATGTCCACGGAGAAAGAACCAGTCATTCCTTTATATTATCCAGCAAAATGAAGAGATACAACCTACAACAAATCCACTGTAATTTCCTTTTCGCTCTGACACAATCTCCTCTCTCTTTTACCGCTCAGAATACACATCTACATAGCCACAATACAATTCCCTCATATATAGCGGGGGTTTCCTTCTAGGGAAAAAACCCTAAATTAAACATAACTTCTACCATCATATCATTCACCTATTGAATGGCTCATATTGAATACGAAATTACAATATTTTACAAGGTAGGCGGGGCTCATAAAAATCGCCGTTGCCCCCTTGGGCTCCCTTGGTGGTGAACAAACGGGTGGAATTTCTACCCCATTATGATCTGGAGTCCAATGCGGCAATACCTCTAAATAAAGAAGATAATTAGGCTCCACACCTAACACCGAGAAAGAGGCTAATTCCTTTCATTGTTTATCAAAGCATAAAAGAAACTTTTAGTTTAAAAAGTAATCAGGGTTTTACAAGATACAAAGATACCCTAACTTGTTTATTGGAAGGCCTAGAGATAAAATAGTTAAAATGCTACCATAAATAAATGAAAGCAAGGTTTACTTCCTATTTTGGGGATATGAGTATGGAGGCTCTTAATGCATTTTGTAAGTCAAACAAACTATCATAGGCTCTATCTAGTGCTCAATTATTATGCATTATGAAAAATAAAATACAATGAAGAATACCAAAACTAACCCTAAACACACGCAAAGCTTCACATTATATAAGGAATTGGCGTCAAAGGAAGAAGATATGAGATAGGATTAACCCTTCAATAATAGTATGTAAATGGATTAAAACTCATAACATAAATATTGTTTCATGCCATTGCTTCTTGGAAACAGAGAGGAACTAATGCATACCTCAATTCTTACACTTTAAAAGGTGACAGAGAGTGGTTCCAAGCAGTTTTCATAATTGAGCGAGTTTTCTTTACGCATCCCACCAGGTTCTCACCAGTATTCGATGCTCCCAAATTAGCATTTGAAAACAAGGACAAATGAAAACTACCCAAAAATACCTATCAAGTAGTGGATCAAAGTTTTTGGCTCCAATTTCAGAGCAAGTATATTCACATTAACACCACCAATTTCCTATTCATTAAAGCTATGGTACCACCACCTAATTTCTCACCATGTCAACTCATTAAATGATGTTGAAACTAGGTTGCATTTTTTATACATTGGTTAGATTAACCCTTTCATGGCCATGTAATATCATATATTTCATTTCATCCAACTAGTGGGGTGTTTGACATATGAGTCAGCATTGACATGGTAACCCAAATTTGCAGTGTGGTTGTGACAAGGCTTGCTTATTAAATTAAATTCATGAAAAAATCTCTATCATATCATCCTTTAACTTTGGCAGATCATTTTCGTTATTAGAGCTAAAAGTATGGATCAAATGGAATGAGCCATATGAAATGTGACTCATGTTAATATGCCACATGTAATACATGGTTGTCAAAACAATGTGATATACATATGCCATTAACAATAACCTTTCAAACATGTTGAAAACAATAAGATGCGTGCCATATCTTATGTTGTGGTCAGGTTTTGAATAATTTTTGCTGGCGATATAAAACACTTAGGGTTTGGGTAGGCCGATACCCTCTCTCTCTCTCTCTCTATATATATATATATATATATATAGTTTCTTTCCAACTTCTAAGGTACAAACTTAATCATGTCCTACATTGTATATAAACTTAGTTAGAATTTAGAAAACATATTTCACAACCATTTTCATTGTTTGGAGATTTTGAACCATGAAGAACCATATACCATAAACATGAGAACATAATTGTCCAATGTTTGACCAAGCTTGCATGAAGTAATTTGAAACCTATTTCCAATTGCATGCCAAAACAATTCAATGTGCACGTTCTTTTCATATGAGAGCATAATTGAAAGCACCACGGAACTCTCTAGGGAACATATGTGGAATTTAATTATTCATCTTGCAAGGCCAAACACAAGGAAGTTAGTTTAAGATCTACAAACATTATTGTCTCTTGACCATAAATAAGATGAAGAGAGGATTGGATGCTTTTTTTAATGGTAGTTTGATTTTCCCATAAGGCATACTTTAATAAATTATGTCAGCTTCTAGTTTGGTCATAAATGTTCTTTTTAAGAATTCTAATCAAATTCTTATTATTGATTCAACTTGCACATTACCTTGAGGATAATAGATAAGGACGTGGAATTATTATAAATTTAGCATAGAATTCAGTAAACTCAACTAAAATAAAATATGATCCATTATTAAAAATCAGTTCTAAGGGAAGACGAAATATGGAAAAGATATCGTTTTCAAAAAAATCCATCACATGCCCATCCTTGGCATTCTTCAAGGGCACCACCTCTACCCACTTGGTAAAGTAATAGATGGAAGTTAAAATGGAGATGTGTCTGGATGAAGGAGGTGGGTTGATTGGACCGATGAATTCCAAACCCCACTTTGAGAAAGGGAAATCAAGAATAACAAGCTGCAAGGGTAGCATATGGAACTCTTTTTTGCTAGCAGTTTTTTGGCACTCGTCACAACTGTGAATGAATTTATAAATGTCTTTGAAAATAGTAGGCCAATAAAATCAAAATTTCAGTATTTTATGCATGGCAGAATTGGAAGTGAAGTGTTAGCCAATATGAATGTTAGGAAAAGTGGACCCATGCGTGAATTTTAAAAGCATAGAGGATGCTTTATCATCAAGACAATGAAGCAATAATCCTAAGGACCAACCGGATAACATGGTATTAAGAATTAAATACTTTGAGGATTTGAGCCACAACCTTCTACACTGAGATTTTCAATATTTTCTCGCATTTTTTTTATTTTTCACATAGTAAATTATGTCTTTATACCATGGGTAATCTATTACATCGATTTGATGCTCATTAATAAGAAAGAGTGTAGATAAGGGTTAATCATTATTATCCACTTCACTTGGCTCACGATGTTGAGCCAGATGGAGGACGAGGTTGCATCCGTCGATGGGTTTGGATGTGATAATTGTGAGATCGTGTTCTTGTATTTTGGTAAACCAATGTCCAAGTTTCCGTAAAGTAGAGTCCAATAGAGTAGAAATTTCATAGCATGTAAAGGCACTCTTAAATTTATGTGTGTGCCTAAGATGTAGTGTCAGAACTTTTCAATACAATTAACTAATGCGGAAGCATGTTTTCCAATTAGTGAGTATTTGAATTTGTTATTAGTAAGGCCTTGAATCATGAAGGCTATGTGGTGTTCTTCACCCATATTGTTCTTCTGCAGATGATTCTAGAGATGGATTCCTCCATTGGGTTTTTATAAATATTGAAATCCTTTGCGAAGTTAGGCTTTGCAAGGATAGGCGTAAAAGCTACAACTTTCTTGATAGTAAGGAAAACTCCTTGAGTTGTATTATCCCATCCAAAAGTTCATTCTTTCTTTAATTCTTTTGCATGACGATGTTAGAGATGGATTCCTCCATTGGTTTTTTATAAATATTGAACTCCATTGCAAAGTTAGGCTTTGTAAGGAAAAACATAGAAGCTATAACTTTCTTGATAGTAAGGAAAACTCCTTGAGCTGTATTATCCCATTCAAAAGTTCGTTTTTTCTTTAAAATATTATATATCAATTTAACAATTCTTGCGAAATCATTAATAAAACATTGAACAAAATTTATTTTACCCTTAAAATATTATATTCCTTTTTTGGAACTTAGGGATGGGAGATTATTTATTGCCTCAACCCTTTCTGGGTCAATACTAACCCCATCTTCTGAAATGATGTGCCCAAGGAGTTTACTTGTAGTTACCCCGAACATAGACTTTTTGGTATTGAGCAATATGTCATATCTTTTCCATCTTAAAAAGACTCACCTAAGGTGATCAAAGTGATCAACATGGCACTTGGAATACATTGTCATATCATTGAGAGAGATTTGAATTATCTTTCCAATGAGATCATCAAAGGACATTTGCACAGCCCTTTGGAAAGTGGCACCCACATTTATCAACCCAAATGGCATGTGTTCATAAGAAAAGGTACCCAAACGAGTAGAAAATGAGGTTTTGTATTTGTCTAATTTCTTTAGGAAAATTTGGTTATAACCAGAAAGTCCATCTAGAAGGGACATAATTTGTGAACCTGCAACCTATTGTAAGGTTTGGTCCATGTTGGGAAATGGAAATTTGTCATCGATGCTTGCTTTGTTCAAAGTGCGATAATCTCTACACAAGCGAATATCCTCATTTTTATTTCTAATTGGGAACAATTTTGCTACCCATTCAGAATACTTGACGGGAAAGATGATATGAACATTAAGAAAATTTTCAAGTTCTTTCCTAATGTTAGTCTCAAACACATGATTGAAAAGCATTTTCCTCGGCCTATCTAGCTTGGCATCGTCCTTGATAGGAATTTCATGTTGTATGATGCCTATATCAAAACCATGAAGATCCTTGTAAGACCAGGAAAATACATCAATGAACTCTTTGAAAATGTTGATAAACCTTTTCTTATCTTCTTCAGAACATTGGGCCCCAATTTGTAACACCTTGTGTTATTCGGGGGTCACAATGTTGATTGAGATAATTTCACCCATTTTTCATTTATATTCTTCTTTATGTTATTTCTTCATGTTAAGAACATCACTAGCCTATAAAAAGACATTTATAGAGGAGAAAAACTGCTTGGATACTTGTTGTCTTTCAAGGAAAATTATCTCCTTCTCATTCGAGGGCTGATTCTGAATGAAAGAAATATGCTCTCATCGTCAAGGAAGACCTACCAGTCTTCTTCATTATTTGAGAGATGAGGCCTATATAAATATTGAAGGATACAATCTAGCATTTCAAGTAATATTTTCCATGAAGGGTTGGCAATATAGACAACCAAGAAATTAGCGAAGGCATTTTACTCTTTGAACATGAGTGATATTGAAAGATAAAAGTTCATAGATTTTCTGCCAAGTAACTTGCATATATTTCTTGATAAGTTTGTTAGAGGGATAATATATTGTTTCTAACCAAGTTACCAATAAGCTCCAAGTAACTGAAGCAAGTCAAATATTTGCAGCCTAAAGAAATGGCTTGTTCAATTCCTAGAAGGAAAACTTTGAACTCTGCCACATTATTGGTGCAATTGAATTAAAATTTGTATGCATATTGATGCATTTTTCCTTGAGGAGATTACAATATGAAGCCCATGCCATTTGCCCTGTTGGAAGAGGTACCATCAAAATGTAAATGCTATACCTGATCATCATAATGGATCTTAGGAGAAGGAGGCATATATTCTTCCGTGAAGAGGGAATATACATTGATACCTTCTTCAACATAATTTACGTGAGGTTGAGGTAAGCCTTAGATGTATGATGAAATTCTGGCTTCTCTAAAAACTCTTATATGTTTTCCATCTTTTGGAAAAGTCATGTGGGTTCCATCAAAATATATGTAACCACTTGTTCTCATCTTCTAGTCTCTTCCCGGGTTGAAAGAGAAGTTACTGATTGGCATATCTATGACTTGTGTTACAGGTGGTCCTAATTTTCCATTGTGCACAAATAACCAAGGCAAGGTCTTTAATATTTCCTATGGTTTCTTGCAAAGAGTTATTGGAAACAAAAACTTTATTAGGTGTTTCTTTGGAACATTGTAGGCCCAAGTATTCCATTATGGTTTTCAACATTACATTGGGGCTTGAACTACCATCAACTAAACAACAATGTGATATTTTTTTCTTGTACTTTCATTGAGACATAGAAAGGATGACTTCTTGGAAAGCTATGGGGGTTATCTCAATGTAAATTTTTTCTTCGGGAGACTCCTCTTTTTATTGCATCTCAAGAGCATGTACAAGCACAAGAAATTTCCCTTGCATAAAATTTTTGAGTTGTTGTTGTTATTCGAGAATAATACCGGTATCAAGTAGAGAGGCATCAACTTTGATGCTATCCATCTGCTTGAGGATGTTGAATTTAGGTAAACTTGAAGAGGAAAGAAGGGTATAATTTAAAATGTGGATATGAAGATGAATTATTTACATTTAATAGTGAGAATGAGGGATCAAGAACCTTAAGACTCTCAGGTTGCTTGAAAGGTTGATTATTTGCATTTCAAGCCCTGAAAGAACTTCTGGTTTCAATGGCTAATACATCATCATTTTTGGCCCATTGTAAAATGGAAACTGTAAGATCAAGTATTTGTCCAAAGATCCTTTCCCTTGCATTTTTCTTGATCTCTAAAGTATTTTCATCATGATGTTCTTAACAAAATTTTCACCATGGGTGAGAGAAAAGAGCATTGGGATGTGTTTTAGCTGCTACAACCACCCTCCAAAAATTTGCTCAGTCTGTGATTTTGGATCCAGTTCCTTCTGTCCACATGAGCTTATCTTTCATTGTCGTCAAGTATTCATGTTGTGATCGAGACTTATCTTTTAATGCTTTTCTTGTGATGTAATGATCTTGGTTTGATACCTTTAAAACACAAGCTAACTTCTAACTTGACCTTACAACATTGCTGGGCTTACCTCCAAAACTGCACAATCTTGGAAGGCAGGACAACCTTGCCTCTAGAAACTACAAAATTCTTCTTGACAGGCCAGACTTGAGCATGAAAACTACACAATTATGGATGACAACCCAACCTTGATGATGGAAACTGCACAAGGAATCACTTCAGCTTAGAAACTGCACAATGCCCTTGTATGTTTTAAACCTGTACAAAAATTACCTGCATACGAATTCTAAAACACAGAAAATAAACAATGCAAGAGCATAACACATAAAACACATATACAGAGAGATTTTCCCCTGCACCCAAAACTGGGACTACCAGCTTGATTTTTCATTATATTCCTTTCAATGTTACAATACATATATATACATGCCGAAGCATCAATACCATGGACCGAAAACCATTGCGTATCATGGACCGAAAACCATAGGATGGTTCGCCCAACCTAATATAGGGTCGATTTTTTTTTTCTTGGGGTGCTGCCCCGGACCCTGTAGAGGGGGGCTACCCGCCACCCTCAAACCCCCCGAATAGGGGGGGCTGCCGCCCCCCTTGTGACCCCCGTCTGCGCAATCGGCACAACGAAGAGGGGATCTGCCCCCCCTCTAAGCCCCTGGTACACTACGTAGGTTAGTCATGGAAATAATATAACACAACCCAACATTCTCCCACTTGTTGTTTTCTTTCCACAGGGGGCCACATGAGAGCTTAGTCATTTTTCCAGCCCTGAAATGCCCATTGTTTCTCTACACCAAGAGAACTTCTTAGAGCTGATAGATTTTGTCAATGCATCTGCAGTATTCTTCAAAGTGTCCACCTTTACCAGTAACACCTTTTTGTCTTCTATCATATCCCTCACAAAGTGATACTGAGCATCAATGTGCTTTTTCCTTGAATGATAAGCAGGGTTCTTTGCTAAGAAAATTGCACTTTGGCTGTCACAGTCTATCCTTATATCTCCCTGTACTAACCCCATACTTGAACACAATCTCTGCTTGCATGAGTGGTTGCCATGTATTCTGCCTCTGTAGTTGATAGTGCCACTACAAATTGTTTCTTACTCATCCAATTGACTGCACCTCCAAATAGGTTAAACACATACCCACTTGTAGATCTTCTCTGATCCAGATCTCTAGCCCAGTCTGCATCAACAAAGCCACGAATATCCAACACTCTGTCCAATCCTGGTCTTCCTTGGTAGCACAAACCATAATCACTAGTGCCCCGCAAATACCTGAAAACCCACTTCATTGTTGTCCAGTGCTCCTTCCCTGGTTTTGACATAGACCTGCTCAATACTCCCACTGCATGTGCAATGTCTGGTCTAGTACAGACCATTGCATACATCAGGTTACTGACTGCACTTGCATATGGAACACAGGACATATCCTCTTCCCCTTTTTGTGTCTTGGGACACTGTTTAGCAGATAACTTTACACCTACAGGAATAGGAACCTTCACCGGTTTACTATCCTGCATATTAAACCTCTGCAGTATTGTCTCAACATACTTCCTCTGGTTTAACCAGAGCTTCCTCTTTGCTCGATCTCTTTTAATTTCCATGCCCAAAATATAGTTTGCAGCACCAAGATCTTTCATGTCGAATTTGGAGGACAATTGGGTCTTCAAATCTTGGATAATTTCTTTGTCATTTCCAACCAACAAAATATCATCCACATACAAGACCAGATAAATAACATGGTCGCCAATTAATTTAAAATACACACAGTGATCTGCTTTGCTTCTGGTGAAGCCAAGTCCTTGTATAAATGTATCAAATTTTGATACCACATCCTTGGTGATTGTTTTAACCCATACAAAGACTTCTTTAACTTGCATACCAGTTCTTTCTTACCCTTCACCGCAAAGCCTTCAGGTTGCTTCATGTAGATCTCCTCTTCCAGATCCCCGTGAAGAAATGGTGTCTTCATATGCATTTGTTCTACCTCAAAATCAAAAGCACTAGCAATAGATAAAAGTAACCTAATAGAAGTTACCTTGTTAACAGGAGAAAAAATATCACCAAAATCAATTCTCGGCACCTGGGAATAACCTTTTGCTACCAACAGAGCTTTGTATTTATCCACCTTTCCTTCTTCATTTGTCTTCTTCTTGAACACCCATTTGTTGCCAATGGGTTTGCTTCCAGCCGGTAACTCCACCAGATCCCAAGCCTCATTTTTGTGCAAAGATGCCATTTCATCAACCATGGCCTCTTCCCAGAGTTTTCCATCCTCTGAATCTACTGCTTCTTTCACAGTTCTAGGATCATCATCAGTAATAGATAAAGCAAAATTTGAACATAAAGTAGATGGACTATACCTTTTTGGCTGCCTTCTTTCTCGAATTGATCTTCTTACACCTGAATTTTGTGGCTCTTCATCGTCTGATTCCTCCTCTGCTGTAGAGTCTGATTCTTCCTCCTTTAGCTCAAACTCTATCTTCTCAGTTTCCTTTGGTTGGACTTCATGTTTAATAACATCTTTCACCTCTCTGAACACCACATCTCGGCTGTATACAACCTTCCTTGTTGCTGGGTTTCAAAGCTTATAACCCTTTAAACCATCTTTATACCCAATAGAGATGCACTTTTCAGATTTACTATCCAACTTGGTTCGTTTCTCCTTTGGAACATGTACATATGCATCACATCCAAATACCCTCAGATGTGAAATAGAGGGTTTCTTACTAGTCCATACCTCTTGTGGAGTCTTATCCTCCAACGCTGATGAAGGTGATCTGTTGACCAAGTAACATGATGTCTCCACCGCCTCTGCCCAGAATTCCTGTCCTAACCTGGCACCACTGAGCATGCTTCTTGCCATTTCCATCAACGTCTTGTTCATTCTTTTTGCAACTCCATTTCGCTGAGGTGTATATGGAGTAGTCTTCTGCCATGCTATACCACACTTCTTACAGAATTCTTCAAATTCCTTACTGCAAAACTCTCCACTATTATCTGTCCTCAACACCTTTATCTTCTTCTCTGTCTGGTTTTCCACCAGAGCCTTGAATTCTTTAAACCTGTCAAAGACTTCAGATTTCTTCTTAAGGAAATATATCCATGTATTCCTTGAGAAGTCATCTATAAATGATACATAGTGCACAGAATTACCCAGTGATGGAACCTTCACAGGTCCAAACACATCACTATGCACAAGCTCTAATATATGTTTCACCCTCTTACCACCAGAGGGGAAATTCACCTGATTCTGGTTCCCATATATATATTTTTCACAGAAAGAAAAGTCCAGATAGCTATTACTCATAAATTCTACCATACCTTTATCATGAAGTATTCGAAGGCCCTTATCTCCAATATGTCCAAGCCTTTGATGGCACAACATGGTCTTCTCTCCAGAGACCACTAGATTTTCTGCTCCACTTTCAGGAACAATAAAACTGTTGCACCCATCAAAAACAGTGCTACCTTGCAGCTTGTACAAAGTTCCAATTCGAACTCCCCACATCAATACCAGTGCTCCCCAAACCATTTTGCAGGTATCCTTCTCGAACACTGTTTTTACACCTACATCATCCAACTTGCCTACAGAAATCAGATTTCTGGCCAATGCAGGAATATACAGAACACTCGGAAGTGTTCTAACCCTTCAACCTTGCAACTTCAACTTTAGTTTTATGCGACCAATGATTCTAGCCTTCCTATTATCCCCTAAGAAGACATCATCCCCATCATATTTCTCATACTTGCAGAACCACTCTCTATGGGGAGTGAAGTGAAAGGATGCACCTGAGTCAATCAACCATGCCTCATGATATACATGTGTACTTGAAGAAGCCAAGTACACATTCCCACCTTCATCTGAGGTGGATTTCGCCTCTGCAGAAGGAGCATCATCAGATCCCTTTCCTTTGTCAGTAGCTTTAGATTTACAGTCCCTTTTGAAGTGCCCTTCCTTTCCACATTTCCAGCACACCACCTTTATAGCCTTTCCTGGAGATTTAGATCTCCCTCTAGATTTAGATCTCCCACTCGATGACTTATTTTTGTTTTTGTTCTGGGACCATCCTCGTACAGACAAGGCATCACCATCCCGGCTCTCCATATTTTTCCTTCTCATCTCCTCCTACAGCAAGGCTGAGACTATTTCATCAAACTGCAAAGCAATTGCATTGCTACCTATTGCAACAACTAGACTATCCCACGAATCTGGTAGAGAACACAACAAACTGATGCACTTATCTTCATCTGAAATTTTAATATCAACAGACGCTAACTGACTTACCACGGTATTAAATGAGTTCAGATGCTCTATCACCGAGTCCCCATCTTTCATCCTCAGGTTATACAAATTTTTCCACAGGAACAATTTATTCACTAGAGACTTAGATTGGTATTAAGTCCCTAACTTGTCCTACAAAGCCTTCACCGTAGCTTCCCTTGATACATTCAACAATACTGAATCCGAGACACACAATCGTATTATGCTCTTTGCTTTCCGATCCAACTTCTTCCATTCTTCATTGGACACTCTTGTTGGTTTAATACCCATATCTACCGTGATCCATTGATCTTTATCCACCAACAGATCCTCCATCTCGAGTTTCCACAACTCAAAAATCTGACCATTAAATTTCTCGATCTCTATCTTTCCACTGCTCGCCATCTTCTTTCACCACCAAAATCGATCTCACAAATCTCCCACTGAACAAGGTTTACCACAGGCCTGAGTGAAACCCCTCAACAACAAAGGCGTCCCCTTGAAGCCAAAACTGCTTCGATACCAAATGTAGGTTTTAACCTTGTACAAAAATTACCTGCATATGAATTCTAAAACACAGAAAGTAAACAATGCGAGAGAATAACACATAAAATACATATACACAGAGATTTTCCCTTGGATCCCAAAACCAGGGCTACCACCTTGATTTTTCATTATATTCCTTTCAATGTTACAATACATATATATACCCGCCGAAGCATCAATACCATGGATCGAAAACCATAGGTAGGTTGGCCCAACCTAATATAGGGTCCAATTTTTTTTTTCCCAGGGCACTGCCCGGACCTCGTAGAGGAGGGCTACCCACCCCCCTCAAACCCCGTGGATAGGGGGGGGCTGTCGCCCCCACTGTGATCCCCCCGCTGCACAATCAACACAACGAAGGGGGGCTCTACCCCACCTCTAAGCCCTCGGTTCACTACGTAGGTTAGTCTTGGAAAGAATATAACACAACCCAACATTCTCCCACTTGTTGTTTTCTTTCCATAGGGGCCATAGGAGAGCTTAGTCATTTTTCAAGCCCTAAAATGCCCATTGATTCTCTACACCAAGAAAACTTCTCAAAGCTCACAGATTTTGTCAGTGCATCTGCAGTATTCTTCAAAGTGTCCACCTTTACCAGCAACACCCTTTTGTCTTCTATCATATCCCTCACAAAGTGATACTGAACATCAAGGTGCTTTGTCTTTGAATGATAAGCAGGGTTCTTTTCCAAGAAAATTGCATTTTGGCTGTCACAGTCTATCCTTATAGCTCACTGTACTAACCCCATACTTGAACACAATCTCTGCTTGCATGAGTGGCTGCCATGTATTCTGCCTCTATAGTTGATAGTGCCACTACAGATTGTTTCTTACTCATCCAACTGAATGCACCTCCGAATAGGTTAAACACATACCCACTTGTAGATCTTCTCTGATCCAGATCTCCAGCCCAATCTGCATCAACAAAGCCATGAATATCCAACACTCTGTCCAATCCTGGTCTTCCTTTGTAGAACAAACCATAATCACTAGTGCCACGCAAATACATGAAAACCCGCTTCACTGTTGTCCACTGCTCCATCCGTGGTTTTGACATAAACCTGCTCAATACTCCCACTGCATGTGCAATGTCTGGTCTAGTACAGACCATTGCATACATCAGACTACCGACTTCACTTGCATATGGAACACGGGACATATCCTCTTCCTCTTCTTGTGTCTTGGGACACTGTTCAACAAATAACTTTACACCTACAGGAATAAGAACCTTCACCGGTTTACTATCTTTCATATTAAACCTTTGTAGTATTGTCTCGACAAACTTCCTCTGGTTTAACAAGAGCTTCCTCTTTTCTTGATCTCTTTTAATTTCCATGGCCAAAATATAGTTTGCAGCACCAAGATATTTCATGTCGAATTTGGAGGACAATTGGGTCTTCAAATCCTGTATAATTTCTTTGTCATTTCCAACTAGCAACATATCATCCACTTACAAGAACAGATAAATAACACAGTCACGAATTAATTTAAAATACACACAATGATCTGCTTTGCTTCTAGTGAAGCCAAGTCCCCATATAAATATATCAAATTTCTGATACCACATCCTTGGTGACTGTTTTAACCCATACAAAGACTTCTTTAACTTGCATACCGATTCTTTCTTACCCTTCACCGCAAAGCCTCCTGGTTGCTTCATGTAGATCTCCTCTTCCAGATCCCTGTGAAGAAACGCTGTCCTCACATCCATATTTTCTACCTCAAAATCAAAAGCACCAACAACAGATAAAAGTAACCTAATAGAAGTTACCTTGGCAACTGGAGAAAAAATATCACCAAAATCAATTCCTGGCACCTGCGAATAACCTTTTGCTACCAACCGAGTTTTGTATTTCTCCACCTTTCCTTCTGCATTTGTCTTCTTCTTGAACACCCATTTGCTGCCAATGGGTTTCCTTCTAGCCGGCAACTCCACCAGATCCCAAGCCTCATTTTTGTGCAAAGATGCCATTTCATCAACCATGGCCTCTTTCCAGAGTTTTCCATCCTCTAAATCTAGTGCTTCTTTCACAGTTCTGAGATCATCATCAGCAATAGATAAGGTAAAATTTGAACATAAAGCAGATGGACTATACCTTTCTAGCTCCCTTTTTTCTCGAATTGATCTTCTTACACCCAGAGTTTGTGGCTCTTCATCTTATGATTCCTCCTCTATTGTAGAGTCTGATTCTTCCTCCTTTAGCTCAAAATCTATCTTCTCAGGTTCCTTTGGTTGGATTTCATGTTTAATAACATCTTTCACCTCTCTGAACACCACATCTCAGCTGTACACAACCTTCCTTGTTGTTGGGTTCCAAAGCTTATAACCCTTTAAACCATCCTTATACCCAATAAAGATGCACTTTTCATATTTACTATCCAACTTGGTTCGTTTCTCCTTTGGAACATGTACATATGCATCACATCCAAATACCCTCAGATGTGAAATAGAGGGTTTCTTACCAGTCCATACCTATTGTGGAGTCTTATCCTCCAACGCTAATGAAGGTGATCTGTTGACCAAGTAACATGCTGTCTCCACCGCCTTTGCCCAGAATTCCTGTCCTAACCCGACACCACTGAGCATGCTTCTTGCCCTTTCCATCAACGTCTTGTTCATTATTTTTGCAACTCCATTTTGCTGAGGTGTATATGGAGTAGTCTTCTATCGTGAAATACCACACTTCTTACAGAATTCTTCAAATTCCTTACTGCAAAACTCTTGAGTGTTATCTATCCTCAACACCTTTATCTTCTTCTCTATCTGGTTTTCCACCAGAGCCTTAAATTCTTTAAACCTATCAAAGACTTCAGATTTCTTCTTAAGGAAATATATCCATGTATTCCTTGAGAAGTCATCTATAAATGATACATAGTACATAGACTTACCCAGTGATGGAACCTTCACATGTCAAAACACATCGCTGTGCACAAGCTCTAATATATGTTTCGCCCTCTTACCACTAGAGGGAAACTCACCCAATTCTGCTTCTCATATACACAATTTTCACAGAAATCAAAGTCCCAAGAGCTATTACTCATACCTTCTACCATACCTTTATCATGAAGTATTCGAAGGCCCTTCTCTCCAATATGTCCAAGCCTTTGATGCCACAACATGGGCTTCTCTCTAGAGACCACTAGATTTTTTGCTCCACTTTCAGGAACCACAAAACTGTTGCACCCATCAACAACAGTGCTACCTTGTAGCTTGTATAGAGTTCCAATTCGAACTCCCCGCATCAATACCAGTGCTCCCTGAACCATTTTGCAGGTATCCTTCTTGAACACTATTTTTACACTTGCATCATCCAACTTGCTTACAAAAATCGGCTTTTTGGCTAATGCAGGAATATGCAGAACACCCAGAAGTGTTCTAACCCTTCAACCTTGCAACTTCAACTTTAGTTTTCTGCAACCAATGATTCTAGGCTTCCTATCATCCCCTAAGAAGACATCACCACCATCGTATTTCTCATACTCACAGAACCACTCTCTATGGGGAGTGAAGTGAAAGGATGCACCTGAGTCAATCAACCATGCCTCATGATCTACATGTGTACTTGAAGAAGCCAAGTACACATCCCCACCTTCATCTAAGTTGGTTTTCGCCTCTGTAGAAGGAGCATCATCAGATCCCTTTCCTTTGTCAGGAGCTTTTGATTTACAGTCCCTTATGAAGTGCCCTTCCGTTCCGCATTTCCAGCACACCACCTTTATAGGTTTTCCTAGAGATTAAGATCTCCCTCTAGATTTATATCTCCCACTCGATGACTTATTTTTGTTTTTGGGACCGTCCTCGTATAGACAAGGCATCACCATTCTAGCTCTCCATATTTTTTCGTCTCATCTCCTCCATCAGTAAGGTTGAGACTATTTCATCAAACTGCAAGGTAGTTGCATTGCTACCTATTGCAATAACCAGACTATCCCACGAATATGGTAGAGAACACAACAAACTGATGCACTTATCTTCATCTGAAATTTTAATATCAACAAACGCTAACTGACTTACCATAGTATTAAATGCGTTCAGATGCTCTGTCACCGAGTCTCCATCTTTCATCCTCAGGTTATACAACTTTTTCCGTAGGAATGGTTTATTCACCAGAGACTTAGATTGGTACAAAGTCCCTAACTTGTCCCACAAAGCCTTCACCATAGCTTCCCCTGATACATTCAACAATACTGAATCTGAGACACACAATCGTATTGTGCTCTTTGCATTCCGATCCAACTTCTTCCATTCTTCATTGGACACTCCCATTGGTTTAATACCCAGATCTACCACGATCCATTGATCTTTATCCACCAACAGAGCCTCCATCTTGAGTTTCTACAACTCAAAACTCTGACCATTAAATTTCTTGATCTCTATCTTTCCATTGCTATCCATCTTCTTTCACCAACAGAATCGATCTCGTAGATCTCCCACTGAACAGGGTCTACCATAGGCCCGAGCGAAACCCCTCAGCAACAAAGACGTCCCCTTGAAGCCAAAACTGCTTCGATACAAAATGTAGGTTTTAACCTTGTACAGAAATTACCTGCATACGAATTCTAAAACACAGAAAATAAACAATGCGAGAGCATAACACATAAAACACATATACACAGAGATTTTACCCTAGATCCCAAAACCAGGACTACTAGCTTGATTTTTAATTATATTCATTTCAATGTTACAATACATATATATACATGCCAAAGCATCAATACCATGGACCGAAAACCATCGTGTCCAAAACCATGGACCGAAAACCATAGGTAGGTTCGCCCAACCTAATATATGGTCCAATTTTTTTTTTCCCAGGGCGCTCCCTCAGACCCCATAGAGGGGGGCTACCTGCCCCCCTCAAACCCCCTGAACAGGGGGGGCTGCTGCCCCCCCTGTGACCCCCTTGCTGCGCAATCGACGCAATGAAGGGGAGGCTCCGCTCCCCCCTAAGCCCCCGGTTCACTACGTAGGTTAGTCGTGGGGAATTGTGCAATCCTTCTTGGAAGTGTGCATGCAAGATTCCTAGAAAATAAAAAAAAGAAAAAAAGAAAAAAAACTAAAAGCATTCCTAAAAAATAACGATTCACTAATTAGTTTCCCAAAGATGGCACACTTATTATTTTTGGAACTTTCCACCAAGTGTCACCATTTCCTTGATTTTAGGCATGCACATCATAAACCCTAATTGGTCTAGATCTATATAATGGACACCCCTAGATCTCATTTGTACATTCAATCTTGGATATCTATCATTCCCAAGGAGATCAAGGGGCCTTCGGTGGAGTTTGCGGCGCTTTTCCGTGTGAGTTTTTCTTTTGTCGTATTTCGTCTCTTTTTTCCGTCACTTTTTTGTTGTTTGGCTTCTATGAGTGCTATTTTGATTTTTTCTTTTCGCAATTATTGGAATGTTAATGTATATTAGCTTTCACAATTGTTGTTTCAGTCTGTCATTTTCCGTTTACAAGCGTTGCATTATTTTTCTTGTTTTTTCCCATTAGTGGTTGTCGTTTCGGCGACTCTCCATGCATGTTTGTTTTTCCTTTTGCATGTTGATACTATGCACTTGTTTTGCATTGATATATCTATACTTAGTCAAATATTCAATTTAACTTTCACCATCATTTATATCTTCTTGTTTCCCACACTCTTACTGGGTAGATCTTCTCTTCCACTGGCCATGCATCACCTCGTCTAGCTAGGCATTGCACAAGTCTGAATCTTAAGCTGCAATATTAACCTATAAAACTGTGCAATGCAAAGTACTAGGCTGACCCAACTGCGCATTGCGCAATTCCAGGGCTCAAGCCCATCCCTTGGCCATTGAGACTGTGCAATGCACAGTCTCCACCCAAGTCTGCCCAAGCAGAAGTGTGCATTACACAGTCTCTAGCCTCTGGGTGTGAGACTGCGCAATGCGCAGTTCAAGCAACCAATCTCCCTCCTTCACCTCAGAAGTTACGCAATTTTCCTCATCAGTGCATGTGGTTGTTTCTTTATCTTTCCTTGGAAGTTTATTTATTGAAGCTAATTTATGTCTGCCATGAGTGCATGTTCCTCCCACATGCATTGTAGGTGTTGAGCATTTCTATGCATCAATCAATGACATCATGGCACCAAAGAGAACTACTTCAAAGGATACCACAATGAGAAACGTCGGGGAGGAAGTTGAGAGTATGTCATTTTACTTTCCAGTTTACTCAGACACTCAACTGTTTGTAGAAAAGGAATCAGATATCACATGGCAAAAAGTGAATGAAAATTTCTCAGCAAGAACCTTCAAAGCAGATATGGAAGACTGACAAGTGTATTTCCAATGGTCAAGTGTACATAGGATTTCATGCAAATATCTAGGTTTTCCATGCACAAACATTATCATCTGGATACTATCCCATATATATCCAAAGAATATGACTCTCAATAGTGCCAGCGGACAAAGGCTTGCTTCTTTTCTGGCAGCAGACTATCATCTCATGTACCATTTTCCTAAGCTAGAATCGCTCATGGAAGCTTACTTCTATTCGAAAACCAACTACTTTAGCACTAAGGATATTGTTAAAGGCTAGGTGAAAGAGCCAACAAAGTTCCGTTAGAAACCTACCAAAACATACAAGAAAAAATCTCTTAGGAGGGCCTATAATATTTTGATAGTTTTATGTTGCAGAATCTATGACCAACAGAGCACCGAGACCTTTCCAAAGTTATGAATGAAGGTAAACCATTAAACTGGTCAAATTTGTTGGCTCAATAGCTGTAGATCCATGTATCTAATTCCCTTAGTTCCCATAAGGGCGGATAAGCCATATTTTCCATGTCTGCCTATCTACTGGATGCATTTTGCGCACACAATTCATTCCCTGGCATGAATTAGACTTGGACACCATGAGAGCCTGCCATGTATGTTTATTGTAAGCTTATTCTAGAGTGTAGCCTCAATGGAGTAATGGATAATCTAACTAACCACTTCCTTATTCCATTGTACAAGCTAATCTTTGAGGAAGACCCACCTTGCATGTCACGTTGGGCAATGGAAGCACTTTCCTCAGGATGTTCGGTGGATAGAAGTCTTCGCATCTTTTACCAAGGTATTCCATCGATAAGTTAGTCATGCAAGAGGTTGTGTATCACCTCTCCACAGGGTTTTCAACAACTTTGCATAGGAAGAAGAAATCATCTTGGCCAACTCTTCCTATGAAAATTAGATTGTACGAGAACAAGAATCTGAAAGTCACAAATACGGAAGGAAAGGCGATAAAAAGTTTGAATTCGCTACTATGGACTTCAATCCGTATGATCCTAATAATGTTTGTAGAGACCATTATGCGAGGATCCATTTCGATTGGTTAAGTGGGACATTTCAAAGGCCAAAGGAGGAACCATGAAAGAATTGTTGCAATGCCTCCAAGCCCTACGAGCTGGCCAATTTTGTAGGAACTTCATAGGTTGCTCTATAGAAGGAAGTCACTCGAGAGGCAGCACCAGTGGAAGAATATAGTCCAATGTACGAGAAGGGAAATATAAAATTTGTGCGTAGTCCAGGGGAAGAGTGAACCCACAAGATGAAAAAGTAGACCCAGTCACACTTAAATCGACCATAAAAGCAAAAAAGAAGAGGAAATAACAGATGTAGGAAGAAAAAAAGAAGCAGAGGGAAGAACAAAAGAAGAAGCAAGAAGTGGAAGAAAGGAGAAAATTAATAGTAGAAAAAACAATGCAAAGACAAGATGAAGAAAAAGAACAAAACTAACAACTAGAGGAGAAGAGAAAGCATATGCAAGATAAAGAGCTCACTCAAGAGATTGAGGAGTTCATCGAGATCTAAGGCATGGAGGACGAACTATAGCTGTAGAATCAAGATGTTGACATGATTCCATGTACACACCAGGTCACCATTCGGTCTCCCCATCCTCTGACAGAGCAAGATCCAAGTGAGGAAGAGGAAATTATTCCTCTTGATGATGGTCGAGTTATGGACACGTACGATCTGACTTATGACAAGCTTTAAAAAAATATTGTATAAGCAAGGAAGAAACATTTTCCAGATGACCTCACATATCCTACATTTATGAGAGAGAGTGTGATCGTGATAGACACAAGGAAGAATCTGGGTGCCATTTCCGCATCCAACTTAGCCTTTGCAGGTGTTACAAAGTCAAACAAAAATTATTTCATGGTCGAAAAAAAATAATTGGCAAAAAACTTGCAGGCTGCTAGGAAAGAGGTTGAACAACTCCGAGCAGAGTTAAAAAATGCAGCTCCCGCATAGGTCTATGTAGAGGAACTGAAGGTAGCGATACTCTGTGAAGTATTGAAACTAGGAGAGACCATGTAGAGTATTTATGAGGAGATTTTTACCATGCATAAGGTAGTTTTCCACTTGCATGGATTGCAACAATAGTGTAAATATTATGTCAAAACTCTCAAGGCTATGCAATAAGCTATTGCTGCCGTTCATGAATAAGCAATTCAATACAAAGGGGCACCACTTGAATTGGGAAAGAAGATAAGGAAAGAGGTAAAGTTGGAGAAAGAAAAGGTTCAGATGCTCATCCAAAATAACAAACAACTCGCCTCATTCATTTTCAACACTCAGGTCTCATATGCACAATTGTACAACAACCTGCACTTCTTGGTGAAATCGCACGAGATCCCATGAGTTGGCTCACTCACATAGATCAAGCGCAGGAATTAGGTTAGGCAGGATATTGAAGAATAGTTGGAAATTTTGATAAATATAACCATCAATGAAGATATTGAAGTAATCAGACAAAATATGCAAAAGTACATTGTTGGCCATGTCCAAATAGACACAATGTTTCTCCTACTCAAAAAGGAAACATAAACTGGTTCCAAGTCAGTGTACCCAGATTCCATGGAGGCTAGAGTCTGCTTCCATCCTCACACCATCATACAGTCTGGGGATATCATCGCGCTAATACAAAACTTGACAACATTACATGACCGAGAAACATCAAGTGGAAGTTGCTGAGCTGGAGTTTCCCTAAAATCAAGCTTAACTGTTTTGTCTTATTAGGCTATCTAGTTAGCTCTACCCAATTTTGTCTTATATGGGTACGAGTGTATTATAATATTCTTTTGTAATTAATTTGTAAGTGGAATTCCAAGTGTCAATATTGGAATGTGAAGAGTCATGATGTAATGAATGTAAAGAGTCATTTTGTAAATAAGTTGAAGAGTCATGAAGGAAGTCCAAGAGTCACAAGGGGGAGTGAATAGTCACCCCTTTTGTTATAAATAGACCCTCATAACTCATGTAAAAGGATTTTGGGGAGCCAAGATTTTGGCTAGGCTTTGGCTTAGAATCAAGAGCTTGGGATTTTGTGAGAGCCTTGGCTTCTCCGTAGCATAGAGGGAGTATATTTCTTTGGAGGAGTAGGTGTTGACTTCATGTTCCACTATTGGGGCTAGTGGTCCATCAATGGTATATGTATGATTGGAACTTTCACTTAATAAAATCTCATAGCCGACACGTTTTCATGCATATGTTGTTAATACAGTAGGACTATTCTTGTTATGTTTACAATGTATGTTATTTAAATTACACTTATGCTTATGAACTATTTTTTTTTGCATTGGTACGAATATTGTTGAATGTGTGATGTTGTATAATTCCATCATTGTTAACTTGTGAACTATTTCACAGATTAGCATGTGATGTATTTATGCTCATGTGTTCCTTCCAAGATGCATACTATTACATGATTATAAGGGAATCACTTATTTTCCCTTCGTGTGTTAGAACCTTCATGCATTGCACTTGACTTTCCACAGAGTCACACACTTGTTCCCACCAAAGTCATCATACACCACTCTATGTGTTATTGCAGCCAAGGCACATCATTAAAACTCCCTGCATTGTCAATTGGGTCATATTCTTGATGAGACTCCTACACCAAACAATGTGAGGTCTAGTTGGGACTTCATATCGAGGAGATCTCCTGAATATTGGAAAATCCAACACCATCAACATTTATGGTGCTAGAAGGAGGTCCAAATGACAAGCTGCGCCCATGAATTATGTTTGAACTTTCTACATCTTTAATGGATTCTTCCCAAATCTTAACCTTGACATGTTTTTCTAGAACCGAAAATATGAAAGTGCCTACAGGAATAATCAATTACTTGTCAAATTTGAAAATTTATGGCGAGGGTGAAACAACCATTCTCAAGCGCACTGCTCACTTTCTTTAATTTTTCACAAAACACAATATTCATTGCGAGGATGCTGCTTCCAGGTTGTTCATTCTCACATTCAAAGCACACATCAAAGAATGGCATTACACATTTCTAGCCGCTTCCATACACTCTTTAGATCATCTTGTCAAAGAGATCTTCTGTGCCTTTGGCAAGTATGATTACAAATCTGTTTTCAAGAAAATAATGCGATTGCGAAAATCACCTGATGAATCTCTTGATGATTTCCATGATCGTTTCATTAATTTTTGTTTTGAATTTTCTGAAGGTGATATCGGTTTGAATTTGATGAAAGAGAAATTTGAATTTCTTGTTCATATTTTGATGTATACACAAGAATATGAATCTTTCATAAGTACCCCAACATACCTCGGTTATGTAGCTCCTAAACTTGTGACGAAGAAAGTTGCTGTCCGAAGTGACTCTTCGTCTTATTGTCATCAAACAACTCCATTTCTGCAGGTTTAGGTGGGATAAATTGAGAGTTCATCCATTGATTTACCGCCATCTTCTCCTACCCCACATATTCAAAATTTAAACGCAGGTTTTGACTACGAATATGATGTTTGCGATGATGTGTTATCTCTTCATCCTCCATCCATTGATTCATTTGGTTCTCCTGATTTTGAGTTGTTTGGTTCACCTATTTCAACTATTTATTTTGATGTTCATGAGGATCAAGTTTAGGATGGAGTTAGTGTTGAGAAAAAAACCTGCAATATCATTTATGATGACTATGTGTGGGAGTCTATCTCTGAACAAGAATCCGCGATGAAGGTTGGTTTTTCACCTTCTGTTCCTCTTCCTCATTATCCTGACATATTTCACGATTATATCATTCTTGTTGAATCTTCCAAAGAATTAGTTTTTGATGATGTTATTTCTGATCACACTCAGAACTCATGGGATTTCATTTTTACATATGAATGCGAAGATGAAAAATATTATCTTCTTGATCTCTCCAATCCATCATCTGATCTTTGTGAAGAAACAAAAGGTGAAATTTATTGTTTTCACTATTCCCCTCTTTGTGATTCATCAGATCACGGGGATGCATCTATTTTTTATCTTGAGCTTTCTGATCATGGTTTTCATGTTCTCTTCATTGATTCATCTAGTCACGACTCTGATCGTTCCACTGCTGACCTTTCTAAGCCATCAGTTTTTGATGATCTACCTTCTGATGTTTTGGAACTTTTGCAAGTTTTCAAGGCATTTCATCCCGAGACGATGTTTATGTAAGGTTCTCGTAGTCTTGAGGCTAGTTCCAGTCTTGATTAGAATTTGTTATGCTCTTGACCTGCAAAATGATACCCCAAATACAGGAAATGCGAAGAAAAGATACCCAGAACATAGAATAGCAATGGTTTTATTATTCAGAGAGTAATGTTCACTTGCCTCTTCGAGGGGGCAACCTCTAATAGAGCAAAGCTCGATTACAAAATAAGACACGATGCTCCTCGCAGGGAGTCTCTATCCTTTATATATGACTCATACATGCAATACCACAGACCAATACCGTGGGTTTTATTAATACCATCTATCTAATACTACGGCCCATTTGCAACTAACCGTGGTTCCATCATTAATTGCGGATTAACCACTTACAATTATTAATATGGGCTTTATTGACTCTTGACTATGACGTGATCCCATTACATAAATAAGGGGGTTAGGGTGAGACCCTAACATGCCCTCCCCCTTAAGACTAGCCTTGTCCTCAAGGCTGAAGCTGCGGAAACTGCTGAAGAATAGTGGCTGGTTCCCAAGTTGCATCTTCCGAAGAGGTGTCTTTCCATTTGACGAGGACTTCCTTAATCATGCGGCCGTGCAGTTGCTTGTCTTGTGTGTCTAGGACCTGTTCAGGTTGAAGTCAGATGGACTCTTCTTCGTCCAATTCAGGTAGACTGGTCTAAATTCTGCAATTGTTCCCAATCACTTTCTTGAGGCATGAGACATGGAAAACTGGATGGATTTTTGCAGTAGGTGGCAAGGCCAACTTGTAAGCCACTTCTCCAATGCGCTGAAGTACTTGATATGGTCTGTAGAATTTGGGAGATAGTTTCTGACACCCCTTGTCTTTCAGTGATGTTTGCTTATATGGTTGTAGCCGTAAAAAGACCTGATCCCCTTCTTGAAATTGGCGCTCGGAGTGATGCTGGTCTACTTGTTGCTTCACGCGGTTCTGAGCTTGATGAAGATTCTCTCGAAGATGGGTGAGCATGGTTGCGCGGTGTTGTAGGAGTTGATCCACTGCTTGTACTTTTGAGCACCCCTTGAGATACGAAGTAGGTGAAGGTGGGAGTTGACCATATACTGCTTCATAGGGAGTCATTTTGGTGGTGGCATGATAGTTGGTGTTATACCACCATTCAGCCAGAGGTAACCACTATACCCAAAGGTGTTGCTTTTCTGAAGTGAAACACCTAAGGTAGGTTTCTAGACATTTGTTGACGGCTTCGGTTTGGCCATCTATTTGCGGATGATAGGAAGTACTGAGTTTTAGTTGAGTGCCTTGTATCTTGAAGAGTTCCTGCCAAAAATTACTAGTGAAGATCGGGTCGGGGTTGGACACAATAGAAGTGGGCATGCCATGAAATTTGAAGATCTGATCCATGAAAGATTGAGCGACCAAAGTTGGTGTAAACGGGTGGGGTAGGGCGCAGAAATGAGCATAACTCGATAGTCGGTCCACAACCACCATGATGACTGACTTGTTCCCTGACTTTGGAAGACCTGTAATGAAATCCATAGAGACCACCGTCCAAATTGATGCCGGAATGGGCAATGGTTGTAATGTGCCTGGTGTGTTGATGGTTTCCCCTTTGTGGCATTGACATACATCGCATTCTGCTACGAAAGTAAGGATGTCCTTTTTCATTCCTGTAAAAAAAAATGATCTTCTGGTGCGAGCATACGTCTTCTGAAAGCCTGAATGTCCTGCAATGGGAGATGAGTGCAATTCTGCCAAAATGCGACTTTTGAGGGTGGATGTTGGTGATATTATGACTCGGTCCTTGTAGCGAAGAATATCATCCTGCCACGAGTAGCCCTTGGTGGAATTTGGATCTACCTGCAATTGAGAAATGAGTTGGGAGAGCCGGGGTGTGAAAACCATTCCCTGCGAGCCTCTTCAATCCATTCTGGAATGGGGAGGGAAATTGCTAGCAGAGTACTTTCCTCCTTAAATTGGCGAGATAATGCATCTGCTACACTATTGTCTTTCCCTTTCTTGTAAATGATCTCATAATCATATCCCAGCATTTTGGCGAGCCATTTATTTTGTTGTGGGGATGATAGGCGTTGCTCCAAAAAATATTTAAGACTGTGATGATATGTGCGGATTTGGAAACATCACCCCAATAAGTAAGGTCGCCAGGTCTCGACTGCATGTAATATGGCCATCATTTCCTTCTCGTAGGTAGATTGGCCCAGATTCCTCCCACTTAGTTGTTGGGTTGTTAAGGCCAACGGTTGCCCTTCCTGCATTAATATCGCCCCAATACCTCTACCCGAAGCATCACATTCAATGAGAAAAGATTTGGTGAAGTCAGGTAGTGCTAAGACTGGAGTGGAACACATGGCATTTTTTAGAGCTGTAAAGGCCTGTTGTGCTTCCTCATTCCAGAAGAATGAATTTTTCTTTAGGAGTTGGGTGAGGGGCTTCGCTATGCGACCATAGTTGCGGACAAATTTACGATAATAGCTTGTGAGACCCAAAAATCCTCTCAACCTCTTCAAGGTCTTAGGTTGAGGCCATTCCTGCATTGCCTGGATCTTTTTGGGGTCCACCTTGACACCATCACGCCCCATAATGTGGCCCAAATACTCTACTTCTGCCATGCCAAATGAACACTTGGACATCTTGACAAATAATTTATGCTTGCGAAGCAGTTGCAAGAGTAGATCTACATGCTGAAGATGTGCGGCCCAAGTGCAACTATAGATGAGGATGTCATCAAAGAAGACAAGGACAAATTTCCTGAGATATGGTTTGAGAGTGTGGTTCATAAGGCTCTGAAAAGTAGAGGGGGCATTACAAAGACCAAATGGCATGACCAGGAATTCATAATGGCCTTCATGAGTTCTGAAAGCAGTCTTGGGAATGTCGACTTCCTTCATGTGAATTTGGTGGTAGCCTGAGTGAAGATCCAGCTTAGTGAAGAATTGAGCCCCATTGAGTTCATCCAGCAAATCATCAACCACCGGGATGGGAAATTTATCTTCGACTGTCAACTTATTGAGGGCCCTGAAGTTGGGACACATCCGCCACTCCCCATCTTTCTTGAGCACCATGACCACTGGGGATGAATAAGGACTAATGCTGGGACGAATGACACCTGCTTCCAAAAGTTCCTTGATGATTTTTTCTATTTCATTCTTTTGGGTGAACGGATATCTGTATGGGCGAACATTTGGGGGTTGGGCCCCTGGAAACAAGGTGATGCTATGATCATGTTCCCCTCGTGAGGGTGGAAGCTCATGAGGCTTGTCAAAGACCGAAAGATGGTTATTTAAAATCTGTTGCATCTCAGGATGAATTGGCAGAGGCTTGGTTTCGACTGCCTGGATGGCATTAAATTGAGCTACAACTCCATGATTCCCTTTTTTAACAATTTTTCCATCCTATGCGAGCTGATGATAGAGGGGGCTCTCGCCTGGAGTCCACGGAGGGTATGTGTGTAGTTGTTCTGCTTAAAACTCATATATAACTCCTGGAAATCCATTGTGATTGGCCCAAGAGTGCGGAGCCATTCAGCGCCGAGGACAATGTCGCAACCCCCCATGTGTATGGAAAACATGTGGGTTTTCAACTGATAATCCCCCATTTGAATTTTGACATTTTCACAGTGGCATTCACATTTCATTGTGCCTCCATCCGCAATTTGAACTTGGAAGTTAGAAACTGCTCGTACAAAACAATGCACTGCTTCTGCGACTTGTTGATGGATGAAATTATGTGTACTTCCACTATCAATCAAGAGTACTACTGGGTGATGTTTAATAAAACCTCTGATTTTGAGAGTTTGAGGGGAAGAAATCCCTGCCAAAGCATGCAACGAAATAACTGGTTCTTCAGAGACATTGTCCTTTTGGTTGTCTTCTTCTAGCGGCTCATGTTGCTCAAGTTGTGGATGTTCCTCTGTTGAGTTGTAGTCAGTGGCATCAATTTGAAAAAATTTGGGCTCCTTGCATTTATGACCTGGGGAGTATTTTTCATCTTAGTAGTAACATAGTCCTTGCTTTCTTCTGTCGGCCATTTCCGCAGGGGACACCTTTTGGACCTTAAGTGTTTGAGTCGTGTTGTGAGCCTGTGGGGGGCGACCTTTAGCGGAGAAATTTGGGCGACTGTATTGGGCTGCTAATGCACGTTCCATGTTACGAGCTACCTTGCAAGCCTCCGTCCATGTGGGAGGGTGGTGCAATAGGACTTGAGCTTTGATGGCTTCTTTAAGACTGCTGATAAAACATTCCGTGTAGAACACATCTGAGAGACCCCAAGTGCGGAAGGATAAGGCTTCAAAAGCTATAATATATTCATCCACTATACCAGTCTGTTAGAGCTTAGTAAGACGACCCAAAAAAGATGATTCATGGTCAAAGTGGTCTTGAAGAGCTTTGGTGAATCTGGTCCAAGTCCTAAAAGGTCCAGTGCAACGTTGATGCCATTCCCACCATTGCCACCTTTCATTGTCCAAGTACATGCTCCCCAACATAAGCTGAGTCTCATCATCTAAGATGCGATTCAGTTTGAAATACTGCTCCATTTGTGCTATCCATGCCGACGGGTGAGAACAATAAAATTTATGCATATCCAACTTGGGAGGCCGCTGACTGGGTTGTTGGTGGGTGTGCTAGATGTGAGGAGAGTGGCTAGACTCACCCTCATCGTGTCCATTGCCATTATACTCCTCCTCGTGGGCTTGCTCCTTGCCCTTCGGGATTATTTTCTCGACCATGCTACATAGTCCGCTAAGTTGAATGTGGAGGGTTTGCACTGATTCTTCAAGTTTGTCCATCCTTTCATTGGCCATCGCTTGAGCTCTAGTTTCTACCATATACCAACCTGATTTTTTGAAAATTGGGATCGCCTAAAAAAAATTTCCACTAAGAAGTGAATGTTACCACTGTGCTCAGCTCGTCGTCCTGATTCTGGTGGATCTGAGAGATCTGAATGGCGGATCTGATAGCTCTGGGAGGCAGAATAGACTGCTTCTATGGATCTGTTGGATCTAATAGTTCGGAATGGCTGATCTGCGAACTCGAGATTGTGGGACTGATGTCTGCTGCTGCTGCACCCCTTTGCACAAGCGGATCTGGAAGAGATGATGTGTGATCCCCCGATAGGAAAGGGAACTATGGTCTTGAGGAGTGTCAGGTGCTACAGATCATAATATACATAAGGGTCTGGCAGTAGTACTCGGCCCAATATTTCAGGGCTCTAACTAAGGAGGATCGACCGTACCCTTAGCCGTACAACCCAACTACCCTATCGTATGGGCGAGTAATCTCTCCGAGTGCTGTTCTCGGTGTACTGTAGCCGCAAGACGGTCGACGGTTTATCTATGGCGAGGTTTCAAGGGAGCCTAGGGGGCTTCCGATATACCCAGAGGGTACGTGGAAGACAGTCCGTGCGCGGTTCTGTCTAATGCGCTACTACTCAAAGGGGTACCCACAGGGGTTACAAGGGTGTCCAACAGATGTGACCACCTCTTGTATTTCCTGCGTGCATGCCTCCCCAAATCTCAAGGTTTATGCGCTCAACGACAGATCCCGTGGTTTAAAGACGCCGGAACACGTCTCTAGCCAATTTTTTTTTTTTTTTTGCTAAGAAATGGAGATCCCACCGGCCCTGGAAAGTGCTCTGATACCACTTGTTATGCTCTTGACTTGCAAAATGATACCCCAAATACAAAAAATGCGAAGAAAAGATACCCAGAACACAGAATAGCAATGATTTTATTATTCTAAGAGTAATGATCACTTGCCTCTTCGAGGGGGCAACCTCTAATAGAGCAGAGCTCGATTACAAAATAAGACACGATGCTCCTCGCAGGGAGTCTCTATCCTTTATATATGACTCATACATGCAATACCACAGACCAATACCGTGGGTTTTATTAATACCATCTATCTAATACTACGACCCATTTGCAACTAACTGTGGTTCCGTCATTAATTGCGGATTAACCAGTTACAATTATTAATATGGGCTTTATTGACTCTTGACTATGACGTGATCCCATTACATAAATAAGGGGGTTAGGTTGGGACCCTAACAGAATAACACTGTATCTTTCAAGGCTCCTAATCACTCCTCTGCACAAATTGAAAATCAGTTTGTATCTCAAATTTTACATCCTCCATCTGTTTTACACAATCCCATCGCTCAATCATTGGAGGACTCATACTTGGAGAGATCTGTTGTGTAACACAAGTTTTATTCTTTCTTTATGTTCGTCTAGTTTGGAAGTTAAAAATATTGTTCTTTCATGTCATATTGTGACAATGTGTTCGAACACCAAAATGCTTCCGTAGAGTGTTTTGAATGCATTTTCAAACTTCGAATGTTACAATATGCATCAATTTATCTTTCTTGTTTGTTGTTATTTTAGAATATCTTTCTTGATATACATTCTCTCACCTATATATGCTAGCCAATGCGTCGATGGTTACACTATAAGTTTCATTTTACGTGATCTTGGCCTATTCTGGATTAGTGTAGGAGTAGGGGTAGTTTGTTATTTTTTGTGCTTTGTTTTGTTTTGTTTTACTTTCCTCCCTAATCTTTTCCTTTCTTCTAGTTGTAGGATAACTTCACATGAGACCGTGTTTGGTTTCCAAAGCAAGCATGGTGAATTTTAAGAGGAAGTTGTGCTACTGCCAATGCTTGGTTATCTATTTATTCCCTCTACTTCCACGAATATTACATCTTTTAGTCAATGATAACATGATGGAAAATATGTTCTTTCTTAGATAAAACCATACTAGAATCACGATGCTTGAATATATAACTAGCACCACCTAGTCTAATTGATATTTTATAATTTTCAGTTCCTTGCCAACTGAGTCGAGTAGATTATGGAGGGGAGAAAAATTTAAAAAGTATGTGAGAGGTATATAAACATCATTCTCTAAAGGGACAGTCTCTTGTTCTCTCAATAAGTCGAGATCCCTCTTTTGCCTCACTAAATCAATAAGTGACTATGCACAATTCTTTGAACAAAATGAAAAATGAAAAAATATAATAAAAGGAGAAATAAGAGAAAGGCTTCCTGTGCAGAAGGTGAAGCAATCAACTGTTGGAAATAATACTGAGAGGGGGGGGTGAATCAGTATTATCACATTAATAAAACTTTTTCATTTCCATAATCAGATTCATATATGCTACTTCCACAACTTCTTATGATTAAGTTAATTGATCTTCAATGAGTGCATTAGAACATTATCAACCATATTATCAGATAACAGATGCCGTAATAGAGAATAGATCATCACACATAAGGCACACACATGAACACCATGATATAAGGTGGAAACCCAATGCGGGAGAAAAACCACCTGCTGCAAGTCATCTCAATCTTCTTCTTAATAAGAAAATCCTTTTACAATATTTGTACTGGTGCAGTCTTATACCAGTACGGGAGCTACAACCCCCTTTGCTCTTGTACTAGCCGATCCATTTACTAGTACGCAGGCTGCTACCTGCTACAATGCTCCAAAGATCTCCCTTAGCTTTTGTACTAGCTTAGATACTAGTACATAGGCGCTGGCCTACAATCTTCTCTCCTCCAGGTACCACGTTTCATCAATTTTCAGACTGGATACACTGAAGCACAACACATAATCTGAAAGGCCACTTTTCATCCAATTTTCATACTGGACCCAACAGCAACATTGAAGCTCATAATCAAACAACCTTCTAAATCACCCAATCACCAGATCCATACATATACAATGATATTATGAGAGTTATCAACCAGATCTAGTACATAAAGATAAGTCATTAATCATGCTGTTATCTGAACTCAATACCAGTAACCAAACATCAGTTATGCACCTAAAACCCTGCAAAATAGTCAAAGGCAGTTAAAACAAATTTTAAGCAGGGATCGCAACTTCACTGGTATAGATCTGCGGATATCTGTACTACCTCCGCACCTGCGCCTTCTGTGGCGCTGCGACCACCGCACCTGCGCCTTCTGTGGCGCCTCCGCACTGCGCCTTCTGTGGCGCCTCTGTGGCGTCTCCGCACTGCGCCTTCTGTGGCGCCTCCGCACTGCGCCTTCTGTGGCGCCTTCGCACTGCGCCTTCTGTGGCGTCTCCGCACTGCACCTTCTGTGGCGCCTCTGTGGCGTCTCCACACTGCGCCTTCTGTGGCGCCTCTGTGGCATCTCCGCACTGCGCCTTCTGTGGCGCCTCTGCACTACGCCTTCTGTGGCGCCTCCGCACTTCCGCAGCTGCAGCGCTCGAGAGATCACCCTTCACAGATTCGCTTTCAACTTCACTTTCATAGATCAAATTTTCAAAACAATAACCCAATATTTCAGATCTTAAGATATTCAATTGCAAGGATGAATTAGCCAAGTGATCTCATTTGCTTTATATAGGCAAGCTTCTTCCTAAAATCATGGATCAATACCATAGATAACCAATACAAGGGGCCCAAAAACATGGGGCTCAATAATACCAAGGACTAACCACCATGGACCAAAGGTAAGTTCTCCAACATATACGCGCGTTTCCTTGCATGAAAGTGCGTACCATGATCCAAAACCATAGGTTCAAATACCAAGGACTAACTACCATGGACCAAAGGTAAGTTCTCCAACATATACGCGCTTTTCCTTATAGGTTCAAATACCAAGGACTAACTACCATGGACCAAAGGTAAGTTCTCCAACATATACGCGCTTTTCCTCATAGGTTCAAATACCAAGGACTAACTACCATGGACCAAAGGTAAGTTCTCCAACATATACATGCTTTTCCTTGCATGAAAGTGCATGAACTTTTTCTCTTCATGAAATAAACTTTTCTCTGCATAAAAGTGCGTGAACTTTTCTCTACATGAAATAAACTTTTCTCTGCATAAAAGTGCGTGAACTTTTCTCTACATGAAATAAACTTTTCTCTGCATATAAGTGTGTGAACTTTTCTCTACACTATAATTTATTATCTGAGATGAGTGGGTTGCCATCAAGTAAAACATATCTATCATAAAGCCATACCAGAATCATAATGCCAACATCAACTTCGGCGGGGTACTGTCCAGGATCGTTGGCAGCGGAGCAATGTTTGTGTCCCTGAAGTGACTCCGTCAGGGTACTGTCCAGGCCTGCTGGCAGCAAAGCAACACCAAAGATGAAATTTAAGACTATGACAATTATTTTCACTTGTATATCTTTATACTCCTCATCCCCAATTGAAACAACTTAGTTTGACTTGGCTTAGTTAAGTGTGTCACTGATAAAGAGAATGGTAGGGACTATATATTAAACGCAAGCTAAGTGAAGAAGCTACAATGATCAATGAAATGAATAATACTTCCTTGAGAGCTATACCTGATTTGCATGAGACAAGACCCATACAGGGAGTTGGAGTTCTACCAGTGTGCCACAAAGTGTTGTAGCTACTACAACCACCCTCCAAAATGTTTCCCAAGATTTGATTTTGGAGCCTTCCTTTTGTCCACATGAGCTTATCTTTCACTGTTGTCAAGTATTCATGTTGTGATCGAGGCTTATCTTTTCATGCTTTGTTTGTGATGTGACAATCCTGACTTGATACCTTTCAAACACAAGCTAACTTCTGACTTGACCTTGCAGCATTGCTAGGCTTGCCTACAGAAACTACGCAATCTTGGAAGGAAAGCTAGTCTTGACTCCAGAAACTGCACAATTATTCTTGGAAGGCAAACCTTGAGCATGAAACTTCACAATTCTGGATGGCAACCTAGTCTTGATGATGGAAACTGCACAAAACATCCCTTGAGCTGAGAAACTGCGCAATGCACCGAGTCAATAAGTTACGTAGTCCTCAGGAATTGTGCAATGATTCTTGGAAGTGTGCATCAAAGTTTCCTGAAAATAAAAAAAGCATAAAAGAAAAAATATCTAAAAGCATCCCTAGAAAATAGGGATTCATTAATTAATTTCTTGAAGGTGGTACACACTATTTTTGGAACTTTCGGCCAAGTGTCACTTTTTCCTTAATTTTAGGCATGCATGTCATAAACCCTAGTTGGTCAAGATATATAGAATGGATGCCCCTAGAGATCATTTGTAAATTCAACCTTGGAGCTATAACATTCTCAAGGAAATAAAGGAGCCTTCCATTGAGTTTTTGGTGCTTTTCCAGGTGATTTTTGCTTTTGTTGTCTTTTGTCGCTTTTTGTCATTTGACTTATGTGAGTGTTGTTTTACTTGTTTCTTTTTACAGTTTCTGGTGTTTTAATGTACATTAGCTTGTATAAGTGTTGGTTTGGTCTGTCGTTCACCTTTTACAAGCATTGAATTAGTTTTCTTGTTTTTTCCCATTAGTGGTCACCGTTTCGGTGACTCTCCATAAATGTTTGTTTTTCCTTTTGCATGTTGACCTTCTACACTTGTTTTGCACCAATATATCTATACTTAGTCATATCTGCACATCAAATTTCACCATCACTCATATGTTCTTGTTTCCAACACTCTTACCACGCAAATATTCTCTTCCACTGGTCATGCATCACCTTGTCTAGCTGGGCATTGTGCAAATCTGAAGCTCAAGCTACAAGCTTGGCCTTTGAGACTGTGAAATGTGCAGTACCAGTTTGACCCAACTGCACATTGCATAGTTCTAGGGCTCAAGCCCATCCCTTGGCCACTGATACTACACGATGCACAGTCTCCACCCTAGTATGCCTAGGAAAAACTACACATTACAAAGTATCTAGCCTCAGGCTACACCACTGACTGCTGAGACTACACAATGCATAGCTCGAGAAGCTAGTCTCCCTCCTTCAACTGAGAAATTGCGCAATTTTCCTCATCAGTCCATATGGTTGTTGCTTTAACTTGCCTTGTAAGTTGATTTCCTGAAGCTAATTTATGTTTTCCATGAGTACATGTTACTACCATAGGTATTGCAAGGGTTGAGCATTTCTCTTCATCAGTCACTAACATCATGGCACCAAAGAGAAATGCTTCAAAGGATACCACAGAGAGTAGCATCGGGGAGGAAGTTGAGAGTAAATTATTTACTTTCCAGTTTACTCAGACGTTCAACTGTTTGTAGAAAAGGAATTAAATACCACATGTCATAAAGTGAATGAAATTTTCTCAGCAAGAATCTTCAAAGCAGATATGGAAGATTGGAAGGTGAATGCTAATGTCCAAAGGTTAGGTCTACATAGAATTTCATGCAAATATCCAACTTTTCGATTGTAGACGTTGTCATATTGATAGTATCCCATAAAAATCCAAAGAATATGACCCTCAATAGTGCTAGCAGAAAAAGGCTTTCTTCTTTTCTGGTAGCAAAATATCATCTCATGTACCATTTTCCTGAGCCATAATTGCTCATGGATTATTACATATATGCGAAAACCAACTACTTTAGAACCAAGGATATTATTAAAGGTTAGGTGAAAGAGCCAACAAAGTTCCTTCAGAGACCCACCAACATCTACAAGACAAAATATATCACGAGGTCCTATCATCTCTTGATAGTTTTATGTTGAAAAATCTATGGTCAGTAGAGCACCAAGACCTTTTATAAAGGGTGGGCATTCTTACCGAACCAGGTTATGAACGAAGGTAAACAATTCAACTTGTCATATTTTTTGGCTCAAAAACTGTGGATCCATTTATCTAATGCCCTTGGTTCCCCTAATGGTGGGTAAGCCAAATTTTACAGGTCTACCTATCTACTAAATGCAATCTGCGCACACATTACATTCCTTGGCATGAATTGGATTTGGTTACCATGGGAGCCTGCTGTGTATGTTTATTGCAAGATGCTTTCAGAGTGCAACCATAGAGGAGTTATGTAGAAGCTAAATGACCACTTCCTCATTCCATTGTGTAATATGATCTTTGAGGAAGAGCCACCTTGCATGTCATGTGGGGAAATGGAAGTAGTGTAAGAGATAGTGAATTGGTTTGCCTCATCGGATTGCACTTTCCTTAGAGTGTTCAATGGACAAAAGTCTAAAAATATTTTATTTAGGTATTCCACCGATAATTTAGTCATGTAAGAGGTCATGTATCACCTCTCCACAAGGTTGTCAACAAATTTTCACATGAATAAGAAACCCCTTGGCCAACTCTTCCTATGCAAATAGGATTGTACGAGATCAAGAATCTAAAAGTCACAGATACCGAATGAAAGGTGATAGACAATTTTACATTCGGTACTCTAGAATCCAATCCGTATGATCCTCAAAATGTTTGTAGAGACCATTGTGCAAGGATCAATTTCTAGTGGCTAAGCAAGACCTTTCACTGGCCAGAGGAGGAACCATGAAAGAATTGTTACAATGCCTCCACGTCACGCAAACGGTTAGTGTTGCAGGAACTTCATAGGTTTTTCTATAGAAGGAAGTCACTCTAGAGGCAACACCAATGGAAGAGCACAACCTAGTGCATGATAAGGGAAAGAGGAAATTTGTGCACAGTCCAGGAGGAGAGAGAAACCGCAAGATAAAAGAAAACCCAATCATACTTAAAGTGGCCATAATAACATAAAATAAGAGGAAATAGTGGATGCAAGAAGAATAGTGGAAACAGAAGGAAGAACGAAGGAATAAGAAGGAAGAGGAGGAAAGGCAAAAATTAACAACAAAAGAAACAATGGTGATATAAGCTAAAGAACAACAAAAAAACTGACAGCTAGAGGAGGAGAGAAAATATATGCAGGATAAAAAGCTCAATAAAGATATTGAGGAGTTCATCGAAATCCAAGACATGGAGTAGGAACAATAGCTGCAGAATCAAGATGTTAACATGATTCCAAGTAGAGAAATCTCCCCATCCTCTGGTAGAGAAATCTCCAAGTGACGAAGATGAAATTATTCCGCTTGATGATGGTCTGGTTATGGCATGTAAAATTTGACTTATGACGAGCTTCAGAAAAAGATTGTACAAGAAAGGAAGAAACATTTTCCTGGAGACCTTACATCTCCTGCGTTTATCAAAGAGAGGGTGATCATGACAGACACCAAAAAGAATCTAGGTGCCATTGCTGCAACCAACTTGGTCTTCACAGGTTCTACAAAGTCAAACAAAAACTATTTGATGGCCAAGAACAAAATTTTGGCAAAGAACTTGTAGGTTGCTAGGCAAGAGGTTGAAGAACTCTGAGCAGAGTTACAAAACACAACTCCTGCACAAGTCTATCTAGAGGAACTGAAGGTAGTGATACTTGGTTAATTATTGACACATGGAGAGACCATGCAAAGTCTTTGTGAGGATATTTTTACCATGCATAAGGAAGTTTTCCACTTGCATGAGTTGTAGCATAAGTGTACAGATTATGTAAAAACCCTCAAGGTTGTGTAATCAACTATTTCTGTCGTGCATGATTGATCAATGCAATACAAAGAGGAACCGCTTGAATTGGGAAAGAAGACAAGGAATGAGGTAGATTTGGAGAAAGAAAAGGTTTGGATGCTCATCCAGAATAAAAAATAGCTTTCCTCGTTCATTGCCAAAACTCAGGCATCATATGCATGATTGTACAACAACCTAGACTTCTTGGTGAAATCGCATAGGATCCCATCATTTAACTCACTAATGGAGATCAAGCGCAGGAAGCAGGTTAGGTAGGAGATTGAAGAATACTTGGAACATTTGAGCTAGATGTAGGAATTTACAGGGTAAGTTCCTCAGATAGAACACCAAAGGACACCGCTCACAAACAGATCACAGATCAATACACCAGTATTCTTGTGGTGGTTAAAACCCTCAAAGAGGGAAACAATCCACAACCCAATGCCTCCACTTCAGGAAATTTATTAATGTAAAAGAAAGAAAAATTTACATAAGTCTCTCTCATGAACTGTCACCCAACAAATGACCCTCCATTCTCTTTAAATAGAGATCATGGACCAATTGGGTGTTAAGCCACAGATCAAGTGTCGGTAATACCAAGGAGAGAATGAACCATTAGATCAATTAATATCTAGAACATATCGTGACCATCGGATTGTAAGTTACAAAAGTACATAGTAAATAAAAACACTTTACCTAACTCTACACTAGACCAAGTTATATTTAACTATTTCCTATGTGTTAGAATATCCTAACATCCCCCCTTAATAACAACTTAGGATAGGATTGAAGGATGTACAAATATGACATAATAGGAGAAGGAAGGAGGCATTAGAGCTTATCCTCCCTTAGTCACAACTCACTGAACTCCAACCATAAATCGAAGTTTAGCAAACTTCACCTCAGTGAGAGCCTTTGTAATGATGTCTGCAACATGATCATCGGTTGAACAATATTTCACTTCAAGAACATGGTCATGAATGAGCTTTCTGATGAAGTGCATGTGTAGTTTAATGTGTTTGCTGCACTGATGTTGGACTGGATCTTTGCATAGTTGAATGGAATTTTGATTATCACACCAAAGTGTAGTCAGATGCTGCTGCTGAAATCCAAACTCTGACAGGAACTGATGAAGCCACATGGCTTCCTTTCTAGCTTCTACAACACCATGATACTCTGCTTCTACTGAAGAAAGATAAATGGTACTTTGTTTCTTACAAGCCCATGTAATAGGTCCAGAACCAAGATTGAAGACATAACCTTCAATAGACTTCATATCATCAGGGTCACCAACCCAATTAGAATCAGTGAAACCAACCAATAGAGGAGATCCTTCTGCACTGTAATGAATCCCAAACTGAACTGTACCTCGAACATAACGAATTATTATTTAAGCTAATTTCCAATGGCTTTCATGTGGGTTTTGCATAAACCGATAAATAAGGCCAACATAAATGGAAAATTCAAGACAGATATGGGTCAGATACAAAAGTTTTCCTATAAGCTGATGGTGTAAGGTAGCATCAACTTCAGGGGAAGTACAAGTGACTAAAAGTTTGGCTCCAGGTTGAAAGGGAGAATGGGTTGGCTTACAGTCTTCCATGTGAAAGTGGTGTAGAAGATCACAGGCATACTAGGACTGGGAAAGGGAAATACCTTCCTTGGATTGCAAGACTTAAAGACCATGAAAATAGTGTAAGTGCCCTAAGTATGTCATTTCAAACTACTTTTTAGGGCTAGACTTCACATGATTTATAAGGTTTCAGTCTCTACTAGTAGGGATAATATCATCAACATAAATAACAAGAATGATAAGAGACTTACCCACTCTCTTGGTGTAGACAATATTGTCAGAATGACACCTAGAAAAGCCAGTATCTAAAAAAAAGCTATCCATTTTGGCATACCAAGCCTGAGGGGCTTGCTTGAGACCATAAAGGGATTTATTAAGCCGACATACAAGGACAAAGTCTGTTTGTATAAAGCCAGGGGGTTTTTCCACATATATTTCTTCATGTAAGTCCCCATGCAAGAAGGCATATTTAACATCCATATGATGGAATTCCCATTTGAAAGAGGCAACAAAGGAAAGAACAAGGTGGTTAGAGTTCATTTTGAAAATAGGGGAGAAGGTTTCAATATAGTCAATACCTTCAACTTGTGAAAAACCCTTAGCAACAAGACGAGCTTTATGTTTATCAACTTTTTCATATGGTCCAAACTTGGTTCTGTGAACCCATTTGCATCTAACAAGTTTTCACCCCTTTGGAAGAGGAACAAGATCCCACGTATCATTTGCCAATAATGAATGATATTCTTCATTAATAGCTGCATCCCAATCTAGATGGCTTGAAGCTTCTGCAAAGGTGTCAGGATCATAATTCGCTGAAGCTTGAGCCAGTAAATAAGAGGCTCTATCAAACTGAGAACGTGAGCGACACTAATCTGTAGGATCACCTACAAGAGCACCTGCTACATCCTGAGTAACACATACCCATTTTGGAAGTTGAGGAGCTGAAGGTGGATCTTGAAAAGGTGGGGGAGGATTTTCATCCTTGCTGTCATCACCTGAAGAAGAAATATTTTTAGAAGTAGAAGGGATAGAGAGAGGTGGCACATCCGCCAAACTAGGCTTGTAGGCCGATATATTTTCAGCAAAATTTACATCTCTTCTAATGATAACATCTTTGGATTTAGGTGGAGTCTATACCCTTTGATATCTTCAGAATATCCAAAAAAAAATACATTTTTCACTCTTAGGTTCTAAGGCTTTATGTTTCTCATTGGGAATATGGGCCCATGCCTCACTTTCGAAAACACGAAAGTGACTTACATCTGGTTTAATTGATCTCCATGCTTCTTCTGGAGTGATATTCTTTAAAACCTTAGTAGGAGTGCGATTTACTATGTAATTTGCATAGTTAATTTCTTCTGCCCAAAAATTAAGACTAATTCCTTTAGATTGAAGCATATAATTAGCCATTTCCTTTATAGTGCGATTCTTCCTTTCAACTACACTATTTTGTTGTGGAGTATATGGAAAAATATGTTGCATTTGAACTGCATGCTCAGTGCAAAAGTTGATGAATTTGTTGTTAACATATTCTCTGCCATTATCAGATCTTAGCTTAATAATTTGATGTCCATATTGTTTCTCAACAAAGACCTTAAAGGCCAAGAACATGTTAAAGACTTCACTCTTGAGTTTTAATAAGTATACCCAAGTGCGTCTGGAGAAATCATCAATGAAAGTTAAGAAATACTTGTAGCCAGAGAGTGAAACAATTGGAAGTGGACCACATAAATCACTGTGCACAAGCTGTAAAGGGGCTGAGGTGTGCCAAGAGGCACGTTTTTCAAAACTATCCCGATTATGTTTTTTGAGTACACATCTAGAACAAAGACCCTCTCTGCAAGATACCATAGGAATACATGTCACCATATTTTCCTTAAATAGATTTTGAAGGGAGCGATAGTTTAAGCGACCAAATCACTCATGCCAAAATTTGCTTACTTCATCATTATGAGAAACAAATACCGAGGGAAGAGTTAATGACCCAAAGTTGTTAAAATTATACAACCTTTTAGAATAATCAACAATTACAGTAGCTAAAATTTGTCTAGGATCTCTTAGGTCCTTAATTACAACATCATGAGGTGAAAATTCAACGGTTTTACCTTCACCTGAATGAGTTATCTGATATACAGATAGAAGGTTGCAGGATGAGGTAGGAACACATAATACATCATTAAATTGACCATTTTATAGATGAATAATTTCAGTCCCTACAACACTAAGAGATCTATAATCACCAACATATATATTTTTGGTGTTACAATCATTTAAAGAAGAAAACATGGCTTTGTTTTTGGCCATGTGATAAGAAGCTCCAGAATCAATGAGCCACTCATGAGAATGAGAAGAAGAAGATACATTTAGTGCATAACCAGACCGAGATGCTTGACAAGCACATGCATAAAGTGCTATTCCTGAAGATGAAGTTGAAGTTGAAGAGTGCTCCAAATGGATGTTATGCTTCTTCATCGCTACTTCCAAAGCTTCCATCTTCTTAACGCATTTGGATTCTAAGTGGCCATATCGATTACAAAAGTTGCAATATCTATCAGTCTTCTTACCTTTGTTTTTATTTGCCTTATCATTTTGTTGAATTGCTTTTTCATTTTGAGACTGAAAGTGCTTAGGACCCTTGGTTGGTTTAGGACCATTCTTTTTAGGATGTTGTTTCTTAAGATTCTTTGAACTTGGTTGCTACTAGGCGGTTAAAGCTTTCTTAGAAGATTTTCCAAGATTAAGAAGACCAAGATGTAAGAGTTTTTCTTGTTCTCTTATTAAAGAATCACAAAAGGTATCAAAAGAGGGGGTCTTGTAGTCATTTCCTTGAGAAATAGAGGCTTCGCTAGTTGAATGGAAGGTGGAAACAAACACAGAGTAGGTTGGTCCCAACTTAGTAAGAATGGAATCGATAAGGCTACCATATTATTTCTTAACCTTAACAGCTTCCAAGAGAAGTCTAAGGGTCTTGAACTTGGAAAAAAAATATTCAATAAAAGAAAAACTATTGGGGTCCAACGTAAGCAACTCATTTTCGATTTGATGGGCTCTAATTTCATTTTTAATTTCAAAAACTTTATATGTTGGTGATGATAGATCTCTTAGAGTTGTAGGGGCTGGAACTATTCGTTTAGACAATGGTCAATTTAATGATGTATTATGTGTTCCTACCTTATCCCGAAGGGTAAGTTCCTCACATAGAACACCAAAGGAAGCTGCTCGCAAATAGATCATAGATCAATACACCAGTATTCTTGATGTGGTTAAAACCCTGAAAGAGGGAAACATTCCACAGCCTGAGCTAACGTGACCACTTCAGAAAATTTATTAATGTAAAACAAAGAAAAATTTACATAAGCTTCTCTCATGAACGGTCACCCTACAAATGAACCTCCATGCTCTTTAAATAGAGATCATGGACCAATCAGGTGTTAAGATACGAATCAAGTGTCAGCAATACTGAGGAAAGAATGAACCGTCAAATCACTTCATGTCTAGAACATATCGTGACCGTCAGATTGTAAGTTACAAAAGTACATAGTAAAGAAATAAAATTTACTAACTCTACATTAGACTAAGTTATACTTAATTGTTGGCTTAGTGGGCCTTGACCCAGGTTCAACGTTAATTTAGCCAAACAAATCCCTACACTACTGGCCCTTTTAGCATCAAATCGTGGAGTGTGGACTAAAGTCTCACCTGAAGCAGTATGGGGGGATGATGGAACCAAGTTTCCGCACCTAGAGATGGTAGTGATGTCATTTTATGCCCTAACTCTGCCTTTGCACAGATTGGTAAGCATTTTAGGGCTTATAGATATACTTCTCTTAATCGGCCTTTAGACCCTCGCAAAGGTCTACGACTATCGTTCATGGACCCTAACAAGGCGAATCAACCACTTACGCGCTTCTGTAATTACTCTTACTTCTGTATTTACCCAGATCGGCTTAAGTATCTAATAAATTTAACATGCATTAATATGTTCTTTGTGTAAACATATATTATTATTTGTGTACAAATAACAATGTAAAAAATACAGATTCGCACATCAATACAACATTAAACCATCAAACCATCATTCAACATAAAATTACCACATTTATTCATAACAGAAGTAAATAGATCAAACATAGATATTTCTAGAGTAATCTTCTTTATTAGTACTTCAGATCTTCTTAGAAACTCTAAATACCCTACGTATTTAGCTGCGGACTTCTACCCTAGGCCTCTATGCACACAACTGCAGAGCCTTCTCCTATTCTAAGACTCTTCACTCTTTTCGCTAATGACTCATTACAATCATCATTTAACTTCCACTACTGCCTTAGAATCTTCTAAGACTCTCTTTTTTATAAAATCTGATGGTCCGCAGACCATGGGTGGATCTTCTAAAGTCAACACAACTTACATAAAACAAGGGCATAAAACCTTTATGAAATTTTACATCTACGTACTCCACGACCACAAATTGCAGAGACTTTACACTTTACATACAGAAACTTGGTCTTTCTGCCCCAAAACTTGGGCTTTTAACCCCAAAATCGACCCTACGGAACCCTGTCCCAACAAACCCCCAAAAAAATATGGTGACTTGCCCCTGAGTCACTCTGCTAGCGCAAAGTTCTTACTACAAAGAACCCCAACTCCACTTGCACCACTGCAACTTCAGCAGTACACTGCGTCACTGCCTGCTTAACCTACTCTACCAGCTGCTCTATTGCTGGTCCTGCGCTATCTGCTTGGATCTTTTGTTGTGTTGTCTGTAGGCTAGTCAACTTTTCCTCAATGGTGGCGGTGAGCACATAAGACTCATCTAGCCAAGGCCCCAATCTAGCTTTGAGTACTGCCTCTCTTCGCTGCGTTGCATTCGCCTGTTCTTTCAATTACTTCGCCTCCTACATCTTTTCCAATTTCTTCGTGATAGTGACGGTACGCACCGCCGCTCTTGCCTCGTCATACCGCTGCTATAATTCCCTCACCTCGGTTGCTAACCTATGCAGGTTGGGATCTTCCTGCAGACTGGTAAGTACCTCTAGCGATTTCTCAAAGAGTGCAATGCAATCTGCCACTGTGATATCTACTGTAACAACTGCATTCTTGATAGCTGCATTGCATTGCTCTCTGACCTCTGGTGGAGTTGAAGGCTACGTACTCAACTCGAGCTCTATAATTTTGAGGTTCAACTCAAACTAAACCTTGGCCATCTCGGTCCGAGCATCGCACACACCTACAACCAACTTCCGAATCTTGGCCTCCACAGGCGCCTCTTTGGGGATGTGCAGTTTCGGGATGGTTTTGCACACCTTTGCTACCATCGCTGATGCGCTCTCATTCTTCTCCTAGAACTTCTTCCAGGTTTCTATCATTGTTGTTTACTCAATGAAAAATTGTTCATTGTTAAACTTCTGCTTGATGATCATACTCAGCGCGTGCTGCTCTCAGGCCCTCAGCTCCACAATCACACCTTCTTGTAGTGTGTGAAGGAGTTCTCTTGGGGGCACGGCCAAGTTGAGACCAATGTTCCTTAAAGCAGTCCCGTCAGCCTCTATCTCCGTGCTTAGGGCTCCATCAGGTAGTGTGACAGCCCGAGGATCCAAGGAGAGAACCATCTCTGTTGCTCCAGTGGTCCCCAATGTCAAACTAGTCGACGTTTGGCCTACAATTAAGTAGTTTGGATCTGTAGCTCAGATAGACCCATCTGAATGGCCACTAAGGCTTGCTTCTACTACTGCTCGAACTATTGTAGCAGTTTTGTGGTCACGTTTGTGACCTTATCCCCAATGTCATATAAGCCACCTTCAGTCAAGGTGATCGGGTCGAGCGATGACTTAGTAGCCTTAATCTTCTTTCGCGACCCTTCTTTCTCCTACTCTCAATCCCACTTCAACCAAAAGGGGGTGCTCTCCTGGTCTCCACCACCCTATTTAGATTGCTTCTCTTCCTCCATCTGCAGTGAAGGAGACTTTTGACTTATGTCAGAGTCGTGCTCTTCCTCATATTCCTTCACAACGCGCTCCACTTCTGCTCTTGCTTTTTCCTCAGTCTCCTTTTTCTGTTTTTCAGCCTACTGCTGCATTTTCGACTGGGCCTCTTCCTTCTTCTGATTTCCTGTAGACTTACTAGACCTAACTGGAAAATCTAAGGCGGTGCGCCACTCGGCTGGCCAACGATCGAGGACTGATGTTATGGCATCATTCGTCGCAAGATATGGGAGATCATACCATTTCTATTTTGGGTCCTTCCGCACCCGAATGGAGGTACAGTGGAAGTCTGCTTTGAACTCCGTGTATCTCGACAACTGCTAAAAGATATTTTTTTGATAGTCTTGGCTTGCAGTTGATGGCCATATTGATGCTTATCTCCATCAAAACCTAGAAAACCTTGATCTTGCAAACCCGCTCAGCGTCCTTCATGGCCCATAATGAAGCAAAATTCATTGCTTCTAGCATATCTATCACGATCAAAGGAAACTGACTATCCTCCGGCAACTGCCACGCAACCAACACAATCGACAACAAAAACTATGAGTAATGAAATGTTTTTTATGGTCTTGTGCCTCCCTATAGTTCGCGAGAAAATATTTGCAGAGGTAGCAGACCCAATTCAATTGTACGCCCTCCGTGCATTGGGCCGCTAATGACACAACTGGTGTCGGTACCTCATCTGCATGACACTTCATCATTACTTTCCCAGCTAATATCTGGGTGGCTACCTTCACTGCGGGGTCGGTATGCTTGAAATTGAATATCCGCACAACTTCTTGACAAGCTTAAACTTGTCCTTCATTCTCTCGGCAAGGTCACGCTCGCCCACCTTTCCACCAAATTCCTTGGCCAGATTTAGTCTTGAATGGGGTAGCCGGGTGATCCTATGGATCAGCATATTAGTTATAGGGATTGGCTCCTCCAACTAAAGGCACCCGTCGTGCACCAGGAACAAAAATTGTTTGATAACTATCAAATTTATAGTTGTAGGGTGGTAATGCGACACCCATAGCAGGTTCAACAATCCTTCCTTCTCCACCCCACAAATCCACTTCACTGGCTCTAGCGCGGTGACACCCAAATCCTTATAGAATACCCTCTACATGAAATTATTAGTAGCTAGGTGGGGGAACCGCTCCGTGTCTGCCAAGTCCCAATCTTCATGTTTTAGGTGGGGGACACGCGCCAAGTGCGGTCCTTCAAACACGATCTTTCCTAGATGTAGGGGTGTATTAAGCATAAAATTTCCCTCGTCTGGGTCCTTTGGGATCTTCACCTTACCCTGACGTAGAGGAATGTATTTTGGTAGCTTTGAGATAGGGTCTACACCCTCAATGTCAATGTCCTTTGCACCCATACCAGTTTCTTCAGTGCCCTCATCGGATTCTAGGTTTACCACCTTGCCTTTCTCCTGCGCGGTGGGCTTCTCTTTCTTCTGGTGCTTCCTTGGTGACTCATGCACCAGATGTGTTGCTTTTTGTTTGTCCTTCTTCGTCTTGGAAGCCTCTCCTGCCAGCGTAGGCTTCGGCCTAGGTGACCTCGGTGATTTTGGCACCGCGGTGGGCATCTCCACACTTACAACCTCAGGGGCAGCTCCCTCAGAGGCCATCGATCCTCCAGCACTTGCAGTTTCCACGGGCGCTGACATCAGGCTATTAAGGAGCTCCTGGGTTTCCTTAGGCAACTTGTCAAACACTGAACTGGCCACCAAAGCCTCAAAACTCGCAGGGTTCATGCGCAATCGATAACTCGACACCTGAAATCTCAGAATGCAAAGTTTTTTTTCATTGGGTGACCATTTGTAATTTATAGGAAAATTCAAATTAAAATCCAACCATTCCCACCAAAATCCATTCATAAATGCTATATTGGCAGTAGATTTTCAAAGATCTCGCATTTAAATTCCGCCTTAAATGCTCCCCCTGCTCCTCTTAGCTGTTTTCTCACTTTCAAGTCATGAACAATGACTGTAACAGTCACTTTCTAGCTGCCCTGCACGGTCTCTCCTCCTATAGCGTAACTCCCTTCGCACTTCTGCTAATTCTGTGACATTCTTCCATCCCGCACAGTCCCCCAGTCGTGTAGTCCTACTACCCGGGAAATGTAGTTTATAGTCCCACGCCTCCTTTCAGATGCTTGGAGCGCTAAGACTATGATTCTATCATATAGTCATCTGGACAGATCCCTGGTGTATGGCTTCAATCGGCTACCATTTACCTTTCTAGGAAATGGATCTCCATTCAATTTCACTAGTTGAATTGCTCCACCATTGGTAACCTCTTTGATGACATATGGCCCTAGCCAATGCATCTCAAATTTTCCTGGAAATTTATCAAACTTTTTGTCATATATTAAAACCAAATCATTTATCTTGAAGGCGTGCATTTTGATGTGTTGATTGTGCCATGCCTTTTCCCGCTCCTTCTGAACTTGCTAATGGAATCCAGCCAAAAACCTATCTTCTTCAAGCTCTGTTAGCTGCACGAGCCTTTCTTCTAGGGCTTTGCAATCCGCCATTCCAGTGAACGCCACTATGCGTAGACTAGTTACAATATAATCCATTGGCATCACAACTTCTATGCCATAAACCAGCCTGAAGGGTGTCTGTCCAACCAATTTCTTACAAGTAGTTCTGTAAGCACATAGCACCGCGGGTATGCACACATCCCAATCATTCCTTTATGCATTGCAAACCTTCGTAAGCGTGTTATCCAATATCTTATTAAATGCTTCAACCATCCAATTAGCTTGTGGGTGATATGGCGTGCTCTTTTGATGATAAACTTGGAATTCCTCCGTCAGCGCGCTAATCGTTTCATTAAGGAAATGTGTACCAAATATTTGGGCAACCAAACCTAGTCAACACATATTCAAAGAGGAACTTCACTGTTGTTTCCCCTGTATATTCCTTCATGGGTTGTGCCTCCACCCATCTGGTCAAATACTCCGTCGCGGTGATGATATATCGCACACCTATCTTCTTTCTTGAAGGCTAAATCGGGCCTACAAAATAAATGGCCCATTTCTTGAATGTCTATAATGACACTTGTAGATTCAGAGGTAGCTTATCTGTCCACGATGGCCCACCTGTCCTTTGACATGCATCACATGCCTTATAGTAAGCCTTGGAATCCTTATGCAGTGTCGGCCACCACAACCCAATGCGTAAAATCTTCTGCGCTATTTCTTTTCCTGCATAATGTCCTCCCGTAGCTCCTCCATGAGCTTCAGTGAGGATGCTATTCTATTCAAAGTTAGGTACACAGCGTCGCAAAATTTCATTCAACCCCATTTTATATAAATTTCTTGCAATGACAGAAAAGTTTATCGCGCACACCACCATCTCATTCTTTTGTTGACTAGTATACCCTTCTGGAGCCATCCCCATCATCAGGAAGTGTATGATATCTGCAAAGTGAGTGTTAGCTACGCGCACTACAAAGAGCTGCACATCAGGCAATCCGTCCTCCAAATTAGTAGGCTCCTCTCTTGTTTCAATGCTTGGTAGATGATCTGGTGCTACATTCAATCGTCCTGGCTTCACAATGACTTCGAAATCATATTCTTGAAATAGTAACAGCCATCTGCATATCTCCCCCCCCAACACAGGCTTGCTAACCAAGTACTTCATTGCAAAATGGTCTGTATGCATCTTAAAGTGTCCACCTACCAAGTAGTGTCTGAAATTCTGGAGTGCGTACACCATAGCCAAACCTTCACGCTTTGTCATTGAATAATTCTTCTCAGCTTTAGACAACTTCCTACTTACAAATGCTATAGGGTGATCTAACTCTCCCTCACCAACCTGTGTTAGTACTTCTCTGAGCGCAATACATGACGCGTCCACATGCACATGAAATTCCTTCTTCCAATTCGGGAAGACTAGGATCGGCGCAGTGACCATATTTTCCTTTAACACATCTAAGCTTCGCTGACATTCTTCATTCCAATAGAATGTAGCATCCTTATTTAGTATCTTCTCCATCAGCGCGATAATTGGGCCTAACTCTTGATGAACTTTCTATAGTATCTCGTATGGCTTCACGTTGCACGTAGTTGTTTCACACTTTTTGGCACCTCCAAATTAATTATAGCTGCTACCTTAGGTTGGTCCACCATTAATCCTTGTTTGCACACCACATGGCCCAGAAATATTCTGAAAGGAACACATAACAAACATTTCTTTAAATTGAGCGCGATCTGATACCTTTGGCATGTATCCAACATCAAGCATAGGCTGGCTACATGGCATTTCACCAACCCATACACCGTCCAATCATCAAAGTATAACTCCAAAAACTTGTGAATGAAGTCCTTGAACACCGCGATGACTACGCGCAAAAAGATTGCCCTTGCATTCCTTAGTCCAAAAGGAATTACAGTATACTGAAAGAATCCCCACTCAGTTGCGAAGGTCATCTTACTTCTATCCTTTGACGCGATCTTGATCTGAATGTACCCCGAGAACCCATCAGTTAATGAATATGATTCCTGTCCTCCTACATTATCCAAAACTTCATCGGTGAACGGAGTTGAAAAAGGATCATGCATGAAGGTGTCATTCAACTTCCTGAGATCTACGCATATCCTTATTTCATCCTTCTTATTCTTTTCCTGAACTACTATTGGGCTCACCCAATCAGATTCTTCCACTGGTTCAATAATACCTTCCGCAATCATTTTATCCAACTCTAAGTAGAACTTTTCTTTATACCTTTGATTGAGGTGGTAAGGCCTTTGCTTGATCGGTTTCGCGTCTAGTTTCAACGTAATTTTCATAAATCCTAGGTCCTCTATTATCCCCTTTAAGTTTGAGAACTTCATAGGGAAAAAGTCCTAGTATTTGTGGAGCAACTCAGTGACCTTATCAACCATAGAATCATCCCAGTAGTCCCCTATCTTTGCAAACTTCGGCTCTGCCTCTATCCCAATGTTCACTTGTCTTGTTTTCAACGACGTGACAATATCTTGATTTTCTATCTGCGGCCCCTCAAATTCATGGTGCCCCTCTGTTTCTGGCATATTAATGTTCCTTGGATCCTCATCTTCCTCTTTAGTGGTCACATTGTAGCACTCTAGCACATGGGGCAACTAGGTGGTCCAATCTGGTTGAATCAAATCAAAGGGATCCTGTGGTATTCTGGAGATTGCAACTTTGACCTCATGCAACACTTAATTAATGCACTCAAATCCATATTCAAAAATGAATTTCATCAAGAATCCTTGTCTCAAAATATCCCATTCATCCGTGCCATGGCAGAGCTCTGTCTCCAAGTACCAATTCATAGGTATTACATCCAAGGTGTGATAGTACAGATGCACCCACTTTGGTGGTGGTTCTACTCCATAAGCATTGGTTCATTTGGCTAAGTGATCGTGTGGATCACTCCTTCCATCATATTTATCTGTCAACCATACCTTTGGGTGACCAAACCGCACCCTCATCATTCTTCTATATTCGCGCCATCCATTGAAGTTGTCTTTATGCGTACCCCACCATATTGCAGGTGTAGTGCGCAACACCAAGTCCAAGGCTTGGAAGCGATGCTTCTTCGACACTTCCCTTTCAAATGCATCCAGAAATATATCAAATTCAGTTAAACCATCATATTAAGGCAGACTTCTCACCTCCGATGATACATAGCGCATCGGTTTTGTCATCTTACATCGTAGCGTAGATACTTCGTGCAATCTATTCTGCCAGTGTTCCAATTCCTTGTTTGAGTTTGATGTGTAGGAGATTTTGCGGTCCCATGAAAGGCATCCATCAGCTGTCAGATTCACCCAATCTTGATCTCACGCCATTATCTTATAAATCCGGTCCAAATCGTCATCACTTCCGTAATTGCGGACTGGTTCAGTGTACCGCGGTCCTTCTGCAAGGTCCAACAGTACTACTACGTGGAGTGATTTTATTTTAAAATGACACCGTCATCTTCTTCAAATTAATCAGCTTGTTCATGTCGATAGCCCAGTCGATCCCGAGGAGTGCAGGGTAGAGATTGCTGTCATCCATAATCTCTATCACTTCAAAATTGGCCAACGCGCTGGCGTCTTCGATATCGACTGTCACTCCTTGTAATCTTCCCATGGGGATAATATTTTTCTAATTTTCCATCCTCAATTGAATAAGAGATCACTGCAGCATAGATCTCCTCATTCTCTCCCATTTCCATTTAGAAAAAAATTCGTGTCGGACCCTAGATCCAGAATAGTTTGGTCCATTTCATATTCTCCTATCTGTGCGGTGAGTCTCATCTCTTGCCCTATTCTTGCCTTATGCTTACCAACATTTCTGACCACGTGTGGGCCGTAAGGAGTATTACCAACACATTTATTGATCAACTCCTGTAATCCCTTTACGACCTTGCTATCTCGAATTAGCTTCATACAGGTCTCCAAAAATGTAGTAAGCATGGATGGGTCCATTTCTTTAGATTGCTTATCCTGACTTCCTGAGGTAGAAGCCTCAATGAATCTTTTCTTTGCTTCCATGAAGGTTTCCTTCGTATGCTCCAAATCAAAGCCAACCTCCTTTTCTAGAGCTTTGCGGACCCATTCACCTTCTTCAGGCTTCTTTCCCTTATCTTCGTCAGTCGTCATTCCACTTCGCAGCATGATGTTCACATTAGGATCCTCTTCACGGGGTTCAACCCTCATCATCTGCAGATTTTGGGTAGGCTACTGAGGTTGTGCCCCTTTTTTGCGTATCTTAGCTAGTAATATAGGGTAGTCTTCTGTCGCATGGTCAAACTGAGTGCAATATCTGCACGACAGGTGCGTCAGGTTTGTGCATTCTTGCACGTAGTGTCCTGGTCCCCCACAGTTGTAGCAAATCACTTGTCCTCGACCTCTACCAGGTCCTCCTCCACCTCGGCCTTGCTCGCACCCCTGAAATCCTCCTCGCGCTCCCCCAACACTTTGATCCGGAGGCTGAGTTTCTACCTGCACTCTATATGCGGGAGTTCTATCCATCATTAGCTCATAGATATGACAGTTACACTCATAATGACCCATTGATTGACAAAAGTTGCAAAAGAATTGTTGAAGTGTCTATACAAATTTCTGCAGCAGGTGACAATTGTCTATCACATGTTTTCCAGCCACCTGATAGATAACACACCATAGCGCGGGCCCTGTACTTGTCCTTGCTTGAGCTTTCAACCTCAGAGGCATCGACCCTCCTGATGCAACATAATTCGCGAAGACAGGGTAGTGATCTTTGACATGCCCCTGGATTTTGCATTTTAGGCACCAAACTTCTTCGTGCACCTCTGGCCAAACTGCTCTATCATTCTTAAGACTTTGAAACTATAGGAAAAGGTTCTGCAACTGCGCATGAATCTACTGAACTCCCAAATTAGCATCTTGCATCGATGTCTCATGAAATCTCATTGCAATCTCCAGGGCTTCCGCCTGGGTCCCAATCTTTTGCTGCGATAAAGCAACCCTCAGATGAGGCAAGAGTGAAGCCACAAACCATTTACGATGCTGCCCATCCATAAGATTCATGTTGGCTTCGCAGATCATGCACTTCAATCTCTGATCCAAATCCCAGGGTGTAATGCTAAGCTTCATCATGATCTCCTTGAATCCCATAATTGATTGAGCTTCAGACTTAGGCCTACTGAAATCCTTATTTAGCACGGTCTAAATATCTACTAATGAAGCCATTGGGTTATCAGTGTAGTACTTAATGTACCATGTTAGCACGTGTTCCTGTAAAGAAGTGACCAACGTTGCTTTCTTCATCTGATCGTTTGTTATACCCTGAGCTTCCCATACGACCTTTGTGATGAACCAAAACTGGTCCGGGCCCTCAGTTCACGAACCCTTGAAAACATGCAACTTTACTACATTCGCCATATTGAACAGTGGTAGAGGTGGTGGCGATGTGGGCGAAGGTGTATGCTATGGAGGTGAATGTAGAGGTTGGGTAGGTGGATGGGGTATGCACGAGAACCCTCATTTTATTAACTGTATAGTGCTCTGCGGTGAACCCTATGCTATTTCCTCGTCGTCACTTAGAGGAGGTTCGATTAGCGGGCTATATTCAGGGCCTGTTCTTCCTCTATCCTTGAATATCTTTCCACTTCGCGTAGATTCAAACATCAAGGTAACTACATAATCCTCTTTTCACACAAGAGCATCTTAATCCAAGTATTTAAAGACCTTAAATACTTACCTTGCGGTCCCTTGAAGAAGTTGTGCTCTGCTTCACTCTAACTGATTGAAGTATTGACCGCAAACTCTATCACAGATCCTCCTATGATACGATTGAGCCAATGATCGACAACATGTGTGATATTATCTTTCGAGGCTTCCAATCTCCACACTAACTCTGAGGTCCATGCTAGCGGACCGTCAAGCTTCCACCTTCCTTGGCCATCTGCCAATTTAGCAATCCACTCGCATAATTCAACCAGGAAGGAACAAAATAAGGTTTCATGTATCTCTGTGTACATATATCTATCCAATGACTGTTCTTCATCAATCGTGGATTTATGTTTTCTTGCGCCGCGAATTCGTGGATCTTCCTATCCAAATAGTCTTCAATTTCCTTCTTAGTTGGATTCCAATGATCGACATCACACATCTCTTTATGCAAATTCTGGTCCTAGCAATGGAACCATTTGTTGGCTTAGTGGGCCCTAACCCAGGTTCAACGTTAATTTAGCTAAACAAATCCCTACACTACTAGCCCTTTCGGTATCAATCCGCGAAGTGTGGACTGAAGTCTCACCCGAAGCACTATGGGGGGATGTTAGAACCAAGTTTCCACACCCAGAGATGGTAGTGATGTTGTTTTATGCCATAAATTTTCCTTCACGCAGATCGATAAGCCTTTTATGGATTATCGATATACTTCTCTTAATCGGCCTTTAGACCTTCGCGAAGGTATACGACTGTCATTCGTGAACCCTAACTAGGTGAATCAACCACTTACACGCTTATGTAATTACTCTTATTTCCATATTTACCCAGGTCGGCTTAAGTATCTAATAACTTTAACATGTATTAATATGTTCTTTGCGTAAATAGATATTATTATTTGCATACAAATAACAATGTAAGTCATATAGATTCGCGCATCAATACAAAATTTAACCATGAAACCATCATTCAATATAACATAACCACATTTATTCATAACAGAAGTAAACAGGTCAAACACAGATATTTCCAGAGTAATCCTCTTTATTAGTACTTCAAATCTTCTTATAGACTCTAACTACCCTGCTTACTCAACTGCATGGGTCCGTGCACTCAGCTGCAGAATTCTACCCTAGGCCTCTGCGAACACAACTGCAGAGCCTTATTCTATTCTAAGACTCTTCACTCTTTTCGCTAATGACCCATTACATTCATCATTCAACTTCCACTACTACCTTAGACTCTTTTAAGACTCTCCTTTTTATACAATCCCAAGGTCCGCGAACCATGGATGGATCTTCTAAAGCTGACACAACTTACATAAAACAAGGGCGGAAACCCTTTACTACATTTTACATCTACGCACTCTGTGACCAAAAATTGCGGAGACTTTACACTTTATATACAAAAACTTGGTCTTTCTGCCCCAAAACTTGGGCTTTTAACCCCAAAATCGACCCTAGGGGACTCTGTCCCAATATTAACTATTTCATATGTGTTAGAATATCCTAACAACAGATAGCCATCAAGGAAGATCTTGAAGTAAACAAATAGAATATGCAGAAGTACATTGGTGGCCCTATCTAAATCAACACAATGTTTCTCATGCTAAAAAGGAAACATAAATCAATTCCAAGTCAGTGTATCCGTATGCCATGGAGGAAAGAGTTCACTTCTAGCTTGACACCATCACATAGTTTGGGGTTGTCATCACGAAGAACAAAGCTTGGCACCGTTACCTGACCGAGAAACATCAAGTGGAATTTCTTGAGCAGGAGCTTCCCTAAAATCAAGCTTAACTTTTTTGTCTTATTAGTCTATCTAGTTGGCTCTACCCAATTTTATCTTATATGGGTATGAGTGTATTATAATATTCTTTTGTAATTAATTTGTAAGTGGAATTCCAAGTGTCAATATTGGAATGTGAAGAGTCATGATGTAATGAATGTAAAGAGTCATTTTGTAAAGAAGTTGAAGAGTCATGAGGGAAGTCCAAGAGTCACAAGGGGAAGTGAATAGTCACCCCTTTTGTTATAAATAGACCCTCATAACTCATGTAAAGGGATTTTGGGGAGCCAAGATTTTGGCTAGGCTTAGGCTTAGAATCAAGAGCTTGGGAGTTTGTGAGAGCCTTGGATTCTCTGTAGCATAGAGGGAGTATCTTTATTTGGAGGAGAAGGTGTTGACTTAATGTTCCAATGTTGGGGTTAGTGGTCCATCAATCGTCTATGTATGATTGGAAATTTCACTTATTAAAAGCTCAGAGTCGACACATTTTCATGCATATATTGTGAATATAACAGGACTATTCTTGTTATGTTTCAAATGAATGTTATCTAAAGTATGCTTATGGTTATGAACTATTTTGTTTGCATTGGTACAAATCTTGTTGAATGCATGTTTTTGTATAATTCCACCACCGTTAACTTGTGAACTATTTCATAGATTAGTGTGTGATGTCTTTATGATTGTGTGTTCCTTCCAAAGCTACATACTATTACAAGCTTCTAGTGGACTCACTCATTTTCCATTCATGTTTTAGAACCTTCATACATTACACTTGACTTTCCATAGAGTCACACACTTTTTCTCGTAAAAGTCACCATACACCACTCTATGCATTATTGTAACCAAGGAATTTAATTAAAACCCACTACATTGGAAACCGTGCCATATTCCAGATGGGACTTCTACAAAAATTGGTGTGAGGCCTAATTGGGACTTCATATTGGGGAGATAACTTGAATTTTGGCGGGTCTAGCATCATCAATAGGATGATAGGTTTGTGAAGGAGTATGGATGAGCGTTGAGGAAGAAGCCTCAATATGAGATTGAGTCACAATTTTTCTTTCAAAATAAATCATTCTAATTCACATGCATTGCATGAGATGGAGGATCGAGTACATATCTTCTTGATTAGCATGATCCTATAAGGGGAGGCTAGTTCAACGAAATTTTTATTGGCATACTTGAGGAAAATATGAAGTGCAGACTCCAAGTTATCAATATTGTATTCAAGTCACTAATGATTGGGGGGGGCACCGGGGGAAGACGCGAGAATAGTCTATCATACCAGCCTGGTTCTGAGGTCTGATGAATGATGGGATTTGATTATATTGTTTAGTAGAATGTAAATTAACATATTTGACTGTTTAACCTTTTGAAAAAGAAGCATTATTGCACACAAGAGATCAACAGGGCTTCAACGCTGTCCATAGGTGGAATAAAAACAATAACACAATTCCTCCCAAGTTGAGAAATCCATAGGGGGATGATCAAAGAAATCAACAACTAATTTTCCTTCAAGAGAATTGAAAAAAAGGCCCATGTAAGTGTCATTGTCTTTTTCCTCTATATTATAACAATCATTGGAAAATTCTATAAAGTGCTCGTTAGCAATAATTGTTCCGCTTGCTGAAAACTTAGAAAGATAATCCTTAAATTTAGGAAGAGTAGTATTTGCAGGTCTTAAATTCAAAGGTGATTATACATTCCATGGCATAGCATTGGCATCTTCAAATTGAAAAAGCCCATATTTTCGAATAACTTTGGTGGGATTTGTTATTGATTAGACATGAGTATATGAAGAATCTATATTTCCAATAGAGATTGAAGAGGATGTGGTCGATGATGGCGAGTTGAAGAAGAAGAAGATGTCATGGAAGCTTGCATTCCTAACTTGAATCTTTTTTCAAATGGAGTAGTTTGTGAAGAGCTATTGAGACTTTGAAAGAACAAGTGACGAGCCTCTATAGCAAGGATAAATTTATGTCTTTGGATCTCATCGATCAAGTTATATTTGGGATTTTCTTCGCAGATTCCCCTAGAGATTCAAGATTCGCTAGTAATATGATAGTTGTCTATGAGAAGTGCATTTGTATTCATGAGGCTGTATTTCTAAAGCCTCTCTTTTCTCTTGCAAATAAATGTCTTGAGCTATAATAACCAATTTATGTGCAAGTTCTTTGATAGTATTGGAATTATCAATAATAAACCCGAATAGAGAATGAGAAATATCTCTTTGATTATCAATATTATTTTCAAGATTAGGTTGTTGAGCAAATTCAATGTTCATTTGAAATACAAAGACACACTTAGAAACCATGGATTTTTCTTTCAACTTGATTCCCTAGTATGGTCACCAAAATATGTTGACAAGGGAAGTTTTTAAACTCCTCTGCCAAACCCTTAAATTTCACGAGGCGTGTGAGATAATGGGACTATGACCAGTTATTTACACCCTTATTTAAGTGACTAATTATTAATGTACAAGTCTATCTATATAAAATATAGAAAGTTAACTAAATTTCACAAAATAGAAAAGATACAAAAATAATACTGCAAAGAAATAACAAAAAAATAAATACAAGTACTTGTGTAGAATATATGGCAACAACTATAACAAACATCAATATAATGAAAACTGAAGCAAAATAATTTAATGGATAGTAATAAAAACAATGTTCCGTAAGCCATAGGGATACACAAACACTTAAAAATTCTGCTGTGTATATAGTAGCCCACAAAAGATGTATGCAAAGTGAACTATATATTAAAAATGGACTAGTAGTTAAATAATTCCGATTTAAAATCATGTTTACATCATTGTTAGGGTACATGTAATAGACATTCACATGGAAAGCACTATTTATAGGGAGGGAGCAACTCATTCATGGTAAAAAAATTAGAGCGATAAATATGTTGTGATTGAAGCTTCACACATATGTAGTGACATAACTCTACTCATCAAAGTTTAAATGAGAATCAACTTTAACAAATGTAAAGAGAAGAATATATAACATTAGGTTTTGGATCTTAGTCTCACACCATACCTATATAGGAATTCACCAATGGGGTGAAGTATATTTCACAACTTTTGTATCAACTTTCAAGAAATAATAAATATGGCCACTTATTAGATTGCATAGCTATTTAAGAAGGGTGCATAAGTTATAAAATATTTCTACTATCTCTGTCATATAATCAAATTTGGTTCTCTTTCTTTCTAAACTGAGGCATGACAAAGATATGTTCCCAAGTAAACATGACTACACATTCAAAATATAAAACATTGTTAGGGAAGGCACACATGTAGCGATGTCAAACAATATAGACATACTTGTTGCTTTCATTTAAATATAGAAAATGTTCAAAACTGGTTATAAATGCTTCAGAAACATCAAATGTAGTGAGGGTAGGGACGCCATGTTGGCAGGGGAATATGTAAAATGTAAATATGTCAAATGAATAATTCCTCTTTCATGAATGTCTGGACATAAATCTAATTTTTTATTTAAGGGATTTCATAAATGGGAGATGGGGTTTTCTTTAAAAAAATATATATGCATGGCTAAGTCAAAAAATCATCATGAGTGGAACACGATTCTTATAGGATTGAAATGAAGATCGGGTATATGGATTTGTGAGAAGAAAGTGGAAAAGTTAGTGGCCATATGGGACATCACGATTCTCTTTATGAAATCAAACTTGGGTGAGGCAAAACAATTTTTTAAGGAATTGTCAACTAGGCTCTCAACTTAGGGGGGAGAAATAGTCATTGTTGACTAAGCCATGACAAATACTAAGAGAAATGAAATAGAGATGGGTTTTTGACATGGTTTTGAGCATGATGGTTTTCTGTAGGTTTTAACCCTGTACATAAATTACCTGTGTACAAATTCTAAAACACAGAAAATAAACAATGCGATAGCATAACACATAAAACACATATACACAGAGATTTTCCCTTGGATCCCAAAACCGGGACTACCAGATTGATTTTTTCATTATGTTCCTTTCAATGTTACAATACATATTTATACATGCCGAAGCATCCAATACCATGGACCAAAAACCATCGCGTCCAAAACCATGGACCGAAAACCATTGCGTCCAAAACCATGTGCGAAAATCATGCACAAAACCATAGGTAGGTCCGCCCAACCTAATATAGGGTCCAAAAGATTTTTCCCCGAGGCGGTGACCCGAACCCCGTAGAGGGGGGCTACTCGGCCCCCTCAAACCCCTTGGACAAGGGGGGCTGTCGCCCCCCCTGTGACCCCCCCCCCCCCCCGCTATGTAATCAACACAACAAAAGGGGGCTCCGCTCCCCCTCTAACCCCCCGGTTAACTACATAGGCTAGTTGTTGAAAGAATATAACACAACCCAAAATTTTCTTCCCATGGTATTTTGTAGATCCCATTAAGGGAACTACAATTATGTTCTAATACAGGGTTAATGGATTGGGGTTTATGAATGCTTCAACATGTATATATATGTATTGTAACATTGAAAGGAAAATAATGAAAAATCAATCTGGTAATCCTGGTTTTGGGATCCAAGGGAAAATATCTGTGTATTTGTTTTATATTCTCATCATTGTTTATTTTCTGATTTTTAGAATTCATCTGCAGGTAATTTCTATACAGGGTTAAAACCTAAAATGGTGTCTTTGAAAAACAAGGGGTGTGATTGGTGAGTGTTCAATTGCAACTGTGTCAAGGTTCTTTTACTACATAAGAGGGGGGGGGGGGGTGGAGAAAAGTGAGCCTCTAAGTGAGAGGTAATTGTATCACCCAAGAAGAGACACACTTAAACCAAAAAGGTCCATCTAACATCCAATGGAATAGTCTACAACTTATGTGACAGTTGTTACAACATATAAATGAGGAAATATCTGTCTAGTATCCCGCGGAATAGTCCACAAGGATGGGTCAAAAATAACAACCATTACAACACATTCTTAATAAGATAAGCACTAAAATAACCAAAGTAGTTCAACTGTCTTAGCACATGTGAAAGAAAACATGAAATACAATTGTCCACCGAATAAGATTACGAAGATTCATAGTCCATACATGAAGAACGTGCTGACCTTAAAGGCTTATGTTATTAAGTAAAAGTTCCAAGACACATGTTTACAATGTACATAACTAGACCCAATAGAGGGACATTGGAGCCACTCCTTTCTCCTCAAAGAAAAAGATGATCTCTCTAGTAGGCTTGCGGGAGGAGCCAAGGTGAAAATTATTTTGCTCATATAATGAGGGAGTATATATAACCAAGGGTGAATCTTTGACTACCCTCATCACTGTTTGAATTCCTATGACTTTTAGACTTACATGACTCTTTACATCCCATGTGTGTCCCTTGGACTTCCACTTTAAAATACATTTGAATACAATATACATGGTCAACAATAGTGATGTGGCATATGACCACTCATGACATGACATGACATGACACTACTGACATGGACTGCTTGGTGATGTGGCAATGTCAAGTCATTGTTGCTGCTAAGTGCTGGATGTATTCTTGGATATGCTTTCTCTTCACCTCTGCATGGCTTGGTGATGCATAACCTTCAATGATCCACTTGTGAGTTTAGATACAAGAGAGTCTTTAGGCATGATTCCCTCCTTCTTCTCCTTCTTCATCATATCACCATGACATGATAGTGTACCTGTTCCTACAATTCACTCATGACGGGATGACATCAATCTGAAAACCCCCTAGTCTAAGATGATACATTATTATCCATCAACTGAGCTCAGAAAAAGTGATATATTGGGGAGAGGGGCTCAGTGACTGTGCATTGCACAGTTCCAGTAGTCATGGGGAGAGCTTCGGCTGTGAGACTGTTCAACGCATAGCTCAGAGTGGCTTGAAGGATAGAACTGCGTAGTTTCTAGAGGCAACGAGGTTCGGATAAGGGAAAGGATACTGGGAGAACCAACTACGTAGTTTTGGATGTCAAGGGAGGTTGGGCTTCTGCACAGTGCACAATTCCAATAGACAAGGGGAAATCTTGAGGGTTGAAGATGTGAATTGCACAGTTCAAGGAAGACCTGGAGACATAATTATGCAATTCTGGGGGTCTAGATTGGGAGCTAGGCACAAGAATTTCATAGAGCAACAACCCTAGCGGACGTGGAATATGCATTGTATAGTTCCAAGCAAAAAGGCCACAAATTAGAGAGCCGAGACTATGCAATGCGCGGTTTAGTTTGGGCCCAATGAAGCTAAGTTGCTCGGTCGGGAGGATTCTTCGAAAATTGCTGAGTGTGGGATGTGTTATCACTGAAAATTCTAATGCCAAAATTTCAAAACTGCTCACAAAGCTCTTTAGGTTATTTCGTAGCTCATGTAATAATTTTTAAGTGTTTTTGCAGCGCATGAATCCTTTTAGCAGTTTCGCAGCGTTACCTGTTTAGGTGATTTCGTAGCGTGCTACGAAACTGGGGTTTTGTTCGAATCCATAGCAATTGTCATGCAAAATAGCTCTGGGGTGGATGCATTTTACAGGTGGCATGTTCTCAAGCTCCTGCATGTGTGCTTGGTGACTTTTATGCTTTGCATCCACCACTGTTGCCAAATCCCTCTGGGGAAAGATTCAAATTTTATCAGATATCAAAATCGAAGTATAGCATTGAGCAACCTATTGCAAATGAACAACAAATCGCCCTCCAGAACTACATGATACAGGAGCAGATCAAACAATAAATCAGTGTTTAGAGCCACACCAGAGCCTTTTTGGTCCATCACAAACAGTTGTTCAGTTGCAGCTTATTAAAATTAATCTTCAAGAGGAATCATGTTTAAGAATTACTTCTTTTGTGGCTGATGGCATTGTGGTAATTCTTGGTGAGGTTTTACTTGATACTTCAGTGAACGCCCTTTACTTCACTCTCAAGGAGATTGACTTTACAATTCCGGTAGATGCAGCAAAGCTAGATCAAGACATTTGCATAATTGTTGATAACTGCTTCACAGGGGCAAGTCTTCATGTTGAAAGATCGTTTTTATACAGTCACTATATTTGTCATTTGAACTTCTCAATCTTGAAAAGGATCCAGCTTGCTTTTCTTTATGGAAAAGCCTATTCGGATAATAAGCTGCTTGGTGAGTTTGAGCTTGTTGTCACACATTCCAAGGTAAAGAAACTCAAGACAGTCGGATTTTGGCAATAAGCTGTGATTTTTGAAATTACACAGCAGTTTCGCAGCGCGCTGCGAAACCCCTGTAGCAGCCTGTTTCAGCAGAAAAAACTCTGTTTTCTGCGTTTACTAGCAAATTTCCAGAAGGGATTCTGAGCAGCTGAAAACTTAATTTTGAAAACTGAAAGAGGCTTTTATTCCTAACATACCAAACTACAAAAACCTCTTTCAGTTTCTTCAAATTAGTTCTGAGGTGGGAGGAATTTATGTTTAAACTTGCGCTACGAAACTGCTGTAGGTGCTGATTTATAAGGAAAATGAGCAGTTTAATGGTGAGGTCAGTAGATTTTTGAAGGAAACGCCAAAGTAATGAAAGAGATATCACTCAAGGCTATCATAGCCATTTAGAGAATGACAGGTGGACCTTTTGGTAAAGGTAAAATTTTTATCTCAAGTCAAACTTTTGTAAAGCTACTTTATGACAAATTAGGGTTTAGCAGAATGGCATACGAGGGATATCTTTTTGGTTCATACACCTGGCTATCCATGAGGCTTCCAACGCATTTGAAGTATGGTGAGGCTCGTAAGTTTTGGGATATTAAAGGAGCTGGGACATGTTGCTTGATTTTCTGAAGATGGTAGGAGACAGGCACCATAAAAATAGGAATTTTGATCCTAATGATAAATGATCCATCAGCGCCTTCAGGTATCCAAAGTCAGCGTTCCTTGCACCTGTAGCTCAGTCATCTTGAGCCTAACCAACAAAAGACAGCTGTCAAAGATCAAGAAAGGAATCAGGCATACGAGGAGATGAAGTTAGAGTTTTAGTGTGATTAGGACTCTTTGTAATTACAACTCAATACTTTATGTATTTAATGAGTTTGTTTAAAGTAGATAAGGATAGTTAATGATAGTTCATCGAGCTCCCCTCATGCTTGTTGAGGAGACTCAAGATAGTTTTAGTTTTGGTTTTCCTATATATAGTGAAAACTCTGATGTAAGTAGGGTTGGAGATTTATGAAAAACAGAGTTTTATTTTGGCTGATGTAAAAGACTTATTACAGTAATAGAAAAACAGCTGTTGTTTCTTCTCAAGATTCTCAATAGATTATATTGTTCAAATGTAATGGTGGTTTATTCTCTTAATGTTCTTTTACAGCCTTGTTACAGCATAATCACTCAGAATTCATGTTTAATGCTCTGACTTCCTGTATGCTTGGCAAGCTGTGGTTTATGTAAAGTATGTTTGAACATCTGATGTAAAGAGCCTTGACTTCCATGAAATGACTGTGCTTTTGTTTACTGAATGTGTGAGACTCCATAGCCCAATGAAGACTAATTTGATATTTGTCCAACCAGCTTTATTTTCATGAAATGTGTGAAGAGTTAGCCATCTGTTTTTGTAATTGATTCTTATCAAAAGTCTGTGAGAGAGCCCTCTCTGACTAAGGAGGCTAATCCTTAGTCTAAAGTCTGGTTGAAATAGTTACATGAGATCTTGCTAGGTAGCAGCCCTTAGTACTGATTTTGTGATAACAGGATGGGTGATAAATTGTGATGAAACTTGATTGTGATCACACACTTAGCATACTTTGATGACACAACAACATATATCATCAGAACACATGAAAAAAAGAATTTCCCTTTGTGTGAATGCCTCATGATAAGATATGACAAGTGCGACAAGTAAGATAGTGTTTAGGACGACCATGATGACACTTGTGTGTCAGTGCTCAAGAATTTGTGTATGGATGCGACATATATTTACATGGTTGGGAAAACTCATATACAAAAAAACCGACCTTTCAAACTATTAGAAAATGCTTGCAAACATTGCACGAAAACCAAACATGCCAAAAGCCAACAATTAACCCAACATGCCAAAGGGACCAAAGCACTGCAAGAACACTCTTGAAATGAGCTATAGCATTTGCAACAACAATGAAAAGACCAAGGAAGGCTCCGAAATTGAGTGCAATCCAAAATTTTGGAGGGTGTTGCAACAAAACTTGGTGACACATTAGTTGAACTCTAGCTTCTCTATCTTGGTTAATTTCTTTTATGTAGGGCCTTGGTTCTTTAGGAAGTATTGATTCATCATCAAGATTACTTTGGCCTTCCCACTTACCCGACAAACAAACATGATCCCATCTATACCTTATCATTTAAACACAACAGAAATTCAACATGATCACAATGTTTCTAGTTGGGAAGGGTAGTGTAGCTCGCGAGCTTAAGATTTTCAGTGTATAATTTTTCATCTCTAGTGTTTCTCTGCTACCAACAAGCCTAAACAATACCCTGATAGAGTCACATAGGAACACAAACAT